>JAUMJJ010000482.1:0-1445240 GCA_033556795.1 Tapera naevia
TTCCTTTCCTTTCCTTGCCTTTCCTTTCTTCCTTTCCTTTCCTTTCCTTTCCTTTCCTTTCCTTTCCTTTCTCCTTTCCTTTCCTTTCCTTTCCTTTCCTTTCCTTTCCTTTCCTTTCCTTTCCTTTCCTTTCCTTTCCTTTCCTTTCCTTTCCTTTCCTTTCCTTTCCTTTCCTTTCCTTTCCTTTCCTTTCCTTTCCTTTCCTTTCCTTTCCTTTCCTTTCCTTTCCTTTCCTTTCCTTTCCTTTCCTTTCCTTTCCTTCTTTCCTTCTTTCCTTCCTTTCCTTTCCTTTCCTTTCCTTTCCTTTCCTTTCCTTTCCTTTCCTTTCCTTTCCTTTCCTTTCCTTTCCTTTCCTTTCCTTCCTTTCCTTTCCTTTCCTTTCCTTTCCTTTCCTTTCCTTTCCTTTCCTTTCCTTTCCTTTCCTTTCCTTTCCTTTCCTTTCCTTTCCTTTCCTTTCCTTTCCTTTCCTTTCCTTTCCTTTCCTTTCCTTTCCTTTCCTTTCCTTTCCTTTCCTTTCCTTTCCTTTCCTTTCCTTTCCTTTCCTTTCCTTTTTTTTTTTTTTTTTTACATACTCTTTAAGCATCTTTATTTATCTTTTTCAAAAGTAAATCTTAACAGACTTGCTGGGCACTCTTTGAGTGTTTTCACAATTATTATTTATTTCATATCATTTTCTCCTGAAAAATCCCTGGTTTTTTTTCTCCATTAGTACTTCTTTAATCTTTTGCAAATATATGCATATAGTCTATGAAAAGCTTCAATAACATCTCTGTAGATCGCAGAATTGGAAGGAATTTCATGCTTAGTTCACGTTGCTCTGAAGTATGGCCTTGGCCACATGTCCCCCACCCACTGGGACTTCAGTAATAGAGCTTGTTACAAATCTTCCATCAGAACCACAATGAAATACTGTTTTGTTATAAATAATAGAGCTTCTGTGGCGGGTTTAGTTTCCAGCAGCAAACTAATGAAATTTTCTTTTGGAAGCTGAATTTAATTGAGAAAAAAAATCCCTCCCTAATGAGTTTTCAATAGTTTACAGGTAATAAAATGTCTTTTAAAAAAAAAGGAGTGAAAATACAATAGATCTTCTGGTGCCCAGAGTGACAATTGAAGCTGTGGGAAGGGTCTAGCACTGCTGTTCAGCAGTGACTTTTACTATTGATCTAAGGACAAATCTTGAGTTATAATATTCCATTACGGACATGCACTTGTCTTCCTTCTGGCTTATCAGAAGAAAAAAACTTAGAATTTTAGTATTATTTCTTTAATTGTTATCCCTTCTTTAGTAGACAGACTATTGATCACTCTTTTTTTTCAAAGAAAGTATATTTTTGAAGATTTTTTTAATATGTCAATTATTTGAAAATCAAAGAGTATTTGTCAATGTTCTTTTCAGCTGATACCTGGATGAAATTTCGAGAAAAAAATTACTTTGAGAAACTGTTAAAAATAATTTCTACACTGAAAATATCCTTTGTAAATGAACCATCTTTTAATTGAATCATTTACAAAAATTGAAAGAAAAGTTTATTAACAACTTTATTCCTTTAAATTTTCTTCTATCCTTTTCCAGCCTCATGCTTTGATAATCTTGCTCAGATAGACACAAAAATCCCTTGAAATATTAATTTTATGATTTTTTTTAAAGATTCTGGAAACTGTTTTCCTAAATACAATCTATGATCTTTCCATTAAGCAATATTAGTTTGATTACCAGAATCAAATTCTATTTTTTTCTTGAATTAGTCAATGTTGTTTGATCCTTTTCTTCAAACAACAATCACAGTATCACAGTATCATAAGGTTGGAAAGGACCTCTGAGATCATCAAGTCCAACCTATAACCTAACACTAACACCAACCATCATCTAGACCATGGCACTCAGTGCCTCATCCAGTCTCCCTTTAAACACCTCCAGGGTAGGTGACTCCACCACCTTCCTGGGCAGCCCATTCCAATGGCCAATCACCCTTTCAGTGAAGAATTTTTTCCTCACATCAAGTCTAAACTTTCCCTGATGAAGCTTAAGTCCATGCCCTCTGGTTCTACCACTGGTCACCTGAGAGAAGAGACCAACCCCTGCCTGACTACAACCTCCTTTTAGGTAGTTGTAGAGAGCAATGAGGTCTCCCCTGAGCCTCCTCTTCTCCAGGCTAAACAGCCCCAATTCCCTCAGTCGCTCCTCGTAGGGCTTGTGCTCCAGCCCCCTCACCATCTTCGTTGCCCTCCTCTGAACACATTCCAGTATCCTAACATCTTTCCCATACTGAGGGGCCCAGAACTGGACACAATATTCAAGGTGAGGCCTGACCATGTAGAGTGTAGCATTGTTTTTTCTTTTTTTTTCATTAAGAAGAAAGTACATTATCCATTTTTTGTAGCAAATAAGTCTTTATGTTTCCTAAAAATGTTTAGGTAATTTAAAAATTTTGGTGGACACAAACAAAGGGAAGTGAGCATATCTCAGTCTCATAGTCTTATTTAAATATTCCTGTAGTTGCATTACATGCCTGGAATATTTGTTGTAAGTACTTGATTAATACTATGCTTAAACCTACTGAAATATAAACCTGAGGATTAATTATTCTGCACTAGATTAAGTCTGCAGGTACCAGAGAATGAATTTTAATCCTCAAAGGTTATATTTTTCCTTTTTTCCCATATTTTTCCCTTACTTGCATCTCTAAAAATCACTTTTTTAAAAAATGTATGAAGCAGATGGCAAGATTGCTGTTATTTGTTTCTTGTTCTGAAGTTACATAAACATTTAAAAACAAATCTTCTTTTGTTGAATTTTACCATTTTAAACCTGTCAGTCAAGATGGGCGTCTCAGGAATCAAACCCATTATTCCTACATCTAGCTCTACTCTCCCCAAATTTATGTTGAGGTTATGTTGCCTAGTAGAGGTCTGGGTATAAGACTCTTAACTCTATGACATAAGAACATAGACCCAGCCATAGCAAGAAATAACAGAATCCAAAACATATGGTTTTCTTTCTAAGGACTAAAGCAATTGCATCACTAGAAATAACAACAGGTGATCCAAAAGGAGACTAACTGGCAGGAGACGCCAAAATAATTGTGAAAAAAAAAGAAATAAAAGTGAAAATATAATGACATGTTTAGATTACAATTTTATATTCTTACAGCTGTGATGGGATATAAAAATTCTTTACAGGAGATATTAAATCATATTTATTGTTAACATATATCGGATTATTTTTATGAATAAAACTCATTTTGATATAAATTTTATTAATGATTTTAAATCATTGACTTTTGGCTTTGCTTCTGGATAGAGACTATTAACACTTTGTCTCCTTTAGCTGTGTTATCTAATGAGCTGTTGCAATCAAAAGCTTGATAAAGCTTTGCCTCACTGAATATGTCTTTTAAGTTATAGATGTTGCATTAAGAGATATACCATTGAAAAGGAGTAGATGTTTTTAACATGCATGAAACATATATTAAAAATATGTATGGATTGTGAAAATAAGCATCTTCATCGTACTTCAGCTTACATTGAAATATCCTATCAAAACTACCTCTTTACACATGGTAAAACTGTATAAAATAATTGTTTCCTGAGACAAAAATGGTGGGTTTTTTCTTTACAGTGTTTTTTTATAATTTGAATATAATTTGATTTCTTTGAGGAAAACGGATTAAAAATTACAATTAAAACTTCATGTAACAAATGAGGTGTTTGGTGGTCACTTTGCTTTAAGCTTCTGGTTGGCAAAGTTCAAAGTTCTTATTGCATGAATTTTAGTACAAATAGCAGTAAATCCCATAAATATTATTTAACAGTGACAACTTGAGGTAAAACTGTAAAACTTGGATTGATAATGAGTTCAAGGTACTACCAGGCACTTTGTGGATTGTGTATATCAGGAATCATCTCAGGGAAGCACAGAAGAAATTCAATAGCTTTGCAAAATCATTGCTGCATAATGGACTCTGCCTGATTTTTCCTAACTGCAAGGTGTTTGAAAAAATATTCAGACATGTGCGCTATTTAAAATGATTTTCTGTTTTGCTGAGGTTCAAAATAATTCACTGCCACAAATACAAATACCAATACAATTCTTCAAAACAAAAGACCAGAAGTTCCAGTCCTACTTGTGCTTCTGATTTTGTAAGGAGAAAAGCTCTTAAAATAGATGTTTTTCTTCTTTCTTATCTGCTAAGACAGAAAACTCTTTCAGAAGAGGTATTTATCTGGAGTGTATATGCATGACCAGACTGAAAGTTCATCAGGGCTCTGAACAGAGTTCCATCATTCTGTTAGAATATTAAAAAAAAATATCTCACTAATGGCATATCCAGCTGAAAAGCCAATGGAACAACTGTTCAAATCTGTCACCAAAAACCACGTATTTCCCCAAGTAGAAAGGTCCTAAATAGTTATTATCAACAACAACGTTACAATAAGAATAAAGAACTACAAGTTTTAAGCATTACGAAGCAGGATGAGTAGAAGAAAATAAACCATTAAAAATAGTAATTGCTTGTATCTCTTTTGAGTTGACACTAACCTGACAACTCCAGCGCTATCTTCCATCATGCAAGTACAGTAATTAGATCTCATACCTGCCCCCTCAGACTTGGTGCATATTATAACGCATATTAGACTCACTAGTGCTGAAATGGATTGATGTAGGTTTTAGTGGGGATGGTGGGAAGAGAAAAATACTTGAGGAGTTGAGGTTATAAATCACATATCATAGCATTGATTCAACTCGATATTCCCTTGTTAGGGTATAAGTCAACCGTATCTTTGTATAATAACTGTATGCTATCTGTTCTGTGAACTAATTCAATTCCGAAGATGCATTTGAATGAAAGATTCTTCAGATGCTGTTTTCTTTGTGTCCTGTTGTGCATATTCACTCATCTAATTGTGACATGATTGTGGTGTTGGGGAAGGGAATTATACATCATTCTCCAATTCAAGCTTTTAAATGAGTCCAGTTTGCCTTACCCAGCAAGTTTCATTGGAGTACCTTGGAGCTTTTCACATATTTGTGGAGAAAAGAGTACGTTTGAGAGCTAGAGACAGAACAGGTCAAAAATAATAAATTCTCCTGCTACTTTCTTTTCCCAGGTCCGCTTATATGAATGGCTCAAAGATGAGGAAAAATGAGGTTCCTTTCTCCTCAGGTGTTGGTCAAGCAGTTTGGAAAAGTTCCAGTATCAAAACTGTTCATAGGGCAAGATGTCCAGCTGGTAGCTTGCCTTATTGGGTGATGTTGTGGGGTAGAGGAAATCCTACAAACCTATTAGTTCCAGTTTAAATCCTCACAGGTTTTATTTCAGGCCACCAGTGGATAAAAATAAATCATCAGAAAAGCAAACAGATTTTTTTTGTGAAGAAACTTGCAATTACATTGAGTTTAATAAACTTCTGGTGAAAAAGCAAAACCAGGAGATCTCACACAGTCTTCTGAAATTCACTTCTTGGAGCTTATGGGAAATGTGAAGCAGTGCAAACAAATACTATCTGGTTAGGAAGTGCAGCATGTCTCAGGGGAGTACTTGACAGAAACTTTATATGTCCTTTAACTCTTACTCTTTTAATTAGAGACATGTAGTCTAATTCAATGGTTTACAATTTGTGAACTCTGTGGGTCAAGGGAAAGCAGTATTTTCTCTTGGTTCTGAACCTTCTGCAAACCACCTAATTACCTACTTTGCTGAAACAGCAAATTAAAGATGTAAAAGAACTCACATTTCTCTCCCAGACCACAACAGAGCTTTCTCCTGTTCGTAGGTGAGTGTGTGAGCTCATATACCTATAGAACCCAAGAAGATTATACCTCAGAATACTTTCTTTCCCTTTAAATATCCAAACAGTTAAATTATGAGAGTTATATTTGAGGCTATGGTTTCCTGGAAGGATAGCTTTTCTCTTTTGATGGCTGCCTAATTAGTATGCTTTAAATTTAGATGGCTTGAATTAATTGCAGTAAAAATTTCTTGAAAGAACTGGTGCTAAAATGAAGTGCGTTAAATAGTGAGGTTTCCGGGCTGGAGGTGTTCCACCAAGCCCTTCACTCATCTCTATAGCAGAAGGTGTGTAATGTATTATTTTCTTATTAATTTCCCATTTAAGAAAGTCTTATGAATAATAATACTGAGAAAGCCTTATGAATAATATAGCTAAATATAGCAGGAGACAGTTTTTTCTTGCAGTTTTCTGTTGCTGCTAACTAACAGATAAAAAAGAAAAGTAGGAGTGTATTTGATTCCTGAACAGTGATATGGGAAATAAATCCCTCTTTAGCTGGCTGAAATAGGCGTTTTGGTCCATTTTGAGAGCTTAGAAATGATTTCTGTGAAGAATGTCCATCACCCCTACAGAAGAAATTTCAGAGAGAAATTTGGCCATTCTAGATACTTTCTACTTCTAAGTGTTTCCAGGAAATTAATCATAGTTTAGGGTTAGAGGAAGTGTCCTGTGCAGGAATGTATTGGTTTTGCTTCTAATAAAAAAAGTCTAGGATATTCATACGCTTCAGCTGAATGCTAGAATTGAAATGAGCTGCATCCATAGCTCATGTATATAACACAGGTTACATTTCCCAAAAAGACATAGAGCATTTCAAAGAGCACTTCAGACACTGGTTGCTGGAGTCCTGAGTTTGCTCTTTCAAAGGCAGGTGCTCTGAGACATGGCAATCCAGCATCCTTTATTTTAGCATTTATTATTTAACCACTGTTGTATTAGAAGTCAACATAGCACATTTTGAAAAAGACATTCCTTCACTAGGAGAAGGTGAAGGGCTGTGGTGATGATGTACTGGAAAATATGTGATGGAGGGGGGGCACCTGAGAGACAAAAACTGTGGAACAAGCTAAAGAAGACGGTAAGCCTGCTAAACTGATAGAAAAAAAGATGAAGAGACTCTTATACCAAGTGTTCAGAATACCCAGGGTTTGTCCTGTAGGCAGCTGCTCTATAAATAAAGCATAACTATTAAAATAGGGATCTTGCGGTTTTTGAGCCAAAAAGGTTTCGTCTTCTGTCTGACTCGGCAGGGGCCATGCTGTGCTTATCTAAGACCTGGAGGTCACTTTTTGCATGGTTTGCACACTGCAGAATTTTTGAAAAGCTTTCCTGGCCTTATCAGCGTTTTGGTCTTTAAGGAAAACATTAGGAGTATTAGCAGTGTAGCTGGTGTCTACCTTGTTTACAAAAATAAAAACTGGTCCTTTTGTAATTCATAATTTGATTTATAATGCATGGTAAAAGGATAGAAACTCCAGGAAGATGCTGGGGCTTCCCAGCATTGCAGCCTTCATCTACTCTTACTGGGAGTAATGAAGGATAATAAACCAGATCGTACTGTAAATAATAAATAGCCTCTTCATCGTATATCTAAAAACAGAAAGCATGAAAGGGACATTCCCAACAGGTGAAAGGCTGTAATAGCTCTCTTTAGTTCTAGTGGCACCAGTTGTTGACTTCCCTCGGAAGGAGCCAAGTTGGTGTAAGTTGATTTATAGAAACAAACAAAACAAGGGGAAAAAAAAAAGAAAAGTTGTCAAAAGAAAAACTAAGGAGTAAGACAATGAAACTTTCATAGCATGCAGGAACCTCAAGGGAATAAAAGGGCACAGAGGAAAGAAAACTGCAAGAAAACAGACGGAATAAGAAGAAAAAGAAAAGCACTTAATAACAGAAATATTTTTGCAGCCGGAGAACAAAACTTGGGTCTCAACTACCTGTCATCATGGAAGACCTGTCCTTTTTCACTGGAAAACATTTATTCTCTAGGTGTTCTTTCCAGGATTGGGTAGAATAAAGAAATGGACTTAGAGAGCTAAATTGCCCAAGAATTTTTCAGGGTAGAAAATGACTGCCATTCACTTCCTGCCCCTCTTTTACTCCTTACTGGTACAGCTGTGATATCAAAATAGCTGCCATGCTTTGTTCCACTGAAGCTTCCCTTTGTTAAATGGATGTATGATGCATTTTACAAAAATCTTGGGCCAAGAAAGAGACTTTGCAGCAGCCTTATATGTAAAGGTTTCAGAACATGTGGCACAGACATCAGTTTCTTAGTCGAGACTACTTCTGCCTCGATGGTTACTAAACAGTAACCTTGCAATGTTTAGTTGCCAATGTAAAATGTCACAGCCTCCAGCTGTCCCTTGTGCTGCTCTGGGAGGGATAATCCCACTCCAGCAGAGTCAGCAGGGCAAACATGCAATCATTTCACCCAGCAACAGTCTCACACTAATCAGAAAAAGCCTGTTCAGGACAGGACAGGACAGCTGGCAACGTATCCTCATATTCTGAACCAAGACTCTGCTTACATCATTCTAAAATCATTCTATAAGGATTATGAAGGTAATAGCAGTTAAACAAGTATAAAAAGATTTTTCACAGGTTTTGTTTAGGTACCACAGCACCTTCCTTTTAGGAAACTCAGCATCAATCACTTTGAGAGGTTTAAAAGCAAACATTTTTGGGTAGGTTTCTAAGGTTATTTTTAACTCAAAAAAACCTTCTTATTCCAAGTGAAGTCCACATGAACAATATGCTGGGTTATTACACCCAAACAACCTTTCTCTTGCTCTGGTTTAAAAATGCCTATTTTGAATGACTGAAATATCTTAACAGTGTTTGCAATCTCCTGCCTCTCTCTCCCCTCACACCAGAAGACTCTAGGGAATAGTGAAGTGGTCATTATTTTCTCATTATACGTTCCTTATTGCCTAATTAGCAGTCCTAGTAAGAAGTGGTTCTGTACTTCACTGAAGGAAATAATATATCAGTTCCCATTTAATTACACCTGAACTATTGCCACACACAGCATTCTAAGATACAACCTTCCTGGAGTAAAAAAAAGAATCAGATACAAGATTCTCCTTGGACTTTATTTGTTAGCCTTGGTTCAGCAACATCTCAAAAGGAAACAGGCCCATCACTCAGCTCGATTATCAATGTTGTATTGAAGTTTGCAGAAGACAGCGTGAACTGTTGTACAGGATTGAAATTGTTATTTCCAAATATCCATCAACATCACACGTGTTACAATGAATCACCACTTACCTGGAACAGCTTCCTGTTGTTTTGCAGCTGACATAAAATGCCACAGAAAATTCTTTGCTTTGATTATTCAGAAATTTGACAAAATATATGCAGTTAACAAACCAGAATTGTCTTGAATCAAGCCCATTATCAGACCTGGAAGAATCTGGTGTTCTTTTTTATTCCAGTCATAGTTTTCTTCATGATGGGATGCACTTGTTCGTTCCTAGCTGGAAGAAAACAGATAAGATGTGAGTGCTAGATGCTAGCAAAGTTCCAAGGGTAGCTGGCCTGAGAGCCTGTGTACCAATGGTAGAATTCAGCTGTGGACTTGCACATCTGAGCATCAGTGTCCAGATCCCCAAGGGAGTCACCAGAAACCTGGTCAATGCAGTCAGTAGTGCTCTGAGAGACACCCAGTGCACCTGAAGGCAAACCTGATCTTTGATATCAAACTCATATGTAGACATCTAGGTGTTGAGATCTACTTTCAGTTGCCTAACGACATTAGCTAATTTCAGCCTGGTTTTCTCTTTAGGTCATTTCTGAGCGATTTCTGGTACCCAGGGAATAGTATGGGAAGCAATTAAAAAATCTATGCATGCACCTAACAAATATTTGTATAAAGAGATTAACTAGCTTTGCTAAGGGCCTTCAGCTTTTGAAAAGATGCTAAATACCCCCGATAGCCAGATAAATCTGGATTATAATTCAGACTGAGGAACAAAGTATGTTGTATCTAACACCCTTTGTAGAATACTTGGAAAAAGCCCAAAATATACTTAAAGGATTGAAAGGTTTGTCTCTGTGAATCTAAAGGTTACACCTGAGTTATGAATTTATGCAGAAGTCTGAACAATTTCTGTGTCTATGTGGGAGCCAATAGATTTGAGTTGTCTCAAGTCACAGAGCAAAGCTTGTATTCCTCTTCTATTTAATCTGTCCATGTATTTTCCGTATTAGTAAAGATAATCACAGTATCACAGTATCATAAGGTTGGAAAGGACCTCTGAGATCATCAAGTCCAACCTATAACCCAACACTAACACCAACACCAACACTAACACCAACCATCATCTAAACCATGGCACTCAGTGCCTCATCCAGTCTCCCCTTAAACACCTCCAGGGTTGGCGACTTCACCACTTCCCTGGGCAGCGCATTCCATAATGATATATGTCATCAGTATACACTGTTCAATATGCCATTGTGATTATAAAAGTTAACATATTTGTATGCCAAACTAGCAGTATCAACATATTTCCATTGTGTTTTATTAACATTGTGTGCTTTAATGGCTGGTTCTGCTAATGAGATATGGAAGTTTTACATAAAGGGCACGCAGCACAGAAAACGTTAGCTAGAAGAAGTTTTTTTCTCTGAGGTGTTCATAAAATTACATGTTAATAAAATAGGAGTTTGATTTTACGATTGCTAATGCAAATTGGTTTTCATATGGATGATTCCTGTGTTTTATTCTGGGAACAAAAGATAGGAGTGAAAATACCCTTACTGAAAAGAAAGTGCAAGTTACTGATATTCCTGCTTGAACACAGGAGTAAAAACAAGGCATTGGTCCATGATAGTGACCTTATCTTTCTACATGTTCATCCACTTCCTTACCTTTTACACTTTGTTCGATCAATATCACCTCATGCAAGGAGGAAAAGCTGAAATTCTGCTCAGTGTTTGTGGCCACTAACCTTAAAATTGCTTTACTGAAAGAGTGAAGGAGATAAGACTGATTTGTTGGCTTCTTCCCTACAGAAGAAAGCAACCTACTACACAGCTTCATGATGTGTCATAACAAGACGTATTGTTGTAAACTAGTCAACATTAATGCATGTTTCTGAAGAATTATTGTAATACAATACTGGCTGAAGTCCTTCCATGTAGATATAACAGACACTTGAATAATTTCTGACAGAGGAATATTTTCACCAGAAATTTTTGATTCAAGGAAATAAAAATATTTTGAGGGAATATGCTTGATATATCAATAATTTTGGTAGACATTTATTTGAAAATATCATTTCACAAAGACACCTAATAGTTTAGAACGCGTCCAAATCACACAGGCCTGAAATATCTACTTTTTGTTCATGTTTAGAAAATCCAGGTTTGGGCCAGTATTAACTATATAAGTGACCTTTCAGCTTTCCGGCTTCTGAAAAAAAAATTTCCATTTGTTTCTAAGATACATTCTGATATATTTTTTATCAATTCAGTAGTCAAGAGTACATCCTTGTGGTCCAAAGCGATCCTGCCAGTTATGTGAGATACTTAAATTAGGAGTACATCTGACTGCCCTGACTCTGTAGTCAATGAAAAAATACAGATGTCATAGGAAAGTGTCTCAAATTTTAGGACTGCTACGTTGGAAATGGGGTTAGACTCAAAGGTTTAAAAGCTAGACAGATGAATCTATGTGAATACATTGAAAGCTATGACAATCTGCTCTGTGCCTAGACAAGCATCTATTTGTCTTTAAAGATGCATCAGAGTTTACTTAATAGTCTTCTCCTAAGAGAAACTATTTATAAACATGTGTTTCCCTGAACATTCATTTGGACTAGAGAGTAATCATTAGAGTCAAAGATATGTATTAGCAAGCGTATTCACCTAAAATGAGATAAATGGTTTACTTTGATGTCATTAAAGGCTTTCAACTCAAGATCACTTCCTTTCTGGTCATTGTTAGAGGAAGTTGGACTGGATAACCTTGAAGGCTCTTCTGCGCCCATGAACGATCTTTTCATTTGGAGATGGAGGCTTCAGAGATTTCTTCCTCCTTAACACTGGTCTATATGATGTTGGGGGCTGCATGACATTGTGGCTTATGGAAAACTATTAAGGAAGTTTTGACTTAGGTTGAAAAACTGAGTATGTTGAAGACATATATGAACTATTGTTTTGCGTTTTCCCTCTGTCTGAGACCTATCTTCCCTACATTTAGCAAAAGATGGAAATGTTCATCCTTTTCCTTCTTTTCCCATATCTTGCCTGTTTGGATTTTATTGCTTTTATGAACAATGTATGCTTTTTTACTATGTGGTCCAAAAATTGGTAGAGTCAAATACACACAAAAATAACATATTTTAAATTGACACTGTTTTTTTTTTTAAATCCTTCATTGTCACATATTGTGAATTACATATCTATAAGCTATTAACAGTTGAGTAAGGAAATGTCTTTCTCATATCCTGATACTGTTTTACAATCTTTTTTTGCTGTTCCATTAAGTATGCCTTAGTGCCCTGGAGACTATGTTAACACCAGCAGATCACTATTTCATTGAATCTACTTCCATCTGCTGGCAAAAATGTAGACTGCACGTGTGAAAACTGATAACGTCATAGTACAAATATTTGACTTGAATATCCTGGGAAAACAGGCAAGGAGTAGAAATCCTGAACCCCTAGCATGTTTCAGATTTTTATCATAACCTGTTAAATGTCTTTATGGTAAACTCTTAAACCTTTTTTAAATTCTTTATTTAACTATTAAAACAAGAGAAGCATACAACCATACAGACTCCTCGTGCATAAAGAAGGTCTTGCACAATTAAAAGTTGCACTTTTTTCCCCTAAGTACATCCAGTGGACTAATAAAAAGTTATTTTTCCATTCCAAAAGCCTTGCACTCTTTATTTCTTAAAACCATTCCACGAGTACAAAAATCCTGGTGTAAGCTGGTGTACAGCTGTTATACAACATTCTGCTTTCTGGCTCAGAGTTTTAGACAAGAAGCTTGCATTTCTTAAAATAAACATACCTAAAATATAGATTTCTTGGTATTACACTATCAAAGTATACAGTATATTTTTAATCTTTTGTGCTAATCAATCAAAAAATAAATTTTGCTTCACATTAAATAGCTTACAATTATTAACGTGGTCTGATGTATCAAACTAAATAATCCATTTGTCATCAGAAATTTCTGAGTCTGGTTCAGTATCAGTTTGTTCTACAATTTTAACATTGCTTTCTTTAGATAGACATCTTGCCACACACAGTTATTATGTATTGCAGAGTCACAGCTCTTTTGAGTCTTGAACAAAACTCCAGACTTTTCACTATAAAGTTATTTATGCTTGCAGTGAGGATACTTGCATTCTCTCCAGGAGAACAGGTCAGATTTCAGACTCTTCCTTCCACCTTTATCCGTTTCAATGCTGCTTTCGATGTTGGCGATAGTATTCTGAGTTTTGGCATCCCTTGCCTTATTGTGATGTCTGTCTTACCTATTTAGTCTCTAAAATATCTTTTTTCCTTGATATTTCTCCTCTATAAATCTCCTCTAAGTCTGGATGGAAATACCTTTTTTACTTCTACATTTTCTGTAGGAGTCATCATATCCTACCATGATTATTATGATCTTTATGACAACTTTCAAAAAAAATCTTTTTTTTCCCGTTCTAAATCTGTTTATATCTAGGTCATCAAGTATCCTCTTTGATTTCAACCTAAATATGATACATTGTACAAAATGACCTTCTTCAAGTTTCTCCTAATTTCTCTTAATTGTCAACTGACAAAGGGAAAATTGGCATGCTGGAGTTTGTCCATAGAAGAGGAACAAAACTGCTGAAGAGTCTAGAGAAGAAGTCTTATAAGTAGCAGTTGAGGGAATGGGAAAAAGGGAGGCTCAGGGAAGACCTTATTGCTCTCTACAACTAATCACCATCCTGGGAAGTATTTAAAGGAAGTGTAGGTGTGCTACTTAGGGCCATGGCAATGGACTTTGTAGTCTCAGACTTATGGTTGGACTTGATGAACTTAAAAGTCTTTTCCAACCTAAAACGATTCCATGATTCTCACTTATTTTCTCAGCATTTTAACATAAACACTCCTACAGTGATACATGATCCATTTTTGGTCTTTCAGTCTTGTAGAGATAAGAGAACCATTCTCAGAACTGTTGTTTCTTTGTGTGCAGTATTTCAGGGCAGGATATTTTCTTTACATTCTCAGTACTGCTAAAGCTTTCTTGCCTCCATCTGCTTCACAAATATCTTTCTTACCTGACATTTTAAGTACTTATTTAAGTTTTGGCAGTGCTTGGTTTCTCAGTGAAAATTGCCCTGTGAGAAAGAATAATAAGGTTGTCCATGTCTTACACAGAGATCATAACTTAAGTGGGAAAAAGGAAGCAAAAAATAAAAACATGTAAGGTAACTTTCACAAGAAAGAAAGACACACTACCTGTAAATATTCTTATTAACAACGATTGTTTTGAATCCCTGCTCACCAGGCTGAGTTTCAAACATTTCAAGATCGGCTTGATACTTACTGCTCAAAGAAGCGACCTTCATGCCGCAGTTACGTGAAACAACCCAGGAAGACTTTATCACTGGGGAGCTAATGGCTGCATTCAGTTAGATGTCTATCCCAATCTATGGACTCTTATTCTTTACCCATCTACTAGGTGATACCACGGAAGTATAACGTTCTATTGTGATTTTCACACACACAGTATCACAAAGTTGGAAAGGACCTCTGAGATCATCAAGTCCAACCTATAACCTAACACTAACACCAACACTAACACCAACCATCATCTAAACCATGGCACTCAGTGCCTCATCCAGTCTCCCTTTAAACACCTCCAGGGTCGGTGACTCCACCACCTCCCTGGGCAGCCCATTCCAATGGCCAATCACCCTTTCAGTGAAGAATTTTTTCCTCACATCAAGTCTAAACTTTCCCTGACGAACCTTAAGTCCATGCCCTCTGGTTCTGCCACTGGTCACCTGAGAGAAGAGACCAACCCCTGCCCGACTACAACCTCCTTTTAGGTAGTTGTAGAGAGCAATGAGGTCTCCCCTGAGCCTCCTCTTCTCCAGGCTAAACAGCCCCAATTCCCTCAGTCGCTCCTCATAGGGCTTGTGCTCCAGACCCCTCACCATCTTCGTTGCCCTCCTCTGAACACATTCCAGTATCCTAACATCTTTCCCAAACTGGGGGGCCCAGAACTGGAAACAATATTCAAGGTGAGGCCTGACCAGTGCCGAGTACAGGGGGACAATAACTCCTCTGGTCCTGCTTACTACACTATTCCTGATGCAGGCCAGGATTCCATTGGCCTTCTTGGCCACCTGGGCACACTGCTGGCTCATGTTGAGCTTCCTGTCCACCAGCACTCCCAGGTCCTTTTCTGCCTGACTACTCTCCAGCCACTCTGTCCCCAGTCTGTAGCTCTGCATGGGATTGTTGTGTCCAAAATGAAGTACCCGACATTTGGACTTAAAGCTATTGCAAGGACGAAGGTATCCTTGGAGCTGGTTATATGCCTTTGACTAGTGTGATGAACTTTTCTTCAAATTTCATCATGACTTGAGACATTTTGTGCTTCCTATTAAAAAAATGAAACTATTTGCTGCCCGATGTAAAAGAACTTAAAATATGATTATTCTGAAACATAACACACCATATTTTATATGAGGAGACTCGTAAAAAACTGTGATTAAAAAAAGATCAAACAGGAAAATCTTTGGTGGATTACCTTGAAAAGATCAGAGTCTAGAGATCTCTGGATCACAGTTCAAATCATTCTTCTTACTGACTTATTAAATGATTATTGTTTAGACATTTGGCTATTGTATGGTGATGCTAAGTATTTTACACTTCTGGAGAAGAGAATATATAAAAAACAAAGAGCAGTTGTGTTTTCTTTTTTGTTTTCCTGAAATTAAGGAGCGTTAAAAAAAGAAAGTTTTTTTCCAGTAGGATTCTGAGATTGCACTAGCTCTAATTGTGAATTAATTGCCACTAATGACTGCCATCTGTCCAATGTGAAAGAAAATTCTTAGCAGCTCTAGCAGAAGAAAGGAAAGTTTGGTGAAATTGTGAGATTCAAGTCTGCAGAACTTGATTTTGCTCTTTATCAAAGAGCACAGAAATGTCTCATGCCTACCTCAACTGGTTCCGTTCCCTCTGATCAGAAACTGTGACTTAACTCTCAATATTTTTCCTTTACAAGTATGCTCTGAGGAATTTTGATCTTGACAAAACTGACTTTTCAGTCATATTGACACTGTATGAACAAATACAGCTGAAATTCACTGGCATCACTAGTATTCATAACCTCAGAGGACTTTCTACAAAATGATTGCTATATTTTGACCTTTGAGAAGATCTCAGAAAGACAGGGTTAGATCCCAGGATAAAACATAGTGGAGGAGACTGAAGCTGTGCGTACTGTGATAACACTGTTATTTCCAAAGTTTTTGATCTCTTCAACTGGAACTCAAGACACTTCAGATTAAATAGTCTGTAAATGCCCAGTGGCAAAATGGGCCAAACCTTAATCCATCATTTAAATCCACAGTTAGTGAACACAGCTGATATCGAACACACAGGAGACATTTGGTTTTTATCTTGGATTCCTTTTATTCCCCAAAGTTCTATGTTCTCAATATGTTTTACCCTGTGTATGTAAGCTTTACTGACAAAATATAACCTCCCTTGTCTATCTGCTTACATTCCTGGTCCAAATTATTAGCAGACCTTACAACCAGAGAAGCAATGTTGCTAAACAGACCCAGATGGAATCTTCTTAGAGTCAAAAGTTTATAGGTATGGAGAACTGTTATTTATCATATTTGAGCAATGGTTTAAAGAAGGCAGGGGAATGTAGGTAATCAAAAGATAAGAGGAATAAAGACTTTAGGTTGACCTCTGTACATCTAACTATTGAGGACATATGATGAGTAAAAATGAGAGACCATGAAATGCAGAGAGGCTGGAGCTACTGGTGTGCTATAAATGGAAAGACTGAACACATGATTCTGGTTTATTCAGAAAATTCCCTAAAACCTAGCTAAATGCATTGTACAGTCTCTAAATCAACGCCACCCTTTGTAACCAAGATCTCCTTCTCTCTTTTTCTTCCTCCCTCCCACCCCACCCCAACACTGAGTAGCTTGCAGGTAGCAATGTCTTTGTGTACCTTCTCCTAGGGTGACAGTTATTAACATTTTGATAAAATGACATTCTTAAGCAAACATAATTTCAACATTTTAACAGAGTAAAGATTAGGAAAGATCCTTTGTAGCGATCAACACAGAATCTAACTTTAAGGTTAGCCATTGACCTGTGGATTGTAACAGTCCTTCCTACTTCTTCTGAGGCTGTTAGAATGCAAAAGGAACTCTTATTTTTCGCAGAACTGAATATTGATTTTGCTCTTTCACCTGCACCAATTTTCTGACTAAGGCGTAGGTTATTCTGACCTAGGGTAAACCATTCCCTGAACACTTAAATAGAAATATGCCACGTTTCTAACTTTTCATATGTATTTCCATGTACTATGAACTTCCCTGAAGTTCCCAGCCTCCCTGTTTAACTGTTGTGAGAAACCCTAGTTAAAAAGAGAAGCAAATTATGTGGAGGTCTTCCCAGCTCATTTTTCTTTGGATACTACTCATGCATCACAACATTTGTTCCAGACAAATTATTATCCAGACATTTTTATTTCCTCTTCAACAACATAACTCAGAGGATACTGAGCTGACCAGTGTCAGAGAATCATAGAAACATAGAGTAGTTTAGGTTGGAAGGTACTTTAAAGGACATTAAGATCCAACTCCTTCTTGCAATGAGCAGAGACATCTTCAACTCAAACAACTTGCTCAGAGCCCCATCCAAGTTGACTGTGGATATTTCCAGGGATGGGGCATCCACCACCTCTCTGAGCAATCTGCGGCAGTATTTCACCACCCTCATTGTAAAAAATATCTTCCTTGTATTTAGTCTAAATATACTCTATTTTAGATTAAAACCATTACCACTTACAACAGACCCTCCTAAAATGTTTGTCATCATCCTTCTTATCAGCCCACTTCAAGTATCTAAAGGCCACAATAAGGTCTCCACAGAGGCTTCCCTTCTCCAGGCTGAACAACCCCCACTTTCTCAGTCTCTCTTCATAGGAGAGGTGCAGGACGTTGATGATTTTTGTTGGCTCTTCTGGACCTACTACAACATGTCCATGTCTCTCGTGTACTGAAGGCTTCAGAGCTGAATACAGAATTTCAGGTAAGGTCTCACCAGAGCAGAGAAGAGAGGCAGCATCCCATCCCTCACCCTGCTGGTCATGCTGCTTTGGATGCAGCCCAGGATATGTTTGGCCTTCTGAGCTGCAAGCACACATTGCCAGCTCACAGTCAGCTTCTCATCCACCAGGACCTCCAGGCCCTTCTCAGCAGGCCCTTCTCAGCAGGGCTGCTCTCAAGCCATTAATACCCTAGCCTGTATTGACACTGAGGCTTGCCCCAACCCAGATGCAGGACCTTGCACTTCTTCTTGTTGAACCTCATGAGGTTTTCGCAAGCCCGCTTCTCTAGCTTATCAAGGTCTCTCAGAATATCATCCCACTCCTCATGGACATCACCCTCACCACTCAGCTTGGTGTCATCTGCAAATTTGCTGCGGGTGCACTCGACCCCATCGTCTATGTAATTTACAAAGATATTAAACAACACTGTTCCCAGAAAAGACCTCTGACGAACACCACTTGTCACTGATCTCTTATAGACATTGACCACTACCCTCTGAGTGTGGCCATCCAACCAATTTTTTATCCATATCATGGTGTCTTGACAACTACTTGGTCAGTTCTCTATTCTCAGGTCCCAAAGACTCATTTATGTACTTGTGTATGTTCTCACTATAGAGACCCAGTATCAATTATGCCTTCTCTATTTCTGTCTACAGAACAGCCCATCTTTCTTTCTCTCTCTTCACCATGGTTTCCCACTAGGTATGCTGGTCTGTGCTTGTGAGGACTCCTGTTCTTCATGATAGGGATACTTTTCAGTAAAGTTAATATTCTTTCCATTCTTTACTAATGTGTCTCCACATGCACACACTCCACAAATCACCAAAATGAAGAAGCTGAAAATTATAAATTTTGCTTTTACACAAGTATTGCTTTTGTTTAGCTCTTTCACATAGTATTTTTATATATAACTATTTACTTCTTAGAATGTTTTTTCCCTGCAAAGGAAGATCTTTTTCTCCATTTCTGTTTTTCATGTCTTTTGAATTTTCCTTTCTTCTTTCCTCAATGAAGAAAAGAAGTGCCTGAAAGCCAAAAAAATAACAAAATATGGGATGGTGTTTTGGGTTAAAACTTATTACTCTTATTTGAACACCCTTGTTATTTCAATTAACTGTTGTTCCCATTAACAGTTGCATAAAATTTTCAAAGTCGTGAAAATATCCTTCCATGTCTCATTAAATTACATTTATTTCTTTGGGATTTTACATTGCTGAATTTCTCTTAGTTCCCAAGGAATTTTACTAGTGAACAGTTAAAAATAATTTTAAATGTGTTGAAGAGTTAGCACCACATTCCGCTACTAAAGCAGAATAAGGACACACGAAATAAGGGAGTTACCTGACACTTTCATTTCAAATGGGAATAGCTTTTTCATTCCCACTACTGTACCCCACATAACCATCACTTGCCTACGGTCAAACCCACACCTCACTTCATGTTACTCTTTGAATTCAGAAGGGCTTTGTAGAGCTGATTCCCTCCTACTACACAGAAGAATGAAGAGCAAGGGGTAGAAGAGAGGATTGTAAGTCTCTGTTGGTCCTTGCTCTTAGCAGAATATTCAAGTAATTCACAAAATACATGAGTAAATAAATACGTGAATAAATTCTTGGCGAAAGAGGAAAAGGTCTGATAAATCACACTATCCTTAGCTAGGCATAGCCAAAGGGTTACAGAGTTTCCACTTAGCACAGTGGTCTCTCTCTTGGGACCTTTTTGGGGGATTCCACCTGCAACTCCAGTAGACACAATGTATTGAAGCTCTGGAAAAATAGAGTGCAGTTTTTAGTGGTGATGAAAACAATGTGGAATCTGTGTGGAAACCTATGTTGAAGCTGCAAAGTTAGATAGACTGTTCAAAAATCATTTTTTCTCATGTTGGTACTACTCTACAAAGCCTTTCTCTGTTCAACCTGTAGCTGAGATTACAATAAAGAAACAAGAAACACATCTAGCATTGGTTATTTTCTGAAAGTTTATAGCTACGACTGACATATATCAATTATATCTTCTTTGTATATAGAAGAGATAGTTATCTTTAAAATTGTTCTTCCAGGAATACACTTCACAGTTTATATAAGTCAAAGAGAAGTCCTCCTTTGATTTCACACCTCAAAGGTAGAAATACTGTTGAAGACAACAACTGCTATACAAGCTACTATACTTTGTGCTGTTATTGAGGTTTTTGAAGCATATGGCATGAATTTATTTTTATGAAAACTCACTGTATCAGAAGCCCTGATGGTACAGCTAGAGTAGGATTAAATGTTCCTAGAAAATGCCTCCATTTAATTTTTTTTTTTTGTAGGATGAAAGGGTCTTCTGTGCCTGGAAAGTTGTGTGGGTGGTAGGACAGATCCAGATGTTTCCCAGACCCTCATGGATGTTTTTACTTTATATATTTTTATTAAAATGGGAGATGAAACAGCACATAATCTTAAAGTCTGGATGTGGATCCTCAGTGGTTTTATGGATAGGTTGAGCTACACTTCTTTGGGGTATTATATTGTGCAGCTATAGAAAGTTTTAGGC
Organism: Tapera naevia; assembly: GCA_033556795.1. Classification (NCBI taxonomy): domain Eukaryota; kingdom Metazoa; phylum Chordata; class Aves; order Cuculiformes; family Neomorphidae; genus Tapera; species Tapera naevia. The sequence continues at coordinate 20,641 of JAUMJJ010000482.1, forward strand.
AATTGTTCTCTCAGGTTGTCTGATGTTTTAGAAGAAAAAACTTAATAGCACTCTTGCAGCTCACTCTTATCTTGTAAACATTACTACTCAGTGGTGCAAAATAGACAATAAAAAAAAGAAAATGAGGGTTTTCCTATATTTAAGGATTTATTCCTTCACTGTCTTTCAAAGACACTTTGTGAAAATCTGTTCTGTCTCCCAAACCTCCTCCTTCATGACCATCCTGATAGAAATGTTCTATATCCTTCTGATAACCATAAATAATAGTGGACAAGATGTTAGAAATGTATGCTCTTCATTTTGCTAGATAGCTGTTCGCATCTTTAATTTTTTTCATTGTGGTGTACATCTTGGACATATAACAGGACTTATCTACCACCACAAGAACCAAACTCTCATCTGTCTTTTCACAAGGAGTACATTGATAGAAGCTGCAAACAACCCTCATATCTTGAATTTTTTGAGCAGGAGTTAGCACTGGTTTAGACTTTCTTTTTCTCAATATTCAATCCACTATCTTATTCTGCTGTAAGGAAAGGCTTATTGTTAACTGGAAGGTAGCTGGTTCTTATTCTATATGAATAAACATGTTCGGGTGAGTTTTGTCCAGTAAGGGGAGAGGAGACTAAAGTTCATTTATTCCCCCCTCAATTAGAAATGCCCTGAAAAAACTCCATATGTAAGATATGCAGCACCTAACACGATATTATGATAAGTTGTGCATTAATTGAAAAAAGTGCTTAATCGTAAATAAAAATAAAAATAAAATAACTTGGTGATCTCAAAATAAAAAGAAACATAAAAGACAGGAGGCTGTGCACTTCAGTCTGTAGATTTCCCCATTGCTGGTCTCCATGCCTTTGCTTTTACAGCTACAAGAATTTCATGGCTGAAAAGAATGTAATTTAGTGGCTTTTAAACCACTTTTGAGTGGTTAAAAAGTAGAAGTGGTTAAAAATATGTTTGAGCCAGCTAAGACTAAGAAAGCCTCTGGTCTTTGTCTTTATCTTTGGCTACTAAGTACTGCCTCCAGGCACATCTTCTCCCTTTAATCAGTCCTTTGTCTCAGGAGGATGGGGTCATAAGGGTCCCTGTTCTGTTCTGATGTCCTCCAGAGGTCCATGAACTGTAATGCTAATGTGCACAGTGCAGTATTTCTACAGATAGGACAACTACTATTTTTATTATTATTTTATTTTATTTTATTTTATTTTATTTTATTTTATTTTATTTTATTTTATTTTATTTTATTTTATTTTATTTTATTATTCTTTCCCTCATCTATCAGCAGTCCTGGCTGACTGGGGAAGTGCCACTCCACTGGAGAATGGCAAATGTAACTCCCAATTACAAGAAAGGTCAGAGGGAGGATCCGGGGAATTACAGGCCTGTCAGCTTGACCTCAGTACCAGGGAAGGTCATGGAGCAGATCATATTGAGTGCTATCACACAGCATATGCAGGACAGCCAGGTGATCAGACCCAGTCAACATGGGTTTATGAAAGACAGGTACTGCCAGACCAACCTGATTTTCTTCTATGACAAGGTTACCCTGTTAATGGATGAGAGGAAGTCTGTAGATGTCGTATTCCTGGACTTTTGTAAAGACTTTGGCACAGCTTGTCACAGAATTCTGATTGAGAAACTGGCTGTCATTGGACTGGACAGGCACACTCTCTGCTATGTAAAAACCGGCTGGATGGCCAGGCCCAGAGGGTGGTGGTAAATGGAGTTAAATCCAGTTGGAGGCCGGTCACGAGTGGTGTTCCCCAGGGTTCAGTGCTGGGTCCAATCCTCTTCAATATCTTTATTAACGACCTGGACGAAGGGATCGAGTGCACCCTTAGCAATTTTGCAGCTGACACCAAACTAGGTGGCAGTGTTGATTTTCTTGAAGGCAGGGAGGCTCTGCAGAAGGATCTGGACAGGCTGGATCAACGGGCTGAGATCAACAGGATGAGATTTAATAAGATCAAATGCCGAGTCCTACACTTGGGGCACAACCACCCCATGCAGCGTTACAGGCTCGGGGAAGAATGGCTGGAGAGCTGCCTGGAGCAGAAGGGCCTGGGGGTGTTGGTTGACAACCGGCTGAATGTGAGTCAGCAGTTGCCCAGGTACCAAAAACAGTGTGGCCAGCAGGACCAGGGAGGTGATTGTGCCCCTGTTCTGGGCACTGGTGAGGCCACACCTCAAGTACTGTGTTCAGTTCTGGGCCCCTCACTCCAAGGACACTGAGGCGCATCCAGAAAAGGGTGACAAGGCTGGTGAAGGGGCTGGAGAACAAGTCCTACGAGGAATGGCTGAGGGAACTGGGGTTATTTAGCTTGGAGAAGAGGAGGCTGAGGGGAGACTTCATCGCTGTCTACACTGCCTGAAAGAGAGCTGTGGCAGAGTGAGTGTTGATCTCTTCTCTCAAGTGATAGGTGATAGGACAAGGGGAAATGGCCAGAAGTTGCACCAGGGGAGCTTCAGATTGGATACTGGTAAGAATTTCTTTACTGAAAGAGTGGTCGGGCACTGGCAGAGGCTAGTGGTTGAGTCACCATCCCTGGAGGTGTTTAAAAAACAGGTACATGAGTTTTTGAGGGACATGGTTTAGCGAAGGATGGGTGCGGTTGGACTCAATGATCTCAAAGGTCTTTTCGAATCGGAAGAGTCTATGATTCTATGATTTTAGGAATAACTAGGAGAGAAGGCCTGAATTACATGACAAGTCACCCCCTTCATATATGTGGTCTCTGAACTTAAAGTCTCTATAAATTAACTCCCATTTGGGTTTTATTATGCATCTTGTGGTTAATTTTAAAAATTCATTGTCATTTCTTGCTTCTGAAAGAAGAACAGCTATAAAATGAGGCACGGCAACTTAATTACTCAATTAGAGAAGATACTAAGGGAAGAGTGAAATTTTGATATTTTTTTTTGTTACAAAGTTTTAAATTACTAGATAAACTCTTTTTTTAAAAAAAATAATTTTGTTTTAATAAAATATTTAATTTTGTCTAGGGCCAGTGTTTATAATTTAATTTCCAAACTTTATGGAAATGAATTAACAGTATAAATAGATTTGTAAGACAGCATCATTTGAACTGATAATATTTCACTTAAGTACGCATGCCAGTGTAAAATTACAGAGATTCTGTCAAAATTAACATGAATTTTGTTTCTTGTAAAATAGCATCAGAACAGAGATTTATTTTCTAAATATTTTGATTATCTAAAACATGTATTTTTATGTTTTATTTTTGATGATAATGCTTTGGACAAAACCAAAAATTACCTGCTTTCAGCAATAAAGCTTTTGTCTTTTTCTGGACAGACAGCAGTTTTCATATGTTCTTTAATGTCTTTTAAATTCTCTCTTAAAATAAATTATCTTTTGTTTTCTTCTCTTGCAGCCTTCAATAAGCAGTGATATTAATCTTATATTCTTTCTCCTGTTCTGATTAAGGCAGAGGCCCTTTGGAAAGACTGTGGGTGTAAAGAGTTCTGAGGGAAACACCTGCAGACTTGGAAGAGACAGGCAGACACCTGCAGGCAGAGCTGACACATGTATGGATGGATTTTTCCTTCCTTTTTTAATCACAGCATCTTTTGCAGTGTCTTTTGCCATGGTAGCTCTCCTTGTCTTTCATGTGCATCTTCCTTTATTTATAAGTTCAGAGATGAAAGCACCTGCCTTAGCAGTAGTTCCTGCCATTATCTCCAGTGTGAACAGGAGTAAACCTTTCTCTTTTCACTTCAGTTCATTGCATAGACTAGTTAGATCTTTCATTATGAAGATATTAGTAAGATGCTAGACAGCAGCAGGTTTGTGAAAAGGGGCACAATAATGCTTTGTTAGAAGGCATCCAGGACCAGGATGAATAGCTATAATTCCCACACATAGCATTATTGGACTAAAAATTGCACAACCAGCTCATACAGATATTCACTCAGTCCCTCCAATAGCAACTCAACTTCAAAGGATACAGCAGGTATACAAGAATTATCCTGTTGTCTGTGGAGTGTTTTTCACTCAATATCCAAACTGTTGAAAACTGTTCTGAAATTCAGACAAAAATTTCTACTGAAAAGCAAGAGTCAGCTGACAGAATAATATTTTACGTAGTCAAAATAACTTTCTAAATTTACTTCAAATGGCTCTTCAGCATAAATCACCCAAATGCTTCTAAAAAACTGCCTATATTTAACAAATATTAACTGATATTACTTTCAGGAATATCTGTAAATAAATGAAAAAGTCACAAAGCTGGCATCATCACATGCTCTGGCCTGCATTTATTGTCAGAGTATGCTTAATACAGAATAGTTGAGAAATATAATAAAAGACAACTTTTTATTGTAGCTTTTACATGAATTTTTTTGGAAACGAGGATTTAAATCTTTACTCAGATGAAGTTTCACTTCCTAAGTTAATGTTTTACCCACTAACATAAAGACTGATTAAGCTCTCCAAAATCTTCTGTTCAAGCCAAACAAAAGTCTTATTGTCAGAGAGTGAGTAAGAGGAAGTGTAACCCTGAATTTCACTGAATTACCAACAAAAGTTGTAACGCGGCTATATACTCACCTATTGATTAAACTGTCCTCAAAGAAAATAAATTAAGATGACAGGGTATAAACCTGGAATTCAGATCTATCTTCTTATCCTGGGGCTCCCACTGCTATTCCGGAGAAGATTCATACACTCAGTCCTCATCATTCTTGCTATGGCAGACCTAGACCCATTAATTAAGTCCTTGAACACAAAGGTGAGATGCATAGCAAGAAAATTCCTTATTCAAAGGCTGCTGATCAAAGAGATGTTTATGCATTTCAGTAGGAAATGCATTTCAGTCTGTTACAGAGGTAGCAGAGGTGTAGACTTCCTGATCAGACTGGATCACAGCTTGAGAAACAACATCCACATTTTTAAATATTTTTTTTTAATAGGAAAAACAACTTGTTTTAAATAACTTGTTGGACCCTGAGCCCCAGCATACTTCCATTTGCTTTGGCATCTGACTGTATTTTTTTAATTGCCTTTGGCTCACTTCCAGTTCCCTATTGAACAGGTGGGGTTTTTTTGAAAGCAATCTCTTCGGAGGAATGAGCAAACTATTCAGATTTCTAAAGTATAGAAAAGACACCTCTAGGTTACCTACAGAAGTTCATAGAATCTTCCGGTTGGAAAAGACCTTGGAGATCATCGAGTGCAACTGCACCCATCTTCTGCTAAACCATGTCCATCAAAAAATCATCGACTCATTTTTTAAACACCTCCAGGGATGGTGATTCAATCACCTTCATGGGCAGCCTCTGCCAGTGCCTGACCACCCTTTCAGTAAAGAAATTCTTCCTCATATCCAGTCTGAACCTGCCCTGGTGCAACTTCTGGCCATTTCAACAAGCGTCAAAACTTTTATGCCAAGCAGGCACTTCTACATGGCCTTTTTGAGCACCTTGATCAATCCTACATATTCCTCTAAAAAACAGTCTAGCTGGTGTTTTGCATTAAAAAAAATTTCTGCTAGATTGAGATAAATTGGTTCAGAAATGGGGACTGAGCAGGGACTGACAGGCAGTAGGAGGGGTATGATGGCAGGAAGCAGAACTATTCCTTTCAGATCAGTCATACTACCAGCAACAAGCTAGATGAGTAGAAATGAATTGTGTTTAGGAATGCAGATAACGTCTTGTCTTATTGGAAAATTTATAAAAAATATTGTTATTGATTTAAGAAGGAAAAGAGTGGCAAAATATTTTACAAAGTGAAACTATTTTAACTTGTCCCTAGAGTTGTTTTCATCTGTTAAGGAAACGCAAAGTGAAGTTGTAATTCTGAGTAAGTATGGCTGATGTAAGTTTGGTGAAAATAAGTCATACTGAAACTTACTGAACAATATTATATGACACATCTGGAAAATACGACATAAAATTCATAAAGCATGGTGCAAGACTAATGTTTTAAGAGGCATTTTGTCACTTTTTTTTTTCCTCAGCATTTCTGGAGATGACATGTTCTGTTTCTTCCAAGCGAAGTTAAGGTAAAGATGATAGAAATGTCTCTTTAATTTTAGAAAGATGGTGTGTTCACTTTGCTTATTGCTTTTTCTTAAGTAAACTTGTGATCTTCTATAATAATTTCATCAGCTAATTGAAAGGGACAACATCTAACTTCAGGGTGATGTGAATGCCAGTCAAATACTGAGTACACGTGTTCAATCTTCCAAAGATGTTTAACAATCAGTATTCGCAGTTGCTTCCAGTTTTAATCTGTTGTCATTTAAAACTTTACTAAAAAAAGAGCCTCTGAATCTTGATTGGTTTATGTGAGTGAACTACAGTGCTAGGGCTCATTAGAGAGATTTAGAGCAAGGAGAGGTCTTGATTTGTTAACTATTAGTCAGATACCAGGTAATATTTATAACTTCTAGAAATTTCAGGCTATGAAGGTAGAAATTTCAGGCTATGAAGGTCATTGCAGGTACTTTTAGTCAAAAAAAAAACAAATTATTTCTCTTGTATTCATTTTTTTTCTTAATTTTAGTTCCCAGAAAACAGGAAAGGCATAACAGGTAGAAATACTTGCAGCTCACCAACGCCTACTGTTGCTGAACCATATGTATCAGAGCTGAAGCTACAAGATAAGAGGCAGTGGATACTCTCCATGAGAAATACATCTCTGCCACAGCACTAAACATTCCTGAGCTGACATGCATGTCATGAGTATGTGTTTATGCATCAAAAAGCATGGCTCTGTTCCCTGCAGGAGAATATAAATCATCAAGTGCGAAAGTCCATGAAATAACCTGTGAGATTAGTCACTTTTTGCAGACCTCTTTGGTTCCCCGGTGCTCACCATGCCTCTTCCCACTAGATGGCACCGAGCATCTGCTGCATCGCTTTTCGAGAGCTGGCTCACCCTCCCTCCCTCTTGGACTGAGTATCAAACAGCCCCTTTTTTTACACCTGCCAATAAACCCCACAAATTCAACATTCCTAATTAAATATGAAACTAATTCACTCTGTTTTCCCTATGCCCAGGCTGACAGCAAAGTGGCACAGCCACAACAAACAGTGGGGACAGTGACAAAGCATCTTCCAGGCTTGTCATTTCCTCTGGAGCTGATCTGCAGAGCTCAGTACTTGATTGATTTGAGCAGGCCCAGAAACAATGCAGCTGCATTATCACATAGCTCAGAATAATATTTATTTGCTAGCTGTTTGCCTGGGTGCAACCTCTTGCAGAACTTGTGGGACTGCTGGTCCTGAGTTAACTCCCAGGGCTCGTCTTCAAATAGCTCTCAGTGGCAAATTTCACAGAGCCTTTACAGCTTTTGCTTGCAGAGAGATGTCCAGAAGATGCAGTGAATCTATGTACTTTTACAAATCTCAACAGGAGCCTACATGCCAAGATTTTCAATTACACTTCATTTCCCACACCTGCAAAAGAGGGTGTATTGCTCTTATCATCAATAGCAGCCACTGTGGGGCTGTCTCTGCTGTTGAAGTAGTGATATGGAAGTGGCACAGCTTTGAAGTCATACACCCTAGTTAGGAATCGCCTGTTTTGCAGAGACTTTGTAAGACTGAGATTGGTCCAGTAAGATTTTTTTCTTTTTCGGTCCCTCAAGGGGTAAAAGAGTGCTACTGCACCTGACCAAGGGAGGGGAATGGGAGATTTACCAATGAATATGGCCAGGTCTAATCATTGCTGAGACTGTGCAAAAGAGGTGACAGTGAGGCAGAACTGTGTAAATTGTTTCACCTCCTGATTTACAAATCTGGATTTGAAACCACAAAGTATGCGAACTCTACGTAAAATACATAGAATCACAGAAGCCATCAAAACATTAAGGTTGAAAATACTGAGTCCAACTGTAAACCTAACGATGCCAAATCCCCCACTAAACCACGTCATTGTTCATGGTGAGAATGGTTCTACAATATGATTAAAACAGGGATAAAATATTTTTAATGGAAAAGGAGGTAAAACCATTCTGGGCAAGGGTGTATTTTTCCTCACTCAAAGTTTTGTACCACATGGCTACAGACAATATGCTACAAAAACACTGGCTCCCAGTATTAAACCTGCAAAACAGATCTACTTCAAAACAAAATTTACTTCAAAATGTTAATCATCAGTGTGAAAGACAGACGTCAACTGATCAGCAGTAAATAAAAAAGAATAAGTAAGACTCCTTTTTCACAGAATGATAGATTCCATTTTTTTATTTTTTTGGATTTTGATTATGGCACCGCCACATTTTTTTCTTAGAATCATTTTTGCATCCCTCACAACCCTCCAGCTACAAAAACTGTAGAGTGCTAATTATCAGAGAAACTCCTAATTGGAAGCAAATTCTGTCAAGAAAAATAAGTAGGGCTAATTTTGTATTGGATGAGTCCATTTATTTAACAAAAAAAACCCCGTTCTCATTATGTCTGCTTGTTCATGTGAATCACTATTTAGGAAATTCCTTCATGGAAAGTACTTAATAATATTTTGATCTCACACTGAAGAAAACTCAACCTCCCCTCAAAAAAGATCACCCTCTCAGCATAAACCCTGATTCAATACACCCCTTTCCCTCCTTTTTTGAAGCAAAACACCCTGTTCTGTTCCTCAGAGGCTTTAGACTAGGCTGCTCAAAATAATATCTGGGTTCCTTCCAGTAGTGCATTTAGCAACATGACTCTAGTGTCACATATTTTTTCTCTTCCATCCTCCTCCCTAAAGGGAAAGTAGCATATGCAACGGAGAAACTCATTTTGCTCCAGTACTCTGTACTAATTGGCTTTTCTAAACAGTGGAGGCATCATGCCCAGGAATATCACATAGCTTTATGCCAACTGAGAAGTGACAGGAAATACCTGGGGCCAGATCATTGTTTGTCAGGAGTAATTGGAGTCTGAAAAGTCCAGGTGTTTTTAGATTTTCACCTTTATCACATGAAGAAACTTTACCTTATTCTAGTCAAAACCAAGCACAATATTTTGATTAAATTTAATTTTTTCTTTTACCTTTATGGAATTTTTATGAATACTCAAAGCCAGAGCTGAAGTCCTTTCTAAAATGTATTTTCCATGCAACTGAATTTGTTACCCATCACTTCAGTTATACTATATTTGGCAGATGATCTTTTACTCACTTTTATCTGTTTTACAGACAGTGCTTGAAAAAGTGGTTTAGATGCTCTGAAATGAAGCTGGTAAGCAAATGTAAAGAGCTGGAATGATGTAGCATTGTATACAGACCATTTCAACAACAATTTCCGAGAATAAAACTTCAAAAGTGGGGTGTTGAGAGTGTTTTTTGAAAACCAGCCAGTATCTGCCACAAAAATATGATGATTTAGATACAGTACTATGCTGTGTTGTGATTCTTTCTGTAATTTGCTCTTTTTAAAAATTTCTGTTCATTCGATTGGTATCATGCCCTGATCTATTACAAAGACTTTACCTGGTAAATTGGTGAAATTTAATTCCCTTTTTCTTTCTCCTCTGTCTTTGGTTTATTTATCATCTCATGATGAAGTTTCTGATCTTAGTTTGAAAAAGAAAGTTGCTTCTTCTTTGTTTCCTCCTATCCAGATAAAAAACCTCAATGTTAATTATCAACCCGCTCTTTCCAATCAGGAATGGAATAATTTTTCAGCTCTATAAAGTGATACAATTTTCACCCACAGTAACTCAAAATGTTAGAATAAGAATTAAGTATGTAATGCAAACAGAGTGGACTCAAGGCCTCTTAGAAATGTATGCAAACTGAATTTTATTTGTGTAGTTCAAGGGTCTGTACAAAACTCTTCCTGCTGAATGAAAGAAAAAATACAATAAAAATAAGGTTACAGAGGTAGATAAATCTTGGAGTATCCTCAGCAGCAAGCCTGATTTTCCACAGCTCCTATATAAATAGTGCAGAAGATTGCTCAGTGGTGGATGTGTTGCCTTATGACCCATTGTTCCAAGACTGATGGCTGTGAATCCTCATTTAAGCTAAAGCACAGGTGCCAGTAGTACTGAATAACCAGTTAGCATGACAAGGATAATACGTATATCTGAAGTTATAAAGATCACTGCTGAGGTTTGTAGTAAAAGCAGGCATCTTCCAGCTCCCTGACAACAATTTACTGAAAAAAAAAAAGAAAAATAATAGTTCTTTTGTCATGTTCAGCAAGGTTTTCATGTACTACAAAATTTCCATCACATTAATTTACTTAATTAAATGCCTTTAAAGCCTTTCATTTAATAAAGTATTTTTTTAAAATATTGTAAAATCCTATAGAATTTAAAATGTAGGAAGTCTGTTCAGTTCATGCCCTTAAGTATTATACTTTCAAAACATCCTTAGCATATATGAATTTCTACAGACTGAGCAAAACAAGTGGTCAAAAGTAGTAGACAAAAACTCTGTGGTCTTTTCACTTTTACAAACTCCTTAAGTACTTCCTCCTCCCTTAAAACATGCAAGTCTTGGGAAATATGCCCAGAAAAAAGTCAAAATATTGTCCATGGAGTAACTCATCTGGAAGAAGAGTAGAGAATCAATTGCATCTTCTTCTTTTTGTGCCTGTCTATATTGCATGTAAATTCTTGTTCTCAGATTTCCTGCAAAAATGCCGCTCATGTTTTTAAAAAGAAAGAAAACAACAAACCAGACAAACCAAAACCAAGGCTGAGGGTCGTAAGACTAAATAGAGGCACCTACATCTGACTAAATCAGTCTGCAGTCCCCATTTTAGTAAATGGAAACCAACTCAACGTATTCAGTGGAGTCTAGATGTCATTGTTTTCATTCTGTACTAAAAAATAAGTCAAATTAATCACTTCCAGGTGCTTCTATTTCTCTAAACAGACCAAAGAGAAATACTGGGTGACTAAATCAGATGAATACTATTACTTTGTAGATGCTTAATATTGGATGAGATTATTCTTGCCCTAAATGGCTATCATTACCCTCAAGGCAAGTAACCATTGTATTTATCCATTGTTCAGTGCACTCAGACATAGCCTTACACAGCAAGTCCCACACCAAAAAGAATTCCAAAATGTTCCAGAGAAGAAGGAAATACTTCTGGTATTTTTATCACCAGAAAATTTAATGTCCTGACTTTGTGTAGTTTTATGGTAGCACCTACGAGCAAAAGTGGTGGTCAGGGATTCACAGGCAAAAAAAGATCTGCTCTCCAAGGGAACCAGCATGAAATAGAGACAGAAAAGTGCTACAGGGTCTATTGGTGCAATGGCTGTAGAGTATAAGCTATACCGGGAACAATTTTCATTTTCACACCTACATATGGTCACAAATCAAATTCAGACTGGCCCATCTCTGTTCTGGGCATATAAATTAACCAAAGCTAGCAAATTAAATACATTCACCTGCCACATTTTTTACAATGCAGACTTATATTAGTCATCAGATAATAGAAGATCTTTGCCCTGAGGCAGTGTTTCTCTGTCATTTCACCAATGTTCCTCCTTTCTTTTCACAAAAAAAAAGACGTTTCATTTCTCAAAAATATAAATCTAAAAATCTGGGCGAAATTTATCATAGGATAAAATGCAATAATACTCTGTTAGGGTTTCTTAGAATCTTTACATCTGCATTTCAGTATTGTTACCTTTTTTATTTTATAAAATAACACTCCTGTATTTCCTGAAATCTTCCAATTATTATTTTAAAAAGTATTCTCTAAGTCACAAGTTTTTAGTAAAATTCTTTAAAATTATTAATTTATTGAAGTAATTTTTTTCTTCTATAGCTGCTTTCCTAAAGTCTCTCATTTTTTATTTGAGAGAAAACAGGAGTACATTCCAGATAGCTGAAAAATGGATGGTCAAAGAATTTCAGACAGAATGCCTAAGTAATTGTATAGTTACAAAAAATGTGAAATATTTTTTTTTTAATGGCTTTGTTTGACAGTTTGCTTTTGCAGAATAAGAAGCACCATCGTACCTCATGAAATGACAAATTAATATCTTACAGATAAGAGGGATTAGTTTGGTTGACATAGGCTGGTTGGATTTAGGAAGAAGATTTTTGTCAAAATTCCTCATAATAAAGGTGTTAAAAGAAACTGATTACTATGAGATAGTTAATACAGTCCTCACACCAATTACAAGACTGTTCAAGAATCGGAAAGCAAGAACAGTAATTTTCACAGCTGAGGGGTAGCTTCTTCAGATTTCTGCAGAGATCTGTTCTAGGTCCCAGGTATCTAAACATGTTTGTATATAACCAGAAAAGTTAACAAACAGCATAGTAACGTCTTTTGGGTAGCGTATTATAATCTTTGCTTGTAGGAAAGATGAATGCTGACTGGAGAGTTACAATAGCTAATGAGAATCAATGGCACAATAACAGAAGAGTAGTTTGTTTTAAACATATGAAGTGAGGCATGTGGAGAAACTAAACCCCAATAATCCAAGGTTTTTTAATGAAATGAAATGTACTCTACACCAATTGTTACAACTCCGCGATAAGATTTGGAGTTTGTAATAGATAGTCCATTAAAGTACCAGTCTAGTGCTATGCAATGGTCAAAAATTATTTGAAGAAGAGGAAAAGGAACAACAAACAAAATTTGGAAAATCCTTAAGTAAGTACATGCCACACTGTATGCTGTGATGTTCCTGCATCCTGAGGAGGTGAGTTTCTTGGTAGATAGGTAGCTGAAATATGTAGATGATCTGTAGAAGGAGTCAGTGACAGAAAAGGTGTTACATGGTATGCAAGAAGTAGAAAGTGAGTGGTCTAAGGAGGGATAATTAATTTTTGAGTGCCTTTCCAGTAAAAGAGCTGCATGAAATTAATACGCGGGTAATACAAGGTGAAAAAAAGAGTTGTTAATTCACACAACTCATATTTAGCTGTGCTGTGCCTTCCTACAATGTATAGTGGGTGCTAGAAACCTGCCTTGATTCAAAAGCAGTATAGGCAGATTAATGGAGGAGAAACGCTGCTAGCACTGTCTTCATATCTGGAAATTCCCAAGCCACACATGAAAGAATATTCAGCAAATTATTGTTATATGCTTCTCCTGGGCATACTTTTCCCTTAATACTCTAGGCTGTTTTCAGGAGCAGAGGAGGAAGCTGAATCTCTGGTCCAACTGAGTAAGGCCATTCTCATATTCTTTCTGTGAGTCCCCACCATCTGTTCTTGCACATCCTATAGGCTAAAATGAGGCAATGGGGCTTACAGACTAGACAGTGGCAGCCTGGGATGTAATTACAGGAAAACTTCCTTCAGCAGCAAAACCAGATGGCACTGGCACAAGTGAGAGGGCAGCAAACTGCGGCATGGGGACTAGAACAAGCAGCTGGGTTAAAGGGAAGAAAATGTAAAATCTTAAACTGGCTTTGCTGCCAAAAACAATGTTTATGCAATAGACCTCTTCACTAACACAGTCTGATGTGCTGAGCTAAAATAAAATCCTCTGTATATAATTGTCATGCTTGCAAATTAGAGCATGTCAAGTAACAACAACATTCATTTAGGAAAAAAATGGTGATTTTTTTGAAATTTTAAGTCCTGTTAAAACTCTTTACCCTCTCCTGTCTTCCAAATAAATCAAAAATTTTCAGGTGAAAATTTCAAACAAATACTCACCTGCAAGGGTGAGGTAGCTTAAGAGAATATAGAAAACTGATCCCTGGTTTGGGTTCCTTATGATATCCTAAGGGAAGAAATCTAAATTAGGATGACAATTACAGTTTGCTTAATGTACGCTGCCTGGCACAAGCAAAAGATGAAGAGTTCTGACTCCCATTATCTCCTTTATGTGAAAATAGCAGTGTTTCATTGGGTAGTTTGCAGGTGTGGGAAAAAATTGTCAGTTGTCGAGGAACAATATGGTCTTCTCTAGGATCATGATAGTCAAATGAAAAAGACCTATGGATCACACACAACCCTCAAGCCAACAATTGAATTATGCTGTTTAACTCACCTATGGAAATAAAAGTGTATTTTTTTTCGTAGTGCAGACTTGTTAGAACTAGCTATATATTCTCTATTATAATTCTCAAATTCAAATTAATTTCCTTGACGCAATAAATGCCTTTGCAACACTAATAATTCTTTACAATAAACTGCCTAGAAAATAGGTAAGGAACTTAAAACACTGATATGGAAGTAAACGGCAATTAATGTTATGTAATTTCTTATGAGAACATTCCATCAGACTACTTTTTGTCCTATCATAAATCTGGCTAAAATTTAAAAAATGAAAATGAACAAGTAAGGATAATTCCTGAGAGCTGAAGTTCTGGAATGTTGCATAGTGTGAACTGACATCCTCAAGGCAAAATTCTGTTGCCATTTGCAGTTAAAGTTTTGTTTTGGAAGACATTTGCTTCACTAGTAGAGTAAGACACAAAGGAGTAGTGAACTTTAAGTACCATTTAGTAGTTTTTTTGTGCTGTAAAACTGTTGCCTGAGGGAGGGTTGATCTTCAGTGACAGATGGAAGGTCAACCTAGGACTATAATCAACCAGAGAGGTAGAGTATAAGTACAGAACTCAGGTGACTGGAGGAGTTAGAGGTACTATTGCAAAAGTTTTGTCACTGAATGCAGAATGTTTATCATTTTCAGAAATGCAAAAGCTGGTTTTCATTGCTTACTTTAAATCAAATACAGAAAATGTTGTCTGACACTACTTTAAATTGTTTTGAATAGTAAAGTACCCTGGGACTTTTGCTACATGAAAGATAGTGCCTCAAAGTGCTTTATTGTTGTAATTTCCATGGAAATTAACTTTTACTTTCACGGTTATCACACTTTGCCTGTAATGTAAAGTATAACTATCTAAATCCCTTTGAAATATAGTCACCGAGGTATCATCAATGTGACTCAAGATTTGATCTAAGTTTCTGCTTGAGTTTTCAAGCTGACGACTTTTGTTTTTCGTCCTGACGTTGAGTTATGAAAGCTAATACTGAACCGAACTTTAAATTTTAGCAGGCATTTTCCCCTGTTTGCTTTTTTTTTCCATTTATTCTATTCAAGTTCTTACCTATCCCTCCTCCTGCATCCACTGCAGGCACTTAACATTTGTATACGTTTTACAGTACCAGTTGAAACCCACAGAAAGCAAATCCATACGGACTTTTGTCCACGTTCTACACCCAGACAAACTCCATAAAGGGATAGCTCAACTGCAATCTTTGCAGCACTGAAGATGTTTGCTAACAATGTGTGTGAATCAGTGATACCCAGGAGCAGTCACCTTCCTCACTAGTGCCAGTTTATAGAGATTTATTCTTTCAGAAAGCCATTATTGCCCAGTTGAGATCACAGCGTTCTCCAAATCTTGACAGTGTTCTGCTGTTTCAACCTATTCATTGTTAACAGCGTCCTGCCAGACTCTTACCATGTTGCATCCATGGCCAGCTGCACCAGCAAGTTTGCCACAAATTCTTTTCTGTTGCCTTTATTTTCTAGGGGAATCCTGGCATATTTCAGCAAAACATATTCTCACGGTTGTAGTAGCATAACCACAAATTTTGGGATGCTGTTGCCACAGAAAAAATACCTCAGAACACCCTGATAATCATGGGGTATCATGGCTGTGATGATAAATTTTGATTTTACTAGCAAGGGATAAGGAATCTGACTTATGTTGCAGTGCCAGACTCCTGGAAGGCTTCTCCACAACAACATTTTTTATAGTAGTAAATAAGAAAGGAATTAGTCAGTCTTACAATAGCAAGAGGAATGTGGACAAAAAGCCACCGAGAAAGTCCTCTCCAATTAATCCTGGCATTCATCTCAAGTTGCACCAGGAGATGTTTAGATTGAACATTAGGAAACATGTCTTCACTGATAGGTATACCAAGCATTGGAAGAAGCTGCCCAAGGAAGTCGTTAAGTTGCCATCCCTGAGTGTATTTAGAAGATGTATAGATGGGGTGCTTAGGGACACGGTTTGCTGGTTGACTTGGCAATGTTAGTTTCAATACTGGACTTGATGATCTTAAAGGACTTTTCTGACCTAAATGATTCTATGATTCTATGATGGATGGCAGATGACAGATGATCTTTTGCACCAGTGTCCAGTCACTGGGGACAGTGAGATACATTTCAAGAGGCAACTAGGAAGGAGAAGAAAGAAGCTGTCTCTGGAGCTCCTTGGAACACCCAACTAATCATGAATGGTCCAGATACGTAAGTTAGCTAAGTGACTGTTCAGTGACTAGCTTGGTGGCTGACTTAAAATTAAAAACAGAGCCATTGCTGTTAAATATAAGTTAAATGTGACATCTTACTCTTGTATCTTTTTTTATCTGCATTTTTGTAAATCTGTATTATTGCTAGATGGAGGAGTTTTCTTTTATTTATTTCACCAGTAAAAAAAAAACCAGCCTCCAGTTCCAGTGAGAACACTATATTTTGTTCATCTAAGATTACAGTCTAAATGACGTAGCCTTTACAAATGTCAAGACAGCTCAAAAGCCTGGTGATAATTTAGCTATACTAAATACAACAGAAAACTTCAAGTAATGTGTACAACTAAGTTTCTGGTTATTAACTTCTTTTTTATACTGCCTCCCTCCAGCTCTTCCCTTCTAAAAATCACTGTTTAATGACATGCACATTTAATCACCCTATACTTCAGTCTAAAGAGTGATGGTCCTTATAGAAATACGTAATATTTCTAGTTTAAATTATTTTTTTAAATACACAGTGATATTTAAGTGAACCAAGGATTAGAATTAATTTTGGGATTAGTTCACTAATTATTACTTATCCATCTGTGAAGGCGATACACTTGCTTTATGGGGGAAAAGCTATTTGGATGCAGATGCTTTGTTAATAATGTAAGTATACAAGTCTTGTTGAAATAGCATGCCATTGACATTGGAAAAGACAGCATTAAACAGTAATAGCAGCAGCCTTGTAGAGAGACGAGAGCACAGAGCTATGACTTAGAAACTCCAAAGCCTTTATATGCTTAGCCCAATGATGTGTGACATCTTGGACAACTTGCATGATCCTAGTATGTCTCAGTTTTCTGACTTGTTAACTGACTGCTGATAACAAAAACACTTAACAAATTGAGATGTACCACAAAGTGCCAGAAGAGCCATAAATAAATATCATCATTAGTGGTCCAGAAGAATAAATAGATAAACCCCTGTGTCTTAATGACTGTTTTTCTGTAGAGTTAAAGTAAAAATTCCCTGAGAGGAGACATTGTAAGTGGTCTTATCTAAGGATTCATCTGCCTATCCAAGCATCAAAATACAGTGCTAATGTCAGTTAAGTGTACTCAGCAGTTTTGACATTTTGTATTTGACAAATTGGTGGAGGTTTGGTAATGCAGAACAGTTTTCCTTATGAGAAAGGAAAAAAAAAGCCTGTATTTAAAACTGTACTTTTAATTACTATCCATCCTAGCCTACATGGGTTTTACTTTTGATTAAAGTAGTCATTGACAATGCTTGATACAATCCATCTGAATTTAATTAACTTTTTCTTTTTTATTAGCTGATGTAAAGTGGGAGAAAATGGAGAAGAAACGAATTTTGGCTTTATGCATCGTAAAAGATGCTCTTGGTAGCACAGCACAATTCTGGCTTTATTAACTCTGTGAGAATATCCTAATTAATCAAAACTTGGTATTGAAGTAGCATATTTTTATCATACAATACCTCAAGTTGGAAGAGACTTTATCATGTTTCTGTTCCAAACTTATGCTTAAGGAATGGTTTCCCTGAATTCAGAGCAGACTGCTATGGGCTTCTCCAACTTAATCTCCTCATGGGTGAAAGGAGGAGATTCATGCACTGGCCCTGAATATTTTGTTGATCTTTGTGGGGATGACTTCTATTTATCAATGTCTTTCATGTACTTAAGTGTCCAAGAATTGGACCACCTGACATAAAGAAAAATGAATACCTATATCTCTTTATAAGGCAAAATAATTTAAACTACAATCATATTTTTTTCTAAATCTCAGCACTTCATGGACTTTAACAATAGATGAGAAATGAAAATATTTTTCACATATATATGTTTAATCATGGTATAACTATTGTTCTCTGCAAGTTAAATATTACCCAGGAACTAAATTTCACACATTTAAAATCTATACCAACGTTTATCATAAAATATCACTAAAGTATCTCTGGATACATTAGTGAACCTTATGCAAATGTTGTATGATAAATTATTGTTATATAGATACACATAAACTATACCTTTAAAAGTCTCTTATTCATATGAAAAGTGAAACCTTGCTGCCTATCAATGTCTGTGGGAGATGTTCCATAAATTTCAACAAGAGTCATAATTCATCTAGACTGTACAAACAGGTCTCTGTCTGAATATGAATCCTAGCACAAAATTATAAATAATAAATGTGGAATTTGAAAAGAAATCTAGGCAAATATTTTACAAAATGTGATGCCCTGATTAATTTCCAGAGAAGAACAGCTTCTGAATGACTTAAACAGCCATGAATTGCTTTAGGAGCTGGATGTGTATCAATCTAAATAGTTCTGTAGGATTCATCCAAAGGTGATGAATGGCTGATGCCATCACAGGGCTGTTCTCCATTATTTTTCAACTTTTTTAGAAGTCTTGAGATGTCGCAGTAAACTGGAAGCTGACAAACACACCAATTTTCAAGAGGGAAAGAAGGAAGACCCTGGTAATAACAGACCTGTCAGTTTCACTTCAGTGCCTGGTAAAATTTTGTAGAAAGTTATTCTGCCAGTTATTGAAAAACAGTTGAGAGACAACACAATCATTCATAATAACCAGCATGAGTTCAAGAGGGAGAAGTCATAAAAACACAGAATGGTTTGTATTGGAAGGGACCTTAAAAATCATCCAGTTTCAGCCACCCTGCCATGGCACAGATGCTTTCAACTGGATCATGGTGCTCAGAGTGTCCTCCATTCAAGCTGATCTTGAACAGCTCCAAAGATGCAGCAACCAAGCTTCTCTGTGGAACCTGGGCTAGTGCCTCACCACTCTCATGGTAAAAAGTTCCTAATCTAAATATGCCCTTTTTCAGATTAAAACCATTTCCCCTCCTCCTGTCACTACATTCCCTGATAAAGAACCTCTCCTAAGCTTGTCTACAGGAAGGCTGCTATAACATCTTTCCAGAGCCTTTTCTTCTCCAGGCTGAACAAGTCCAGCTCTTTCAGCCTGTACTCAAATGGGAGATGCTCCAGACCTCTCATCACCTTTGGCGCACACCTCTGGACTTGCTCTAACAGATCCACGTCCTGTTTAACCAGCTTAATTTCCTTTTATTTTAAGTCACTCATCTAGCTGACCAAGGAAAGCTAGTGGATGTGGTGGTTTTTTGATTTTAACAAAACATTTGATACAGTATCTTGCAATATCCATCTGGATAAAATGTCCAGCACACAGCTAGACAAGACCATAATATTTTGGGTAAACAAGTGGCTGACAGGGTCATATCAGAGTAGCAGCCAGTCACTATTGGAGTTCCCCAGGCCTCAGTTTTAAGGCCAGTTCTCTTCAATGTTTTTATAGATGATCTGGACAAAAGAGTTAAATATATTTTAAATAAGTTTGCTGAAAATGCTATGCTACGAGAATCTCCCTCGAGGCTAGAGAGGCCTTACGGAGAGATCTGGGTAGACTAGAGAACTGGGTAATTACCAATCACATGAAATTTAGTGAGACCAAGTGCCACATTCTCAATCTGGGACAAGCAATTATAGTTATACTTACAAACTGGGGGACAACAGGGTGGAGAGCAGCCTGGCAGAAAGATGGCAAGGTGCATATGGGTTGTCAGTGTGCCAAAAAGACTAACGTTGTCCTGGGGTGCATCGGGCACAGCATAGATAGCTAGCTGAGAGAGGTGATTGTCCCACTCTACACTGCATTGGTGTCCTCACGTGAATTTCATTGTCCTGAATCCATCCATCTCATCAGCATTCTCTTGTTTTACATTATATTTTATAAATGTTTTGCATTTATATTTTATAACATCAGCTCTAGCAGCACCTTTCCTGCAGTAAGAAAGAAGGAGATGTATTATTAACACTGCTGATACTTGGTTCTGATTTACACTTTTATTTCTCAATTTCTGAGAACTATTGAAAATGCTGAGTGCACAGATATCGGATTAAGCCTCTGCAAACGAAAATCAGACAGCAGACTTGTTAAAGACTTGAAAATTTTGCAAAATTACATTAAAGTGAAAGGAGACTCCTAGAATGGGTAGATAAAAATAAGAAGCTGAGGTTTTAATGGAAGGGACAAAATCATCTCTTCTGAGTTTCCACGTCTAGCAGCTACACTGGTTCAGGAGGAGGTGTACATGCTTTCATTCAACAGTAACTTATATCTTGAATTTCCAAGTAACAACTACTAAGATTTATTATTAGTATTTCAGATTATTGGAAGACAAGAAGAAACTGATTTTTTCTATCTATTCAGTACTGTTTGGACAAGACTTTCACAGCTTTGGATCCCAGGTTCTGTTTTCCCTTGTTCATGTGTATGCATCAAATTTTGGATCACCACTTGGATCATCACATCTCAGCTGATAGCCTATTTGCTTCATCCTGGATATTTTCCTCTTTCTTGTTTTTTCCAGTCTGGATCTTTCCTCAAGGCAACATGTCAAAGATGACAATCGTTCATGTAGAAGGAGGTCTCCCACTGGCACTTGGCCATTCTTAAAATCAATATATCTGAGTGAAAACACAACATTGCCAGTGCAATATTGTCAGAAGAAAGAACACTACTAGTGCTAAAAAAAGTTGTGGGTCCTTTCTTAAAACAATACACTAAAAGAAAGCTTAAAGTAAAACCTTTCTGGCTAGCTTTACTCTTCCTAAACGGAACCCATGTGAGCCTCTCAACTCATTTCCCAAATAACAAAAGCCACAGAGTTGCACAACATTATATCTTCATAGAAGGAGTGGCAAAGCTTTTGTCTCTGCAGCTCCCTCGTGCTTTCAGACTCACCTTACAGTATCCAGGCAGAGAGTTGTTAATCATTGCATGTCACTGCTGGACTATAGTTCAAAGGCAAAGCTATGCCTCAAACTTCTGCAGAGCCACTCTCTCACTTGTATCTGTATTTTTTGCTCTACACAAAGAGGATTTCCTCTTGTTAGCCAGACACACCTTTAACAGCAGCTGAACAACAAAAGAAAGAAGCTGTATCTTGTTTGTTCATCTACTGCATGCATCCCCCTTATTCATGGCTGCCTCCCAGAACAACCATAAAATGTCTTTCCTGTAGGAGCAAGATATCTTCTTTCATTTAAAGGCACAGAATATGAGAAGTTGTAACCAGTAAATGTAATACACTTTTTGCAAGCGTGATGGAGTAGAGACATCAGGGTAATGGGTAATAATGAAAAGCAAAATCAGCAAGCAAGTCTCTATAGTCATATAGACTAAACTGACTGTGTGACATTTCAATTTTCAGTGAATACTGTAAACCATAGAAAATACAGGTTTAATGAATATGTCTACATAAAAACATAAACAAGACAAACATTTTCAGTATTGTGTTTATATTTACAGCACATAAGTTATAAATTAAATTCACTCTGGGATGCACTTCTGTCGCAAATGGTATTTCTTTAGAGAAATATTATCTGTAATCATCAGATCACTGAGAGAAAAAAAGGATCTATAAGTGATGTTGGGGATGACGAGCTGAAGTGCTGTTTAGTGGGTTTTAATTATGGGAAAAGATAAAAGTGCTTGGGGAAGAGCGTAAGTCATACCTAGAGGAAGGAAAATGAACTGACTTTATTTATGCAAGTAGACATGTTTATTTCAATCAATTTTGAGCTGATTGCTTAGTACATTAGTATGTTTTCAGGAGTTGATCTATTCCAGTACTCTGCCGTTATATTGTTTAATATCACCTCTCAAAATATCAAAAAACTGTGGGTCTTGGCTATAAAGTTACTAAATTATGAGGGTAAAAAATATGCACACTATTTTTTTTAATATTTTTCTCCAATAATACACAAAATACTCCCTTTAATCAGAATATGGTGACTATCATTAGTTTAAAAAGCACAATTACTTAACAGCTCACGAGTTAAGACTTTGAAAAGGGCAGCAGTAGTGAAATACTAGCTTCACTGAAGTCAATGAAAAATACACTGATAATTTCAGGAGGAGATAATTTTAATAGTGTGAAATTCAAAATAAAATTATAACCTGTGGTACATTTATTATGTTTAAATTAAAAGCATCTCTCTGGAAATGTATTGTAGCCAGGAGTTTCATTTGAAACTGCTTAGCACAGAGGGAATTGACAAAAAGTCTGGGCCTGGTTTCATTAGCTTGTTCTCCCTTAAACTGGTAGTAATGTTTTTAAAATGACTTAGAACTTTACCAGTATCGGAGGTCATGTTCCTTGTCAGGCTACAGTCAATCAGTGTATTCCTTCACCCTTCTGACCCAGGTGGAAACATAACTCTTGGGTCACTCAGCATCAATAACGTTCCTGGATCATCCTTGCTACTAAACACCATTTAGTTATTGTTAGGAAAGAGAAGGAAGGCACTGCACCTCCTTTTGCTTCTTCAAAATGTTTACATTACTCCCCAAGACGGACATTGCTTATGCTTACGCAGACACATGAAGACACGCATACACTAAGTTCAACTTCAACATGTACAATCCAACACACTAACCCCTGAATTAATCCTGTAGCTTGGGAACTAAGAATAGGAGAGTGGAGAAAAAGATATGGTTATGGGACATTTTCTAAATTTTCACAGTGAGTCAAGACTCAGCCTGATCATTTTATTCGAAATAAGCAGATGTGTGTTCATATATGGACATTTTCTTGCCCTCAGTCAGGAAATGTCAGTACAAAAGAGAGAGCAGTGAGTTAACATCAAGATAACATCAGCCCACAACAATTTTTGTGAAGCAGTTTTTAGCTAATGGCAACTTCACTATGCTTGAGGACCCACCCTGTTCTTCTTGTTAGAAGACGTAAAAGCAAAAATTATGGAGATCGCCAAAAGCTTTTCAGAAAAAGACCTGTGGAAGTGCTTTGAATGTTGGCAGCCTTATACGCAACTGTGAGTCAGCTCAGATGGGAACTGTTATGAAGGTGATCGTAGTTGATTTTCTTCATTTAGAATAATAGAATCATGGAATCATTGAGGTTGGAAAAGACTCTAAGATCATGAAATCCAACCGTCAGCCCAACACCGTGATTGTCTACTCAACTGTTTCCTGAAGTACTACATATATACACTTTTTGAATACCACCAGGGTCGGTGGCTGCACCACTTTCCTGGGCATCCTCTTCCAACGATTGAGCACTCTCAGTGAAGAATTTTTTTCTAGTATCTAATCAAAATCTCCCTTGGCACAACTTGAGACTATTTCCTCTCATCTTATCACGTGCTACTTGAGCAAAGACACCAGCACCCACCTCACTACAACTTCCTTTCAAGTAGTTGTGGAGAGTGGTAAGGTCTCCCCTCCGCCTCCTGTTCTCCTGATCAAGCAATCCCTGTTCCTTCAGCCACTCCTCAGAAGACTCTGTTCTCCAGACCTTTCACCAGCTTCCTTATCCTCCTCTGCATATGTTCCAGCACCTCAGTGTCGTCATACTGAGGGGCCTAAAACTGGACACAGGATTTTAGAAGAGGACACATCAGCACCAAGTACAGGGGCACAATTACTTGTACTTATTTAACTTGTTAATTAAAACAGCCACAGATCTTTTTGTGTGTCAAATCCCATATAGCAACTACCTTAAAATGCTGGGATACTGCCCCAAAAGGGGAGATATATTTCTTTAAGTTTATACCTGGATGCTGTGACACAGGCAAAACGTATCACTATCGGATTGTCTTCCACTTGAAAGGGTCTGGTGACCTCTCAGCTTTGACCAAAACCAGAGTGACAATTTACATAAACTTTACTACAGACCACAAAGTATATGGTCATTACTGATACCTTCACAAACCAAATGTCTTTTTCTGGTGTTATCATTACATGAGCTTTTTGTGAATAGTCATGTCCAATTCCCTGTAGCCGTCAGCACTGTGCTTTGTAAACAAGCATTTCCTTGCTGCTTTCCACATCGGCTCAGTCTGTAGCCATAAACTTTCTCCTTCCAAGATGTCTCATGTTGTTTTCATAAAGAACGTGTGGCAATAATAGTCAGATATGGCAATAGCAAAGGGATCTGCAGCCAGTGCTTGGCTAAATAGCATTATAATATGCTTTGGAGTTCTTATGTTGGGCATAAAGTTCTCTGACTGCAATTTTTTTGTTCCTGTTCCTGCTTCATATTTTAGTAGTTATTGAACCAACTCCTGATCTGTTCACAGCCATTGCAGAGAAATACCGTGCATGAAATATGTCTTAGACAGTCATCCTCTTTGTTTACAGAACACGGGTGTTTATCACACTCCATTATTTTTATTTGTACACCTTAATAATAGAAAACTAAGAACTGGCACTTGCTGTTTTAGGTTAGCAGTTGCTAAGATTAATACGTTCTGTTGCTAGTTTGGTTCAGCCCACATCTAATGCCTCTATTCAAATGTTAGTGCACTGCCTCAGTATGCTTCTAATACATTAATAAATATGTTATTTAGGGTTGTATAAGGAATAGGTTCTTGCTAGGCTATTTACATCAATGTATACCTAAATGTACCTGAGTAATATAAAGAATAAAAATCTGGTGCCTGACATATCTGCAAAATGTGGTATCCACCCCTGGGCTGCGGAGTCACCATGGCTCTAATAAGACAACTTCCTAATTGAGCATTAGGCATCATTTACCAGTCATCCACTAACTGAATCTCATTTCAGGCTTTTCAATTGGGAAAAAAAACATACGCTTTCCACAGAAAACATTGAATTTCTGATTATGGATAGCGTGTTTACAACACGAAAGGTATTTTTGAAAACTGCATCTTAGAGAAAATTTAATTTCTTTCCACTGTGCTATAAAAAGAATAAAATATAAAACCAATCTTGTTTGCGGTTTTAGAAAATCATATTCATTAAACCCATGTTCTTGGCATTTCATGTAATTTACTCCATAAAAATTAAAAATGTTATTTTTGTTTAAACCTATTTGACTGCAGGGATTTACCTCCCAGTTGTTGCTCTTCATTATGAGCAGTTACCCAGGACAGTTCCTAGCATTCAGAGCTGTGCCCTGCTCAAATCCCTGCCGAATGTAAGAAAAAAGTATTTAGCTAGAATAATACCAGGATAGTAGTTGAGCTGAGAAACGTATCTTGTTTAATAGGACTGACGTACATGGTTTAATATTAAGACCTAATCTAATCCCACTAATGGAAAAATTTAATATTCTGATAGGATCACTTAGTGAAATAGAACATTATAGCCTGTGTTAAGAAGAAGGGAAAAAAAGAACCTAATTTGCACATGCTTGTTAGCTCAGTATGTATTTTTCATTAGCAATCATATGATTCTAATCCTTAACCCAATACCAGTGTTTTCTTTTATTTGGTGGTTTCAGATAAAGCCCTGGTAAATCTTTTTGTAAAATAAAGTCATATTTCACCTCGACATGGTAAATTAAAGGTGGTAT
This sequence comes from Tapera naevia, assembly GCA_033556795.1. Classification (NCBI taxonomy): domain Eukaryota; kingdom Metazoa; phylum Chordata; class Aves; order Cuculiformes; family Neomorphidae; genus Tapera; species Tapera naevia. The sequence continues at coordinate 46,192 of JAUMJJ010000482.1, forward strand.
TATTTTCTTCCTGATGGCTTTGCTGGTTAAGGTGGTGCTGCAGCCTCTTGTATTCGGCTTTGCTGCAGGGATCACACCTCCCATGTTGCCATGTGGTGGCTTAAATTTTGTGGGATCCTAGACTACATTTATGTCAGATTTGTCCTGTCATGAACAGTACTATGACTGACTCCTGATAGCCCTAAAGGACCCGATAGTCCTTAATGTATAGAAACACAAAGAAATAGGTATTAACTGTTAAAGTGCTCACTTGAGAATAAATGTCCAGGATCTAAGAGGGATTAGAAATGAATGGGGATTTTGCTGCCTTCATGTTGAGTTACAAACACACAGAGAAAAGGCAATAGTCACGTTTTCAGTGAATATCAGCCAGGCTTAAGGTCATACTTCTTTGTTTCTGCAGGTAACAACTAGTGAGGGCTATGGATATGCCTGTATAATAGATGCCAGCAGTTATCCCTCTTTTCCAACTGCAGGAACAAGTCTCAGGTCAGGTCCACTGTAATTTGGGGGTAAGGCCTAGAAAAGCACAGGACTCCTGATCCTCCTGGCAATGTGAGAGCCACATTCAGTTTAGAATAAACAAATTCAGTCTCTGATCAATATAAAAAAAAAATTAAACTCCCAAGGATTTTAGAGGACTCTGCAAAAATCTTCTGCAAAATTGCTCAGAATAGCTACAGACCTTCAATATGAATAAGACACAACATCTCTAACCAGTTTCCAGAATCCAGTGGGCAAAGTAAGCCTTTTAAATTAGCACCTTTGCTGTGCTTTAAACTGTTGCTCTCTGCACTTTGTGGAAACTGTGCTCTGTGCATAATAATAATCAAGTCTAAATCTGAAATCAGCCTCAAACCTGTATCTCCTGATAATCTAATACTGCAATACCACAATTTAAATGCAGTAGCAGTCTAGACAAGATGGGAAGGTCTCTGCTGTTTCTGTAGGTTTACTCCCAGAGAGTTCCATTAGTTAATACCAAGATATTCAAGTCTGAAGCTCAGGAAATCAGCCAAGAGCTATCTCAGCATCCTTTAATTCCTGCAGCCAGTGCTTCCACGAATCTCTTCCCCTCCTCTTCCTCCAGAAACAAGTTTGTGTGACATCCCAGACACTGCAGACTGCATAATAGATGGTCATATTCATACTTGGGTAAATCTATGATACACTTGAATGCCATTAACGGCAGCTAAAAAGTAGCAAAAGTGAATGGTTTCAGAGGCTTAAGAAATATATTACAGGCAGGAACAGAGAGAACAGCTCTGTAGAAGCATGCATGTTGACATCACTAGTGATTTTTAGCTGATATAGATCTCAAAGGCAAGATACACCCCCCAGCATATTCATCTATTTGTGAGCTTTGTTTTAAATTTTTGTGGAAACGGATCCATTATCATCAAAGTAAGAACTGTCTATAAGTACAGTCTTAATGCTTTGGGATAGGAACTGGTTTTGTTTGTTCCCTAGCTAATGTGACTTTTTTACTCCCTCGTGTTGGTCTTGAGAAAAGGATTTTTTTATACTTCTGCTCTTTAAAGGTGCTGTAATTTTAATGAATACCACTGAATCTAAGAATTACTGGGCAGAAGTAATTACCATCTGTCAGCACAACATGACAGAAAGCAAGAGAGAATGATCACTCCAGTGTTTTTCAGATATGCCCAAATATTCTGATTGATTTATGTTAAAAACCTCTAACTTACTCAATATTAAGTGTTACAGTAAATTCCCAAGTGTTTTCTTTTCCAGATGAGATGATCATGAAAATTCTATTATCTGACTTTATATACACAGTTGAATGAATATTTCCTACCAAAATGCCATGAAATTTTCAAAAGCCTTGTGTCCTATTTAATTCCTAATATATCTTGATCAAGTCTTTCACATATATAGCTATATTTTGAAAGTTCTAAACCATACATATTCATAGATCCGTTACTACAGATACAGCAATTGCTGCTTTTCATGCTCCATGAATTTTTATAAAATATTAATTGTCCTATTGCAGGTGGAAACATTGAAAGATGGTTCCCTCTTGCAATATAATAAACTCATTTTCAAGATATTTTACTGCAATCTGAAACAGAGAGGTGTGCACTAAAACTTGCCTTAGTGTCAAGCTACAAGATGTCATTCTGGATTCCAGTTGCCTTAGAGATTAGATTTTGACGACTTTAAAGACAATATTCTTGTAGTAATGTGTCTTCACTCCTTAGGTGTGAAGACTGTGAGATGAGTGCATGACATTGGATTCCTCAGGGCTTTTATACAGATTTTCCAGATAAGAGAGCATGATGATGTTTATGCATTTTCTTTTCATGGTAAAAAGACCATAAGAGAACTCATAGTATACTCAAGCTCTGCTTCTGACATGTAGTTAAGACAATTCTAGGGCACACGTCTTCTGGTTTGGGTTCAATTTTAAAACTATACAGATAAGGACAGTTAGAGAATCCCTGTACTAAGGGAATCCATGTGTAGGGACTATACACAGTGAGTGTTTATAAAACACGTGGAAGGAGAAGACAGAGCTCATTCTGAAAGAAACAGGAAGACAAACTAGGAGAAAAGGAAAGAAGTGATGGTGTCCTTGCTTGGTAATTAGTAGAGGGACTTGAAAGAATGATAGGCAGCATGAAGACCCTGGAAAGATACACCAGGGCTATAGACTAATTAAATGATTGATTTATTTTGAACTGCTTCAATTTAAGTTTTAATGGGAACTAATTTAATCTTGGAAAAATGTACCTGCCTGTATCATTTCAGATGCACAGGAGAAGACCATGTGAAAAAAAACAGAGAAGCAATCTGCTCATTTCTTTATGTGTTGAGAACTATGGCTGAATTTATTTGTGTATCTTCTGTCACAAAGATGTACAAAATAGGTAGTTCAAGTATCTCAGATGACGACTGCAAAATTGTCAAAAAAGTGAATCCAGAGTTCAGAAAAGACAAATATCCTAAATTATCAAATTACTCTTATCTTCTGAAATCTTACCCACGTTGAACAGATGATAGCTTACACAGTGCGCTTCAGTGAGATATAGAAATTTATAATTACCTAGTCTGACTGCTGAAATAGGGCAATCACAGTAAAAGATGAGTTATGTAGGACCCTTCAGAAACCGAACTCTCCCTGCTGTTGCAACCACAGAATATTATGTTATAATGTAGCATGCAATACGCCAGGGAGGACCTTGAGCAGCCCAAAAATAGTCTACTATTTCAGCAATACAAACATGATTCTCAGCAATACCAAGATAGCAATGCCAGAAGTAACCTCTTATTCTTAATGTATATTTTATATAGTCTCTTAAATGAATTCTATTAGAGCAGAAATAACCACTCGAAATTCTGACCGTAATTCAAATTCAAATAGAAAGGTAAACTATATAATTATACAGTTTTCAAGTAAGAAAATGTATTTCGTGTTCTCATTTTGGGTTTTAGGTCTGACATCTGGAGTAAAAGAAACGCTTAATTCTGCAAAACTTCTGGAAGTAACACATAAATAATCCATTGAATTATTATTGATTCACTGGTCAATAATATTTAAGAAAAATCAAAAACTAAAGGAAGAGTCAGAAAGGTGTAGTTGCATTTGGAATTCATTCAGAGTTTTTGCGTCCTCAAGGTTGCTGGAATCTAGAAAAACATCAGCATTACTGACCTTTCAGCTGTTGCCACTTTCAGGCATTGCAAACTTGAGTCTTGATGCAGTCCTTTGTTGCTATAATCTAGTAGAAATGGACTTTCTCAGTGCAATAGAGATCAAAATCTTATTGGTACTTCATACAGGGTTTGGATCAATTTAACTTGCAAGGCTATTAAATTTCTTTAGGGAGAAGATGATGCATTTTTCCTATTAATGTGGGAGCAAGCTACAGGGAAATACATGCGTCTTAATTTATTTCACTTCCATATGCCTGATCTAGGAAATTGGGAATTCCTTTATTCTTACTCAAAGTAAACTTGCCAGGGTTTCACTTAGGATTTTTTGCTCTATTCATTCTTCTATTCATTCAGGAAATTTCAATGGGTAGAAGCTGCTTCAACAAAAGAGTAGGGTTTGTGTTTTGGGCAGTTTTTTATATAATACAAATTTTCCATTACTCTGATCTACCTAATCAGCTGTATTGATCTATCTAACAATTCTGAAAAATAACTGTAGTGCATTTAGTGCTTCAAAGTGCCAACTTTAAAGCAATTCACATCACAGATATACTCTTAATGGTAAAGAAATAATTCAACATCAAGTTGCAAATGTTTGAAGTTTTAACATATAAAAAAAGCTTTCCTGAAAATATATTCTGGGAATATCATGTCAGTCTTGGAAAACACGAGAAATCCTTTGCAAATTCATGCTAAATGAACCTGTCAAATTACATTCCACCTATTTAAAAGTTAAATGAGAAGATTTTCTCATTTATGCTCATTGATTATTCCTATGAATACATCTTGCTTCTGTTAGCAAGAACTCTATTAACAGGTTTTCTCACTGTCACCAAGAAGCAGAATTCAAAGTGCATGAGAATTAACCAAACTTGATGTATTATGCGCTACAGACAAGTACAAAATATAAGAAGAAAATCCTGGACACTGTGATGAAGCAATTCAACGAAGACTTAGAAATTTGCCAGCAGGTATTCCTTCACAATCATAACAATCATCCAATTTTGTCTTCCCTGAGCACTTTAAAATAGATTGTTGTTTATTCAGTCATTAAAACTAAAATGTTTTTAAAAAATGTCTAAGCAAGCCTGGGACATTTTTTATAAAGTATTTTTTTTGCGTTTTTTATTTGTTTGTTTGTTGGATGGGGTTATGTGCTTTCAGTAATTAATTTATGTATTTGGAATTCGAGTTCTGTGGGGGGTTTTGTGTCTTGTTTTGGGTTTTTTTTCTGTTTTTCAGGAGGACGATATGAAACCACTGTACTTACGAATTTCTAGTATGATGTTTTCTTTCTGATCATAGCAAATATTGACTTGTCAAACCTTTGTTTAGGAATGTTCTATTTTTCAAAAGTTAGAGAGAAACTCCTCTGTTATAAACAAGGTAAGCATTGCTGTCTTTCTAAAGTGAATTATTATATTTATATTCTTATGAAAAAAAGTTTTGTCTGCCTCAGAGACTTGTTGACAAGTAAAGAGTGATATAGTATATACTATAATTTCTGCTTTTTAGAAAAACTGGACTTTAGTTTTGATTACAGGAATGGGTTTTATATATTTATGAAAAATAAATTGCAATAAGCATGAATATTGGACATTCTCCTGCACTATATCTATTTTTTGGGGTCTCCCTTGAGTAAACAACAACTCCATGAAAAAATTCACTGGCAGCTCATCAGTAGTGAAATTTTAATACATGGCTTATACTTCCTTGCTAGCCTCCTTCACTGGAGAGAAACTTGGCTAACAGGGTAATACTTGCTCAGATGATGTTTCTCATGATCCAAGAACTCTCCCCTGTGTCATTGTCTTCAAGAAAGCACATCAGAAGGAGATACTCTTCTTTTTTTTTTTTTTCTGCAGAGATCAGACCAGAAAGGCAATACCATTTTACAGTATATTAGAAGACCTTTTCCCCTGTTTAGGCAGATAAGCACATTATGATCATACGTCACTCCCCTGTCTTCTTAGAAAGGTATTTTCCATGGTCTGCATGGACTTTCTGCAGCCAACCTGCCAAAATTATCCCTCATTTTACTCTGCAAAATTTGAATGTCTTTTGTGGAATCACTACTGGTTTCAGGTCTTTCCTTTCCTACAAATGTTATCCAGCCTTTCCATTTACATCTTCATTTTATCTTTTTTCTTTCTGATTTTACTTGTACCTAATTGTTATTTACCAAGGTAATGCAATCTGTATTCCAAACCAAAGCACAGTTTCCATACATTTTATCTTGTGCTTCAGTTATTACCTCTCAATAGTGTTCTTTTTTGTTCTGTTCCCACCTATGGCACAAAAACATGCACCTCTCTAATGTTTCGTCATTTTGGTGTCCCTCCTAACAAATTTGTTCAATTTGGTTTTCTTTACAAAACAAACAAACAAAAAGTACAGGATAAGGGGAAATACGTTGTTAATAAAAAACACAGCTGGCAAATTCAACATAAAATAACTCCCTGTTCCTTAATAGTTTCCATCTTAATATTCCAAGGCATACAAAGAAAAATAAATAGAAAGCGAAGGTATTAAGATTCTGAACATGCAAGTTAATCTATTTTTTTAATACTAGATAATTCCCAGATGCTTCTCATAATTACCTATCATCATTTAGTGGTAGCAGAGGAGAAAGGCTTGCAAAATTTCTTGTGTTCACATCCAATTGGAACAAGGTCACTTGCTAGACCCAAGGACAACAGCTGACATTAAAGTCATTCTTTGTTCTACTTACCTATTTCTAGCAAAAATAACACTAAGGTTTTTTGACTTTTGTGAGAAATATCTGAAAATTATGATATTCTATTACTTTAGGCCTCCAACAGGGCATTTGAAACCTAGGGTTTTGCTTTTATTCTTTTCATTTTACCCAAAGTCTCAGTGTAGCATTTTCGTAGTTTTAATAGCAGATGTAATTCTCTACATCTTTATAGACTTGAACTCTACAAAGTAGGCTGTGTGCAGAAAGTGAGATGCATCAAGACAGAAAATAAAACTAGATAACAAACCTGTCTGGTACTGAGTGTACAAAGATAACGAGAGATACAATGGTTCTAAAGAAAAGAAAGGTAAACAACATAAGGGTTATATCTCTGACCTAGCTTCTACAAGGCATTCCATCTCATTCCACTAGATAATTAGCTAACAAGCATCTAAATCTGAAATAAGTCACAGAAATTTAACAAGATGATGATTTTTTTTTTCTGATCATTGTGCATAGTTTTAATTTGGTAGTACTTTGAACAAAGAAACTATGCAGTTCATTAATTCTTGCAAATGATCATACATATGACTTATTAGTTTAGACTGGAGGATGTATGCTTTTTCTTATATTTGGAGATGTACAGAAATCAGCCTCATCATGATTAATGACAATTATGAAAGTATGTATTCTACACTCCCTGTTTTAACCTAGTTGAGAATAACAATCTATTAATACTAGGACATAAAAGGCAAGCCCCATGTAAATTAAGGAAGACAATAAATATGGAAAAGAAAATAAATTCCTTTTGACCTTAAAACAATACTTAGCTTAGATGTACTTAGTACTTTCAATAGTTTTTTATAGTCAAAGTTCAGGATAAAATATTGATTTAAATTTTTAATTGATCTTTATTGTGATGAATTAAATGGTGGTCATCTGATTTTTCTTTGGAAAAGAAGATTTTTTTGAGACCAGGAGGCAGAAATGGAGGGAAGAGTTCTTGAACAATCAATCAGATAGATTCAAGAGAGTATTAAGGATAAAATGTGTAGGAAAAATCAGATCCAAAATTAAGATAATGGAGTGATTGTTTTGAGAATTATGTATTTTCTCAACAGCTAAATTGATCAATATCTCATTAATCCTTTCCACTGCTCATGGCCTGCCTCTTTCTGAATTTTCTTTTTCAAGTCATCTGATGATGGAAGAACTTTCCATGTGTTTACCATTTAGTGTGGTCTCTGTATGTATGGGTATGCTATTTCTCTGTTATTATTCTACACTCACATAATGTGGTTAGCAGCTCCTTTGTGACTTGTTGATGAGAATTCACCACTTCTTTATGTGATTTTTTTTTGTAGCCTGAGCCATACCTACTCACTTAAACATGATAAGCTCAAGCCTTTTCTTCCTTCACTGCATCTTATTTTGCATCCTTTATCCAGGGTCTTCTGCTAAAGCTGAAGTTCTAAACCCCATTTTTACACTGTTCATCCACTGTCAAGCATGCCGAGACCAAAGGGGCAGCCTAATAATAAGAGACTACCTGCACCAGACTGAAATATGAAACAGTCCAATATTAATCTCAGGGCTTTACGAAGTGATGATAGGAAGATAAAGAACAAAACCATAAGACCCTCAAATAAAGAGACTAAACACTGTGTAACCTCCAAATGTGTGACAGAGTGGAGACATAAAATGTCACACTGTCAGCTTCTTAAGGACGTAAAAGACACATCCAAAATAAGCAAGTATATGCCATCTGAAGAAGAGTCTAGAAGATGTCAGAAGCCCTTCCCACCGGAAGGAGAAGATGTCATCCAGAGGGACCTAGACAAGCTGAAGAAGTATACTTGTGTGAAAGTCACGAGATTCGGAAAGGTCAAGTACAAGGTCCCACACCTGGATCAGGGCAATACACACTTTCTATACAGGCTAGGAGGCAAATAGATTGAGAGCAGCCCTGTGGAGAAGGACTTGGGGGTGGTGATTGATAAGAAGCTCAACATGAGCCACCAACGTGCTCTCACAGCCCGAAAGTAAATCGTATTCTGGGCTGCATTGAAAGAACCATGGCCAGCAGGTCAGGGGATGTTATTCTCCCCCTCTACTCTTGTGAGACTCCACTTGGATTATTGTGTCCAGTTCTAGTATCCCTAACATAAGAAGGTTATAGAACTGTTGGAAGAGGTCCAGAGGAGGGCTAAGAAGATGATCATTGAATCATAGCATCTTCCTGAACCAAAAAGACCTTTGAGATCATCAGGTCCAACCACACCCACTATCCGCTAAACCACGTCCCTCAAAACCTCATCTACATGTCCAGGGATGGTGACTCAACCACCTCCCTGGGAAACCTCTGCCAGTGCCTGACCACCCTTTTGATAAAGAAATTCTTCCTAATATCCAATCTGAACCTCCCCTGGTGCAACTTATGGACATTTCCCCTTGTCCTGTCACCAGTTACTTCAGAGAAGAGATCAACACTCGCTCTGACACAGCCTCCTTTCAAGCAGCTGTAGACAGAAACGAGGTCTCCCCTCAGCCTCTTCTTCTTCAAGATAAACAAGCCCAGTTCCTTCAGCTGTTCCTTGTAGGACTTGTTCTCCAGCCCCTTCACCAGCCTCTGTCCTTCTCTGAACGCGTTCCAACACCTCAATATCCTTCTTGGAATGAGGGGCCCAGAACTGTTCACAGTACTCGAAGCACCTCTGCTATGAGGACAGGCTGGGAGACTTGGGGTTGTTCAACCTGGAGAAGAGAAGGCTCTGGGGGGGACCTCATAGCAGCCTTCCAGTATCTGAAGGGGACCTACAAGAAAGTCAGGGAGGGACATTTTACAAGGATTGATAGTGATAGGGTGAAAGGGAATGCCTTTAAAATGCAAGGGGAAAGATTTAGATTAGGCTTTAGGAAGAAATTCTTCACAAAGAGAGTTGTGAGATACTGGCACAGGTTGCCTAGTGAAGCTGTGGATGCCCCGTACCTGGAAGTATTCAAGGTCAGGCTGAGTGTGTCCTTGAGCAGCCTGGTCCGGTGGGAGGTGTCCCTGCCCATGGCAGTGGGGTTCCAACTGGATGATCTTTAAGGTTTCTTCTAACCTAAATTACTCTATGATTCTATGTGGGAGAAAACCAACCAACCAACCAACCAACCAACCAAAATCAACAAAAAAACCTCCAAACAAACAAAATGTCAAACACAAAAAAATAAAAAACCTAAAATGCTGTGTTCCTTCTTTTCAATTCCATTGCAAGGAATTCAGATTGGACCACTTGAATCATTTTAGTCCATAGAGAAAGTAGCAATTGTTTTAAATTAACACCTTTCCTTACCATACTGTGTTCTGTTGATAATCGCTACCTTGTCTCCACAGTACTGAAACTTTATTACCTATTCTTCCTGGTGTTAATCAAATTATTTCCATATGGTTTTTCTAGGTGTACTCTAATAAATGTGTCACATTTTGCAAAGACAGTTGAGACAGGTTTGCAGGGTCCGCAGTTGATGGGACACCTTGACTTCAAAATTATCATGGGAAGGAAAGGAAAAAAATCAATGAAAGATAAAATGAGTGAGAGAAAAAGGATGACCTTTTATCTTTTTCAGGACAAGGTCCTTAGATCAGCATCACTCTCTGTGTGTCTTGTCCAGGGTAGCATCTGGTCAGGAAAAATATTGTCTCAGCATATTTGTCTTGCTTCCAACAGGACCCGGTCATTAGCTCTTACTGCTTATAATGTTATTAGTACTAACTGGGCTACATTTTATCGGGTCTAGGTCTATGATCAGTTGATGAGATTTGTGCATGTGTATTATTCAATAATATTTAATGTTAATGTATGTGATATCTATCATTTTATCTAGAATCATAGAATTGTAGAATACCTCAAGTTGGAAGGGACCTATAAGTCCAATTCCCTGTTCCTCACATTAACTACTTAAAACTAAACCATATGCAGAGGGTTTTGGCCATATGATCTCCAGAGGTCTCTTCCAATCTCTGTCATTCTGTGATTCTATAGTTCTATGATTCTGTGCTTCAGTGCAAGGCAGTGAGGACTATGGCACTTGAGACACTATGATAAAGGCAGTCTCAGGGTGTGTAGATAACAGATTAACAGCTGGCAAGCTGCAGGTTCTGCAACTGCAGGTTTCAGAATTTCAGATAGAGGCCCCCCTTAGAACATCAATGACAAGGGGACCTAAGGTATTTCTCATCAGCACCCAGGTGTGGATTTTTGTTGTGCACCTGGGCCTGTCTTAGTGCTGACAGCACTATATCTGTACAGTGCTCTGTCTGTTTCCCTGACCCTTACACAGCTACAGAAAGATTGCAAAATGTTGAGAGGAATCCCTCTCCTGTGCCAACCCGTCATCTGTGCTGTATTGTGGAAAATATGCCTTGCTCAGTTTACCCATAAATGGCAAAATCTCATCTGGACAATCTTTTTACTGTTGCATCATAGCATTAGAGATCTAGTAGCACAGGTTATTTACCACTTGGATGCATTTAGCATTTTTCCTTATCTTCTTCAGTATCCTTTATGAAGATGATGCTCAAATTACTTTGGGTTTAAAGGTCAAGTGAATTACTCTTTTCCAAAGAGCAGGTTACCTTAACTTTGCATACTTCTCTGCCATGTTTGTCAAGAATCTATGAAAAAAAATGTGGCTGCATCTGTTGTTTAGACTTCAGAGTCCTGCAGAAACTACAGATGATCTACAGGACAAGAAATACTTAGAACTTTCCATTTTTTTCTCACTTTGGAAAGTCCTCAAGTTTCTATTCTTATGCTGTAGCACTGTGTGGCAAATGGCTGTGAAATTCACAGGCTTCAGAGTAGGTTAGTATTCATATATAGTGTGAGACTTCTTTCACATTTGTGATGTTGTGAAGTCCATAATAGAGTATTTGAGAATTAAAAATGTACTGGATATAATATGCCTTCTTACTGACCATTCTAATCATAGGCCTGACTTCCATTTTTCTTTTTTTCTTCTTCTTCTGAAATCAAATTTATTGTTTAAAATTCACACATTGCAATTTTAATTTACATGGGAATAAGTGGTATACAGCACACATATTCATCTGTGTTCTTGTGCATATAGATGGACTACTCCTCAAAAATTCTCCCCCAAGTAGAATGAAAAAGAAAAGATATGTGCCATAAGTCTGGGCTGGGGCTGTTACTCCTCTTCAAAGTCTTTACCTTAAGCTCATGCAAGTTCCCAGATTGTACTCTTTAACTTGCTTTTCTATTATATTTTCAACACTTACCTCCTCAGAGAAACTTGCAGTGGACATAGGGACGCCTCTTTTTTTTGTGGAATTTAGTAACTACTTCTTCCACTGGCACAATAGAGTTGATGGGAAATTTTGTAATATAGTTTGGTAATCTATGGACAGGAGTTGTCCTCAGAACTTCAGTTTGTCCTTAAAACACTACGAAATACTGCCTTCTGTGTCATTACAATGCCCAGTAGGTCTAATATTGCTTTCTCATCTCTCCCCTGCCTCCCAAACAGAGGTTATCATCAGAGCTTTTTATCAGTCCTAATTTGCCTACTCAGTTTGGAATGATTTAAAGTATAGCCACAGTCATGTGGAAAGCCTGCAATGCATACAGTGCTGCCTGAGTTGAGATTCCCATAACCTCACATTGTTCTTAGTGACTGTGTTTTTGTTAATGCTTGTGGTGTTACTTGTAGGCTAGAATGCAATTTCAGTGGGGTTCCTGCTAACCCATCTACCTTGCTGCTATGATTTATGCCTCCCCACTAGTACTGCAATCTCTTTCTCCTCTCCTCTCCTCTCCTCTCCTCTCCTCTCCTCTCCTCTCCTCTCCTCTCCTCTCCTCTCCTCTCCTCTCCTCTCCTCTCCTCTCCTCTCCTCTCCTCTCCTCTCCTCTCCTCTCCTCTCCTCTCCTCTCCTCTCCTCTCCTCTCCTCTCCTCTCCTCTCCTCTCCTCTCCTCTCCTCTCCTCTCCTCTCCTCTCCTCTCCTCTCCTCTCCTCTCCTCTCCTCTCCCTTTTTTTCCTTTCCCAGGACATATCAGCTTCCCTTAGGATTTCAATCCACTTTTTCCTAGTTTGATTAATTTCCTTACTGACATCTCCCATAGCCCAAAACAAGGGAAAGACCCTTCATAATTTATTTAGGAGTTTTCAATGTTTTCTAGCTACAAGTGCAGGCCAGTGTTCATGGCAGATCTTGAAATTCTCATCTCATCTTGTAAACAGGACCCAGATTCCTTTTCCAACAGGCATTCAATGCATTACTTCTAACAATGGAGACTATCTGTTTTCATCTGAATTTTTCAAATGAAGATGTTTAGAGCTTTCATTGTTTTCTGTTTCTCCAAAATGAAGTTTAGGTTGGCTCTAAATATAAATTATATTTTTGCATCTGTTTACTTGTGCTTTGTTTACTTTAGGAATCCCATTTTCCCTGTTATCTCAATCTGGCATGATGTCTTTGTTTCTATGTACAGCCTTTTTGGCTCATGATCACGCTGCCTGCTTTACTAAAGGCCTTGTGTAAATGATTAGTTTTCATCATGTTACTTGCACCTGCCAATGGGTAGCAACAGGAGATAGCTCCATTACATCTAAATCACACTGCTTCTTTGGTGAGAGAACTATTTTCAGAAAGGCTGCAATCATAGCTAGCAATTTTGCTATGCAGGTGGTGACTTGTTTCCTGCTGCCACTATGCTCTTCTTTCTTCTTCATAGCATGCTGCTCATGCTCTTCTCTCCAGCATGTGTTTCCTCCTAGAACTGAGTGCATTCTGCTGCCTGGAGGTTTTATGTCTCCCCTAGTCATTCTTTCTGCATTTTAACCACAAAACAAGCTCCAGCTAAACAAGACCTCACCTCTCCAATGAGGAAGTTTTAAAAAAGGAGGAAATCAAGTATAGATCATGGTTCCCACTTACTATTTGTGCTTCTGACATTCCATCTCACGTTCTTGATCTTGATGATTAGTTCATCTGGACAGACTGCTGTATCTGTGCAGATTTCGGCAGAAGGTCATGTGTGGGTAGAATCTGCCTGCAGGGATAATTTGAGATTAGGGATGAGTACAAGACCTTTACATCACAGGCTGCCTTTTTACAACAGTTTTTTAAAAACACAAAAACCACCTGGGACATGTCTGGTGCCTGGTACTATAAACTAATAAAAAAAAATCACTTATTAAAAGGACTAAGTCATGATTATATTGATGGGAACTATACCTTAAGTGTTTTCCCTGACAGATTCACTTGCTTTGAAGCAGTATTTAACTACAAGAAATGGCCAATTCCAAGAACACGAGACAGACATAGCCACATTTTCACATTTTCATCCTAATAAGATTTCTCCAGGTTTCCTCATTCCTTCAGTAAAAAAAAAAAAAAAAAAATGCCTTTTTTACCTATCTGACAAAAAAAAACCCCAAAACAACAATGAAAAACCACCTACTAACAGCTGAAGATGATTGCTTGTTTTACAGACATTGACTATAGTAAACTGAGCAGTGAAAATTAAGCACACTGCAATTGCTGGTAATGACTGAATGGTTTCTTTACTCCCCATATTACTCTTTAAAATGAACAGAAAATGTGATAATAATGGACATATTCTCGCTCCAGTGAGCTAGATAGCAATATTAAACTTAGATTGCCTAATGTAAGTGGTTCCTGGATCTTACAAACACTGTAAGTTTTTGGAATAATTTCTTCTGCTGAAAAGTGCAGACTTGCTGATATGCATGGACTAACAAAGGAGTTTAGCAAGCGCACGAAGTCAGGTGCATAGGAATTTTTTTCAAAGGTATTATCCATAGGGTGGGAAGAAAAGGACAATCAGTCAGAGTTCAATGTTTTTTCTTTCAAGCATGAGAGTGGAGCACTTAAACATAAGTTTCCTCTTTGTTTTAAGATGATTTAGAGTAACAAAAAAATTGCTTGGGATAATAACACTTGCTAAAGGCCTTGAAGAGTCCCCTAGCCTTGTACAAAGCCATCTGAAGATGCAATGACTTGTAACTCTGCATGTAACACATGCTGTTCATAGGCAATCATCTCATCTAAATTGTAGGTAATGTAGTCAAGAGAGTCTAGAGAGCCATCTAGCTCTCCTTAGAGCAGATACCTGGATTTATCCAGCTGAAGATCTTCTTGCACCCTACTGATCTAAAATTAGCTATTTTAGTCGGTAACTCAGCCTCATCCTCAGATCCCATTCCCAGGTCTGGTAGTCATCTACTGTGGCACTCTGCTCAGAGATATATGAGTCAACTGTATCAGTGGGCATATTAGATGGAGCAACACCTGACGGAAGTAGCATTTCAGAGGTGATGCCACAGAACTTAAAAATTTTAATCTATATTCATAAGAAAATTCTTGAGGGGCGGGTAATAACAGCAGCTGAGAAAAAATATTGCAAAACTCAGTACCAAGAAGAGATCTTAAAAAAGTCACTATCCCTTTTCTTCACTACCATAACCTCTACTGCTCTGTCTCAAACGTAAAGCCTCAGGAAGTGAACTGTCCTTTAACGGGTATTTTCACAGAACTCTTCCACAAATTCTGAGACCTCTTTTGCCAGTGGACTTGAAACTATGTATGAAGTGGCATACATTAGCAAAACTCAGAGATCTTTTTCACACAGATGAAGCTATTACATAAAACCAGAGCCATAAATTCCTGTGTGTAAGGGCATGAATGTACAGAATGTACATGAATGTACAGAATGACTCTCCGTCACAAACATGGAAGATTTCTTCTAAGCATTGTGGAAAAATAGATGCAGGATCTTATAAATAATATTTACATGATTTAGCCCCACATTCAGACTTGTTCTTTGCTATATTGTGGTGACCTTTACCTGCCTATTATTGTCTTCATATGACAGGCTAGTTTCCGTGAAGAGCACTGATCTTGTATTATGTAGGCCAGCTTTTTTAAATATTCTTGGTTTTTTTTTTAAATTAAAATGGATTATGCAAATTGGAAAAGAAGGAGAATGAGTATGACATAATTGTCAAGGCTTGAGAAAATAACTTGTGCTACAGTAAGGGCTTGAAATATGGTCATTAGCCTAACCGTGGTGGTTGTGCTGTTGGTCTTAAAAAAATTCTGCAGGCATGCCATACGAACTGCATTTTAATGTCATTCAACAGACGTCAGCTGAAAAGGTTATCTCAGTACTGTATTACAAAATACTTTTGCCAAGCCCATCAGAAGATTTAACCTCTATTACTTTTAGGAGTTTTAGACAGGACTAATGTTACCGTGAGGAGATTGATGGATCGTTAACTGTCATCTCCATCTATTTCTCATCCACAACATTCAATACTTAGTGTTTTCCTGAGTGCTATCCTGTATTAATCCACATTTGCCATGAGGAACTTCAAGTTAAAAGTCAGTTAATGAACACTAATAATGAATTCTTTCCTGTTGGAACATGTCTGTAGTTCAACAGACAAAGACTTTGGATTCTTAAATCTTTTCACACTATTCTCCATATCAGTATTGCAGTGTATTTTAATATAAAAATTAGTATTATTTTTAGGGAATTGTTATTTATTTTAAATATTTGGAACATTGTGACAGTTTTCAGTTGCCTTTATAATTTATAAATTTGCTCCCAATTCGCAAAACTCAATATTCTAAAATGTTGTCAGTGGAAACATAATGATGTTTCTTCCTAAAACCTAGGAAGACAATTTTTTCATCTGAAACACAGGAAGCGATTTGGGCATTCAAAAGGAGCAGGCAGATAAGACATATCACTTGGAAGAGACTTGAATCCTGTCTGAAAGTCAGGCAGGATACCGGGAACATCTCAAATATCCATATATATATATATGTTTAACCAAACAACTCTTAACCTTAAATTGGATATTCAATTATTTATGGCACTTCGAGGAGACTACAGGTGTTCAAGATATTTTGCAATGAATAGGATGCTGAACCTTCTTGCCTACATACTTCACTGCCATCTCATCAGCTAAATACATTTTCAATAACCAAATTCATGTGCCTACCAGAACCAATTTCCCTTTTTCTATTTAGATGAGCACTTGTAGAAGACTTGGAAGAAAGAAATAAGAAGTCTTATAAGTTACTTACCATGATACTACATAATTTTCTACTCCCTTGTGGTCCAACTCCACTACAACAGAAGGTACCTACTGTACTATATTCTGACTGAACTTTTGTCAACTAATGCATTTTGCCACTGGTTATTTTCATGGCACTCTGTTTAAGCTAAGAGCTTTATGTGTGGTTCAATAAGTATTTTCAAAACACATTTAATCTTACCAAAAAGGTAGCAAAGTCCTGCTCCATTTTTGTTCAGTATCTACTTTATGCCGACTCTGCCTTTGTTTTTGTGTATGTGTGTTTATTCCTTTCAGAGCTTCTTCACTATGGTTGCAAAACATAATAATCCAGCTTTCCATCAGTTTAAATGAAGCTAATTGTAGATTTCTGCAAAAATGTTTTTTTTTCACGTACTTTTGTGTTCGTGTGGAGGTCCTGCTGTGAATGATGTGAATGTTTATGTGGTTAGCCACACCAGTTCCTTGCTTTAACTTGAAATTAAACCACTGAGCTCACTTTCTGGCTGAAATTAATCTCTCTGACAAGGCAGTTGCACAGTGGCAGGTACAAATTCAAAGGAAAAAAATAAAGAAATAAACCATATTTTATGACCTTCAGCAGCAGCTGCAAAGGCAATAAATGATCTTTTCAACTCCATCCTCTGATCTTCTCTTAGGTGCTGCAACCAGTTGCATATTCTCTTTTATTTCAGATATTTGGAAAATTAAAATAAAATCATAAAAAAACATTAAAAATATACCAAACACAAAATTACAGTAGGAAAAGTTTAGCAATTTACATTTACTTAAACATTTACATATTCTCTAGATTTTCTTCAGATGGAAGTAGCTTTGTTTTTAAAGATCTTCTCTATGATTTTGAAGACCTGCTGTGTAGGTACTAAACACTGAAGTGGTCCTTCATCTGATTCTTCCTTTACCTGTCAAACGAAGAGCCAAAAAATTATTTTATAGCTCTTTCTGAATTCTGGTTAGCAACTTTATCAGTTTGGTATCTCCGAGTAATGATAGATGTGGGTGGTTATTTGCTTTATGGATTCTCATTTGATTAATGGGTCTTTCTTCTGCTCAAAAAATATGTGTCTTTTGTAATCTGCAAACAAAACGTCCTGAATGGCCATCTGCATTTGGTTTTCACCAATATTCTCAGCAGTTAGATTTCCCATGACGTAGTTTATCTATGTGTGTTTCTATGGAGAGGCAGAGAAGGTCCATGCCTAGTGTGAGTGTAGGATAAAACCTCAGGCCTGAAGACTTCTCTGTATTTCAGGTAATCTAGCTACAAGAAATACACTGGTGACTAAATGGAGTTTTTAAATAAGAGGGAGAACATGAAGGAAAACAGAGCTTTTGATTACACTTTTTTCACACAGCAGTATAAAACATTGGTTCGTGGATTAATAAAGGCATGTAGAAACCACCATTCATTTCTGGTCAGAGGAGACAAACGTGATGTCTCACGTACCTACCAGCACAAGGATCATGACATCTGCTCTGCAGTAGCATTGCGCTGTGCACTCAACTCTCCATCTGCAAGCAAACACAGAAAGTTTGCTGACTCTCCCACCTTAGGGGTCAAGATTTGTTTTTGCTTCCAGGCATGGACTTAGAAGAATATGAAGAGTCCCAGAGGCAGTAAATAACTTTTCCGTAAGTTTTGTTTTCATTACACTTTACTGACTGGAATTATAACTAAAAAAACTTTAAAACATGGAGTTTCTTCCAGCCTAGTCCCATAAAAACATCAGAAGTTCACAAAGACAATAAAAATGCAGGAATTACTTTCTTTTTATTGGAGTTTGGGGAAATGTGAGTAATGTGGAGTTTGTTTAAATTTATAGATCAAGGGAAGAGAAGAAAAACACACAAATAAACACAGGTAAAGTTAGCAACGGTTATTAAAAATTTATACCCTGTGACAATGTTTTTAGTACTGTAGCCATCTGTGCTTGTCAGCCTGAGAGTTTAGCTAGAATTCAGCAGTTTTAAGAAATAGGGATACTTCTATGTGTTTAAAAAAATCCTCCCCCCCAACAACAATCAAGAAAAACAAACCCAGACATTAGAAATTTAGAAGTAGCATTACTGTAATAATTAATATAACTTTCACACGAGTTATACGTTAGGAGCATTACCATAATAAAGACTTGTAAGATTTATAATTTGGAAAGATTGAAAATATCTAGTTAAGACAACTTACATAAACGTTCTGTAATCTCTGGTATTCAGTAATTCATTTAATGGCAATATTGACATGTGGAAAATCTGACAAAAACTGTCTGATTAATAAACCTGTAGAAGTGAGCTCTTTTGATGTTGTGAGACATATTTTGTAATTGGACCTTATTCTGTTGCAGAAGATGTATAAAGTAATCTTTAGACGTAGTTCAACTCAAGTTTTGTAGTGCTTATATGCTGCTTTTGCAAGGATTTTCAAAAATAGAAAAACAAGCAGCAAATTGATTTTTTGGCTTTCCAGGAGTCAACCTACTAAGCCTCAAACATTCTGTTTCAGGCATTGTGTGGAAGTGTTGCTTAAATATTGAACTCCTTTCTGCAGGTACTCCCTCTCCACCCCAAGGTAGCCCCGTATATAATTGACCTCTATAAAAATATCCCGAGCCACACTTAGAGTCCTGCAATTATTTAACAATTATATTAATAAAAATTAAAAGGGAAAGAGTCCTTTGCTGTCCAACAGAGATATTTTTGTTTCTGGGCAACAGTTTCACTCTAATTCTTCTCCAAGACAGCTATTCTGTTTCTGTGTGCACCCCAGCAGAGCGCATCAGCACTTATCACTTTATTTGTCACAATTCCTGCTTACTAGTAACATATGAAGGTCTCACTTTTTCTGAAATGATCACTTTTTTACTGTATGTGTTGCCCATGAAGATCCCTCTCATTTGATTTTGCATTTTGTGAGGCATTCCCAGCAACAAAATCTCAGTGTGGCTTCTTGATCCGAGTGGGTTTGAATCTTTAGATTTATGATGCATCTAATTGCACCTGAAATGCTATCAGCAAGCCATCAAAGTGATACTGTTCAGATACCTATATGCCTCCATAGGGGTTTACCATTGAAGTCCCACAGGTACACACATCAACTGCAGTGAGCAGCTTCAATTCCCACTGTTGGGTATTCACAAGGCCATTTACTTCTAACCGGTGGTACTGAGCAAATAAACCCTGGCTTATACCCAGGTCTCATTGGGAGCCACTAAACAGTGAATTCCTGAATTTCCAGTTATTGGAGCCTTCTGTCAATAACATATCCAGAACATCCCCACACTATGCACTGGAAGAGGTAGGAACTTCTTTTTTCCTCCTTTTTTTACCATTAACATCATTGTCAAAGTTCTCACATAGTATTTAAAAGACAAACAGCCAAATTTGCCTAATGCCTCTGATAATACAAGTCTGTTTCCTGCTTTCCAGCTGTTTCCTTTAACCTGTGGTGAGAGTCAGCTGGAAAAGAGCTGAGTTTTACTCAATTTTGTAGCTGAAATTTGTACAAAAGTCAGCATTTTGATAATGTAGAAGAGTGTGAATTTACCAGGCTGAAAATACACATGTGCACTGTCTTCATAAAGATATTTTACATACCTACTGCTCCTCTTTCTGGAAACAGCAGAACATCTTTCCTTTATTTCATGATCAGAAGGGGGCAAAGCTGCCTCCAATTCTCTTCCCACCATCTCAGAAAGATGATTACAGATGGTACAGCATTGCCATGCTGCCTTTCATTTTTTCCCTGATGCTGCCATACTATTCATTAAACATTATGAATAAAGTTGTTGTTTAGCTGTCATCCGATACCCAGTGGGCCGAAGTTTGTTGGTGATTTTCATATGTTGTCGATAGATTGTTTACCTTTTGTCAAACTTCTCTGCACTTCTACAAGTCAGTTTTTCCCTCATGGGTTACCTGCTTGCTCCTTAAAGATGTCTCCTTTGGCTGCCTACTCCAGCAGACATAGTAAAGTAAAAAAAATAAAATAAAAATTAGTTAAAAATGTAAATAGATGCAAAGACTAAACAAATTAAGATGAAAAGTGAAGAAACCCATCAGCAGTGAGCAGTTTAAGTGGAAGGTATCTTGGGCAAGTAGCAAAGAGTAACTGAAATGTAACATTGGAGTAATAGCCCACAGTTGCTGCACAAACTCCTCCCGACCCTCATGGTAAGTGTCTTACCCAAAAATGTTAAGTTTTAGATCTCTTTCTCTCCATTTTTGGTACAGATGATCCTTTTCTTCTTGAGGATTGCTCCACATTTCAGTAACCTTTGTCTGTTTTCCCATGACACACACTACTGTGGACACTGTCACATAAGGTTCAGTTTGTTTTCTCTGAAAAGATAATGGGATAATGTTTAATAAGTCCAAATGTCGGGTACTTCATTTTGGACACAACAAACCCATGCAGAGCTATAGACTGGGGACAGAGTGGCTGGAGAGGAGTCAGACAGAAAGGGACCTGGGAGTGCTGGTTGACAGGAAGCTCAACATGAGCCAGCAGTGTGTCCAGGTGGCCAAGAAGGCCAATGGCATTCTGGCCTGCATCAGGAATAGTGTGGTGAGCAGGACCAGAGAAGTTACCATCCCCCTGTACTCGACACTGGTCAGGCCTCACCTTGAATACTGTGTCCAGTTCTGGGCCCCCCAGTTTGGGAAAGATGTCAGGATGCTGGAGTGTGTCCAGAGGAGGGCAATGAAGATGGTGAAGGGGCTGGAGCACAAGCCTCACGAGGAGCGACTGAGGGAGTTGGGGCTATTTAGTCTAAAGAAGAGGAGGCTCAGGGGAAACCTCATTGCTCTCTACAACTACCTAAAAGGAGGTTGTAGTCAGGCAGGGGTTGATCTCTTCTCTCAGGTGGCCAGTGACAGAACTAGAGAGCATGGACTCAAGCTTCGTCAGGGAAAGTTTAGACTTGATGTTAGGAAAAAGTTCTTCACTGAAAGGGTGATTGGCCATTGGAATGCGCTGCCCAGGGAGGGGGTGGAGTCACCAACCCTGGAGGTGTTTAAGGGGAGACTGGATGAGTACCGTGTTTTAGATGATGGTATTAGTGTTGGTGTTAGTGTTGGTTTATAGGTTGGACTTGGTGATCTCAGAGGTCCTTTCCAACCTTATGATACTGTGATACTGTGATAACCCATTATTGTGTGCCAGGATAGCGTAAAATGTGGGCTACCAAGAATCAAGTGCAAATGTTAAAAATGTCAAAAGAGTGTCAGTGTCACATACTGAGTCACTAATGCATGACCACACTCAGGAGACAAGGTGTCAGAGTTAAGCACTGGAAAGACTACCTATTATTGAATTTGTTACTTCGCCTCCGTCAGTCTAGAGGACAGACTTTAGAAACAGAGTATAAAACAAAGGTAGGAAGATTTTCTACCACTAGCAGCAGGTTGCGAACTATATAGCTTTCTTTGAGTCTTCTTTTTTGGGGGACTCAATATTGTTTAAGGGAGCTTAGATACTGAATTCAGGATTGTGAAATTAAGCAGACAGCAAAAATGACTGGGGCTTAGAAAGGAAAATCTGCCTCTGCAACTATTGGTAATCCAAGAAGCTATCCAGGCATATTTTACACAGATTTTGGTTGCTGAAATAGTGTCTAGAGGAGAAAGAAGCAATATATCTGTCACATAGGTTGACTGTTCTTAGAATATACAAGTAACGTTGTATTTTTTTCTGCCCAGAAAGCACTTTTTCATCTAACAGGGAATAAATACTAATGGTACGGTGACTGGTTTAGAAAGAACAAATTCAATCCTCTATATTCATTTAATTCTCCTGAGATTTACAGAACATTAGAAGATTTTATTACTATTGATTTCTTTTTCACCTTGACTTAGCTCAGGACCTATAATTTTCAGGTATTATTTTACTGATATTATGCTGTTAAGTGCCTCCTTTTGTAGGGACAGAGAGATGAAAGTTTTCATATGTTAAAATAGCTATATCAACTGTAGTGTTGTGTACACATATTACATAGGTCTAAACACTTTGGTTTCAGAAAGGAACTGGTGCAGCTCAGCCTGAGCACACGAAACACAGAGGTAGCTCTGAAGAGGTGTAGGTGACAGCTCAACTCCACCTCCTTACTCAGGATGGGAAGGGAACGTCATTTGCAACTCAGGCATCACCCATGAAACAATTCCTAAAGGGATCACAGTGCTTTGTCCTTTTCCTCCGCCATCCCTTTTCAGTTATTTTTACTAAAACAAGTGTATTGATTAGAGTAAGTCTTCACTGGGAGCATTACAAACACAACATGTGGTTCTTTTTGTCATGTAAAAGGGACATCAGTCATTCACTAATCTGCCTCCAAAATATGCCTGATTTAAAGAAATAATGAAAATACTGATTTTGTGTGAGAAGGCAGGGAACAAACATGTTTAAAGGCTTTGTCTCTTCCTCCTATTCACCAACAGATGGTGGCAAAACTCCTTCCTTACAGTTGTTTTAGGCTTGTATCAGTACAATACTGTTGTTTCCTCGAACACTTTTCACACTCATTCTGTATCGTGAGCATCATCAAATCTTTTCCTCCCTGACACTAATCTCACTTCTTTACAGTTTTTCTTAACAAAAGCTCTAGGAAGTTTCAACTTCATTTTAATTTCCTTTGCGTGTAGTGCTCTGCCTTCTCCTCTTTCCAAGCAAAGCAGGGAAAATGTTGTAGTGATTAATTCCTTTAGAGTTGCTGACATCTGAAATATGTAGGGGATTAATCATTTTAACAACAGATGTAGGTATGGGGTGCCTGTTTTGTGTCTCTAAAGCAAATCTAGAATATAAACTGCAGTTCAGTCAGATGACACAGCCATGCTTAGGGATCAAGAACAAAAATTCCATGGGTTAAACAGACAAAGAGTCAGGGTGGATCACTGGAATATCTGTGGGCCTCTTAAAAAAGTCTTGGAAAACAGGTACTGCCCTTTTAAAAGAAAGTATTTAAAAGTATTGAATAAGTGGAGTAAGTAGAATGCCAAGTAAGTGTCTGTCAGCTCTTTCTTTTTTTTTCCAATGGAAGTACTCTCACTACAGTATGGACAGGGCTTTAAAGGATGATGCTGGCATTACCAAGCATTATCTTCTATCAAGTTTCATCTATACCAAGCTGTTGTAACTGCCAAGTGGCCAAAAAAAAAAAAAAAAACCAAAAAAAAAACAAACCCCAAAACAGGAAACCAAATCAACAGGTCTTTAGAAAATAGATTTGTTCCATAGTGTACACGTGAATCTGCTTTTCCCTCAAACTGACTCCTTTGTGTGGTACAAAGTATTCAAGAATCTGTACAAAGTTCTACAGCCATCTATTTTGGAATACACCAATTTTCATTTTTTTCATTTCGTTTCTTGGAATCTGCTTCCCTTTATGTCTAACCACATTTTAATTTCACTATACTAACACAGTGCAAAATAGCAAAAAGGATCTTCGCTGTAGCAGTTTAACGATTGCTCAGTAAGTGATACTTAGAGACAAGTATTTTGATTTATTCTATAATCTCAAAGGCTGAGCAGATTTGGTGGATTTTGTAAATCAAGAAAGAACAGCATTGAAAATGTGGGAATAAAAGTTTGAAATACATAGTCAAACAGAACAATTGGAATGGGATGGTGAATTACAGAAATAATCACAATAACTTGATAAATAAAATGAATTGCATTGAAACACTAACATCATAAATATCACAGGGCCCTTGTACAAACCTGAATTCTCAAATTTCTCCAGTCAGGAGGCCAGTCATGGAGCTCTGAAGTTGTAACACTGCTCAGAGTTGCGCTCTCAAGCACAACCTCTGAGGGTCTGCAGACATATGGCAGCATATGACACAGTTTTTTCCAGTTGACCCTCACTAGCACAGTCTCTAAGTAAATCTTTAGGAGACTTTTCATTTGGACACTATCCTATTAAAAGATAATGTAGACTCAGAAGCCCTTCATTTTCTTACCGTGAGGAGAACTAGGAAAATTAGGACTGATTTATGAATTTATTGAGAAGACAAATCCATAGGAGTACCATTAGATCTACTAATTAATGAGTAGTCTGGACAAAATAGATGTGCAAGGATATTCCATTATTTACTGGAAAAAAAAATATTTTTTATCTCTCCTTCTTTTCCTTCAATTTTTCTTTCTCTTTGTGTCAAAATTTTTATGTGTTTGGTTTAGATAATGAGAAACACAGTTGGAGGTGTGTAGCGAGGAGCCTTGTAGAGGTTTATAACTTTGGTAAAAGTAGAGATTTCAGACTGAAAGTTGGTTCAAAACTTTGTCCTGCTCCTAAACAAACAGGAAATAAGTGTGGAGAATGTGGTCACAGCTGTCAGTCTGAGTGCAAGGACTGTAAAACAGCTGAGATCAGCATCCAGAGGAAGCTAGAAGAGTCAGAACACTGGACTTCAGGAGAACAGGGTTTGATTTGTTAAGAGAATTTGTAGGCAAGGAGAAAAACCATCCTGCTCCTCCTGAACACTGAGAATATTCACAGAAACGTCCTTGGCTAAGCAAGGAGTTTCTTCATGAGCTAATAGTGAAATGGAGACGATATAAGAACACAAAGGACAAGAATAAAAGCATTGCTCAGAAAAAAAGACAATGACATCAGGATGACCAATGCCAAAATCAACTAAAACTGGCAGGAAAATTCAAGGGGAACAGCAATAACTATACAAGTGGGCTACTGTTTACAGACATGAGTTACATGCAGACCTGGCCTGGTGGGAATTAACACAGTGCACTGCTGCAATTGTAAGGCCTCTTTCTTACATCTGCAAAAACTACTCTTATTAAAGGTAGTCCCTGATTGCTTGGAGAGGGCTAACAACATGTCTATCCTTATAAAAGGTAATGAGAAGATCTGAGGAACTGTGTCTGAGTGTAAGGAAAGAGAGGATATATGTGAGGACACTAAGAAGTCTGGTTCATGTCTTGATGATGCTAATTAATCTTTCAAATATCACAACAACCAACAAAATTCCTGAAGACTGGAGAAAAACAAGTGTTGAAACATCTTTAAAGGAGACAAGAGTGATTATTTGAGGACAGACATGACAGCCTCCCTTTGGTCTCTAAGAAACTCCTGGAGTAAGTCCTCAAAGGAGAACAAGGAGTAGATGAATTTAAAAAGGACAAAGTATGCTTGACCAATCTAATTGCTTTTGGCATGATTTTAACACAGCTGGCAACTGAGCAGCTCACTCACTCCCCTTCCCTGATGAGATGAGGAAGAGAATGGAAAGGGTAAAAGTGAGAAAACTCGTGGGTTGAGATAAACATAATTCCATAGGTAAAGCAAAAGTTTGGCATATAAGCAAAGCAAAACAAGGTATTCATTCACCAATTCCCATTGGAAGGTAGGTGTTCAGACACCTCCAGGAAAGCAGGGCTACATCACACGACAGATACTTGGGAAGACAAACACCAACACTTCAAATGTCTCTTCTCCCTTTCTTCCTCTTCCCCTAGTTTTATATGCTTAGCATGATGTCATATGGCATGGAACATCCCTTTGGACAGTTGGGTGTTCCAAATGTGTCCACTCCCAGTTTCTGGCATACTCCCAGACTACTCACTGGTATGGTAGTGAGAGACATAGAATAGGCCTTAACTCTGTATAAGCACTGTTCAACAATAACTGAAATATCCCTATATTCCCACCACTGTTTTCAGCACATATACAAAACACAGCCACATACTAGCTACTATGATGAAAATTAAGTGTACCCGAGCCAAACAAGCAATTTTCAATTACAAAAGGCTACCTATGATCCACTTCATGGATGAAGGAAAAACAGAGAAGCTGAGATACATCTTGGCTTTGTTAAAACTTTACATGAAATTCTCCCACCAAAACCTCATTGATAAGCTGAAGAAGTACATATTGGCCAGACTGTTAGACGAGCTGACAATTGTCTAGACTGCTGATCTTGCTGAGGAGTCATCAATGACTTAATGTCTGTTTGGCAGCTGGTAACAAGTGGAGCATGACAGACATCAATACCTAGGCCAATACTGTTCAATATATTCATCAACTGCCTAGATGTTGAGGGAGTGTGATTCCTCAGCAGATTTCTGAATGATTTGAACCTAGGAGAGAAGGATATGGTAAATGAACAGTAGACCTTCATTTCAGTGAGACTTTGCTAAAATTAAAGATTAGATCTTTAGGGAACAATTGAAATTCAGCAAGGAAAAGTGCAAATATCTCCTTCAGAATGTGGAGTAACGGTGGATGTCAGCCTGAATATGAGCAAAAACTGTGTTTTCATTTTGAATGAGGCAAACCACGCCAGGCTGCACTAGGAAAACCATAGCCATTGGAATAAGGAGAGTTATAGTTCCTTCTTGATCAGTGCTGGTGACATCACACCAGGAATACTCTGTCTTGTTTGGGCCTTTTGTTTGAAGATTAATATTCAGAAACTGGAAACGGTTCAGTAACACTGAAGAGCTGTTTCAGGGAGATGTGTCAGACAGAGAGGTATGTATCTTAAATTTCTTGATTCTATCTTTGAAAGAGACAAAAATAACAGAAAAGCCTAAGTCAAAGAGGGAATTTAGTGAGATGTCATGATGTTTATTTTAGAGAGCACCTGAATTTCTCTCTTTCATGTATGTAGTAAAGAGTCTGGGATGAATCCTGTGGAAACAAGAAGTGGGATGAGTCCTGTGGAAACAAGAAGCATAAGATTAAAATCCATAGTCAGTGATTTCAAGTCATTCAAATACCCTGATATGAAAAGAATAATATAACATAATCCTATTCAGAAACTTTGTAGCTTTAACTTTTGTTCTGATTCCACCCTTCAGTTTGAAATCTGCTTGGAAATCTCAGTGATTTGACGTTTATAAACCTTTAAAATTTCAACCCACCTATATTTGAAGTCATCTGGTTTAAACTCTCACTCAAAGTAGGGCTAACTTTAATATTAGAACCAGTTCCTTCATTAGATCAGGGTGCTCAGGATCATAGCTAACTAATATTTGAATATATATGGAGTGGCCTGTCCCAGTGTTAGACCACCTTCATTATGAAGATTTTTTCCTTTATTTCTAATCAGAATTTTATTGCAACTTCTAATGATTGCCCCTTGTCTTAGAGTCTATAACTATGAGATGCTAACCATAACAATTCTAATGATGAATCTTGTCTAAATTGCTAGTTTAACTCATGATTGAAGTTAATACATAATGTTAAAGCATGAAACAAAAAGTTGTATTTCAATGATGATAAAATAAGATTTAGTAGGTTTTTATTGTGATGTCTCCCAGTGTGTTTGCTAATACCTGAGAAATGCTTGGTATATAACACCCCTCTGCTGGAGACAATCCATTAGTGTTTAAAATACGTTAGTAAAGTAATGTAAGTTATAATTATGAACTGTAGCTTGCTGTAACAAGAAATTTTGGAAGTATTAATATTCACAGGACAGAGATAAGTGTTCAGCATATTCTAAAAATCCAAACACATATATGCTTAGATAAAGAGGCAGGCAAACTGTAAACAGCTTATTTAAACGTTTGGCTAACGTGTTTTCAAGTAAGTAGTGCTCTTGTCTTCTTAATAACATTTATAGGATGAGTGAATGAGTGTCTGCTCTGTCTCACTGCCTTGATGCTGAAAGTTTATGCAGGAGAAAAAGGTCAATGTATTCATCTCTGAATCACAGCAGTGGAAAAGAGAGAAAAAACAGGGATTTTCTCACATTGCTGGATTTACATATGTCCTTGGGGAACAGACAACCATGTACCAGCTGTAGACTTGACTGCTGAATCCAGCTAGCTTTGCTTGTTAACATGCAGCTTGCTTAGAGGAAAAGGTCAAGGAAACTTATTAATTGCAACTTCTATTAATTACGTATTTGAAGTTGCACAATAGCCATTTAAAAGCACCTGTCCATAGCAAAGTCTGTGGTTTGTAACAATGGAACAGTAGCCCAGGCAAAGGCAATCATAATAAATACCTTTTAAACTAGTGCTGATGTGACAATAATGAGACATACTGTCAGTAGCATTTTTGGTTTGTTTAGCCTTCTTAGCATAGTTTACCTGAGAATCCCACAGAGTTAAAGTCATTAATCACTTAGACCTCATAGAATCTTTTATTATTTTCTTTTATTTAAAATTCTGATGACTGAAATTTTCTTAAGGTTGAATTAGTGGCAGAGCTAGAAAAATCAGCTATTATCCTTCTTTCGGTACTCCAATGGGTAAGTAGTACATACTCTTGCATCCAATATTAGTATCCATTTTAATTTCTCTGAGTTCTAGCTGTCTTTTTAGTCACAGTAGAGTAAAGGAAAGGATCCAGTGAATCAGATGAAGTCAACAACAGTTAGTCTGAAATATGCAATGCAGATCACTGAAAATATATAAAATAAAATTAGACACTGGAGTTTTATTTATTTCATCCTGGTTTTATAATTAATATAAAGTTTAAATAAAAATCGAACAAGAATATCTCCTTGAGGTTAGTTGTATCCTGTCGTTGTTAAGAATATATTTCTTCCAGGCTCTGATAAAAAAAAAAATGTTAAGAATTACATATTAATACTACTCAATAAACTAGGCTAAAAACATTAATTGTAATATGATTGCATTGATTTAATCCTGTTTGTTATTTATAACTGCATTAAAACTATTTTTCAACAAAGTTGTGTAGAGGTTTTTGGAGTGCAGAAAGGTTTACTTGTCAAAATGGAAATTTTCCCATGCATAAATACAAATCACTGTTTTCTACATAAGTAAAAAAGACTTTCAAAAGAAGTTAAAAATACAACAAAGAATGACTTTAAGCTTAGTGATCTAACGTGAATTTTACACAAATGCATATATTTATTTACTAAAATGAAGTATAGTATGTCCACTGATATATCACAGGCCACAGATTTTCGTTCTAGACCTGTGCATAGAAATCAGAAAAAAGTTTGTGGCTGGAGAACACTTAATGGGAAGGCAAGCAATCATTCTACTTTCTTATTTTGTTTCAACAACCAACCTGACTGATAAATCCTATGCTTTAATCTCAATTTGAAATTATTTTGCTTCTTCCTCACAGTGGGATTGGCTGGATACTGTCTGTAAGATAATGTAAACTGACAGTTCCGTTAATACAGAAGTAGATCACGATTTCAAATTGAACACATGTTGAAGTCCTGTCTTATCCCTCTTTTTTATTTTTTTCTGTTCTGACGCCTGCCTATTCCTACAGAATTTGATAACATAACTGAGAAATACTGCATAACTGAGAAACACTCAACATACCTACTTTCACTTATATGTTTTTATCATTTTCTTTCCTTGAGAAAATCCACCCTAGAATAATGCACCTCAGATGTTCTTTGTATAAAGGACTTCACATCAGTAGGAATCATCTCTCTTTAGCAGTGAAAGTCAACCATTTATTTTATAGGCAATATTTTAGCTTCTGTTGTAATGAGTGGAGAAAAATATGAGACTCCAAAGAAAGATTTTTCTTCCTTTTTCTTGGCTCTTATAGTAAGAACCTGGGACAATCAGTTTTGGAAAAACACCCAAATTTAGATGACTTAACTACAAGAGCTGAGCCAGGTTTAAATAAGTCCTGAGTATTTTCCGATAATAAATAGAAGGAATCTCCTCATTTCTTTGAAAGTCATATTGCATGGGTTTGCTTTTTTTTCTTTTTTTCCCCTCGTCAAAGGTTTTCCTTTGACTCAAGGTTTTTTCTTTAACGACTTGTATAATTGAATTTAGGTTTCATAGACAAAGCCAAAGGCAGAGAAAAAATGCAGTGTCTGTATTTACAGGATCAATGTATTATAAAGTAAACGTAATCTTGCTGTTCTACCCAGATACTTTACTCCTCCAGCGGAATCAGAGGAGTACACACCACTCAAAATTAATATACCAATGGCAGACAACCAATTAAAAGTTGATAAATACGATTTGCTCTGTCCAGTTTATCACGTGTCCACTTTAATACACATAAAAATGCCAACAGTTACCAAGCTATAGCAAGATGTGATTTTTTTCTTCAGCTGACATGTTATCCTTCTAATTGTATTTTTATTAAGCATTAGATATTCACTAGTCATGCACGAATATGCTGCCATGTACAGTTGGATTAACCATTCAGAAGAGAAGCAAGAAAACCAAAGTTAGCAAATGACAATTTACCTCATTACAATCAATTTACTGAAAGACTTGGTGCAGGCAAAGACTTCCTTCGACTCAATACCAGCACATTTGTGCATGGGTTGGAGACTGTGAAGAAGCCAGAATCTTAGTCGCTTTATTTGAATGGGGGACAAGAAGGCAGTTCATCCTGTGGCACTGTACAGTCAGTAGAATAATCAAGTGGAAACAATAATTTTACACATAAATTGTTAGACTGTTTTACGAACCCATCCTCCTCAACCCCCTCCCACAAGTCTTACTAGTAAACTACAATTCTTACTATGAAAGACACTTGAAGGCAGTAAGACAAGCAAAAGAGTCAAGGAATGAGTTAATTTCTTTGTTTTAAGTAGTTTCATCTGCCATTTTCTCCCCCTCATTCTTATATCATAGAATGATGCAACTATAGGCCAAGGAGCAGACATCAGCATCACTGAAATCAAATTCTAGACTGAGAAATATTGTAATGCACTTAAGCATATTCTGCACAAAGATGAGCTGGGAAAATAAGCAGGAAGCATGAGTAACATGACCTAAATCTATAACGAAAGCCTGCACATGTACAACACTAAAATGTTTCAGTGTGTATGACATGAATTCTAGGGCAACTGAATTACATCATTTCTCTGTATTGTTTTTTAGGGAGGCATGAGAATTTTCCATTAAAAGAAAAAAAGTACTGCACTGTATTTCATACTAGCAATTATTTATAAAAAGCAGTAGCCTGGCCAAGCAGACAAAATTAGGTTAAATTAAAGGGTAGGTATGTTCCATACTTAAGAACATGAAATGTAATTCGGGGTTGGGGGGATGGGGGAGAGGGGGGATCGATATCTTACTTTTTGAGATGAAAGCATCATTACTTTTGTATTTACGTGATTTGACTTAAAGCGTCATTTACTTCTACACCAGTTTACAACAGCTATAGATAAACAAAGAGAGAAGACCAAAGGGTTTTTTTCTTCCTCTTTGTTATCACAAGCTAGCTGGTTTGTGTTTCCCATGTCGTTTGAGACTGTGGAGAAGTACAGTTCCTCTATCTACTATTTTAGATAGGAGACTCCAATATTCATACTGGTTCTGCACATTTGAGAACTGAAAATATGCATCTTAATCTGCATTTTCATCAGGACAAACTGCAGAAAAGTAGAGTCAGGCCATCTGTCTCAAGTTTCTGTATCAGGAACTATGATGCTTCTACTTCAGCCAGTTTCTTTAGACTACCAGTGAGAAAGGAGTGGAATACGCATAGGTAATGGAAAAGGACTTGGGAAACACAATTTTCTTGAGGCTGTGCTGGAATGAACAAAAAGCATTTACAAAGCTACGGATAAGCCTGAAGAGTCAGATAAAGCTAGAAACAAACACAGAAAACAAGATTCAATTAGCAGTAATTTAGAGTAGGAACTAATCTTCAGTTGTTACCATTAAACAAGTCTTGAGTGAAGAGCAAGAATTCATTTAGCTTTTCTGAATTATTACCTGCAAAGTCAATAGGTGTTTGTTATCCTAGCAAAAACACGCTTGTTATCAGTCCTTTTTCTTAATTCCTAATGGAGACAGTTGTTTATTTTGGATAATGGTGCTGTTCACAGCACATACCAAACTTTCATGCTGCGTTGCGTTTACACAGATCAAGTGTTCCCTTTTTCAACCAAGAGCTGAGTTTGTTAAGATATGTTGAATGATTTCACTCACAGCCTCAGAAATGAGAAGTCAGCAGATGATAAATCAGTTCTTTCTGAAATTTTACAGCTGTCAAAGTAACAGGTTGTGAGGGTTTTATACTGTTTTGACATTTTTTTTTTTTTAGTCTTGGAGAACAAAATAGCACGCAACTTAAATGAAGCATGGGGATACTGAACATAAAGAGATAAGCAGTTCAGCAAGGGAATTCTCTGATTAGTTGTCATACATTTCACTAATACGACAAGGGATGTGGATGATAGCTTATCAGGTTACCCTCTAAGCAACTTTTTTACATGGAACAGGAAGGAACTCCAGAGACCCCATTAAAGAATGAAGTAAATCTTTGAGACTTAAAGACAGACATCTATAGCTCCCTTATTCTCAAAGTTGAACATGAAATCTTCTGCGAAGGGTCCTTGGGTGGTCTTCAGGTTGTATCCTTTGCCTCACTAGGTCATTTTGGACCAGTTTTTACCTCCATTGCTTCAGTGTGCTCCTCCAACAAACGAGATAAAGTGGGAACAAACTGAGCCTGATATGATTGTCTTTATGCAGTGATAAATGGAAGCAGATTTTTCATAAACAGAAGAGTTTCCAAAGTCAAAACTGGCATGTATGTTATTTCTGAAACAAAATTTAGAAAGTTTATACTTTACTGGTGATGAAAAAGTAAACAGAGAAAAAGAAAATGTTTTTGCAATATT
Source organism: Tapera naevia (assembly GCA_033556795.1). Classification (NCBI taxonomy): domain Eukaryota; kingdom Metazoa; phylum Chordata; class Aves; order Cuculiformes; family Neomorphidae; genus Tapera; species Tapera naevia. Next base: position 79,248 of record JAUMJJ010000482.1, read on the forward strand.
TCTATCTTTATTTTTTTCTTGACATTAAATATTCAGAATGCTTGTTTTGGGCATAGCTTTTACTTTTTGCCTCTTCTTTCTGGTCGATTTGTTAATCTCAGGAAAAAGATTAAGCTGGAGACTTCTTCTTAAGTTTTATTGTGGAAACTACCAGTGCATAGAAAGGACTAACAATTGGAGAAACAATAGATAACTTCATGTTAAGATTCTCATGGCAGGAGAAGAAAGACTGAGTTCAGTTCCTTCCATAAATCTCTTTTTGCATTTGATGAGATTCAGTCAGAAAAGACAGTGATGTAAATGGAAGCCAGCGCTGTTAGTTAATTCCCTACTGAAAGCTGCAGACTGGTTCAAATCCCATCTAAATTAAAACAAGTCTCAAGATGAGCTTGGAAGACTCCTGTTTCTACCCCATATGTTTATATAGAATTTTGAATCCATGACTCTTAAATAAATAGAATTGTTTATGCAAATTACTTGGCCAACTCATATTGCTAATTACATCCCTGTAAAGTAGAGTAAGAAAGCCAAAACAAATGTCCAAGTTTAAATAAAAGAGAAAAATACATAAACAAATTTGGGTTATATAACTGATTATGTTATTTAATTATGTTAAGTAACAGAACCAATTCAAACCAAGGAAAAACAAGAGTCATTCCAGTAAGAGAAACTGTTTGAAATGTCAGATACTATCACTTCTAATTACAGTAAAAGAATTCATTTAAGCACTATGCTTTTCCATAACCACCTCTACCCACTTGCATAAAAGACAGCACATACAAACCTTCAAATATATTTGAAATTATAAACTCACTTCTATATCATTTCTCTAACTAAACTAGCTATGTTAATTCCGTATTTGAGTAGATGAAAATATTTAGCATCGTATGGCTCACATTCACCAGAAGTTAGTTGTAAATGTGAGAATACTTTGAGTATGTTCTTGCTGTCTGTTACTGAAATTTGAAACTGTTTATAAAAATATGCTTGTGTGACGGGATTTCACGGCAAGGAGACAACTATCATTTCTTCTAACCACTTTGACCCCTTGAATCCTCCAAGAGGTAACTGGAGAAATTACGGAATTTAAAAATTTCCCTGAGTGAGATATTTAACACAGGAATACCTCATTCAGGGCTGATCTGAAGATCCTGAAGTTTACATAATTTCTGGATTTTATTCTACAACAGGGGCTGCTATTCTGCTTGTATCTCAGGTAAGACATAAGATCCTCTTGTAGCATATGTAGTTGGGTTCTTATATTTGGATGCATTTGGTTTCAACTCTACTTTGCCAGCTTTATTGCGCAAAAACCTGTGAGCATCAGTAAGGAAAACTTCAAGTAGTTTCTTTATTCTTCTTTCAAAGGTTTCACCAGGTTACGAGTATCATCTTCTTCATGGCTATGTTGCCATTCATCGAGAACTGGACAGACAGGAGAACGGGGTGGAGGGGAACTTAATAAAATTTAGCAAAACTAAGTGCAGAGTCCAGCACCTCTGGAGGAACAACCCCATGCACAAGTACAGGTTGGGGGTTGATCTGCTGGAAAGCAGCTCTGTGAAGAAGGACCTGGGAGTCCTGGTATACAACACGTTAACTGTAAGCCAGCTTTGTGCCCTTGAGGCCAAGAAGGCCAATGATATCCTGGGGTGCATTGAGAAGAGAGTGGCCAGCAGATCTACTCCGCTCTTCTCCACCCTAGTGAGGCCCCATCTGGAGTACTGTGTGCAGTTCTGGTCTCCCCAGCTCAAGAAAGAAAAGGAACTACTGGAGAAAAGCCAGCAGAGGTCACGGAAGTGATAAGGGGACTGGAGTTTGTCTCTTATGAGGAGAAGCTGAGAGATCTGGATCTGTTGGGTCAGGAAAAGAGAAGCCTGAGGGGGGGTCTTATCTGTGCTCATAAATATCTAAAGTGTGAGTGCCAAGAGCATAGGACCAGACTCCTTTCAATGGTGCCCAGTGACACAACAAGGGTCACAAATTAAAGCACAGGAATTTCCACCAGAACAAGAGGAAAAAACATTCCTGTTAGGGTAACAACACTGGAACAGGCTGCCCAGAAATGCTGTTGAATCTCCATCTCTGGAGATATTCAAACCTGACTGGACACGTTCCTTTTGCAAACTTTCTGCAGGGGACCCTGCTTTAAGAAGAGTGTTAGACCGGTCCCTTACCATTTTGTGGTTCTGTGATTCTGTGACTCTTCTGAAGTAACAAAATACAGAATTGAAGTGCCTGGAAATAGCATAATTGGGAGATGGAGTAGATTGTTACCCCAGAACATTACTGTCTAGTTGGACAAGTGTTAGATTTGGAGAAATAATGTGGTGTCACACCTTATACAGCTGAAGATGCTGTGGCAAGGATCATTGCAATGGAAACTCCCATCGCTGTTTGGAAAGTGATTGACCAGCCTGTCGGAAGGACTGGATAATTTTAGTCAATATTGTTTTATGCAAAGATTGCAATAGATTATTTTATTTTTAAAAAATGAAAACACTCTGACCATGAGTGTCCATGTAGCACATCTAGCTTCACAATGAATCTTCTCTCTGTATTTTCTGAACACGTGCATAATCTACTGGCTGATTGACCAATAAGATCCATCTGACTTTAGTCAGCAATCTGAGATCAAAAATGCGAGCACAAGGTGTCATATTTTAGCACATCCTTGAACTTTATGTCAAGTTTCGGCACAACAGAGTGAGATTTTTTAAAATATCTACATGCCTACTAGTTTAGTCGGCATGCATTTCACAAATACCTTCCCACCAGCTATTTCTCATAATGAAAAGATTTTCTAGGTTTTATTATACGATTTTTTTACCATTAAAGGAACATCTCCGCTTTAATTTAGTACACCCATATTCTGCTCTCAAAAAAGTCATGTTGATGATTTTTCAATGGAAACTGAATTTAATATAGCAATCACTTCATCATTATATTATTTATATTATAGTAAATGAAATGTAAGCTCTTGAGGCAAACTCTCAAAGTATGATTTTTCATAAGGATAGAGGAATGATGAAACTTCACTTTCATTCTGACTGTAGTATTTGACTTGGCCATCAATCAACACATCATCTTAGCGATATTTTTCCAAGACCTCATTCATTTCAATGAAAAACTAAGCTGCAAACTTTAAACATAAAAACAACTTTTTTTGTCTCTCCACAATAAAATGCATTCACAAATCACCTAGATTGCTGGCTATGACATTACAACTCGTATTAGAATTCACTGTATGGAAAAGAGACTGCTTTGGAAGTATGCTCTATCAAACCCCTGCTTTCTGAAATGTGTGCAACATCTATAGGGATTTCATTTTATGTTTAATGGCTGTTATCTGCTTATATCCAATGCCTTATTTTGGACATGTAGCTCCAAACTAATATGACAAGGAATATGGAAGACATATACAAATGTATTTCCAACTTGTACTCTTGCTGAAGTACTGGCTAAACATTTTGAAGATAATCAAAATAAAGTGGAAAACCATATTGACTATGCAGTAACTATAATTTTTCTTGAGATAGTTTGTAGATGTGGATCCTTCAGCTAAATCATACTGCAAGATTTCTGAAGAAATTAAACTGCAGAACAATTGGTGTCATTCTCCCCTGTGTCTTAAAGGAAGATTGACAAACTGTGCAGGTACTCTAGACATCAAAGCCATCACATATACAGTAGAAGTGACTTCTATGTGTCCATAGTATTTTGCCTGACTGATGTCAATAAACTAAGCAAGTTTTCTCCTATTTTGCTGTAAATCTGAAATTTTCTGAACAAATCAGACCTTGCATTCATTCTGTAGCACTGAAATTCACAAGTTATCAAAAAGCTTGAAAAATAATCTTCAAAAAAACTTCTCGTGTTTTAAAAAGGAGAATAACTCTAGAATTTATTAACAACTTTACAATATTAACTACCTTTAAAAATGCGTGTCTGGTCTTGAAAAACATACAGATTTATCTACTTTTTCAGAAATAGGAGTCTATGGAAGGCACCAAGATCTGCACCCTTGACCAAATGAAACACTGTTTTAGCAATGAGGTTGACAGTTAAACTGATCTCTAACCAGAAAGCAAGCCGTAGACCAGTATTTGGAAATTTATGCTCTTCTCACAACTTTGCCTTTGATTGTACATATTCACTGACACATTTGAGTGCATTTATCAGATATTACAGACAAGTAGAGAACAAATAGATGTGTAATGTTTCTTTAAAATAGCGTATATGAGTATAAACTTGGAGCTGTGTTATAAACACATCTCTTGAAGTCCTCCCTATTGAACATAATTATTAAGAAATAATTCCATATTTATGAGAAATCTCATAATGTCTTTCTCCTCTCATTTCTTGGCTAACTTTATGGAAAGGGATTTTTCTCTTTTTTTTTTCTGAGACACACACTCAATTCTATATTCATCAGTCACTTCTTCTCTAGACTAAATAACCTGCTGATACTGTTTATCTGTATAAATTCAGCAATATGTCACCAAAAAAGCTAGAAACAGATGTTCAGGACAAAATAAAGAAATTCTCTGTGTATCTATCTGTGCTTTGTAAATTTAGTAATCTGTCTAGATATCAGGAGAAAGGCTCTCTTAACTAAGAGTCTAGACTTCTTCCTGCTTCTGCATGTGGCACAAAACCGCTCGCATAGCATCATGACTTTTCTTATGGTGACTTGCCCTTACGTCTGCCAGCCCCCCTTGTGGCACGGTCAGCCTTGTTTCTTCTCCTCTACAACATCTTCAGTTTTGACAGTTCTTTCTCCTTCAATCCAATGACACAGACAACCTCATTTTCCTTTTCCAAAGAAGGCTGCATGTGCACCCCATCAAACTGTGTTACAGGATGTGCGTGGGCTATGACTGGTCATTTGTGGCAGATGAAGTACTGCCAGGGGGATCCTTTCAGAAGTAAAATGTGTATGTCTTTATGCAATTTTGGGAAACAGATGGGTAAGAAATAACCATCAAGTTTATTTCTCAGTGTGATTTCTTAATTTTAAACAGATATTTGAGGGCTACATCCACATTTCTCCATCATCGCTAATATGAGGTGAGATTTTCTCTCAAAAAATAAACCCCATCTGTTCTAAAACGTGAGATTTTGTTATGCATGAAGAACACAAACTGAATGTGGCTTCTTAAACAAAGAATAACAAAAATAGGAATATATAAGTAGAGCATTAATAATTGTTCCCTTAGTGTTTGCATATTTTCTCCAAAGCCATGTACTATATTTATTTCTTGTAAATTCAAATTTTAAAATTCTCATGAATATTTATTTACTTTTTCTATCTATTGTCACAATTTATTTGAGTTATATTTTTTCTGCCAACAGACAACTTGGCATTTCATTTTATATTGTAGCACTATGTAAAAACAAACTGAAACATCTAGGCAATATGCTATAACATTAAAAAAAAAGAAACAAAAAAAATCACAGAATTAAATTAAAAAAATTAATTAAAAGGCTGGAAGAAGATGGCATACAAAGACTTGCCGGTTCAGTACATTTTTAATTTCAGATTCATCTATTTGCTTGAAAAAAAGAATGAAAATGTGAAGAATAGCTGTCCCATGTAGACTTGCCTGTGACAAGCTGTGGGATAACACACCCAGGCTAGAGGAATGAGATCCTAGCAAGAGTCCTCAGCTTGTTCCCATGAGAGGTGTTGATTACACCGCAGCACATTTGAAGCCTTATGGAAATGAGTCAGCAAGTAAACATCTGTGAAACATGTTAAGGGAATTAAGAGGTGTTCTTCTAGAAAAGTGAGAAGGTCAACAACCCAATTGAAGTGCTTCTACACCAATACATGCAGCACGGGCAACAAAAAGGAGGAGCTGGAAGACACTGCACTGCTAGAAAGCTACAATCCAGTTGCTATTACTGAAACTTGGTGAGACAGTTTCCATCGTAGAGTGTGGCTATCAACTGCAGGCTGTTCAGAAGGGGCAGGCAAAGAAAGAGGGGCAGAGGAATTGCTTTCTAAGCCAAGAATTAGATCTAATATGAAGATCACTTATGAACGGTAACAAGCATGTTGAAAGCCTATGGGTAAGTATCCGAGACAGAGGCAACAAAGTCCCTGCTGACTGGAAAAAGGGAAATGCTGCACCCATTTTTAAAAAGAGTGGAAACGAGGACATGAGAACTACCAACCTGTCAACTGATCAGTCAACCTCACCTCTGTACTGGGGAAGACCAGATCCTCCTGAAAGTCCTGCGAAGGCATCTTTAGGACACAGAAAATATTTGAGACAGTCAGCATGGCTTCATCAAATCCTGCCTAATGAAATGAATGGCTTTCTATGATGGAGTGATTATATCAAAGGAAAAGGGAAATGTTACGGAGATAAGGCCTTTGACATGGTTCCCCACAAAATTCTTTTCTCTAAATTGGAGAAATATGAAAATGGTGGGTGGATTGTTTGTTAGAGGAGAAATTACACAGATGGTCATGTCCAGAGGGTAGTGATCAGTAGCTCAGTGTCTGTATGGAGATCAGTGATGTGCGGTGTCCCCCAGTGGCTCCTGTTGGGAGCAGTACTGTACAATATCTTCTTCAATGGCATATACAGTGGGATTAAGTACACTCTCAGCAAGTTTGCAGATGACACCAGGCTGTGCGGTATGGTTGACACACCAGAGGGATGTCAATTAATGATTGAAACTTAAGTTAGTATTTATTTTTCAAAGGGAACATCTGACAAAGTCAGAGATGTATGATTCAGAAAAAGCAAGCCCTCTGAGCAGGGAAGAGGAGTAAACCAGTCAACCTACCATTTTTCCTCTCCAATTTTTCACTTTTTGAAAACTCTGTGTGCCTCTTGGTGGGGTGGGAATAAGTCACTTATTAACTGTTGATTAACTCCCTTTTGTATTTGCCATGCACAAGGTTTAGCAAGTCTGTTATACAACAACATACAGAAATGAAATAGAAATAAGAGTTGAGAACTAGAGATGTGCCCAGTTACTTTCCTTTTGAAAGCTAGAGAGAGGCTTTCCATGCTTGCATAGCTCTGACAACATTCTATCACCATGCTCTACAAGCCCAAGCCCCTTCATAAACCCAAGGATGTTTTCCTGGTTTCTAAATCATTCATAGTCAGTCACATCTAGAAATGAAGCCAAAGTGAAAAACTTTGGTACTCTTGAGCTTTCAGTCACATTACCTAGATCGACTTCAGGCTTGGAAAAGGAGACAATTTATGACAGCTACTATTAATCTAAGTAAGGAGTTACCTACACCTGTACCAGAAATGTCAGTAACCAATCATACCAACTCTCAAAACAGTTGGCTTGGTTGTATATTGAGAAAAACTCTCCTGAAGGCAGGACACAATGGTTTTGTGGATATAGGGAGCAAGGGGAACTTAATGGTTTCTGTTATACAGCTTTTGAAATACGAGTTTGTTCTAATGGATTTTATGTAGACTTGTAACCAACCCTTCATATACCTCCATGGCATACTGTGGTGTAGTTTCTCATATGTAATAAATAAACAAGAAGAAAGACAGGGTATAAAGAGAGAAGAATGTGCAATGACAAAGTGAGGCTGTACACAGTTAATGGCTATCTAAAAATAATATGACACAAAGCAGCTGTTCTTAAAAGGGGGCATGATTCTTTGATAGAAGGAGATTTAGAAAGGGTAACTATTCCACCAAAACAAAGAGAGGAAAATGTAAGAAGCTTCTAGAAAACTCTTTCTCTTCCTTTCCTTTCCCCCTTCATATCTTCATCCTTCTTGTTTCCAGTCCTCTTCCCCAGGGACAATATTTTATTGATATGATATAGTATCATATTTGTCTTGTTTTCTCTAACAACATCCCAGTTGCCTTTGCACCTCCTGAACATATTTATTTAGTCTCTTATTAAAATGAAAAGAGTCTTTTCCTGATAAAATGTTCAAGAGCGAATGTATATTATGGCTGGAAATAAAGCTCAGGAAGTCCATAATACATTGTGAGGTTGAAGCCCTGGATATCACACTCAAGAGGCAACGAATAAATAGGCGTTAATATTAAGCTACCTATTTGCTTATTAAGTAAAAGGAATGAGAATTCGTGACATTTATTTCATCCATTGATCACTTCTTTTCTTAAACTTTACCTGTTTAATTTTAAAATAGTCTATCCTATTTTGATGTTTAATGTCCTTTTTTTTCCAAGATGCTGTCAGCTAGAGGTTCCTGATCAGCTCTCTGACAACTTTTGAGTTGTTCGTCTGTGCATAATTAACTGGTTATCCTGATAAAGAAATTTTGAATTTTTATAGATTGAAGAAACAACTTCTATGTAATTTCATAAACCCAACATAATCAGCCATTTCTTGAGTCAAGTATCTTGAAAATACTATTTGGAAACATTTTCTTTTTTTTATAGAAATTGTGTTATTGCTCTGTTCAACTCAAACTGCTGGGTAATAATTTCCATGCAATATAGAATTCAAGAATTAAAAAATTAAGAAAACCCTATATTCCCTTATTGATTGGCTGATTGATTACATGGAAAGCATAGCAGAAGACTCAGTTTTCCAGCATGATCAAAGAGTAAATAATTGGACATATAGGCCATTCAGGCTAACCAAGTAAATATTTGAGAGCAATAAAAGCACATTTTATGCAGGTGCAACAAATAATAATAATGGGGAGAATAAAATAAATTACATGATTATAGCTGCTAAATGCTTAGAAATACATGTAGGTATCTAGGATCATATTCAAGATGAATAGCAATACAAAATCAGCAAAACAATTAAATTAAATGAAGCAGTACTATTACCCAGTTCCTGCCTTTAACATTTGGAGTTCCTTAATGACTTCCATTGTACAGAATAATGGTAGATATTAATGAGCTCCAGCCACCTTTTAGAGAGAAGGCGTGGTTTGTCTCTAGGACAAGTGTTTAATGTGCATGGAAAATATTGGAGAGAGTATATATCACCGTAAAAGGGATCCTAAATGCTAGCAATTTTTTTTCTTAAGTAATAACGTTAGTATTTTTTTCTTAAGTAGTAGCCACTCCTTTAGTTTTCTTCAAAGTCCTTCATTGTGCCACTATTACTGATAACGACATAAATTTAGATATAAAATTTAAAGCCATATTTGAATTTTGAATTTTTCTTTAGCCACATAAACTTATTTATACTGAATATTTCTCCTGAACATTTGAAAAAACAGCTACATTTCAGTATCTGCAACAGCCCCTGTTCCAGAAAATCAACAGTATATGCTCCACACAGATTTATAATTTAAGAGTTACAGGGAAGTTAGAAACATCAAGGACATCTTTATTCAAATATATTCTTCTATTTCATCTACATCTGTAAAACTTCTTCAGGTTCCCAGTTCATTATTACTAATATCAGGACTTGGAGCATATCATAAGTCCTCTATGTTTCATTGAATATTGGTCCCAAGTATTCTGGCATTTTTACTCACATATCACAGACATGTGTTTGATCTATCATGGCTCCTGTCCAGATCTTAATAGATTCCTGATAGCATTTACATTTCAAAAAAAGGCTTACTACATGGTCCCTCTCCGGAGAACAGAAATACCCTAGCAGCTGGAAAACACAAGCTCACATGAAGACATCAGCATCACAAGGCTCAGGAGTATCTTATTTCAATCTACCTTGAATGGAGTTGTAAACATAGGGGTATTTTGAGGATTTAAATGTGGAGGTAAGTATCTAACATAAAACATCAGATTCCTTGATGTAGTGTAATACTTCTGTGTCTGTGGTCCTAGATGTCTGTTCTTTATACTAGTGCAGTTTGACACTCCTCAGACTAAGGAACACATGAAAGAATTGAGAGCAGCCCCTATAACATAGACTCATGTTGTAGACCATGGAAATGCCATTCTTGTCCATGTCTTTCAAAAGCAGGGATGAGGTCATTTCATATATCTATTTACTTTATTTCCCGAATCCAATAACTTAGTGTGAAGGGCTTCAAAGCACAAGATAAATGTGGCTGGGCCACAGAACTAATCATGTCAACTGGAAAATAACTGTAACTGCATCATTACCACTGAATGTGTTGGGTAACTCCAAATGCACCTGAAAGATAATAAAGAGGTGTCAGTATTATTCATATCTTTTAATTGCTTCCATTAGCATTTCTTTTTTTTTTTTTTAATCCTGAGGGCAATATAGTATCACTCCATTGATTATACAGTAGATATAGGAGAAATAATAATACAGAATCAAATACACTTTTAACCACCCGTTGCCATCTTATAACTATAAGCAAAAGCATAACCTGGCAATAAAACCTATTTACTGTTAAAAATAAAATTGCTTTTGTTTTATAGCTTGCAGAGGATTAAAATAATTATATTGGGCAGCAGCTGTTCTTTCACACTTGTGGAAAAGGAAAGAAGAGAAAAATATTGAAGGAAGTAGTAAAGTGAGGTGAATTCTTCCTCCAGTACATACAATGAAGTTGTCAAAGTTTCTCTGTAAGGTACTAATAATGGAGCTAAATTATTGAATCACTTCTGTAATGTATGGGGCTTTTTTTTTTGTTCTCAACACATAAGTGTTGTGGCACCACCAAGAATATGGCTTCCTGGGATTAGTTATTAAATAAAATTAAGTCTAGATCGTCAGCTGTGGAGGTACCATGCAACCAGGGTCCTGCCTCTTGAGACTAGCTCTTTATTTTATTCAATATCGCATGGTGTTACTATTTTTGAAATAAAATTGTTTCCTAAGAACTCCAGAATTGGGCACAGGATCAGACAAAACCCACTTGTCCTCAAACATTCTAACAGTGGCCACAATAAAACATCTACAGGAACAGGATAAAAATAAGCAATATACAAACAACCATGCCTATGTAACAAAAACAGAGATCCCACTGGCTGGTTCAAGTAGCTATTTACCACAAAAGTACAACTATGGAAATATATCCATGCTGAGATAGTCCAACTCAAACAGATGTAACAAGGTACTGGATAAACTAAATATTTCAACTCTAAACTTCTCAAAGGAATGCCAAATTACTTTACCTGCTACTTGAAAACATGCAAGTTAATAAACAGGCGACAAATACCTTTAAAACAGGAGTGACAGAGCAATTCTGAATGCAGACTATTTTCCTCCACTAAATGCCTAAGAAGAAACCAAATAGGTCACAGATACTAAAAGAGAGTGCAGTCCTTAACCCATTTAAACAACAGGTTTACATTGGTTTTATTGCTTTCATAAGCAGACCTGTTTAAAGGTGTCTGCTGAAAAGTTAGTTGAGTCTTTGAGTCCAAATCCCAGCACAGAGTTTGAACATTTTGCCTGACAGAGCTCACAGTAGGAGATGACATTAATGCTGTCTTCAAAGTTACAGGAAGTTGATACACTGGTATTCTTTTTTTCTTCCTTTGCCTCGTTCTGAAGAGATTAGGTGCTGTTTAACATTGTTATGTCCCTGGAGCAGGGAGCTGTATTCACTTTGTATCTTAATGCTGTCACTGCTGCAAGTCCCCAATTGTTATGGGAAACCCCCAGCCTTTTGCACAATAAAGAGAGGAATTCCCATCCCTGTGTATCTGTCGTGTGATGGGAGTAAATTGAGAGATTCTTGGACAGAATCTCATACAAGCTATAATTAGGCTCACTCAAATCTCTAGCAAACAATCAATTTATTCTGCCATCAGTCAACTATTTGTAATACAATGTTTTAGATATTGCTGTAAGAAACTGGGCAAGAGCAACTTCCTTGTGAAGGTATAATTTGGTTTTAATAGTGTAGCCTGTGCTTACACTAATGCTGATTCAGTTTTCTCTGGTTTTATTGATTATCTATAGCAAGAGAGGCTGAAATTCAGGATCGGTTTGTATCTGACTCTGTATAAAATAACTGGTTTTGCTTTCAGCCAAGGCTCACCCCAAGTATTACTTGCTCCACTCAATATTTGCTAACCATAGATCTATTAAACACAATCAAATTCATATTTCTTTGTTTTTTTCTTCCTTAAAAATATTATCTGCACCCGACTATCTCAAAATTAGTATCTACATATTAGGCCTTTTTTCTTACACACAGTAGGAAGAAACAGTTTGAATTATGTGAAATAAATGTATGGCCATAAAATGTAATAATCCATTACCAAACACTTTCTTTTTTTCATTTAATTACCATGTTTAAATAATTATTGAATTTTTTTGCTAACTGAACAAATAGATATTAATTGAATTATTGTATTCCTTTTTTATTGTGATTACAATAATGAAGAAGAGCAAATCATCTTCTTTATATTGTATTTGCATTAAATATTATATTTTCATAACATTAAAGACGCAACCAGAAATCCTATTTTTTATGTTTTTATTTTATAAATTATTATATTTTCCGGCATGGAACTTCAGTTGTGGGAACGATATACTACAATTGTTCAGCGTTGTTTTACTATATGATCATCAGAAAAAAGTCCACAATATACGCAATATTACTACTACACACAACTTAAGATACTTTCATAAGAACTGGGAGTCAGATGAAATTGATCACCTATATTGTTATCAAAGAGCTTCCTCTGTGGGTAGGAAAAAAGGTCCTTCAAAAAGTACACTCACCCAACTACCACCAGTGAAGGAAATTAGTTAATATTCCAAACAAGAGAAATACCTGTTCAATTACATATCACAACTGCTACAGCATTTATCACTACTAGACGTTAGAGTTTCACATAGATACTTAGATTTTTCATAGACTTTTCAACAGTGTTATCTCTACCTTTGCACTCCATAAGAACAATAGAGTGAAGACCCTATATAATGTAAATAGATTTTACTCAAATTTTAGAACCCAGAACATAACAAATAACACCTGAAAGGCCTGAGGCATCATCTAGTGGTATTACCCCTACAAACATTCTAATTTCATTGAATAAAGTAACTAAATCACTAGATTAAACTGCATCAATATTGTTTAGGAGTGTTTGGTCAGTAACCTTTCCTGCTACTTTTACCAAAAGTCTTAACTATGCCTTCAAATTAGCATTACTTTAGCTCAGGCCTTGAAATTCCCAGTATCTTTACTCTAATGACCCGACTTGTTTGGCTTTGTTTTGCAAAGTACTAAGGAATGCAAGAAGTGGTTTACACAGCTGCAGCAAACTGCCTGTTAGATATTTTCAGCTACAGTTCATTTAATGCTGGTGGCTGGCAGAAGGATAAAAAACTAATTCAGTATGTTCTTTTTGTTTCTGTTTCTTTGCAAGAGACATTGATCAGTCTCAGTCTCATTCTATGCTTTTAGGGTTCTGGGTCTCCTTTAAGCACTTCTTCTGGCGGGTGAAATTGGGCTCTACTAAGGCGGAGTGGAATTTCACAATGGATGAACATTTGCTTGCTGTCTTTGAGCTGTTCTCTATGAAGGCAGATTTTCTATCATAGAATCATAGAATGGTTTGGGTTGGGAGAGACCATAAAAGGTCATTTAGTCCAACATCTCCTGGAATCAGCAAGGACATCATCAACTCGATCTTGAACGAGCTTCTGTCACTTTGCAGGGAAACCTCTTCCGCTGTTTCACCACTCTCATCGCAAACGATGTATTTTTTCTATCTAATCTGAATCTACCCTCTTTTAATTTAAAATCATTACCCATATCCTTTCTCTACAGACCCTGCTAAAAAAATCTATCCCCCCTTTTCTTGTCCTATCCCTTTTAGTACTGAAAGCATTTATAAATTTTCCCCAGACTCTTCCCTTCTCCAGGCTGAACAACAGCAACTCTCGCAGCCTGTCTTCTCATGTTCCACTGTTCTGTTCACATTTGTGGCCCAAATCTGCACCAACTTCAGCAGGTCCATCTCTTTGCTGTGCTGAGTGCTCCAGAACTAGATGCAGGACTCCTGGTGTGGTTTCACCAAAGTGTACCTGGCATGTTTTTTTGATACAGCCCAGGATATGATTGTCCCTCTGGACTGCAAGTGCACATCGCTGGCTCATGTCCACCTTTTCATCCACCAGTACCTCCAGGTCCCTCCTAGCAGGGTTGCTTCATTTTCTGTGATAGTGGGTTTAGAACTAGTGAAACAACACAGCTACAAGGGTGCTATATATTGTTTTGTTGTGTTGTTGGTGGTGTCTTTTCGTTTTTTGGTTATTCATCTCTCAAAGAATTCCTAGAAGGCATCCAAAAGAAATTATGATATTTAGATTATTAAAAAAGATTAAAGAATAAGGATTAATTAGACTATCATAATTAGGTTTAGGATGTCTTTCAGATGTACTAAATTACCTTTCTCTTTAAACTAGTCATTTCTCTGCTTTAACAAAGAGAAACATGTCTGGTTCTCTTTATTTTCTTTGTTTTACAGCCCATTGCTGACAGGAATCATAAAAATCACTAAGCTGATAGTGGTAGCAGAGTAGTGCTTGCATAGCAGTCAAAATTAATGCTCATGACACTTTAATGCAATCTATTACTTATGATTTTGCAATAGTATTAATTAGAGGTTTTCCATCAAAATACGTCAAGTTTGGAAAAGAAAAGAAAGTGATAGAATCTTTTCTACTGTCCTTCGAAATGAAATTATGGCCTAATGGAGGGAAATAGCAATATTGTCATTCTTGTCCATTAAGTCTTTATATGTTTTGAAATTTTATGTGAACTTTCAGTGTTTAAAAATTAACGTATATTTGCTTCACTTCCAACAACCTTTAGAAATATTAAAAATTTATGATAGTGATTCACACGAAAAGGTTTATAGACTGAGTAAAGCAGCCTTTCAAAAGAAACATAAACCATAACTTACTAGAAAATTATTTAGAGGTTTTATCCTCTTCTAGATTAAAAACTGTTAATAGATGCCTTTTAATATCAGGCTCTTTAAAAAAAGGGTTTCTACATGTTGCCTTCTCTCAAATGAGTTATAAAGGTTTCTTAGACTTTTTTAATATTTCTAATTTCAGCCTTAGAAATCATAGAACCATAGAATCTCCTGGCTGGAAAAAACCTCTGAGATCTCTGAGTCCAACTATACTGTCAATTGCTAAACTATATCTCTTAGAAACTCACGTACCCATATTTAAACAGATCCAGGGATGGTGACCCAACCACCTCCCTGGGTGGCCTCTGCCAGTGCCTGAGAACCCTTTCAGTGAATAAATTTTTCTTAACGTCTAGTCTGGTGCGACTTATGGCCATTACCTCTTTAGACAAGGCAAGAAGAGGCCAACACCCACGTCAACATAAACTCCTTTCAGGTAGCTATAAACAGGGACAAGGTCTCCCCTAAGCCTCCTCTTCTCCAGTCTAAACAACCCCGGTTCCGTCCGCTGCTCCTCATAGGATTTGTTCTCCAGACCCCTCATCAGCCTCATCGCTCTTCTCTGGACATGTTCCAACACCTGAATGTCCTTCTTGTACTGAAGGGCCCAAAACTGAACACAGTACTCGAGGTGTGGCCTTACCAGTGCTGAGGACATGTACACAATCACTGATTTGGTCCTGCTGGCCATGTTGTTTCTGATATGGGCCAAGATGTCATTGGCAATCTTGGCCACCTGGTCCACTGTTGGCTCATGTTCAGCTGGCTGCAAACTAACACCCACAGGTCCTTCTCTGCCAGGCAGCTCTCCATCTGTTTTTCCACAAGTCTGTAAAGCTACATGGGATTGTTGTGTCCCAAGTGCAGGACCCTGCACTTGGTTTTGTTGAACTTCATCCCGCTGATCTCAGCCCATCGATCCAGCCTGTCCATATCCCTCTGCAGAGCCTCCCTACCCTCAAGCAGATCAACACTTCCACCCAGTTTAGTCATCCACAAACTTACTAATGATACATTCAATCCCCTCATGAAAATTGTCCCCAAAACTATTTAATTCCATTAGAGGACAGTCGATGAGTTGTCATCCATTATATTAGTTCCAGATATTTCTAGAGTTCTTTTAATCCACTAACAAATAAGGTTACATTTGAACCATTGTATACATTTGAAAGATTTTACGAAATGGCTGCTTTAGAGCTTTGAAATCACATGAGATCAGATTTAACCAGGAATAGGTCCTTTTCTTGGACACATAACTACTTTTATAGATGCGTTTGTGTTTAAAAGGTCTGAATCCTTCTGCACTGCTGTTTTTCTTTCTTCCTTTTTTTTTTTCTATAACCTGTTCACTTCTTTCTTGGTAGATTAAATTCTACAAGTGAAAAATCTTTCTCTGAGATCTATTTGCATATTAATGTCAGTTGAGAAACACTAGGCTGTTAGCTGTCAGTTTTGGTCCATTAGCCATGTTATGCCTCATCTGTTGTAGGTAGATTAATGCTTCATACATTATTGAAGAGTTAATATTTTATTGCTGGCAGAATTTTTTTTTTTTCTCCTGACCCAATACACTTTCTAAAAACATATCTTTTTTAAAAATAAATCCAGTAGTTTACATAGGCTGAATTTGAAAGTTCAATATGGGAAAATTGACGGAAGATATGTTAGAAAGACTACTGAAGGTCCCTTGAGAAGAAGATATGTTTCAATACAATTCAGAATAGAAAAGTTTAACTAAAAACATTTTTATAATTTCTTAATATTTTTGAGCCTTGAGAGTGGAGAACTGAAATAACTGAACATTGCAATCATGACTCAGAACTTTCTTTCTCTTTCTAAAATCCAGTGTCCACTCAGAATACAAAGAAGGATTTTGACAACATTAATGAGTGAAATGCAGCCTTATTTTCATGACATTGGCCATTGATTCTCTTGTGGCTCTGATTTAATTTGTCATAAATTTCTTATTTCATATGAAATACAGTGCAAAGGCTTATAGAAGTGATATATTCAATAAAAATCTCCTGACATATGTATATCATTGACTTAAATTGTGGCACTTTGGCATTTGTAAATCATCTAAGTCTTAATGTAAATACAGATCATTCACTCATGGAAGATCTGTTGGATAGCTATAGCCATTGCCTTTTATATTTATCAGTCCATAACTCAAAATATCTATGGTGTCAGATCTTTCAGTCTGAGTTGAGTTCTGCAATTCCAACAACTGAGAAGTTTTAATTGCTGGTTGAATTAGTTGAGGTATGGTTTAGGTATGTTGGGCCAAAAGCTTTACTTAAGCATAGGCTGAATTTTTTTCATTGTTTCAACTGACTTGCATTTGTCTTCAAAAAATAATTAGATATTGCTGGTGTGCTGGTTTTGGCTGAGATAAAGTTATTATTCATAATAGCTAATATGATGCTGTGGTTCATATTTTTGCTGGAAACCGTTTTCATAATACAGGGATGTTTTATTTATTGCTGAGCAGTGCTTACACAGAGTCAAGGGCTTTTCTGCTCTTGTACTACCCCACAGCAAGAAGAGTGGGGTTGCACAAGAAACTTAGAGGGGACATATCTGGAACAGCTGACCCCAACTTACCAAAGGGATATTCCACATCATATGAAAGTCATGCGCAGCATGCAAAGCTGGGGGAAGAAGAGGAAAGGGAGTGATGTTCAAAGTAGTGGCTTTTGTCTTCCCAAGTAACCATTACACATGATGAAACCCTGCTTTCCTTGAGGTGGCTGAACACCTGCCTGCCAATGGGAAATAGTAAATAAAGTCCTTGATTTGCTTTGCTTGCATGCACAGTTTTTATTTACCTATTTAACTATCTTTATCTCAACCCTTAAGTTTTCTTACTTCCACCTTCTGATTCTCTCTCTCATCCCACCGAGATGAAGGAGAGAGGAAAGGCCTGTGTGGTGCATAGTTGTCATCTGGGTTTTAGCCCTGACAGCCTGTCCTCCAACCGATTAAAGCTGTGGACTTACCCATCACCTAAATTAGTATTGATAAAAATCCAGGCTGGACTCTTCTAAGAAGAATATGTCTACGTTTTGCCCTCATTTTATTAACTATAGATTGTTAATTACCTACCTAATGACAGGATGCAGAGGAGAGGGAACCAGATTCTTCTCAGAAACAAAAAAGGCAACTTCCATAAGCTATGAATCAAAAACCTTTACCATGCGTATTTGACCATTCCATGAGGGACGTAGAGAGAAGCTGTGAGATCTCTGTCCTTGAGGTTGTTCAAAACTTGACAGGACAAGGCTCTGAGCAGTCCACACTGTAATTGGACCTGCTCTGGGCAGGAGATTGGACCAGATGATCTCTGGAGGCCCTTCTTACCAGCAGGACTATGTGATGTTGTGGGAATTTTCTGTACAACTGACTGTAAAGTGCTGAGAGGGCCTTCTAGAGGAAAGTTCACCCTAGAGTTGTTATGTCCATGAAATATCAATGATGCTTTTCCTACTACCCACCTGAAAGAAGATTATTTTGGCCTAAGCCATCATAGTTTTACCTGTTTTTCTTTGATATCACCTTTGATACAGCAGAACTTATGTTTACTTTTTTTTTTCCATTCCCTTTGTCGAAAAGTATAAATCCTGGCATCTACTTTATTTAAAGATATTCAAAGAATTAGGAGTTATAAGTTAAATTTAAAGCTGTGTTGCAAATAACCAAGTGTAATGTGTCAAACCAAAGAAACCCTACTGACTGTAATTACTACCATTCTGAAATACTTCTCTGAACTTATGTTTTACTGTATATAAATAGCTATAAATCTATGACAGTTAATACCAATTTTGTAAGCAAATCCATTCATTATGTACTATACGAATAAAGAGAAATGCACTCTAGTAGCTCGAGGGATTTCAAAGCAATGCCTGACTTAGTAAAGGAACTTTCTTTCTTATTCTCATTTGTTTGTCTGGAGTCTTCCCATTCAAATCAATGCAGTTACAGCTACAGAAAAAAATGTGTATATATATTCCATCTAAATTGTTTCAGTCCATTATGTATCAGAATAGAGACAGCAGTTAAAATGTAAAGTGCAAGGAATAGAGGGAATGAAGGCAGGAAGAATTAGAGCAGAAGACAGCACTTTCTGCTTGATAGCCAAACAAATAAGAAACTTAGTTAAGAACATGTTAAACTGTCCCACTTTCTTAAGTATAAAATCCAAAGACTAACAAAAATATCATTGATACATGACTGTTCCTATGCCTTTTAAACTATTCCAAAAAGATGTAGAAGATATCATCAAACACAAAGAAAGTTTTTAGAGATATCTGTCTCTAATTGCACAAATACAACACCATTCCAATAAGCAGAAATTTTGGGTTATGATCCATGGTCCCAAATTTATACATTTCATCCTTTCATTCTCAGAGAAAGTCGTAAGCAACATCTAGAATACGAATTATAACTTAAAACTCTCAGTCATATGAAGTTACTGATTAAATAACCTGGATTCTGGTTATTTTTGGTCTGTCTTTGCCTTGTATGCAACTACAAGTGAGGAATCCCTATCACCTTCAGCTAGAACTAATGACAAGTCTGTAAGAGTTTTATTTTTTTTTCTTGTTGTGGACTCAAATTTAACAGTATGTTGTTATTTACAGCATGAGTACATCTTTTCCTCATTTGCACTTGTATTCATATTTCCCCCTTTCCCTACATTTTTATTGGGTATCAGCAGATGTCATTAAAAATGACAGAAGTTTAATAGGGCAAGATAGTGTTACTACATAGGATAAACTTGCAATGATTTCAGTTTCCTTGTTTTTTTTTTCCCAGATGGTATAATAATTACAAAGACTGTTCACAGAACCTATTGGTTTTTAATAAGCTATTGGAAGTTTTGCTGTTCACTGCTACAGAGACATAGGCATTCATTAAGATATCTAATGACTTAGATTGAAAGTAAGGTATTGTAGGACAGGTTCTTAACATTACATAACTTTCTACTACAATCGGTGGGTATTAGGAATCTGAACACCTTTATAAATCAAACACTTGGGACACACATTATAATAACCCCTAATAAGAGACCATACAGGACTGTGTAAACTTTCATGTACTCATCATTCCAGCACAAAGTGACAGTCCCTTTCCTGATGGAAAGGGACTCTGTCACTCTCCCACAGAAGAGGCCATAAAATATTTTGTACTCTGATGTGCTAGAATTTGTTACATAGTGAATATTGAACACTTAAGCCAAAGAAAAAAATGTAAAATTATGTCTGTGGACCTTTCTCTGGTGGCCACACTGTTTTTGATACAGGCCAAGACGCCTTGGCGTCCTTGGTCACTTGGGAAAACTGCTGGCTCATATTCAGCCAGTTGTCAACCAACACCCCAAGGTCCTTCTCCTCCAGGCAGCTCTCCAGCCACTCTTCCCCAAGCCTGTAACGCTGCATGGGGTTGTTGTGTCCCAAGTGCAGGACTCAGTATTTGGTCTTGTTAAACCTCATCCCATTGGTCTCAGCCCATCAATCCAGCCTGTCCAGATCTCTTTGCAGAGCCTCCCTGCCTTCAAGAAGATCAACACTTGCACCCAGGTGTCATCTGCAAAATTGCTAAGGGTGCACTCGATCCCTTCATCCAGATCATTAATAAAGATGCTGAACAGGACCGGACCCAGCACTGAACTCTGGGGAACACCATTCGTGACTCGCCTCCAACTGGATTGAACTCCATTTACCACCACACTTTGGGTCCGGCCATCCAGCCAGTTTTTTACCCAGCAGAGGGTGTGCCCATCCAGGCCAATGACAGCGAGTTCCTCAATCAGAATACTGTGAGAAACAGTGTCAAAGGCTTTACAAATATCCAGGTACACCACATCCACAGCCTGTCCCTCGTCCACTAACCAGGTAACCGTGTCATAGAAGGAGATCAGACTGGTCTGGCAGGACCTGCCTTTCATAAACCCACATTGACTGGGTCTGATCACCTGGCTGTCCTGCATGTGCTGTGTGATAGCACTCAATATGATCTGCTCCATGACCTTCCCCGGTACCAAGGTCAAGCTGACAGGTCTATAATTCTGCAAATTCTCCCTCCGACCCTTCTTGTAAATGGGAGTTACATTTGCGCTCCAGTGGAGCGGCACTTCCCCAGTCAACCAGGACTGTTGATAGATGAGGGAAAAGGGTTTGGCAAGGACCTCTGCCAGCTCCCTTAACACTTTTGGGTGTATCCCATCCGGCCCCATAGACTTGTGGATGTCTAATTGGCCAAGCAGGTCTCTAACCAAGTCTTCTTGGAACACTGAGGTTCGGCTTCAGTCTTCTTGGAAGACTTGGAGCCCAGATCACATCTTACCTTCCTATTAAAGACTGAAGCAAAGAAGGTGTTAAGTGCCTCTACCTTGTCCTCATCCTTTATTACTACCATTCCCCTTGCATCTCGTAAATGAGGGAGATTCTCCTTGGTCCTTCTGTTGTTGTTAATATGCTTGAAGAAACATTTCTTTTTTGTCTTTCACTGAACTGGCCAGCCGAAGTTCAGGTTGGGCTTTAGACCTTCTCATTTTTTGCCTACACGGTCTCACCTGCTCCTTGTAGTCCTCCTTAGATGCCTGCACCTTCTTCCGAAGCACGTATATTTTTCCTTTTTTCCCTTAGAGCATCACAGAGCTCTCTGTTAAGCCAAGCTGGTTTTCTTCCCCGCCGACTAATTTTACAGCACACGAGGATGGCCTGCTCTTGAGCTACCAGAATTTCCTTCTTGAGGAGCATTCAACCCTCTTGGGCTCCTTTGTCATTTAGAATTGTCTCCCATTGGACCTTATCGCGCAGCCTTCTAAACAGTTCAAAATCTGCCCTCCGGAAGTCCAAGGTGGTGGTTCTGCTGACCCCCCTCCTTACTCTTCCAAGAACTGAGAATTCTATCATCTCGTGATCACTGAGCCTCAGGTGTCCTCCAACAGCCACGTCCTCTACAAGGTCCTTCCTGTTCACAAACAGCAGATCCAGTGGGGCACCTTCTCAAGTCAATTCACTTACCAGTTGTTTTAGGAAGTTATCTTCCAGCCATTCGATGAACATTCTGGTCTGTCTCCTTTCTGATGTGTTATACTTCCAGCACACATCTGGAAGGTTGATGTCTCCCACAAGAACGAGGGCCAGTGATTGCGAGACTTCTCCCAGTTGCTCGTAGAAGAGCTCATTGGTTTCTTCGTCCTTGCTGGGCAGCCGATAACAGACTCACACCACTACGTCTTACTTACTGTGAGTTCCACTGATTCTAACCCACAAGCACTCAACACTATCTTTAGCATATTTTAGTTCTGCACAATCAAACTTTCTCTAGCATAGAGGGCAACCCTACTGCCTCTCTTTCCTAGCCAATCCCACATGGAGAGTTTATAGCCACCCATGGCAGCACTCCAGTTGTATGAATCACCCCATCACATTTCCATGATGGTAATTATATCATTCTTTTCTAGACTTATAATGACTTCCAACTCTCCTTGTCTGTTGCCCAAGCTGCGTGCATTAATGTAAATGCACTTCAATTGGGCTGTTTTTTCCACCTCCTTCCTGAGTGGGATAGGCTCAAGTCCTGAGTGACTTCTCCTGCTCCTGCAGCATAACGCACATCACACTTGCTGCACACATGACCAGCGCTGGCAGGAGAGTAGGTGCAAGGAGCTTGGCACTGCAGCTGGGTAGAAACAAGATACTGGACTGGATAAAACAAAGTGTAGGGCTGGATTCTGTCTATGTTTTGTGAGTCTGGCACCCCTGGTCAAGGAGATCTTTGTTGCATGTTATTTAAAGAGAAGCTCTGCCCCTTATAGACATATGAGGTGCCTATCTCACAGACACCAGAGCAGCAAGATGCCCAACAAGATAAATCCCCAAGCACAGTTTTACATTAAGACAAGTGCTTAAAACACATGAACAAACCATTTAGAAATCAACACTTACAGGACGTTTGGCCCCACTAACAATAAGTGAAATACAGAAGTGATTGTTTGGTAGAGACCAGTGAAGTTCAACCATGACAGAACCTGTTTGTCCATACAAGTATAACATCAAAACCCATATTTTGCTGAAGAGGTAGAAGTGGTAGTCACTAAAAATAAAGGATGAATACGTGACTGACCACACTGTCTCCAGTAATGGCCATTTAGATTAAAAAAAGCCCCACCAAACCTCAACACCTGCAGTAAAGAGCCAACAGATTTTAGCTCACCATAGTATTAGGCAGCAATTAGTACTTAAAACACTCTCTGACCCTTTTCAAGACAAAATGTTTTCTGACTACAGTATCAATGATTGCCCTGACACTGTACATAGTAATAAAGTTCTAAAACCAGTTTGACATCAACACCTTTATACAGCACCATTAACATATGCTGTAGGACTATTTGTGAAGAAGTTGATAAGGTGACTTCCACCTTCTCACTGAGAGTAAAGGGCACCCAGCGATATGGTAACACTCTATTTTGAAGTAGGAGATCAGTAAACAATTTGCCAAATAATCCTCTAATGCCCTTTCAGCTACTCTAACTACTGCCTGAATATAGATTGGTATCAGAAACAATTGGCTATTGATGAAGAAAAGATTATTAATAAATCATAAAATGAAGTAAATTATTTTGCTAGATGCTTTCAAACAAACATGTCTATATGGATAGTGTTTTTTGCAGGACAGTCGGGAGTGGATACATTCATTTGCACTGTGACTGATTGTAGTGAGGAATAAACGAAGTTCAGTTTGTACTCCTTCTAGCAGAACTGGAAGTTAATTGGTGAAGATTTTACAACAGTTTTTTTAGAAGTCTGTGGGCCAAAACTAAAGGGAACAGAGGAGCTCTTCTGCAAACTATCCTGTTTGGAGAAGGAAAAACTTCTTCCATCGGCAAAAGGCAGTAGAGAAAGCAGTGTATTACTGAAAAATGGCAGAATTTTTTGGAGTGTAAGCATGATTTTATTGTATTCAGGATTCTTTATTTTGTTCTCTAGCTCCCCTGAGAGGCAAGTTCATTAGAATGGAGCAAGAGATTCAAGTGCTTCCACAGGTTCGTGGAGGACAGTCTTGCCAGATTAGGACAATGGTGTACAAGAAACTGGGACACGCTCTATGATGTGTACAGAAACAAAAAATGAGGGAACAAGCTAGAAAAGTTTGCTCTAGGGGTTGTATAGCTCATATTGTTGCAATCTTAGTTATGATAAGTTTTGGGCGTATTTAGACAAATTTATTCACAACTTAGTCAGCTGGACTGGCAGCTTTCAACTCCATGTTAAAGCAAGTGAGCCCTTCATTCCCCCATCAACAACTTTCTCTCTGGTCTCATATGTATGCCAGGGTAAAGAGAATACCAATACAGGTTCCTCCAGCCCCTACCCATTTTCAAAACACTGATTTTTAATTAACCGCATAAAATCCTCCTTGTTAAACATACTACTAATGGCCACATGGAGACAAGTAGGGAAAAACTGTGCACCTTTGATATTTTAAATCGATCTCTTTGTTGTAGCAGAGTGTAAAATGTTATAGGGAGTGCAGAATTGGCATTCTGCATAGAGGTCTGTTGTGGACTGCAAGCACAAACATTGCATACAGTGGTTTTCCTGGTCCTACACAGAAAGAACAGCTCTGTTTGTGAAGGTCTGTAAACACACCAGTTTCTACATGGAAGACAGCTTCTGCAAACCATGGTTTCAAATCCAGTGCTTTGATTAGTACTACCATGCTATAATTCAAATACATATTCTTGTTTCTTTCCTGCTCCATAAGAAAATTAAATAAAACCATCTGAAAAAATCACACTATGACCATACCAATGAGCACGAGTAGGTCAAAATTCTCATAGTACTGAATGTCTGTTGCATGAAGCTGGGGAAAGGTTTCCTCTGATAAGACATATGTCTGTACTATAAGTAGTCCTTCTTAATTTACTCCACTGTCTAATGATCTAGAAAAGTCAAGGGGGTATTCCAAAACAGTGCTGGAAAACCACAATATTGCCATGAACCTCTCCACATTGTATGACAGCACCATGGGGAATTGACAGCTTCAACACAATAGGCTCCAAAACGATAAGCATAGAAGCAATGTGTATAATGGTGCTCTTGTCATGGTTTATCACAAATATGATCACAAAGATGTTTATATACAAGGAAAGAAACTATTACCTATGCTAAACTGTAAATATAAATGTATTTGTCATGCATTACCTCTTTCTGAGTCTGTAGCTTAGTCATACTTCTAGATGATAATTGAGATATAGGACATAAAAATGAGTAAGGCATGTAAAACCAGTGTAGTATTGATATCTCTTTACCTGGATATTGCAAGTGAACTCTTGGAGATCTAACAATGATATTTTCTTGTGTTGAAGTGAGAATACAACTCTTCCAAGGATTATCTCATGTGCAAAAGTGTCGAGATTATATTGCAGCTACTACCTAAGTGCATTCCCTAAAATGTGATAACACGCTATCTTTGGAATTTCTACTCCCTAAAAACTACGATTGCTCTTGCCAAAAGAAATTTGAGAAATCTTCTAGGCTGCACATTTAAACAAATAATTATACACAGGAAGCAGATTTGCAAACTTGTTTTTTTTTAGAAAAAAAACCAAGTTATTTCAGAATCCTCTCAGGCACGAGTTCACAATCCCAGATTTAGTCTGTTACGTGAAAATGGAGTTTGGAGTGCGTGGTGGAGTCTGTACAAAAACTCCATTGATTTTTTGGAGTCAGCTGCACAAACTTTATAGAAGTTTTAATAAATGCTAGATGAATGGTTGGATTTTTGGGACTTTAAAACAGATATGTAGATTTACCTAGAAGAACTATACAGAGATGTATTACACAATGCTGTCTTGATTTGTGTAGTTTCTGTGTTCATGTGTATTCAACTTCTCAGCGTTATGCATCTCTAATATGAAAACACCACATTTCTTTACTTCAGCTCCCATCCTTCCAAAGGCAAAAGTGAAATATATTGACATACAAACTAAAGCACTATAATTATATTTTTGCTGTGCAAATGGCAGCTGATGAACTAAAGCAGGTATACATTAGAAGAAACAGAAAATAAATCTCCACCATGTTGTTGTTATTTTTAGTTCCATAGATTGTAGGAATATGCATAGGGGAGAAGAAGAAATGAGTAAAAAATAAATAATGATGGGTCCTTCTGGACCAGTGTTCTGTAAGCTGGTGAACAACATTACCTTCCATCATTGTCAAAGTGAAGAGAGACAATGTTCTTCAGTCTGCACGTTCTAAAGGTGCAGACCAAAGAGATTGCTTGGAGTATATGAATCCTCCCCACTAATAAAGTTTTGTTCTAAATCTTTTGGTAGTTTATATTTCTTATTTACTTGTTGCAATGCAAGATCGTCAGGTACATGGATGCTCTGGAACATCCAGATCAAAGAATGACGATAAAGTTTCATAATTCTTACTTGGTGTTCAGTTTGGAGAAGTTCAATTCTAGTTAAATACTTTTTTGCTGCTGTTGTTTCTTCTTTTGGGTTTTCAGAATAATAAGAAACTTCAGTAAAGCTGTAATAACATCAGAGACTTTAATGAAAATAGTTTAAAAATACCGTTTCTGACTGTATCTCTAAACATGTGTCTGTATTTTTGGGATGGTAAGGAGTCAGAAGCACATGCTAACTTCATTAGTCATTTGCAGGTATATCTTCTTCCATAGAAATTTAATCCAAAGTAACTTTATGGAGTTAAACAATAGAAGACCGCATATGTCATAAATCACAGGAAGCAGTGGTGCGTAGACATTATATGGGGAATAAATTAAGTCATTCAGTCATCAAGGCAATAACTTAGGGAGAGAGAAATTAAGAAACAGTCAATAGGTTTCAAAATGAGATGAGGAATATAAAGGAAGTCAATGAGGCAGAGTAGTCAATGAAGCTTCTTTTAGGTGATGAGAGTTGAGGAGAAGACTTCTACATTCAAAAGGCTGCAGAAGGGTAAAGAAGAGACTCTTGCTAAACAAGGATATTGAAGGGAAAGAAGGAGAAAAGGAAATAACTTAAGGTTCTTGAAACTCTTAAAACTTTTCGGGACCCATGCTTTTCATAGTACTTTTCTTCTGGGGTAAATTTAAATAAGAAATACAGAATAATTCTACTCTGTAGTGGTACTTAGTTTATGTAGAGCTAATTGAGGTTTTTCAGCATTAATCTGCCTGGATTTATTTATTTCAGCAGTTAAAAATACCTTTGGATGTAATAAAACTCCTGTATATCTGAGTGGAATAAAAGGAAAAGCACGGCAAGTTGTGATCCTACCAAAAGTAAGGGATCTGATGGGAAAAAATATACAACAATTCCAAAAATCAAGACATTTCTAATCAACAACTTCCATATTCTAATCTGAAAAACAGTGTAGTGCTAAGCTTTGCACTTTGTCTCTGCTCTGGAGTCTCTAAGCACTTCTAATTTATAGAGACTTTTCTTATTGGTCAGCTGAGTTGTACTGCATTATACATTGACAAGTGAATAGATAATTTGAGTATTTGGACAAGATTCTTTTTAAGTGTATGAAAAGGCAGAGTGACTCCCAAGTGAAAATATAGACAATTGCGTGAAGTGGGTCTCCAAGAGTCTTCAGTACCATTTCTTTTTCTTAATTATCTTCCTGAAGTATTCTTTTGAGAATATACACAGGAATGGTCAGGTACACATTATAGATCTAAAAAGATTTTCAGGATCTAAAAGATTTTCAATATAAAAATAATACACAGGGTCTAAAAGATTTTCAGCTCTGTTCTAGCAGCACAGGTGTGAAATGTGTGATATTCTTGTGGATTTAAACCGACCCAGATCTTTTTATGATACATTCTGATCTAAGACTATTTTTGTCACCATTTTTCATCAAAGGATGATGTGTATCACTTCCACAGCATTACTGAATTAACCATTCAAGACCATGTCTGGGTTATGAAGAATCAAGTAATTGCCTATTAAAAAATATGCATTACACCTAAAAGACACAATTACACCAGCAACGAAATTACTGGCAACCCATTTTACAAGGGCATGTTGATTTAATTAGGAAATTAGCTGATTTTTTTTTAAATACTTGTTTCTTAATTAAAGTCTTCACGGTGTTTGAGTGCTTATTAAGTCCATTTGAAATGGATGTACTAACCACATTTTGGGATACAGTTAAAATTGCCTTAAGACTCTCCTTCCCCATTCATTCTTTCATTCATAGTCATTGCACAAATATCACAGAAAACTATTTCTTTTAAGATTCCTATTTCAACAAAAGGAAAATGAAGTGAAGGGGTATATGTCTTCTATAAGAAGACACAGAGAAATAAGAAAAAAGGTCTTTGCTGACAATTGATTTGTGATAATACCTATTAATCATTACTTTGCAAATTCATACCTGAACTCATTTGCAGATGAATAGTATTCCCATTTTTCCACAATTTCATGAGTAACATGGGTAATGGCTCTTGCGTAGATTTGATCTGACTTCCTTTGACTTTGACTGAATACCCCTGTTCCCTGAGTAAGTTGTTGTTTGAATCAGTGTAATATTTAGCCAAATACCTAATTCAGAGGTATAGATCAAGGTCAAATCTACCAAAGAACCTATTGGACAAACACATACAGATGTGGCTACTTCTGCATGCCATTCATGTCACGACTCTATTAAAAAGTAAATCTTGTGTCAAATTGCATAGATTTGGACGGTTATCTCAAAATCTGTGCTTACCTAGCAAAAACAGCTGTTGCAGGTATATAGGTAGCATATTCCCCAAGAAGGATTTGTAGCGTGACTTTAGCATCCTATGATGGACTTCAAAGAATGACTTCTGAGATATCCATGTGTATCAAAAATAGTAAGACTATATACTGTACAGAGTAACTCTAAATTAGGCTATTTTTGGCTTCCGTGTCCCAGTAGATGAAAATCTATGTCTTTAACTTCTTTGTACTAAATAGCAATGTAGAGGGTATGGTTAAGACAAATCCCTAATTATAAAATTATCTTCTTCATTTAGGGCTGCAATTAGGTCAATTTTTTGTTTATTGGGCCAATACTGACTGAAATAAAATGCTGGTGATAAATTACTAACATTACACTGTGATAATGATAAAGTAAATTATTTTAGAAAACTAATTTAGTATTTTAATAGTAACATAACTGAGATTTATATGAACAATTTTTACACTCTTGACTAGTAACCCTTTTATTGATGAGTTAATGGCCAGCTAGATAAATTAAACTCTGTCAGTTTCACCCACTGCCTTATAACAGCTCGCATTGGTCATTAACTCGTTGATTGGTAAAGTGTTTTATTATTGCTTTGGAAATATTACCTAAAATGAAGTATGGTAATTTCTGGTCCTTTATCATTTTTATTTTGATGGCTTGAATTTTTTTAATAAAAAAATTTGATGCACATTGAGAACACAAAATCTGAGCACTTAATGTGATTTAAACTGAAACCGTTAAAGTTACTTTTCAAACACAGACATTTGAACTTGAAATAGGAGCCCATTTATGCCCTGTAGAAACTTCAGGTTCTATAGAGAGATTAAATCTGTTCTAAGAAATTCCACATGCATTTAGTTGTAAAAAGGCTGGATACATCATCTAAGGCAGTGATTCTCTACAATTTTGTCTAATTAATCTATATGAAATTTTTTTTCTGTAACATTCACAAAATTTCAGGTAAGTCTTTTTCCTTACCCCAGTTCAAAATGTGCTCATCCAAGATACATAATAGCTATATAAAGTGACTATTACCTTCTCAGATATTTTGATTTTTTAAGTAGTACTTTATGTTTTTATGGGTGTTCTGACTCGCACATTTTATTGCAGTCAAATTTGTGAGTCAGAATGGATTTCTGTAATTAAGCGAATAACTTTCAAGAGAACAACATCCTGTTGTAATTAAGAGAGCTGCAGTGTGAATTTTCACAGTATGTGACATGTTAATAATTAGTCAGCAGCATTTTCTTGATTTGGGGGGCTGTCAGCTTCTCCTCTGTCTCCTCTAAAACTAAATACTATTTTAGTCCTTACTTCGTTAAAGTTATCTCTGCTGTTCTTTATCAGTTTTCAATGTTTCAATGTCACAAGCTCTTGTTGCAGCTGGATAGAATCAAGTGAAGAGGAGAAAAGATTATAAGAAAAGAACAGAAATATTTATTTCTTAATGAAAGACTAAAAATGATGCAAAAGAACAACAATGACAAGTTATCCACTAAAATTTTAAAATGTTTTACTCTGTGTACTGCAGATATTCCCCAATGAAGGATGATGAAGGAAAATCAAAGATAATATCTGACTGTAACTGGATTGAGCCAAGCTCAGTTGTCTTTTCCCAACAACAAAATTTTGCAGTTGTGTGTCTGATGTCTTTTGCAGGGTTCAAGAGAATCATTGTATAATTCGTTAAGTTATGATTGTAGGAATTCTGCCCTCCCTCTTACATTAAAAAAATGCCCATTGCTAATTAAATATTTTTCATGCATCTTATGGGCTGATTTACAGACCTTTATATGCTTTCCCTAAGGGCCTCTAAAACACTCATCATCATTCTGTTTGATCGCTTCAAGCTTTAATATATGCACTCCCAGTACAATTCATACAAACTTAAACTGAATCTAGGTGATGGGTTGGTACTGCATGGGGAGCAACTGTGAGGGTTTTAATTTTTGCTTTATTGGGACTCTGACAGGAGAAAAGTGCATTCCTCTGATATATCATCATGTCAGTTTGTGTTCAATTTCTTGGAAGACTGTCAAGCATGAATGTAGATCTATAAAAGATCAGGTCTAGTTTTTGACAGGTTCCCAGGTATGAGACTAGTTTGCTATATGCAACCAGACATGCAAAGAGGATTTGGTTCCTCAAGAATGTTGAGATGAGAAAACAAGGACAAACTGAAAAAAAAGTTGGACAGTTTCTGAAGGTGTACAGTCTGCTTACTGCTTCTGACATTATTTTTTTACCTTTCAACTCAGTACCTCAGCCAAAGCACACCTCTCAGAGGTAAGAACATCACTATTATCAACTCATGGGAAGAACACAAAGCATTTCTGACAGCTTCCGTGGCAGTATTCTCCCTCAGGAGTTCTCTTGGTAGAGGTCTCTGACATGATATAGAAGTTGTTACAGCTGGTATTGGGGGCTGCCCAGTTGTGCATCACCATCTTCATTGCACAGGCTTAAGCAGAGATCTTGGGACCCCTTATCATTTTATTGAAGCCAGTGGTGCATTTTTGTGATCTCCCTCTTGTCATCAAGTCATAGAGCCCTGTCCAAGAACAGCAGAATATCTGCCTGACACTTCCTGAGCTTCAGTCAGTTGAAGACAAACCTTGTAGGCTCTTCCTAATCAGGAAACAGACAACTGAAGCCAATTTTTAAAACTGGTAGAAAAAAAGCCTACCGAAGTCTTCAGAATGCAACCTTCAGCAGCAGCAGGAAACCTCCACAAGTTCCCTGAAAATGATCCCAAAAGAAATCCCCAGAAGTTTCCTGCGCTTTCAGAAGCTATTGGAGCCTTTTTACAATTTCTAAATTAGTAAAGCACACTATAGGCTGTGTATTGGTTTATTGCATTGTATGTAAAAGAGTCCATATGCACAGCTAGGAAGGTGTCAATGCTTAGCTCCAAAAGTTGTGGCATTTACTTAATGGAGTAACATGGATTCATTTTCCCTCACTCTTGCCCATCTCCACAGGTTGATTTGATTTAGTGTCCTTGTACAAGCTAAGCACATAAGCCCCAGTGGTTGTCTTCTCTCTCTTGGTTTAAAGTCTAAAGAGGTTCTTTGAATGGTAGACTGGATGGCTTATTGGTATGTAAAGATGGTGGAGATGTCTGCCTTATGTGGAAAACCAGTAAAGCCAGCAGAATCCAGCCCTTGCCTTTCAACAAGTATTAATGTGTTTCTGCACCAGGACAGTTTGCAGAGAGAAAGAATACAAATGTGCTATCCCTGTACAGATCTTAATGTTTTTATCCAGGCTGTCAGGGTTAATGGAAGACGCCCTCAGAAATCCACATGGATTATTAACAGAGCTAAGGGATATGTTTATAGATAGGTAGGTTCTGACAGTTTTTTTTCATCTTTTTTTTTTCCTACACTCATTAACTTAGAAAAATTGTAGTCAGCGTTATCTGACCTAAGAAGCACATTTATATTTGCTCAGGCAGCAAAAATATAGACAAGAAAAAGTCTTTTTTCTGCAGCATAAAGACAGATGAGCACACAAGAAGTGTATTTACAATAATAATTATGTAACTAAATAAATTAGTCTCGGTTTCAATCAAAAGACAGTATGATAACGCCAGCAAGTTAGTTTATATCCATAGAGATTACAACATTTAATTTATACACTCAGGATTTTCCAGGTTGATTTGTTGTGTTGTGCCTATGGCCCTTGGAACAGAGCAAAATCTAGCCAACTGTATTAAATAAGAAATTAGGGGAAAATGTTAAACAGATTATTACTGAGTGGTTCAGAAATGGAACAGAAATGCTCCAAAATCAAGTTACATGTAAGAATCGAGAAAGGCACCATGTTAGTTTTATTGTAGCAGTATTTAGGCTGGCAAATGATTTGTAGCACATGAAGTGTTTTCAAAGCCCTAAGTCAACCTTTCATTTGAACACAGACAGACCAGGTAAAGAAAGGGAGGAGCCAATAATGTCCTGGTTTTACAATTAGAGGAATGAGCCTTCTCCAAAGTGACACAGGGAATGTAGAAAAGCAGTCAACTGAAACTTGAGTCTGTCACTTTGCAATTCATTAAAGAAAGGATGTAAAGGTAGGACAGATTTGATATAAATGAAACATGCAAAGGTACTCTGGAAACCTCAGAGAAGTGCAGGCGAACATTCACAACTGGCCACAAACATTTTAGTATCTGTAACTATTAACTATTGGTTTTGCGAATTCTGACAAAAATATTGCTCCGTACATTCCAGGATAGCTTATTGTGAAACTCTTTGAAATATAAAAGGAGACTGGAAATAAGTGATCATGCAATTGGCAGTGATGGTATTTTTCTTTTCATGCCAGTAAAGGGAGGTAAAGTCTGATGCCCAGCTGAAAACTATTAGACACTACTTGGCTTACTT
The DNA here is from genome assembly GCA_033556795.1 of Tapera naevia. Lineage (NCBI taxonomy): Eukaryota > Metazoa > Chordata > Aves > Cuculiformes > Neomorphidae > Tapera > Tapera naevia. The sequence goes on from JAUMJJ010000482.1 coordinate 112,185, forward strand.
GACTGTCTTTGTCTGAAACATCAGCAGAGTCATCTAAGGGATCTCCAACATTAATGGTATCAAAACTTTCTAATCGAGGTGGAGTATCGGTGAACAAACAATTCCTAATGGAAATATTGTGTGAAATATGACAGTATAGTCATGTGCTCCATGTTAATCTGAAAGAATATGCATCTGCAGAAAGTAAAATGTAGCTAATGAGTAATTTTAGAGAATCATATGGACTGAACTATCAACTCTTTTGGAAGAAAAAAAGTGATGTATTTACGTATTTATTTATTTATTTGGCTTTGATATTTTTTCAGAAATATTTTAATATAACTCTTCTATTGCTGAGAACAGCAGTGATTTTTTTCCTCTGCTACCTCAATAGGTTCCACCCACACAGAACTTAGATGGTAATGATATTAAAATTGTGTGTCATTCTCTTTTATTTCTTACATGATGGAAGAGAGAACACGGGAGCAGAAAGGAAAAAGATTACAACAGAACTTAGCTGGCGATTAACTCAGAAATGTGATTGTTTGTTTAAAAAAAATAAAGGAGAAGTAAAATAAATTTAATAGAATAAACATGATATTAGAAAAGTGCACGTGAAAGCAAAGGAATAAATAACACATTCCTTGACCAGTTTTAATGAAAAAATACAAAAAAAGGGTCCAGTGAGTGTAGGATAAAACCAGTCTGTTGCACATCCTTCTCCCTCTCTCTTTATCACACACATCTTCCCACACCACTGCAGTTAACAGACAAGAAGTCTGTGTGGAGGCAAAAAATTGATATTTAAGTTTCATCTGGATAGCTTGTGACTTTTCTTCCAGAAAATATGGGAAAAGAAAGGATGTAAGATGTTATCTATTTCCTTCCTCATTCATCTTACTGTCCCAATGAAAAAATAGTGAAAATTCCTCTTCAGTGAGAGGAATTTTTTAAAGTATACATAAATCCAAGTGAAAATCCATATCTAAATTATTTCTGTCACATATTAGATAAATAAATGTCTATAATTTTATAAAAAAATAAGGGAAATATCTTTTCAATGATGAGTGGAGGTTTTTTCTTTTTTTCTTTAAAGAGATACTTAGTGGTCTTTTATTTATTTTTAACCTTGGGGGCTTTGTGTTGGCGAATACTGGAGAATAGAACTATCCCCCAAAGTATTGCCCTGTCCCCTGAACATGAATATGCCCAAGTAGTACCCTTCAGGGTGTACCTAAAACTGTCAACTTCAGCCATAGTATTCACGTTTAGTTAAGTGGATAAGAAATTTAAAGTTTACATCTATATTTTATCTGCACTTCACTGCTTGATTAATTGATAACAAATAAGTGGCCTTACAACATTGACTTTTTATGATTTCCTGTATATAAGCATCTTTTTCCTGATTTCAGTAGTTTCAGTTGCAAATGAATTCCCACAAAAAGATACATTGTACATGTTACTCGGATGTCACCAATGAAATCAAGTGAATCATCCATGGCAGTAGCATTATTTTCTCTGCTGGATATTCTAATCAACAGAGTTGTCTGAGAAATTGATGTAGCTCAATATATTTAGCAAGCTAATTAGCACACATCTCAGTTTTGGACTTAATTAGTAATTTCAGAATAGCTGTAACCTCAGTACTTCATGAGGCTGTAAACTAAGAAACTTTGCTTGTTACTGCTTAAATTCATTTCCTACCAAAACATTAGTTAACATCAATAAAGATGTGTTTTATAATGGAAAAATAAATAGCAAGTGAGGATGATTAGAGAGTACGATGTTGATTGGAACTATGAAAAAATGAAAAGTAAATTTTCAAGAGCCATTTAGGGAAACATTGAATGGGATCATACTGAGGATTTCCAATATGTTTTTGGGATATTTTAATTATTGAAAATTAAGATTTTATTGGAAAATAAGTTTTTTTGTTTATTTGTTTGTTTTCCCATGAGCTTCTCAAAATAAAAGAATCTGGGGAAAAGTGTCAAGTATTCAGACTTTCTAGATGAAGCAGAAAAAAGGAAGGTTTTCTTGTTGTCTATAGTGTTTCTATGTTATTGATGTAGATTGAAGTTTTGAAATCTACTTCAAAGACTAGATTTTTATTTTCCTTTTAAATAATTATTTATAGAAGCTTGGATCCCTTATTTCCACTCAAAAAAAAGGGGGGGGGGGACACAACAGAGGGAGAGAGAAAAAACCTAAGGAAAGCTTTATATACATTGTATTGCAGATGGATACAACATTACTTTTGTGGAGTTCACCATCATTACTAATTTGCTTTAATGTCAACATTAGAACAAAAGTAATAAAACTAATTTAAAAATTAAGAACTACTTTACATGCAAGAATGCTCTGTGTCCTGGCATCCATAACAGTGCTTAAAACAGGGGCAGGAACTTAATTAGAAACATGTTAGGTGAGTACAACTGAATAATGAATCTTTCTTCAATTAACAAAACTTTCTTCTTAAACTAAAATGTTCTGATTTATTTGGCATTTGAAAATGTGATGTGCTTAGGAGATAACACACCAATGAAGTCCTCTATATCAAAGTGTCATCAACTATGCATTCTTTGTATTTATTTTTGTATTTCAGCTTGCAAGATATATTAAATGCGAACAGGAATACAGTGCACGCCCTTCCACTCATTTGCTGCAGACAAACATTTTATTGTCTTCATTTTCATCATTTAATCATACAAAAGATCAAATATTTGCTGGAAATAAGAATAGTCAGGAAAGTAGGTCAAGATCAGACAATAAGCCGTGAGCTTTGGCTTATGCTGACATTTACAGGTGTCCTGATACGTGAGTAGTAGACAACAATATAGTTGTAATTTCTCTATGTAGGTTGTTATGGGTTTAGACCATCTGTCTTTCTAAACCATTTCTGCATGCGAGAAGCTAATTAAACTTAAGATAGGACCCTATATGGGGGCAATTGACTTAAGCATTTAGTGGCCAGTGACATTTAGGTAATGAAGAAATTTGTAGTGACACCTAACATTGGATAGAAACATAAAGAATGGCTGCTTCTTTTTGCTATCTAAGCATTTACCAATATTTTTTTTTTTAACATTTTAAACACTAAATTATTAATTTTACAAAGTTGGGTCAAAAATACTAGGGTTACAGGTGACCTTTAGGAGTTGTTTTCAAATAAACTCCCCAGAATCAAATCATTAAATCCAGATCTTTATATAACTACTTAAAGCTGCTCTATGCTTCTGCCAGCTCTATAATTGGATGACTGGGGACAAAGTAAAACATTGTTTTTCATCAGTATTCTTGTACCTTTACTTTTCAGAATTCAGGACAATTCACTTGAATCAATATATCCAGGTATAACTCTGGCAAATAATATCCTATGATGTATCAATAAGATAAAGACCACAGAGATTTCTGCTTAATGAGAAAATAGTAACTGATTTGAAAATATTATATTTCTCACAAAAATAAAAAAAAAACAGTAAAACTAATTCTGGCTATCATCCTACACAAAAGGACAGAAAAATAAATATTTTAACTAGTAGATATGATTGTAGAGAATAAAAAACAATAGCATGTGAACAAGAAATTTTTATGAAGTGAAAGCAAGGCATGAAAATATGCTTTCCTGTAAGTTCTGCAAACTTCTATAAATTTCGACCTCATATTATTATCCTGCCTTATCAAGTGTTCTTTCTTCTTTTTGTCTCCTTGTGGGTATGAAAAAAATTTACACAAAGCATAGTGAATATATCTGGTATCAAATATATTCAAAATGGCTATAATTTAAGAACATCAGATGTCCCCATACTTAAAATATATAGCTACATCTGTCGTTAGAGTATTAATTGGGTGTACTGGAGGTAGTAAAGGAAGTAGGAATGTTTGTGGAATAACTACTTGCAGGCAGGAACACTGAGCACAGTTTCAGGAGGTTTATTCTTAAAAAAGCAGAATAGAAGGGGCTTCAGTATGTTAAAAAGAGAAGGGAATCACAGACAACAGTACAGATATAAGTAACTGAAGACATCATGTAGAAGAGCTTCTGAATGCCTCCATCACAGCATGATTGAGCTGTGCCCTACACTGCTGAACTCCAGTTTTGCAGTATATGGAAGGGAATATAGTCTTTTCTCTGACATAAAAGGCTGATTGTGGCAGAAGCTTCATTACTGGGACTGATTTATTCCTAACCAAACAACAAGTAACAAGTAACAGACAAAGGGCAACTGAAGACAACAGTGAGTAGAATAGAATTCATATAGGCAACCTCAGTATTGAGTAGAGCAATGATGAGATATGAATTTATGCAAAACCTCTTGGACCTGAAGAAATATGAGGTGCCTATGTAAACCTTTGCAAGATAAGAAGTTTTTCAAACTGACTGTACTCTTATTGTCCTGTACTATGGACGTATAAGAACTTCTTCCTCCTCAAGAAAATTAAAAAGCAGTGAAAAGATGTTCACTCTTTTAATTGATTTACAGGCTTTTGTACTCTTTTAAGTGGACCCTTCTGAAAATACTGGCTTATGAACAGTACCTAATCCATATAATTGCTTTTCTCATTTGGTTACAATCTGAATAATTATTCTGTTTCAAATTTTAGTCCTTGCCATCCATCTACATTTAGCTTATGTGCCTAATCCTTCTGGTTCTACATTAGTTCAGATGATAATGTTGTTGTGGTGTGACTCTGAGTTTTTAAGAGGTCTGTACTGGATGCTCTGCCAGCTTTTCCTTTCAGGTTAGCAATCTGTGAACTTCCTTCTGTGGTTCAATTGAAAAGTTTGGTTTTTTCAGACAAAAGCTATTGATGGATTCGGTGTATGCTATTTAATCTTCCTAAAGAAGAACTTGAAGTCAATGGAAATAACTGTTGATGCTTTGAGTAATATGAACATTTCTTTGGGTTTCCTTTCCAGCTGGAAATAGCAGACATGCAAGTAATTACAGTAGCAGATGTGACTTGTGACGTCAATGCTATTTCTGGCCCATTTAATGGAATAATCCATCAAAGTGAGAGCATAATGACAGGCAAGTGATGCAAAAGTAAACAAGTCTTGTGATGTCAATCCAACTTCTCCTGTGTTGTACCAGGTAGAGGTTACTGTGGTGATGAACAACTCATTTCTGTCCCATCATTAGCCTGTTCAGTAGTAAGGACTTGTTGAGTAGCCAACTAAATGCCAAAGTCCTCACTACCTTATCAGGCTTTATACTTCATGTTTCCTGGCAATTATACTCTGCCTGCACTTTCTCTAGGATAATAAGTCAAAGGGTATCTTGTATGACATATCCTTCTTGTAGGAGAAGTTTATGTTGTACTTCAAAACTTATCTGTAATGGTAGGAAAAGATTTTTAAAAAATTTTTGTGTCAGATTGTTTTCAGAGAGCCATGTGTGGTTTTCAATACTTTTTCCTGAATTAGACACTGCAAGAAACAAACAGCTTTATCTTATTCTTCTCTTAGTACAGGGCTTGTATTCCATTCAAATGTTTCTACATCAGCCTCTTTGGATGTCTGAAGACAAGAGATCTCCTATTTTCAGCTTTTAGTTTATACTTCACATATATAAATAAGAGTAAATCATGTGACCCCCCCCCCCCATACAACTCTGTTGTCCTCCATTGTTGCATCAAGTACCAATATAAGTCTTCACAGCATATGTTTGATGCAAAGTGCACTGTACAGAAGAAATACTGGGAGGTCATTGATGATCTCATTCCTTGTTACACATTGGCAAACACCTGAAATTCAAGACTACAATTCACTATTAAGCTCTTCAACATGTGGGTATATGTGGTTGTGTATTATGGTTTTGTTTGATCCCTTTAAATTAACACCAGATTTGACATACGAGTGATATCTGTCTGCACTATGGATTTCTATTGGTGAAATGAAGACATTCTTCTTGATTCTCCATTTGTTAATACAGATATAGATAGTCTCCATATTTGTTGATATAGATATTTCTACTGCAGGATGAATCTCATTTTGAAGACATCCCAAGTAGACCAGATGAGATGCTCAGAAAGTTCCCATTTCTCTCTTTTGCTCATAAGACAAAGCCAGTGTGACCATGCTTAGATGTTGTCTTATCAACGCTGTAAATGTTTGAAGATAAAGTGAATCCTATCTTTCCACTGAAACCATTCCAGAGGGACCTATAATTTTCCTTACTGTTGTGCTAGGTTAGGTTTTCAGCCTCTGGTTACTTATTATCACTCTAGGAAAATGGCTGATGCCTTACATTGACTTAAATTTTGTTGTTACAGGATTTCCACACATCTAAATGTTCCCCTGGTGCAGTGTAAAGGTTACTGTGGCAATGAATGAGACTCTTCAGTCTTGTCAGTATCCTGTTCAGCAGCAAAGGCTTGTCCTTATGTAGCTGAAGTAGGAGTCTGCATTGCAGCATGTTCAGTGTCTAGGGACATTGGAGCAGTGACATATTTGAAGGTCCTGCACAGCCAGCAGATCTCTGTCTGCCGTGGTGCTACATGCCATGCAGACTTCAGCAGACATGAGTGGAACACTTACATACATGCAACTCAACATAAAAATTAGATTCTACTTGCAAATATTTGGACAAGTCTAACAACTGGGTGTTGTTCCATTCCAGTTTAAAATAGCTACTTTTTACTATATGAGAAATAAGGAAAAAAATGAATATACTGCCAAGAAAAAGCTGGAAATAAAAACCTTGTCTTACCACGGGTAACATTTAGCTACCCTATCTATAGTAATCATTGCAGCAGCATAAAATATTCACTCTGACAGCTTATTAATATTTAATGTATGATCTACTGTATTTTCAGACTTCAGATTAGTGATTACAGTCATCTTGCTGAGCTGTGCACATGGTTTCGTTACATTATTTCTGTATCTCGTAGTGAAAGAAAGGGAAAATACAGATGGAAACTTAGATCTTATATAAAGCTAAAAACACCCCCAGTTTCTTGTTTTCTTATGATTATAAAAGGTAACTGGGAACCTTTTTGTGATGTAAGTATCTATGTTCATCTGATGTGTCTGAATTAATAATTCAAAATCTTTCCTTCAGTCAGAAACTTTGGCACACAACAACAGAGTGGAGATAAAATATTTACTCTCAAGATCTGCATTTCACCATGAACATAACAGCCATTTACAGTGTGCCTGTCCCCCATCTGTTTATTATTAAAGTTTCTTCTTCACAGAAAAGAATAGTTCAAATAGTGTCCATATTGCAGTTTAGCAGGAGCCTATGAGTCCAAAGTTTTTGTTGAAAATGCGAGACAGAGCAAGTGAAACCATATCTTAGCAAAAGTCCTTCTTATTGGTTTATTACTACAGAATTTTTGACCACTTGTCACCTAGTATTTACAAATACTTTCCTGGCATAATGAAGAAAAAACATTCTTCAATGTTCTGACTGCACTTCAAACTGGCATGAGCAGTACCACACCAAAAAAAAAAAAAATCCCAAACCCAACCAAACTAGCAAAACAAACAAAAAGAATAGAAAAGAAATGCAAAAATAATTGTGGAAACATAGTAACAGTAGTTGTAAAACTCTTTTCATTTAGGATTGCCTAGTGGCTCCAAACAATAAAGAAGTTCAGACTCATGCATGAAACATTTTATTTTGCTCTCACTGAAGCGGGAACATCTGATCTTTTCATTGCCTTTTTCTGGGATTAAAATTTAGCATTAAATGCTGAAGATGTACAATATTTTTCAGTTTCCCTGTGTGGCGCAGTGGCTGTAGGTGTGTTTGCCTGCAGCACAGAAAAATCTCCTGGTCACCCTCTCATCTACACTCGCCACTACTTACTTGGATCTACTGCGTTGCTTTTTCAGGTACGTGCCCTCATTTAGTTTGTATATATTATAAAACAGGGAAAGGGGCTAATTTGCATCCAGAATTTCCCCAACATGCAGCTGGGGTGCAGATAATATGTGCATCCAGCCAGAAAATCCAAAATGAGCCTGCTACCCCTCATTTAAGCATAAGTTTTGTGATGCCGTATGGAGTCAGTAACTCCAGCAATTATATGCTGCTTTTTACAACATATCTGTATGTCAGATATCCTTAGTTGAAGTGATGTTGTTCATCATACAAATCCATACTGTTTAGACATCTCTGGTCACATTACTGACAGTTTTGAAATAAATGTCTAGAAAAAAAACCACAGGTATTTTTTGTGTGTTTGTTTTAATTGTCATATCTTCAAATACTGAAATAAGAGGAAGAGCAGCAGTGTTAAAACTGCTGAAGTAACAGGTTCAACTTTTATTTCCTAAAAATGCCCTTTTGTAATGCTTCTTTTCCTGGTTGAATGATATGGAGATCAGATGAATACATAATCACTCACAAGACATCTACGTGCACAGCTTCATCAGGACCTGTCAGAAATATCTTTGCAAGCAGACGCAGTGTGTTCAAAGACATTCCCAGGCATGGAGCCAATGGGATGGACTGGCCTGAAAACATGTTTGCAAACCATTTCAGCTTTGGAAAGAGAGTGGCTACATGCAAGTTTTGCTGCATCCACTGGGATCCCTGTCCTATGCTAAGTCTCAAACATAACAGGAAATTCTTTGAGATGAGACCAATTAACATAAATCAAAATTCTGCCTGGAACTTCACATATATATATATATATATGTATTAAATACTATACATTAAAGATCCCAGATACTGTCTAGTAAACTAGATCTATTTAGCCAGTTCTGTACACATGCAGAAGTAAATAAGAATGCTCTTCCCAATAATGCCTGTGCAACTTTCAGGAGTGATCAACATAGGAACATACTAATCTCTTATCAGAAGATCATAATCTGTTCCCTCGATGCCTCTGATTTATAAAAGCAAAATAATATACCCCTTTCTGGGATTATGCAATCATTGGTCAGGGACTTGACACTCTACAGGTTAGAAATTCTTGGTCCTGCTACAGACCTTTAGATTATATTTATTTGTGCCATGTGAATAGAGTCATTTTCCCATTCCATAAAATCTTCAGAGTTCTAGAGTTTTCACACCCCACAAAAAAGGTCATGTTATAAAAAATACTGATTAAAGCTTTCAGTATTATAAGAATTGAAAATCCACAAAGTATGGGAGTTGATTAAGCTGACTTTAATAATTTATTTGAACTTGTTCTTTCCTTTCTACATTTTTACCATTTACCTCTTTATTTCTGAACTTTAAATATTGAATATTTTTGGAAGTTCTAAATGGCACATTGAATATCTTCAGAGTACTCCTTTTTCAAAAGAGAATCAAAAGAATATTTAGAATTAAATGTAACATATTTTTCTCAGATCAATAGATAGTAACAAACATATCGAATGCAAATGTTTTGGCTGCAGTGAGTCATTTGTGAAGTCTCTTTACAGACTGTGATGAATATTCATATTGCTTAACATTTATTTTGTTTGACTTCTGGAAAAAAAGAAAGGCTTGCTACAATGAGAACATATGTTTATTTTTTTTTTCTTTATCCCTCCTTACTGCATCCACTCCTGCTAGACATTGAAATGAGTGGGTATTTGTTGTCTATGGAGAAAATAACATCGTTTCTCTAAGATATTGAGATTTTTTTTGCCTAAACCTTCTTTTATCTGCTGTAGTGCCAATTTCTGCACAAGTTTGGAAATAAATTCCACAGAGTATCAGTGAAAAGCTAGTCTCAACTTCTGCTTCATTGCTCCATTTTCTTATAATCTGTAAACGCTACGTTTTGGCAGTATGCTCCAAGTTTCATTGCTGCTGATATTTTGTGAAATGGAAATGTTGCGTAAGAGTTACAATAATACCTCCATGCTTACAGGTAGTGTAAAAATGTCAGGAAGTTGCAAAAAAAAGTTTCCATTTGAATAGTCAAGGATAAAACTCAAGAAAGATCTTTGCGTTACATGAGCCATTCAATTACGTTGTTCATTTACTTCACATGGATTATTGCCACGTTGTGCTAAATAGAAACTACATGAAGAACTTATATTTTATTTAAATGTCAGTTACTTAATTTACTTTCTCATTATACATTAAAGTAATAATCATCCTGTTTATTAGAGTTAAATATTTCATGGACTTCACAACACTGTGTAACTTACAATAAATGAATAGAAGTCATTACATTAACCATTGTGTAAGATTGTATCAGCAGCAGTACACATGGAGACAAAACAGGAGAAAAATTGCTGTACAAAAAGGAATCCTGGATGGTATAATGCTTTGAGGAATAAATATGTTATATCTTAGTTGTCAAAAAAAAAAAAGGCAAAATAAAATAAGAATTTCACCGTAATTACTAGAACCTATATTTATAGAACTTTCATCTGAAAAAATCCTGAAGCATTTTACAAATGGATTTACAACCTGGATACAGAATAAAGCAATGATTAAAATCACTAGCAAAATACAGATATCTGTGTGATGAAATATACTTGCAGTTTAAACAGAAGAGAGCAATATTATGTAACCGTTTAGGAAAACACAATGATCTATAATGCAATATCACAAAGAAGTACAGCCAGAAATTTTAAAATACAGATGAAATTTAAATTAAGATTGAAAAGAAACAGTGTGTAAGGAGAATTAAGATACAAGATATTTTTGACATATTACTGATTTGTAGAGACCTAAACTTTCCAAATCAGATCTTTCAACTGGTTCAAGTTGGATACTGAAAAACATAATAAATTTAACCTAAAGAACGCCAAATCCTGTAAAAAATTCTCTTATTGAAAAATAAATCAAATGAAAACTCTTCCCTATACAGAAACACCAGAGACAACCCTGCTTCTGTACACCCCTAGCGTCAAGATCATCTTTTGAATAGTCTTGTGAAGTACGTGCTGAATTGGTAATAGTCACTAGCATTTCTGTAACAGAGTACACTTTACACACAATTGAGAGTTAAACAAGTCTTAGTGACATTAAAGGATATTACAGGATGATTTAGGAGAATATATTGAGGTATACTTATGATTTTCTGGGATGCCTCCCTTTGGCTGAGTACCTAGAACACTTGCCAATGCACTGCAACCAATTACACTGAAAGGGATCTCAGATGTCATTGAATCTAATTTATTACTGTTGAGTGATATCTCAGTGTATGGGGGTTTTTTTTGTAATTTGACATATTTCCTTCCAACATATCAGTCTCTCATACAGGGAAGTTAGTATCATGGAGAAACAGGTATGAATAAAGTCTCAAATGTTGTTATTTCCATGACTTCAGAAATTTGGCATTAGTCCCAAATAGGCAATATTTTTTATTAACTCTCTGTTACAGAAAATATATTTAATTACAAGATTGGAAAAAAAGAGCAAGCCGATGATAACTCTTTTGGTCCTTGGAAAAGAGGAGAAAGAGATGAGTTAAAGAGTAATAGTTTGGTGGTCATCACTGTAGAGAGAAATATACATACAACAAATCCTTTTTCACAAGTTATGAACTGAACCCCAAGACAGCTCAAAATCTCTGGAAGATCTCTCCTCTCAGTTGTGAACTTTTTCCAGTCTTCTACTATAAGGAGTGATAATCACTTGATCTGCTGTCTCTCTGCACATGGCTCCACATAACCATCACCAGTGTCCTCCTTTTCTCCGCTCACCCTTCAGGGAAGAGCTCCAAAACTGGGATAGTTGTCTAACTGGGAAATAATAATATTCTCTCTTTAATTCATTGTGACATGTCAAAAAGCTCAAATAGCGGTGATCTCTGAGGAATTTTGTAGAAGAACAATAGCAAAGGAGGAGCAATCCGAATGAGTTTAGAAATGCAAAGGAAATTTGTTCCTAGGTTACTGAAATGTTTTATTTTTTTCAGTGTTGTACAGGTGGAGCATAGCAATAAGCAATAGCAGAACCTCTTGGTATCAAGTCTCCAAACATTCATTTATCCCTGAGTCACTGAGACCTTGGAAACAACGAAGTTGTGCACCCCACCTTGTTTCTACTTTGCATATCTGTAGGATATATGGGAGAAATAACAAAAAAACAGAGGTGCAAGAGCCACAATACAGCAAACATCATGCTTGTAGCTAGCTGTGCCACAAGAAGGTGTATCGTAACTCTGGAGAGATGCTTAAGACTTGATTATATCCTAGGTAAGTTAAGTATTGCATAGCTGCTTGAAATAGGAAAAAAATGGCTTCTAACATATAAGAATATGCCGAAACATTCTGTTCCTGGAAAATATCATACATGTAGCTGAGTACATGCAAATGGAATCAGGAAATTGACTAGACCTACACAAATTACTTGGTGCAAATCATGGTGTGCACAGTGCAATTTCGTTTGTACTTCAGATCTTTTTAAAAATCATGCATCTTATACTTAAGACAAATCTACTGAATGACAAAGTAAAATAGCAAACATATTTTCACCAGGCCTTTTGCATACTGAAATTTACTCTTTTTTTCTTAATCTTTAAAATACTCTTCCCCCCTCAAAAAAAAATCTTTTTTTCTTATTTTGAGAAAAGTGTAACAAACTTTTGTACTAAAGCCCAAACTGAGAAATCAGGGTTTGATTCCAAGCATTGCTTTGGCCTCCTGCTAGAATGTGGCAATGTGTAAGTGGGATTCTCCTGCGGAAAGCCTATCATGTAAACACCTGATTAGTTTTAGATATCTTCTGCAGCAGATGAGATGAATCATGCTTTAGATTACAAAGAGAGTCTGGAGGACTATCTGAAGGTTCAATACTTGTGCTGCAGTCATGGGAGTTAGCCATCTGTAAATTTGCTTGATTTCACATACATCTTTCCTTTCATACCCTGTGGTCTCCGTGCTGCTGCACAGACAAGCAAGCACAGACAGGTCTTTTCAGATTATTTGAAACATGGGTTTCATGGACTGCTTGAGCTGTATATGCTGCAGGGAATTTGGTCATTGTCTGTAAAACACAGGAAATCTCTTCTTTTTAGACAGCAATTCTGTCCCCATGCACTAAGCTTCCTTGATACTATTTTCATTGTCAACTACAGATTATGCAACACAAATAAATTAAATACAAAATAATGTAATGGATAGTTTTAATTCCAAATACTACAGTACTCTCCTATCAGCTAAAGTAGATTTTTTTTTATTTATTTTTTATTGCAGGCATTGCTGACTGTATCCATATTCAAGGAACCTTCACCCCAGTAAACTAAACTGATGGATACTGCCAGATTTCATTTCTGCTGACTCTGTTTCTTACACAACTTAGAATAGATCTTTATCTTAGAAAGGTCTAACAAATACTTTTAGCTATCTTTCTTTAAAATTCAATGGCAAGTAAGTTTTGTCTAGCTGGAAACTTGAAAATTATGATAATTTTACACAAGAAAACTTTTCAGTTCAGTGTTTGGATGCTGACGGACATGTCAAGCTGTTACTTTTCCACTGATGTGTTTAATGCACTGAAATATCAGTGCCCTGAAAAACAAAGTTAACAAACAGGATCAGAAACATATGTTCTGCAGACACAAAGTATACATGGGGGTCTGCTTTATCTCCCTTTACAATTTAAAGGTAAGGACAAATCCATGAAAAAATTAAGGTAACAGCAGTGACAAGAAAGGCTGCTAAAGAGATTTTATTTGGTTTACTTGTAAGTGGAACAGTTACAGATTATAAATAGCACAGCATTACACTTTGACACTGAAAACAAGGTAAACAAATCACATCATTTTCCCCCTAGTTCCAGCAGTGCTGAATGGCTAAGTACAAGAGTGCATGAAATAAGCATATTTGTTAAAAATAGAGAGCAGCTTGCTATTCACTGTCATCAGTAAGGCAGACACCTGGCTTCCCATCTCCACCAGTATGTTCCTGCCAGAAGTTATGAATGACCTGCTGTAAACAGCCTGGAAAAAAAAAACCTCTTAATTCATTTTCACTTACACTCTAATGTTAGAAAATAAGAAAAACAACTTTTACCTGACTGGCTACCACCTTTCTTCTTCTCAGGTTTGCTATCTGTCTGAAACAAACATTGCTGTTCTAAAAGCAGATATTTTCTTTGTAGTTTGCTTTTGATGTAGTCAATTCATTCTTTTTCATGAATTATACTTGCATAACCATAAAAGAGAGCATACTCTTTGTAAAATGACCTATTTCAATTAGTTCTGTCTTTGTTTACCTTTTAAAATTTTCAAAGATGCTGAGTGTGACTTTAGGAAACAGGAGATGCATTCAACCTGCCCGGCATAAGTAAGTTAATTCTCGATATTTTTCTGATCTTTACCAGGAGCTCATAATGTCAAGAGTGTGCTACACACACATGCTTGCACACCACCATGGAAGACTGTCTCTTCTAAATTTTCACAAGAGTGGGGCTCACTTTGTCTCTTGTTAGCACAGCCAGTTCATCCCACTGCCAGATCGCATTGTCTTGATGCTGGCCAGGTGCCTCTTCATTGTCGCCTGAAACCTCTTCTTCTCACATTTCACAGGGTATGTTTCAGAATCTGATTTGCAATGCAGAGAAGAAAGATGGCTGTTGCAGACTGCCTCCCAAGAAACCGCCTCCCTGGTCCTAAAAGGAGTGGCTGAAGGCTTTATGCACTCAACGGTCTGCTGTAGTTCTCTGAAAGGGCTGGATGAGGTCCTTACAAGAGGCAAGGTCTTCTTCCTTTGGGGCAAGAGAATTTTGAGCTCTTCAGAGTCGTGCTGAAAAAAGAGAGACTCTTTCCTCCTGGTATTAGGACTCTCACCTAGTGTGAGAAACCCATAGGGGGTGGTAATTTTGGAGAGGTGCGGCAAAGAGAGGGCAGCTCTGGTTGCTGGATCAGAATGATGTGCAGCTCTCTCCAGGTCTCCATGGAAAATTGCTTGATCTGTAAAGCACAGGGTTTGTCTTCTGTCCAAACTCTCTCTTTTGTAAAATGCGTCTTTCTTGAGGTAAGATTCAGATTTGCTTCTAGTTGTTCTGCGCATTTGCACAGCTTCATCAGAGACTCCAGTCTCTGGAGAATTCTCTACAGTGTCTTCCTCTCGCTCCTGTTGAAAGGAAGTATGATCTATGTCCAGAGAAGGGATGAAAAATTTAGGAATGCGATCAGGAGTCATTACAATGTTGAAAATGTCCTTGTTTTTCTGAACAACTTTATCTTCAGGAGGTGGCTTGCTGATTTTTAAATTCGTCCAAGTTAGCAAGTTTTCTATAGCACTTCTTATGGAGAGCTGGGATGTACCACCAGGCACCATTATTTCAGGCAGCAGTGCTTTCCTAAAAAACACAATGCTGTCTGCTGATTGAATTCTCACAGCACTGATTGCAGATGTGGGACTCATTCCTGCTTATAAAGCAAAGCAAATGACGTCATCTAATAGCTAGATGTCATTGGCATGGTAACCAAAGATAAGAAGGCTTTTACACTCCTACTTATATACTTACAGTCTGATTCATGCTGCATCATTACCTTAAATAAGCTTAAACACTTGATTTAATTATTTTTAAAAGCAAAGTTTGGTGCTAGTGTCCTACCCTAGCTATTTTTAGAAAAGCAGTGGCAACAAACAGTACCAGTAACTTTCAGACTATCTAGTTTGTGTTATCTGTACTATCACACAAAAAGTAATTAAGCTTTTACTGTTTTCCTTTTTTTTTTTCCTGAGGGGTTGTGTCACTAAATGAATCATATGCAAGTAGCTCTGAAAAACATAGTCCATTTACAATTCCTTACTTTATCTTTCATTAAATCGTACTATTTTGTGTATTTTACATTTAAAATTGTGAGAGGAAAGTGCAGAATAAAAGTAATGACATGGTTATTGGACCAGTATACAGAAAAACATCCCAAGAGGTCTCAAAATACTTAAAATACTTTTTCTTTCTTTTACTGATTCTATATATACATAGCATGTAAAGACAGTAAAAAGAGCAGTTCTTCAGAGTATGCTCTAATCAGATATCTGTGCTTAAAGGAGTGGGCATCTGCTCAGGTACACATAACAACTTGTAATTGCTGTATGAGTTTCTTTTCCCAGCGCACTGGTCTGCTGTCACTGATAAACCTTGCAGCCAGCTCTGAAAACAGCAAGGCTGACCAGCACGAGGGTAGCTTCTCATCAGTATCAGACCATACAGTCCTTTGCCCAACTACACTGTAATATCCTTTCTTGCATGCTGCTATGCTCATTTACTTTTTTTTGGCACAGTCCTGTAATTCACCTCTACTTTATCTTACCTTATATATATGATTTCTGGGAAAGACATGGGAAATGTGAAGAAATGTGTGAGAATAATCTCTTGGCTTTCTTCTCTGCAGCATGGGCGGTTCTGACTTCTCTATTTTGCTTATGATCCTATGAAAGCCTCTTAGTTTTGATGGCCTTGAGAACACCTTTGCTACAGGGCACTTTGAAAGCATAAAGCAAGTTTCTCTGTGTTACAGTGTAAACCCCACAAAGTCTGCTTTTGCATTTAATTTCATTTTATTTTTACACAGTCCTGTTTTTTCTATTAATTTCCCACTACTCGTATTTCTCTTTTGCTATGTTTTCAGGCCAGAAATTCAGTTTTCATAATTCATCCACAGATGTTAAGATATTCAGCAAGGTTTTTATTTCCGTGTGTTCACTTCTCCATTCATTTCTCTCTGGGTTTTGCTACAGATTTTCTGTGCTATTGGGTCCAGGTACCTGTCAGCATTTTGGTACAGTGCTTATTATTCTTAGTTTCTTGAAGATAGAAAATGACAGTGGGAATCTTCTCCTGACATTCTGGGCAGATATAGACTCTATTCATCTCAGTACTATAATCTTTTCAATGAAGTAGTTCTTGCCTAAATATAACCAATCTCCACATGCAGAAGCTGTCTAATAGGCCCAAAATAATTTCAATTTTGGAAGAAAAAGAAAATATTGTTTTAGACTTGCCTGTTTTTGGCTTGGAAAAGTCATCAATATTCAACAAATAAAGCAGTAATAACAAAAACAAAATATCCTGAAACTTCTCATAAAATGGGAGCACTTCCAGTTTTGGTCTTTTTTTTTACCAAAAGAAAAATGAGGGCAAGAAGATTAATTGTAGAGATGGAAATCCTTCAGGGCACTGCCATCTCAAAAACCCTTTCTGATTTACACAGTATAATTGCTTCTCTAGGTGGAAAATATAAAAATTGTGATCCTGCTAACTGAATCATACATCAGAGATAGAGAAAATTCACAAATTTTCAAGTTCTTTGAGAATTCTGCAGTATAACGTTCACTGGTCTCTGATATTACTATTTACAAATTTTAGTAGATAGGAAGAAACTCAATATGTGATATCACTGTCACAAATATTCCTTTTTGTCATTTACACCTGGGTATATTCTGGTTTCATTTACAGGTTAATATACCTCCCTTTTATATCTTACGTCCAAACTATATTTATGCAAAAAAATTTTTCAGATCTCCAAGGAAAATAGAAATCATGGTAGTTTGATATCTCCCATAATGATACACAGAATTTAGTTCAGTATTATTTTGACCATTTTTGGTCCAAGATAAACCTAATTTTGATTTACAAATATAGTAAAAATACAGTAAACAAGGTTTTAGTCCAAAAAATCCTTCTTCTTCCAGTTGTTTTTTATCACAACCATACAGTCATCAAAAAAAAATAGTTTTGAATAATAATTCTTATATTCACTAAGAAACTTTTATTATAGTTCTACAGCCTAAGAACTTTGAGGAAAGTTATTTACCTGGACTTCTCACTCCCAGCAGGCTGGAACAGCTCTTCCTCCAAACTGTTTCAAAGACAACAAAATGAAAATCCTTTGGAAAACATAGTAGCAGAATTTGTTTCATGGTTTTATGTAGAACAGGGACTCGAGACTACGACTCTTGTTCCTAGCAAAAATATTATTTTTTGCTTTGTACACTTTGACTTAGGATTTATGATAGAATGTTTTCCTCAAGTTTCTCCTCTCTTTGGAAGCTTGCCTTCCAAAGACACCCAAGTGTGTCTCCTGTTTTCCTTCTCATATTTAAGCATAATGAACATAAGTTTTGGTAGCTCATATATAAAAATACACATATAAAAAGTCTGACACAAAACGCCTGAAACTGACCTTATAGCTTGGGAACCACGAGTGGGAGGGGAAAGACAGATGGTTATAGAACATGTTCTAACCTGTCACAGTGAGACAAGGATCAAATCGATTGCATTACTCAGCACAAGTGGACGCATGTTCAAACAGAGAGGTTTTCTTACCATTGGCCAGAACATGTCAGTGTGAAAGAGTGAACAGCAACTTAACATCAAGATTCTTGTGAAATTGAAGAAATCCACGATGGAAAATTTTCAATTGTTGTCTGAGGCTTACAATGAAGAGCTCTCAAAGATCAAGTCAATGCTCAAAGAAATCCAGTTTTGGTCTGTGGAAGATGTGAAAGCAAAAATGATGGAGGTGATTGTGAATAGCCTTTCAGAAACTACAGAATTGCTTTGAATGTTCACAGCATCATATGCAGCTGCATGACAACTATTTTGGGGACTATTTTAAAGATGATCAGATCTGATTTTCTTGATTTTTTAAATAAAAAAAATTACAGGCAGAGTCTTGGTGTTTTTTATTGTGTTCGACCTCTTACATAAACTTAGGACTCACATGCATTTGTACATCTGTACACATATACATATGTTATCTTTGTATGTAGGTATATGCATATATCTATGTATGAGCTTTATACATACATATATGAATACAGCAGTGTATATATACACATATTATTGTGAATGTACATGTGATCGGATAATTTTTCCTGTTAGTAACCAAACCACACATTTCAGAACAACTTCTGAAACAACAAATATGGTAAGAGATACCCCTAGACCAATTATTTTAAGGCTGTCAAAAACACATTTTGTCATATTAAAATACAAAATACATTTTATTTTATCTTTGTAAATATAGTTTAATCATCAAGTGAGGAGTGGGGGGATCCCCACAATCACCTTGCCAAGTTTTCTGCCCAGGTCATGAATATCCAGTCAAAAAGAATGTTTCAGACTCACCAAGTTTTCTGCCCAGGTCATGAATATCCAGTCAAAAAGAATGTTTCAGACTCTAGTCGAAGGACAGCTCACCTTATCCTGAAATAGGCATCTCTAGAGATAGTTCATCTTGCTAATCTGACACGTATCTCTCTCTACTAACTTACGTCATTAAGACAACTGGGTAGCTACTGCTGGATAAGAGGAATCTGGCCTTCTGAGGTTAAAATATGCCTGCAGGAAAATATACGTGAGCTGGGACCACAGCTGTAAAGCCTGCCTGTTTTTTCTTTTTTTTTTTTTGTACAGGAAATGATTGTTGCCTGTCTCTTAATGCAAAAAAACCTAGAGGGCCTTTAGTAAAACTGCTTGCCAGACTGAAAAGCAAACAGAAGGAAATGGTTCTTCAAACAGTGCTTAGTTAAATTGTGGAAACCAAAGCTTTACACGGGCTTAAAAATTGATTGGATATAGTCGGGAGAGAAACATCCATCAAGGGTTAGGGCTATTAAACACAAAGTTGCTATCACTAGCAATAGACTTCCTGAGCTGCAAATCACTGAAAGAATACTTGGAGAGAGTTGTGTTGTGTCAGCTGTATTCTTACCTTTTCCTTAGCTCTTATCCCCTGTTAGGTATCAGTAGTCCAGGAAGCATTTTGGCTTTCCAGATGTGTCTGTTTCTTACATAAATTTTGAGTCTGAAGTACTTCCAGTGCAACAGTAGACTTTGCTTTTTTTCCTTATGGCAGCCCTTTTTGGGCTTTGCAAGAGAACTGTCCCATTGAAAACATCTGGACCCAAAAGGGAAAGTATGATACATTGGTTTCCAGGTATTAGTGGGAAAATCCAAAATAGTTTTGGTAATGAATGTCATCCTTTGCCAAACTTCAAAGACTCGCAATAGCTCTTAAATGTTGTCTGTGAGTGGCCGTTGTCTTGGTTTTGCTCTGGAAAGCTATATAAACCCACTTTCTTTATTGTGTTACAAACCTTTCACACTGCAGAGGGCAGGTTTGGAGCTCTATTGTTTTAATTCTCCAATGTTTCTCTTTGATCTGAGAAAAATGTCCAAATGTGCTCTTTTTGCTTCAGGCAAAACAGAGTTTTAACTATAAAGAACTGAAACCAGCAGGAGGATCCAGTACATTTATCAGTGTTTAAAGTGACACCTATACAATAGCACTATGAAATAAGAGACAGGATCCTAGGGGAAAACGTAAGGTATAAATATCTTAAATACTCTTTGCATTATAAAGTCCAAGTAGAACATTTTCTTCCTCTTATTTCTATCACAATCTCACTAAAAAACATAACTCATCTTTTTTTTTTCTTCTCTTATAATGGAATGAGTAGATTTTCAATGATTTCTTCGCCAACGCTCAAAATCAAATATAGACATTTGAATGTCTCATACAATATTTTCCCTAAATAACTCAAATATTAAAATGTAATTTTGTAAGGTTTCTATAGTATGAGAGTTTCACCTCTCAAAATTGAACACAGGTAGAAAACACTTCTCCTTTCCATTTTTCCTTCAGAGGGTGCTTATTTCTTGTGTCCATGAATGCACAAATGTTTAGTACTTAAATTGAGCTTTTCATCTTTGATGCGCACCGAATACATTAACTAATTAATCTTCACAATCCCCCTGAGGGGTAAGTAAGCATTATCCCTGTGATGTTTGTTGTGTACGCAATAAGGAGAAGAATGGAAACTGGTAGTGTTCACACTAAAACTATGTATTGTAGAGATGAAGAAACAACATTTTTTTGGTGTGCAGAATTACCCAGTTGCAAGGAACTTCTGGATGGCTTTTCATTTGGATTTGTCTCATAACTGCATTTTGTTCCCAGCCACACCTTCAAAAAAGTCCTGCAATTTAAGTATGTATTTTTTGACTAAAAGCAGCAGGAACACAGAGTATACAACAGTACTTGGCAATGGATTTTAGCTGTGTACTAGATACTAGACCTGAGAACACCTCAGATACTGCTTTTCTTCTTTTAATATTAAACCTTCCACTCCATTGGAGGATAGTCCCATTTTTCATAACATTGCTGGGGTTTAGACTCTTCCAGTTTATTGTTCTCTCCACTCATTCATGTGAAGGTGTCTGGGTTAGAACTGTGTCGCATCCTCAATGCCCAGGTTTGTTTGCTTTGAGACAGAGCAAGTGTAACACTGATCATTGAGAGCTCTTTCTTTGCTTAATGAGACCTAAGTGCTTCATCTTCTGTCAAGGACAGCTCCTGCTCTTGTATACCTTTGGCCTAGATTCAGTTGCCTAGGTTTAGGAATTCACTGAGGATAAATTAGGGCACTTGTGATTTGGATTCCTATCACCTTTGGAGATGGTTACCTCCTCTATGAACCATAGAGAGCCTGCTTGTGAGAGGATACTAAGCTTAAGTGACACAGTCTATCATCAAAATAGATAAGAATGAATCAAGGTCTTCAAATAAAATTTCCAAGTCATATGTTGCATTTACACGTCTCATAGCTCCCTTCCATAAAGGGACTTCATACAAGCTGGAGTTACTAGTTATTGTAAATGTTGTGTAAGAATACAAATATTACATAAGTAATTAAAAAGTGTTACATAAGAACTTTTCTGGTAAAACTTAATTATACAATTGTACCCAAAGGCTATCAGCTCAATTCATCTCACAGAACTCGTCCTTGTTTCCGGACAGAAATGGCTGGATTAAAAAAACACAATCTCCCATGGATATCAAGTGAAAAAATCTGATTGATAGCAGTTTTTCACAACGAATACATATGTACTCAAAATTGAGATTATACAGAGTATCATTGGAGAGCAGTACAAATTAATTAGATTCTTTTATTTTCTAACAGGTAGATCTGAAAACTACAAAATAATATTAAGCAACATTAAATTTAAAGGTTGAACTCCAGACCCATTTGAAAACCTGGGCTCATGATTTGTGTTATTGAAACTGTAAGTATCACCAGCATATCAGATTATATAATAAAATTTTAGGTCTGTTGTTCAACAGAGGACAATTTTAATGATATGAGTAGATAAGTAACCAACCATGCGCTCATATTAAATGCTAGAGAAATTCTTTTCTCCTGCAATTAACTGCTTACCCCAGCTGAAGCAAAGAAACCCAAAGCTGTGCAAAGGTGCTATTTCACCAGTCTTTGTTTTGTTGTTCTCAGTCATTTTCAGTCATTTCCAATTGCCTATTTAATAACAAGAAGACAACAGACAATAGCTTTCCTAAATTATTCATTTCAGCTCTAGAAAATGACTCTCAAGGTTTCATTGCTTCTGTTTTGTGCTATTAATAATTCAGAGCTGCTAGTGGAGTAACACTTACCAGTTCAGTACTTATCTTTCCTTCCCTTACCAATACTACACTTACCAGTCTTGTTCTCATAGCTCATACAACCTGAACCTCGGTTTTCTCGTGCACTCAATAGAAGAATGCTGCAATGGACTACATTTGACAGAGCAGAATTTAAGCGTTAACTCACATTCTTTTGTATCCAACAGAATGAGTGTTCAATAGTTTCTAAATATCCTGGAAAATAAATAAATACTACCCTCTGGTGTTTTCTATTTGTAAATAGTTTTACAGCATCCAATCTTACCCAGAAATTGGCTTAATTTCTAAATGCTGAAGGATTGATGTTCTGCCAAGGATCACTGATTTTCATTCAATCTTGGAATTGTTGAAAAAGAAAAGAAATATAAAAGGGAAACCTGAGGTGCAGCTTACTGAATGCAAAGAATCTCAAACTCACACCAAAAGAGTACCAAGTGTAACCGTATTTTTAAATCCTGCTTTTAAATGTTATTTATGAAAAATATATTAATATGGACATATTCAATACATACAGTGGTACTTCCGGTGTTCACAGATATCAAAGGAATATGTTACATGCTCATATACTATGATGTGTCTTGTGCAACATACCGCAGAGTCTAATTCAGTAGTAAAAAAAAAAAAAAATCTCAGCTCCCTTAACACCACCCTATACAAAAGCTGCATGAATTACTGAAAACAGTCATTCAAAGAGCTCTCAACCAAGGGCTAGGCAATAAAACCTCTATGTCAAACCACATCCTGATGTGTTCCTGTAAACCAAATGAGTGAGTTTTATGTCTATAAGCATGGACATACATGTGTACATCAAGAGTATATGGTCATGTTTACATGATGAAGTTTAGTGGAGTCCCAGTACAGGCAGTCCTGAACACATCAACTGGTACAGTTGAATAGGATCCCCTCTTGGGCCCATCCAATCCCACTTCCCATGCACAGGGTTACTCCAAGGTCAGCAATGTGTATCTGATCTAAAGAACATCTTTCTAAAAGGAGTACAGTGTCTTAAACTAAAGACTCTGAGTGATACAAATATCTCCTGCATTCTTCTGCAAACAATTTTGATTTTATTTTCTGTTATTATGAGGAAGATACTTTCTTCCTTTTTTGATTGATGTGTTCTTAGCCTTCCAGCTTTTGAACTATCCTTTTGTGTGAGCATAATCATCTGTCCTCCTGACAATCTCTCGTCATTTATCATAGTAGATATTTAGCAGAATTAACAGGTGACTTTGATTTTTGATCATTAAATAAGACTCTCATGGGTAGAAAAATGAAATGAGGAATGTAAAATGAAATGAATCAAAGTAGTCTTTCTTGCTTGAAGTAGAATTTGATATGTCAAAATTTTTTCATGTCTACAGTTTTTTTTTCTTTGTCCCCGAAGAAAATCTGGATTTTGTATTCCACTGATGTGAAATTACTAGTTTTTCTCCTAGAACACGGGATTTGAGTTTATTTACATCGTTGTCAACACAAAACATCAAAAATTCAGTCGTATTCCTCACAAAGTCTAGAGAGTAGTTTGGAAAACCATGAGAAAAATGTATGCATGATAACGTAAGTTACGTTTACTTACCTTTCAATTTCTACACCTACATGCCCTACACTTGACTGTTTCCTGGGTTTCCTATGCACTCAGAAGTTTTGTAAAAATCTGTATTTGCAAATGCCATTAAAAATAATAGGATGTTGAACCTTGATTCTGTGTTTTTAAAGGAAAAACTCGTAATGTCATAAGATGCAAAAAAACTCCCAATAAAAGACCACGTTGTATGTTCTTTTCAAGGCCTGTGTTCAAAAGGCCTGTGGATTCAAAATAACTTGAGCCTAAAAAAAAGAAGAGCAAAAAGACATAGCCTCCTTCTCCCAATCTAGATTATTATTCTAAAGTCTAATTTTAAAATTTTCATGCCTAAAACCATATTTGAAATCAGAGTAGATAAACATATGCATATGCTACAGTTTTGTCACTGTCTACATACATACACAGAAATACTTACATATAGGGTATCTAAAGGATGAAATAGTTTTCAATACTGTATCACCTAAACATCAACACTGAAGATAGGAAATGTGAATCATCAATTTTCTCTCTCCTTGATAAATTTTAGACTGATAAGCGTATTTTGGATGGATGAAATAAGGTGAGATGGATGACCCTCTATAAGACTTGCTAAAGACAAAATGTTGTAAGCAGTGACAGAGAAGGGCCTGGGTGTACCCAGCACTTTCCCTCTTATCCTGCCAGCTCACATCCAAGTCAGTGATGTCTTCATTCTGGTAAATACTTACTGTGGAGTTGGCTGCTTACTTAAGTTTCACATAGAGTCACTTCAGGAGAATACAAATTTTAGAAAGATGAAAAAAGGGACCTGCGAGGAGGTAAATTCAAGCTACAATGTTCAGTCAATCTTACTGAAGTACAGCTTACTCTCTCAGCTGTGCACCTAGTCCGTTGCCTTTAATTTATACTCCCTGTGCTGCCTTAACACTTGCTAAGAGTCATGGAGCACAACTCCAGCAAGCTTCATTGCTGGGGCTGAGGCACTCTGCATCTGAGTGTTTTTTGTTTTAAGGTCAGTGTATACACCTCTAAGCAGCACACTGCAAATGGAAAGTTCATCAGTTGTCTTTCTCCTTCTAAAATCACCTGTCACATCTGCTTACTACATTTTATGATGTACGATGTTAGGTGTGTTTCAAACACTCCAGCAATACACACGAGGAAGTGAATTTCCATTTTCACTCTGAATTTCATTACTGCCTTTGTGTTTTGCACTTGCAGTAAAATATTTGAGGCATATTTTGAAAAAGGATATAAGACTTTTGAATCCTGAATCTGATGGGAGATTTGCAACCAAATCCCTAGGTGGTATGGAATTTTCAGACATTAAAATTATTCTTATTCAGCAAATTATATGAAAATCACAGTATCACAGTATCACAGTATCACAAGTTTGGAAAGGACCTCTGAGATCATCAAGTCCAACCTACAACCCAACACTAACACCAACACTAACACCAACCATCATCTAAACCATGGCACTCAGTGCCTCAACCAGTCTCCCCTTAAACACCTCCAGGGTCGGCGACTCCACCACCTCCCTGGGCAGTGCATTCCCAGCTCCTGGAATTAATTTTTAACTACCCTTGACCTTCTTTTCACTAGCAAAATGGAACTGTTTCCTCCTGTTCTGCTGCTGGATGGCTGCAAATTACTGAGTGTCCAAAGTAAAAAATGTGGTATTCATAAATAGGAGGATTCTAGCCAGGGCAAATTATTTAAGTAAGTCAGGATACTCAAGTGATTCAGAAGCACAAGGTCTGATTTTTTTCACAGTTTCAGTTTCAGTCAAAGAATCACAGAATCACAGAATCGTAGAATGGTTTGGGTTGGAAGGAATTTTAAAGATCGTTCATTTCCACTAGAGCTTCCACTAGACCAGGCTGCTCAAAGCCTCATCCAGCCTGACCTCAAACACCTCTTAGGGATGGACCATCCATGACTTCTCTGGGCAACTTCACCATCGTCATAGTCAATAGTTTTTTCTCTGTATCCAGTCTAAATCTGCCCTCTAATGGTTTAAAGGCATTGCCCAATGTCCTATCACTACATGCCCTCATAAAAACCTTCTCTCTGTCTTAATTATGAGTCTCCTTTATATACTGGAAGGCTGCATAAGGTCCTCTTGGAGACTTCTTTTCTCTAGGCTAAATAACCCGAACTCTAATGCTATTTTTGTAAAAGAAGTTCACCAGCCTTCTGATCGTCTTTGCAGCTCTCCTCTGGATTCACTCCAACAGATCTGTGTCTTTCTTATACTTGGGGCCACAGAGCTGGACACAATACTCCGAGTGTGGTCCCGTGAGAGCAAAGTGGTGGAGAGGGACCATCACCCTTGACCTCCTGATCACAGTTCTTTGATGCAGCCCAACGCATGGTTGGCTTTCTGGGCTGTGAGCACACATTGCTGGGTCATGTTGAGCTTCTCAGCAACCTTCTGAACTTCATCCAGTATCACTTTCTCCAGCTCTCTTTCTCCAGAATTCTAGGTATGTCGCAAGCATTTTCCACCTTCCTTTATGATTTTGATCTTCAAGACAGTTTTAGATTTGTGGGTAAGTTAACCAGAAAAAACTTTATAACCGTCAAGTGTCAAGTAATTCCCCAAGCAATTGAATTCAGCTCCAAATTAATATAGTCTCAAACTACATCTCAGACTAAGTGATCACATAGTTCCACTTGCTTCCCAACAATGGAATCTAATATAGACTCCAAACAAAAGATGTATTCCTCGTCTGATGACTAAAATAAATGTAAAAAAAGGTTGCATTAAATACAAATCCTGAAACAATAGTAAAATTATTGCAAACAATCTGGTTTGAGACTGACAGAAAAAAACAAGGGAAGTTTCTGTGATTGTCTTTTGGTACCTGTTCTGGTGTTAACAACTGAGGTCTGAAAAGCAGTGTAGCACACTGGAGTTAACTTTTCAGTGTTGGCAAATTTCCCACGTTCATTGTTAGTTCATACACAAGAGTGAATTTTAAGCCACAGAAAAGTGGAGGTGCTGACAAGAAGGTTAATACATAAAGAGGGGTGATAATATAAGACAAATTATAGTTGTAACAAGCAGTATTTCACAGGTATTGAAGCTTAATTGTATAATAATACAATTAACCTGTGGAACTCCCCACCAAATAGTAGAAGTAGGATTAATTATGTCCAAATGGTAATACACTGCATAATTTTACAGTAGAACAAACACGTAGGTGAAAATCAGAAACAGTTTGAAGCACTCAGTAGCCACTAGATGGGATAATGAGGAAATTCCGCTCTTAACATGATAAAACTGACTAGATATATTAATATGAGACTGTTATAAAGAAGTTAAAAAAGGCAAAGAAATTAACATGACCCCTCTTACAGCAAGACAAACTATTTCTTAATATCTTTTTACAGCTCACTGTAAAGATTTGATGTTGCAGAAAAGCAGGGCTAATTTAGGTCTACAAAGTTCTTTGCCATAATCAAGTTGTACTGTAGATATCCTGATATACAACATTCACAGTTCTGAGGACTCTGTCTCTTGAGGTCAAAAAGGAAAATAAAGGCATGATATTTTTAATAAATTAACTGTGAAATGTACAGTGAAGATGCAACAATTTTATAACTGTAGTTATATATTAGTAAAGTGCTAGAAGAAGAAAGAGAAAAAAGGTATTTAATTGTTCAGGAGAACTGTAATCTAATGCATTGACCAGCGGTATTTAGAAAATTAATATGCAAAGTAGATGAAAGAAGACATCTATGTTTATAGGCTTTTTCCACAGTTTGGATGATCACAGAACCACAGAATCACCTGAGTTGGAAGGGAATCACAAGGATCGAGTCCAACTTCTGTCTCTGCATAGGACAACCCAACACCATCTGCCTGAGGGCACTGGCCAAATGTTTATGGAATATTGTCAGGCTTGGTGACCTGACTACTTCCCTGGGGAGCTGTTCCAATGCTCCAGCACCCGTTGGGTGAAGAACCTTTTCCTAATATCCAACCTAAACCTGCCTTGGCACATCTTCCTGCCATTCTCTCATGTCCTGTTATTGGTCATAAGAGACTCACCCTGCCTCTACAAGTTTATGCTAAAAGAAACTTTGCTGTAATTGCAGCAATTTAACTTCGTTTTTGATTTTTCCTTAGTGAAGTCTAGAAATTTATCTTTTCAATGTGAGTGTTCATGCCAGGAGAGGTTAGAAATGTTAATTAGGCCCTACCTAGAGTAGCGTGGTTCATAAAAAAAACCCTGATTTCCATTTATGTTGTCCAAGAAGAATCTGTGGAGTTATTTGACATGAAAAATTAGTGAGGTCTTTTACAGGAAGACAAGAAACCAAGAGTCTGCAGCAGATCCTGGTATTCACATCTTAGAAAACAGATGTTTTCATGAGACAGGGGGAATGCTATATTTCATAATTTTGAAACCCTTTATCTCTCATGAAAATGCAGTAGTTTTTTAAATTGGAAAAAAATCAGAAGAACAAAAAAAAACCAAAGAAATTAAATGGTTCTTGTTTAGACACCTTAGCAGAAAAAGTGGTACTTGAGGAATGATGACCTATCTGCCATCCTAGTTCCCTCCAATATTAGTGGTGTCAGATTCCTGTGTACACAGCACTGCAATGCTACAGCAGTGCCAGCTTGTGTCCTTGGATGGTAGCAGCGTTCAAGGACATAACTCAACCTGAAATGCCCTGATTTATACCAATTTCCTGCTGCCCAGATGACATTGGCCCTGGTGCCAAGCTCAAGGCTAGTGCTGTAAGTCGAGAACTGACTCAGCTGACCTTTGCTGTGCTGTTTAGGAAGTGTGGTAAGGACATGTGAACCATGTTACATGAGATGCATCATACAAGGAATCATGTGTAGTCTGGTTATTAATCCTACTTACAAGGATAAAACAGTTGGGTAATGATTATTTGCAGCCTCAACTTGCTGAATATATTAGGCTAAAAACAACCAAAAGATTCTTAACACCTTTTGTTTTACCTGTTGCATGAAATAAATGTTAATAATAAGAGTTAAAAAATATATTCAAAATACTAAAAGATATTGTTACAGAAACAAAGCTGAAAATGTTACTGAAAAGATGTTTTGTAGAGATTTTTTTATTTTTCCCATGCTTAAAGAGTTGGATTTGTAGCTTGTCTTCCTCTGCTCAAATTACCATATTTCCTCTACTTCCATTTCACTTCTTACCTGGGGTGTTATAGTATCTGAGGTTTAAAGGGTGTCCTCACAATTATTTCTGACCTGAGTCTAACAGAAAAATAATAGTAAGCTTTTAACAGGTTTCAAGAAAACCTTCAAGAGATTTGTCCACTTGTATTTGAACCCCTAGGGTTTACAAGCTAGCTGTAGATCTGATAAAGAGCTCGTTGTAAAATAAGCTCTAATAAAATGGTCATCACAGCAGCTAGAAAAAGTCGAAGTAAAAACAAAGTTTGAAAGGTCTGTTATATATATATAATTAAATGTTTAATTAAACTTTTATGAGTACACGATAGTCATAGTCCTAAAGCTTACTTTTTTTTTCAGAAGTTATTTTCTGAAGAAAGCATTTCAATGTATCATTTTTTTACATAGCTAGATTGTGTTATGTCTCGTTATGACAGAATCGAGTTCTGCTTTCATATATTTTTAACAGAACTTATAGTAAGCATAAAGAAGGCACAATAATATTTGTATTGTTTGTCTAAATCAAAACAAGGTTTGTAAAATTAACACAATTCTCTGCAGCCTTTAAATCTCCTCCAGTCTCTGAATTATAGAATCACAGTGGATAAATGTGGGTGTCAAGTCACTCGAACAATTTCAAGTGAGCAATTTATTTCAGTTAGGTTACATCTTCTTAACTAAACAACTGCAAACACTTACTGTACTCCACCATGGGTTGATTTGATCAAGAAAACATATGTGCTGTAATTTCTAAGAGGGCTTGTTTTATCCCTTGAAGGAACAAAATCACTGATACTGAGACCAAAATTCTTTCCACTACGTTAATACGGATCAAAAACAAGAAGGTCAAGACTGTAATCTTTAATCTCCCAGTAAAGCAGGCTGATAGCTTTAAGAAAAGCTTTACCTCTGGCTCAGGCTAATGTCTTTTAGAAATGATTAAGCTAACAGCAAGAGGGAGACTCTGAGAAAACTTACATAAACACTGTTTTGAATGATGATGAAGTACGACTGGGAAAATTCTGCTCACACAGAAATAAGGTTGGCTATAGACTTTATTGTTTCCATGATGTAAGACAACCATCATTTCCTCACCCAAGAGAACACAGCAAGGACAATAAATGTATTTATAGTTCAGACCACTGATGTACAGTAATTTCCCAGTTGCCATGGTGAGGAACAGATGACCTAAGCAGACAAACAAGAGATGTCAGCCAACAAGTCTCAAGTGAAAAAGCTGAAAATTGTTAAAAGGATATTAATGGCATTATCAAGAATGTTTGTGTTCTAGTATTTATCATTGAAACTAGAATAGTTTCACAGGAAACCTTGATTTCTTTAAAGAATTTCCTGATTTTTTAGTTCTTTCTTTTTAAAATTTGAGATCAGACTTTGCAGAAGATCCTGGTTTGCCCTTTTCAGTATGTCAGGTAGCCTACCCTTTTTGAAGCTGTTAGAATGCAATGTATGTCCTCAGTGTTTGCAAGCATAAACGTCTCATCAAACTGGCCAGTTTTAAAATATCTCAGGATAGGACTCTGATCTAGACGAGGAGAAAAAAGTAGTCACCCACTTGAGGGTCAGCCTTAGCTCCCACTGACTTAGTGGAGATACTGTTAGTACACACATAAATGTGTTGTAATTTCAAGGTTCATCTCATCCACCAGATATTCAGCAATCCCTGCATAGATTCCACTGTGCCTTGAGAATAAAGTAACACAGCAAATTTCTGCAATTCCTCTAGAAGGAGATAAGTAGGATCTGTGTTAGACATCTCAGTTCTATGTGAAAATTTTAGACACTTTGGACAGTTTTAAAAACATTTGAAAATCTCTTTGTATGCTGGTAGCCAGACACCTCATTGTGTATAAGCTATCATGAAGAAAGAATGCTGAAGTCATTACTGCTGGCTGTATCTGGTTCCCAGAGTGCTGAGTGGTGTCTGATAATATTGGATCAATTGGATCAATCACTCTCTCTGTTCACGAGAAACAACAGTTTTTTGCTGATTTTTATTTTTCAAGAGCAGCTGTTTTTTTCCCTATGTATTTTGGTTTATTGTTGGGTTTTTTTGGGGGGGTTTGATTTGGGTATTTTTCCAAATGTTGTGTGAAAGTCCCAAGAACAAATTAGACTGACAAAAAACCTGTATATTAGACTGACAGAAAAACAGTATAACTCAGTCTGTATAAAATAATGTCAAATATGAGAGAAGAATACCCTGAAGAAACAGATTTTTAAAATATATCTTGCTCCTTGAGAGAAATCCATAATCTTTGCAACTCCTTTAAGCAATGATGCAGCATGTGGTTCTATAAAACTGATATTTAGTGTACTATTTTTTTTGTGTTTCCCACAGAGAGAAACTAGTATGAATTGCACAACATCCATGTAAGTAAATGAAAAAAATCCCCAGTTCTGAAAGTTTTCTTAAAAAAAATTACATTAATCCATTCAGCAGCATAACCTTCATAGCCATTTAACAGGTGAGAGTTAAGGTGGATAAAGGCAACCATGAGATGATAGTATTTCTGTTCTATGCAAGTCAAAATACACTCTGTTAAGTGAGGGACTTCAAATTATATCCTTAAAAATTCATGATATTTTATAGCTTGAACATATCTAGCAACATCCTGATGTTAGAAAACCTAATACTCAGGGTTACTTGATTTTAATTTAATTGCAAAGAGCCCATTTCCTTGCTTCAATCAGCCACAAGAGGGAGAAATGATCACAAAATAAGTCATCTAATTGATTTTACAAATATGAAGATTCTAAACCAAATGTTTTGATAGACTTAACTACAGGACATCGATGTTTAAAAAGACTGCCTTTTAAAACAAAAAAAAAATCAACAAACCAAAACTAGTAACATTTTGGCTTTGCGATGTAGTAATTTAACCCAGCCCATGAGGAGAATACTATTTGTGATCCTAACTCACTGTGTCTCTCTAAAAAATGAATTGCTTTTTCTGAGGTCATGATAATTTCACACTTGCATGGTGTGGGATTTATGTTGACATCCTACCAGCATTTTGCACATAACACAAGGATATAGATTTCTTCTGACGAGTAATGAATAGACAACACAACATTTCAAAGTACGGAGCAAAACCTTTAATTGACTGCATCTTGGAAAGAAGAAGGGATTTTCTTCGATATGTATATACTTAAATCATTAATCTTTTTTAGTAGAAGTTGGAATAAAATACTACAGAAGTGTAGGTTTTTAGACTTTCTGAGGAAGAATTTTAGACAAGGAACTACTGCTTTTGCTTAACAGAAATAAAAGAATGTTAACAATTTGTGAAAAAATGCAGTTCTTTACTCTGTTCTTACTTTCACAGATTGACTTCATATTTTGTTTCTTTCTAAGTAAGACCTTTGATGGAAACAGAACAAAGTAGATGACTCAAGAGAAGCAGAATAGCTTTTTAGAAAAGTTAACATTGATTCAGGACAGTGCTCAGACACAACAGGAGAATTTTCTGGAGATGTTTGCTGGAGTCATGGTTTATGAGTAGGTTTATGATACTTGTCCACTGTAAAGCACTTCTAATCAGATTTATTCAGTTATGCTCCCTGCATCAAGATCTCCAATCTGTCTCTACAAACCAGAGGTTGTATTTTCATTAGTTTTAGACAAAATTGTATTCAGGACCTGTAGACAGGTACTAATTGTTACTCTTTGTTATTAATTCTGCATAGTGGGAACACTCAGAAGACATCACATTACAGGTTCAACAGAGCACAAATGAAAAAAAAAAAAAAAAGGAACACTCACCACACTCACCAGTCTTTTTTCTGAGGTGCTATCAGTCACATAAATTTTCTGGAAATAGTTGCATACCCTCTGATGCTCAGTGTTTGATTGCAGTTTTTGGTGAACCCTTTCGTCTGCAGCAGCAGTGGTCTAAGGTGTCAAACACTTAGTTTGAGAACAAAACCAGTTTTAAGTGTTTTCTTTCTGTCAAACTCTGAAGTCGCTCTCCTCTACAGGGGTGGAGAAAGGGGTATGAACTAATTTCTGCAGTCACCTCCAAAATCACAAGGTTTTCCATGGGCGTAGCCACCTGCGGTAACACCAGATTTTGTTTTGTCCTACTGTATTGGTCTCTCTGCAACAGAGTAAACTGGGGAATGGACTCAAAAATGTTGTGATTTATCTTCTCCTTCCACTGCCACTATCAGAAGTTCCATCTTCAGGACCAAAAAGACCTTTTTTCAAAAATTTCCTAA
Organism: Tapera naevia; assembly: GCA_033556795.1. Lineage (NCBI taxonomy): Eukaryota > Metazoa > Chordata > Aves > Cuculiformes > Neomorphidae > Tapera > Tapera naevia. The sequence continues at coordinate 145,469 of JAUMJJ010000482.1, forward strand.
TATCTAATTACAATGATAAGTACTTGACTCACCACAGTTCTTCCTTTCACACCACAGAAATCCCATTTTTTATAGACACTGGTACTTCTTTACATAAACAGTCTTTACGATTTTTGTAATTTTAGAAAAGAATGTATTTTGTTTTAATTGAAATCCTTTTAGTTGCTGATTTGCTAAATATTTTTTTTATTATTTTGAAAGCAAACATTTGAGTAACTCGCAGTTGCTGTGTCAAATTCTTCCTCTAATTTGCAACAAAGCTTCAATTATCCTCAACTCAGAGCCTATTCCTCCATTCTCAGGCAGCTCAGTTTTCAGTTTGCTACAATCTACCTTTTTTTTAAATAGACCAGCAAACAATACATAATGGAAATTGATATTCCTGTCAAAATTGTATTCAATACAAATATCTCATGCTTTTCTGTCTATTCACTGGAGCTATACAGTGAGTACAAGATCTTCAGCCACTTCGAATTATACTGAAAATTACCGTTCAATACCTACTTTTAAGTATTTATACATTACCCATTGTAATAGTGGAAGAATTTTGGTGAATTCTGGTGAACAAGGGTGCAAATATTGGCTGTATTTAGGTTATTTTTTTTCTTTTCAAATGTTTATTAAGGTAGTCAAATGCATTGTTTCCAGGCAACGTATATGGGGTTTATTGCGATACAGAAAGAAATTCTTAGACTTTTTTTTCTACGGCTGTTTTTTATAAATTGTTTAAAATTCTTGTTTTAAAAGATGTTATGTGGGATATCTCTTGATTCTATTTTTTTTTTGAAAATCAATATTTATTAGCATTATTTCTCCTCTAATGCAGACTATATAAAAATGTTCATGAGATAAGCCAGAAATTACCTAACATGGCTGTTGGGATGAGAAGTTCTTATAAATATTTGTACATTTTGTATTACTGTTTAGCCACGAGATTAATTTAAGCCAATTAGAAATAAACCATAAATAGTTTTTAAATCAACAAAGGACCATTTCTTGCGCCTGTGTGTGTATTATACATTTACTTTAAGTAACATGCAAATTCTAGAGATATTGATAACTTTATATTTTAGGAATTTTTTTAAAAAATTATCTAATACAAAAATGTCAAATGAAGTAGAAGTAAAGTAAAATGCACCTGTTAACATTTCCTTGTTAAAAATAAAAGCAAAAGAGGAAAAATATGTTTTTCTTTATGAAGTTAATACAATTTGAGGAAATCCTTCATTTAAATTCATTGACACAAATGCTGAAGAAATTTACACTACAATGGTGTGAAGGGATAGCAAAGGATAAAATAGGATGGATGGACTACATCAATTGAACTTAATGTCTTACAAAATTTCCTTCAGTACCACCATTTTCTTCGGGTATTATCAATGATATTAGAGGAGCGTATAATTTGGTCCGTTACTGTGACCTGTCAGATTCTTTCTACTCACAAAAGGCAGAAACTGAAGGAATATGACATCTGTTGTCTCACCACGAAGTTTATTCATTGGTCCAAGATACTGTGAAGAGTGAACTCTGCTGTTATATTAATTCAGACACCCTGGTTCAGATTGCATACAATTTCCTTGAGGATAAAAAAAATCACATTAAATATATAAAAAAGCAGCCCTGAGCTGTGAAATGTTCAGCTTCAAGCAGTGTTTCATATCTCTGCCAAATCTAAAGGTCTAATTCCAAAAAGGCAAAGTATAAAAGGCAGCAGGGAGGGAGAAAATATTTCAATAGAAGAATAACACCGCACTGAAGGAATTTTTGTGGGTAATGGAAAGTTATGGAGGAGATTTCAGGTGAATATTTCAGATTTAGAACAGAAAGATATTTCATAGTACTTATGCATATTCAACTATATTTTTGAGAATTGTTTTTGTTCTTTTTATATGTTTGAGAAATTGTGTGAAAAGTATGCCGTGTTTTGAAATAAAATAAATATATGTAGTAAGTTTCAGCTTTACTATTTGCATAATGGCTACTTTAAACATATTAGTATGCTGTAGCAATCAAACTGTCAAGTGAGAGAGAAAATAGTGTACAGATTACATAAAACAATGCAGACAGAGTGAGGAGGAAAGTAAAGATATTGAGTTTTTTTCCAACAAATTAATATTTAATAAGGTACTTACACCGATTATGAATGACCTGCAAAGTTTGCAATTTGCAAACTAACTTTTGTTTTGCAAATGAGGAAAGAAAATTTAAAGTGTTCATTTTGTGATGACACAATTAAGTGTAAGAAAAAAAGTAGCTTAATGAGAATAAAAATAATATCTATATCTTCAGAACGCTAGTTTCTGCTGAAATGCTCATACTCCTGCATGTTCTTTATTATAGATTATGTACAAGTCTTAAGGAAATTCATGTTGGAAGAGAAGTATGATCGCAATTGCTGTATCTGGGGCTGTTATATTTGTTACAAGAGCTTTGAAAGGCTCACATAATTAGTGTTTGTAAATCATGTTGGTATAATCAGAGCGAAATTATAGAATTGTAAGGTATTATTCTTATTATTACTATCATCACATCAACACACCAATTAAAGACGCTTAAGCTCAAATGGTAATTTGCTATGAAGGGTTTTGACATAAAGGCAAATTGATTCAGATTTTGCTCTTGTGGTCTATGACGAGACCAGAGGTGGACAAAGAAATGGATGCTGAAACATTTTGTCGCATATTGTTATGGAACTTCCATGCAGAGTGGAATAGAGATTGCAGTTCATTTATGCATTCTACTAACAGAAAAATAGATTTGGTATCCAAGTTTATGACAAAGAGCTTTAATCCACACCTATTTCATATAGGTTACAGCACAAGCATTATTACAGTCTTATCAGTCCCCCTAGTTTCCATTCCCTATGTCTTTTGTCTATTCTTATATTTAATGTTACCTAGGAGCCAAATGGACGTTCATTTTTCTGAATTAGTTGTCAAGTAGAATTATCACCTTTCTTTAACATCTTTTTCTTATTTTTTCAACCCTCCTGTAAGCCTATCTACCAAGTTTATTCATGTCAGTCTTTACAAAAAAAAGAAATATTTTTTCCTGTTATTAGATTTTCCCATCCTACCTCATTTCCAGTTGTAATCTTTCCCAGTAGGTCTAAATGTTTTAAATCCCCTCTTAACATTAAGTTTTTCTATGTAGATGTCATTTATCTACCAAAACTCTGTGGATTGTCTTTCTTTCTAATCAAATGCTGCTCAGCATGGGAAAATCTGTGTTCTCTCTCCCCTTCAATCATTGGCATAAATCTTCAGCAGTCTACCTCTGTCTGTAGGATGACTGTTGCTAAAGACATCTGTCCCTTAGTGACATGACAGAAATAAACAGATCTGGTGGGTCTACCCTCTTAAGATGAGCACACCAACAAGTTTCTGAATATCTAAAGATAAGTTTTAGTGTGACAGATCAGGTAGACAAACTTAAAACAAAGAAACTCAAATATGCTGTGTAAGGCAAAAGAAAAAGAAAATCCTCAGTTTTGCTCTAACTGGATAGGTCACAATCTGTTAGCTTAGTCTCAGTCCACCAATTTACAATGGTGTTCAGAGATACTACAAATCAGAGCTTCTCTGTCAAATGCATTGTTCTGCAGCTGCTGATCTCTCTCATACATGTATCCGCTTCAGCCCACTTATTCTAAAAGGTGGTTCCAATTTGCAGTTTCTCTTTGCCCAGCCTCAGCTCTCCTCAAGAAAAAGGATCACTTTCTCTCCTTCCAAAGAGCTATATCCAACCATGATATGAAACAGTATAGAATATGGTGAGCATTCCCAGCCCTTCTAGCAAAACAGAACATACAAGCCATATAACAACAAAGGTCAAACCTTCATCCAAGACTACGATTTTAGCAATGACTTCAGTTGAAATTTTGACTCTGTTAGTCCTTCTTCTAGATGTCTGTATTACTGTGTAAGGTCATTCTTAATATTGTCATCAAATGACAAAAAAGATAATTTGATGCTATCTCTCTTGATAAGATTCCAGCCTCCAACTTGAAGCAGGACTTTCACCAATACTTGACAAGGCTGGCAATGTCTTTATACAGTTGAATCTCAAAAATCTGCAGAGACAGAAATTTCACAAATTATCTGTGAAATGCATTTAAATGTTGCACTAACCACTGCAAGTGAGGACAATTTTCCTCACATCTGACTTGAATATACCAAGCCACACTTTGCTGCTGTTTGATGCAGCTTTACCACCTGCCACAAAACAGAAGAACTTGGCACTGTGGTCTCTGTTTCTAGGACTGTTTATCAAACCACATAAAAACTGTTCCTTTTATTTTGTCTTAAAAGCTGTTCTCAAGCCATGTTGTGATATGAGGTGGTTGAAACTAGTTCAAAAGGCCTAAAAAAATGTCACTGTTTTTCACACTTGTTAAAACATTCTTTGCACTAGCCAGGGAAAAGAGGCCAAGCATTAGTCACTGCAATTTACAAGAGGGCTCAAAGGGCTCAGGGCTCCTGACACCAACAACACATGCCCACCTGAAATGATTGCATGACAGCTTATGTAACACACAGCTTCTCCTAAAGGAATGCCTACTCATATCAATGGGCACGATTAGCTGGTGTCAACAGCATAAAGGGGAAATTCTCCCTGTTTTAGATGAGTGCTCCCACCTTTTCCAGGACTTCTGGCATCATAATTCATTGCAGGGTCCCTTGGAAAGGTGAAACTATATATTTCCACTAATTCTCTGTTTCTTTTTTATTAATCTGCTTCTCTTTCCCTTGATCTTTCAATCTCTCTCTGCGTTTCTAATTCTGGAGAGGCAAATTATCTCTTTATATGGTTTGTATGTAAATACACTTTTGCTTTTGCCATGAATTGATAGTTATTTTACTCTGAAAATTGAATATTTTTAAACTAACTTAGAATTTATAAATTAGTTCAAAATTAACATTATAGTGTATTTTTTTCTTTAATTTATGTCCCAGAATTCCATTTTAATGAACTATGTTCCCCTTCTACTTACAAGAGTTGGGGGGGTCAGCATGTGACACTAACTGCCCTTCAGGTATCTACATGTTCCTGTACATGTAGGATGTGACTGTGGAGTGTGAATCCTTTTGGTTTCTCACTGGTCTCATACTGACAACCATGACATTATTGTTGGCTTTGATCTCAAATCCTGCCTACTTAAGAGTGGAATATCATCACCAGAAGACACCTAGACCAGCTTCCTCTCTGTAGAGTGATTAGATCCTCTAATAATAGTCATTTCAGACAATCTGGACCAGATCACTCTGTGCTTAGGAAAGCAAGTAAGAGAGCTTACGCACCTTTCGTCAGGACAGAAGAAAGTTTCTGGTTAATTTTATTTACTAGCATAGACACATTTAAAAAATGGTTGCTGAATCATCTTTGTTGAAAATGCAGGTAATTGAGAACAAGTACACATTAAATCACCTTAAATCAAAAGAAAGGCTATTGACTTACCAAATTCTCATAATCCAGAAGTACTCTGTATTAGGTTCTGTCAATCTACTGATATTTAAAGAAAATCAGGCATTAAAACTACATTAACACTGCCTGCAAAACTCTACAGTCCTTAGTAGCTACTACTCTTTGGAGCATGCAGCAACTGTCTAAGATATTTCCCACGTCTGCTTAGAGTGAGAAACTAAAAATAAAAAGCCACAGTCTAGTAAAACTCCTCAGTATACCCTAAGCGACAAAATTAATAACTGAGAATTACGCATCGCCAGCTACTGGTTGCCTTTTCTGGCTATGGATCCAAGATGACCCCAAAATACAATTTAATAACCAGTAATTACCTAGTCACAAAATACTAATTTGATATACATTACCTTATATATGTAGTAAAGACTCTTATGACACTGTTATTAGAAAATCTGATTATAAGAAAATCATATGCTTCTTCATGATGAAATAATGAGTCCCTTTACAGGTAAACTGGTACGCCTTGTTAATGGTTAAATCATTGAAATACACTAATGGCTAAACATTTAAGGCAAAAAAAAGTCTTTCTTTTTCTCTTCTCCACAAAAAAAATCATGTTTCTATGAAGTTAATAAGGACAAAATTCAAAGACAATGATAACATTACCCATATAGCAAATGATGCAGACACACACAATTGGAGAAGATAATGTGGAATGGAAAGGCCAATTTGCTTACTGTTTTCTGCATCAATTATAACCACTGAGGAAGAGGACTGAAAAAAAGACAACACTGATAAAAATATTATCCTTACAGAGCATAGTTTATGATATTATCTGTTTTAAAGTGAAATTATTTTTCTAACTTCTAAAGAAAAAGTATATATAGAATGCTAGGCTATATAAGGAAGGATGTGAAAAAATAGCTGAAAGCTACTTACTGTCATTGCTGAAACTGATGGTACAGCAGTGGGCAAAACATCACATTTTGTTCCAAAAGATATACAGAAAATTAACATCTGCAAGGTCTGTTAATACCATTAAGACTTGTTTAGTGAGAAAGGAACCATTATATAAAATATTACGTAAGATGACAATACACTGTGTATTGGAATTAAATGTTGATTTCAATTTATTAATGAAAATCAAGAGCTTTTAAAACCTGATCTTTAAATGTGGTACAAAACTGATGTATCGGGACTTTTAAGGTCAAGTTTATCACCTTTCTGTAAAGTTTATTACCGCTAAGTGCCATTGGAGACAAATCTAAGAGATTTCAAAGTACTACCTAGCAAAAAGTTGTACAGTAGAGAAGTACATTTTGAACTGCAACTATCTCACATGGGTCACTTTCAAAGTGATTTAGATGAGCGTCAGGTTTGATAGAGCAGAAGCATTTCTCTCTGTTTAGAAAGCCTGGATAGATGGATAAATATCAAAATAAATATCCAGGAATTCTTAACTCAGTCATGTCTTTGCAAAACACTTTGGAAACTGAACTGCCAAACACTTTTTGGGAAAAACAAAGTGTAAAATAAAGTAACGATAATTTGTTCACTAGGAAATATGAAATGCAATGCTTTAGTATTTGCAAACTAAATAAAAATGCTTCAATGAAGCAGTTATTGAAATAAAGTATTTTTTATATAAAATGTTCTACTAATTGTATGTTTTATCTTAATCTGTTTTTCAATGTTGTACATGGAAATATTAAAAGGATTTTAAAATAATAAGTGAATGTTAATAAAAACTAATAAAATATTGATAAATAGTGAGGATGATATAACCTCAGCAGAGTTGTTGAATACAAAAATAAATAAAAAATTAAATTTTTAAAGTTAATTTTTATTTTTATACTCTTAATGTGACATCACTTTTTTGCTTAGCATTGTCATTTGATTTAGAAGTGATTTATTTTGTTAGTATGTTTCTAGTTGGAATAGCGTAACATACAAAAAAAGAGGTTGTGCCAAAATGAATGGAAAATTTTGAATCAATAGAACTCTATTGGTTTATAATCAGACCTCAGATTATATTGGTGCAAGTTTCCTCTTTTCATGGATTTATGGAAGTATGAGTTGAGGGCTGCAATATTTTTTCTGTCCTGATGTGAGTTATTTTAACAATCTGATTTATGTCTGAAGATTTGTGATTTGTCAAAGTCATCTGACTAAAGCACCCAGGGCTTTTCAGAGAACCAGAAATTATTAATAATCATCTAAGCCCCCAGCCCCACTCCATTTCCAAAAGAATAGAAAGAAATGCATTTTCATAGGAGATGACCAAGTGTGGTAGCAAGTAAATAACTTAAAAAAATACCCAGGTCTGTCAAAACTTCTATTACAAACTGATCATGTTTATTAGTTCACTAATAAACATAATATCCAGAGAAGAGATATAGTACTTGAAGTCTTCTAGCTGATTTTAAAGTATAGAAAGACTTCTAAAAATATATCTATTTTATTAGATTTTGTAACTACGATATTTTTACCACAGAAAATTGAATTTAACATTCATGAAAGGTGCCAGATTGACAGGACTGGAAATTAATATCTTCCAGTTTAAGTCAGAGAAGGGCTGGAGTGAAGGGAGAGGCAAAAGAAATACTGTCTTCCCAGACTGCTGTGCTCTACTTTGTACTCTTATCTCTGGTGGTATTACTCCAGCACTGGGACAACCTCCCCATCGCTTCTTTCACTGAGCACAGCAGACTGCATTGTCTTCAATTTTGCAACTGTGAGAACAATGGCCATGCACTCAATTTCTCTTCTCGTTTTAGAAGTGGCTAAAGCTAAATACTGTGGGAAATTGCATATATTTGCTGAACTTTGTCCAGATTTCTTCATCAACACTCTATTAATTTGTGGTGGATCCATCAGGGCTACTGTTTAAACCAATGTAATAACACTGGCTCCCTCCCTTGAATGATTATATTAAACTGTACACACCCCTCAGAAAAAGTGCAAAGATCATTTCAGAGACAGATAATAAAAATAAGCAGACATTTAGCTACATAGAGGGAGAAGTATTTAGAAGGCATCCATGGTAGTAAGATGTAAAATAAGTAAGAACAGAAAACAGAAACTACATCATCAGAAGTCTCATAACTTTTCACTTCATTCCCTGCTCACCATCTTAAATTGCTATCCTTGTCTAAGAATACAAATATACTAAGCTAAAACCAAAAGCGATATTTAAGGGTTTTAAGTCTTTATAGATTCTCATGTGGCACAATCAGCATGGAAAAGGTGACGGTGATATGACTTACAACAAAGTTTATTATCAGTGTCCCATAGTACTGGCGAGGGTCCGAGTTAGAATTTACAGACTTTAGCTGGTTAATGTTAGGCTGACAGTCTAAAAGATGGTACAAGTTATACCACTTCTTCCATTTATCTAAGTTGCTATTCCAGTTTGAAACAATGGGATTATCCATGTAAGGATGAATCTGGTTACATAAACCAGAACTATGTCAACAAATGCCAATAGATGTCTGGGATAGAAACCTCATTTTCAAACCCCATCCTAAGAATCTCTTGGCTGATTCCATTTCTGTTTCATAAGAAAATCTGTTTCTGAAAATGTCCATGTAGGCTGTTGACAAATAGGCTAGTGACTGAGTTTGGAGCTCGACTTAAGTTGCGAGGATTTCCTTTTTTTTCTGTATTCATATTTTCTCTGTTCTTCTGTTAAAAAGATACCAGATTAGAAAAGCTGATCACATTACACTGTTCATATGTATTTGACAGTGAAAAAGAGAACAATTATTGTTGAAGGGGAAAACAGAAGAGTATGTTGTACTGTCTTCTCATGTTTAGCATACTCTAAAGCCAGCCCTGGAGCTAGTAAGATGCATGAACTCCTCAGGGCTGGAGTGTCAGTAAGCATTGGTATTCCTGGTGTTGAGCAAACATGCAAAACTGGGAAGACCTCTACCAAAGTTAGCAAGAGTAGTATTAAGAGTTATGCAATTATAGGGAAGTTACTCTCTTTGAATATTGACTACAGCCCTCCTTTCAACACTTACAAGCAAGGACAAGCTCAGTCTGACAGGACAGATGGATGTTCTCTTGCAGAGGGAGCTCTTGGTTATGCCTTGCTGGAGGAGAAACTTCCCATTGTGGCACATGTAAGCCTGCCACTGGAAATTGGTTATGAGATCACAAATCATCTGCATCCTTTAGCATATATACAAGCTTTATTTCCAGAAGATATTGTGTCCCACAATATATGTTTGCGCCAACAAAAAAATTCCTCTTTATTAATCCCTTTATAGAGATAACATAGCAGTCAGTATAGATGGAGAGAGAAATCTCAGTTGCTTAAAAATAAAAAAGTCAATATTCAGTAACTGAATTTAAATGAATAAAACAATCTGTAAAGATTCTATTTTGATTAGATCACATATCATTTCTGTGCTTTAATCTAAGTACAGCAATATTCCTTTTGTTTCTCAGTGTTTTTTTCTCCCTCAGCTGCTTAAATTATTGCTGATTCTTTTCATATTAAGGCCTCAAAGCATAAATGTAAGATCACAACACCTCTATTGTACAGGGAAGTATTAGTCATATCAATTGTGTCACAAGAAAAGCAAAAGCAGAACTTTTCAATTAAATATCCAAGGCCTGCCAGCAAGCTAACTGTATTCTTACTAAATCAACTCTTGTTAATTTCTTTATCCAGCAATCTGAACCATATGGTGTATGACAACCATGTTTGTGGAAACGTACAGTCTCTAAGTTTTAAAAATTTTTCAATAAACCCCCAGTAACACACTAGTTTGTACAATCAAGAAAATGTTACTCTTTATGTGTATGTATACCTACATACAATGGATAATTTAAAAATAACAAATTAAAAATTTTGCCAAGCTACCTGGAATAAAAGTTAAGTTACTTCTTTTAGAGTGATACAGTAATAACCTGACTGGATAAGTTATTTTCTAATTTTCTCTGTAATGTCTATTGGCAATTATTCATTTTGAAGTATTCTGGACATTCTATTTAAATTCTGTATCTTGCTTAAAATGTGATCTGGAGGAAAGGTGTCAGAGAAGACTCTTTAAATAGCCATATAGAAATACACATGTACTCAGCTGCAAACACAAATACAAGATGATACAGATTGCCTGGAGCTGAAGAAAGAAATGGGAGTCTGGGGAACTGAGCAGCCCAGGTATCTGATATTATTTAGCAGACACCTTTTTATACATGAGGAGTGTTTGCATTCTTCACAGTGGACCTATAATTGTCCTTATACACCAGTTGGTCCAACAGTCAAATATATGTCTCTCCAAGTAAGAGACAAGGATGTTGCACAGAATGATGTCAAATATTTTGCGCGAACCCAGGTAGATGATATCAGTTACTCTTCTCTTACCCATCAGCGCTGTAACTCCATGACAGAAGGCCACCATCTCATCAGGCATGATTTGCCCTTAGTGAAATCATGTTGACTGTTACAAATTGCCTCCTAATTTTGCATGTGCCTCAGCATAGTTTCTGGGAGGATCTACTCCATGATCTTGCCAGACACAAATGTAAGACCTACCAGCCTGTAGTACCCTGGGTCTTCCTTCTTATTCAAAAATGGAAATTAGTTTTCCCCTTTTCCGGTCAGCAAGAACTTTATCGAACTGCCAAGATTTCTCAAATATGATGGATAGCGGCTCAGTAACTTCATCTGCCACTTCCCTCAGGATCTGCAGATGGATCTCACGGGTGTCCTGGACTTGTACACCTTCAGGTTCCTTAGATGGTCTCAAACCTGATGCTCTCCTAGAGTGGATGGCTCTTCATTCTCGCAGTTCATGTCCTTGCCTTCTAAGCCTTCAGCAGTGTGGCTTGAGCCATTTCCAATGAAGAGTGAGGCAAAAAAGTCATTGAGTACTTCAGCTTTCTCCATATACCCTGTAAACAGGTCTCCTGTTTCATTCTGGAGAGGGCCCATATTCTCCCTAGTCTTCCTTTATCACCAACATAGTTATAGAAGCTTTTAATTTTGTCCTTAACATCCTTGGCCTGGTTCAATTCTATCAGGGCTTTAGCTTTCTTAATCTGATCCCTCGCTTCTCAGGCAATTTCTCTGTACTCCTCCCAGCCTACTATCCTTTCTTTTCCACCCTCTGTCAGCTTAATTTTTTGTGTTCGAGTTTGTCCAGGAGTTCTTTGTTCATCCATGCAGACCTCTCGGTGTTTTTGCCTTACTTACTCTTTCTGAAGATGCATTGCTACTGAGCTTGGAGGAGAAGATCCTTGAATATTGACAATTTTTCTTAGTCCTCTCTCCCCTCTATGGTTTTATCCCATAGCACTCTACCAAGAAGGTCCTTGCAGAGGCTGAAGTCCACTCTCCTGAACTCCAGGGAAGTGAGTTCACTGCACACCTTCCTCACTGTCCTCAGGATCTGGAATGCCACTATTTCATGGTCACTGTAGCCAAGGCTTCTCTTGAGTTTCACATTCCCCACCAATCCTTCCTTGTCTAGCATAGTTCATTTCCTTGTTGGTTCTTTTGGTACTTGGAGAAGGACGCTATCATAACTGCACTCTATGGAGCCTCCTAAATTACTTGTGCCCTGCTACGTTGTCCCTCCAACAGACACTGGGGTGGTTGAAGTCCCCAGTAAGGAATCACAGAATCACAGAATGACCTGAGTTGGAAGGGAACCACTAAGATCATCAAGTCCAACTCCTATCCCTGCATAGGACAACCCCAGCATTCACACCATGCATCTGCAGGCCTTATCTAAATGCTTCTTGAATATTGTCAGGCTTGGCACAGTGACTGTTTGCCTGGGGAGCTGTTCCAGTGGTCCACCACCCTCTGAGTGAAGAACCTTTTCCTAGTATTCAACCAAAACCTTCCCTGGCAACTCTTCCTGCCATTACAAGGACCAAGGCCTGTGAGTGCAACGCTGTCCCTGTGAGACCAACGTTACTGGAGCGGTAGGATTTTCAGTCTTGCAATCGTGTTTTTAGCATTCCACTCAGGGAGCTAAAGGACCTTACTGTTCCAACGGCCCAAGCATCATTTTGTGCACAGCGTGTGGTATAGGTCAGTAAAGGTTACCTGTTTTCCAAACTCCACACAGAAACAAATGGGCTGGATCTAATGCAGATATCGTTGGTTATAGTTCCTTCAAAAAAAAAAAAAAAGGATTCTGTGAGGCCATATCACTGCTAAACTATCTGCAGATCAGTTTTTTTTAGACTCCATAGTATCTAACTTGAATGTTAGTTAAATACAGCTCTTGCCAGAGATCAGAATAAAGTTTATTCCTACCCTCTTCTGAGCTTTAGAGGCTATAATCTTAACTAAAGCTAAATACGAGCGTGAATTTTATCTCCCACATTTGTTTAATTAAACATGGTTCATAAACTGCCATCATTAATACTGAATCATCTTTAAAAAAATCTCTGTAACAATAAATTAACCTTCAATTTTACATTTTCCCTTTTACGTACTATTTGATAAATCTTGCAATGGGATTAGTGGATATGATTTAACTAGAGACAAACAGTCATATACAAATTTCAACAGAAAATAGAATTTCTTACTATATTATTCAGAGAAGAGGCAATATTAAAAATAAAATGCAGTTTCAAAAGGCATGTTAATTTTAAGATACATGTTGATCTTCCTATAGTCTGCTATCTCTGTGATTATCAAGTAATGGAATAATATGAAAAAATCTAGTTCAAATCAAGTCAAATCCTTCAATGTTTAATTACAGATCATTTCATCTGACTTTCTGTATATCTCTGGCCTATTCAATTTGTATCAAACACATTATCCTTCACGATCAATCACTGAAGACCATTGATCATCCTTACCCTTTAAGACGGAAATCAGTCACAATTTTTAAAGTGAAATTCCCTACTTCTGTCTTCTAGTGCCTAGTGCCTTCTTGCTATGGTTCTGACTAGGCAGAAAAGCCTGTTGTTATGCACTAAGCTGTCTTGATAGGTTTACAAATTGCAGGTGTCACCTTTATCAGTCTTATTGTGATACAAACTTTTACGCTTTCAATTGTAAGACATGTAGATCACAAAGTGGTTTGTTCCTTTTTGATTCAGCCCTTGTTTATAACTTCCTCTGTAAGGTATAAACACAAGATCTTCATGCAATATTCCATTGCCTGTTTCACAGGGAACATACAATTACCAGGAATCTGTTTATTACTCCACTTCATTATTAGCAATTTTTGATACAAGCCGGCATATGACGCTAAAGGCAGAATTTTGTTTATGACTGTTCCTAGCAATATCCAACTCAAGTGCATCTCACTAACTGCTGGCTAGCCTGGTCCTTATGTGACTTTCCACCTTTACCAGAAGGTTTCCCTCTAGCAATTTTATTTTCAAACAATGAATGCAAAATATATATATTGAATGTTGGCCCATCCAGTGATTATTTTCTATTAACAAACACTTAAAGAATCCCATTTAACATGTGACCTCCAGATATCTGTAAATTTTTTATATCACCTTTTAATCTGATACAACCCAAATGCCTGTATGTATGTATTACATATGTAAGTCTGTATGTATTACATATACACAGATACCTTTATCAACCAAATTTGTTATCTTATCAAATAATGAAATCTAAACTGTTTGACAAAACCTATTTTCCATAAAATCACATTGACTCGCATGAATTACAGTCCCATCTTTCTGATTCTCTATTAATGGAAAATTGTATTGACTTTCACAATATATTGTCTGAGTTTGATCTCTGGGTTACTAGCATATAATTACTATGACTATTCAGCTCATCCTTTATGAATACCAGTACCTATTTCAGAAGTCTAGGTTTTCCTAGAATTTAAAGTTATCTTAAAACTTATAGTCTATTTATTTTTTTGTTTCTGTCACATACTCCTAGATGGGATAGTCTGCAGAGTTTAAATATTTTTATTTCACGTAGGTTATGAAGCTAGTAATCAGCCTCCATGACACAGACATTTTTTTCTCTGCAGTGATGACGGTGAACAAAATAATATTTACTTTGTCTTATTTTGTGTGTTTTTTCTTTATATTTTTATTTCTCAACATCACTGAATCAAGATGTTTCTGTAACTACGATTGATTTTTTTAATGGTGAACTCCATGGTTTTGACCAGTTAAAGAAAAACCTCTATAAAATTATAATTTAATTCATACTTTTACTTCTAGACATACTTTTGCCATTAGTTTCATGTGGAATTTGTATGTTTGTATGAATGTTCTTTCAATGGTAAGTAACATAACAATCACAAAGTTTTGGTTATTCAATGGAGTATTCTAATTTGTGCATGTTTTTTTGCCAAGGCTTGAAAACGCTTAACTGGAAATCAATATTTTTGTGAAAATTTGAGTCACTGTTTTTTATTTTCATCATTGGTTTATGCTGTTTCTTCATGGGGAGATGAACTATTTGTAGGAGTAATCAGGTAGCTATAGTAGACATTGTGTTATCAAACCTAGGAATGGCATGCTATGTGAATTGCAAGTGCTTCTCCCATTTCTGTTTTATTTTAGTCTAGGAGATTGTTCACACACAGCATCACAGTATCACAAGGTTGGAAAGGACCTCTGAGATCATCAAGTCCAACCTATAACCTAACACTAACACCAACACTAACACCAACCATCATCTAAACCATGGCACTCAGTGCCTAATGATAATGAGGAAATACAGATATAAAACTTCAACACATCAGATCACATCTAAACTCAGAATCTACAAATGCACAGTTCATATCTAAAAGCTCTTTTAATTTTCTCCTCCTTCTATTGGAAGAACGGTGATTTATGTCGTGTTTGCTAAGAGAAAATAGTATGTAAACATGCAGTTACTGTATTTACCTCAGTAAGGTGCTTTTGTTTCAGCAGACTAGGGATTATGACTGTATTTTCAAATGCCTGGAATGTGTAGCTAATCACAGACTGTGCATCCTACGATGCTGTTTCAACATATGACGGAAAATAAGTAAGAGTATTTCTCTATTATCTTTCAGAGTGTGTTAATAGAGCTTCCTGCCTCACCATGGTCTTTTTTCATGTCATTAATCGCTTGTCATGTTAGAATCTATTAGCAAAGCTGTGTTTTCCACCATGCTTGACAGACAGTTTGTTGCACTCAAGTACCATTTCCTTTAGGTGGCAGAGTGAATTTGCCATTATCAAGATTGGCTTTCTGCATCTACCTGCAACCGCTCTGTTCTTAATTAATGCCTCTACAGTTGAGCTGAGGGGCTTTGTTTTACCCAGAACGTTCTGATCATATCCTTCTACTTGCTACATGTCATCTCCTTCATTTTGTTGTTTTTATTCCATTTTCACCTCTCAGACTTCTCAAGAACCTGTTTTCCATCACCCTAAGTTGAGGTAGTTTATGTCAGAGAAAGGATGGCTGACTGGTGTGGAGAGAAGGAAGCTGTCTTGCCAATGGGAAGGGTTTTAACAAGAGGAGGCTATTGCAATCTACGTATCCTAACTCAAGCACTTACATTTTAAAGAGTAGGAGCTCTGGCCTTTCTTTCTGTCTGTGACTCTGTTCTAGATGGATCCTGAGCTCAGGGATGGCAGATCAGGCTCAGCAGCTGCTTCTGATGTATGGAGTACAGAGGAGCCAAATGTTTGAGACTGGACTTCCTGCAAAATCTCCTAAGGTAGGAACCAGATGTAAACATGGGAATCTTCATTTCTTTCCTTTTCTCACTTCATATAGAAAGCTAGTTTTTTGGAAGCTCTGATACGTAAATGTTTAATTTAAGCTACAGGTTCATATGTGTATAGGGAGAAAAGTTCAGTTTTGAAGGTTGCAGTGACTCAGCTCTCTGAAAAGCAGTGATACTTACCCTAAATCCAACCACACAAAGCAAAGAATGTGGTTTGGAAAGCCCTGTCAAAGTCTGTTTCAGTCTATAATCCATCCCAAATATTGTTCGCAGGCTCTAACCTTTCTTTTCCCTTCCTTGTACTTTTTTCTCCCACACCTATTATGATGCTACTTCCCCTTCAAGAAGTCTTCACAGTCATTCCCATTTTCTACTATTCACTTTCACATCATTCTCTAAAACATTCTATGTGTATCTGGGTTTTTTTTTTTGTTTTAATACTCCTATTTAATACTCCTATTGTGTCCTATTGTTTACTACTCCTAGTGATTTTATCATGTGCTCAGATTACAGTTCCCCAAAACACAAATCCTCTGACAAAGGTGAATTGCAGTATGTCACAAACAAATGATATAGCCTTTCAAGAGTGAAACGTGAACTGGCTTCAAGTAAATATCACAGACTGAGAGGTACTACATAAACCTCCTCTCAGCCTTGAATAGAAACTTCCAAGCTCATAAAATCTCTATCTACATGCTCCTTTTATAAAACCCAAATCCTTTTTTTTGATTTTTATTTTTACTTCCCTGAAAAGATAGGGTATACATAGATAAAATATAATAGTAGTAGTGAGCATTATAACCATTTGAAGTGTAATTCGGAGCTGAGAATAGAGAAGTAATTACAATCTGTCAACTTTTTTAGACAGTCTTTCTGGACGATGATAAATTGTTGGAATCCAGGGTATTATCCATACCTTATTCACCTTTTTATGACAACTCAAACAATCATTTTTATTTCGGTGTATTTAGTAGAAAGTTCTCATACTTTGCTATAGTTAAAGGTTAAAATTATCTTTGTCTTCCTAAAATCACTAGTCATGTGACAACCATAATTGTCAAGGACAGGAATTTTTTCAGCATAGGTCAAATCCTTAACAATCATCTACCATTTTTAAAAAATCTGGAGTTGTTACAATGTGGATTAGACCACTAAACATTTTTTACACAGTATTCTAAAACTGTAGAGTGGCTACAATCAATGCAACAAGACTCCCCAGTATGACAATGCTCATTTCAGGCTGCTGTAAATTTTGACTTGTTCAACTCTTGATACAATTACCTTATCTTATATGTAAACACATAAGTTTCCTCAGTTGTGTCGGTTATGTGTTTAAGCATGACTGAGGAGAGAAATGTCTTCCCCACAACTCTTTCCTCTATTAATGACACTTGTTTGGATGTCCTTGCCCATGAACTCTGTCAATATTGAGAATTAAAATCAACCAAGGACTTTATTCAGTGTCACAGATTGCATTCTCTTTTTTCCAAACGCTTTATCCTCAAAATAAAAATTCATCCATGAGAAGCATAGGGAAAAATCCCTATCCCTTTGTATTTTGCAAACTGTCCTTGAACACTGGCTGGAAAAGCACTAACTGGCATAGGCTAAACCCACGCTGGTGTGGTAGAAATTTTAGTATAAACATGGGGGTTTTTGCCAGTATTTCCATGGGTACAGAAATATTGATTTGCAAAAGATCCCACATATTAAAGGGATTTTGCTGGAAGAATTACCAAGTGTTCATCTGCCACTTGTGTCTCAGTCAGGGGCACTACCCTTATGTGATATCAACTGGACCTCACAGTTTTTAAATGTGTTCAGCATTTTCAGTTCATATTAACCAGGCCTGGGTGAACTCCTCATCGTGTTTCCGTTTCCTTCCCCTCTTAACAGACACTGTCTTTCTAAGAGTTATACATTTAAATGCCCTTTGTTTGGCACAGAGGTTGTTATTGTTTCTCCCTATTTAATTTGAGCATCCTTGAAAGGTAATCTGAAAATTGCTTGAATACTTTGTTTTGTGGAGAGTTCATGTTTTCCAGGTTTTCTAAGCAGCTGAACTCCAAGAAATCTTGTAGCTTTGGCCACTTATCCGTTTTTCTTAGCCTGCTTCCACGTTTACAGGTCCTTTCATATTGCCATGATTTGACAATATGCAATTATTTTATTTATTTTGCACATGTAATAACCTGCAGGCAGCAGATTTTCATCTAATAAATGATTCTGTCAGAGACTTGGACAAAACAGACTTTTCTGGTGACAATCATTGCCTGTAAAAATGAATAACACAACAAACAAACATTTATTCCAGAACTAACTGCCTATTCATACAGTTCAACAGGCTATCAGATTAGCTGTAATAGTGCCTTCTGGTAACTACGAATAAAACCACAGTCTGCGTCCTTTCAGATTTTTTTTTTTACCTGTTTCTGTATAAGTGGATTTATCAGGTGTCTGTGTCCATTTTTTGGAAGTGGGGGACAGTGGGTGTGGCCTCTATGAGAAGAGGCTGAGGTTTCTTCCTACCTAAATCTGTTTCGATTGATAATAAATTAATTTTCCCCAAGTAGAGTCCTTTTTGCCTGTGATGGTTAACAGTAAGTAGTATCCTTCCTTGATCTTGATGCCTTGAGCTTTCTTATTCTATTTTCCTTCCCCATCCCCAACATCACTGAAGAAAGAGAGGGAGTGAACAGCTAGGTGGTTTTCTGGCTGTTTGCCAAGGTTAATCCAGCACAGTGAAGTTACGGGATGGAAGATGAAAGCAGAATGGATGTCTTCCTCTCATATAGAGATGTAAATTTAATCCAATCATCTAGTTTAAATTTCAGCTTCTCCAGGTAAGCCTGAAGAGTCCCTGAAACTCATCCCCTCATTATTTAAGTGGAAAAGCAAGCAAAGATGCACCTTTTTTAAAGATACACATAACTGTACAGTCTTGAATAATACATATGAATGTTATATATGACACTTTTGAAGAATAAAAGACCGTATCTTCGTATAACTTCCAGTCAAAAAAAAAGAGACAACTTTATTTTGTAATTTAAAAAGATTAAAAGCAAATTTGACAGTCTACACCGATGAAGTAGAAATTATACAACCCTCTACTGAATAAGAGAAGAATAAAGTAACCAAGTCAACAACAAATTAAACCAACACAACAGTCTGCTAGATTATTCCACTGTGAACAACTTGCCCTCTGGTTTCTAGTAATTGCATTACGTGTAATTTGGAAAGTGTCATTTCTTCTTTAACTGAAACCCAGAGAAAGAAGTTGCGAAGTCCTATATACCACGCAGTCTCTAAGAGCAAGTAATTAATAACACAAGGGAAATGATATCTTCCTCACATAATCAAAATTAGAATATATTATTAGTCTGGCAGGATACAAGATTCAGAAGATTTAGGTGCTGAAGTATATATAGACCTTAAATGAAACTTATTTTCAAAGTAAAACTCTTATTTATCAGTTGAAACATCTTATCAACTTGTACGTTCAGATTAACTGAAAGAATATATGAATTCAAGACAGTTTTGACTAATTGTTTGAATTGGAGGAAAAAAACAGAATAACTCCAACAGCATTTCCCAATGGCTAATAAAATTTATTTTTCAAAGTAGAATACTATATTATTCCTAGAATAATTCATATTTAAAATAAGAAAATTCTCAAAGATTTTTAGAGTAGTTATAAAAATACTCCTACTGAGTACATTTCAGTCTGGGCATTTGGATTCTCTTCCTAACTGAGGGCTGTGGGGAAACTAGTATTTGATTATAGAAGTATTTTCAGGATATTTTATAACCTTTTTGTACTATTTATATGAAGAATTTATACTAACACAGAAGTCATTTTAGTATTACCTAATGCAAAATATGTTACAATTTCCTAGTTTGCAGCTTGCTGTATTATTATTTCACCTTCTAGTGCATTTGTGAAATACATACAAAATTAAGACAAAAATAAATAGGTGTTTATTTCTCAATCATATGTAAATATATTCAGTTCAATTAAAATCCAATCATTAATTTTGAAAATTGTTAATGACTAAATAGCTGGGAATATTTATTCCAATGGTGTAAATCAGTGAAGCTCCACTGATTTCAATAGGACGATGTTGATTAACTGCAAAGAAGACTCCAGCATTTGGTTTCCAAATCCAAGAGTAATAGGCTTTTGTAGGAAAAGATAGTTTCCCTGCCTGTTGCAGATATGGAGTCTTACACATACATAAAACATTAAAACTCACACTGGTGAGCGAACAGGTTTTTAATTATTTATCACACTCAAAACATAGAGTGTGATAACATTCCAGAAGATGCTTTTTCATTTGTTATAGCAAGTTTGCTTAATGAATGTTCAGCATTTGTTTGCTAAGCATGAATGTAAAGTGGAGCCCAATAAGATCCTTGTCAAAGATCATTTAAATGGTAATGCCATTGTTGCATATGTGATTGTCTGTGTTCCTTGTAAACTACTTACTCCTACTTTCCCTACATTGCTTGCTTGCAAAACTGACTGGTTTAGCACCTGCTGTTCCCAACTAAGATTTTTCTAACTGCTTTTGTATTATTTGGTATATGTACTAAGGATGTGCTTGTACCAGCGCATGTACGCAAGTAGGGAAGTCTTTTATAATTTAGGAGCTCTGAGAACTTTGTTCCCTTCCTTTCAGAGAAGATAACTTGAGTAATATTATTTTTATTTGTGTCTATAGGACTCAGAGTTTTTAAAGCCTAGAGATGTTGTATGTGAAACTTTGAAAACTACATGGAGGCAAATTCCTTTTAACACTGAGCATCTGTGCCACCGCCCAAGGTTACAGGTCTCTTCAGAAATTTACATATATATAATTCTCTTGTTCGGTACAGATATAAAATGAGATCCCGGATCCATGTGTGTCTATTGCCTACTTACGCTGCTAAAGTACATCTAAAAACAGGTTGGGATATGAAATAATATTTTTAAAGTAGTGATTGTCACTTAAACAAGAAAATCATGAAACTATATCCTGGCTAACTACTAACACAGTTCCTTGGAGGATCATTCCATAGTTTTGAATTATTGTCCTCCAATTAAAACATTTCTGACTTTCCTTTTATACTAAAAGACTATTCTCAGTTTAGTTACTGCTTTATTCCCTTGAATTTACCATTGAGATTTCTTTGCTGATTGTGGTTGCACTTTCCCCTATTACTTTTGGTAATTTATCCTTTAGTGAATACTGGCACTACTTTTAAAGCCAATGTTAAATTTCTCCTTGTCCCAAGAACAGAGACCTACACCACTGTTTGACCTACACTACTACAATGTATTGTCTATGTTAACTGTTCCTTATTAGCTCTATTTTCAGGTTAACTTCTCCTACATTCAGCTTAGCCTTCATGAAGCATTTTCCTACATTCTGTTTGAATATTGAAAAGAGTCTACCGTTACTTCATTCTCCTCTCTGCTGTTGAGGATATTCGGGTACTGATACATGTCGGTATCAAATGAAAAACTCAGCAGTAGCAAATCTTGTGCTGCCAATCAAAGAAAAAGTATTAAAAACAGGATTTCAGAAAAAGTAGAATTTTTTTTCATTTTGCCATTCTACTCTTGCAGCTTGACAGTGTTACTGGTACTCTGGCTGACAGCAGAATTCAAGTGGGATGGAAAGGGATGGTGGCTTCATAGAGCACATGAAAATTGCTGAGTGACTAGTAGATTTTTTTCTCAAGAGGTATGTGGAGGATCTCTGGATCTACTATGATTATGCTGCAACTATCATTCCTTTACATCTCTAATAATCGTGTGTATGACATGCTTTTTCATTTCCTGAGGACACAAACAGCAGTGCATGTAACAGCAGTTCCCAAATTTTCCTCTCTCCCTACATTTCAGAGTTATGACTCTATTCACATTCCTACTTCATGGCCTGAAATTTGGAAATGGATGAACTGAACATATTTTGCCCATTCTTTTCCTTTCTGCCTTTACGCAACCTTTCACTTGACTATGATGTTTACTTTTCCACCTTGGCATTATGTGCTTACCATAGAGAAGGAACAGATCTTAATTTATTATCTACTTCATCATGTTTCTACACAAGCAAGAATATAAAGATATGTGTTGTTCCTCATTTCTTTTTATGAAATCTGTTTCCAGAGGTCTTTAGTGAGGAAGGTATCACTGACTCCTAGGTAAACTCTGCCAAGGTTCAAAATTATTACATTATTATGATCTTTGAAATCATGAATTAATAACTTCATTTTTCATAGCACTCTTTAAGTTGTTGAATGTTATCTGTTCTCACATAACAGCTAGAAGAATAACTTATTTGGATGACTGTTTCTGGGCAGTGTGGGGGTCTATAGTATATTAGGAGTATTGCTGACATTTCTGCAAAGACTCAGCATACTGCTCTGGAAATGTGCTGGGTGAGAGAGTGTAAAAGAAGAAAGGATTTGGGAGAAAGATTTTCAGTCACAGCCTGGAGGCAGGAAAAGGAACAGCAAAAGCAAAAACAGGGAAGTGTGATAGTGAGCTCTAAATTAAGCTTTTTAGGGGCAATAATATGAACGTGTAACTGTAAAGATGTTCCTGGTAAGTTTCAAATCTTCCATGAACCACAAGTTTAGGAATTCAACTTTCTTTGAAGGTATGTAATTTCCCTAGATTCCCCACTTCTCCTCAATACCAAATTCTAATCTTTACTTCATCTTTCACCTCCATACTCTCCTGATTTCTCCAGATACTATCTTAGAGTTAGAACAGAAACCCCATTCCTTTGGACTGAAACTTCATCCATCCAGGACCTGTCATTCAGATTGGAGCAGAGTGAAGATAGCACATGCAAGGTGCCATAAGAACAGAAGCATTGATGTTTCTGTGGCAGCAATAATGGAACCAGCTTTGGTGACTGAAGCAGTTCACACATTTAGAAGCTGCTGCTTCAGGCTAAATTCATCTCCATGCAGTTGTTTTACTCATCTGGGAACATTTCATGGAAACAAATTGGCCACTTCACACTTCTGTGAACCTCCTAAAGTACAGATGGATGTGGAGAGCCCTTTGTTTTCATACTTCCTTTTTGAAGTCTTTTTTTTCAATACTGGCAGTGTCACTATGGCAAAAGCAGTGTTTTGTGATTAATTTCATGTAGTAGTACAGTTGAAGACTAGACTGTCTATGGTTAGGCTGATGAACTTTTGAAGGTATCTTACAGACTAGATGACTGACAAGATTGTTTTAAACTTGTTTTCTTTGGAAGTCATGCATGTAGAATTTAGGATAAGCACTACTGAAGCGAAGTATTTCCAAAAGTGAAAGATATATACCCTATAATACAAGCATATTTAACTTCTATGTATTTATAGATATGAATATAGTCAAGTGTAGGAATATATGTAATATAAGATTTTAATCTGTGTGTCTCTGTGTATATAAAACAGTTAATAAATTCTGGTGGTTTTCCTGTTTTTTAACACCACGATGGCTCTGTATGTCTCCTTCCCAATGTACCCCACTTAATACTGTCCTTCAGAAAGAGAGTTTGGAAATGTATTTTTGAAACTGTTTTGTTTAATCTCTTATTATTACTTAGGGTTGGAAGAAGAAAAAAGCCTAGTTAGTCAGTTCTACTGTGTTTCAAGTATTTCAATAAGACATGCATTTTATGCTGTACTGCACGTGGGCAACACCCGTTACAACTCTACTCACACATCTTTGTGGAAAAAGAAAAAGACATTACCAGAGAACAACGGATGGTGCCTTGCTAAAATCCATTCTGTATTTTATTTCTGGAAAATATTTTTAGAGAGAAATCTAGAATTAAGAAAAGAAATCAAAAAAATGTGTAGAAAAGATTGATTTGACAAGATGGAAGACAACACTACTGCATTTATGGCTTAAAGGAATGACAACAAGTAGAAATGGTTGTGAAGGGAGCCGTTTGTAAAGATGTCAAGTAGGAGGAAGTGTAATGGGAAAGACTAGTTAGTCATGGAAGAGAGATAACCGGTTGCACTTCATGGATCAGAGAAATTCAGGGAAGCTTCTCAGCACCACTTCCTTTCCATTTTTTTGGAATCTTCAGTGACGTAAGAATGAAGTGTGGATAGATGGGGAGAGTATCTAGAACTTTATAAAGGAATTCCAAAACTCATAAGGTACATCACAGATCTTTAGACTCTCCAAGCAATGGAGATCAAAGTCTTTTTTTTTGTTTATATTTGGTTTAGAGGGTGATGGGTTTAATTATTATAGAGCGCTATAAGCTGGCCAGAGGAAAAATAATTATCTGGCCCAGAAGGACTATTAAATAAAATGACATTTCTAATAAAGTGTGCTGTAGTAATTGTCTGTATCATTTTATCGTAGACTACTTCTGGAAAATGTGTTTTCCAAATCAAGACGTTTAGCAGCATTCACACAATAACCTACCTACTCTAGAAAAAAATAGAAGATAATTCACTGACGATATCTTGCAGGAAAGAATCTACATTTTTACTAACTTGTTGACTGGGATTTTTTTAATGTGTTAGACATTCTTTGATACATTTCCTTAAAAATGGCATAATTTAAAAAATATGCAGACTATGGGAAACTCAGTTGTCTTACACCTCTAGTGGAAGAGTCACACAAACTACATTTCCCAGTGGACATTTCTTCATCTTTTATGCATGATACAACTTCTTTCTTTCCTCTCATCACTTTTGTCCCTACACCCTAGACTATTTATGTGAGGTAACCCTCTGTTGCTCCCTCCAGACTTCACACACAGATGCAACAGGGAGCTTTCTAAACACAGAAATGCTCAGTTAGAAAAATGTCTTACATTTTAGAGAGGTAGCACTCTTTGGTAGTTATGAGTTTAGGATATGCAGTGTTTTTGTTAGTAAATATTGAAGAAAAGCAGGTTTTCTCACACATTCTTCTGTCTGTCATCGTGTCTTTAAGTTATTTCCAAAGTTTATGCATCTTAACAATCTTGAAGACACCCACTTCTCAGTTTCCCTGGACAACACCCTCATCTGTCACTACACTGCTTTACCACAAAAATCAATGCAACTGCAGTTCTTTGTCTTGACTGAAGTGTGGTCTTCTCTTAATCTCTCCTCCTTATGTTAGTAGTTAAAATATGAGACAAATCTCGTTTTGTTTCATACCCTTTGCAGCAGCACCTTAGCTTTGCAATGGCCAGTCAATGCACAGCAACAACAAGATTTATCTCCTTCCTACTGGAAAAAGAGCCTCACTGATGATGTGAGTGCCACCACTTACCTGGGCCCTTTATACTGTGTGATTTTGGTTCTGACTAGTGTTACAAGTGTCCATTCAGTTCCTCTCTTCATTCCCCCATATGAGTGGAAAACAGTCCTCTCAGACTGAGAATAGTTGTTTCATTTTTATATTTCCTTTGGAAAAGGACAACAGTAATGAAAACAAAGAACTTTGGTTTTAGCAGGAACAGTACACACTTCAAGCCAGACTAATGGTTTTCCTTAGTTCTGACTGTAAGTCTGTGACAGTTTCTGTGTCATGATTCTTCGCCTGTTTCCGTCTTGTTTACCTGTGAAATTCTGTGCTGCTCCTTGCTTTCTCTGCACTCCTACCCAAAGCAATAATAATCCTCTGTATTTTCTTCCTACCTAGGTACCTAGGAAAAAAAGTAGTATGGAATAAAAACTTCGCAAAGCCTGACCTCTGAGCCAATGTTAAAGGAGATTAAGAAGGACAGTTAGTAAAACCAGCATAGGAGTCTGTATGTCTCACTGTGTATGAAAGAGAAGAGATAGACTTACCTAAGATGTAACCTTGGGGTTTTGGCTACTTTTAACACTCTCTTGAAACTGTTGCCTAGATTCTCTGGATAATTCTTGTGTGATCAAAACCCTTATATGATGAGTGTCCCTGTATAATGCAGATGAAGAATGGTTGGAAGCTAGACTGTCCTTGGAAGACAGAGAACATTTTTATTAGGTATTTTGTAGCATTTGTAGAGAAACATACTATTTTAGTTGTAATGTTTTTTGACCTCATGGATCTTCAATGCCTACTTCTAAGAACTGCTCAAAAGACAGCAAGAACAACCAACTTTTTGTCAGGAAGCTATTCACTGTCAAGGTGTTTGTGCCTCCCTAAGAATATTTTGCAGTTTAACAAGCCCTCACAAACAAAGTTAATAACCACTTTTTTAATGTATCATTTTTTAGTTAATATACATAAATTAAATATATTTTTAAGGTTTGGAAACATCTGATTCAAAATGGTTTTCAAATAAATTTGGCATTTTTTATAGATTATTCATTAGTGAGACGTAATATAACTCATAGGAAATCTAACTACGATGCAAGTGCTTTCTTTGAGAGGTTGCCTTTGGTTTCAATAAGTACAGAAGCAAATCTTTGTCATTTAAGAATAGTTTTAAGTTTTATTTTACCAATGTTTGGCAAGTTTCACTTAGAATCTTATATCTGGCATTTACAAGACCAGCTTTGTACTTTAATTCTCTGACTTTGAGACTTGAACTCTAGCATGTAATTCGAATTTTAGCATTCACAAGATAGAACATACAGGAAAACATAGAAGTACTTAGGAATAATTTTCTGATTCTATTTTCATTAAGAAAACAGCTGACCAACCATACCCTTGTGCAGCAACTGTTCCAGGCATAGATGTATAAACCTATCAGAGCTTACAAAATGATAGACAGCTTCCAAAGGATTGTTTAGAAACCAAAATCTGGATTCATATTTTGCAAGGAATCAATCAGTGAAGCATTGCTTTGGTTCCAAAGGAGACTCTGAATAAGGACGAAGCTATGAAATTATTCCTGCCACCAGATGCTGTTTGTCTGCTTCTGTGCTCTAATTGCTATCAATAATTAAACACAGGTCTCTGATTCATATGCGCAGAGGCAGAGAATCTTAAATTAAACATTTTAAAGTCATTATAGTACATTTTATATGTTCAGCTAAACACTGAACTCAGGCTGATTATGATTAAATATACTGATACTAAATTACATATTGATTCCATAAATATCAACAGATACCCAGAGCAGATAAGAATATTCTTGGTGAATAGAAGGAACATTTTAATTTCAGATGACTAACAGATACCAGCTTATATTTATTTATACAAGTTACATTATGTTGCATATTTCACAAAGAGATTGCATCTCCCAGTTGACTTTCAGAAAAAAGAAAATAATTTCCATCTAGTTGGAAAACAAGCACTGACAATGTGTTACACCCAAGTTTGTGTGACAGCTACTTGAAAAGTCAAGTTTGAATGGAAGTGAAGCTTTCACTCGTTAATCAGTTTGTGACAGGCATGGCATTTTCCAAAACTACGTCCCTAAGGTGATTCTCACTCTCTGTAACAGAATACAGTCTGCAGTACCTCTTGAGGAAAAAAATTACACTCTTTGAAACTACCTGTGTTTACCCTTTGGCAGGGTGTACAATTTGATGACATACTTTTCTTATGATGATTCCTATTAGTCATAGTACTATTATGCACAAAGGTTTGGCAGACTTTCAAATAGACATATGATAATGAACCATCTCTGGTGATTCACTCTTTCTGCCATAGCCAGAGAGGTCAGTGCATCATGACCCATAATATCAGGTTTGCAAAGGAAAGGACCTCTGGAGTCTGATGACATTATTCAGACATTCTTCATTTGCTCATCCCATACTGTTGAGACTGTTGTCCTCTGCTTCCAGAACACTGTGAGTTGCTTTCTGTGACTTCTGCTCAATATGAGAAAGGTTCAAATGACTCAGATAAACCTTGGCGAGGGTGGACTGGAGATAGGAGATATTTACCTGAGGTGAATTCTCATTCATGATGTGCAGCTAAAGGTTATATTAATTCTTTTTTTTTTCTTTAATAATTTGCCGTTGAATAACTCCAGGAAGATACAAATCCGGGCAAGAGAGAATTCATTTGACATAGGTTTCTAAAAGACAAGTTGAGTCAGACTTTAAATAGCCCCATTCTTTTCGCAAAACAGTCTTGATTTTGTAGATGTTTTACCATTGTACTGTGTGTGATGGAGATCAGTAGGCGACATTTGTTCCAAAACATTAGCAAAAAGTCTTTATAAAAATGACATAAATTAAAGCTCTCTTCCTTAACTTACATTCCCAAAATTTTGGCTCTCTTTCATAGGTTTTGTTATCAAAGGGAAAATCCCATCTTCTGAAAAGTTATTTCAGAACCTAAGACAACCAATGCAAATCAGCAGTTGTTTCTACAGTTAACTGTATTATGAAAGGACCTATTGTTGCTCAGGATATGAAATAATTTAACTTCATTCCTTAACATGATATGGGTACTTAAACATAATTGTTTAATGTCATTTTAGGTGCAAAAAGGTTTTACATACATGCCTCCAGCTGCACTCCAAAAGAATATAGGTCTCTCTTAGGTCCTGTGTCATACTGACAAGCCAAACTGAATGTCTCTAGGATGTTGCAAATGGCATTTGTGTTTAAGCAAGCTGACTTATTGGCACATGTCACTTCTAGTTTATCTGTTCCTAGTAGACTACCATGAGCATTAATGTTTATGAAATATTTGGAAAAATAATGGGCCCTAAATCTAGCACGTGTCATGACATAGTCAATAAAACTAGAAATCTTTATTTAACTGTTGTGCCTTTTTGTATTGTAGTCACTCCTTTTAGGCATTTTTAAGAGGAGGAACAACTAAAGTGTGATTAAATATGACTAAAATGGTAACACAGTCACAAACCCCATTTTGAGTGGATTTGAATTTGCAAAATTAAACCAGATAGATGTATTAATGTCGGAATGTTTCCTAATGACAGACCGAGTGTAGAACTCTATTACTTCACAATATTTCTGCCACAAAAAAGAAAAAATTGCCATAAAAATTGCCAGGTTTTCTGACAAGCTGATGTTATTCATCAGAACAGCCTAATTACCTGCTACAAAGTTCAACTGACATTACTCATTTTAAGACCTTATTTATAGTTTCTCATAATTTTACAAACCCATAATGCTGTGGACTGATACACTTTGTGTACATACAGTGCTTTGTGAGTGAACTGTAAACATTGCCAGACCATATTAAAATATTGTTTGAAATACTCTGGCCAAAACAGTTCAAATACACTTTATATTAGGCAAAATAAAGAACAAGCTATTCTGTTCTGTTTGCACAAACCTCATAGTTAAAACCACAAAAATGTAAGTATTCTCTTCCCATAGCTGTGTGTTTTAATACAGTACATTTGGCAGGGACATGTCATTAGCAAACTGCCTGAGTCATCTTAATTCAGTCCCTCACTGGGAATTACTTAATGACAGAAGTATGTAGGTTGGGCTCCCCATGTGATGTAGAAAACTGATATATCTCAGGGTTCTGGTTCATGTATTAATGCAGACTTCTGTATTTTATTTAGTGAAAACCTTGAAAGGTGAATAGCAAACAAAATCGGAGATTCAAAACAGAAAAAAATTCTAATCTCAGAACTTAAATCCTGTTTCCAGTGGTTTGGTGAATAATGACATTTTGAACAGAATTAATTGAAGGCTGGAAAATAAGCTCATCCTTTTTTGGACCTCCAAAAATATAACAGAAGGAAGAGATACCATGAAGGCTTTATTCAACAGATTTCAGGTATATTAAGTACTCTTACTTGTCAAAAATCTACCTGCAAGAAAAATCCTGCCTGATGTGTAAATTCTCTGATGTGTAAAGAAGCACAAAACCTCCTCCTTTCCTTCTCCTGTGATAAGGACTTCCAAAGTGGTAGCAGACTGGTAAATTTTGTTATTTCTGAAAAGAGATGAATTTACCATCCAGACTTTTTCCTAACTGAGGTTCTTCACCTGTTCTACTACCTCTTTTTGGTCACTCTCTCTAAAACTTCTTATGAGTTAAAAGGCACGACATGCTAGTGAAGACCTCCTTATAAAGACAAAGTTGGATTTCCTCTTCACTGCAAGACATTCCTCCTTTCTGTTCCATGCTTCCTACATGCCAAGGACCATCTGCTTCCTTCTCACATCCTTCCCTATGATTTTCCACGTTCTTATTTCCTTTTGGCCTGCCTGTTAGGCAAGAAGCTCTACAGATAGTATTGAAAATGTGGTGACTTGTCACCCACCTCTCAGAAGCTGAATTGACCAGGCAGAACATGTTAACTTTTAGCAGTCACATGTAACCGTTAGGCCATATTTCTTTTTTTTAAGTGAGTTCTGAGTACTTTAATGTCTTTAAGATTTCTACTCCTCTGGCCAGCTTGGCTAATATTTGATACTGGGATCAAAAGTTTTTATGAGAAAGAGGGTTGACAGAAAAACTCAGTCACAGAGACAGCAGTGATGTCATCACATCAAGTTGTTCGCCTTAGGAAATCAGACAACCCTGGAGTTTCCTTACTGAATATGCCATAGCTTCCTTACATGATGGTGAGGACATCACTTCAATCATCTAAGTATGACTTCAAATAGTAGAGCTGAGCTATAGCAACTAGAGCTTCTGTAATTAAAGGTTGTGTTTTAAAAACACATGAACTACTATACCATACTAAGAACTGAAAGCAAGCATCATGTGGGACAGGTGCAAGACACTTAATTAGGACAGAAGCATAGTCTGAATTTTTCTGGTGGAAATTTAAGAAAATATTTGGGTTCCTGAAGTGACATTTTTGTGAAATTTAGTGGCTGAAGTTCTGAAAAATGGTCTTTATTACTTACTACTTGAGTGAAACTGAGGTCTTTAGTGAGATATTAAGAATTTGAGGATCCTGACAATTTTTTTTTCAAGTTATTTCTCAAGGTAAAACACACTATCAGTCCTTGAAGAAAACCATTCCATAGACAAGGGCTCTCCAGCACAGTTTACTGGTGGGACCGAAACTGATGGCAATAGTGTCAAGTGTCACGAGTATTATTTTTTACACAGATCTAACTCTAAACAAATTCAGGATTTATTACTATTTTTGATCTAGATCACAAGATTAGGCGTGTAATTCTTAAAAACTATTAAAAATGAGCCACTTTGAAAGAACAAGTCAATGGAGCTTGTTACAACAAATATGGTTACTTAGTTGAAGTTTTGAGAATGATAAGGTTCACCCAAGACTTACAGCAGGCTTTCCTGAATCAAATTGCACATGCACACATGCAGAGGTTAACTCATATCACAAACAGACAAACAGTTCTAAATCAAATTGCGCAGATGTGTATGGAACTTAACTATGAATAAAATTTCCCTTTTTGTGAGTTTCATTAATTGCCCTCTTTTATGAGGCAACACTCAGTTAATGAAACTCGCAAAATCAGGCCTTTGAAACTTCACAAAATCATCAACAAATGACCTTTCAATCCTCAGGAAATCAACCCTGAGAGACATCTGAACTCAGAGGGAAACACTGCATCACACATTGCATTGTGGTCCTGGAGGGCTAAAAGGGTCTCACTCTTGATTGCTCTTCGTAGGATTGCAAGATGACTTGCATTGATTTACATTTTCTGTTCTGGCTACAATTTGTGCTGAGCCATTATGTTATAAAATTCAGAGAACAGATGGCAGAGGTGTGGTCAGGTAATGCCTGACTGTCCCAGCCCCAAGACACTGCATTTTTAACCAATATAACAATAGGAGTTTTTCCCAAAACGTGCATAACTTATCCTGAGACATCAGATTGTCCCAGGGGGCTGCACCACAGTTAGTCACAATGGTAGCAGCAGGAAGATATGAATTCCTACTGCTCTAAAACACATAATTGTACACTCCCAGTTCTTACTGGAGCCTACAGTCAATAAAATTATAAAAAAAATCCCAAGCCTCCATCTTCCTCATGCTCCTGTCATACTTATAACTCCCCTGAGCTACATAGACTTCATTTTTTCCTTTAACTATTGAGCAGATGACTAAGGGTAACAGTCCCTGGGCACAAGCTTACAATGAAATTATTTTAAGAATAATTTTTTTATAAGATTCTTGTAGATGCTCATACAGTACATGCTGTTGTCTCATCCCTCTTTGAAAGCAGATTGTGTATCAGGCAATCATTAAGTATCAATAATCTCACTATATTTGTATCATATTTTTGTATTTATTTAAATTTTCTTGATTGACATTAGAGAGAGCAGATAGGTAGGGAAAAAGGTATCCCTTATCCGCAGTAAGAAATACTTGGTTTTTTTCCATCTGTTTTCCAATGATAGAGACAATTTAATTTCTACTGGATTTCCTAGGTGATCTTTAAGGTCCCTTCCATCCCAAAATATTCTATGGTTCTGTGATTCCTTGATTAAAGCACACCAAGCTGAAGTCCTATACATATGATCGATTAGATGGGGAACATACTTTACTATAACTTGAAAGCGAATCTTCCCATAAAAGACACAAGCAAATAATATGAGGCTGGAAAGCCAAGATGTATCTTTACTAACACGTAATCCTCAGTAGATGTGTAATATACTTGCTATAGCTTTCGGTGACTGTGTTATGTATCATCATATTTTGTGCCTGTAATCAAAACATCTGTGGTGATTTCTCAAAGAAGTCATTCTACTGAAGTATCACTCTTTAAGAGTAGGTTTGTGGGACACCTTACAACATCCATCAGACAATGGTGAAAACTGTTGACACTTTCAGTCGCGACCACTCTGAATCTGATGAAGGACCTGACAAATAACTGCCTTGTCAAGGACACTAAGACCAGTGCTGCCTGACTGTTGAATCCCCCACTCACTCTCCCTTACACTGCACCACTGCTGGGAAAGGAAGAAGAGAATGGCAACCAGTCTCTGAAGATGTGGGCCTCCAGCCAGTCAGAATTATAGGAGATTGCACTTGACTGGGTATACAATGAGGTACTGCTAGAGACCCCCTTTGAGTATTTGAGTGGTTCTCTTCAGACAAAGCTTTGGGCTTTCAGTTAGGACTCCCCCTTTGGATTGGAATGCCATGCAAGGAACTTCCTGGGATCAAGTGCCCATTCGTTCAATGGTCATTTCTTCTGCATGTATCCTTGAACTATTTCTTTTGTATATATCCTTGCCCCTTCAGGTGAGAAAATCTGCCTCCTAAGTACCCTTTGAAGAGAGATGTGCTTTTACGTTTGTGGAATTGTACACATTTCGGGTCATTCTCTTAAAGGATTGTTCACATAACTTGGGAATTTTAAAGTCAGTTGTGTAGTAGTATTCCCGACTGATGTCTGAACTCGTGGTTTACTTTTTTTTTATTTTTCGTTGGAATTAATAACTAAATAATGTTTTGGTTTACTAGGGTTTTTTTGTGTGTGTGCCTACAAGACAAGCAAAAACATCCTTACTTTTCTAGGGCATGGAAGTGTAATACAGCTTAAAAGAAAATACCTAGATATTTAAACTCACACCTGGATTCTAGTTTAAGAAATAAGTGAAGATCAGAAACCTTGAGTTCCTTTTACTAAGCCATAGATTCATAGAATCACAGAATGATTTGGGTTGGAAGCAACCTTCAAGATCATCCAGTTCCACCCCCTAAGTCCATCTATGCTTCTTCTTTGCACCTGAAAATCTGAGGAAGTCTGTCTTAGAGGAGCATTAAGAAAATACATAACATTAGAAAAGTGACAGGGTACTAAATAATGAGTGCCTGAGCAAACATTTCCAAGAAAATTAATCGTTTTCTATCGAGAACAAGGTTTGACATTGGGTAAGAGAGATCTGGTGCTAAATATGGAACAACAAGCATTAACCAAGAACCAGCGTTCATTAAATAAGCGCTGTCTATTCTAAAAAAGCCAAGGTCATATGGATCTATATAATTTTATATAGTATTTCAATGTGTATAAACATGAACAAGACAAGTACATTCCTGTACACAGATATCCTGGACTCTAAATTTTGAGTGCTGAGTATGCCATATTTCTAAGTCTTTTTTGTAGTTATTGTTTACATTCCAAGATGGGTACTAAGTGTTTTCCTCATTAGTTTCAAAGAACATAGGATCTCATTCTAAGAATTTATCTGAAAATTACTGAGAAAAAACAGGTAAAGTAATGATATATCCAAGTCTTAACATCTAATGAGAAATTTCAAAACTATTGTTTTGACTAGTGTATTTAATACTGCAAATTTTAAGAGATCTCAAATCTCTCTATTCAAGAGGCTGCTAAGTATCGGAGGTGTAATGTAAGTAGGATATTGAGGTACTGGACAACATTTGAAAACTTAATAGCAGATAATATTGTCAGTCTGCAGCTTATGAAAATGGAAAACAAAAAAAATTGCACAACTTATTTTCTACTATATCTTATTGAATTAAATATAATATATTTTCCCACTTTTTTAACAATAGCTCTCTGCATCTGAAATAACTACTTTTACTTCAAAATCTTGTGAGAAAACGTGCAAAAATTGTTTATCCTTTTCAGCAATTCAAATAGTGTCTTGACTTCAACAAAGAAGGTCTGGACCGTTGTTTTTCCTTTTTTTTTTTTTTTTTATTTATTTGTAATATTACAGGAGTTAGTTCCTTTATACTTATTTGTATGAACTGAGAGCTGTATCAGGCATTCTTCATGTGCTGAAGAGCCTCTTACAAAACCAGCTCCTGAGAAATGATGCATACCATATTAAGCAGAAATTCAGTGAAGAAGAATTGTAGTCACAGTTTCCCCTTTTGGCTTGTCAGCCACTGCTTGCATCACTACATTATTAATTTTTTTGTCCTTGTTGTCCTATAGAGCTGAACAACCTCTTCTCCTTTATTTGATTCTCTCTCCTTCCTCAATTTTTTTGAATAAGGTTGCAGCAAAAGTTGTCCAAATTCAGGCATCAGATTTTATCCAAACCACATTTCAGAAAGTTTTACAGATGTAACAAAGAACAGATCTTCATTAAAAACTATTGCTAGTTAGTATGTGAATCGGTTGAATGCATCGATGTGCGGGATGTATAGCTGAAAGAAAGGTGAAAACTACATATTTTCTAACAGCATTAAAGAATGGAACTCTTCTCTATTTGGCAGATTCATACAGAATAAAAACAAAAAGCTCTAGACTCATCCCTTAAAAGTGTTTTTCTCTTCATGATAATGATAAAGAAACAATTTGGCTTGGTGTTCTATGCTATATTTAGTTAAATGAAAACACTTCTCGTAAATGCTTTTATCTGGATGGAGTACTTATTTTTCATCTACAATTTCCATTTCCTTCTCTAGTGGCACCAGAATCTCCACCCTACCTTAAAAAATTTAGACTTTACTGACACTGTTTTTAAATTTTTTACTTGGTGTTTTTCTCTTCCCTAAAGAACACATGCTGTGTTCTGGAAACATCACTCAGAACAGAGTGCAATATGTAACAGTACGATATCAGATTTTCAATGAATTTCTGGAGTACTTGATCTTTAAAAACTCAGCTCCACACATTGTAATATTCATTTGCATGTTTAAAATAAAGCATCTTAACCTTAAGAATTACAGGCAGAGCTTTAATATGTGGTAAAGACACTCATTAATTGAAGAATATTTGGGATCAGTTACCTCCAGATTTGGATTTTACAGGGTTTCTTTTCTAAAAAAAATCCTCTTCAGAATCTCTCCTTCCCTTTCTCTCTAATTTACTATTTTTCCTGTTTGCTAAGCCTTACACGTTTCTGTGCATGTGCATGCATAACAATAAATGTTGCAGGATTTCTACAGTTAAATTCAACAGTAATACTTCTCTGTAATAACAATCTTAAGAAATAATGTGGTATATAACTCATTAGTTGCTCTTGTTAAATTCCTGTGTACCTATCTACAGCGCAGTATCTATGGACTGAGCCTCAGAGGGTGTCTTCACTGTATGAGCTTCTAAATATTGAACTTCCCACTGAAGTGAAGCACTTGCACATGTAATATTCAGCTGCAATAGATTGAAGATCAGAAAGCAGTCCTCCATCCTCAGTGAATTACTCCAAGCACTGTATTCAGGTCCACAGTTATGTTCTGTCTCATTACATTGGAAAAATGTCAATAGGTCCATTTCTTCTTTTAAAGAATGAAGCATAGAACATTCCTGCAAGAAAGAAGAGCTCAGGAAAGATCCAACCTTTTATTTGTTTTCTGATTACATGCTTTAATCTCTGATATTCTAGAAGGAAATAATATTTTCCAGTTGCTTTTGTCTGGTGACTATTCTGTTTTCTATTTCTGGAGAAAGGATATAAAGAGGTGAGAAAGGTGAGGAAATGAACTAAGCATTTGACTTCATGACATACCAGAACATTTTTTTTTCTTGTGTATGGCCAGAAAAGAAACATTTTACAGGAAGTCCTTCTTCTTGTTTTGTGGCTTCTTAAGATGTTCCTAGTCTTTAACATAAGTTCAGTAGGGATCTGAAGGTCTGAATTTCAGAGCAAAGCTCGGAAAACCGGAGTTAGGTGTGGCTTAAGCACCTAAATCTCTGTTTTGGCATAGTCCTCGGTCCTTATATTTATAAGTTAAATAAAAGACATAAAAGGCCTGTGTTTTAAGATTAGAATCTCTTTGAGATTTCTAAAAGAATGGGAATAAGGTAAGAAATTTAAACTAATTTGAACCTTCTAATACTATAATACTTCTCTACAATGTCTACTTTATTCCTTAATGGTACTTTTTTTCTTTATCTGAGTTATACTTTAACTGCTGATGCTAAGTTATGGACAAAAAACATTCCTGACAGAAACAGATTCTGTTTTCCATTTTCAGCATTGTTAGTATTCAAAGTTATATCTGAAAAGGAAATAAAATTGTCTTTTCCTTAACAGGCAGAAGCTACCAAGATGAGTGTTCCATTTCCTGAGGTATCTATAGCTGTGGCTAAAAGCC
Source organism: Tapera naevia (assembly GCA_033556795.1). Classification (NCBI taxonomy): domain Eukaryota; kingdom Metazoa; phylum Chordata; class Aves; order Cuculiformes; family Neomorphidae; genus Tapera; species Tapera naevia. The sequence continues at coordinate 182,375 of JAUMJJ010000482.1, forward strand.
TAAGAGTTGTTCTGAGTCACCTGGATGGCAAAGCCTGTAAAGCATATACAGACACAGTAATTTTAACAGTTCACACACACTGGTACTCATGATCTTTGCCACGTCAAAACCAGTAGAATCTGGCTGTTATTAAAATAATACTGTCACCTGAAGTGATACATTGCCTGGAAAAAAAAACCCTTAAAAATAAATTTTAAAGATATATGAAATATTACAGGAATTCTTAGTAGCTGCTGCCTCCAAAATCAGTCTGTTTCTTGACATCCTGTTACGTAAAATACGTACTTTTACAGAGAGCTGATCTGCAGACACTTTAGATGCCAGTACTTATATGCTGAGAGCACTCTGGAGGTTTTGCTGTAAAAATGTAATTGTAGCAGTGACAGTTTTTCTTTTCCCTTCTTTTTGTTCAACATGAGGAATTACAGGGAGATCTTACTTAAAAAAAATTGTGTAAGCTGCTCCACATTCTGAAGGGACAGAGATATTCCATATTCTTGGAAGAACCTTGCCGTCTGTCAAAAAATCAAAGATGCTTCCTTAATATACTCACCACTAAACCACTAAAATGATACCTTTCACTAAATCTTACAATCTCAACAAGACACTGATGTAGATAATGTTTCTATAATGAAAAAATATACTGGGATAAATTTTTTTTTAATGCATAAATGCAACAGTAACTTTAGAAACTTCAACTAACCTTAAGAATGGAAGTCGGCCAAACTTCCATGTCTGTATGTTCAATAAGTATTTTAAATTCCTGTTATAGAAAATGAGCATTGATCCTTTGGGTGTAAAAAAATTTCATGTTTGAAACATTGATTTTTACTTCTACACACCTGTAGGTGAGCTAGGGAATTCATTCAGTTGCTTGAAGGACATGGTTTAATGACATTTGAGGCAGCTTATTTAGACAAACCACTCTACCAGGCACCTCTACTCGACCTTCGGCTGTAGCTCCTGGTTTGTACAGGTGTTCTGTTCATTCTTATTATATCCACTAGTTCTATATGGAAGTTTAGGGTTTCCCAGTGACTTTAGATATGTGTTCAGTAGGAATTCAACAAAGCCTGAAAGTACAAGAATTTATTTTTAGATTTGTAGGCCTGAAATTAGTTGTCTATGTGTGATGTAGGAGCTGGAAGATGACTCAAATTCTTGTTTCTTGTGACATGTCAGGGACTTTGTGGTATCAGCTGTATCCACATGAGACTGAAAAAAAACAGTCCAGAAAATGTACGCTGTTTTATAGCAGAAGCTGGAGCTGATACTGAAATGTTTCACATAACGTCAAACATCAAAATACTTGAAGTTGAATTCAGTCACAACCTCGATAAGAGCATCACATCTTTAAGGCCAAATAGGCAACAACTTGAGTCTTCAAGAGACAAATCCAGGTTTGTGTGAATATGTGGCACCCAAAGACATGCCTTTAGGCATCTCAGCCAAAGGCTGAGAGATGAGACACGGAGGGATGCTAGCCCCTTTCCACCATCTAATTGCAGAGCTAACTGAATTGGAAATTAAGCAGTGTGTAACTGCCTAAATCCTCTGTAAATCCCTTTGAAGTTGTTTGACTTTCAGAAGCATTGAATGTTTTGCGCTCCCAAAATTGAGGACTAATATCTGTGTTCTCACTCATGTTTTGTTTTGTAAGACTGCAGCATCTGTTCTTCATAGGTCCTGAATAGTATTAATTCATGACTGTAATTTGGCACTCAGCAATTGCAGAACTCAAAGTTAGATGCTATTTTTGAAAATGTGAAACTGTCTTTAACCTTCAGGGAAACATTTAACAGAAATGGAAAGGAGTGGTTTTACCAGCTTCACCTCGTACATATAAATCACTAAGTTTTATTTTTAAATGTAGGTTGACTTTTGCAGTGGAGAGTATCTTGTCTCGAAAAACTTTGGGTGTTTAATCTTTTCTAAAGGGAGAGGATTAGTTTTTCTTCACACATAGGTTTCACGATCTGAAGAGAGGTAACAATTCTTTTTCAGGTGAGGGACCACATTTTCCTGCCTCATATGCTTATTTGAGGACTATCTGCTTTGGGAAGTGTACAGACTCTGTCGCTTAGCAACCACCCCCCCTATTCTCAAGAACAGCAGGATGATGTTCTGCGCATGCATGTGCACTAGTAATCTGATTTTCAGACTACAGAAGGCCTTGTTGTGGTACAGCCAACCAGATCAGATACAGAAATATTTTGCATATGAACAATCCATTTCACCTCAGCAGAGGCAAATTCTGAACCAGCTCCTTTTGATGTTCTGTCTCTGAGCTGGAATTATTTGAGATAATTACATAAGTTTGTTTGGAATACTAAGGGAGTATTACCTGGACAATGAGTTCCTAATTTGTTCTTCCTGAAGAGTATGTTAAAAATTGTAAAATCTTGTTAAAATGTCCAGAATGTTTTGTCAGAACAGAAGGAGTTGTAAAAAACATACAGCTCCAAAACTGTTGAGTCATAACTGTTGTGAGGGAATGAAGGGAAAGATAGATAGTTAATCAGTTAAGAAACACATGGGGTTTATATGATGAATATTTTTGCCTCAGGTCATTTGTCAGAAGTATAATGAAACAGTAGTTGGTTGGCTATGTATATCTATGTTTGTACTATCTACGTGAGTGTATGCTGGTCGTCTAGTGCTGATGAGTCTAAGACGTACACTAGATGGTGCTTGCACAACACAGGGAGCATTAAGTGTGTCTGTCTCCAGATGTGTCAACAGCTCAAAGCTCTACCTCCTTCTTGAGTATTTTCTGTGATATGCCGTCTGTTCTATTAAATAGAATCATGTAATTAAATACAGAATATTCACAACGATATATATAAAAATATTATTTCAATGACCCATACAAGAAAAGGATAAACTCATTAATTTGCATATCAGTATGTATATTTACACATGCTTATGTATATGCAGTCTCTTGGCAACTCCAAATCTCTACAGATGGACAGCTGGTATCATGATTTTTTTTTCATCATTACTTTAAAGAGTTACTGATGCACAGATCTGAGATGAAAACAAGGGCTCATTACTATATGTTTGTACAGCATCCAGCACCATACAGTTCTTAACTAGTGTTTAAAACAATGGATGAATTACCAGGAATTTTGGAAAATGAGAAAAAAGAAACAAAACAAGAAAAAAGAAGGACACTTATCTCCTATTTCATCAGCATCATTTCAGAAAAGAAAAACAAAAGAAAAAAAGAATTTTGAAAAGAACATTCTCTTTGCACTGTATAAAAACATACAAATTGTGTAAAAATTTTTCGTATGTTCTTGGGACATATGAAAAACTAAAAGGAAGAAAACCTGAATCAATCATTGTTATACAATTTCCATGTGTTCCATAAATTATATATTTATATATCAACAAAAGATATCTTGGATTTCATCCACAAAAGAAAAATAAAGTTTCAAAAATTTTAACAATAATTCAAATGTCAGCATAATATATATGCTCATCATATCCAAGCTCAAACAGTAAAAAAGCACTACGAAGATACACCATAGATTAATACTCAGTTCCTTGTTTTTTTCTAAAGTCCAAACACAGAAACAGCACACAATAGTCTAACATCACAGTTACATATGTTTAACCCTAGATTTGTTAAGGCTCTTGCTTATTTCAGTCATATCTGGAAGATTGTATACCTATATGTGCTCTAAAATAAAATATTATTTTCAATGTATTTATATTTTGAAGGATTGTGCATTTTGAACAGAGAAAGAGAAGCAGAGAGCAGGGCTGGGGGGAAGGAGTACTACCAGAAAGAAGAGAAAAGTTTAGCCCACTTTGTTTGGATTGCTGTCAACATGGAAACCCAAACATCCCAAATCAAATTGTAGTGCCAAAACACAAGGTGATAACAACAGTTTTTGCAGTCTTCTAATATCTGAGTTTTTTGTACTTGTGTTCATAAAAGGAACAGTGTTAGCAAACTATCCTCTGTGTTTCATTAAAAGATATGGGATGTCGTGAAGGTTGGGGTAATGGGTGTGGCTGTTTCTGGAAGAGTTGTGCAGGTGTATACCAAGATCAAGTTGCTGACGGTGTAGAAGATAAACATAAACAATATTAACCAATAGATTTTCACTTCTCAGAATTAAACAGGCATTTCATTCAGCTGTGTTTTCACATCAGTTTGCCATGATCCTTTAGCCCTCCTATTATGATTTTTCTAAAATTCAAAGTGCTTCACTGTGAAGCAAGAAAATAAGGTGCTCCAAGATATTCTAGCTTCCAAGTAGCCTATCATGGAACAGGGCGATGCAAGAGTATATCCGCATCTGGATTTTGTTATTTAGAAAAACAACACCTGTTTCCCATTTATGCAGCAGAATTAGCTGTTGGGAACCAAAGTTGACTGCTCTGATTTCTTCTGACTACAGGAGTAGTCAGATGTCAGGTGCTGGCTTTTGCAGCTCTGTTGTGCCAGGATTGAGTTTGGGTTATTAAATGCTGTACTAGTTCTGGTTACAGGCAGCTCTGCTTTCTTGTTGTGTTTCCCACCCCCCCATCCCCCCCGCCGCGTTCCACTTGCTTGCCAGTCTTACTCATCCATGTTCTCAGTCCAAACTGAGAGACAGGCATTTTAACCTAGCAAAACCCAGAAGTATCTAGGTATATTAAATGCTGTCAAAGACCTGCAGGAAAGTCAAGAGTGTTCATGTAGGGGTGAATGGGGAAAGAAGTGGGGAGGAGGGACAGGGAGAAGGCATATCAGGAGTTTCCATGATTCAAAACCAGTAAGTGTATCATGTCAGTCACAGGAGAAATGTGTGCCTTCCAGTTGTAGCCAAGGTGTCTGGACCATCTGAGTTGGACTCTTCTTCATGTTGTTATAGCCTGTCCAGCTAAGAGATAAATAAGCAAATGAATAAATCTTACACCAGCAGAACAGACACACCCATGTATTATACAAGGTGCTCTGAATCACAGTAATTAGTATTTCACTGTGTCCGAAGGAAGGTGGGAGCTCATATCCTGCAGCAGGGTAGTTAAAATAATCGATGAGTATGTGCTCCATCCCCAGAAACGATGGGGGGGGTGGGGGGTGGAGTAGAGTAGGTGGGGGTGGGAGTGTGGGGGAGGCGGGAGAGAGAGGGGAAGGGGGTGGCGGGGGAGAAGAGGGAGGAAGAAAGAGAGAGGGAGGGTGTGGTGGTTAGGGAGGGGGGATGGGAGGTGGGAAAGGTGCTGATTTCAGCCCTGTAGCGTCAAGATTGCGTCAATTTGGGTTTCAACCACGTCTTCAGTCTCTGAGCGGAGCTACTCAGAAGAGCCAAAACAGGAAGGGGGTTGCGAATCAGTGTGCAAAGGGGAGGACCGAAGCTTCCCCTCCCCCTTCTTCTCCAGCCCCCTCGCAGTTTCCTCCTCCACCTTCCCTACCACTCGTATCTCTGGGTTTTAGGGTTTTTGTTGTTGTTGTTTTCTTTTTATTATTTTTTTTTTTTAAGGAAAAAAAAAAAGCCCACACTGGAAAAGACAGTTGCCCGGGCGCTGTGAGAGCGGACAGCCGCGGAACAGCAGAGCAGGGCGTTCGGCTCCCTGAGCAGGTCGCTCGGCACCCGGGAAAGAGACTTCCGCGTCTCGGACAGAGGCTCCAGCACCGCGGACAGCGGCTCCAGAACCGCGGACAGCGCACGGCGTCAACATGGCTCCTATCGCGACCAGCCGGCAGCAGTTCGGTAAGCGTGTCCCGGCCTCAACTCCCTGCCCGTGGGGCTTGGGGCTGCTCCCCTCCCCAGATGCAGTGCATGCAGGCAGCCTCTGCTGAGCCACTCTGCATCTCTCAGCACGCAGATTGTTGGGAGGAACCTGATTTCTCCCAGTTATCTTCGACATAATAACTTGTGTGAATTTGCTTTCTTTTCATTTTCTCTCTCTGTTTTCCTTCATCCCTAACTCATTACCCCTGGTAAAGCACAGGGAGAGATTACGAGGTCTGTACAGGTGTATTTTCTGATGAGAGAGGTCTGTAGTTGTTTTCTCTATCTTGACTAAAGTAAGGTGGCTTCAGAGCTAATGCATTCTGTGCCACAGATAAAATTTTTAAGCTCTTCTTGGAATAATTGCCACTCCTTTTTTTTTTTTTTTTATTGTAGAGAAAGTCTTATGGACCGTTAGCTAAAGTGAAAAGTAGTCTTGGAAAAGGACATTGCCAGGAGGATGAAAACACAGGATCACAGAGTTTTTAGCTAAACATCTGCATCTTGATCAATCTGGGTTCATTGAGAATGACAATTATAACAATGAAGTTTTCAGTTATGTCATTTCTATGCACTGGATGTCGGGTGATTGACGGTGATAGCAGAAGTTTCAGAAACAGTCATTTGAACATTTATAAAATAGATATGTAATTAGCTTTACTCAGAAAAGTAGTATGTAGAAGTGTTTCTGAACTCTGTTTTATGAATATCATCTTCAGCCTACATTATATTTGCTTTAGCAGTGGTTTAATTCAAGGATTATGCCACTGACGTAAGTGAAGTGACTCCAGATTTATATCACGTAACTGAAATAATATCTTCTACAAGGATCAAAAGATGACTTTCCTATTAATATACTGCCTTGAATATTAACCTTGAAGATAATAGCAAGAAATTCAGGTTGCAACGTAATTAATATGAAACAATTTTAGTTACCATTTCATCTTCTTTCCTACCCCACCCACTTGATGTTTCTAACCACATTTGTGACATCATGCTTGTCTAATTATTTATTTCAGAAAGATAATTAATATTTTAAACACTAATTTGATTCTACCACTGCTTTCAACAGCCTTAAAACTAAAATACAGCATAATTTTCACTACTATAAAAGTCTGTTATCTCATTAAAAAGTACTGCAGATAGACAAATGCTTCTTAAGAGCTACCAAATCTGATTAGTTTTCAATTGTTCCTTGCTTTCTACCTTTGTACTACGTATATTTAAATTTCTGAAGCCCATGGAACTCTTGGAACTCAGGACTATGTGCTTATGTTAGAAAAAATACTTTTTGTTTATGTATATAATTTTCAGTCATTCAGCTAAGTTCTTACCATCAACTATGTACACTGATACTTCTTGCAGGCAAAAGGAGAGTAGCATGATTATTGACTGAAGAAATTAATAGCCAGGCCTGAACCTTTCTGTGCTGGAACATTATGTCCTACTTTGCTCTAATAATACTGTGGATTGTTTTTGAATCGCTCCACAAAAAAAAAAAAAAAAAAAAAAAAGAAAAGAAAAAAGAAGAAGAAAAGAAATGTATAGCAGCAGTATATTTATCTGCTCAGTTTTTACCTGAATGAAGCTTATTTAGTATTGTATAGAGGGGGATATTTTTTTCTTTTCTCACCCAAAGTGATCTGCTCATCATTTGTGAGAGAACCAGAACAGTTACACAATTGCCTTTATGTGTAAACAATGTCATTCCATTAATATTCTACCAGTCTTAACTGTTGCAGGGAATAAAGATTAAGCTCTGATTGTTACACTGTGGGAGGTTTAAATTCACTTAGTAATGTTACTTATGGGCAAAATTGGATTTCCAATTAGTTGTGCTCATTTGCCCTGTTGATGCATGCTTTGAAGGGCTAACAATACTCTATATGTAACTAATGCGTCCATGTGACAACTGAGGCTCTAACACTTGCTTAGTTGTTTTATTTTGGGGATTTTTGGGTTTGTTTTTTTTTTTTTTTTTACAGTTTGAAGTATAGGATTCATATTAAGGCAGAAGAGAATCATGTTTTATGTTTTTCTTACATACTTCTAAAAGGTAGCAAGTCTTTGTAGAAACTCCTCATTGCATGGTTTGTAGTCTCTAAAATTCAAAGCTTAGTGGTTATCAATGATACCCCTTAATATATTTTTCAGCTTTGGACTCACATGTGACTGCCTATCCTCACAACCATCTGGAAAATACATTTTATGTACAATAACTCTAAATTCTCTAGATAGATTTCTTCCTGAAAAGTATTGAAAATCCCACTGAAATTGTTGAGTGTTACAACCTCCAGTTAAACTCAGTTCTTTCCAGGGGTACCTCCAGGCATTTATAGGATCAAACCACAACAAATGAGCTAATTCAGTATACAAAATACTCTAAGAAGCAATGTGAAAAGCAGACCATGTATCTATAAGTAATGCATTATTCAGAATCTGGTTTACCTAACCAACAAATCTCCAAAAACTCAAAGTTGAAACCTTCTAGAAGCTGATATTATTCACAGACATACAAACTCAGAAACTCCACACAGGGGGATGAGATAGTTGAGCAATTCATAACGGTTATTACTGTTAAGATGGGGAAAGTATTTTCCTCCCAAACACTCTGTATATGGAAAAATACTAAAACAATATGCCTTATTACGGGCTTACGCATTCGCGCCTGCAGGTGGCGAGCAATATATACAATGCAAAACCCTTTCAGTCTGTCAACCCTGCTGCTATTACCGTCTCATATCAGTTTGTTTTACTAAATCATTACTTTATTAAATATCACACAGAGTCCAAGGCATTACTGCTTATGTGCTTGTTGCTATTTATTTGATTTGCAGATGAAATTCCTACAGTGGTTGGGATCTTTAGTGCATTTGGCCTTGTCTTCTCTGTCTCCCTTTTTGCTTGGATCTGCTGTCAACGTAAATCTTCCAAATCCAATAAGACCCCTCCATATAAGTTTGTCCATGTTTTGAAGGGGGTTGATATTTACCCTGAGAACCTCAACAGTAAGAAGAAGTTTGGAGCAGATGATAAAAGTGAAGCAAAAAATAAATCAGCAATGCCAAAGAATTCTCTTCATCTAGACCTGGAGAAGAGAGATCTAAATGGCAACTTTCCTAAAGCAACCCCTAAAAACCAGAGCTCTTCAGATCTTGAAAATTTGTCTCCTAAGCACTTCACAGAGAGGAAGAAAGATTCAGTATCCCCTGACAGTCTAAAATCCATCACTTCTCTGTCATCTGAAGATAAACAAGACAAGCTAGGAACTCTCTTCTTCTCCTTAGAGTACAACTTTGAGAAAAAGGCATTTGTAGTGAACATCAAAGAAGCACGTGGGCTGCCAGCAATGGATGAACAGTCAATGACTTCTGATCCCTACATCAAAATGACAATCCTGCCTGAGAAAAAGCACAAAGTGAAAACCAGAGTGCTGAGAAAAACCTTAGATCCAGCTTTTGATGAGACTTTCACATTTTACGGAATTCCCTATAGCCAAATTCAAGACCTAACACTTCACTTTATGATCCTGAGCTTTGACAGGTTTTCCAGAGATGACATCATTGGAGAAGTCCTCATTCCCCTTGCAGGAATTGAATTGTCAGAAGGAAGGCTCCTAATGGACAGAGAGATCATCAAAAGAAATGTTAGGGTAACATATTTTTATTTAAACTATAAAATTATTGTGGTAGTTTCAGCTATGATTCTTGTGTAATGCTGTTAACATCTTAGAAAGAAAAGGGGAAAAGTTCATCACGCAAGTCATTGATATGCTTTCATAATGGCGGTATGAAGAACCAACTACACGAATGTAGTAAAAGACATTGCAATGTCCATGTTGAAAGAAATTGCTAATGTCCTAAGTGCCACTTACTTATTCAGCTGGTTTAGCAGATTAGAGGGGATACATTTGCATTAGGTCAAGAGGCCTCAGTACACATTAATTTGCTTTAAAAGGAAAGAATGCAAAGATTTATACGTTATTCCCTTTCTCTCCATCCCCTTTTCTGTTTGAAATAATTCTTTCTTAAATCTCATTGAAGTCAATGCGAGTCTTTCACTTCACCTACATGGGTTTTATAGTAGATTCTTAAAAATGCAGGCAGTCTTTAGTTAAGGAATTGGAACCTGTAAGAAACAGTGCTGATGATGTAGTAGTATGTTCTTGCACTTCAGTACCATTACTGCCTTCTCTCTTAAGAACCGTGGCACAGGCTGCTGCTCTGCTAAGGACAGTAAAACAAGAGGGAGCCAAATCCATACTGAAGTCAATGGCAAAACATATTCCCTTCACTGGGCTAAAAATAATTCATAGCCTTTTGCCTCATTTCAGAACATAAAGATCTTCTACAACCACCACAGAACTACAGAAAGGTACATGCATCACACACACATCTCTCTATCTCTATTAAGGAAATATAATATCTATTGACTTTCAATTTGATTGTTTTCAAAGAGCAAGCATGCTGCCAAATCAAATAAATGTCTACCAGACACATACCTATAACCAATATGGGTATTTTGCAATTCTATCACTATAACTATGTTATCGATATTTGGTTGATAACTTAGTGGGCTTTCTGGTATATGAGATATTATTTTTACTTGTTTCCCTTGCCTTCTTCCTTTCTGTGAAATAAACCACTCTCACAAATTCAAATCTAATTATCGTAAAGTCTTTAATCCAATCTTTATTTCATGTGTATTAAACTACGTTAGAAAGTGTCAAGGATGAGATTTCACCAAGTATTTAAACCCTTCCTGTTCAAAAATATTCTACTGAAGTGGGTTTTTTACCTTTTTTTTTCAATGTATATTTGCAAAATTTTCTTTTGTTTAGGATATTTCTCATTCACTGAGATTTTTTTCTAAGGTTGGAGGATTTAATTTTTAATCTCTGAAACTAATGTTATCACGTCAACCTATATTTTAACTTATTTATTGTTTATTTTTGTTCTCTCTAATAACCAACACTAAGGAGAGTTATATAACTATAGTAGAGGAAACATATTTCCTATGTAAATCATCATAAGACAGTAAGTTACATCTTTTTGCACCATTTCAGAACAAATAGTTATGTGACCTCTCATAAATTTTAACTCTGGTTTAAAGCTTTGTCAATATAGTTGCTTACAAATACTCTTCTTTCTTTCTTTTTTTCTTTCATTTCCTCAGAAGTCATCTGGACGTGGAGAATTACTGATCTCTCTCTGTTATCAGTCTACAACAAACACACTCACTGTGGTTGTTTTAAAAGCCAGGCATCTACCTAAATCTGATGTGTCAGGATTATCAGGTAATGGCATTACTAACGAATACGCCCTATTATATAAAGCAAACCAATGGAAGACAGCTGAAATCCAGCATTTCAAAGACTAAAAATAGCCCATAAATGCAGAAATGGTGTCCCTATTTTCTGCAGCCAGTCCAATTTTTTCTTTTTTTGTCAATTCCTTATTTTCCAGAGTATGTATTTTGTGAATTTGTTCTTCAATCACATGTTAGGAGTAGTGACTTGTGACTTTTGTGATTGCCTTGAACAGAACTCATCTGCCCTAAGTATGGGATTGATTTTGCAGCTATTAAAAGCTTTAAATTTATGATAAAAATTCAGTTTGTTTTTAAAAGATCAACATTGAGTGAGATCATCATATGGTTTATTTCAGCTTAGCACCAAGAAAAGCAAGCAGTTACATCTGTACTGAATCTGTCCCACTGAGCACTAACATTTATTTGGGCGGAGTGACAAGCTGAACTGTATCAGTGCTGGAAATAAGCTATTAAATAGCACCCGTGCTTTATCATAAGCTGAGATTGGGGTGCATGAAGAAGGAACATTTTTTGTATTCCCTTCTCCTGGTCTTGTATCATTTTGCCTTCAATGGAACACCCATTGAAGCTAATACTGGAATTGTACTTAAATGCACATTAATGCTAGATAACACAAAAATGGAATAATATTTGATGTATAATAGACTAAGACAACAGTCTCCCAAAACCAGTACATAACAAAACACTGTACAAACAGTAGCACATAAGCTTTTGATTCTCTATAGGGCTGATATTCTTTCATTTTACAAGATTTTTTTTGAAAGAAGCAGAAAAGGAAGTAGTTTTGTGAACTGCTGAATCATAATTACTACAGATAATAATAGTCTTTCTACTTCTCATACCAAGAAATACTGCAATTTAAATAGAAAGTTAACCCATTCTTGATCCAGTACTACAAAGTTATAGATATTTCTCATTTCCATGGTGGAGCTTCATTTAAAACCTCATTCTGATGTCGATTTTATTCACATCATAAGGAGAAAATGTATTGATGGAGACCAACAGTATATTACACTATAAGTGAGTATGTGTACATTTGATAATCAACCCCAAAGTCACAGCAGATAGTGGAGGTTTCATGAAAACGCATGACAGCAAGCTGACCTCAACAGACCCAATCTGTCTGAGGTTCGCCTAGATGGGAATACAGCCTGAAAACAAAAGCCCTCCCTTGTCTGAACAGCCATTTGGACTCTATAACATTTACAAACAACAAATTTGTTTTTTGAACCTCATGAATGAAGTATAAATTCAGTTTGCTCTTTCACTACTAACTTTGCTAACTATAGAACGGATATAATTTTTCTATTACATACAAGAAACCACAGTACACTTGGACAAGTAGTTTAATTAGACAGTTCTTCATTGCTTGCTGTTCATCAGCAAGACCAGATTCAATAGATACTTGTGTGTCGATAACATACTGTAATCATGACAGTCCTAATTTCCTCAGTGACTTTCCCCTCATCCCAACATAAATCTTGGAAAAGAAGGGTGAAGTGGTGTTTCTATAAGGTCAGCTAAACAATTGCAGAACTCAATCTAATTAGGGAGATTGCAACATTTTACTTAGAATCTGTTCCATTCCCACAACCTCCTTGATTTCCTTGATCACTAGTGTTGAGGTCTTCCGATAGACCTGGTATAGTTAAGAGGAACATCCTAGCCTTATCTAGTAGATGGCCAGAAGTAACAGTCAGAAAGTGTTCTTTAAACAAGAGGGAGGGACAGTATGAATACACTGATGACTGTTGATCTTGGCATTTTTAAAGCTTGTGAGCATATATTCATTACAAAGGCAGTGACCATTGTAATAAAATTACACTTTATTATTAAAATGTTTATTATGGTGATAAAACATGAAAGTTAGGATGTGTTCTGCCATGCTTTACTCCCATTAAACTGTTGCCAATTCAAGGAAGCAAAAACTTTCATATGACAATTTCAGCCTGACAACATTGTCAAAGCATTTCTAGACATATTTCAGTTCTAATTTTACTAAAAAATTTCAACGATTCTTGATGTTTATCAGCTGATTGTTTACATTGACTGTCTTGTTTGACTGGGTTCATTAGAAAAAAATTTTACTGCATCTTTGTACCATGAGATTTTGGAAACAAGTCTACATTAGTAGTGAAATAAATGCCAAAGTACTTGAAAGAGATGATTTTTAAAGCATTGTCTAGTATTTCTCTTAAGGAGGAAATAGAAGCATTTTTTGAAGACAATAGCAAAGGAATCTTGCAACAGTTGAATAATTACGGGGAATGCAAACACTCAAAGATGGTTCACAGCTAAAAATTAGAACCTTTTCCTTTCCCTTCTTCAATGGCCGTACAGTATATATACTTGACATAAAGTCAAGTATATATCCTAAAAATGAACATACCCTTGTATTTAAAGTTTCGTCTTAAATTTGTTCAATAAAGATGTAGGGAGTAAATGACTTTCGTAAATGCACAACAGAAATTAAGCATATCTATTCATCCATTCTCTCACCATAAATTTAATTTCTTTTCTGAGACTTTTAATTTCATGAGTCTTAGTAACACTAATGATTATTCTCTACTGGTAGAACATGTGAAAAGTGGATATCTGTTATACATAAATATGTAAATATATGTATTTGTCAGAGACTATTAGAATTTACTGTACTTTCAGACAACATTTACATGTAGTAAAGACTTTATTAGAGTTAATAGACTACAGAGTGGGATTTGTCTCATGAAGGAGACACCAATAATTGGTCAGATGAATCACACTCTAAACTTCACTTACCATCTTTATCATGTCATTGGTGGTCATTGGGATCTAATTAAGTTGTAAGCACAAAAACTCTATGAGATTAATCATGTTTAATAACTAGAAACCTCTCCTCATTTTCATGTAATTATGTTGGTAACTTATAAAATCTACCACTAAATTCATCACTGTTTTTTTAAAAGTTGCTGTTCAATAAAAGATTTCTTCTCTCTCTTTTCATTGCAGATCCTTATGTCAAAGTGAACTTGTACCATGCTAAGAAGAGAATTTCTAAAAAGAAAACCCATGTGAAGAAATGCACCCCCAATGCAGTGTTCAATGAGTTGTTCGTGTTTGACATTCCTTGCGAGGGTCTTGATGATATCAGCATTGAATTTTTGGTTTTAGATTCGGATAGGGGGTCAAGGAATGAGGTTATTGGTCGGTTAACATTGGGATCTTTAGCAGAAGGAACAGGAGGGGAGCATTGGAAAGAAATTTGTGAATATCCTAGAAGACAAATTGCCAAATGGCATGTGTTGTGTGATGGTTAGCAGCTTAGAGAGGGGTTGGAATTTAAAAAACTATATATATATTTCCATGGGCAAGGAGCAGTTTTCTTTCTTTGCTATGTATATTTACAGGTTGTAACTACAAGACCTTTTTTGGGGGGGGTGGGGAATAAAACTAGATTGAATTATCAAAACAGAAGGTAACTAAATTTTCACAGTAAATAAAGGAATTTCTATTTCATTACCCTTTTGACATAAATAGATTTAATTCATATTCTTCTGGAGTTTAAGTAGTCTGAAACTTCTGAAGCAGTATTAACTACAATGAGAACAGAATATATTTTATAGTAAAGTCACTGGAAACCTTATTAGTTCTGCTATACAGAAGTAAATAACCTCATTAAAGTATATTGCTAGACTTAAAAACCCACTTGTGGCTTACTGGGGGAAGGGATGGGGAATGAAGGTAACTAGGAGGGGAATTCCTTCTGCCCCTCCATCAAAAACCTTCTTTTATGAAAATTCAATCTTTATTTGTAAGTTTTGTTTAATTATACTTTGATCATCCCAAAGACTGAAGAGATTTTCAACAATTTACTTTACATATCACATCATGTGTAACTATTTGTTTTATGTGTGGGAATACTGTATGATTATTTACACTTAGATTTTTTTTAATATGTGTTTATATAACTTGTTTTACTACAATGACTGTATCAGATACATTCTACAAATTGTTGAGTAAGTTAACATACATTGTTTTTTTAAAAGGGCTCCTTTATGAGTGACTTTACGTCTTACAGTGTAGCTAGAGTTTGGGATTTAATATGGTTTATGCTTATTTCCTCTAGAAAGGATTACACTTCAAACATTTCAAGCCATGGGAAAAAATTTCTAGTGACGTGAGATAAAATACAGGACATCACAGTCAACAACATTTCACCAATTATTTTTAAACCATTCAGTAATATATAAAAATGTTGTTTCTTCTTTTGTTTCATTGGAGAAAAAAACAAAACAGAGAGATAGTGAACAAACCCTTATTCTGCTATTTAGCTTCCTGAACTGTGAATAATACCTTTACAGTCAGTAAAACTACTCCCAACACACAAATTTTAATGCATTTTAAAACTTTTGCAGGGTAGGAAACCAAAACAACCCTATAGTTTATCCAATATTATGTTAGAGATACAACTTTAAAAGTGCATTTCACTTAGACTATATGTATTAAAGTCCATTACTGATTGTACTGAAAATCGGTGACAGTAAAGTAAAATAACAATCCGATTTCACATCAGTGTGACAACTGTATGCTTAAACGTGAACTGTGCCAGACTGGGGCAGTATCAAGTGTAACATAAACAAATACATAAATAAAGCATTTAGAGCTGTGAAATTTGCTCTTAGTCACATCAGATCGATTTTTAGACTGTCAGAAATATAGCACAACTATAAGCAGATTATTTCCTAAAGTTTCTACACTGATTTCTGATACAGAATTATTTGCAAATATTACTCTTACATAATTTTTAATTGTTATATACAAGGAAGAATATAATGACGTTAGTTGTTGGCATAAGAAGGATTTAAAAAATGGAAAACTGTTTTCAATATTTTTGTGTACATTTTTTTGTCACGTGTAACACCATTGAAGTGAATGAGACTCTTTGGGGATTAAAGTGTTGCTCAGTGCAAGTAAAAGTAAGAGAACAGGCTTGCCAGGTAAAAAATTATACACTGGCTGTCAAATTACTTTCATTAAACAACAGATCCAGGTCTTATTCAAAACTATTGGAGATGTGTTGTCGACTTTACTTGTTCTTATGCGGCCAAAATATGTTTGCAGTAAAGGACACTGAAATATGAAATATGCAAGTAGACAAATAGTACTGGAAGAATTCTAGCGAGTCTCTTCCAGGTTTTGTGTCAGTATTTTCTCCAGTTTTTGAGAATGTGTTTGATATAACAGTGTTTATAAAGTTCTGTAAAAATACATTTTCAAAAAAACATAAACATACCTTCCATGACAATGCTCAATGTAAAAAACCTGTGTATTGTATGTTTAAGGAAGAGTAATCTTTTTTGCTTATTTCTTTAGAAAGCTGATTAACTGCTTAAGGGCTAGAGTCTATCAGTCACATTCAAACAGAGCTAATCCAGAGCCATCAAGACAAAGAACAGATTCCCAAAGGCTTCAGTGGGGTTTGAAGTGCCATCATGGAACAAAACTCTTCTTGTGAGCCAAGCCAGCAATATCAATGGGACCATATATGAGGGAAAATATGATTTGATCTAACAGAAGCTGGGAGATTTAAAATCAGGACCACACAACCAGAGTTCTTACAAATTCTAGTAAGGAATTTTTATGTTTAAAATTATTGCACGAGAGGGAGAGAGATAGCTTGTAACTAAAAAAAAAAAAAAAAGATTTTTTTTTTATTTTTTTTATATTGGCCCATATTAGCTCTATAAGTGAGATGACATGTGTCAACTGTCTCCAATGGAAAAAAATCTGACTTTAGGGGAAAAAAATCTACTTTTTAAAATTAATCATATGCTGAGACCATCCTTCATTTTGCATCCAAAAGATCATCACCAATTTTTTTTGTCAAGTTTCTATAGCGGCTTGAGGGTCAATATTTCTACCTGCTAAATGACAGCTGTTGTCGGGGATAAAGGGTAGAAATAGGAAAGGGAAGAAAAGGCATTTGTATTAAAAAAAATCCTGTAAATAGAGTTTTGTTTTTCATTTAAAGCAATGTTTATCTTGGAAAGTTCAGTAATGACTTGTAATACATTTGTAAACCAGATAAGTCTGGTGCGAGTGTAGTACTGTACTGAGACAAGAATTTCTGCTGTTTTATAAAGTATTCAACTCTCATTGTGAATATCTTGAACTCTGTTAAGGATATTGTACTGTATTAAACGTGTAAAAAAAAAAAAAAAGATGTTTGTCTAAGTAGCTTACAAAAATAGTAACTCCTTGAATGGGAGGCTATCCACATCTGGAAATCTGTCGTAACTAAATACTTGATTTGTTATGGTGTTGTAACTTAATAGAAACTATTAGAGAGGAAGCATGGTGTATGAGATTTTGTAAGTTATTTGTGCTGGTTCTGTATGTTGTGCCATGTGTGTAAGACAAGAATAAACTGCTGCTTTTGTTCATCCCATTCCAAAATAATTATCCCACCAATGTATCTTTTCCAAATATTTTTGCTATTGTCTGTACTCATAGTCTACTCTCTCATGCTTCTATCAAAAAAAAAGTGTTGCCTTGCAAAGTCGTCTTTTTTTCACAGAAGTGGATTAGACTTGTTCTGACAAGTACTACCTGGGTGTATCGTATGTTATTTACTCGTAGCTTTTTGCCTCGTACTTATATTTGTGTTGGTTTGTACTGCACACTTGGGCTAAAACCTGAGACATGGCCCATGATAGAAAATCTGAGTCACATGCAGACCCTACAGGGACTAATATATAGATTTAAACAATAATGATTTCTAACATATTGAATGGAAGAATGCAATTCACTTACTATTGGAAACCCGGTAATATTCCATTTGTTTTCCAGAAGCAAAAATTATCCCTTGGGCAGTCAAGCTGTACCACTCTTATTTCCTTTGGTCTAAGGAAGTCATGTCAGGCTCCAGCTTGCCAGGTGAGTCTGGAAGTTAAGATAGAGAAAGAGTTTCTTCAACTGCTATACACAAATAAATACTTGTCGCTGTGGCTTCTAGAGTTATCAGAGTATTTTTCCAGGATGGAACCTAAAGCTAGGTAAGGAAGAAGGCAATTGCAGCTGTAACACATATTGACATTTAACGGCTCACATTGTGAGCCTACAACTGATTACTTGAAATGCATCCCTGATCCTTGCCACCAAAATCAATATACAAAAACTATGACAGATTCCGCTAATCAAATGCATGGCATGGAATGTCTTCCATGAGTATAAGTTGTATTCTCCCTGGCAAATCTGTCCCCAAGAGACAGCAAACAAGTACAAAAGACATTCTTTTTCCATTCTATAATTCGTTTTTTCCTTCCCTACCTTGTACGGTTCTCCTCAAACAACATGAATCAGGTTGGTTACATTTCAGACTTTCCTCTTCAGGACAAAGATGAAGAATGTTTGTAGGTTTACCAGTTAAAACGCAGCTAAGCTTCAAGGGAAGTCTAAGGGCTGCAGTCCTGATTGCTATTTGTATCTTAAATTGCTGTGACAACTAAGTCCTGTGAGGCCTTACAGATGTCCTTCTGTTTGTAGGAGACGTGATTCCTGAGGTGTAACACTATTTTATAAGCCCCTTGTATATATACAGCTTAACAGATAACAACATTCTGCACACACAGAAATAATGTCTATCTAATATTGATCATGAACAATGTTTCTTTTCATCAAACAATGGCCAATTATGTTCCATGTTACCTTCTAGTTTTTGTCTGTGCTCTCTGCTTCATGAGGTGTCATGAAGCTGCTGAACAGCTCATGGCACTTACAACTGTTATGAGAGGCACTGGCACTTACTTGCTTTAATCTGCTGATGACACTTCAGCAATTATTTCCATTTAAAAAATTCTACTTCATTATTATTATTGTTATTATTATAATTATCATTATTATTATATATAGATTATATATAATATAAGATACAATTTTATATTGAAGGATATTCTCCATAATGTCTTTTACTTTCCATCACTGAAAAGCTGTTACAACCTTACTTTAGTCCCAGAGGATCTGAGGCAGCTTTGGAGCATTGATTACAGTCACAGTACGGTAGTACCTTTTATTAATAGTTCAGAAGAAACAATCAAAGTCAATAAGAAGGTAAAAGGGAGGGCTTATTAGCTTTGCTATGTTGTTACTGCTGGGATTGTATTGTTAATGTAGTTTACTATTGTGCATCTGAATAACCAAAGAATGTTCTGAGGTTACATGTTTGAATGCTCTGCTTACACTGGACAATTAGGTGTTATCCAGTCATATGAATTGACTTCTACATAAGCCCTTCAGCCTCAGTAACAGGACTGAGAAGATATTACCTATGTCCCTATGCTGTACACCTGCCCCCAGAGCTCTACAGTCACTCTTGACACACTCTGCATTACCTAGCAGTACTGTTTGTGCACACATGGAAAAGCTGTAATGGTCCAAGGGCTGGGCAAACCCTGGTAACCTCCTGGATCCTGGCCTCATGGCAAATATCAGGCTTCCCAAAGTATCATCACGGAAGGTCAGAAGATAGGGTCTCCATCCACAGATGGAGGGTTACTTCAGTAGCTGTCTTCACAGAGGAGACACAAGGTTTGAACTCAACTGGCTGTGATAAATCCCCATTTGTTCTTCTCAATGACCAGGGTAAGGTACTTGCTCAGAAGTTGGAGGTAGAGTCAAATACTCTTGTGGCTTTTGCCATAAGTCATAGAATCATAACATTGTGGAATAACTTAGGTTGGGAAAGAACTTTAGAATTATCAAGTGCAGCCTTAAACCTAACACTATGAAGTTCGTTACTAAATCATGTCACAAGAGTCCAACTTTCCCCACTCTGAAAGCCACCCACCAACAAATGCCAGACACTTCCCTAGTTCTATCTGCATCTAGACACCATTTGGTGCTGCAAAGGATCCTCTTTGGCATGCCAAGACCATTTCTACACATTCTTCCAGCAGCCCCATCCAGTCCTGTGAGGCTGGGCCTCAGCACACTGTGCTATGCCAATTGCTGCTGAGAGTACTGCATCCCCTGCTCTGCTGCTGTGTGCTTCACCCTCCCCTGTAAGTTTCCAAACTTCACAACAGCAGCCCAGACCAAAAGGTGACTTCCAGCATCAGCAGCTGAGCCCAGAGCTACTGCCGCATGCTCAGAGATCACTGGCTGCTGGTAGACACTTGCTTATTAAAATTGTACAACTGTCCACAGTCCCTGGGCTGCAGGCCACCCTGAGGGATCCCTCCACAGCTGCCCCAAGTGTTCTTGCTCTGAGATGAGACTTCCTGACCCCTTATCCCAGCTGTATCCTGTTCCTGGTCCTGTTGTGTTCCACCATCCACCCTTATTGTGCCTGAAACCATAACAGCCCCAGCCATTCATCCCCCAGGTATTATAAAGTTCCTGGAAATGTTATCCTGATTCTCTTTAGAGAGCAGGATGTCACTCACTCTGAAGATCCAGCAGGACATCTCATTATGAATATTTCTGGCGGTAAAATGCACTTAAGGCACTGAAGATCAGTCTCAGCCTGACTAGAAAATATTCAGCTTTCTCTTGTCCTGACAAAGGAGGTTTCATTCATTATTGAATCTTGTTCTTCTTCTTTTGGCAGTCTCTCAAGGGATTTTTTTAGGTAACAGAACTGTAAGAAGACATGTGTGTTTGCATTTTTTAAAGTGGACGATGAGGCAGGGAGTTTGGGTTTCATTGAAACATGCTGGAATTTAAGGTCCCGCTGGGTGACAGATAAGTGCTGTATTATTGCAAGCATTTTCACTAGAGCTCTGGTTGCATATAAGGTTGTGGTACTAATTGTGTGTAGCAGTTCTGAGTCATAGCATTTTGTATTATGAGTTAATAGGCAAATATAAATTAGAATTGAGTGTTTGTAATATAAGTTAATGTTGCAAAAAGATCTCTGTCTCTCCTCCATGCAAGAAATATTGCGTTATGAAAGTCACCAGTTCTAAAAAAATTTGAATATGGAAGAAAAAAACATATCCAATATGTGGAAGGTCAAAATGCACAAGGAAGCATGTTACAACTATTTTCTCGTGAAATCACTAGAGCAGCATCATTTTAATATAATACTGCTGTTACACTTACTTTTCCTAATCAGGCAAGGGTGATGTATGGTGACTGTAAGATTTAATTTACTCTTCAAGACAACCACAGGGATAACCATGATATTTCTCTGACAGATGCTGTAAATATTTTGCATGGTTCTGAAAACACAACTAGTTTAATAGGAACAAGAAACATTTCACAGTACCACTAGAAATATTGATTACATTTCACTAATACCCTCCAAATGAGTATGCCTTTAGAATTGTGTGAGTGAAAGTTTCTAGTTGTACACTAATAGATGGAAAGGGAAAACTCGCTATATGTGCATCTGAGGTGCCTAAGTACATTGATTTGTAGGGCAAATAAACAGTACACTAGCCTCAATTTTCCTTTTAGTAACATAGGATGAAGCTAAACACTATCAATAGTAGCTACTAACTTTTGTTATGAATCATTCTTTTCACTGTTCTCCAGGGTTGTAATGCTGCTCTGGGGACTGTGTTTTCTTGAGATAAATCTCCCAGAGCTGTGTGCTGCAATGGGTATATATGGAGAGGAATATAGCTGTGAACTACAATAGGTCTATAACAATAGGGAATTATCCCAGGCTAAAACTAAAAGTGATGTTAAGGAGCAGTAAATATTACAGATAAGTAAATCAGTGTAAAGAAAGTGCACATGAGTACAGTGTTGTCAACAGAGGAAAGGAGGTGGAAGTCTAACAACATGAGAAAAATAGCATAAGTACTCCTTATTGGCTCAATGAAAGCAATACACTCATATATTTTAACCTACAGTTAATGGGCATTTGTGCTAACTTAAAGTTTACTACGAGTGATCTGTCATGAATTTGCTTTGAACAAGGGTTGTCAGAGTTGCATATGCATTTCTTTCTCTGTGCAAAATCTGCCTAAGGAAGTGCCAAGGCTTTGCTGTTAAGAAGTGCTTGGGACAAAGTTAACGTTGCTAGATCTGAACTGATTCAGAAATACCAGAAAGCTCAGTTTGTCTCAGTTTGTTCCTCTGCTTTTCTAGGAAAGGACTTTTCTTTCATTCCAGGAGGACCAAAAAGGGAAACTTTTACATGGAGTATAGTCAGAACAAGAAGTTTAGATTATTGCTGTGCTCCGGGCTTTGTCAATAAGTACCCGGTGTTACTGATTTTTTCCTGCTTGTAACACTCATTTTTGCTCCCCTTGTATTTCCTTTACTTTGACTGAGTCTTCACCCAAATAGACAACCTGCCTGTGTTACTTCCTCTGTCTCCATTTCCAATAGTCCCAGTTTTGCTTCATCCATAGCTAAACTTAGAATTTCTCATAAATTTACCTAGCTAACCTCACCCTCACATTCTTTACTGATACTTTTCCTTGGACATGGCTGGCAGCACAAAACTTTATTCCCACAAAGACCTCCAGTCCTTCCCTTTATTGTCTGAGTATCTCTTGACCGTTTCTGAAGTCAAACCTTCCCTCACATTCCTATCTGCAGCTTTCCTCAGCTTCTTACTTTACTATTGGCCACATTTGACAATTTCCTATGTTGTGTTGAGTAGTTTTCCTCTTAAGTTGGTTAAAACTCAGGCCAAGGCCTATTCATTTGTTAATCATTTGGCTGTGGTCCTAACATTAACTGGTATGCTGCTCACGTGTTCAAACGCTTTTTTAGGATAGAAACTAAGGTACAAGAATTAGACCTGGATTCTTGGTGTCCAAGGCATCTATGTTAAAAGACTAGATAGTTTGTCTCACCTTTTAGTGAAAGGCAAATGTTAACCACCATCACATATTTTAGCTTTGATCTACATCATTAAGTTCCAAAATTCTGTGGCACTCAGGCTAGTCCATAGGTTCTGACAGGAAAGAACAAGAGCTAGCTGCACCCTTGGGTATTGGGATCTGGGCATGATCTGGACGAAGGAATTGAGTCCATCATTAACGAGTTCACAGACGATACCAAGCTGGGAGGAAATGTCGGTCTGCTGGAGGGTAGGAGGGCCCGACATAGGGACCTTGATAGGCTGGAGAGATGGGCTGATTCCAATGGGATGAAGTTTAACAAATCCAAGTGCCAGGTTCTACACTTTGGACACAACAACCCCATGCAGAACTATAGGTTGGAGACAGAATAGCTGGAGAGTAGTCAAGTGAAAAGGGACTTGGGAGTGATGGTAGACAGGAAACTCAACATGAGCCAGCAGTGTGCCCAAGTGGCCAAGAAAGCCAATGGTATCCTGGCCTGCATCAGGAATGGTGTGAGAATTTATCATCCCCTTGCACTCCATACTGGTCAGGCCGCAGAGTACTGTGTTCAGTTCTGGGCCCCTCAGTTTAAGTGAGACGTTGAGATGTTGGAGTGTGTCCAGAGGAGAGCAACGGAGGTGGTGAAGGGGTTGGAGCACAAGCCCTATGAAGAGCGACAGAGGGAGCTGGGGTTGTTTAGCCTGGAGAAGAGGAAGCTCAAGGGAGACCTTATTGCTCTCTACAACTACCTAAAAGGGGGTTGTAGGCAGGCAGGGGTTGGTGTCTTCTCTCAGTCGACCAGTGACAGAACAAGAGGACATAATCTCAAGCTTTGTCAGGGGAGGTTTAGGATTGATATTAGGAAAAAAAAAATTACTGAAAGTGTGATTGGCCAATGGAATGCACTGCCTGGGTACGTGGTAGAGTCATTGTCCGTGGAGGTATTTAAGAACAAATTGGATAAGGCACTTAGTGCCATGGTTTAGATGATGAGTGGGTGCTAGTGTTAGGTCCTAGTTTGGACTAGATAATCTCAGAGGTCTTTTCCAAACTTGTGATACTGTGATACTGTGAAGGGAGGTTGTGGTGAGATAGGTGTTGGTCTCTTCTCCCAAGTAGCAAGAGGAAATAACCTCAAATTGTGACAGGGAAGGTTTGGAGTAGATATTAGGAAAAAATTCTTCACTGAAAGGGCTGTCAAAAATTGGCACAGGTTGCCTAAGGAAGCAGTTGAGTCACTATTACTGGAGGTATTTAAAAAACATGTAAGTACAGTGCTTAGGACTACGGTTTAGCAATGCATCAGGCGATATTAGGTTAAGTTTTGGATATGATGGTCCTAAAGGTCTTTTCCAACCTAACGAATTCTATGATAAACCATGGCTTCTCTTGATCTTTCTGCCGTTAAACTTTATTAATCTTCATTTATTAAAAGGCAGCATTGTTGGAGTTTACCACAAATATATGGACATTTCTCTCCCTTGATATCATCAGAACAAATCCTTAGAATCAATTAGGAAAACATGAGCATGAAAATTAGTGGACGTTAGTGACAAGCAGTGCAGGGAAGCTCTTATTTTTATGAGTTTTAAAACTGAAAGCGTTCATGATCCTAATACACTTACCCTCTGTAACTTGTTATCACTTCAACACAAGCACAGTGTTGAATTTACAAATGAATTTACAAACTTCTCTTCTGGTTTTCTGCCTGAATTCATAGAAGTCTCTCTACATTTGAAGCGTTACCAGCAATTACAGAGAATTAAGCCAATGCCAATTTGGTAATGAAGTTCTCATCACAAGCTCATTCATTCTTTACCCCCTGCTCAGAGAACTAATTTGGCTATTACGCAATCACCAGCATCAGACAGAAGACAGTAGATGTCTACAAAATGCATAAGATAAGTATGAAAATATCTTTTTTGTTTTGTATCTTGAATGAATCTTCTTTCTTATTTACTAGAAAGATAACAGATACACTTAGTGCCATTCCGTTTAAGTAATAACACTTGATATTTTAATTAAATTGAAAACCATATTTTTTTTACTTTAAAAAAATAGCTATTGATAATATTCAACAAAAACACTATTTATTTAACATTATGATGAATTTGAAAGGGAATTAGGGACAGTACTAAAAAAAACCTTGGAAAACCAATTAAAATGTGATATTGCAAATTTTCATTGTTTTTAAGACAAGTTCCATTTTTCCTCCCCAGAAATTACTAATCTAGAAAAGTAGCTCTACTGAGTGGTATTCTGACTGAAAAGATACCTGAAAAGATAAAAATGGTATTTGAAATTACTGTCTTCAAGGCTACATAAATTCTCCATAAAGACAACCATACAACATAATCACTAACTCAGTCAAAAGACAGGAACGTTAGCAGTTATTTTGCAAAAGTTGTAACTATTATAATATAGGAATATTATAGAATGACTATAGAACAATATAGAATGAGAATTTGCATCTTAAAATTAATAGATTGGACTAATGATATTAAAAGTATCAATGATTTCATTGTGACAGCTATAATCAGAATTGTATTTTGAACAAAGCTGTTGCAGAGTAATTTTAAGGACCTTATTTAGAAGTTTTTATACTCCCTTCAATGACTGTGCAAACTGGGTCCCCTTTAGGGGTCTGCTTTATCTTAATTCCCTTTTTATAGAAGAGTCATATAGATTTACAAGGTCATGCTTACCAGCTTCCTCAGAGAGCGGAAGTGACACTACAGTCATGACTGAAAAGGAGACTTTGATCTCCTTGGGCGTTTTCTTTTAATGGTTTTATGGAACAAATGAATATCTAATAGTCAAATACAAAAATACCGAAGATAATCTAACAATGAATGCTTTTATTGAAATGACACTAATTTTGCAATGAGAGAGGGTTGTATCATACTGGTTTTAACACGGCCTGTGGAATGGACAAGATGTTGCTATTTCCGGTCAGATGCGAACAACATTCATGCTATTGCTTTAATGAACTGGGGAAGTGATGTTAAAAAAGGGTCCAGTTTGCATTCTAGTTGTAGAAACAGGATACTGCAGCAAGGACAGTTGTGAGTTATGAAGCTGCCTGACTTTTATTATTATGTTCTGCACAAGTTGGTGCAGAACAGTCTACACTGCACTAAGGATGAGAAAATCCTCTTTCTATGAAAGCAATAGGGATCACAGTGAACAAGATTGCACAAGCTAGATGAATTATCAGTGAAGAAATCTGCAGAAATTGGTTTTCAAGCTTATAAGAAAGGGTTTTTAGAAGCTACATAACCACATATTTAGTTGTGATAAACAAAATAAAAAGCAACAGGTTGAAGAAGCTGGAGAAGCCATATCCAGAATCGGAAGCCTTTGATTGGAAGTGATGTTCAGTGACCCAAGAAGGGTCTTACTTCCAGAGAAGATCAAAGGAGATATAATAAAAATCTAAATTCACTGGAGAAATTATTCTCAAAAATGACACAGAAAAGTTATTACTCTGTGAAATTTATGTTAATTTTGCCAATATATTGGCAATAAAAAAATATAAAATAATGGTATTTGAACTTATTGAATTTATATAAGTTCATTGAAAACAATAGGTTCACAGTGGTTTTATCATAGCAGCAATTTGATGTGCAAGAAACATTACAGTCAAGATGGATTTCTGTAACTAAATCAGTATTCTGAGTCTTAACTTTACTTACAAGCTAGATTTCCCACAACACCCCTCCTCCCAAAAAATCATCCCTTTACTTGTAATCTTCAGGCTGCAACAGAAGACATGAGGATAATCTTAAAAAAAGGTCAGTGGCCTCTAGAGAGAAACAAAATTGATACTAAGATGACCTTTAGAGGGAAATACGGAAAGGTGTATAATCTGATTGTCAGACTTTACTGCAACATCAGAGACTCATATTTATATGCACTGGCAGGTGTTCATGTAATGATCTGATTTATTCATCCATGAAAATACTAAGCATTATTTGTAAAAATAATAATAAAAAAGAAGCAATGTGCAGAAGGAAAATACAGAACTGGAAAAGTGCACTGTTCAAAACCGATTCTAACGTGCAGGAAAAAACATCAATAACTCTATGCATTTGGCTTAACTTTTTAAGAGTGGTTTTAATAGGGGTATTTAATGGGGATTTTAATAGTATCATATAATGTATATTCCAAGGCTAAACCGCTATTCAATAACAGAAGATTTGTTTGCCTGTTTTGGCTGGCTACCTGAATTGAACACAATTTTCCTTGTAAAGGCTGAGGTGACTATCAAATTTGTAAAAAGATATATCTTCTTTCCTAATTAACTACACTAAAATTATTATTTTGTTTTTAACGTGCGTGGAACTATTATGCTTCTCTACATAACAGCCAAGCAAATCATTCGAATGGCAAAGAGCAGCTATGTTTGTGTTAAATTCAAATAGAACCAAACTGTAAAATGGCTTAAATTATGCCTGGCATTAAACTAACACATTATGGATAATTTGTTTGGCCAAATGCCATCCTCTCTACTTGGATAGATGAACAAACACAAAAAGAGTTTCAGTGAGGGATGTTTTTGAATGGTTTGAATGTTTGTAAATATAGAACTCTGAAAGCTGCAGTCAGACTTAGCTGACTGGGAAAAAAGGTACGCAAATGCATCCCTTGTAACTGGACTGGTACTGTGCCGCTGCCTTATGAGTTCTCAACAATTCCACTGTAACTTTCTGGAATAAGTGAACAGCCACAAACCCAATATATTCTGTCTTTATTCCTCTTCTTAGCTAGACTGCTTGTTGAATCAACAAAGACCTCAGGTAAGTCATATAGTAGTCCAATAATCTTTGACAACAAAGAAAGTATGTCTGATTACTTCTTGGTGGCCTTCTATTCCTTCTAATTCATCACTCCTCTAAGTGTAGTCTGATTTTTGTTTTTCCCGTTTTAATTTTTAGACATTTAAAGAAGGCTGATTTTTCATTGTATATTTCCCTTAAGGGGAATCCCATTGTAGGCTTTCCTATCTCATTACAATAATAATTTCTGTTTACCACAAAACCATTTTGTTTTCAAAAAGTGGCTATGGAACTCTTCTACCTTCTGTACAAAGAAGTAGATCATAGTCTTCCTTTTTTCTCTTTGTTTTACATCAGGTCATCAGAATTAGAGGCACTCATAAATATCCCCATCTCCCTCCTGAACCCAGGAATAATCTTCCATTGTTTAAAACTCTCTTGCCTTACATGTTTTTCCGTATCTTGCTAAAGTATTCAGTTTACTAAACTCATGTCTCTTCCCAGTGGACAAAAATTTATATCGAAACTTAATTTTTCTCGCTGATACTTCCTGTGCTTTCTGTTTTTTTGTGCATGTGGTTCTGAAATACATTGTGTAGAAAAAAGTGTATATGAAGTCCAGATCTGTCCTTCCATTTTTTTTTTTTTTTTTAATTTTGGTTCCAATAAACAGACAGTGGTGGTGGTAAAATAATATTGAAGCATTATATAACCACAGATTATTCCATTTTTTAGACTGTATAAGAATCGGGAGAATCAATGATTGTCTTGACAAACTTCTTGATTAGAAGTCAAAGGAAAGAAACACACAAAGAAATGACTGAAAACTGCCAGTGGCAGTCTATAGGCTTTAAGAGGGAAAAAAGCGACAAATTTAACAGTTCAGTGGTTTTCAACATATAACCTATAAGCGTTTGGAAGAAATGGGCATTATTAAATATGAAAGACAGGTAAGTGGCAAGTCTGTTTCCTAGAATATCAAGTATTCTATATAGTGTTTGCGCTTCTCCTGGGCAGTTTTTGAACTCTGCAATACAAAAATTGCAAATACATTGATTATAGGCTTTCATTTTAAACACTTTCAATAGAATGTTAAGTTGGTTAGACGTAGTGTGATAGATTATTTCAGTGCTGACTTTCAATACAGAGTATGAGTTCTTTTTCAAAGCCCGTTTAGAGGCCTTCGTGTACTCTAAGGGCCTAAAGTCTCATGAAATCCACTGAGGGTAGTTGATTGAGTCTGTGGAGCTAGAGGACTTCTTGGATAGAGCATTTGCTTTAGAATGAGCAGAAGTAGCTCTGGAGAACCTTGAAGCTGATGATACTGGATCATTTGGGCCTAAGCTAATTTACGATGTTTGTTCTTACTGACGGTTCAGGTACAAATTTTCAGTTTCATTCACCTGGGATTACCTCGATGACATTGTGTTGATCTTTATAGCTATAGCGATGGAATCCAGCAACATACCTAACACATGGAAAGACTTGAGTCATCTGTTCAGCTGAAATTAGTCAGCCAATCTTCCTCCTTAAGCAGTAGAGAGAAATACAAATTTTATCTCGGAAATGTACTTTAATACATCATAAGGCCCCTTTGATCGCTGTCTTTGTTTGACTCTAAAGGAAGTAAAAGTCACTAACATACACTGTGCAGTGAGATTCAAGTAAGATAAATGCCAACCATACCATTATTTCCTTCTTGTCATAGATAGATAGATAGATAGATAGATAGATAGATAGATAGATAGATAGATAATCTTGCTGAACTGCATGTGTTTGCTCACGTTTTTTTCAGAGAGATTTTCAGAATAGATCTATGGTTTTTTAGAGGAAGGAAATTTCACACCCAGTGTTCCATTTATTTTTCTGAATAAACAGTAATTCAATAGCATCCTGACATAGAATTTATTTGCATTTAGCATTATTACATAAAAGTGTAAATTGCAAGTATATTATTGATAATTACACAGTGTTAGTTTTATTTCAAAATTATTCTATTTTTTTGTTGTGATTCTGAACTTGTTTTGATTTTCTTTGTGTATTTTTGAATCTGTTACTACCTCACAGCCCTTAGTATCTGTGATACCTTTTTAAAAAGAAGGACTACAAATCATGCTGTTCCACATAAGCACTGGAGCTGGAGAGCTAGCAAGAACTATGCTTACAGTCTGCAGACATTTCCATTACTCCTTTGTCTACGCAGTTGTTCATAACTTTCTGAAGCTTCAGGCTACAATTTTATAATCTTGGCATGACCCTTATGTTGCTTTTTCTTTTCCTAAAGCTAAACATAACAAATTCTTTTCCCACTTTTTAGACTTTAACACTAAGCAGAGCCCCAGCACATTGTGAACACATTCATCAGTGGTAGGATAACTATGTTAATGAGTCACATAAGTGATCTACATCACACGTTGTCGTCCAGTAAGAGGTATCAATTGTTGCACCGGTTCATACATATGGTATGTCAGATACAGCCACATAGCTGCAGACAATAACTGTGCGCCACAACTGGATTCTTTTGTTCTATGAACAGTGGATTTTGCCTCCAGAACTAAATAATTTCTTCTATTTCATATCTTTCTTGAAGAACTTACTGCTCCTGCATGTTTTCACAACATCTTTACAACATGGGGGTGTCAATACACATGACAGTTGCAGAAGGTTTCAGATTGGAACTAGGAACAAAAACCACCCCATGGATAAAATATCTTGCAAATATCTAGTACTCTTCCATTGCAGCTCCCTTGGTGGTTTATTTCAAAATCTGAGTTTATGAATCTGAAATTACAGATTTGTATTGGAGGACACGCTGTGGTTTTGGGACCTGTCTAAGGTGAACTTCTCCATGTACCATTTATATTCCTGGTTTTTTATGACGTTTGCTCTGGGATGAGGTAAAAGTCGAAGGAGAGGTGAAGAACAGGATGTAACTGATACTACATTAAAAGCATTGCTTAAAGCAGAAGTTATGGAGGCTTCTGACGAGAGACTTTGTCTCTGTTGTTATTATCCACACAGGGTCAATTTTCTGGACATTTCTGAGGCTCCTGGCATATTATCTAAACTTCACCGCTCCTGACAAAATGTAGTGAATTGATCTCTCTACACAAAAGTGTATTTATTAGCTTCCTCCTTTGAGGCCTGGAGACAATTATTTTCTGAAGATATTTTAGTACCATTAGTTTCCAACTTAAGAGTAAAACTGCAAATACGTAATTAACACAAAACTATGACCTACTGAACTTCTGTCTCATAAACAACTTAGCATACACTTTGTAATGTCTCATTTTTTTTCCATAGTGTTTATAAGTCTATTTAACTTTGTTAAAATGGGGCATGCAAGGTCATTATCACCTCAAAGAGGTATATCGACACTTCCTTAGAGAACTGAAACAGAATAATTTCGTAGAAGCACTTTTTTCCCACCACATTATCTGATGGGTAATTCATAAGGTGTGTACTTATAATGAACCAGAAATTTGTTACTCTAGGAACTGTAACAACCTGTATTCTGATGAAACACCTTGTAGCTTATTAAGTTGTACATTAGTGTATTCATGCACGGTGAAATAACTTTTACATTTCATTAATAGATTATTATTATTAGACAGTATTTTAATATGAGAATGCATAAAGACTAATCAAATACAGGGAGGACACTCCAAGTAAGAAAGGGTAAGTGCAGAATGCAAGATCTACTAAACTTTGTTCAATCAAATAAGTTAAATGGAACCAAACTGGGCTTTCATTGAAACAATGACTTGATAGCTTTATCCCTCGCTTTCCAAGGGTCTTATACCACAGCAAAGTCTGGATTGCAACATTCCTGTAAAGACAGAAAATATAACTCTCCTCTGATCACTTAAATACTCTTAGAACTTGAACAAAATTTTATTTGTTAAGCAGAGTTCCCACTTCCTTCTGTAGAAAATTAGCTCAGCAGGCTCACAGTCATCAGAACATCATGATCTACAGTCAGGAACAGATCTGTGATTCCTCTATAATGACAGAGCTTAAGAAAGTAGAATACCTAGTGACAGCTGCTATGTGAAAATAATCAGCATTCAATCAGTGGGAATGATATAACACCACGCTTCTATAATTCAATAGCAAATGCCTAGAATGAAAATGTTATTGGTGCAGAAAGGAAAAAGAATTAAGCAATAAATACCTTGTCAGAAACCACATAGTAAGTTTGATTAGGGTTACACTATTACAAACCTACTCTAGAGACAGAAAATAATATTTGGGATTTTTTCATCCAAGACTAGAGCACGTTGCTATCCTTGTTGATTTCATTTTTCTTTCTCTTTTCAAAAATAACTCAATAATAGGAAACAAATTATTTATGAAAATACAGGCTTGAAACGCTGACTCGCAAATTCTATATAACAGTAAAAATCAGCAATTTTAGCACCCGCAACTAACAAGCTCTTGTCATTTCACTGGAAGTCACAGATTCTTGTTACTGAGAGTTGTTGATGCCTCTGTCCTAACCCAGAACTACTGCAATGGGTTCAGCAGAGTCTATGATAATAAACTTAACAAAGCAACGGATGATATTGAACTGGATATTTCCAACAGAAGTTTTTCAGTAGGATTACAGGTTAGTCATTTTAAACTAAAATCATAATAACAGTGCATTTTAAGTGCCTGAATAAACCATTAAAAAAATACATTTGGTTCTATGTTAGTGTTGTCTGAGTTTGCAGAAACTTCTTAGCTGAATAAATTTTTACAACCGGAATGGATGAATTAAGACCTGAGCCAAAAAACATAATGAAATTAGTATCTTGTGTGGGATGAAGAGTATCTTTCATGATCCATTTGCCCAAGTATCTAGCATAGCAAAAATGGATGTGCAAGGATATAATGATCGCAATCCTTACTACTGTTACATACTGTGATTGGTTTGACAGCAGTGATAAATAGTGAATCAATTAATTAAAAAATAAGATTTTTTTTTCCCACTTCATTTCAGTTTTCTTTTAAAAACCCTTTAGAAGAGTAATTTAGGTACAGCTCCATTATTATGGTGGGCTGAGACACATGGAGGCCTCCTTTTTTGTCCACAGGAGAGACTCACGACTCATAAAATCCAAGATACATTTTGACAAAAAAAAACAGTAAAAGTTAAATGTCCTGTCTGGGAAACCACTGAACTCTTTAGTACAACTGAGACTGGATGTCATTCAACAAATTATTCTAGAACATATGATATATTCATATGATGACACATCTCATAATATATATTGAAATATCATTGGACTGAAGATACTGTGCCTTTAAATGACTTTTCAGAAAGAAAGAAAATCCTTCACAAAGGGATACTTGCTACAGTACATATTACTTACAATTTTGTTCCTCACTTCCACTTTGTCTTACATCAGAAAAAAAACCTGTGCTATGAAAAAGACTATGTGAAGCGATCAGATGCTATCTGATCACTTGACTCTAGAGAAGAACAACAGTGCTTATGCTTAAACCTAGGGACTGTTTTTGAAGGAAGATAATGTTTAATGAATAGGCCTGTTGCAACTATGAAATTAAACAAAAAAAAGAGTGGAAAAGGGACATGGATCACAAACTCTTTAAAGTCTGTTTCATTAAAAACTTATCCAAACCTACTTTTAACTCACATAGAACACAATTTATCTGCAAAACTGTTCAAAATGTTTCACTGAGTTTTTTATTACAATTCTGTTTAACTGCTAATATTTATCTATAGCAATTGTGTTCAAGTTGAAGGTATTTGGATATCACTAAGGAAAGACATCTCCCAGAGCTTTGGTTACAAAGCGTATTAGTACATCATTCTGTTTGTTATTTCAGATGATGAGCTGCCTAAAGGAGGATAAATGGCTCATAAAGTTCTTGATGGCCTAAAAGCGTGACCATCTGTTGAAGTCATCAGTGACTTTGAATCTGAGCTTAGCAGCTGGAAAACTTTCAACTTATCAGCTCTTCTTTAATCAGGTAGGCATCTCTGAAGTCAGCAGGAATTACTGTATTAGATTCTCAAAGAGCTGAGACAATTATAGGACTTTTCCCCATTCTGAGATTATATCCATATTTCAACTTATTTCTAATCACAGATTCTCAGTCCTTCAAGTACTGGCACACACATGTTTAAACTGCTCCACATGTGTACATACTGCTGATTTGTCATTCTCAAGGGTTCAGTGTTGGGTGCAGTCCTGTTCAATATACTTATCAATGATCTGGACAAGGTGATTGAATAAACCGTTAGTAAGCTTGCAAATGACACTGAGCTGAGGGGTAGTGTTGATATATTTGAAGTAAGGAAGGCTCTGCAGTGGGATCTAAACAGGCTGGATCAATGGGCTGAGACCAACAGGATGAGGATCAACAAGGTCAAGTGCCAAGCCCTGCACTTGGGATACAACAGCCCCGGGCACTGTTACAGATTTGGGGAAGAATGGCTGGAGAGCTGTCTGGTGGAGAAGGACCTAGGGGTGTTGGTTGACAACTGGCTGAATAGGAGCCAACAGTGGCTTAGATGGCCAAGAAGGCCAATGGCATATCGGCCTGTATCAGAAACAGTGTGGCCAGTAGGACCAGGGCAGTGATTGTGCCCCTGTACTCAGCGTTGGTGAGTCCGCACCTCAAGTACTGTGTGCTGTTCTGGGCCCCTCATTAGAAGAAGGACATTGAGTTGTTGGAGCGCGTCCAGAGAAGGACAATGAAGCTGGTGAAGGGGCTGCAGAACAAGTCCTGCAAGGAGGAGCTGAGGGAACTGGGGTTGTTTAGCTTAGAGAAAAGGAGGTTGAGGAGAGACCTCATTGCTGCCTACAACTCCCTGAAAGGAAGTTGTAGCGAGGTGGGTGTTGGTCTTTTCTCACAAGTGGTAGGTGATAGGACGAGAGGAAATGGCCACAAGTTGCGCCAGTGAAGCTTCATATTAGACATCAGGAAAAATCTCTTCACTAAAAGGGTTCTCAGGCATTGGCAGAGGCTGCCCAGGGAGGTGGTTGAGTTACCATCCTTGAAGGTGTTTGAAAGACAGCTAGATGAGTTTCTCAAGAACATAGTTTAGTAGATGGACAGGTACAGCTGGACTCAATTACCTCAGAGGTCTTTTCCAACCAGATGATTATATGAACACTAGAAAGAAACAAGGATCCACTGGTCCCCAAATTCTAATACTCCTGGTAAAACTGGATACTCAGGTTTACATATGTGTTTATAGTGAATTATTGCTTTCAGATATCATCACACTTAGCTAGAGAAAGTATGAAACGCCAGGGCAAAAGGAGGGGCTAGGGTCTTGCTGGAAGAAAAGAAGAATGTGGTTTGCCTGGCCCCGGGAAGATCAGAAAATTCTGTTGTTCTATTTCTACATAAGCTGTAGAAATGTTTTAATGTATAATTAGATTTACATATTTAAGTTGAATTACAAACCTGAAATCATATTTAAAATCTTTAGGCACTACATAGCAAATGTTCTATGAATCAGAGTGCAACACGCAATAATGGTCACTGAGTGTAGACTGTTTTAGCTAAGTGCTAAGGAAATAATAAGTATTAAGGTTGTGTCTTACATGTATCTTCTGAGAAGTGGGCTGCTTTGAGTTGTAACGTTGTATATTCTCAATGACACTCTCCCCAAAATATAGTAAAGAACTTATTTCAGGAAAACAGAGAAAAAAAGGGAGATTGGTCATTCTTGCAAAAGATCTCACCTACCTTTTTCACTAGCTTCAGGACTTTTAAAGTAATAAAAAATTGCAAAATCTTCTCCTTTGCTTGACGGGTTTTTAACATGGAGATGTTATTTTCTAAACTTCAGTATTTAGAAAACACTGCTTCACTCAGGATAAAATTGTAAATGACAGTAGTCGTTGGATAACACATTTTGTCTCTTTATATATTTATCACAATTTTTAATGACTTCTAAAATAGTAAATCAGTTACAGAATAAACTTCACTTCTGTATTACCTGCACCTCCTTTGCCTGGTAACTGTTCTAAACAAATTTCCATCAAATATTGGCACCGAAATTCCAAAGCAGTACCAAAGATGCCAAATTATAACATTTTCTGCACCTATAAGATAATTCTGTTCACATAAGTGATTTTTTTTATATAAATGTTGGGGAAAAATGTGCTACTCAAACTTAGAAATGGTTTGATTTTCACAACATGCAAATTCAACACATATTAATGAGAAACATAAAATCTGATAAGCTGAAG
Organism: Tapera naevia; assembly: GCA_033556795.1. NCBI lineage: Eukaryota > Metazoa > Chordata > Aves > Cuculiformes > Neomorphidae > Tapera > Tapera naevia. The sequence continues at coordinate 218,212 of JAUMJJ010000482.1, forward strand.
AAAATGAAGTTCTGCAAGAAATTATTTACTCTTTAGCAAAAAAATAAAAAAAAAATATGAAAAAAACAGTACGTCTCTACTTTACACGTATGCCCAAAATAAGAGATAATATTATTTTGATACATGTACTCTATAGTGTTTTGGCAGATTACGGTTGTCTTACGAGTCCCAACTCAAAGCCTACCTACCAAAATCAGAGAGGAGAAGTCCATTAACTGCACTGGTTAAGCCCTGAAAGGGTAAAAGATTATCACAGTATCACAGCATTACAAGGTTGGAAAGGACCTCTGAGATCATCAAGTCCAACCTAGAACCCTACACTAACACCAACACTAACACCAACCCATCATCTAAACCATGGCACTCAGTGCCTCATCCAGTCTCCCCTTAAACACCTCCAGGGTCGGCGACTCCACCACCTCTCTGGGCAGCCCATTCCAATGGCCAATCACCCTTTCAGTGAAGAACTTTTTCCTAACATCAAGTCTAAACTTTCCCTGATGAAACTTAAGTCCATGCCCTCTAGTTCTGCCACTGGTCACCTGAGAGAAGTGACCAACACCTGCCTGACTACAACCTCCTTTTAGGGAGTTGTAGAGAGCAATGAGGTCTCCCCTGAGCCTCCTCTTCTCTAGACTAAACAGCCCCAACTCCCTCAGTCGCTCCTTGTAGGGCTTGTGCTCCAGCCCCCTCACCATCTTTGTTGCCCTCCTCTGAACACATTCCATTATGAGAAAGAAGAATATGTCTTCTACCTTAACACATCCACTGATGCATAAACCATCAGAACTGATTAAAGAAAAAATAAATCTTGTTCTGGTTGATATTTTCTTCCTCAAGCTTCATGAATTGAGGATAAAGGTTTTCTTGGGAATCTCAAACACATTACTTCTTGTGTTATGATTTCAAAGAAAATGTGCAGACTTTCAGTTTGTTGGGAAGAACTTGAAAGACATTGTGAACAGAGTGTCTTCTGATTAACACCCAATTGGGGAAAATGATAGTAAGCTTAATTTAAAATCACCTCAAGAATTGAACTAGGGTGGAGTTACCGCTTATGCATCCTTTATTTTTTAATACTGGATAAATACCTTAAATACTAAAACAAATTGGTTAGTTCCTTCTGGAATATGAGGAATATTTTACTTTTGAGTGTCCTGTTGGACTTTCTGTATTAAATTCTATTATTACAGTGAGGAAGTTTGTGTAATTTTCTTTGAAGGAGAACAGATAATCTTTTTTACCTTCTCTATGAAACTAAACAAACATTTTTTCTTTTGAGCAAAAAGTATGAGATCTGTTCAGCAGCAGCAATTTTATTAGAAACTGCTGCATACTGCAAACATATCTTGTGAGATTTCTTGCTTTGAAATAGCCATCCCTCAAAGAGAGAGACTAGAAAGTTATGAGGCAACTTACAGATGGTTAAAAGATCTCACTGCCTAACTCATAGGAATATCCTGGGAAATAAAAGGAACTATAGAGAACCTGAAAGATCAGTTTTGTCAATCAACAAGTTTCTTGTTCATTGCTGGTTTTGTGATTGTTTTGTGGAAGGCAGACTGGAGGCAAAAGCTATTGCAGAATTAGAAGCCTATTCCCTTGCAGTCAGCCGTTATAACACAAAAACTTTATTGGGAAGCTTAACTGTGTGCTGCCTCTATCAGGGATAAGTATATCACATAAAGGCCTGAGTCACTGATAATTTGATTTTTCCTTCGCTTCTTGCCCAGCAAGAGCCAGAAATACTGAAGCATTAATTTAAAACATTGTTCTGTGTCTTTTTTCCATTTGTAAGTATTTGCCTTCCATGTGGAGGATCAGCATTTCTTTTAGTCTTTTGACAGAAAGTGCAGGGCACCCTGGGGGAAGATTCTGGTTTCCTAATTGTCAAAGCAATCTCCTGTTAAGGGCACGACACACTGTGGTTTGTGAACAATAATAATGGAGGCGAAGTAGAAAGGGTTGTGATAATCGTAATTCACAGGGATACAGAGGTGCGCACCCAATCTTTGGAAAAACAAAGCACTTCAGAGTGTGCTGATGAAGAAATCACTGTCTTACATAAAAATCACACCTCATTGCACCTTTGAATGGTACCAGCTTCTACCTGTCACTGAGTTATGAGATGTCTATGTAGTTGTATAAGGCAGAGATACCCCAGAGACACACATTGACCTACTGGAACCAAGACAGCAACAGCAAAACAGCTGCTCCGAAATGCCTTGTTTATATGACATGCATCAATATCTTACCCACCCATTACTGTAAGGCTCTTGTATAATAAATTTGATGTAAGAAAGATGAGAATTATTCAAAAGAGTCTGGTTTAATAATATCATCTCTCTCACAGGTTTTGTGACATCAATATTCCTCTGCTTTCTTCCTGTTCAGTACCCTTCACGCTATATGGTAGACCTCCAAACCACCTCATTTTTTGTTATACGGTATTCCTTCCTCCCCAAGACATATTTCTTCTCCTGACTGAAGTGACCAAACTTTCTCCTTTGTACTTTCTACTTTTAAGTAATTTCCAGGAATCACTCTATGTAGTTTGCCAGTCAACTAGAGACTCAAAAAGTCAGGCTCTCCTGTTGGTTTTGTGTTGTCCTATTTCCTGCTGAATGACTGTGCAACAACTATCTCTGTTAACAGTGACCCTTCGCTGTTAATGGTTTGACTGAGATGGAGGAGTGGTGTTACAGCTTTGAGCTGCCTAGTTTGACAAGGCAGATATGTTATTTGATGGAAGTTAAATTGCATTCTTGAACTGGCCTGTTAAAATAATTTTCCATACAGAGAGCGTTAAGTAGTCAGAGCCATCTCAGTGGGTTACCTAAGAAGGCTGGCTGGCCCAACATATATGATGATCCTAGGAAAGAAAACTGTAATCCTGGTTTGTATTGCAAGAAAAATCAAAAGTGACTTTTGATGAACTTGCCATAGAAAGATTGTTCTGCAGCTAAGAATGTTGTAAATCTGAGGCAATCAATGTGCCTGAGGCAAAGCCTTGCAGGGCCACTCTTGTTTTCACAAACACGTACCAGAAATTGAATTTCTGGTTATTACATCTGTGCATAAACAATGTATGAGTGCTTCTAGGGAAAAAACACAAATATCCTATGGGGTTTTGTGAAGTCACAAATCTGTGTATAGGCAACTTTTTTCCCAGAGAGCAAAACGTGACTGTAAGTATCAGGGCAGTTAGAAGTGCTTGGGTGAGAGCTGGAGCACAAAACTTTGAGTAACTCTCCTAAAGACAGAAGTAAAGAGGATGAAAAATATAACACTCCCCCAGAGGTCTAGTTCAAAGCATAGTCTAAAACCTATACAGATTGAATAACACAGATTCAAGGATTCAGGTGTTGTGTGATTGTGTAAGTGTTTTTTCCTCAGATGGTCTAGAACTGCCTGTTGGTTTAGGTGAATGAACTGGATTTGTTTCATGTCATTTGGGTCTATTCCAAACAGTTATGATGTGTGATATTCTATGTTGCTGCATTTTTGAAGAATTATCTCCTCATTAAAAAAAAAAAAGAAAAAAATTATTGCAATGACTTGAAAAGATTTTTCTTTTTCTTTATTGCAAAAGAGGATGTCAGCGTAGTTTCATAAAGTGAGTTGATATTTGAATTACTAAGCTGGATGCTTGCTTGATTTTTTTGGATTTTTTTTCCATCCCTCTTCCAAGCTACCAAGGCACACATTATGAGGCTTAAGTAATCTCTACTCAGTAAGGATTAATCACCCTTTGCAATACAAAACAATGTTTTCTGAAATTTCTGTCCCTCTTAGTTCAACTTATACCCTCGTATAAGTCTTGGGACAAAGGGGCAAGGATGAGGCTATTTTAAATATTCCACTTCAAATTCAAGTTCTTGGTTATGCTTCATGTGCGTATTATGGTAAAACTGGAGTAAGCCCAGAATAAAGTTGGTGGAAAATTCTCACACCTTTTTAGAATGCTGTGCTTTTCTCCCAGGCCATACACCTCTCTTTTTCCCTGATATTTTCTTTCTCTTTTCTTCTTTCTTGAATTCAGCATCATTTCTGTTGAGGTTTAAACACTTAAGGAAATGCTAGTTTGCTGTGTTTTACTCCAGGAGACTGTTTCTGCATTTTCTTTCATAATTCTCATTTAAAATGCCTGTGAAAATTATAAGAACAGTCATGTTCTCAGATACTACAATAGGATAGAGCTTTCTTGTTGTGTTCTGAAACTAAAGATTTAGATTTTTTAGGTAAACTGAATCTTATTATAATGAAGATGTGAATCTACTGACAGAAGTATCAAAGTATATATATTTCAATTCCATATCAAAGTATGTATCAAATATGTACTACGTTTATATCAAAGGGCACATTTACTCTTGCTTTTTCACATAAATGGTACAAACCCAAAAATTCCTTGTTGATTTTACTAACTTTTATATGTGCTATTCTTAGCAAAAAAAATATTAGTCATTCTGTAGAGTACAGGACAGACTCCTGGTGTCTCCTGGACTGAGGTAAATTATCACATTGCACAGAATATTCCTATGAGTCTCAAAACCAAACATACCTCAGGCAAGTAATTATCTCTAGATGTTTCCCATTCTGGATTTTCAATCTGTCTTAGTATCAAGATCTTTTGGTCAGGATTTACTTATCTATGCTAATTGGACTGTATAGATTAGATGACTTTTTTTAAAAAAAACGACTTTCAGTAGAGGATCAGCTGCTGTACAGCAGATATACTAATTTTTTTTCTTCCTCTGTTATTGCAAGAAGTATCATAATTTAATCACCAGCATAAGCTATAATTTTAGCTACGCAAGAGCAGAGGCCTAAAAATATTATTGTTAAGCCCATATTCAGTAGACAAAACAAATAACGCTACCTAAATTTCCCAGCCTTCAGCTGTATTTAAAGTTCCCTAAAGGCAGAAGACAGAAGAACTGTTCATGCTGAGATCATCTAAAAGTTAAAGTGTTGCTGCTATGCAAAATATGCAGAAGGGAAAAAAAGCCACCTTCTGTCCCTCTCAAAAAATTGTCTTCCCTATTGTTGTATATGTAGTAAATATTTTAATCCCACCTTGCTTAATTATAAGTAATCTAAGAGACATATGCAGAAATATATACCATTTAATAAAGGAGTGTCAGAGAGTAAGAGATTCATATAAATAGATATTTTTTAAATTAAAGGAAGAAGCTGTGCCTCAGAGATCAGAAAAAAATTGCAAGTCTTATTTCACTGATATTACTTTGAACATGTCAAATTGTGTTGTGTCAAACATATTTTTCCATTTGAGAAGTGATGATGTGACTAATGCCAAAAGATTTGTAGTATCATAACATAATGTGTCAGAAGAAACGTTCCCAAAATATAAACACCCCCCACCCCCCAAAAAAAACTTTAACCCTTTCTTTGCCTTACAATATTTTAGGGTACAATATGTATTTTCAGAATTATTTGGTTTACGTTATTATGTGTAAATTCCAAATAATTATTTATATATTATCACAGGCTTATAAGCTCCTCCTGTCAAGTATATATAATACAGTTTTCTGTTTTGAGATGTAGCTTTTCGTATATTAATGCCACTGACAGGATTCTTATCTGTGTCCTTCTATCGATGTGTAACAGCTTCAGGGTGAGAAAGACTGAAGTTGGCTGTATATAGCAAAGCATTCAGATTGTCAAGAGACAGGAAATTGAGCTTTTGTTTATCTTACTAATAAGGTTAGAATTAAAAAAGAAGTGCTTTCATGGACACAAACTTTAAACATAACACAGAACAAAACAATCTAAAAGGTTTTTAATACATTGAGCTTCTGTGTTCATAATTCACTGGTGCAGTTTAAATGATAGCAAAGGGCATTATAATGAAACGTAAAAAGTAATTGTTAAGGAGGCTGCTGTACCAAAATAGAACCATAGCACAGAGCTAAAATGGCAACCAAAGAAAAAACCTTGAATATCTCTGTGAATTTTGAAGCCATTTGTTTGAGATTACTAGCAAAAAAGACACAGAGTAATGTTACCCACGATGTTAATTATGAAGTATATGAATGGGAACTGTCATCTTGTAAGTGACTCCCTTCAGTTTGGTAAATTCTACAAAACTGAGTATGCTCAAGAGGATTTACAGTTTGAAACCGTCTGGATTACATCTTGGATGGATTTGTGAAGAAGCCTTAATAGACTATGAGGAAAAGAAATATAGGAATTGTGTCATGACTGCATCAATCTGTAGGCAGAGAAAAGACTGAGGGCTGATAAAGATACTGGATACATAAGAAATTTAATCTGGGTGCAACTGCATTTGCCTAAATTCTCATCTATTTCTGCACCTACAGAAGGTAAGTCAAGTTCTAACCTGTTTGCAAGATACATGTCAAGTATCAGGAAAATCTTTGAAATAACTGATAAAAAGTCAGAGGCTGAGGTTCCACAGTAAGAGCTAAAATTCAGCTTTCCTAAATTTAACTGTTTAAGAGCAATCATCTTACCCTCTCTATGACCAGTGAGGACAGGTGAATACTGTGCGTGTCTGATTCATTCACTCTTGAGGTAGGAGGAATGTCATCACTTTTCCATTGACACAACAATGAAGGGCAAGAAAGGTTATTCAAGAAAGCACAACTTCACCAAGGACAACTCTTGCTTTACCAGCCTACTGTCTTTCCGTGATCATAGAATCATGGAATCATAGAATCATCTGGTTGGAAAAGACCTCCAAGATCATCAAGTCCAACCGTACCTGTTCTCTTACTAAACCATGTCCTTAAGGAATTAATCTATCCATCTTTTAACACCTCCAGGGATAGCGACTCTACCACCTCCCTGGGCAGTCTGTTCCAATGCCTAACCACCCTTTCAGTGAAGAAATTTTTCCTAATGTCTAGTCTGAACCTGGTGCAACTTGTGGCCATTTCCTCTCATCCTCTCACCTGTCACTTGGGAGAAGAGACCAACACTCACCTCGCCACAATCTCCTTTCAGGGAGTTGTAGACAGTGATGAGGTCTCCTCTCAGCCTCCTCTTCTCCAAGCTAAACAACATTAGTTTCCTCAACTGCTTCTTTTAGGACTTGTTCTCCTGCTTCCTCTGGAAGAGAAGAGCACTGATGGAGTGACTTCATCAGTAGACCAGGGAAGGACTTCTGTAACGGTTTTGAAATAGTCCTTCATCACATCTTTTTTTCTAAATTAGAGAGATATTGTTTTGATGAGTGGACTGTTTGGTGGATAAGGAATTGGTTGAATGGCCACATCCAGAGCATACCAGTTAATGGCTCAATGTCCAGATAGAGATTAGTGATGAGTGATGTTTCTCAGAAGTCCATATTGGAACAAGAAATGTTTAGTATCTTCGTCAATGACGTAGACAGTAGGATTGAGTTCACCCTACTCAAGATTTTGGACAATACTAAGCTGAGTAGTGTGGTTGACATACCTGACCAGTGAGGACCTGGACAAACTTGAGAAGCTGGCTTTTGAAAACCTTAATAGATTCAACAATGCCGAGTAAAAGGCCCTGCAAATGAAATGGAGCAAACCCTGCTATCAATACTACCTGCAGGGATCAAGAGTAGCCCTACTGAGAAGGACTTGTGGGTACTGGTGGATGAAAATCTGGACATAAACCAACAATATGTGTTCACAGCCCAGAAGGTCAGCTATACTCTGTGCTGCATCAAAAGAAATGTGGCCAGCAGGTCGAGGGAGGTGATTCTGCCCCTCTATTCCGCTCTTGTGGGACCCCATCTGGAGTATTGTGTCCAGTTCTGGAGCCCTCAGCACAGGAAAGACCTGTTGGAACAGGTCCAGAGGAGGGCCACAAAAATGATCATAAGGATGGAACACCTCTCCTGTGAAGAAATGTTTTGAGAGTTGGGATAGTTCAGCCTGTAGAGGAAAAGGCTCTGGGGAGGCTTTACTGTAGTCTTTCACCACTTAAAAGGGACTTATAAGAAAAATTACAGACTTTTTAGTAGGGCCTGTTGCAATAAGACAAGAGATAAAAATTTTAAACAAAAACCAAAGCCTACTAGATTTACAATAGATATAAGGAAGAAATTGTTTACAGTGTGGGTGATGACACAACAGTAGGTTGCACAGAGAGATGGTAGAAACCCCATCCCTGGAAACACATCTAGGTTAGGGGGCTCTGAGCTATCTGATCTAGTTGTGGATGTCCCTGTTCATTGCAGCAAGTGTGGACTAGATGAGCTTTAAAGGTTTTTTCTTATCCCAGACTATTCTAAGATTCTAGGATTGTCTTTACTGAAAGGCTTATGAACCTAGGAAGGTTTTAAAGCAGTTTAGTTGAAAGATGAAACCAGGGCAGACAGAAAAGGTGGAAATGGAAGGATAAGGCAGAAATATGTATTAGGAAAGCAATAGGGAACCTTTCATGTTGCCCTTGAGAAGAAGAGTGACACATGCTTATCTCGTGCACTGGTCACAGATAAATGCAGCAGGTAAAGTATGAAAAAAATGAAGCAAAAATGTATGAAAAGGAAAACTTTTGTGTAGTCACTGAGCTGTGGAAAAACAGACATGTTGTAGCGTAGCCTATGTTATGGAAATGTTATTGAAGTGATCCATATTGAGTCTGTTAGTGAAGAGAGACAAGGAACATGAGGTGAGGGAGGTGTATTTATCTTGCAAGAAAGAGATAGGACACAATTAAGCTATATTGTTGAAGGGATGGTAGGCGTGTCAGAGAGATTATGAGCTGTGATCTGAGAAGAGGTCAGCCAAAGGGTAAAAGACCCTCAGGTCAAGAAATTGGATGAAGGTTTCTTTCTACAGGTGACAGAAGTCTCCTGGTTGCAGTCTCTAGTTCTCATGGATGACTTCAAATACCTCAGGCTTTGTGTTAAAATCATAAAGTCATAGAATCTTCCAGTTGGAAAAGACCTTTGAGATCATCTAGTCCAACTGTACCCATCTTCTTCTAAACCATGCCACTCAAAAACTCGCCTATCTGTTTTTTAAACACCTCTAGGGATGGTGACTCAACCACCCCCCTAGGAAACCTCTGTCAGTGCCTGACTACCTTTTTGGTAATTAAATCTTTCCTAATATGTAGTCTGAACCTCCCTGGTGCAACTTGTGGCCATTTCCTCTTGTCCTATCCCTTGTCACTTGCGAGAAGAGGCCAATAACCACCTCAACACAGCCTCCTTTCAGGCAGCCATAGACAGCAATGAGGTCTCTCCTCAGCCTCCTTTTCTCTAAGCTAAACAACCCCAGTTCCCTCAGCTCCTCCTTGCAGGACTTGTTCTGCAGCCCCTTCACCAGCCTCGTTGCCCTTCTCTGGACGCGCTCCAACAACTCAATGTCCTTCTTCTAACGAGGGGCCCAGCACTGCACACAGTACTTGAGGTGCGGCCTCACCAACGCTGAGTACAGGGGCACAATCACTGCCCTGGTCCTACTGGCCACACTGTTTCTGATACAGGCCGATATGCCATTGGCCTTCTTGGCCATCTAAGCCACTGTTGGCTCCTATTCAGCCAGTTGTCAACTAACACCCCCAGGTCCTTCTCCACCAGACAGCTCTCCAGCCATTCTTCCCCAAATCTGTAACAGTGCCCGGGGCTGTTGTATCCCAAGTGCAGGGCTTGGCACTTGACCTTGTTGATCCTCATCCTGTTGGTCTCAGCCCATTGATCCAGCCTGTCCAGATCCCTTTGCAGAGCCTTCCTTGCTTCAAGAAGATCAACACTGCCACCCAGCTTGGTGTCAGCTGCAAACTTGCTCAGGGTACACTCAATCCCTTCATCCAGATCATTGATAAATATATTGAACAGGACTGGACTCAGCACTGAACCCTGGGGCACACCACTCATGACTGACCTCCAACTGAATTTAACTCCATTTATCACCACCCTTTGCAGCCAGCCATCCAACCAGTTTTTTACCCAGCAGAGGGTGTGCCTGTCCAGGCCAATGGCAGCCAGTTTCTCAAGCAAATACTGTCAGAAACAGTAAATATTGTGAGAAACAATGTGAGAAATGATCATAAGATGGGGATTCTGGATGACTTGGAAATTTCAGAGTTGTCAGGATCATTGCCAGTAAGTCAGAAGTTGGAAGAGCTGGTAAAGGAGGTGTTTTCCTGGTTTTGCTACTCACAAATGATGAACAAATGACCAAGGAAGAGCTTAAGAACCTGAGGGAAGTGAGTAAGAGAAATTGTTGACTAAGGACGAAGGGATTGAAGGAGGTAAACTTCAACTTGCTAAGTGAATATGTAGACAATTTCCTTCAAGAAGTTCTTATGAAGGACAGGAGGACCCAGAAGAATCCTGAGTGTCAAGTGCAATTAGTTCAAAGGTGAAGAACTACCTATCATGATTTGCAGGCAAACAGGTATGACTAGAAGCCACTTTGTTTGAAGGGGAGTTCCAAACTGATTTCAAACACAGAAAATGAATCATGTAGGAAGCAGAAGTAGGGAAAGACATCAAAACGGGTATGAAGAAACGTCGCCCAGACAGGCTGAGAAGAAATTAAGGAGGAGCAAAACTGCTTAGGAGGTGACGTGGGAAAAGGGTATGAAGGACCAAAAAAAATGGGCTTCCACATGTAAATGAGGTGGTTGAGATACTCAATGACTTCTTTGCCTAAGTCTGTTGGATCAGACATGCTGTTGGTCCTCTCTGGTCTCCCTGTATTGTTGCAACTGTCTTAGGAAAGTCCCACTGTAAAGAAGAATCAAGTAAGGGTGACTTAATTGATCCGGATATACAGAAGTCCTTGAGACCATATAGAATGCTTTAAAGGAGGTGTCTTCAAGCAGATCAAAGACACTGAAGGATTTGCATTGTGAGACTGTTCTGCCTCATTTGAAGAGTTAAGGTCACCCTGGTGACACTGAAAGTAAATTATTTCAGCAATAGCCCAAAAAGGTAAAGAGTGAACTAGAAATGTTCAATGTCATCTGTGTCCCTGGGAATAAGGTTTCAGTTACATGGAGGAGAGAAAAGTGAAGAAGAATAGTCAACATGGATTTACAAGTTTACATTACACTAGACCAACCAGATTACCTTTTCATTTTGAAGCGACTAGCTCTATGGACAAGAGGAAGGCAGAGAAAGTGACTTACCTTTATATTAGCGAGGTATAGGACACAGTTGGAGTGAAGAGATATGGACTGCATTGGTGAATTAGGAGGTGCTTGAAAAATGGCCGAACTGTTGGTCTTAAAGACCAAATGTCACTGAATGAAAGTCTGGCAGGTTGTCAGACATGAATAACATTCCTCAGGACTGCTAATCAGAGGGACTTAAACAGGTTGAAGAGAGTGCTAATAACAAACCTTAGAATTTCAAACAGTCAAATGTGAAGTCCTGTGCTGGGGACAGAAATATCCTTATGCCGTAAGATACGCTAAGAACTGACTGGTTGGACAGTAGCCTCATATCCCCTTTCATCCTGATACAAGTTTTGACAAGATGTTCTTGTTAAGAGAGGTGAAGAGTAGGGAAGAAGAGACAGTTAATCTTTCTGTAATATATATATGTATAAGAGAAACAAGAGGACAAGTATTTGAGATTTTTTTTTTTCCGGAAAAGATAGGCTGATTTCTCTTACATCCACTGACATTTACAAACTACAGAACACTGGATGACAGGGACTTCTGTTATCCTTACTTCTCAGCTACTGCTACTCTAAGCAACAATTCAATGTATTTCTAAAATATTATTTGTTACCTACAAACATGTAAGTGACAAAGTGATTCTTGAAAAAGTTTGCACATCCAGAGGATTCAGTAATTTGAGGTCATTTGCTGCTCCAGTGATTGACGTCAGTAGTGCTTTAATACTACAGTCAGAATTTTATGTCCTTTTAGCAGTATTTTTACCCATGCAAGTACAGATTAGTCAGTCACAAGCTTTGGCAATAAAGCCTAGAAAAGGACTGTTTCTGTGGCTTAAATTACTGGCAAGAAACTTTGGCTTTTAGAAATCTAATTGTGTGCTATTGGTGTGAAGCATATCTTGTTTCCGATTGTAAATAAGATAGAAAGTCTTTCTAACCTATTGTAAGAATCATTACAAGACTCTGCAGAAGTGAAGCCTTGGTCTGTTAAATCTGCTGCTTTATTAACATTTACAGTAAGATTTTTGCCACTATTACTAAGGCCATAAAGTTATATAAATATTTTAACAGGTATTTCTGTTGTGACACTAGGAGAAATTACTCATTGAAATGCTTAAAATGAGCATATGGGGAGTCCATCAAGCTGATTATAATACATGGAGGTTTGGATCACAAGAACTAGAAACAAGAAAAGTTTGACAGAGCTTTTCTGAGAAGCGGTAATACATCATTAAATAGTTTTTCACTCTGGATTACTGTAGAGTTACTCAACAAAGAAAAGCTTATCAGAATTTTATGCATAGGTCTATAATGTGAAAGGCATTATAAGGCTATAAGGGTCTTATGGGAACTGTATTGTGACTCACAGTGCCACGTAACTTAATGCAACCGTATATTACAATTGCATATGGGAGTCTATTTCCATGCAGAATGCTTTTGACACATTTTCTTTTTAATTAAATAGTTAACAGATTCTTCCCTTTCTCACGGCTTTTTGTTTTCTTGGATCAGTAAGCATAAAGCAAAGCAGAAATTATAAATCTGTAGTTTTCTTGCACATGTTTTCAAATCACACATATTTTTCATAGATAGTCATGATCTTTAGAACAAGTAATAACTATTGCTTGGTTTTCTATTATTCCACCTTTCACACCTCATTTCTCAAGTAATATTAAAAAAAACCCTTGTGCTGGCTCTTTCGTCCAAATTAACTCTACTGGACAAACAGAATACTACATAAATGCTTTTAAGGTCTTCATTTTGACAATTCAGCAACATTGAATGTCTTAAGTAAGCATAGTTACATTATCATGTCAATGTATAAGTGGGATAACAAGACTTAAGGCCTAAGGTAATCACGTAAAAATGCATCACATTGTTTTGGGTTTGAATAAAGTCCAGTAAAATTCTCAGAAAGGGCATAATATTTGGTTTGTGAATGTCACATCTAATTGTGCTCAACTTACTGCTGGAGAGAAGAAGCCATGATATTAAGATGCCATGAAGGAAGTATGTGACAGAACCACAGATTCTGTGTCAGATCAGTATTTTAGACAAGTATCAGAAATATTATTCAATCGTGCTGATACTGAAGGTTCACAGATCTCTCAACTTTAGTTGAACAGTTCTGATTTTAAATACTGATAAGTGATGTCAAAATACAAAACACTTTCCTCTTTAATGTAATTTATTAGGTTTTATGTTTAAATTATAAAATAGTATTGTTATTATAAGTGCCTTTATGCAATGATATAAAAAGGAAGAAAAAGACACAATTATCAGGCATTGTAGAACTTTATACAGAGATGATCTTTCATCCAAATTCTTAAAGCAGGCCAAGTTTGAATAAGTATAACAGTTGAAGAACAATGAGAAAAGATGATTTCTTAATGTCTATGTTATCAGAGAAATTCTGTTTACCTATGAAAGTAAAGGAAAAACAGGAAAAACAGGAATTTTTTTCATTATGTTCATAAAGAAACTGAAAAACACATGTAGAAAACTGATTTCTGCAATATTTTAGTAATTCCTCCCCACAATTTCCTTGTCTTCTCTTTTGGATGGGTTTGTTGTCACAGACTTAGGACTGCTCGGTTTTTTGAACTAATTTCTTCAAATATGAAAGTCTAATTGGGGGAGAGATATCTTTCCCCTTTAAAAAAAATCACTTCTTTAAAGTCAGTTTTTATTTGAGAGAATAGAAAAAGAAAAACAACAAAGCAAAAATTCTACAAATTTTGAAGGAAAGTTAAACCTCAATTTGAATTATGTGGGTTTTTTTTTACCCAGGCTGTAATTTGCAATTAATGTAATTGTTTACTAAGATGTTTCTCCTTTTTTTAGGTATGAAACTATACATATTCCCAAATGATTAGATGGCTTAAACCCAAACCAGCTTTAGGCTGAAGATAGATCAGTGTTCCATTATTTAGATACATGAAACTTGCTTAATGCATAGGGGACATTCTCAGAATTAAGTCCAAAACAGGAAAGTAACCATGCAAAACAAAACAAAAAAAAATAGCTGTGTGTCAGTAGACAAGAACCACTGCTGCAATAAAACATAAATTTAATCCCATCTTGCAGCTTGGCATGAGTAGTTCCTTAGTGTTTACACAATTTCAAGAAAAATATTCAAAATAGTTCTATGCATACGTATAATTTAGCATGACCAGTAAAAGTGGAGGTCTAAGTGGGTAGAAACAAATGTAAGAATAAAATAAGCCAAATCAAATTTATTTTATATAAAATTACATGAAAATAAAATAATATAGAAGAATCTCAGGCTTCCAGGAATAATTGGCAGTGGAAAATCAATGAATCCTCTGGAGAGATTCAAATTCAGATTCAGCTCCACATTGGCAGGGTTGTACAGAACTCAGGATAAAAATAATAAAGGGCAGTGTGAAGGTTTCACTTGTGTTCTAGGGTTTAAAAGTAACTTATAAGCTTTTTTTGAGGTTATTTTTAAACCTTGTGATCTGTATCTGATTGGCATGTTACAAAGACATAAGTTGAGTAGCTAAACAGAAGATTTTTTTAAAGAAACCTGTATGATAATTATTCCAAAAATGCAATTGTCATTGCCTCTCATCAAAATACTGTAATTACCCTGTTTTCTAAATTAATCTATTTAAGATAAATGGCAGAACAATGCACCAGTATCCTACCTGTTGTCAATTCTTTACACAAAATACAGAAGAATAGAATTAGGAGGTAGTCATTAAAGTTCAGCAAATACAGACTGAGTTTACCACCACAGAAAAAGAAAGATTTATCTGTGTTTAAGAGAAAAACCTGACAAGTAAAGGAAGTAGCATTTTCAGGGTGAAGAAAGGTAGTCATTCTGTGATTTGCTATGAGCCACTGAACAGCAGATTAATCTATGTCCATCTATCAGGAAGAATGATAGTGCTCTGCTGCTCGTTAATGCCAGGTCCTTTTTCATCCAGAGAGTTGTCTTTGTGATGTGCATTTCATGGCTCCACAACTTTCCAAGGTTACTGTATTTATGATAGATAATAATTTGCCAATTCTGCTTCTGTTACTAGAACTAATAGCCATTCTACCTTAAAATTACAAATTACTGTCAGTATCTACTGGGGATACGTCTAACTCATAAAAATAGACTAAGAGCGGAGGGGTCTTAATTTGCTGATTTGGTAACAATTGACCCATCCAGCTACCAAGTACAAGTGTTAAAAAAAATGCTTATCAGAGAAACAATTTCTAAATGGTTGAAAAAGTTGAATAGAAAAACAAACAAAAAAGTCCATCAAAAATTAAGTCCTGGTTCTTCATGTTGTTCAAAGTGTTGTAACAATATGGTCTGTATTTTTGACACTAGGCAGCTACCTCACTTCTTGTAGCTAAATCTGGTTTTGATGGCTGCATGATCATGAATCAGAAAAAAAATAAATTGTTCCTTAATCTCATCTTTTTTTTTCCCATGTAAAAAGACTTTCAGATTATCCGAACAAAATGTCTTTATAGTAATGTTGGTAATAGTTTATGGCTGTCTTTCTCTGTTTCTGGTGGTCAAATCTACATAATCCACGGAAGATCAAGAGCTTTGAAGATTTTAAGGCAGCTGTTTTCATGAACTGTTAAATTTTTTCTCTACAGCTACCTGGTTAGACTTCTATTCCTCAGAATTATTTTATCTTTTGATTTATTTCCAGAGAGGTGCTGTTTCAGAATACCTCACATAGTTTTCCAGCTGCGATGTAAACCATTGTGATTTAGCATCCAAGTTATTTACTAATTATTTTTATCCACATGATGATAATTGTATTTTGGATTCAAATAGTGCCAGTGTCTTTTCTGTATCTCAGTACAAGTACTTGCATCTAGGACAAAATTCTTTTATGAGTAGGGATTATATTCACAAGATTTATATCCAGAGAATCCTTCCTCTCTCCAATTTTAAATAGTGCATTAATTAAAAAGACCCTTAAATTACTAATTTCATATATGATATTACAAAATTATCTTCTGTAAATATTGCAATTGCCAACTGAAACAATAAACAATTTTATATATCTCTTAAGAAATTACAAATGCAATCTACCTTCTAGAACTGACTTTTTTTTTTTTTTTTAGAAGGAGAGAGGAGTTTCATTATCTGTGTTTAAACAATAAAACATAATTTCTGATTTTGGACTATCACACAAAAATGCTAGGTATTTTCATCATTGTTGTAAAAGTTAAATTTTTATCAGTGGTTTCCTAAAGTTAAATAAAACTGTTTTCTTCCCAGTTTGTACCAATATTATTGTTCATGCTCTGATATTCAGTTCTCTTTGAATTGCTGCTTTAAATCTTTTTTGTAGAAATCTCAGCGAAACTTGAAAAAAAACACAAAAGTTTGGAATTAACACATATTTGTTACAGCTTACATTATTTATAGTGGTTTGGTGAAAAATGAATGAATAGAAGAAAAATAATAGAAAGTTAAAAATTGCTGCTTTGGACACTTCTTTTAATAATCTTCTTTTTTATAATTATTTTTGTATATTTTTTAAGAAACTGAAAACACTTCATGACCTGTAACTTGTCCACACTGTTACAATCACAGCATCTCTATATATAAATCACGTTTGCCAGTGTTTCCAGGGATATACTTTAGCATTTGGTAAGGATTTTTCTTCTCTGTCCAGCAGATATCAAAGCAGACCACACTTCAGCTATGCCAAATATGTATTCTAAAGCAAAACTAAATAATAATTTCCATAACAAAAAGCTAAAAAAAATTATATCTATAAAATTGGATGCACTGATTAAAACACAAAGTCATATACAATCATCATAAAGATGCTAACTACAGCTAAATGCATGGCTTTGGGAAATAGTGTTCATTTGGTTGGCTAGTAATGTTCATGGCTATGTCATTACATCATATTAAAAAATATTTTTAACCAGTCTAAAGGTGTTTACAGTTTTAAAGAAAATCTGTTATTACATAAGTATTTGTTTTTTAAGTAGCACCATTCATGTGATTTGTAGATTTGGCCACCAAATTGAAAAATCCATCATTATTGTAGACAAAGATTTTGGCATTGCTGAGAAGTAGGTGTGTCAACCCAAGGAATCACTCGTGTCTTATATAGCATTTCCAAGTATATTTTTCAGTTACTGGTAGCTTTGTATCTAGTACAACCTGCCTTTGATTGAACACAACTTTGTACTGGTGTCACTGTTTTGTGTTGTAATGTTTGGGGGGGGTGGACAGTGTTTCATTTCAGCATTCACTGCTGCTAGTTTGTTACTTCATTGTTATTCATGTATGGGATTACTCTCCTGTCAGTTTATATCATTTTCATAGAATCACAGAATGATAATTCCGGAGTTGGAAGGGACCCACATGGATCATCAAGTCCAGTCTTGCGTAGGGAAACCCCAACACTCACACTGTGTCTGAGGGCATTGCCTAAATATTTCTTGAATGCTGGCAGACTCGATGCTGTGACTGCCTCCCTGGGCAGCTGTTCCACTGCTCCACCACCCTCTGAGTGAAGAACCTCTTCCTAATATCCAACCGAAACCTCCCCAGGCACAACTTCCTGCTATTCCCTTGAAACTTCTTATTGGTCACCAGAAAGAGGAAATCGGTATCTACTCCTCCCTCTTCCCTTAGAGGAAACAGTACATGGCTCTGAGGTCTCCCTTCAGTCTCCTCTTCTCCAGACTGAGCAGATCAAGTGACTTCAGCCACTCCTCACATCATTTCCCCTCTAGACCCTTCACCAGCTTTGTGGCCTCCTCTGAGCACTCTCCAGTAGCTTGATGTCCTTTTTATACCATGGCAAACTGCAGAGAGGACTCAAAGTGGGGCCACCCCAGTGCAGAGCAGAGTGGGACAATCCCCTCCCTCTCCCAGCTGGCAATGCCGTGCCTGATGCATCCCAGGACACAGTTACCCTCTTGGCTGCCAGGGCACTGTTGGCTCATGTTCAACTTGCCTTTGATTAGAACCCCAGGTCTCTTTCTGCAAGGCTGCTCCATAGCCTCTTGCTCCCCAGTCTGTAAGGATATCAAGGGTTGCTGTGTCCCAGGTGCAAAATCTGACACTTGCCCCTGTTAAACTCCATTATTAGTATCTCTGTGAAGCGATACCTTTGCAGTAAGGATTCTTCCCCATGATTTCTGACTCCAACACGGCAATCATTCTTAATTCAAAATTTCCCAGATTTTTAATGTCCACAGTTTATGTAGAGAAACTCATAAAAAAAAAAAAAATTATTGCTCATTTCTACAAAAATATTTACACTGTTGAGGGGAAATAGAATTTTTTTTCTACTGTCCAGAACAGACTAAAACCAGTCAAGGTTTCCTAAGTGCAGTTTACAGATGATTCTGGACCGAGGTTCAGTAAATAACAGGTTCTTTGTCTGTGCAAAGGTTATCTTGCCTAAGCTCATCTCTTCTGAGTAAAGTAGGTTGTCGACATTTTTAAGAAAATCTATAGCAAGTTAAAATCCATGAGGGAATCATAGCTTTAATTTGAAGCAGCTGGGTAGCCGGAAAAATCTATTTGATTTAACAAAGGACAGAAAAATATGCTAATACTGAGGCATAAGATTTGACATGGGTTGTGAAACCCCACAGCAGTTTATAAACCAAGCCTGCATAGAAAAATCAATGACTTAGCCCTAAGTGTTCAAATCAGTGTATACAGGTCTTAGTCACTCGAATCCTAACAGTCAATAGGATTTCCATATATCCCCAAACCATGCTTTGAAAATGCATTCCTTATCTAGATCTGCCTGAAGCTGATGGGGAAAAAAAATTCCTCTTGATTTCAGTGTGCTGCTAATAGGCCACTTATGCCACTTATGCAGAGCATATTTTTTCTAGGCAGCATCCCTGAAAAGTTCATTATAGGGCAGCCACAGAGATATTTTTGTAGGGAAAGAAATATTAGACTGTTGAAAAGAAAAAGCGATAGATTTTTTTCTTTGATATAGAAAGAAGGGGTTTGTTAATGAAAAGTTTTCTAGACAAACACAAAATTTCTATGAGTATTGAAGAGTAACAAGTACTGTAAATCACACAGTTTGTTATTAGGTTTAAGAAAATTTTGTTTTCCATTACTCAGAAACAAAGGGAACTAATGATACCCATTTATGAGGATGCAGGATCCCTTCATGAAAGAGAGAAATTGTATTCTCTGTTTGACAATCTATATCCTATCAGTGTTTGTTCTCATTATATCTGTTAATCTAAGAGGAAAAAAAAAACACAATCAAACAAAAAAACCCACTCTACCATCAAAAAATCACATCTTGTTTTTTATATTTTAATTTGAGCTTTCTGTTAAAAAATATAACAACAAAAAAAACTTACATTAAAATACTCTGTTTTTCCCAGTGTTTGATAGGTTTTCATTCTTATTTCAATATGCCAGTTCTTGGAAGAGTTAATAGGAAGGCAGTGGGAAGGATGTCTCTGTAAATATTGTTCAGAGAAGCTCACGTTGCTTCTGTGCTTATCCCATGTATATCATGATTATATCCATCCCCAGTTCTGTAGCTACATGATTTGTAATTCAGTGTCCAAAAAAAAAAAAAATTCAGCTTCCCCATCACTAACCCTTTGAACAAATAATTTAGCACATTTGGGTGATATATTTTGCATTGATCAATTATTGCTCTGCTAAATTACACCAGGTTAGTTTGACAAATTGAATATAATGTCATCATTATATAGTTTATAGTGTTCTCCCTCAGCATTTGCAAACCCTACAAATTTATTCCTTCTGACTAAAACAGCTACAGGCCCAACTAAAATAACAAATAAGCAATTTCAAAGTTAGAGATGTTTCTAATGAGTGTCTCCAGTTCACGTTGAATGGATTCTCACGTAAGAATAATAATTAACTACTACATATGGTCTCAGAAAAGTTGCATTTGGAGTGCAAACAAACTGTCAGAATCTTAAAGTAAAACATAAGGAGATGTCTTATTAACTGTAAATATCCACACATCACTTTTTCTCCTGATTTACTTTTGTAATCTGAAGTTAGTTAAGAAGAATCCTGCCTTAAGTTCATTTTTCTAAAACTGTGTTTCAGAGCACTACCACCCATGTGGCAACAAACAATACAGCAACTGAAAACACTGGATGCCTCCTTAAAACCAGCTCTGGGACTGTGAGAGAGCACAGCCCTCTTTCTCTTGATGTATCTTAACCAACTGCTTTCTCTTTCTGCTCATGATGTATATTGTGGAATTGTACACTTGTATGACAGGGAAGGCTACTTCTCAGATCTTCTGTACTAGTGTACAGCTTGGGGAATGAGAAACAAGCTCTAGCTTCCCAGTTCCTACAGAATTCTAGATTCTGTTGCGGAGTCTAGTAAAAGAACATAAACAACTGCACTGTTCTCTGTTGCTTCTCATTCTTGTTTCATCTGTTTCATTCCTTTTGGAAGGAAAAGCCATGGAACAGACTCACCTCCAAATGATATTAGGCCTCTAAATCTGTGCAGTTATTGTTTATAATGGAAGCTGTCATAAAGAAAACAAGCTTGTTTGTCAGGGACTGAAAGGCAGTGCCATGATTGTTTACAAGTGCAAACTCAAGACTCTGCTAGGATTTTATTTTGTATTAGTTAGGGATACAGATTTCCAGGAAAAAGTAACTATCCATTCCCAATAACAGTACCAGTCACCTCTCAGCAGCTGTTATTTGCTATATGTAAACATTGTTCTATTTTATTATGTAACATTTTTCTTCATTTGTATGTTTTGAATCTAATGCTCTCTACAATTCCCATAGTAAACACTCAGCTCTCCACTTATACAAAGAACAGTATTTTATTCTTATATTTTAAAACATTTTATTCTTTATACATTCCATGTTTCCTATAGATGTACCTCTCCAAGAAAATTAGTCAAGTATGTATTAGATGTAACAATAATAGTGAGTACCCTCTTACGGATCTTGCAAATCATGTTATCTTCTATTTCTGTTATTTAGACTTTTGTGTGGATAACCTGTAGATACTAGAGTACCTCTGTGGCACTAAACTGAGTATTTTGTAGTGAACTTTTCCCTATGGTTTTTAACATTTGTGATTCTTTAAATATAATTATAAAGCTACACTGATATTTACACTTTCAAGGATGGGGTTGAATACATGTATCTGCAAGATTAGTAGAATTTTATAAGCTATTTGGATGTTAATTTAATATATGATGGAATAAATATGCATGGAATAAGGGTAAAAGGGCATGGCAAGAACTCATAAGAATATGCAAGAGAAACTGGGAATATGGAAGCTACTCCTCCTGTAAACCTTTCTACATAATCTAGTTTAAACTGTGATGATTGTGTTGTGTGGACACCCAGGCAAGAATCTGATGTAATAAAAATCTAATTCATTAGCAGAGTGAATTTGGATCTGAGCAGGAGATGGGAGAAGATCACATCATGTTACTGATTCTGTTATTTGCTTAGAATTGTGACATGAATTCACTGCCTGAGTATCTGCTGAACTGCACGTTGTGTTGTCTTATTGCTCCGTACTACTAAAAATGATAGATAGGGAGAATGGAAGGCACAAGAGTGAACACTGACTCAGACTTCCATGGCTACTATAATATGGGAAGACATGCTTTTTGATGTTTTTAATCATAGCTGAGATCCGTGTTTCTGAAAAGCTTAGGTTTCTGTACCAAACCTATGAATTGTTAGATGAGGAATAGTTAGCCACTGAGTATTTACTTTATATTTATCATTAACTTTAATGACAGAAAGGAAGGAATACAACTTTCTGGGAACTCATTTTCTTTTATGGCTACAGAAATTCAAGACTTATTTGATATCTGTTTTCTTCTTGATGGGAGAGAATGCTGGCTTTCAACTGGTTAAGTGCAATCTATTTATTCTGCTTGAATGCCAGTCACTGAAGGATTTTTGCTACAAGAATGCATCACATTTTGTACCTTTTATCATCATGCTATTTAATGCAAGTTCTCTACACAAGGAAATGATGCTGAACATGATGTCCAGCTTATCGTATCAGTATCATTCATAACCATGTCACCAGTGATAATAAAATATCTAGGCTTCCTGGCAACTCTATATTATCTCAGAGAAATAGAGAATGAGGAGCAGGAGACTTGTGCACAGAGCATTTAAGAAGTACAGTATCATTATGATCATCTGAAAAGTCTAAATATGTTTTTTGATGCAATGAAGGTAGAAAGGCACAAGCCTATAACTAGAGCTATGTAAACATAGTAAAATATTTTGTCTGGAGTGTTGATTATTTCTACAGAAGTTAAGGAAATACCCTGTGTAAATGGAGTGTGATTGCTGGGTCATGTTTCGGAAGTTTGCTGAAATGAGGATGAATTTTCATGCTGCCAAGTTTACCTGGCATCAGCTGACATGTTATCCTGTTCTGAAAGCAGAAATATTCTCTTTGTGGCTCAGCCAGTTCACAGTAAGATACTGCTACATTTAATATTACTAATACACGAATTTTCTAGAAACCATCAGCTCGCTCTTAGCTGATTGACCCAACAAGTAGGTCAGAGCTGTCCAATCAATACAGTTTCTCTCCCCAGCAGTAAAATTGCAGTAGGACAAACACAATCTGTCCTGGCAGCCAATATTCAATGGTTTAATATGTTCTTGTGCAAGATGTGAGTTATGTAATTAAATTCTTAAATTCCTTGAAGAGAGCAGTGAAGCTGGAATGATACTTCTGGTTCCTTTTCTCTTGTAATGTGGTGTAGAGTGCTGGCACAATAAGTGGAAGCGCCTCATAGCTCTCTTTTCCCTGAATTGCTTATGGACAAGAAAGTAAAGAGTTTCTTCTATGGCACAGGAAATATGATTTCAAAGATCTTCTTAACTGTAATGGGAAAAAGGTTCTTTGAACAAAATGACTTGCAGCTATAATGGCATTTTTAAAAGAAATGGATTTTTCTGATATGTCATAGACACAGTTTAAGAATGCTGATTGGATGGAGAAACTGAAGGGAATTTCCTGGAATGAAACAGAAATGTGGAGTTTTCAAATTACCTCGTTGTCCAGACCACAATGTTTCTGAGCTTGATGAGCATAATTGGAAACTTCCAAACATGTTAGGGAAGCAATTGCTTTTTATGTGCCCTGGGAATTATTAGTTTTGGCTACAGATATATATACAACGTTTAGACAATCTGTTCGTTTTATCTATGAAGGATCTAAATCAACCATCCCTCCCTCCTTGTCTTCTTTTCTCCTTTGCACCCTTTGACCTTTACTTCCTTTCTCTCTCTCTCTCTTACTTTCTTTTGCCTTCATATGTTTTTTTTCTTTTCTTTATAAGCCAAACTTCCTGTATTCTTTCTTTCTGAAATTCTGTTTGGAGTGATTTTTGCCTTTCACATTGCGGCAGATTAAGAGACACAATGCTAACTCTAAAGTTACTTTACCACTGAGTTTCTTCTGCAGATAGTTGCTAAATTCCTTTGTAGATTCTAGGTATTATTACTGCTCCTGTTGTGTTGATTAATAGGCATAATCATAGAACTTGCATGCCCAACCAGAGAGGCAGTGAAACATTACAAGGGTGTTGCTACAGGGCACTCTTTCTGCCCTCAGGGGATATTATTTAAAATCAGGGCTTGTAGTACGTTATGTTAGGCCATATGTTCTGACTCTTCTGTGGGTACTGTTCAGCACTGCTGCGTAGCCTCCAGTATCATGTGTAAAATGAAACTCTGGTTTGAAACCTATAGCTGTCATGTTCTCATCTTTTTGGGTCCCTGAGTACTTCAGGTAATTCCAGAGACACCTGTTTGCAAGAAATCCTTAAAAACATTTTCAGATTTTGAAAGTACTACACAGGCTTATGATATATGAAGGTGTCTGAGTCTTGTCTTTATTAAGAGTTTTTAAGTACTTGAAGTAAACGTGCTATAAATTTGGAACTGTTTGCGGACACTGAGATGTATTTTATTAAGAAGGACATGATTATGAGGTTTTAATACTTTTCTCTTGTAACAATCAGTGGTTTGTATTTGTTTAATTTGCCTTATCCAAGAACAAGATTACAGGAAAATGTGTTAAAAGTAGTTTCATGCTAGATTGAAAGCTATCCAGTTTTCTCAAAGCTTTTCTGATTGTATATCTGAAGTAAATTTCTCCAGTCTGAGGGTTTTATTGAAGTACAATACCCCTCAAAGACTCCTGACATGATGTCAGACAGCCATGAATCAAGGAGAAAGTGAAGAAAAATTTGATCTTCCATCTCCTAGAGACCCAAATTCTGTAGGTACTGCTACAGGAATCACTACCAATGTCTGCCCATTGGAAAAGATTTTCTCCTGGGTTGATTTACTCAGGTATGGAAAGCTTCATGACAGGTTTATTCCTAAAGCACATTACAAATGTTGTTGCTGAAATAGGCCATGAGATATTTTTGTGAATTGGAAAGGTTGTCTCCCTTTGTACTCAACAAAGAATATATGAAACCTGGTAGTAAGGCCTGAACTGTATGCAAGATGTAAACAAAAATGTTTTTATTTTGTATTTCATAGAGCCAGGCACATTGCAACTCTTACACCTCTTTTTCAAGGAAGACATTTTTCTTAAAATTACATTTTAACACAGTATTACAAAAAAAAAAATACTTCTTTTTCTGAAGAAAATTGAAAACGTAAGTGTTAATTATTAAGGATTATTATTCTCTTGTAAACACTTCATAAAGCACTAGCGAAACTGTTGTACCCAAACTTGCTACTTCTATGCACAGATCCAGTTTAAGATTTATCACATTTTTTGTCTCTGTTGAACATTTGCATATGTTAGTTCTTTGAAACTAGAGGTGAGAAGTGAGAGGCAATTAATTTCTTCTACAACCCTCATTACATTTCCCTGTGCTTCCCTGCTCTTTGTTTCTTAGCTCTTAGAAGCAGCATTAGACAGCAACATTACTAAGAATGTAGCCCAAAAAGAGTGATTCTGTAAAATCCATAGAAACCAATCACGTGGTGCTATGGACCAAATATTTTTGCCAAACACATTATGGAGGACACCGAAATAATTTTCTTCAAAAGCACACTCTTAGTCCAAATTAACATGTGAGTCTGGGTTCACCATTAAAGATTTCATTGTTGGATCCCATAAAGTCTATGTTAAAAAAGAAAGCAAAACTCACCCAGTTCAGCTGGGAATCAATGCAATTCCATTTTTATCATTAACATCATGATAAGCAAGGTTAGTACACACTATAAAAATCTCAAATATTTCTACATGGTCTTTCTTTTGTGTTCTAATCTGGTGAATATGATAGAAACAACTAAATTGGGTGACAAGGAAAAGAGCAGAAGACAAAAGTATTATAAAATACAGAGGAACCGATCACCTAGGAAGCATAAAAGAAGACGAACACTTCACAATGCCTAAAGTAAACCAAAATAGAAATATCATGTAAACGATTTTACAAAACTCAGATGCTTATCATGTTCATTTTTTGACCATTTGCCAATGTAAAAACTGTCAACTTCATGGCATGTTAGAGTATGTTTGCTGTCAAAACTGGGTGACTTACTGTTTATGGAAGCATAATATCTGTATTTGGGTTAGGGGTTGGCTCTCATCAAAGCTGTCTCTCATGCAGGTCTCAGCTGTTGTTTGTTCTGCACAATAAATTGCACAGATCTGTGATCTTACTATCCTACAGAGGCCCAGCCTACCTCTCTGTCTTCAGCCATCTATCACTTAGGATGACTTATAAAAAGATTACTTTTTTATTAAGGAATTTTGTAATGCCTTCATCTGAGAAAAACTTACACCAAAAATTAGCATTATATCTTATTGATAATAAATGGATCATGCCAATGAAAGTATGCAGAACCATACCAACTGGAGGCCTGGCACTTTATTTCCCAAAATATTTCAACTTAGTCAGTAAATTAGTTATTCCTTGTTCTCCGACAAAAATCTCCTCTGAACATTTTGTTGGAATTTTATATCAGAAAATGCTTTTGACTTGGGATAATGAAGCTCTGAATGCTAATCTGAAGCATACCACCTTTCAAATTGCTACACAATCTGAGATTCTGAAAGTCCAGGTCTGTAGTGATATGTTACACATGCAAGGAGTCAGGGTAATGTGAAACTTCAGAGTGAACTAAGTTTGTGCTGTATTTAACAGCAAAATGGGAAAGTAGTGAGATCAGTGGAAGGATTCCTGAGATCGTACATTACTTTCATAGTTTGAAAGGAGTATTTTGGGTTTAACCATTGAGCACCTTTACCATTCTCTTCATTCCTGTAAGACTACCAAAGGGAAAAATAATAGAAATCCAGAGCAATGGGATTCACATAAGACCTCTTTCAAATCTGAACATTGCAAATACAGATTTACTTTAGTTTGAATAAAAACAAAAATAGAAATAAAAACAAGCATTCTGAGAAATTGTCATTGTCAGATGTATAATGACTTCTTTGAAAACCTCTGTCTAGCTTCAGTAAATACCTTGAGGACCCACAAACATGTAGAGGTATGTCCGTACACACACAAACGCAAGCACATACATCAATACAAAAGTCTCCTGTGACTATAAATTATTTTGAGGAAGCAATGTAATACCAGTTATTATTCTGGAGGATATTAATTTATCAGACAGATCTCTGTTACTATGCACAAGTTTGAAAAAGTAGGTAGATGCTAGGCCAGATGATTTGAAGAATTGCATAACTTAATCCACTTCCAGTTTTCTCAGTTTGCAGTTATTCTTACTTCACGTGAACTTAACACAGAGTCAAGGAAAAAGAAAGAAAACTTTGATTTTTACTAGTGAATTCTAGGTGGTTGACTAAGTCTGTCCAAAGATTAGAGGAAGTTATAAGCAGCAAGCAAATTAGATACTCTTCTACTACATGCTTCAGTGAATGCTGTGCAAAAAAATGGCAGGCTACTAGAAGAATAAAGATGCAATTTCAGTCATGAACTGGATATGATTCTGTGAATTGAACATCAAAAAGGTTTGTGTAAGACATTTTGTAATGATTGTGTATGATATCAGCATAAAATGGAAGTATATTAAAAAATAAATAAATATTTGAAGCTAAAAAGAACAGAAAGTCATAAGGAACTACTCATATTGCCAGTGGTTTATGAAAGAAAATGAAACCCCGTCTAAAAAATAATATTTTGTAAAAAAGCATCTATTTGACATTACTATCTAAGATACAACAGGATGCAAGGCAATCAACTTCTTGTAAAGTGCATCAGTAAATAAATTGTGATTAATTGGACAGTCTTTGACAGTATCGGTGTTAATTGCCTTCCTCTAATTTGAGGTTTCCAAAGATTCAGAACTCTAGAAAATCAAATCTTCTTCAATTCCAGTGGGCTGTCAATTAAATTTGACTGATTACACTCACTGTGCAAAGATAAAGATAATCCACAATTAATTGCTATACTGTGCAAATTGTAGCAGGACAAGAATAGTTTACAGGCTTAGGGAAATGTATGGTAATGTGCACCCATCCTCTCCAGACACCTGAATCTCAATTTTAATATTCCCAATGTCCTTCCAATGTCAAACTTAGTGATTTTTATGAGACTCATTATAGTGCATTTCTGCTGCAATTGGAAGACTCTTTAGCATGGTTCACGGCCCGTACCTGCCAGATGAATCACTATTACATATACATGAGAAGAAAAAGAAATGTAGGTTGGCAAATTCAGTATTCCACATTTGCTTTGGGAATGTTTTCGTCAGGATGCTGAGGGCTCAGGGAAGGAACTTTCTCCGGAGGGCTTTTTTTGTCTCTGTCTATATACTAGCTTGGCCATTAAAAGTTCCTTTACTTAGAATAAAATTGTATAGCACTTAGTTGCATGAATAGGTTTATAGGAAGATTTAAACGAGGTAATCCTGTCATTTTTTACATAGAAATGAATGCTGACACTGAGCACAAATAGAAAAAAAAAATAGCTGGAAAGGTGAAGGTTGAATGCTCACCAAGTGTAAGTGACATGCTGCAATAGCAGTGCCAGAAAAAAGTCCACTGGAGATAGCTACAGTTTCCAGAGAAAGCAGTCAGAGAAGTCTTGTTTTTTTTATCCAGAAACCATTGAGAAGTACAAAAAAGCTGGGAAAGGAAAGATTGTTAAAAATAAGACCAAAATGGGGATAGTTCTGTATTTGTAAATAAAAAGGCAAAGTTTGTGTCGAGAAAATTTTAGCCATGCTTCTTCATTATAATGAGTGGAAATTAATGCAATATAAAAATAGTAACCAAACTTACTTTGACTCATTAATCTGTTTATATAACAAAACTATTGTCAGTGACACTTTCTATGTGACCGAATAAATTTATATTTCTAACAGTGAAATGAAAATGATATCAAAGGTAATTAAGGAATTAATAAGTTTTGTCACTAGCTATGTAGAAATTATGATAACTGCAAAAGAATAATGTATTTCTTACTTACCTGCAAATGTATTTACAGTAACTCAAATCTACCTTTACTATGAATGCTTGTCCTGGTATTTTGCTTTCCCTTTCTATTTCTTTTTTTGCTAACTCATAATTTTTTTTCTGAGTGAGTTTTCACAAAGAAGCACCACTTAATTCATGGAATAATTTAACTATGTTTGATGAGGTGTATGACAAATCTAGACACCATTTACTTCATGCAAGGTAGGAACTAGATGTCCTTCTAAAAGAAAAAACTGCTATTCTTTGTGTAAAAACATGAAGACAAAGCTATGATCTTTGTCTTAATACAGAAGATTGTTTAATAAAGAATGTGAGAATGTTCTCTTCCAGGTAGAGAATAATCTAGTCTTGGGGTAATTATAAGGAGTGATGTATCATGAAAGAGCTTGCCTGCTCCTCTTCTCTATAAAAAAAAAAAAAATGTAAACTTTCCATTTTAAATTTGCACCATTTTCCAAATTCTCCTATGAAAGCCAATGCATCCCATAAAATTTCTAGAGAATGAGGGGCTTAAACTCTGTAGAAAATTTAGACGTATGACAGGCAATGGTTACATTAAATCCATAGGTTTCTACTCATTTGGTGATTAAGATTCTGGCAACATTAATCTAAGAGTGGCTCTTTAGATGAGTGTATGAGTTACTGCACAGTTCTATGTTTTACCAAAAACTTAAGAAATGTCATTATATAGTTGTTTCTCAAGGAAAAATAAAGTATCTATATAGTTTTGAGGAACTAACAGAAAAATAGAAGGCATGATGCAACACAGAAAGGGAAGAACCTTTCCAGGTATAATAGGACAGACAAGGAAGCTCATTCTAGTACTATTAGAATGAGCAAGTATTTAAAGTCATTAAAGTATGAATTAACAGACAAACTTGAGGAGCTGAAAAATATTTCCTAAGGGAAGAGGATGTTTGGGTTTGTTTGAAATAGAAAAATTACAGTTAAAATCACATGGAAGTAAAGATTTCCTTTAAAAATTACCTAACTAAGAATTAGGGTTTGGTTTTCAAATTAAATATTGTAAAATTCTTGTCCCAAATACTGGAACATAAGCATGCAAATCAGAAATGCAACACAAATTAATGTACTCAATATTTTTAAAATAAGGATATTACGGCGACTGTGTAAAAGTGGTACTCAGGTAATAAAGGACTCCTAAAATCCAATCAGGCTGCTGGAAAAATTTAGCTGATGTGCATTATGGACTTTGCTGTTTGCCGGTGTTCAAGAATCCTTTATGGTTTATAGTCAATAGGAAGAACATAAAATTCCTTTGATCTCTTTATCGTACTCTCTCTAATGTGGTATTTGTATACCTCTTCCAATTAAAGAGCCATTATTGTCTCAGCCTTTTCCTTTTCTTGCGTTGTCAAGGTCCCTCTACAACAAACACCTACAGCAAGACAAAGAGAATGGATTTTTAGGTCTAGCCCTTTTTCATGAATAACTGTAGATTTATATTCCAGGATTATTAGTATTCACAGACAGCAAAACTGTCTCATAGGCACATACATAATTCTTTGTTTCTTTGTAAACTTGAGTCAAATGCAAGAGTTCTGATCGTGTCTGATCTATGAGCCTGATCTTATGGAAGGAGAAAGTATTAAATCTTGAGACCTGACCAGATGCGGCTCCCATGCAAGGAAAATATTGTGCAAGACTTTTGTTTTTCTACTTTGTTCTCACCGGCAACAAATTAAATGAATTCTCAATAATAATAATAGTTACCTCTTGGAGCCCTGAAACGATATAACCAGTAAGAAAATTGTAAAACTTTACATCAGTTGAATATATGCTTGGAAATAATGTTGTATAGTAGATTTTTAACTCTTGTTTTAAAGTGATCTGTTAAAGTTATATCGTCCATATATGTTAATTTGCATGAGTTTGTATATATATATGTCCGTATGTGTTTGTTTCTAAATTTAAAAAAAAACTATCAGAAGGAAACTCATTTAGACATTTGTGAGCATAATAAGATGGACTTTCAGATTGGATGTACTTGTTAGTATGTTAATTTCTCTTTCCATCAAGATCATTACGTAAGGTATATTTATTTTGGACAGAGGTACTGCTCTTCATCTCAAAACTTTCAGTTACTTAAGGAGCTCAGTTTCTTAAAAGAGTTTGAGTATGGGCCTAACCATAAGTCCTTTCCCCAGTAGTGGGTAAAGATAAATCAAAGGAAGCAGTACCACTAAGAACTTTTTTCTCTTTCTTAAAGTAATTGTATTTCCAGATAGCTATAGCTGGAAGTGCTAACAACCTCTGTGATGTTCCAGACTGTCTTCTGGAAAAGAAACATAAACTAACTGTGATAAACACAAAGAAATAGGAGGTCTTAATTTGAATGTAAAATTAGTTTGTGTCAGCAGCATGTCTACTTCAGGATTTGTTGATTGTAATGTTTCAGTAACCAATTTACCTAATTTGAACTTCACAGGACTTGGCACCTATATGAGATTTATAAGTTAAAGTAACACAAACATAAAGGGATTTAGCTTTTATTAACCCCTCTAAGTCCCTTCTGCAAACTTTATTAACTGTTGTCTTTTGAGATCATCCTCAATACAGAATTTGAAAAAAATATATTTTCTTTATCAAGAGATATCTATCCTCCTAAATAAGAAAATGTTTGATTTTTCAGTTTTTATTGAAAACACGTTACAGAAATAGGAAAGATTCTGTCTAGCCAACCACTCTTTACAGTTTTGTCTCTTTTTCTCAATAATGCACCCTCAAATAACATATTTAGGCTTTTATTTTTCATATGTCATTTCCCAGAACTTTTCTAGTGACAATTGTCACTGAAGCAGGCTTAATTTGGGCTTTTTATTTTTCTTCCATTCTGCATATATTTTTATTATTTTATAGAAATACCAGGGAATAATTAATTGAAATGTTGTTTTTACTGAGCTGATAGAGGAGTCTCTGTTTTTAAGTATCTACAGAGCCTAAACTTGATGATATAGTACGTTGCTGATAGTTGTGTCATCACTTGGTGAATTTAACTCCTCAACAAGTCCAGTATTTTAATTTTGAGATCTGTCTCATGACTTTACCCTTCATCCTCCAGATTGCATGAAGTTTTCTTTTCTCTACAGAGTAATGAAAACCATACTTGATATGAAATTGACCTTAAAGCTTGGAAATTGAAGATTCATAACTCCCCTAATATATATTATTGTCTTGAATGATCCCAGTAAGTCACATTGAGCATTTCCAATGCAATGAGCATGAGTTCTGACATTGTACCATTTTTCTGAATGAAATTTATTTTGCTAAAGCTGAGCTTTTTAAATTTAAAGAGTTAATGATACAATAAAGCCTACAGTAATGGATTTTTCCACTCATGGTTAATTAACAACATTATAAAATTACTGCACTGCTTTGCTTTTCATGCCATCCAGAGGTTAGATTGGCTCTTTTCCTAACGCATAAGCGTATTGATCTTACAGTATTTTGTAAGTATAGCATCTTTAAACTGATAACAAACTAACTAGAGATGGAACAAAGCATCTAGGATTTTTGGTATAGGTAGGTCTTGAAACACAGTGGAAGTCACAAGTAGAATATTTGTAAACTTTCACAACACTATTCTGTAAGACCTTCCCAAATAAATGTCTTTAAATACTTAACCAGCTCACAATCCACTTGGCAGATCTGAAATGCAGAAGTTTAACTCAATTTTTTAAAACATGATAGTTCTCATGAAGAATTCCTAGTGTTTTCCATGCTATTTTTCGTATGGAACTGGTCCCCTCAAACAGATTGCAAGTTTTTGAAACAGGTAGGTTGATCCGAATTCAAGCACAGGTGTGAACAGAATGACAGCAGAAACTTTCAGCCAAGAAGAGACTGCACTACTACTTCTGAAAAAAGTCCCAGTGTATATATTCATTTTTGAGGGTTTTTTTTGTAATCTTTTATTCAACCTATTATGTAGCTGAGTTCCAGCCTCCATTACTCTAAACTCATTAATATTTCCTCTCTTCAACATAGGAAAAAATATGTCCAGTGGGAGATTTATCTAATCCAACATCTGAATTTTCTTTAAGAGACATTTCACTGATGACTTTAAAGGAACAGATCTTTTTCTTATTTTAATTGTTGGTACAATTATTCAGCTTAATTATGCACTTAGAAGACTATCGTTAATTACAACAAGTTGAAGAACTTCAGAAGAACTCATTTCAGTTCAAGTAACAGGATACCAATAAACCGTTTTATTTCTGGAATAGAATTATTTCAACATACAAAATAGTCCATGAAATGAGGAAAAGTCTAGGTCAGAAAAAATCAGACGTCCTTATTTGGCAGTTCCCTGAAGAAGCTGAAAATAATCTCTGTAAGTCTATGGGCAACAATGCAGAAGACAGCTAAATGACCAATTGCAGATCAAATTCAAGAGCCTGTCTACTACCACTTGACATTGTTTGGTGTTAAAATTCACATGCTTGAAGTAAAGTTCAGGAAACTAAGTGCAAGCGGTTCTGGAATGCAGGCATTATCATTGTCTAAATCACCCTCAAAGCAGTACAAAAAATAAGAGAACCTTCTTAATTTTTAACAATTATAACCGAAAGAATCTTCATTTTCCAGCAACAAATATGATAAGGATCATTTGAAAAAGACTACAGCAGCAAAAACTGAAAGTTAGAACCTATCTCAATCCTAGAAGGCTGTGATTTTTCATGAGAACATGCAAATACATAATAAAAAAAAAAAATATTTTCCATCTGTCATTGCTGATTGTGTGTATTTACTGTAACTATCCTAAGCCTGAAATGCACTGGTAGTAGGTGTAAATCCACATTTTATGAAGCCTTGAAAAAATAATGTGGCCAGATTTGGAAGCATGCTGCAAAAGATGCACTAAGTAGCTTTGGCAACACAAGAAGCATAAAAGCTTAATAAATGACCTGTGAAGGAGCTACTTTTCTGGTGAAAAGTAGGAGGCATGAAAGAATAAGATGAGATAGAAAGGCTGAGCAGAACATTTCCACTAGCTCACTATTTAAATGTGTTTTGTATGTTCACTATGCCTTTCGTAACAGCTGTAGCAGGTGGGATGAATAGTGATGGTTTTATTGTGTAGTAAAGGACATTCAGGTTCCAAAGACACTTCTAATAAAATAGTGAGGCAATTTATTTCAGTGTTTGAGAAACCCGTTAATTTCTCTTTCTTGAAGTGTTTGAAGTAAATGTTAAGTTAAGCAGATATTGTTCAAATCACTGAACTGGATTTGTGAAATGAAGCAGGAAGGAAAAATAGAGAATCTTTCGAGATATTCTAAACCCTTTTTTATAATATTTCATATTTTATCGATGCTTATGGTTTTCCTTCCTAGCAAAAGCACTGGAAGGTAAATTAATTTAGAATAAACATACATTCATGCTCACAAAGAGCATGTTTACCTGTTGTTACGGCTTCGAGACCTTTAAGGTTTGCACATTCTGAATATCAGTGTTACATTTCAAAGTACAAATGTCCTATCTATAAATGTAATTAAAATTCAACAGAAATCCATAAATGACCCACAATCATTAGTAATTCCTGACAGTAAGATCATAAATCATTTGTGAAACCTTATTGGAAACACAGAGAAAATATCTTTTCCCTTTGACGTCCTTTAGGATGTGACCTTCAGTGTTTCTGTTCTATAAGGTGATAGTCACGTGTAAGAATTTTAAAGTTAACACTATTTGAGTATTCTCAAAAATGTGATAAACTGCCTCTATTTCTCAAATCTTTGTACAGCAGGTACATTATTATTTGCATTGTTTGACCTGGAATAAGCAAGGGGAAGATATTCTTCATGGCAAAACTCCCCTCATTGACAAGACCAAAACCACAGTACTCCTTGGCTGTATGGACTTTGAAGTTGTGTCACATTTTCTGTTAATAGTCGGTCTCACATCTTATCTTCTTTCATTTGCTTTTGCCACTCGATGTACTAATAAGGCTTAGATTAAAATGCATTGCAGCATAGGCAGGGCATAGTTTATTGTCTGACACAAAGGACTGAAATAAGAACTTCAGAACAAAAAAATATGTCTTAACAGCTTGAGCTGAAGAGCCAGCTTTGAGGTGGAAGGTTGTCAAGTCTCCAATCAGGTATACCATGTGTGACACACTGAGTCATTCTAAGGATGAGTAATATGGAGAATAGAAAAAGAGTGAAGATTACCTAAGGAAGACAGGGTGTCTGTGGCAGATGGGTGATAGAACCACAGGATTTTTGTAGTAGGAATCTGAATTCCAAAAACGGTAGTAGCATTTCTGTAGCATGTTTGAGGTCCCTTAGATTCAGAGGTGCTCAGTATATTTCAGAATGAATATGTTAAATCTTTTAATGTAAAAATTAAGTTTAAAATTTTTTAAATCCCCTAGAAATTACTTTATTATTGCTAGATTTACTCAGAATTGATCAAGTTAAGCTAGTGTGCCAAATGCGTTTTCTTCTCAGGAGCAGATTGAATTTGTTCTCCAGTGCTGTACAATGATTTCTGCATTACCACTCTTTCTTGTCATAACAGCACTTCAGCAGTTCAGCAAGGTAGGCTTATATGACCTTTTACGAAGGATGCTTTTTACATTTCCTCTCTCTGCTGTGCCTAAGATGTAAACAGGAGGGACAAAGACTGGTCAGTGCTTCTATAATGGTATGGACCCCAGTGGGCTCATGCATATTCACTTATTATTAAATGGTTCACATGCCTTTAAACCCATCGCTTACTGGAGCACAAATCAGTCAGGATTTGCATTTTGCTTACTATTCTAGTTTTTAAACTCATGAACTCCCTGCCGAATGACAAGAATATTTATCCAGGTTAATTGATAGAATCTCCTCAATATAAAGTGCTCTAGGAAACAATTTTGGAACATTTACATGTTGCGTTAACATCTCATTATTCTCCTCAACACCCCTAGAGCAAGAGTGGATGTAGGATGGATAGAATAGGCATTCTAACGGCCTTTCTCTTGAAAAACCTCATCTACTTTACTTCAAATTACCTATCTGTAGGTTGTCTTTTGCTT
The DNA here is from genome assembly GCA_033556795.1 of Tapera naevia. Lineage (NCBI taxonomy): Eukaryota > Metazoa > Chordata > Aves > Cuculiformes > Neomorphidae > Tapera > Tapera naevia. The sequence continues at coordinate 253,817 of JAUMJJ010000482.1, forward strand.
CAGACCTAAGCATCCTTAAAGGTCTAAGTATACAACTATTTCAATATTAACTGTCAAAATATGAACTCAAAAAAAGCCGTTGCTCGATTTTGAATAGTGAATACTTTTAATTAAATGCTTTATTTTAAAGTAAATTTGAATAGCAAATTGACAACATAAATAGGAAAAAAAACAGTAACTTTTTCTCTATGGTCATGAGCAATACACAAACAGTAATAAATTTCAAATTAGTTAAATAAATTATTTATTATAGGTTAGTAGCCCAAGGTTTTTTCATACTTTTGCAGTTGCTCTTCTTTGACTGAGAACAACTTGCTTTGAATTTACATCATGATAAATGTGTCCTTAAAGCAGGAAAACAAACGGGACACATAGATGCTAGGAATTTTTATGGACTGTGTCACTTCTAAAAACTCTAGTATCTCAGGTTCAATTGTTGTATGCTTTCTTCCTGTTCTCCATAAAACATTTGTACTAGTGACCTTTTTTTGCTACATTATTAAGTTTTTCAGGTTGAGCCACTTCAAATAATTTCAGAATTAGCTTTTTTTGGCAGGAGACTGGAAGCAAAATCTTGTACTTTCCTGCCCAGGTGGGAGAAGGAGGACTAGTTCATGTTATTCTAAATGGGAATGAACCTAAATACCCATCTTTCACTATAAAATCGAATTAAATTAGGGTAGAGCAGGATATTTGTCAGTAGGAAGCTATGATGAAAATCAAGTGGAATAAAGCTTGCATTAAGAATGGAAAATACTATCATTATTTTAGGCTTAGTGGAAGTTAGTAGAATATGTTTATCCAGGGGTTTATATAATGTGGTAGTAATTATTAAACTGTTGAAGTTTTTTAAAAAACTGAATCAATATCTTTAAAGCAGGTGTTTTAAATGGTTAATCCTTAATCAATACATAAAAATATTTAATTCCACTCCTTCAGACGTAAGATCAGAAAGTGGTTTTCCATTTAATTCTGTTGTATTCTGTTTCCTGCTTTATTATGATTCTCTTTTGTAGCCTCCTCCATTTCTTATATTCCTCCCCACTTTCCAGCTGTAAACAAAAGAAAAAAATTACTTGTCATTTCTCGTGCCAAAGGAAAAAAATCCTGACTTACCAGTTACATATTCCTCATGTTCACAAGTATTTTCTTTCTTATATTTTGCGTAGCTTGTCTTTTGAGTAAGACCAACAACCACTCACTTTCCTGACATTTTAATGTCAGCAAAATATAACTGTCACACATGGAGTTTAAAGCTCATTAGGAGGTGGTTGCTGTGTTGATGGGATATTACCAGGAAAACCCATCTATTCTAAGGAATGGTTTTAGTATCATTAATAGTTTTAGCTAATATTTCCACACTGAACACTTGAAGATGATTTTAGAGAAAATAAAATTCTAATCACATCACAGATTTACTGACCTACCTGTATTTTCTGCTGAAGTTCAATATTTAGCCATTTTATTACTGTATTCAGAATTTCCTGGTAAAGTTCTGTTTTACAATCTGAAGATCAAATCCTTCTGAATTCTGAGATTAGCATCCAGGCATCAATACAGCCAACTAGCCATGGTACTGTAAAGTTGCTCCTAGCATTATTACAGAAATTCTGTAGGACAGTGGTAGCAGGTGCTAACTCGAGGGCTCTCAGAAAAGTGGTTCTCCTGGGGTTTTTTTCTGTGTAGCTGTAAAAATCATGCTTTCATTCTTCAGTGTTTTCCAAGGATATGTTGATGTGAGCCTTGAGTACTTCTCAAGCAAGGAGTGTTGCTTTAATAGTCCACAGTGGATTTTCTATTACTCTGTATCCAATTTCTTTTTCATCACAAGTTCACTTCCACTGCTCAAAGCTCCAAACTATAAGAAGTTCCTTAAGTCAGCAATGACTCTTGCAAGCATATTGGGTTTGAATTCTGTTGCTGTCTGTTTCATCTGATATTTCCTAAGTTTTCTGTTAGATATGAAAGGAGTATTCTTGTTCTGTTTACCTTCTCTGCTCCAATTGTAATCCTGTTATCATACCTATGTTTCTCTTCTCTTTAATTCTGTATTTTAATAGTCCATTGAACAATATTTCATACATGTGTTCTTCTATATCTTTCCCCCTGCTTCCTAATTTTCGCTAAATCATATCCTTAATCACGCTGCTGTTTTTAATTTCCCTTTTAATTTTTATTTCTGTATTCCTGTGTAATGTCATGTGTTTACTTTCAGTGAAATAACTGGGGAGTGGACAGGAGAAATGTCTGAATTCCAAGACCTGCTAGTTGCCTCTCCTGCTTGCATTTCTCTGTCTCCATAATAGCTGCCTGTCACGAAGTTCCAGGACACTTCAAGGGAGATTAAGGTTTTGGTTTCTGCTCCTTTTGCAGTAGATTATTTTTCGTCCTAAGAAATATTGTATAACAGCTAAAGCTTGGCAAGTACCTTATTACTTAGCATGTTCTTTAAATATACTAATTGTGTTAAGGGCATCATCAGAAATCAATGAAGAGCTGCAGTCTTTTGTTGTAAGTTTTCACACAGGATGTAATTTTCAAATTTTTGTTTTATTATTTTCTTTTTTATTTGTACTGACTAGTCTGGTTAGATAAATCACTTTATTTTAATATGAAATACTTATAACAACTTAGTTTTCTTCTTTACTTACACGTATATTTTCTCAATTACCTGATCTTTCCCTCTCCTTTCAGCCCAAATGGCCTTCTGGAATTCATTGTGGAGAAATAAAAACACCAAAAAAAAATCCCCCAAAATCCCCAAAATACCAAAACAAGCAAACCATTTTTCAAAATACCTGGTTTACTTCTGCCAATAATCTGTGCAAACTGAGCTAACAGAAAATTGATCTAGGATCAAACCTAATGTAAGAAAATTTCTCTGCCGTACAGTAAGTTTCATAAAGAGCAAAGACTCTTAAAAGTTGTTACTTATTTCACTTCTAATATTATTGAATGGAAATCTAGCAAATTTGATGAACGTAGAATGAATATTTAACTCCAAGCTGACAGAAATGGGCTGGTCTGTTTAATTATTGTACATGAGTCAAGCAAGTGCTGCATACAATAAGAGGCATAATTAAGAAATGTGATCCATTTTCTTTCTCTGGAGGCTCTGCTCAATTTATCTGTAATGACGCAACAACACCCAGAGGTATCAGGGCTCTTGAGTCTCGCAAAACTGTTTCTGTCCAGGAAGAGAAACACAGAGAACGATACAGAGCTGGGAGGGGGCAGAGAGAGATTTTTATTGGAAGCTGTTAAAGTGGTTGCTATGAGACCTTCTCCAGCTAACACAGGCACAGCGGCGAGTGTGAGGCTGATAAATCGTACCACTTGTATTATACCTTTCCTTTCTGCTTTTTTTTCCCCCAACACAGCTTTTATACTTGTTTAAGATTAGAGAAATCTCCTGCCAGTTGCTTCTTCTTCCCTTTCGCTCCCTTCTTCTGCCTCGTGCAAGATGGAACTAGAAAATGAAATGTTCAGCTCTTCCAGCAATTCTTCAGCAGGCTCCAGAGAGTACAAGGTGGTGATGCTAGGAGCAGGGGGAGTTGGCAAAAGTGGTAAGTTTGAGCAACAAGGGTTTTGGGAGAAGGGGTGGATTGGGAGTGTAAAGTTTACAGAATAAGAATGTGTTTTAGTGAGGGGTGTCATTCCTCTGTCTCTTGCACATAGGGTGGATAAAAGACTAATTCATTACTGGGGCAATGAGTCAGCTTAATTTGTTACAGACTGAAATGTTATACGCCTTTTTAATTGGATTTTTTTGTAGAACTAGCCTTTGATTCCTTGCAGTCAGGAGGAAATAGTCAGCTTTCTGCAGTCAGTGGAACAGCAAGTGGTCATGCCACTCTAACACCTGGTGAGGGGTAATGGTTTGCTGGGTAGTGTGGATGTAACTTTTTGGCCTGACAGTCTTTGTGCCCAGGCAGAAATGAAACTAATTGCAAAGTCAGATGCAAAGTGCAAAGTGTCGAGGATGTCTACAATGACTGTCTTCTCTTTCCCACATTTTGTTTTGATGTTTTTTGCTAAGATTCACTATGGCTCAACCAGTGGTAGCCTCCTCTCCTGCCCGGACAGTTGCAAAATGCATGTCTGAGTCTCACTCCAGGAGATGAGATAGATTTGCAGCATATTTTAATATCACTGTCCAGCGCTGGCAAGATATGCCAGTGCCTGACAATGGTATCTCTTCAGAGGAGTCATTATTTTCTGTGGACAATATTTTCTTTTTCCAAGATATTATCACCTTTGATTTATTCTCACTGACATTAGCAATCTCTGTTCTCTGTTCTTAAAAAGACTTTGCTGAATGTGCAGTGTTTGTCTTGGAAGCTGGCCACACAACAAGCATTTTATTATAGCTTCTAGATATTCAAAAGAAAAAGGGAAGAAGAAAACAAACAGTAAAAAAAAAAAGGTTAACATAATTTATTCAGGTTAGATTTCAAAAAAATTCAAAATAAATAAGCTGTGACATTAAGCTGTAATAATTTTATAGATCAGGCAAGTTCTACTTCCTATTAAACAGCAAAACAAAGTGTAGATGCAAACTAATTATATATTGGGAGTGGATATAATTTCCTCTATGTATCTGTAATCACTGCTTTCTTTTTATGTTTGGCTTCAACTTCAGTGGCATATCTTTCAGCTATTTTACATCAGTATTAACTAAGCAAACAATTCTTGCATAGATGTTATGCTATAATCACTGTATAAAATGAGAAAGAATAAAATACTGTTTATCTCAGAGTAACTTTCTGTAATTTAAAATTGTCTTTTCCATAGTAAAACAGGTATCCAGGATGTGTCAGCTGGAACATTCATTAAATTGGCAGTACTTTTTTTTTTTCCCTGGGTACATCCAAAAGATGGCAGCAATTTTTCCCAAGTATATTATTGTAAGAACAATGTCATTTTGACAACTTATTAACAGAAACAAATAATGCTACAAAGTATACTATATTCACAGTATAACTGAGTAATAACAGCCAAATTTTATTTACACATTGGAGAAATTTTGGATTCCATTTACTATTAGATAAAAATTTTAAAGCAAAAAAGGACTTCACTCACACCTCTTTTTCAGAAATATTAGCTGTTGATTTTATGAGAATAAACGTTTCAAATGTGTGGATTACACAGGCAGTGATAAATCACCAAAGCTGAGGACCATATAATTATTCAAGAAGGTTTGGGTGTCCGTGTGGTCTAGAGAAATCAAAGAAGATTAAATAGATAGTGATGATGTCCAATGAGATTAAAAAAAACCTTCTGTTTTCTGTTTTCACAAAATTGAAACCTCTTGGGGAAAAAAGCCCCAACCAGCAACTGAGAAATAAGTCCTGAATACAGAAAGTGGAGAGTTCATCACGTACTGGCAATGTGGAATGTGGAAATAAAGCACTCTAGTAGAATCCTGATATAGTCCAACTGATAGAATTTTGACAGAGATAAAGAAAAATTGATGTAATTTCATAAATCATTAATTCATTTTGACTGTTGTACAGGCAGGATTAATATACACTGGATTAAAGGCAGAAAAAGGCCTGAATACTTCCATTGTCCAAGATGAGCTCTGCTTTCCCTTACTGACCTAGATTCATTCTGTCAAGGAAGTCATGAATTTAGCCTTAAAAAAGGGTCAGAGTACAATAAGGGTGAGAGATTAAAAAAAAATAAAGTACGAATTCCTATTTAGAGTTTGAGAGATAGTGACATATAGGATGAATGTTGATAATATCCTGGTTTCTTTCACCTTCTTCTTCCTTCTTTTCTTTTTATGTCATAATAAAACAGTAACATCTGGAGTTAAGTTGCTGAGTGTAAAACCTCTTTTGGATGAAAGACTTTCCATCCCTCATTTTGTTAAACATTAAATAATTCAGGTTGGGAAAGATGTTTCTTTAACAGCCAAACTGCACAAATGCCAGAAGGTTTCTTTTTGCCCTGGAGACAGATCATTTCTGGGGAACCCCTTCACATTTTGATTTTGTGTTTCCCACCATCTTCTGTGCTCTTCTCATTTCATACTGTGTGTATGGTAGCATTGGCACTAAAAATTCCGTGCTCATTACAAGAGGCTGAAGGTGATGATTGTATGTGTGGATGGGAATGAATGAGGATGAGGATACTGACAATGGATGTTCTTTTGACGTTGCTGTTTATAGAATATTTACTTTGGGCTGCTAGGCTTCTCTCCTCAACTCTGTGTTCCAATTTGGCAGACAATAGAGGAGCACAGCCAGCCTCCTGTTATTTGGGCTACTCGTCGTTCAGCATAGCAGACATTTCACAAGAATTGGTAGTATGAAACTAAACTCAGCATGTCTAGTTCTGATACCATATTCAGAGTAATGTTGTAGAGACAAAATACGATAGTTTAAGGTTCATCACTTAAAAGTCTTCACAATTCAAAATTGGTGGCAAGAAAAAAAAGAGTTTAAGTCAGTATTTAAAGGAGGTAAAGCCCACCTAGAACCCCAGAGTCTGGAACAAAAACGTAATAGCAGTATTTAATTAAATGTATAAAGATATAACTTGGCAGTGCTAGGTTTATGGTTGGATTCAGTGATCGTAATTGTCTTTTACAACTTAAATTATTCTATGATTCTATATATAAATTTTCCTGGGAAGTGATTTCTGTATCATCATTACAGACTATGAATTCCCTAGATTGATTTATCCCTTCTAAAATTTGTAAAAATAGAACTACTTTTGTTTCTAGAGCAATATGCTAATTCATTACTATGTGTAGTTTGTGTCTGACATCAAGAACAGCTATACACTCCTCTACAACAAAAATTAAACTGAAATGAAATACAATAAAATAGAAGTAAATTTTCTACTGACTCTCATTTTATTATAGCTTATCCTTTCTAATTTTCTAACGGTGTTTGAATTTCAATTTTAGAAAAGATTCTGACATTCAGTCTTCTCTGGTTCAATGACAGATCTCAGGTCAGATCAGTACCACTCAAATTTACCTCAAGTTACCTCATACACGTTTAAATCCCAAGAATCTTGGTGGTTTATTATAGGTTTTCCTTACAAATACCTTCATGGACCTGCATATGGACAGTTAACCTGGTACTCTCTATTCTGCTGCAGCTCAAACCTCTGGCTTTAACTCTGTTTTTCAGTGTTACAAAAAGCAAACACAAAGTAGCCTCTAAATCCTGAGACCATTCATTGCTGTCTTATATTTAGCCAACTAATTGCACTAATAACAGTAATTAACTGCAGCACATCCTGCAAAACAGTAGCAATAATTAACTGAGAGGTTGCACCCTGACTGCCAAAAAGAATAAACAAATTGATGTACCTGTGCAACTGAATAAAATAGAAAACTTCTGTTTAACGACAAATTTTTATTATGTAGGCATCCTTCAAAAGTTGCTTAGATTGCACCATAATCTGACTTTGTGTGCATCTTATTCCAGTTGTTTGTTTTGTTTGTTCTTCCCTAAAGCTAGTTAAAGTTGGTTTATTTAAGGGTAAAGATAATGTACTGTTAGTTCTGATAAATGAAATTACATGTTTATCCACAGAATAAGTGTATCATAGATGCAAAGTGAATTTCATACTAGCTATTCTGTGGAAGTTGCATTTCAGATGAGCAGAGGAATTTTTAAAACATTCATAAACTAATAAATATTTATTGCTAGTAATGTTTTTTTAATCTTAGAGAAAATGTGCATATTTCAAGATTTAGTTCTCAAACTGATTGTCAGTTTATTTACTGAAACCTTAAGAAAAAGAACGCATTGTGAAATAATTAACCCAATATTTTTGAAAAACTTATAAATGTTTAGTTTTAATATATAGGTTGGAAAAATATTTAGACGTATATTTCCAGGTTTCAATCTTAACTAAAAAGATCGGAAGAGGAGGAATTTAGAAAAGATTGTCTTAGGCTTATTAGAGGAAGGGTATGAAGAAATGTATTTCTAAGCCTGATCTTAGGGGACAGATGCCTACAAAATTGATTTATTCATTCAACTCATTTCTTTTGCCAGTGTTGTACAAATCTCACATTTATACATACATAGGTGATTCATCCAATTCATTTCAGGATCATAAATACAAAGTTTCAAAATGTGTGAAAACTGAAGTTTTTCTGTGATATGAAATCTTCCGTACTAGGAATTCAATTAAACCCTGAATTTTCATTTATTTATGTGACTATCTTTTTATTTTATTAGTTTTTCATCTTATTCTGTCTAAATAAAACAAATTTTGTACCTATTCTTTTCAAGTATGTCTTCATAAAAAGAGTCCTCAGTAAATGGAGTTCTGAAGAACTGACCCACTCCAGCTGTTTATTAATCCACTTGAGATGAGGTAGCACATATTACAAGCTACACTGGAAAACAATGAAGAGCAAAAGTTAGATTTCACGGACATTAAAAGAGTTGAGGTTGAAAAGTATGATGTGGTATGCTGATGCTGGTCTTCTGCCATGACAAGGCTCTCAGTATTGTTCAATACGCTTCATACATTGACCAAACACCTTCTCGGTAGGGTTTATTTTTTTCATTTGGGAGGGTGTTGGTTGTTGGTTAGGTTTTGTTTTGTTTTTGTTTTTCCCTCCCAAATATGTTCTCAGGTACAGCTATGGTTTCCTAAGTGACTGGTAAATGGAGCAAGGGGATGAATCTAGCCTTCCATTGCCTTCTGAGATAAACTAATAGCCAGTGTTCTATTGTCTTTTGAGATAAAACACTAGAATGAAGGCAAAAGATTAAGTTACTCTTCAGTATGAGTGAAGGTGAAAAAAATAGCTTTTCAAGTGCCTGGGCATGTTACAGTTAAGCAAACCAAATTACTTTTTTCTTGGCAAAGTCCGTGTAAGCATAGTTTTTGATGTCTAAAATTTACTGCTTCTTATCCTGTGAACTCAGAAATACACTTTCATTTTTTTCATTATTTGGAGTAGAAATTGAGATGCAGAACTGATTAAGACACACATCGGCACCCCTCTGAAAATAACTGTTTGTTCCCTTATCATTCTCTGTCTGGAAAAAAAAGATTATTTGGATGTTTTCAGCCCAAAAAAGATCTGGGAAATTTTAGGAGAACAATTGGTTATATTCATTCAAATAAACAAAATAATTTAAAAAAATGGGAAAGAAGAAAAAATATCTATTTGTTGACCAGAGGAAAACGTCCTTGCTTGATAATAGTTCTGAAAGTGTAATGGTACCAGTCAAAATAACACATAAATTCCCTTGATCACTGCATAATGTTGACTGTAACCTGTGATCAGCTGTGAACTGATGTGGAAATGTCAGTGCAAGGCTGGGAAAGGAAGAGAGGAGACAGTAGAATACTAACAATATTTCAACCAAAAAAGACATAGTCATGCTTCCTGACAATTATAGAGAAAAAGTTCTAAATGAATACCGCTATCTACGCGTTAAGCTTGCCATGTCTTGGGTGCTGTAAATTGAATTATATGCATAGTTCTAATGAAGGATTAAAAATGTTACATGCAGGTTGGTGAAGGTGTATCTTGTATTTTCTCCATGAAAAAAACCCTTGTAGAGAAGGCCCACCAATTCCATACAACCATATACCTATGTACGAAAAACGTTCTTTTTCCCATAAACTGAATCAGACACTGGAGACTTTATAAATGTAGAATTCTGATACATTTGTGATTTTTGATAACAGAACTGTTTTCATGTTGCAAATCCCTTTACAGACAGGTTACTGAGTTTTTTTCAAGCTTGATTTTGTGTAATTTCTACTTTTAACAATCTTATAATTTCCTTGTTAACAACTTTGAAAAGCTGCCTGTTGTCTTATTTTCCCGTCTGTTAATACTTACAGATAATGATCACTTTACACCTTGATCTTCTTTCTCTTCAATACATTGAGAATCTGAAACTTCACATGTAGAAACTTATTTTCCTGCTGAGAGTATCTTGCATCTTTAATTTGAATGCCCTGTTATTTCCACATCATTTTCTTAATATCAATTCCAAAAATCTACATGCTGTTCTGTTAGTGGTCTTACTAGAAACAAGATTGCTTATTGGTTTCCTCTTGACATTCCTTTTTTATTCCCCTGAGAATAATGAATTCTTTTGTTCAGGAGTAGTTCACGGAATTAACATACAGAGAAATATTTGCAGTAACCCTTAAGTTACTTGCTCTTTCTCCCGAACACAGTCACCTGTGTTGTCACATCTCCAGTGATGAGCTGAATTTTGCATTACTATGTGTGTTATCATATACTTTTGGAAATATTTTGTACTGTTGTGTCAATTTAAGCTCAGGATTCGAGGAATTCTGGAACCATTTCTGGACCCATATTTTTCATTTATCTTTGGTGTGTTCGCTAACTACTTGAAATGATTAAACACATTGCTTATTCATTAATTTTCTTGACTATGGACAGACCTTGTGGCCAGAATTATTTATCATAGAGAAATGAGTTAAAGATGTTTTCATTATTTTGCCAGTTCACATAATGCAATGGCTGAATGGGTGGAGGATTCAATCATAGCTCCTGCATTTAACAGGATGGTTTCTGCATCTGAGTTACCAACGGGCTACTGAGAAAGCTGTCTGCAGTTCTGGTTTCTTCATTACCAGAAGCCATCTGATATACAGGAGAGAGTTCAGAGAAGACAACAGAAATGATAAATGGGCTGACATAATATGATTTATGATGACGATTGACTATGGCTATATCCAAATAGCTCAGTCAACCAATATTCAATGATTCTTTATTATGCAACTTGCATATGTATACAGTGATTTAATGTAAATTGGACTGGATGCACTGTAATGTGATTGGGTTGATCTGTCCAGCTTCTCCCATCATAACTTCCAGATGATGAATACTCACTTGGATAAGGTTAGTCAGTGGGCTGGTCACTGTCTTGCCACACTGGTGCAAGAACAGGGAATTTACTATATCTGGAGGCAATAAATATAGAGGAAAGAACACAAGTTTTCCAAAATCTGAGGAGGAAAGGGACCAGAGTTGCTTAATGGGTAGTAATTATTTCAGTGGTAGCGTTAGAATTAAAAAATGTGTAATTAGATATGTGTGATATCTTCAGACTTCACTTCCTTCGATCAATAAGAGCAGCATATATCCTTAACTCTTTGCTAAAAATTTAGGTGGACACATTATGGAATAGACTTTGAACGGAACATGTTGATGAAAGTTGTATTAGTCTGATTGATCTACACTAATTTAAGATAGAAAAACATGTTATAGAGATTGAGCATTAATGAGGAAATATACCTGAACAGAAAAAGAAGTACTTACATTATTCAGATTTTTGTGATAGGAGGCAAGCAACACTATCATCATCAAAATTATAAAGTGTGTTGAAAGGTATCAGGTCTTGTGGCTGATGTGACATTCCCAATGTGTATAATCAGCATCTTTCCTTACGTTCAGAATGCTTAAGACAGATCTTAAGGCTGGACTTATTTCTTGTGCACAGAAAAAAACCCAAAACTGAATTATGTTTCTTCACACAGAGCTAAAATGAATCCTTTAGAGTATAAGGGGTCTTGTATAACTGGAAACACATTGAAATGGCACCCTAAGAGTAATGACAGCTTAATATGTATGTTGGATAGTGGTGCAATTGAAAAGCAAGTGTATCTGTGAGCTCACCACTTCCAAAAAGAACTCTTCTGTTCTGCTGAAGGAAATGGAATGTACCAATCCAGGACCTTCATTTAAACCTCTTCTATGTGAATGACAAATTAAAATTCATGAGAGGTTATATTAATGAATCTACTTTTCATGGTGAGATTTGATGGCATAGGGCTTCACTTAACTCAGTGAGGATTTCAGTAAGATGTATTCTGGTCAGCTTCACCCATCAGCACTGCTTGCTATTAACGGGTAGGAAATCTTCTAGACTGCTCCTCAACAACAGAAATTGAACTATCAATGACTCTCATGGGTTCAACCACACACACGTCTGTCTTTCGAAATGCCCAAATTGAAGTCTCAAACCAGGGAACAAGCACTGTTTCATGACAATGACTGGGCACTGTTGGTATCTTTGCTGTAAACAATCTGTTGAGGCAGCCACAGGACCTGTTTCCCTTCCAAGTTATCCCTGCTGCTGAGCTATGCCATCTGCAGCATTTTTGGCACATGGTATCTGCTAGAATTTGGATGAGATTAAATCCATTATGGACACTTTTGAAAGCACGATTAAGAAATTTTTTTTTTTTCCTTCTGTTGCTGCTTTCATCTCTTTTCCTTCCATACTTTCCATTTTGTTTTCTTCCACTCCCAGTAATCCTTTTCCACTTTTAATTTGTTCATTGACTTTAATTAGACTCCCTTTAAGCTTGCAAGCCTTTCTACGTTTTTTTTTTCCTAGAGGCTAGAAGATCCATCATCCTCACACATCTCCACTGACAAGTGTCAAATGTTACCAAAGAGTTGTGCACGGTCCAAATTTCAGTGTCCTTGCTGTCTTGGGAAAACCCTTTGCTGCAAGCCAGAGTGATTTGATAATGCATTACCCACCCTCTAACCAGGTCCCAGTGGAGATGCTGGCTAAAATCACTGTGTTAGAAGTTATGTTGGGAATATCTAGAAGAAGTTTCTATGTTTGTAAAAACCTGTTTCAGGAGCTACCAAGCTGAGCTATTGCAATTCAATAGTTTAAACATACGTTTTAAACTTAGAGGACTTCTGAGCTCGAGTCCAACTGTAACCTGTCCACTACTTAAACTGTATCTCTAAGAAGTTTGTCTACCCATCTTTTAAACACCTCCAGGGACGGTAACTTAGCCACCTGCCTAGGCAGCCTCTGCCAGTGCCTGACCACCCTTCCAGTGAAGAAATTTTTCTTAATTTCCAGTCTGAAACTTCCCTGGCACAACCTGAGACGATAATTCAGGCAATATTGAGGCCATTATTCAGATAAAACCCAAGAACTAAACTAGTTATTTCAACAGATTCGAAGGTGGACCCCAATTTGATTATAAGTTTTAAAATTTAATTTCATAAGCTTTTGGTAGGTAAAAGCTGTAATCAGCTGAGAGACTGATGTAAGTAATTCTACTTTAGCTTTTATAGACTACAGCTACAAGAAGAGCTGTTGTTTAATTTAATGTTTGCAATCTCATTAAAGCACTATGCAGTTTGTAAGTACATAATTTTCACATTCACAACATAATGGAACCTTAACTGAAATTCACATTCTCTGTTAGACACTGTGATTCCTTTAGTGCCTCTACTAGCATGCTAACCTCATGACAGCTTGCTGTGTTATCCTGAACTGTTGCCCATCTAACAAGATCTGCAGTGTCTTTACAGAAACTCCTCTTTAGTAGTTGGAAAATACGTACCATTTTTTAATTTCAGATTTTTACTCAGAATGTCCATGCATGAAATCAAGTATTGTCAAATTCATGATTATTTCAAATCAGCAAAACTCTAGCTTTTTAAATCATGCAGAATGTCAGGTAGACTGTAAAGTTGCCCTGTTCTCTATAATATTGCCTGGAACTTTCTTAAACAGAAATTATATTCATTTCTCATTTTGAACAAAAGTAATCGTTAGACATTTCCTACAGAATGAATAGTTTGAGAGGTCATTTGCTTAGTCATCACACGCAATATACCAGAGGTCTGCTTCCTGCAATATCTGCCACTGTATACAACAGAAGAATGTATTCCTGGGCTTTATGAGGTTCTTATCTTTGTAGATATGCTCTAGAGATACTTTATTTCTCTACTTCTCTACAGAGAAGGAAAACCAGTCTAGTACAGTAATCAAGTAGCCCTTCATGAGCTTCAGAAAACTTTTCCTATGCTTTTCTTTCACTTACAGCAGTTTCAGTAGATTTTCCAGTGTTTAGTAATAGCTGTGGATTTGCACCATAGTCTCTCAGTGAGTATTCTGTTCATTGATCTGTTTTTATAAAACTGGAAGTCAAAAGATCTATGTTTAAAATCTTTTCTCTGTGAACACCAACCAAGACATTTAAAAGTTATTAAATGTCTCACATAACAGTAAGTATTAAATCACATAGTCTTCCACTTTTTTTTTCAGATAACAGGATCAAAATGACAATTGGCTGTGATATTTGAGGGTGATGAAGTCGTTAGCAAAAAAAGAAAAACAGAAGATACAAAAGAAGCAAACCGAGCACTGGGAGGGGGGAAATACAACAAAGGTGAACTAAAAGTAGTGAACAAGAAATTATAAAAAGCAAGTGTATAGGAAAAAGTCAGAGAAAATAGAGAACTAGGCAAAGATGAGTAAAAGCAATGGTAAGGGAGGAAAGGGATGGAAGGATACTGCCTTTTCATTGTGCTTATTTGACCAGATACTACTGACCCATGGTTATACCCAATATTTCCTGCAGGTATCAGTGGCCGAAACAATTATTCAGATGTCATGTTAATGCATCTTTCTTCTGCTTCTGTGACTTCTTAAGCCAAGTTGGCCATTCATTGGCTCTCTAGAATAGGAAGCTGTAGAGGCAGCACCACAAATCTTCTGGGGATGGCCCATTTTTTCCCAAGTCTTCAGGTGCCATAAAATCTTGCTTTAGTCAGAATCAAGGATATGTAAATCTAACATTGATATAAAATTACAGACTATTAGGTGAAGCAATGCTTTTTTGATGTGGTGTTCTTAGAGTACTCCAAAACTGAGAGGAGTTTGTGGACCCCAGCTTTCTACACACCCAGAATCTAGAGAAATCAGTGGGAGGCCTAGTGTTTGTCAGACTCTTCTCTGTTCCTTGAAGAATTAGATCCATCCACACACCAAAATCTCAAATGAAATAACGAATCACAGTGGTACTAGAGACATATTTCACTCAGTACTGGGAAAATTAAGTTCTGGTTTTCCCAGCCCGGGGAAAATGTCAACATGCAAATCAAAAATACATATATCTTGGTATGTTTTCTGTCATGCTTTGTGACCCAGCTGTTATCTTTACTCTCATTCCATAGCTTTTAATGTTTATCACACTTTCCTGTAAACAAGCAGTTACCTCTCTATCATTGAAAGTGGACAAATGGTGGTAGGAGGAAAAATCAAAACAAAATGCCAATGAGTGTAAACAGATTCAAATACACATATCATTGAAACATACTCATGTAAGATTTGTTTAAGTGTAAAGTAACACATATTTTCACTCTTTAAGGAAAGTAATTGTTAGTGCCAACGTATTATTCAAAGAATTGTAGAAAGCTCTGCAAAACCCAGTGAGATAACCACTTCTGATTGACAGTGACAGTGATTGAAAGATTTTATTCCTCAATGTTGTTTACATAAAAAGAAGTAGGGATCAAACTACTTTACAAAGCTGCATCATATGTTTCTAAAGTATCAGTGTATATGTTGGATGAGTATTAGTACATTAAGTTTCGAGTATATTAAATTCAAATGTTATTTAGGCCAGTTAACTGTTCCGTTCTTGACTCTGAGTTATCTCAAATGAAGCAGAAAAAAATTACAAGTAGCAAGTACTTTAAAGGGAGGTTGTTAATTCAGTTACAACAAATGTCAGAGTGTGGTCTGAGAACAGATTATATAGGCTCTAGTAGACATGACTGCTCAGGAAATGGCCTAGGTAGGCAGAATATCAGCTTGCATTGTGATGGAAAGTCCAGAGGGAATCAAAGGTTTCTCTGAGTAACATTCCAAGTTCAATACAACAGGAAAGTTCCGTGGATAATTCCGTTCAGGTTCAGTACGTAACAGGTTGCTAGAAAATCATTAAAAGATTGGTGATAGAATTACTTGCTTCTGAGAACTAATTCCTTCCTTCCACTTTTCTTTCTTTTTTTCTTGTAGCTCTCTCTTCAAGCATATGGTAGAATTTATGGGGGATGTGGGAAATGTAAAATCCCACCTGTTCATGTTAGTAGTATGCTTGAAGCCCATGTGGTCTTTCAAAATTCTTTTTATCTTTCTCATAAACTTTCTTTAAGTGTATTTTCAGCTAATAAAATATTTTACCAGGAATAAGGCTTAAATTGATAACCTGTTGTGATATACCTTTTCCATTCCTGTTTTAATTTTTTTATGTTTCAGTATATTTATATCTATATTTATATTAATTTCAGGATTTAAAACATATGATGAGTTTCCCACAGTGAAATAGTGTTTAAAATCTACCTATCTTCAAAAGCGTCTCTCTCTAACCTGATAAATATATATTTTTTTACTTCATTACTGTAAAAACAAGATAGTATGGGCTTTATTTCTTCTGTGTCATGTCTGTTCAGCTCAATGATTACTGTCAGCATTGTAGCATTTAAAAGAAGAGCAGAAGAGACTGCAAATGGAATATGTGTTCCATGCTGCCTCAAGAAAACAGTCAGCTTAATGCAGACTTTTTACTTGACATTAACAGAAGAGCAGAAAGAATACAATTTTTTTCTTATACAGACAGTTCCATCCAAATTAATGTATCTTAATGGGGAAGCCACTCACATCAGAGTAGGTTGGGAAGGGAGGTAAACTGGGAAAAAGCTGAAGTAAGAAATCTGCCTTTGTTCCAGACTGTCTCTTTGAAATTGCCACAGAACAACATGACCTCTGTTTTTAACCCTACCTATTCAAATATCTGTATTAAAATGGCTAAAGCAGTGCATGGTTAGATGGGATGGAGTAGAGAGAGGGAAACACGTAGGAATTACTCCAGTAATTTCTGTTTCTGGAGAGAAGTATCAAGTAGCCTTGTGTCTGTCAAACACCGTAACAGAATTTGTAACAGAATTTAAAGGTCAAAGTGTTTTAAGTTGGATGCATTATCGAAAACAATATCTAAGAGATTAAATGTTCCTGGGTTACAAAAAAGTTTCTGAAGTTTAAGATATAAGTTTTTAAGTTGGCAGTTATGCTAGATTGACTCCAACCACCAGTCAAACACCCACCCAGTCACTTGCTCCCTCCCTTCTCCTACAGGAAAGAGAGAAAGAGGAAGACAAGACTTGTGGCTCGAGATAAAAGAATAATAACTAAAAAAGAGATGCATACTGAAGCAAAGAAAAATAAAAAAAGTATTCACAACTTCCCTTTGGTAGGTAGATTTTCAGCTACTTCCTGAAAAGTAGGGCTTCAGCACACATAATGATTACTCAGGAATACCAATGCCATAACCATGAATGTCCTCACTTCCTCCTGTTTCCCTTAAGCTTTTTTTTTTTTCCTGAGAATGACATCATACAACATGGAATTTCTCTTCAGTCATTTCGGATCAGCTGTATTAGCTGTGTCTCTTCCCAGTTTCTTGCCTAACCCTAGCCTGCTTGCTTAGGGCAGAGTGGGAAAAAGTAAAAGTCTTGATACTATGCAAGTGCTGTTCAGCAATAGCCAAAACGTTGAAGAGTTATCAACACCGGTTTAGTCACAGACCCAAAACCTAGCATCATATGGGCTACTGGCAAGAAAATTAACTCCATCCCATCCTGAGTATAATTACAAATCATAGTAATTTGTAGCTTGGAAAGAAGTGAAAAAAATTTAATTTTTCTTTTTAGTTTGTGTCTGTGACATCAAGTGTATATCATGTCAACTGTATTTTGGTACTGTCATTCTCTCTGTTTTGTTGAATTTCTATAGGATGCCACAAAGCCAGTGGGGTTCATCATTATTTTCTTTCTCTTTTCTCCTCATTTGTGATTTGACTGTTGAAAAATTATTTGTTGCTTCTTTGTTTCTTCACTTCTTTTTTGGTAAAGTCACAGTTGATATCTATGGCAGTTGATATCTGTGGGCATCTTGATGATATAGAGGCATTTCTGCTGTACACATTACAGACCTTATTTGTAGGTGATTTCTGCAGTGCACATATAGTGGTTTAGAAATATTTGTTGATCAGATGTCAAAGTCCTGGGGAACACCAGCACTTAATCCAGCCAAGTCTTACAGACAGATGCTAAGGTACTTATAGAGTTCTTGTAACTTTTTCACACAGGTGGAAATTTATGACACACCCTTTACTTTACTGCTGAAATGAGGAATGTTATATCTATGGCATTTTTAAATAATCATTAGCAAAATGTGGGTTAGTACCCCTAACATTTGATGCCTCTGATGAGGTGCATATATTTCCAAGGAGACTTAAAACACTTTGAACTGCCTTTCCTGGAAGGAATCTGTTGAAGCCCACACTACACTTCAGCCCTGGCCAATGTTGCAGTCATCTTCCATATCAGGTCTTCAATTCTCAGTTCAAGTTTCTCCATGCAGCACAGTATTTGGAAGTCAGTCTAGGAAACCAAGTTGCTTTTGAAGTCTAAGACTATTCAACTCTGCGGTTCTGTTAAGCTTTGTAACTCTGAGCCAGAAATCAGACATAGTGCTGGGCTGCTGAGACAGTGGAATGGGTCAGCAGCAGTCTCCTGGGCAATTTTGGTTCCATGCAGGATAGACAGTAGAGAACAGTGCTGCCTTTGCGCTGCAGCTCTTGTCATCTATGAGGCTGTCTGCAGTTCTCAATGTTGAGGCAGTATTTTTCAAAGCCTGGCAGTTTCTTGCACTTGTCAGGATTTGTGGGAAGTCTTTATACTAGGGAATGGCCAGTTCTGGATGTTGATTCTCAAAGATTGTTAGCATGTACTTCACAATCCCAGTACTCAGTATTGAACTATGCAGTGGAGAGGACTGAATGAAACACTAGTTATTAAAAGTAGATGAGGTTCTGTCCCTCATTCTTTTCGTTGATATACATAAATGATATAAAAATATTAAAATAAAAATTAATTTTTTTCTTCACTATTTCATCTAAACTGATGTAGAGTCTATGACTAGCTTGAGGTTGTGTATATCTGTGGTTTTACTTATTTTTACACATACATTTGTTAGTCTTTGGGCAGTGAAAAGACATAAAGTATTTGAGTGAACTAGTAATGCCCAGGCATCCATAAATAAGCAGATGGATTTTAATTTTCACGTTTTAAATACATAGATCTCTATGATTAATTATCTCATATATCTTTATGATCTCAAATATCTTCATGGCCTAAGTTTCTTAATCCCCTGATTAAGAATAGAACTAGACACCACGTGGCTATTGTTTATCTAAAGGTAAAAACTTGTATTGGAACACAGAATCTTAGCATTTTTTTTTATTTCTGTATTTTATATTGTTTTGTGATCTAGTGTGCATCTCATCTCTTTGCTTCTGTTTCGTGTCTGTAAAATATGACCAGAGATATCTGCCTGCCTTTATATGTAATAAGATTTCTGACCCTCAAATTCAGAATACTTTTTAAAGCTATCAAATGATGCATCTCAGTAGATACTACAGTCACAAAGGATCATCATGTACAGCATAGTTTTGTGCACCATAACAGATAGAAAGTTCTGTGAACTTTATCTAAAAAATTTCTCCAGAGTCCATGCCATCTCAATAAGTAAATTAAAATAAATATGATACACAGTAGGATAAATGCTTTAAATATGTTACAAATATGTGTAAAAATTCAAGTCAGTTAGATTTTTGATTTTTTTCTATTATTTTCAATAAGGCAAAGGGTAAGTAACACCATCCTCCTGAGCTCTTTCTGTAATCCATTTTCCAGCTGAAACAATTTTGGTTCTACTCATTAAAAAAATTTTGTATCAGTTACTACACAGGAATTTTTAATTTTGTCTGCAGTAAGTACCTCAGATTTTGTCATCTAATTTACAAAATGGACGTTACTGCAAATTCCTTTAAGGGTCTCATCAGGGAGAAACATCATCACAGGTCACCTCTCTGTAAGGAATCGTAGCGTGGCTACGTATTCCAGAAATGCAGGAACGAGGGTACCTGACAGGATGCAAGACTTTTCTCTGCTTGCATTCAGGTAAAGAATTCTTACCAGATAGGTACTTGATAGTCGTAGTTCCACTGAAACAATTTAAATCAACAGTTTCAGAATTGTATAACCATATTTAGAGAGTTTAGTGAAGGATGAATCAGTGTTTCATGGAGCAGACTTGTCTTCTGACATTGATATAATTTTGTCTGCTGTGCTTCTCACTTTAGCTGGCACTTGTTCTTGATTGATCTCTTGTTCTGTGCCACTTGATACATCACGGTCAGTGATCCAAGGGCATGAAAAATTCATTCCAAGACAACAAATACTTGGTAGTTTATGCTATTTCATTCCCTTTGGATTCAAGCCAATTAATTCCTCCAGACAGAAGAAAAAAATATGGAGTACAGAAATTCTGTCATTTCTGTGGCGAGAGCAAGTAAAATCATAGAATCATTAAGGTCAGAAAAGTTCTCTAAGATCATCCAGTCCAACTGTCAGCCCAAGACCACCATGCCTACTAAATCAAGTCCTGAAGACCTACATCTACACATTTTTTTGTACCCCTCTAGGAACAGAGACTGCACCACTTCCCTGGGCAGCCTCTGCCAGTGTTTCACCACTCTTCAGTAAAGAATTTTTTCCTAATATCCAGTCCAAACATCCCCTGATGCAACCTGAGGCCATTTCTTCTTGACTTATCACTAGTCACTTGGGAGAAGAGACCAAGATCCACCTCTTTGCAACCACCTTTCAGGTGGTTCTAGAGAGCAAAAAGGTCTCCCCTCAGCCTCCTCTTCTCCAAGAAGCTCCCTCAACCGCTTCTCATAAGACTTGTGCTCCAGACCCTTCACTATTTTTGTTGCCCTCCTTTGGACGTGATCTAGCCCTTCAATATCTTCCTCGTAGTGAGAGCCCCAAATCTGAATACAGTATTTAAGGTGAGACCTTGCCAATGCTGATCGCTGGGGGATAATATCTTCCCTGATCCTGCTGCCCACACTATTTCTGATCCAACCCAGGATCCTGATGGCCTTCTTGGCTGCCTGAGCACATATTCATCTGGCTGTTGACCAGCACCCCCAGGTTGTTTTCTGCTGGGCTGCTCTCCAGCAGCTCTTTCCTGAGTCTGTACCATTGCATGGGGCTGTTGTGACTTTTGTGCAGGACCCAGCACTTGGCCCTGTTGAACCCCATACAGCTGATCTCAGCCCATCAATCCAGCCTGTCCAGATACCTCTGTAGAGCCTTCCTACCCTCAAGCGTATCAACACTCCACTCAATTTGGTGACATTGGCTATAGACTGGGGACAGAGTGGCTGGAGAGGAGTCAGGCAGAAAAGGACCTGGGAGTGCTGGTTGACAGGAAGCTCAACATGAGCCAGCAGTGTGCCCAGGTGGCCAAGAAGGCCAATGGCATTCTGGCCTGCATCAGGAATAGTGCAGTCAGCATGACCAGAGAAGTTACTGTCCCCCTGTATTCGGCACTGGTCAGGCCTCATCTTGAATATTGTGTCCAGTTCTGGGCCCCCCAGTTTGGGAAAGATGTTAGGATACTGGAATGTATTCAGAGGAAGGCAACGAAGATGGTGAGGGGGCTGGAGCACAAACCCTATGAGGAGCGACTGAGGGAATTGGGGCTGTTTAGTCTAGAGAAGAGGAGGCTCAGAGGAGACCTCATTGCTCTCTACAACTACCTGAAAGGAGGTTGTAGTCAGGCAGGGATTGGTCTCTTCTCTCAGGTGGCCAGTGTCAGAACCAGAGGGCATGGACTTAAGCTTCGTCAGGGAAAGTTTAGGCTTGGTGTGAGGAAGAAGTTCTTCACTGAAAGGGTGATTGGCCATTGGAATGCACTGCCCAGGGAGGTGGTGGAGTCACTGACCCTGGAGGTGTTTAAGGGGAGACTGGATGAGGCACTGAGTGCCATGGTTTAGATGATGGTTGGTGTTAGTGCTGATGTTAGTGTTGGGTTATAGGTTGGACTTGATGATCTCAGAGGTCCTTTCCAACCTTGTAATACTGTGATACTGTGATTTAGAAATGTACTGAGGAAACAGTCATCCAGATCATTGATGAAGATATTAAATATAAGTGGCCCCAACACTGAGTCCTGGGGAACACTGCTTGTAACAAACTGCCAACTGGATTTAGCTCCATTTGCCACAAGTTTCTGGGCTTGACCATCCAGTCTGTTTTTCATCCGATGAAGAGTACACTGTCTCAGCTATAAGCTGTCAGCATATATAAGAGAATGCTGCAGGAGACAGGAAAGGTTTCACAGGATCCAGGAAAATAACATTCACAGCCTTTCCCTACTCAGGTTACCTGGCCATAGAAGATCAGGTTGGTTGAACAGGACTTACGCTTTATGAACCCATGGTGACTGGGCCTCATCCCCTGATTGACCTGTATATGCCTAGTTGGCTCACTCAATATGAATAGTTCCATAATCTCCCCTGGTTCTGAGGTCAAGCTGACAGGCCTACAGTTCCCCAGATCCTCCTTCCAGCCTTTCTTGTAGGTGGGCATCACATTGGCAAGCCTCCATTCACTCAGGACCTCTCCTGTTAGCTGGACTTCTGATAAATTATGTAAAGTGTCTTGGCTCCCTCAGTAGTGGATCTCATTCGGTTCCATAGACTTATAAGTGTACAGGTGGCATAGCAGGTCATCCATGATTGCTCATAGATCATGGGGGATTTATCCCTCTCTCCATCCCTGTTTTTGATCTCAGGGGATTGAACATATTGGACACAAGTGAGGCAAAGAATGCATTAAGTACCTCAGCTTTTTCCTCATCTTGGTTGCAACGTTATCCGTGACATCCGAAAAAAGACAGAGATTCTCCTTGGTTCTCTTTTTCTCGTTGGTATAGTGCTGAGTCCCAGCAAAAGCACCTTTTTCAGCCAAGCTGGTTATTTGCTCTGCCAGTATGTCTTGTGGTATAAGGGACACCCTATTTCTGCAACTTTAAGACATCCTTCTTTAAAAAAGTCCAGTATTTCTGGACCCCTCTGCCCTTCAGGACTGTTTCCCAAGCATCTCTCTCAACCAGTGACCCAAACAGGCCAATACGTGTCTGAGATTTAAACAGCTGCTCTCTGTCTTATCCCCACCCAGGGCTGGCCCTCACCAGGGACTCATCTTTTACTACTCTAGGGGTGCCTGTACTGGGTTCCATTCTGTCTGCCTGTGCTTTTGTCATCATGGTTTTCCACCATGGTTTTGCCACTTTAAGAGGAGTCCACCAGGGCAGTCCTTTTCTCCAGACTCCTTTGTCTCTGTACAATTACTTGACTGCATTCTTTCATGAAATAATGAAGATAATATATTACAAAGCTGAATAACAGTAATAATAATAATAACAAAGCCTAATTCATCTAAGGAAGTGGGTTTTGCAAATTAATTTATTTCTGTCCTGTTGGTAACTAACACTCAATACCATGTACTAAATTTCCAGAGCGGTATATAGACCAATATCAAAATTAATTTTCTTTATAAGGACAATTCCATTTCAAAATACTTATCTTATAGACAAAAGTGCTGTTTAATATCTTCAGCAATGTCATAGTGGTATCAAGTACACCCTCAGCAAGTTTGCAGGAAACACCAAGATGAATGGGAAGTTGACGCACCTGAGGGGTAAGATGTTGTTCGCAGGAACCTGGACAAGGGCCCAAGAAAGGGCCCATGTGAACCTCATGAGGTTCAACGAGGTAGGGTGCGAGTTCCTACACCTGGGTCAGGGAAAATCCTAGTATCAGCACTGGCTGGGGGATGAAGGGATTGAGAGCAGCCGTGCTGAGAAGGACTTGGGGGTACTGGTGGATGAAAAGCTGGACATGAGCCAATAATGTGTGCCCACAGGCCAGAAGGCCAACTGTATCCTCAGCTGCATTAAAAGCAGCATGGCCAGAAGGTCAAGAGAGGTGATTCTGATCCTCTACTCCTCTCTGGAGCCCTCAACACAGGAAAGATATGGACCTGTTAGAGAGCATCCAGAGGAAGGCCACAAAAATGGTCAAAGGCATGAAACATTTCTGTGAAGAAAACTGTGAGAGTTGGGGTTGTTCGACCTACAGAAGAGAACGCTGTAGGGAGTATACAACAGCTTTTCAGCTTGCAAAGAGTGCCTCCACAAAAGCTAGAGAGGGACTTTTTACAAGGGTATGTGATGATTGGGCAAGGAGTAATAACTAAACTAAAAGACGTTCGATTCAGATTATATAATTATAAAGGACACATTTTTTACAATCAGGGTGATGAAACATTAACACAGGTTGTCCAGAGGGGTGATACATATCCAACCCATGGAAATACTCAAGGTCAGTTTGGACAGGGCTCTGAGCAAGCTGATGTGGTTGAAGATGTCCCTGCTCATTGTAGGGTGTTTGGACTACCAGCTATTCGATGATTCTATGATTCTGTAAATAAATTCCAGACTCTATTGGTGTCATTGTCATGTATGTTAAAACTTGATATTCCACAAGAAAAGTGGCTCTGCAATGTGTACTTCTCTCTAAACTTGTTGAGATTTGGTTTTCTGATCAGAGTTTTCAACTAAAAGAACTAGGATAGTGTTATGACTGTAGACACTTCAGAGAATTTGAAATGAAAACTCTACAAGCAACCATTACTATGACCAAGAAATGAATGTACATCTCCGAAGTCACTGGACAGAGTCTTATACCCAAGATAATCTTTTGTCTCTCAGAATGGGAGTCCAATTTGCACATGATCAGACCTAGAAACAGTGATACTTGGTAAATGCTATCTGATGCCTTGTATATCTCCTCTAAGACAAAGCAGCACCTGAAACAATCAAAGAGACAAATGAAGTGAGAATTTTGCATAAGAGACAGATGATACGTTATTTAAACTATGTAGTGTCTGACTACAGTAATTGAGTGGAACAAATTGCTTTCCTGAACGCAAGTGGTAGAGTCATCTGGTGCAAAATGAGTAAATAGATAGTGCACATGTGTCAGAGCTGAGCATGTGGTGCAGAAGTGATGTAAGGGAGCCCAAATCAACATCTGCTTCTTCCTACACTCTCATTACTTTGCCTCTTTGTCCATGCTTCTGTGTGTTTCAATATATTCAGGTTAAACAGACGAATCTTGTTATATTTTTTTTCTATTGTGCAAAAGGGGCATTTTCTCTTTAACTTTCAAAAGCTATGTCCTATTGCAATGTTTGTGTCGCTGTAATATAGGACAGTACTAGTCATATTCTTTTGCCTCATACTTTCCTCATGCTACATCTCTCAACTCTTTCCAAGAATTAACATCTTCTGCTAATTTGCTTTCAAATAGACATTCTTGCACTATGGCTCATTTTTTTTTTTTACTCACAAACATCAAATTTTTTTTATGTATTAGAAGAGTAGTTCATTGGACAATAATTGAACTTAAAATATGCTTTGCATGTACTCAGGAAGGAGGAATCAATGTTCTGATGTGGCAGCTCTGAGTATATGCAATTCCATTAGCAACACTACAG
The DNA here is from genome assembly GCA_033556795.1 of Tapera naevia. Lineage (NCBI taxonomy): Eukaryota > Metazoa > Chordata > Aves > Cuculiformes > Neomorphidae > Tapera > Tapera naevia. The sequence continues at coordinate 279,090 of JAUMJJ010000482.1, forward strand.
ATCGATTCCAGTTCCTCCTGACCAATGTCAGGGCTAGCATAAGCAAACTCACACAAAAATTTCACAGAATTGGAAAATTTGTGTAGGAATATATATTTAGTCACATGTAAATGGATACTTCATCAGGTGACTAGGTTTTCAAAAACAGTATGATATGATGTCATGCCTGTCACTTTTATTTGTGTGATAGCTTCCAAAAATAAATATCCTTAGCTATGCCAGTAATATGTATCACATAGATTCAGGTTTCAATACAATGACCTATATTTGAAGATCTCTCTGTATCTGATGATACTTTTTCACTATTTGAATTCACCAAGATAAATCAGTACTGTCAGTGAATTTCTTGAGTGTATTTGAAGCACACCAGGGCATATTTTGCCCTCTTGGCTGCTAGGGCACACTACTGACACATATTAAGCCTACTGTCAACCACACCCCCAGATTCCTTTCTGCAGGGCTACTATCAAGCCAATTCTCTCCCAATTTATGACTGTGTCCAGCATTAGTCTGCCCCAGGTGTTGAATCTGGCATTTGTTCTTGTTAAAGTTCATGCCACTAATGGTTACCCAATGTTCCAGTCCACCTAGATCCCTCTTCAAGGTCTCTCATCCCTCGAGTCAGCCAAGAGGAATCTTCATAGAGTGTCAAGAATTCAGTCTCTGTTCCTCCACTAGACTTCATCTCAAAAATAAATAATAAAAATTAAATTGATTTAAGTAGCAATTTGCTGAATTTCTTGCTCTAGAGCAGCTATTGAACAAATCATAAATGTTTCTCTGACTTCTTTTCTATCTCTACATAGATCATATCAGACCCTGACACTCAGCACATAGCCACACCTCAGGAAGAAATGCAGAAAGGCTGAGGCCCTCTAAAATGTGGGTTGAATTAAGGAAGGTATCAGAATTTCTTCTTGACCTCATCAGCAGATAAATCTGCTCACAAAAAAGGCTGCCTGAATGACATCAGGTGTGGGAGCTGTTAAACCGAATGACTACAGAGGTTTCCAGAAGGCTGCAAGTCTCCAGTCTCAAAGCAAATTATGTCCACTCCAGAACCTGTTTAATGTCACATTGGTACAAATAAAAAACGTGAAGAACATTAAGATCAAGAACGTATAAGTGCTCTTAATCTCTCCTTCAATCTCAAGAGTTTTTCCCATGAAGATACAAATACACAGAAGAAATATTACAGGATTTTGCTACTGACTTCTGTACAGTAACATTGGAGAGGAAACAAGTTTATGTGAAATTCATTGATTTTCAGAAGACTAATTTCTCTTTTCTTTCATAATGAGTTGTACAAAAAATTGTTTAAGAATCTAAATTTGGCATAAGTTTTACTTAGAAGTAAAAGGAGTAGCGTTTGTCCAGTTTGACAATACAGCAACACTGGAAGATGTCAGTTCAGTTGCTAAGAACTCATTTTGAAGAGTAATATGATGAAGTTGACTTAATACTTTCAAAAGGTTTCAGGTTCAGATTCAGAAGTATTTCTATATTTATGAAAAGACTGATCTCTGTTTAGGCAACTTTTATCCTTGCTGGAGATGGCAATTTGGCAATCTGATTATTCTTGAAATAGGCTGTGGCATTCTTATATAGAATCTAATGATTCAGTGGAAAAAATGCCAGTAGATTCCAATAGACTTTAGATAAAATGTTACAGTAAGGTAGTATCTTCTATTAGAATGGATATTATAAAAGAAAACAACTTTCCGTACCGAAACGTGAATGCTTTAGATCAGGCACAACCACTTTAATATATAGTTCCTATACTGAAATGTTCACTGCCAGTTCTCTATAGCTTAGAAGAAATGGTCAAACTGTGGTCTTGGACTGTGAGAAACTGAATCACTTCCTTTCCTTTTCCACAGTATATAATGATGGGAGAAAGAAGAATGGAAAATTGAGATATCAGGGTGAGACTGATACAAAGTTGAAAGTAATAATAGATTGAAAACACAAAAGTTAGTATTTCCTACTATTCACAGAGCAAATAATCTCACTTGTAATACTAGGAGATAAGGAAGAGGGACAAATTCCTGCCATGTGTCCATTAGAAACAGACAATTCTGATTTTGCTTTCAGGCACAAAAGTATATAGTCTACTTGAATTAAGTACCTACGAGACTTCTGTGCAGGTACGATCTTGGAGGGAAGAGATGACCTATGTGCAATATTTACAACCAATGGTTATCCTTGTATGTGAATAAAGCCCCAGAGAGCCATCTCTATTCTTAACTTAACAAAGAAAAGCCAGCAATTAGAAGGAAAAATAAAAATTGAATAGGGTTTTAAGGAAGATTTGAACAGACAAATTAAATTAAATTCTAATATTTGCTTTTTTAATCTTTCTGAAGACTACTTACCCTTAGGTGTTCATAGCACCATTTAAATAGTTCAGCTACAGAATATTTTGATAAGATATTACATTGCCCTGAAACTGTTATTTCATATTAAGTACTTTTTCTCCTTTGTATTTATATGCAGCTTTATTTAATGGAGAATATTTACCAAAGTACGGAGAAAATATTTCACCTTAGCAGCATATATACATATAAGATCATATATGATATTATACATGTTAATTCTGCTTTTAGCATTTTGTAAATTATCATATAACAATAAAAAGTTAAACAAGAGCTAGTATTGAAAAGAAAACCTGAATAAAAAGAATAGATTACTTAAAAGAAATAAACCTTAAAAGAAATAAACATTTTTCCTGAAAGCATTGTTTCTTTATATAAACACAATCTTACAATAACTTGCATTAATAATTTATAGATTAGTCATTCTCTTTTCTCTTTAAGTTACATTTACATTTATTTATTTGCAATATTTTATAATTAATCCTTATAGTCTTCTTATGTAGTAAGGAGTGAGGAAGAAAGGGACTAATCAGTTTACCTAGTTTCTTCTGAAAAAGAAGTAACAACTGAGATGTCCAAGTCTACTTCTCTCTGTGTGGGACCATTCTTCAGGAGACAGTCTCAAATGAATAGGTTCTGACATATAGAATTCATGCAGTTACAACGAGAACACTCGAAGTATTTTCTGTGTGATGTGGCAGAATTATCAGGAAATATAAGGACTGTCCTAATTGAAAAGATTTAAACTAATAAGATTTCATGCATTTCATAGAATCATAGAATCATCTGGTTGGGAAAAACCTCTGAGATCATCAAGTCCAACGGTACCTGTCCGCTTGATAAACCGTGTCCCTGAGAAACTCATCTACCTTTTAAACACCTCCAGAGATGGTGACACAACCACCTCCCTGGGCAGCTGTTACAATGCCTGACCACCCTTTCGGTGAAGGAATTTTTCCTAGTGTCTAATATGAACCTCCCCTGGTGCAACTTATGGCTATTTCCTCTTGTCCTATCACCTGTCACTTGAGGGAAGAGACCAGCACCCGCCTCAACACAGCCTCCTTTCGGGCAGTTGTAGACAGTGATGAGGTCTCCCCTCAGCTTCCTCTTCTCCAGGCTAAACAAACCCAGTTCCCTCAGCCGTTCCTCGTAGGACTTGTTCTCCAGCCCCCCTCACTGGCCTCGTTGCCCTTCTCTGGATGCGTTTCAACACCTCAAAGTCCTTCTTACAGTGAGGGGCCCAGAACAGACCCCAGTACTCGAGGTGTGGCCTCGCCAGTGCCCTGTGTAGGGGCACAATCACTTCCCTTGTCCTGCTGGCCACACTGTTTCTGATACAGACCAAGATGCCGTTGGCCCTTGTGGCCACCTGGGCCACTACTGACTCATGTTCAGCCTCAATGTTGCTTGAATGATTCTTCAGTGTACATCAAGTGTAATTGTGCTTCTGTCTACTTTTGAAGTAGTGGAGATGGACCAAATGAAGACTCTCGAGAGACGTTTTTCTCAGGCTGAAATAGCCCCTACTGTTGACTCTTCTGCTTAAGAGATCTGATTCAAGTAATGCGAACTCTGTTGAAAGATTCCTTTGATATCAAGGGACTTCATAACTAAGTGATTAAAAGGGCACTACCACATCCCTCTTACAAGTGTTCAGAGTTCTGATATCACTCCTAAGCATGTCCTTTGATGACATAGTCGAGTCTATGTATCACCAAAGGACTTGACAAGAACAAATTTCAAACCAAGTTACTTCTGAGAAAGTCCAGATAGAGACATGTTTGAGCAGATAGGTTAAAAGAGAAACTGAGTGAAAAAACTTGAGGTATTGTGAATAGATGTTTCTCAAGGCAAATGAGATAGGGTTTAGAAAGTTGAAATTTTTGGTATAAACATTTAAATAGGTATTCAGGCCTAAGTTCTCTAAAAATCAAGGTGATGACTCCTACTTAAGTTTCTACTCAGTGAATACTTTATGGGGATAAACGTATAAGAATTCATGCTCTTTTAGATGTATTCTGTATGCTCTGCATATGAATACATGTTGATACAGAGGCTGTACATCAATCATCATACTAAAAATTAAAAAAAAACCAAAAGCTAAAATAACAAATTATTCTATCACTTTTGATCTCTGGTTCAATGGAATAGAGTTGATTCTAGAGACTTTCATGAATACAGAACAGATACTAAGTTAGGGAAGTGTTTTGGACACTGAACCTGCAAGTCAAAATAATGGGATGGTTGAAAACTGTCTCTGTTAAATCAGCTCAGAATCTTAACTGAGAGAAAATGCATCTTTTCTGTTAAAGACAGTCATAGCTGTCCTAGTATATCTGACCAAAATCAAAAAGACACCTACTATGAGGTACTCAACACAATAAACTTTTGCTTTGCTGGTTGATAATCTCTCGGTTTTGGAGTATTTAATGAAGAACTACTAGACAGCTGTTTTTGACATGAATGCTTTGTCTTTGCATTACAAGGTGAGAGACACATTTACTGAGCACTGATACCTCTAACACGTAATCCTAAAAAAATTGGAATCTTAAAAAACTGGAATCGTGTTTCCACAAATAAAATGGTCAGTGATAACTATTACTCTACTCTCAGCACTAGATTTTCCTTTTTTTAAAAAATGTCTATTCTGTGTGAGCTAGAAGCAATGATTATTTTCAGCTAATTTCAAGCCTCTACTGGAGAGAAAACCTCTTTAAAACTGCACAGGTAGCAGAAGAGAAGGCTTTGATTAACAAGGAAATCTACAGATAAACTGAAACTGCATTAATTGACAGTGACCAGCCCTTGAAATGAAGGAAAAACAATAATTTCCTTTTTTAGGACTTAGTCATGTTTTCGTTCCTAAACAGATATGCCACGGTCGCAATTTCTTCTTTTGATTCACAATATCATAGTATCACAGTATCACAAGGTTGGAAAGGACCTCTGAGATCATCAAGTCCAATCTAGAACCCAACACTAACACCTACACTAACACCAACCCATCATCTAAACCATGGCACTCAGTGCCTCATCCAGTCTCCCCTTAAACACCTCCAGGGTAGGTGACTCCACCACCTTCCTGGGCAGCCCATTCCAATGGCCAATCACCCTTTCAGTGAAGAATTTTTTCCTCACATCAAGTCTAAACTTTCCCTGACGAAGCTTAAGTCCATGCCCTCTGGTTCTGCCACTGGTCACCTGAGAGAAGAGACCAACCCCTGCCTGACTACAACCTCCTTTTAGGTAGTTGTAGAGAGCAATGAGGTCTCCCCTGAGCCTCCTCTTCTCCAGGCTAAACAGCCCCAATTCCCTCAGTCGCTCCTCATAGGGCTTGTGCTCCAGCCCCCTCACCATCTTCGTTGCCCTCCTCTGAACACATTCCAGTATCCTAACATCTTTCCCATACTGAGGGGCCCAGAACTGGACACAATATTCAAGGTGAGGCCTGACCAGTGCCGAGTACAGGGGGACAATAACTTCTCTGGTCCTGCTTACTACACTATTCCTGATGCAGGCCAGGATTCTATTAGCCTTCTTGGTCACCTGGGCACACTGCTGGCTCATGTTGAGCTTCCTGTCCACCAGCACTCCCAGGTCCTTTTCTACCTGACTACTCTCTAGCCACTCTGTCCCCAGTCTGTAGCTCTGCATGGGATTGTTGTGTCCAAAATGAAGTACCCGACATTTGGACTTATTAAACATCATCCCATTAGAATCGGCCCAGCTCTCCAATCTGTCCAGGTCCCTCTGTAGGGCCATCCTACCCTCTAGCAGATCAACCCTTCCTCCCAGCTTGGTATCATCTGCAAACTTGCTGATGATGGACTCAATCCCCTCATCCAGATCATCAATAAAGATATTAAACAGGATGGGACCCAACACCGATCCCTGGGGGACACCACTGGTGACCGGCCGCCAACTGGATGAAACACCATTCACTACCACTCTCTGGGCTCGGCCATCCAGCCAATTCCTAACCCAGCACAGAGTGCTCCCATCTAAGCCACGGGCTGCCAGCTTCCTAGGAGTCTACTGCGGGAGACAGTGTCAAAGGCCTTGCTAAAGTCCAGGTATACCACATCCACAGCCTTCCTCTCATCCACCAGGCGAATCACATGGTCATAAAAGGAGATCAGGTTGGTCAGGCAGGACCTACCCCTCCTAAACCCATGCTGGCTGAGCCTGATCTCTTGACCGTTCTGCAAGTGCCTCATGATTTCACCCAGGATTATCTGCTCCATGATTTTACCTGGGACCAAGGTCAGGCTGACAGGTCTGTAATTACCTGGATCATCCTCACGGCCCTTCTTGTTGATGGACGTCACATTGGCCAACTTCCAGTCTTCTGGGACCTCTCCAGTGAGCCAGGACTGCTGAAAGATGATGGAGAGCGGCTTAGCAAGCTCATCCACCAGCTCTCTCATCACCCTAGGATGGATCCCATCCAGCCCCATAGACTTATGAGGGTCCAAGCAGCTCAGCAGGTCTCTAACCTCCTCCTCATGGATTGCAGGAGGGCCATATTTCACCCTGTCCCCATCAACCACTTCACAGGGCCAACTGTCAAGCGAGCTGACATCCTTGCTGTTAAAAACTGAGGCAAAGAAGGCATTAAGTACCTCAGCCTTCTCTGCATCTCTGGTTACTATATTTCCCTCCACATCCAACAAGGAGTGGAGGTCGCTGCCGCCCTTCTTTCTACCATTCATATATTTATAAAAACTCTTCTTATTATCCTTAACAGAAGTGGCCAATTTGAGCTCCAGCTGGGCTTTTGCTTCCCTGATTTTCCTCCTACACGACTTAACAACATCTTTGAACACGACGAGGCTTACGACCCCTTCTTTCCAACCACGATACATCCTCTTTCTCTTACTTAGTTCCTTCAGAAGCTCCCTACTCATCCAGGCCGGCCGTCTGCCCCTATGACTCTTCTTACAACACATGGGGACAGCCCGCTCCTGCGCCTTCAAAATTTCATTCTTGAAGTGCATCCAGCCTTCTTGGACCCCCTTGCCACTAAGAGCTATTTCCCAGGGTACTTTCCTGACCAGTTCCTTAAATAATCCAAAATCCGCCCACCGAAAGTCCAGCATCGATGTTCTGTTCCTGGCTTTTCTTATTACATTGTTTAGAGAGAACTCAATTATCTCGTGATCACTACACTCAAAACAGCCTCCAACAACAACATCACCCACCAGCCCTTCTTTGTTTGTAAACAGCAGGTCAAGAAGAGCCTCACCCCTGGTGGGCTCACTCACCAGCTGTGACAGAAAGCAGTCCTCAATTCAAGTTATCAGAGATGAAAATGACTCCTGTAAAAATTGAGGATTTTATAATTGCTTTTCTAAAATGCCTTTGTCTTTTTGACAAACATTTTAACAGTATGACAGAAGCTCTAGACCATCTTTTGATCAGACCCTCTTAAAAACTTAGATTTTTCATTATTGAGGTGAAAACATTTTTCCTTAGATTTTCAAGATGCTAGAGGGTGATATTGCACTTTCCACTTGTTATTTTATCTTCTCATTGATAATTTAGCTTGCTGACAGGAATATACTAGCTTCTGGCATGGATAACCAGCACAGTGCTCATTAACCTTGTGACTAGTATCAGGGACCTTTTGGCCCAGAGCGTAACTGTGGACTGCTTTAAGCTCCTGATATTTGAAAGCAGCTTTATAGACTCTGTCGTTTCATGCTGAAGACTTTAGTTTTGTGTTCTCACAATTTATTGAAACAACGCCTGAGCAGCTTCTACTGTTTTGAAGTGCCTAAATTATTTATGTATCTTTTTAATTACACTTCTCTTTTGAAATGTACCAACTTTGTATATTGAGGTGAAGACATACAGCAGTGACTACCTTTAATGGACAATTAATTATTGTTTTTACTTTTCCAGAGTCATTGTTTCTCTAATATGTTTTCAAGTAAACTCTAAATGACTGCAAATAAATTTTAAAAGAAATTATCACAAAAATTTTTAAAGGGACACATCTGTAAGACTCAAGAATCATGCTTGGTAACTAGAATGTGTGATTTATAATATTTTGTTTTGCAAAATGAGTATGATTATGTAATGTTACTCTTTTGAGCAGGATGTTGAGCTGGGCTTCCTCCTGATAAGTCTTCCAAACAGAATGATTTTATAATTCTAGATATATCCCGGGTAGGGAAAGCAGGATGCCTAGTTTATCCTAGCCATAAATTTTGTTGCTAGATGGCCATTTATAACCTCTTTTTGGATATATCTTTTACAATGCATATTAAAAAACCCCAAATACGCTACCCACTTATACTATGGGAAAGAAATGAAAATGAATATATGAAATGTATATCTTCATGGTTGACTTTTAGGAAGAAGCTGAGAAATCTCTTATAATAGTCTTTGAATGATCTTTTAAAATTGACATATGCACTAAACATTGAATATTTTTAAAAAAATCAAAATGTAGTTTGCATAAATTTTCTTAGCTGACTTATTTTTGGAAGATATGTAAGTGGATAAAATTTCCTGATGTTGCAGGTGGTCAAAATGTCGTTGTTTTCAGTATTTCACCTGTCACCCTCATGATCAACAATTTTTTTTAATTTCAGAAACTGAGCTTTCTTAGGTATCTTCTGACATTTTTACCTATCTTTTGATGTTTATTCTAAAATGGAGTTACCTCTTTCACGTTTTCAAGTCTTGGCTGTCTACAACTCCACAATTATCCTCAGCTTGTGTAGCTCGGCGGGCCTGAAGATTTACGTCTTTGATGTTGCATATCTTGCCCTGTAATGAAAATGGTCATGTAGCTTTTAATAAGAAGATCAAAACCTAGAACAATCAGACAGGAAGAATTTTGTAAAATTGTTGTTGTTCTATAGGCTCATGAATCTTCTACATAATTTTCTCCTCTCTGAAGGAACATCAGTATGAATAATGTGCTAAGACAAACTGTAATTACACCGTGAGGTATACCTGAGCAGAAAATGTAAAGTAGATGAGTTTACAGAGAGTAGAGTTACCCTCTTGAATACAAAAAAAACGTAAAGATGTGTTTGTTTTGTTCACTCAAAAAGGGAAAACTCATCCGTTCACGGGAGACAGGAAGGGCAGAAATTTCAGTTACGTGCAGCACACGGCTCAATTCATCTTCTTCTAAGCACAGTGCAATTCCTGCCTGCCCAGGCTAACAGCCAACTACTTTCTGATTAATAATCTTTCTGTTCTTATAACTTTTTCACATAGCTGATCATTAGGAACATTAGTAACTATTTTACATGCTGGTGTACATTTGGACTGTGTAACTCTTATTTCTTAATTTACTTTTTGCACTTCACAGCATGCACTCTGAGAATTCCAGAGTGGGATATTTTCAGCCTAAGAACTTATCCAGGACATGTCATCTATCCTTGCTTATAATGAGCCTCTAATAAACAGGAAAATACTCTTTTCCTATTTTGTATTTTTTACTTAGTTTTCAATTTTGTCTTTTCCTCAAAGTGCAGCACGCGCTATGTTCACAATAATTCAGATAGCCTCAGGATTCAGTCATATCGATAACGTAAACAATAAAAATGACAGTCAGACTAATGCTGACCCATCAGACATAACATAGTCAATGATTCCGTATATGCCAATCAATTGGATCAATCTGATCACTTGTAAAATGGTCTTATATATCTTTTTTCCATTGATTGATGTACTACTTCATGACACAGTAATGATGGAGGGTAAAATGAATCAGCATTGACATATGTCATCTTGTATACCTATTTTAAATATTGAGCATGTTCATCAAAGACTTGCCATGTTGTCATATATTTGTCATTTATTTATTGCTGATGTTCTTGAAGAGAAAGCTGAGATTGGAACATAATTTTCGCCATGAGGTTTATGGTCACAAGCTCTTATATGATCTCTGATACATAAAATGAAAACATATCTGATATAATGCTGTTGGCATTAAAAATCTGTTATTCACACACTGTTTCCACCTGAAATCCAGCTTGTTTATCAGCATGTATTCTGTGTTATCTTATTCTTGGGTACTAAGCTTCTTGAAGAATAAAGCAGGATTTTTGCTCTTTGTTCTTGAAACTCCAGTCAAACGTAATTATCTTACAGGTTAGGAGTCATCTTATTTCTTTCTTGGACAGAAAATGTTATTAATAAAGGAAGATTATATAAAGAACACAGAAATTTTCACATGTACGTAGTTGTGAAAGTAACAAAATATTTATCTCACTATACTGTTCATTATATAAAATTATATTGTTAATTTAGTGAGTTCTTTATTTTGAAATGTTTTTCAGCATTGAAGTGAGCATAAATAAACTGAAGTAAGAAAAGCAATCACTCTGAGGATCATGTAGCTATCTCCCATAAATGTTTCAAGAGGCACAGTGCTATCAGATCAAATTATGCCAAGTATTCTTTCTGAAATAGAATCTTGTTGTTTAAATCATGTGTTACGCTGAGTAAAATGGCATCATTTAGTAACAGCAGCCAAGAAAATGTGTTATCTACAAAAGAAGTGCACATTAGCTGGAAATGTTACAACAATAGAACAAAAATTTTTTTACCAGAAAGATCTTTTTAAGTACCTAATTCACCCTGAAAAGGCTGGATTCTAGTTTTCCGTATACACATCTTCAGATTTCTACCAGTCCAGTATTTAATGCTTGAAATAAAAGATCTTAAAATTAAGATTGTTATGATTCTGCTTTCAGCAATTCAAAACTGTCATAAACCTTCTTATGCAATGAATTATCAATTCTTCAAAACAAATTCTATAAAACGCTTAAACACTCAGTCAACTCTAAGTGTATATCTAAATCCTGCTGACAAACATTTCTTAAATATATGCTTGAATAACTGCATAATTAAATTCTTCAGCAGTTTTGCTGAATAATTTCAATAGCAAAGACTCTTTGCAGGATTAGGTCTTGCCAGTATCCTAGAATTGATACATGATTTGGCCAATTTTGAATTTGTACTACCATCATATGCCAATGATTCTTCAGTCTGAGGCCTGGAGGACAAATATTTAATTCTTTCAGTGCATAAGTGGCAGAAATCACTTAATGTGCAAAATTTTTTAATAAATTTCTGGTTTGTGCTGGCAGGTTTTAATTAATTCAGTCCACAAATGTTCTTTTTTCTTTAACTCTTATTGTGTTTTCCATCTTAACTCCACCAGCACTGTCAATAGTTGTATTTATTTTTCAGCAAAAAAAGTCTTAAAATGAAAGCAACTATTTGTAGCTTTATTAAATTCCTTGTAACACTATAACCTTCATCATAGTATAAGAATCTATACTTCTTCCAAATTCATATTGGTGGTTAAATATATAGGGAGTTTATTTCTCATTTTCCAATTTCCGCTGAAAAAAAGGAAGTATCTCTGAAGTTAAATGTCTGCATTATATTTATAAGCAATCGTAGCCAGGACTGTCCTTTTGTAATGAGCCTACAGTGTGGAAATCAGTCCTTCTAGCCCATAGAATCATATAAGGGATTATCAAATGATTTGGGTTAGAAGGGACCCAAAAGATAATCTAGTTCCAAACCCCTTGCCATGGGCAGGGGCACCTCCCACCAGACCAGGATGCTCAAAGCCCCATCCAACCTGGCCTTGAACACTTCCAGGGATGGGGCATCCACAGCTTCCCTGGGCAACATGATCCAGTGTTTCACCACTCTCATTGTGAAGAATTTATTCCTGACGTCTAATGTAAATCTTCCCTCTTCCAGTTTAAAGCCATTTTCTCTAATCCTATCAGTACATTCCTTTGTAAAAAGCCCCTTCCCATCTTTCTGCAGCTTGTCATAGGCAAGCCTGATATTATCTCACTCACCCCTCACGCCTAGTTGAAAGCCCTGTCAATTGAGCCTTGCAAGCTAAGAAGACCCTTCTACCTCTTTGAGAACTGTCGCTCCCATTTCATACCCATTAGTCTGGCACTGTGTAGACCATTCCACTATTAAAAAAACCCAAACGTTGATGTGGTGACACCAGCCACGGAGCTGTTTGTTATAGACTGGGCCTGTCTGTTCCTTCCAACATCACTACCCATTTCTTGCAGGTTTGTCAGAACCCTTAGTCCAAGAGGTTTTGTCTGTTCTTTCCTCCATTTTGTAGCATTGCTCTACCATAGCTAGTGCTGGTTATTTTGCATTGGAGTAATTCCTAGGAAGGATTTAGGGCTGTGTTGTGCAACAAGCCTTGCAAAAAAAAAAATCAAATAAATATTACCTAAATAACAGGTAAGCTGTGACAAGCAGATGAAGGAGAAAAAAGTCACCAAGGAGGATGTAAGACTTAGTGTAAAAAACAGTGGTGATACTCCAGCAGCCGTTTAACTGTGGTTTCTTAGGCTGATATTATGGGAATATTTAAAATGTTAAGAATTGAACATTCATTCAACATGAATGTTAAGAAAGAACAAAATATATGTCTGTTCGCAATAGCCTTACCAAAGTGGATTTCATTTAATTTTAAACATGTAAAGTGTAGCTATTTAAAACTGTTCTAACCTAATAGCTTTTAGGCCCAGTATGGAGAGCAGGAATTCCAGAATATGATTGCCTTGTTTGGTGAAAGAAAATGGTATCATATATAAGAATTCATTGTTTCTCTTGACTGTATGTGGAGTCTCTATGGCAAGCCTTGGCTGCTGTCTAGGATTAGACAAATAAATCCCCTCCCCTTTTACCACAGCTGTGAGAAGCCCAAAAAACAGTGATCAGACATGCAACAGCTCCTTATTAAGCAAGATTTTTTTACTTTTGGAGACATTGCCTCAGTTAGGACACAACTTAAGCGTGCTCAACGCTCAAGTTGAAGAGTTCTTAATGAATTCAAACAAAAATAACTCAAAAAAAGACACTCTTGAGGAAACTGAAACATGGAAGTGAGGGAAATGTACTAAGTCTTTGCCAGCTTTACTAGGAGAACCCAGCAACCACAGAAAAAATGTCCAACAAATATTGCAAACATAACAGGTGATATATTTTTTTAAAATTAATTATAGGGACAGTTACAGCTCCTATATGGTAAATCCCCATTAAAGCGTTCCTTAGTAATAGCTTTCCTTTATATTTTATCTTGAGGAGAATACTGTACAATGTCTATAACCCACTCCTTCTGTAAAAGGAAAGGTAACACTTTAACTTTTGTTGCAGATTAATAAAATCTTGCCATTGAAATACAACTTCAGCCTTACTTTTACATGGGGATCTAACTATAGTATCTTTTGCTTTGTGACATATGTAAAGACTATCATTAAGTGTTTTTCCTTATATGTCACTATAGCAGTATTTCATAGATATTCATACTTGTTCTGGATTCTTTAAAAGCAGAAAATAATTAAATTTAGTACCAAAATCTTTTTGACTATCATCTCCAGCACTAAACTTAATTTGTCAGATGAACACTGTGAGAGAATGAACAGGAATCAAACTGGGTTTATTTTCTAAAACAGTACAACAAAACTTTACACACAGTATATCTTCTTCCAGGTAACGTTTTGATAAGCTGCTGTAAATAGTAAATCAGAATTTTTTCTTTGTCTTTTCTAAGTTTGAGAAAATCTTTTCTAAGTTTGACAAAATCTTTCTGCCCATCAGTTTTGTGTTATGAACTCACAAGAGGTGGTCACAATGCTTCATAGAAAAAAATCCAAACCCAAATAAAACCTTACTGATGAATAAGCAATGAAAATGATCAGAGAGCTGGATGACTTCCCCTATGAAGAAAGTCAGAAAGAGCTGGATTTGTTCATCCTGAAGAAGTGAAAACTCCAGGGAGAGTTGTTGCAGTCTTTGAGTACTTCAGGGGGACTTACGAGAAAGATGTCAAGAGGCTTTTCACCATGGCCTGGAGTGGTAGGACAAGAAGGAACAGTTTTAAACTGAAAGGGTAGATTTAGATTAGATCTAAGGAAGAATTTTTTTTTATGATATGGATTGTGAAACACTGGAGAGGCTTCCCAGAGAAGTTATAGATGCCCCATCACCAGAAGTGTCTTTGAGCAACCTGATTTAGAAGAAATGTGCCCCTACTCATAGCAGGAGGATTGATCTGTAAAGGTGTGTTCTCACTCAAACCATTCTATGATGCTACCACTCTGCAAAAATTAGTGGTACACAAACTATGAAATCACTGCACTCCATCATCGTTTATAGCAGTTACAAAATTGACACTAAATTGCAAGAAAAGAAATCTTTTTGACTTAGAAGGCCTCTGTTATTAAATAGTAACAAGCTACTCTGGCAATTCTCTCATTTTAGACTACAGAAATATTACCGATGTATATAGCTATGTAAATATGATCGTAATGACCATTAAAATAAGAGAACTACGTCCACGGTGGCTGGGGCTAAAATGTAAGTGGTAAACCACTGTTTCAAAGCTAATAAAGTGCTACAAATATGTCTGATTGAAATACAAAATATAGTAATCTTGAGGGGATTTTGATTTTTTTTTCATGAAACACTCATGAAATACGACCTTAAAGGATCTCTTAATAAACAAGTGGCAGTGTGGACTGTGCATATAACATTTTGTGTCAGTAGGTGATATTTTATGTCTAGATTTACTTTCTCATGTATTGCATAGAAATTTTTTTAACCTATATATTCCACATAAAATTACATAATTCTCTAGGAATTATGTAAATATTCCAAGTACAACAATCTTGGTGTTGATCTACCTCAGCTGCTATTCATTATCCTACAAGTTATATATTGTCCTCCATGGTACTGAACATATTTCACATAAGTACTGACATAAGTAAAAATGTAGATTTTATGCTTTTACAGTTGATCAGCTAAAGTAACATGTTTAAATGTCATTTATCATAAAATGCAACTTCATATTTTTTTCATTTTTCTTTACAATTTCCCCCAAATCATGACTGTCTTTTACAGAAAATATAAGTAGAATAACCTGATTGCATATGAGATGTATGTTATGTTTTTAAGAGGAAAGTTTTTTGTTATTCAAACTAAAAAGGACTTACTATAGTTATTTTTTAGTGTACAATTTATGCATGCTCTACAGAATTCTAAAGGAAGACCTGCTTGTTTGCGTATGCTGTTTCATAAAGCATATTTTAATACTCCCTTTGGGCACATAATATGTATTTTTGTAGTAGTACTGGAGTTGAAAAAAAAGTCAAGTTTTGCTTTTTTTTAGTTATGTACTAATGGATTCTCATTCTGTTGCCTTGAGCTAACTTGAATAACAGGTTACACTAGCTTTTTATAGATAGGGGTTCAGATACGGTTATGGCAGTGCAGAAATTAACTGCATCTAGCTCTGAAATATAAATGTATATGTGAATGTGTATCTTTGTGTATGTACATATGTGCCTGTACGTACAAGTGTGTGCAAGCAAATGCATATATTGGTAAAAATGGAATAAAAATAAAATTTTTGAGACATTAAAGAAGACCTAAGTAACTCTCCCATGAGGGAATATTATTGAACCAAAAGGAAATTTTGCTGAGACTGTTGAATAGCATGAGTTGTAAATTTTTTAATTAATTTGGTCCATAGAAGAAGTTTGAACAGAACTTTCAGTAATTAGTTCGGTTTACAGTGGAGATGCTACGGTTAACATTTCTTCATTTTTTTTATAACCCATGAGTCATTGCATCTTCAGTGTAGGTCTCTTACAACGAAAAGAATGAAGTTTATTAGTTGAGATCCATCTATAAATTTTCCAGAAATGGGCCAGCCATTGGTAATGGCCTGTATGGTCATTCTCAGTTATTGGCAGTGTTCTGAGCTCCAGGGGGTTACTATGTTTGTTGTACTCAAAGACATCATGTAACTAAATTTTAAATATTGGGTGTAATGCTCTGCGTCTGCTCTAAAGGTAAGGTTACCTGTCACAGATTCTTCAGTTAAAACCTTGCAGTTGCAGGCAACAATGACATTCAGGAAACTCATTCTGCTTAACTTAGGAACAAGCATGTGCCTTCTTATGTGTGCCTACTGAAGCTGCTGAAATTAATATTCACTTTAGATCTGTGGGTATCACCCAATGATCACTTCTATTTGATGTATTGTCTACAGTGAACAGTAGATAGAGACCAGAAGGGAAGAAACCAAATGTAAAAGTCATTCAGCTCTAGGACTGGACACAGACGTTTATACAAAGGCAAAGTTTAAAAATGCCGAGTCTATCCCTAGTATAAACATGAATTTCAGAGTGACCGTAAATACTAAAAAAAGTCAGACACAAGATTCATTCAGACCTCCTAGAGCTGAACAAAATGATCTGCTGCTATAATACCCGAATTTTTTTATTTCTATATAATTGATTTTTTTAATGCCACACTTCACTAGTGGCATTAAACCTTTGATTGTTTTGTGCAACCAGACCTCAAAAATCATCTGAAATTTCCCATTTACTTAGTCAAATGTCATCTTCAAACTGCCGTACTCCACATATTAAGCTTTACTGTAAACATGGTTTGTTTAATTTTGCTGTTATATATGGTTGATATATTTAACTCAAGTCGTAATCTGAAAAACAGGTAAGGTGGCATCATAGTTGCACCCATCTTGATAAAGCCCCTGCTATAACTTGAACTACTGTAAATTGGACTACAATTGCTCCAGCATCTCAATGACCTAAGACTATTTAGTAGAGAGTTTAGTCATATCTTCCCAGGTTACCTGGAATTCAGAATTTTATCATTAGCACCGAAGACCGCAGAATCGGATTCTCTTTGGCAGAAATAACTGCTAAACACCCAACATTTATTGCCTACTCTGCTGTTTTTCAAGGAAACGTGTCTTTGCTTCCTGCCCCTAAATGATTTTGTATCTGACTAATAGCAGCTTCAGCATTTTAGAAAAAATTACTGTGGATGGTAACAAGAAAGCGTGTAGGTCTATTAGGAAGGAAAATCCTGGAGGTAAAGGTGACAGCTTTACGACACTAGCCCTCACCTTATTTGCAGTAACTCATTTTGTCTGTAGTGTTTCCATTGGTGAAGCCAAGGGCTGTTTGTTATTTACGTCGACTCATAAGGGGGATGGAAGCATCCAAGAGGGCACAAAATAGGTCTGTTGATTAGAACAGTAAATTAGATGAAGACAGAAAGACAGAGAATAATAACTGGGTCCATAGACATGCATAAACATTTCATGTTGTTTGCTGCTTGTAACTTGACTTTCCTATAAACTCTGATCCAGACGCCTTTAAACTAATACTGAAGTTTTCCTCACCATACCACTCCTTGGGTTATTTATCTGTCTTTGCTTAGTTAGACCTTCTGTTTGTCTGACCTCTGCCACGATAACAAAACAAAAAGTTGTTTTCTTCAGAGTGCTCAAATTGTCAAGAAGGGAAAACCACTCTCCGTGTGCTGTGCAAGCACTTGTTTTTGACATAGGTGAAAAGGAACCCTACAAGAGGAGAAGAACATTTGTCTTATCCTTATACCATACTAGATTCAGCTCTTCAACAAAAGCCCTGAAGGACCACTCCCTCTGTGCATCAACTCAGAGACTATTACATAGCAGTCTTCCTGGGGTGTTTTTTCTCATCTTGACTATTTTACAAAATTCAGTTTTATTTCTTGGTATATCTTATCCAGTGTGTTTCAGCTACAACAAAACAAGTAAAAAAACCTGACAGTTTTAGTTGTACAATCCAATCGTATTAACTAATTATCAAGATGGTATACCGTATTGGTAGTGTATTTCAATATTTAGCTCCATCACACATTTAGTTTCTCTAAATACAAATATATAGAGTATATATAAATATTTTAAAATCCTGAACCATTAAATAGATATTACTCTTTAGTTTCTAAGTATACAGTTTATATAAACATCTTACTCCAACAAGAGCAATCCCTGGTTTGATTTGATTTTAAACAGTGCATATTTTTTCTAATTTACAATACTAATAAAAGAAGTCACTGAAGATTGTTTAATTTTGCAAATTAGCATACTATGCATGACTTTGGCAATTCACATGAGTATAATTCTATCTTTAAGTACAGCAATAGCCTTATTGCATCTGAAGTAAAGTAAAAGCTCCTATTTTGACTTCAAAAGTATATATGTTTAGAGGTGCATTGTGAAATATATACATTTTGAGATACATATAAGGTGATAACTAGAACTTTTTTTCATTTACTTGTATTATTACTCTTTTTTTTACAGTCTTTCTGCTTTCTTGAATATTTATTTCTGATTTCCAGAGAAGATTGTCAGCTTCAAAATCATTAGGATCTTAAATGACCTTATTGATCAAATGTTATATTAAAGTAAGGAGAAACCTGTTACTAAATGCATCTGAAAAGGGAAGGCCATCACATAAAAAATGAGATATATTCATGTGCATACCCAATGGCTTTTGTGCAGTCAGGATTTCACTGAACCTAATCTCCATAATGACAAATCCAGATCAGATGCATGAAATCAAAAATACAATTTTTTTCAAATTTAATTTCATATAACTCTTTCTATAGTATTACAGGTTTCTATAGTACCAACTCAGGTTGCAAGGAACACTATCATTAAGTTCATTTTACAATTGAGAAAAATAGAGCCTACAGAACAAAAATGGATAAACCTAGAGTCACTTATAAGACCAGTTTTTGCCTGATAAAAGATCTAAGTGATTTGTTCACTCTGAAGAGAAACTAAAAGGTAAAGTCATTTCGTACCTCTCACTTTCTTTCCCAAGCGAATATTGGCCTTTATTCCTAACAAAAAAATTCTCTCATTGTTAGAAAAATTCTGAGAATGTGATCAATTGAGTAAAAAAAAATTGCCTGAGAATCAAGGTCTCTTGAATGTCACTAACAGCTCTGGTTTGGTCATTACATGAAATTAGTCAATTTGCAGTTCCCAAAAAATAATTTTAACGTGATCTATGTACTCGACATTTGGTTGTGTTTCATCTATGCACAGATTGGAAAATCTTTTATAATTCTAACTTTTTTTTTGTCTTGTTTGAAGGTATGTATCAAAGCCTAATTTAGAATTATACTCATAGACCATAGACAGTTTGGCCAAAGAAACTTTCCAATGCAACTCTACATCTCAGATGTGAAAATTATGTGCAGTACCTTGGCCCAGATGTAATTGTCAGTTAACAAAGTGCCTAAAGGACTGCATACTAGCAGTAGAAAAGTAAGTACTGTGAAAGATCACTTCCTATCTGCTGAGTTTCTTGTACTCTCCTGCCTATCTACTGCTGGAGAGAAGATGCTACACTAGACAGACCTTTGGACTAAATACACAGAGATGCTTTTATGAATGTGAGATGTAGGTGGATGGCAACATTCAAAAAGGTTTCAAAAACATGTAATAAAAGACATAATTATATTTAGACTTTAGTCTGTTTTTCCACAGTGCATTGATATTTTGAATCATTTTCACAAAACAGATTCCAAGAGGTATCTGTGTCCTACACCTCAGTGTTTATAAAATTTTCTTTTTTTTGTAAGAAAATCAGTTAAAAATCATTAGTTGAGTCACTTATTTTATTACTACAAACTGAAAAAAAAAAAAGATGATTATGATTTTTAGGTATTTCTTCTATTTTTATCCACTTCAAAATTCATTAAAATTTTGAGGTGTGAAAATATATTTGCATAAAAGTAAGGTTATATGTAATGAGTGCATTAATTTATACAATGGAAAGGCAAACATCCACAGCCATACATTGATATCAGAGAAATTCCAATCATAATAATGTCAAAGAAAGATTCATCACTCACTTCAGATGATTCACAATTTCACCCATTTTATTTCTTTTGAAATATATTTTATTGTTCATACTCAAGAACACTGTGGAAAGAGCACTCTGGAAGCAAAAATCTCGTGAAACACCTATTAATAACAATGGAAAATCTCCCACTGTTATCTGTGGTTCTTGGTTCATGTCCTTCAAAAGCTTTATAGAACATTGTCTCAAAGTAAAAGGTCACAAGCCCTATCACAAATGCCATTTAAGACTAAGGTGAAACCTGTAGTGAAGGAAATAGTACAGATGAAAAAAAAATATTTTCACAAGAAAACACAGAAATTTAGCACTGTGTTAGGTGAATGTGGCAGCAAGCTTATGTCCTCTGACTGAGGAACAGACAGAAATGCATAAAAGAATATTGTAAAGAGGATTGGACTTGCACACATAGAGGCATTAAAATGGTGTTTTAGGGTTACAGATGTAATGACCTCATAGTTAGATGCTACAGAGCAGGCTTAACATCCAGACCTTTTTTGCTTACTTCATTTTGGTTGCCTCCTTTTATTTTTGAGTTATAAATACTTGCCATTGAGCCAAAGACTTTGCTGACTAAACCTCTGATGACAGATGAGTCATTCTGTCAGATCTATACCACTGCAAGTACCTTCAAAAAAGACCTGATTCTCCACTTTTCTGGTAACTGAGCTGACTCATTTCTGAATCAGCATAGCAGTGTCATCGCCCTGATGATCATGCTTCAATTCTTCACTGAGCCTGAATGCTCTCCCAGTTCCTTTTTAGGATACATAATGAAACACTTGCAGTTGTTATAGCCTAAAGCTGTGTGCTACTTTGTGGTTTAGTTAGTCATAATCTTATTGCAGTCATGAAAATATTCCTTTATTTTTTCCGAGTCATCTCCCAAATCCTTATATTCAGGGAACTGACTTATGATGTCACTGCACCTGTAAGAAAAAAAATCAGTTTTATAATTAGTGCAGAGATTGGGAGAACATAAATCCCAGCCTTTTGACGGAGCAGATGAAATACAACTCCTAACCCTGGGGCAAATTATTTTAGTTAAGGAGGTTTGATTATGGAACAACAGTCTACAGCAATTAGGAAAATCCAGTAGTAATTAAATGTATCCATGTCTTTTATGCCCTTTTATGAATAAGATCATTATGTTTTTCACAGGTTGAAGAACTGTTTTTATGTATCAGTGCTATCGCAATGTATTGTTTTCCCAATTAAACTTCAGAAAAGCTGAGAAGAATTTTGCCTCTTAGTATGAGGGAAGTTTTTTGAGGCTCCATAAATCTAGTATGTGTTGTATGCTTGTTCGCTTAGGGGGCCGAGGGGAGTTTTACGGTTTTGTTTTGTTTTACTTGCTGCTGGTTTTGCATGGAAAGGGCAAGGGTCACCTAATACAGCTTCTGTTACCCATCAAGCTAAGGTGATGCATGGCACCTTAAACCCCTGAGACAGCTAGTTTCACACAAGAATAAATGACAAGTACATCAAGGGCAGAAAATGCATTATGAAATACATCAAAGGAAGCGTACCCTAGAAGGATGAAAGACTGACACTCAGCCTGCTCTTGGGGCCTAAATTTTCTGAAGTTCATTCCTGGGTCATGAGCCGTGCCCTTCCAGCTGTAGGAAAAAAACTTTGTAAATTCCTGCCATGTTGCTGGCATTGGTATCTTTAAGATTTCTTTGCGTTGAGGGTACAGACTTGAATAGGCTAATGTAGATCAGCTCTCTAGAACTTTTGTATGTGTGACCTTTATGGTGTCACGCTGATGCTATAATAAATCACCTCTTTTAGTGCCTGAGGTGCTACCTTTCACCCCCAAACACGTCTGGCACCTGTGCCTGCTGTCAATATACCATTGTAAGGTACATGTGTCAAGACATACAAATTCACTTTTGGCAGTTGTAAACATGCAGTCGGATTAGTACAGTCAGAGGGGGGAAGGATGAGAAGATATTAGCTATTTTAATTTATCAGCCTTGTTTGTATTCTTTTCATCTCCACTGTATTAGTAATTCATGCCTTCTCCTCCTTTCATCCAGGTAACTTCATGTCCAAGGGACTGGTTAAATCTGTTCTTAAATATTTCAAGGTTTTACTAACTTGATTTTAGAGGAGCAGGAATAAATACATACTTGGATTTTAAGCAGCAATCTTGTAAATCTCAGAGCTCTCTGTCCATACTGTTGTTGCCTTGGGTTTCTTGCAGGTATCAAAACTGAGGCAAAAAAAAAGAAGGTGTTGGTAATAGTCAAAGGTTAAAGAACTAACAGCAGAGTCAAAATCTAGAAACACCTCTCCCCAGATTCATTTGACCAGGTAACCCTTTTTCAGTAGTTTTATAGTCGTTAAGTCATTGTAAAGTAGAAGTAACAGAGAGCCTAAGGCCAACACTGTCCTTTGACAGAGCTCATTATATCCCATTGCTTTATCTCTAAATTACATGATGTTTTCTAGATCTCTTCTTCTGAATCATCGTGAAAATCTGAAGCTTCTAGGTCTTTACTTGCTGTATTCTTTGCAAGTCCCTAAAATGTTAATGTAAAAGTTTAGAATGTAGGATTTCTATTCCAGAGTGTCTAAAATTTGCAGAGGTCAAATCCTAACAGGTGAACATTCAGAGCCTCTCAGATGTCTTGCTTCTGAGCTATATTGAGGATCCTATGTGAAACACATGCATGAGCTGTCACCAGGAACAGTCTGGTGCCTCATGGAGGGATTAGAAAGGCAGAACTCATGGCTAGGAGTCGACTAAAGTTAGCACACAAACCCTGTAGATCTTTACAGCTTGCCAGTGCAAAACAATGGCTTTTCTCTCGCATGCATTTGCAAAATTGAAGCTGAAATACTTCTTCAAATAATTTGAATACTGTTAGAGTATTGAATAAGAGTGATAAATACAGGAGTTCATCTACAACGGAAAAGGACGGCCACAGAACATGAGCCTTATTTCAATAATTTATTTTCAATACTGTTACCTTTGTGATTTTCATTTTCCCTGCATAACCAGGTTCTAAGGGATCTAGGTCGACTTTTCGCAGCCAATTCCCAGTGGCCAAATCTCCATGGGAAACACTCCACAATGACTACACTCCACAAGGACTATATTATGCAGGGACTACACAAACAGAACATCACCCAGGACACCTCTAACTCTAACTGTAAACCTGAGCCTAATACTAAACCTAACCCTAAACCAAATCCCTGTTCTGTGGTCTTGCCAAAGATAGTTGTCCCTCCAGAGAATAGACCTCACGCAGAAATGCTGCCATGGAGCTGACCCCATGGACAGTTGTCCTTGTGGAAAACTGGCTGTGTAGAATTGTCATGCATTGTCCCTGTAGAGGGCTGCCTCTGCAAAGAATTGTCCCACGGAGATATGGCCTTGGAGAGCTGTCCCCTCCTGTGTTCCAAGTGTAGCTGGTAACAAAACAGAACCACATTTTTCCCTGTCCAGAAGTCCTTGTTTTCCCCTGTTCCAGGCTATCTCAGCTGCTTGATTTGCCTTTTGGGTAACAGTTTATAATTAACAGGTTTTTGATTTGTTTGTACACGTGTGTGTGTGGAGGGGAGTAAAAAACTGAAAAGCCTCACCACAGAAGAGGCTCATCCTTTCCTAATCTTACAGAAATTCATAGAATCACAGAATGGTTTGCATTGGAAGGGAGGTTAAAAATCATCCAGTTCCAAACCCCCTGTCACGGGCAGGGACACTTCCCACCAGACCAGGCTGCTCAAGACCCTATCCAACCTGGCCTTGAACACTTCAGGGAAGGGGCATCCACAATGTCCCTGGGCAACCTGTGCTAGTGCCGCATCGTGAAGAATTTCTTCCTAATGTCTAATCTCAATCTTCCTCCTTGCAATTTAAAGCCACTCCCCCTCATCCTATCACTACAGTTTCTTGTAAAAAGTCCCTCCCCAGTTTTCTTGTAAGCCTCAACTAATTAATAAATCTTATTAATACAAGCAAAAATGTGTCAGATTTGACTTCTGCGTAGTGTTTCTTAATTAACTGAGATCTGATGAGGAAAATATGTTCAATTCAAAGTCATGTTGGTAGGGAAGAACAGTTTTCAAGTCATTTGATGCAAATTGTGTAATATTTAGCTCCATGATACAGGTGAATCGAACATGATAATTATAAATTTAAATATATTAGCAGGAAAAAAGTTATTGTGGTAACCATTCAGGGGATAATAAAATATTTTGATTAATTAAAGAATTTATTGTGATTTTAACAATGTCCTAATCATGTTTTTCTGATCTATCAGATCTACCTTCAGAAATGTTTCCACCTTAAATTTCCCTTAAATATGACTTTAACACCACTATTCTCATTGGGAAAAAAAAAGTGTTGGAAGTTAAAAGAATAGATCAGAGAATTTCTTATCAAAATAAAATATTTTAAACCAGTTTTGTTTACATTTTACATTGAAAGAGAAAGACAACATATAGAAATATCTAAATAAATAGAAATTTTGAAAAATATTCAGGTGATGAAAAATTATCTGTAAATCATTAAATTTATAGTAGAAGTGTAACTATAGGTAATATGCTGTAAAATTCATAATTCAGTTACGTACTTTGAATAATTTTAATATCATAAATCCAAAGCAATAATTTTACCATTATTTAGTTTAATTTTATCTCCTGAATTTTATCCAAGTAATTTTTTCTCTCTCCATGGAGATGTTTTATTTAAATGAAAACTCATTCAGTAGAAAGAATCTACTGAATTCTGATCATCATACCTTTAAAACATATATCTGAATTTTTTTTGAGAGATACAGGTTATTGTTCAGATCAGCAAGGAAAGATGAACACTTAAACCTTATTAAGTTAAAGGCATTTGAATGCCAGCAACGTCTGTGTATCTGGGTGTTATCCTCTCTGAGGCTTTAACTGATATATTTAGAAACCATAACACTGGTAAAATAAACACACAAACAAAAACCAGGCTGTATCTTAACCCTAAATAAGACTACTGTGAAGGATTAAATGGGAGAGTTGTATATTTATCTTTGATGTGTCATCAATTTTCCAGACCATAGGTCTGTAGTATGAAAGGTTGGTACCACATTACAGAAAAGCAACTATTCTCCCTCTTGCAAGAAAATACAGCTACTGTCACTGCCAATTCATCACTGTTTGATGTATGGGGTATAATTTCATACGGAAGGTACCACAGGAGCTAACCAGTAGTTTATGTCAGGAAACCTACAAACAATACCAATTTACCACTACCTGAAACAGCAGTAAACCAAGTCAGAGCATCTCAAGTTATCATTACTTGGAAACATGTCAGCAGATAAAAAAAGGGAAGAGAAATAAATGTGATTGCTTAGAGGTTTCTTTCCATGACATGAAATGACTTTATTCTTTTTTGACTGTCTCTTTCACAGTGAAGTAATCGTACTTGAGACAGGTAGCTGTAAGCAAAGGCCCACCTCTGTAAAGACATACCCTGCATTTTTCTCTTTCTTGCTGTACTTCCTGTGTAAAATTATGAGTTTAATCCATTGACTTCAATTAATTGAAACATATCTACTTGCAATGATTCAAGATTGGCTTTATTGTCTCTAAAATAACACGTGAAAATCGAGTCTTGCTAGATTTATTCAATGTGTTCTGGTTTAAAAATCACTTTATATTGGAGTCTGGTTTAGAGCCTTTTTATGTCATTACATTTTGGATTGCTCTCTAATGGGAGGCTTAAGTTACCTTAGCTGAAATGCAGTAAAAGACACGTTAAGTTTTCTCATCGCTTTTAACTTGAAGGACGAAACACAGTGGCAAAATGTGCTAATAGCAGCATTTGCCAGAAGTGATTTCTGTTTATTAATGTGTCTTGTCAAGTTGCATAATCCAAGTAGGGTAAGGAATGTTCAGTAATTTTGTGGGAGACATTTCTGGAAAAGGGCAGAGACATACTATGGAGGAAATGGTGCATAAGTGGTAGCAATCTACCTTATCATTATCATTATCATTCATTTGCACCACATTATGATGATCTCTTACATGGGGAATAAATAAAAGTCTGATTTGCTCCCCTGTTTCCTTCAGTACTAAGAAGAACTTTTAAAGTGCATCCTACAATACAGCGCATTCTGCCTTCCCACATTGCACCAGGAACTTAGGCTGGAAATAGATATTAATGATAGAATTTTCTAGTACAACCATTTATCATTTCTCAGTGTGATGATTGAGAAGATATGGAACTTTTCTACAGTGAGAGTACTTTTGCTGACTGTTTCTGAAATTTTCTTTAATCAGGGATGAATTATTAGACAATTTCTTTTATCCTTCATTCTCTGCTGGAAAGTTATAAACGGTATCTGGTATATACGTTTATTCCACTTACCACACTTTGAAGAGAAATAGTTAGAATTCATGATTCTACATCTAATGTTCAAGAGAAAGAGACATAATCTGATATTATTAATTTTTAATTATTCATTCACGATGGAATCCAAACCAAAAGTTTTTTTTCTACCTTTTCCTTCTGAGGGTGAAATTCTCCTCATCTTCTTCCTAATTCTTTACTTTTCCCTTGGGAGCACATATTGGCGCACTGTGCACATTCCTCAATGAAGTCTTTGTTTCCCTTCTGATGAAAAAATATTGTGAATATTGCCAAAAAAGTCTGTTTTCTGCCTTGCTTTGTCACCACCAACTCAACTTGTACATATTTTAATTACAGTTTGTTCTCATTTTACAATTGTAGAGTGGAAAACTATATGAATAAACATTTCTTTTGTTCTGCAGTCAGAATGACAAAACTAGCTCTCCTATTTCAGTCACTATAAGCTCTCATTTTTAGTTGTGTTTCTTTCAAGACCTATTTTAATATGTTTTCCCTAGCCATGCTATGTCTTATGGTTTTTGTTAACATGGAAATGAGGGACCTAGCTGGGAACCCCTGAAGCGCGTCGGTTTGCAGAGAAGAAATAGGATGCAAGATAGTGAGAGAACAGACAGGAGTAAACAGAACATGGACAAGCCTTAAAGGCAGTAGAAATAACTATTTAGGGGATGACAGAAGCCTATGCAGTGCTTTCCACAGCTTGGTCTTTAACCAAGGCTGAATCAACACAAGTTAACAGAGGAATCCATCTGTAACGATTCAATGGACAAGGAGGATTTTCCTGTTTCTTTTCTGGCTGTCCTAATAACTTAAGTTTTCTCTGTTTAAAATTTATGTGCTCTGGGGTTTTATGCATTTGACTTTAATTCTAATAAGGTATTTAATTTAAAAGACTTGTTTTTTAAGACTCTGCCTTTCTGATGGGTAACTATTTACCATGGACTTCAGCTTCTGTGGGTGGACAAAATACCTGTCATTTCAACAAAATATAGTGCAAAAAGCAATGCTGTATCAGCAGCCCAGCATATGCAGTAGGATTATTGTACAGCAAGTTTCTGTATTTTTCTGGTACACCAGAATGAATTTAATGCAGAGAAATAAAATTTAGCTTGCCTTCATTTCACAGCCAACACTCAATAAATAAAACATCGTAATACCTAAAAAATTAATAATATCTACTCTCAGACTTTGCAGCATTCCTTCCTGAAATGATGTAGTAGAACTCTTACATTATTTTTAACAGATTCTAACAATGTAAAATGGCTATACCGGCTCAGAACAAAGGTGCCTTTAGGCTAGTATCCTGTCATTGAATCCAGCCAGTAGTGGTTGTTTTGGGAAGAATATATTAACAAAATATAATGTATTATAGTGTCTTTTTGAAAGTATTCACATCCTCCAGCAGGATAAGAATAGAGTATCTTACCTTGGGGTGAAATCTCTGAGCTTATTAGAACCAGTTTTAAATATTGTAGTGTTTTAATCTGGCAATACACTACCATTTACCACGTCATGAGACAACCATGCAGGTAACTATACTTAATGTATAAAATTTCTTTATTGTTAGAAAATATCACCTTGTACAGTGAGGGCATAAATAAGCATACTCTATTTGCCTTCCCTGTACTCTTAATATTTATTAGAACTCTGTAATACCTTGCATTAGACACCAATTTTCTCATTCATCTTTTTGGCTAAAATTGATACGACTCAAAACATCCGTCATATACCTTTCTTTAGACATAACCTACAGCCTACCTAGCACCACGCATATCTCAACATGGTAAAGTGAGCAATCACTTTCATTTCAGTATGAGGCAGGCCGTTCACATACTCTTCCAGTTAAAGGTTTTGGTCTCCATGTAATCAAGCTAGCTACATGTTGTCATGGAAAACTGCTGGCTTGGGTGATTTTCTCAAACAACTGCTGTCGCCTTTGCTGTCATAGCTGTTGTTTGGCAATTTTGTTTCACACTGATGTGAAGCACTTGAATGTAACAACAATATTTCATCAGTCTGATTCCTTTTGTTTTGGTGCAGGTGACTACTGTTGTCAGTTATTTATTCTAAAATGTAATGTGGTCTAAATGCAACTTGTGTAGATAAAATAACTACAAATAAAAACCAGGAAATTGACTGTATACTCAAATCACATACTACTTTGTGGCCTGGAAAGCTGTCATCTCATAAGAGGTGTCTGCTATTTAGTAAGGTATCATACTAAGAACACGAAAAAGGGTAATAGTGTGGAGTCCCAGAAATGTAGCACATTTTGTTCAAGACAACAAAGGCCGCAGATGGACTAGCTTTGATGGTATCATTTGTATTTTAAATGCTTCCAGATTCTTTTTTATTCCTGCACAAATATGTCATAAACATAAAGTAATTCAAGTTATCCTTTTTAACTACAAAGCAATGTTTTCCATATGGAATCTTTTCCCTGGAAAGTAAAGTTTGAGATCAAAAGCACATAGTATTTTAGGAAAGAAAACATTCGTTTCCACCACTGATATTACTTGAAGACTTGATCATAAGTGCTAGCTACATTAAAACATCATAAAAGAAGTTAATATTTTCTGCACTTGAAATTGAGAATACAGGGGAAATTTCACTTACTACACAACTTAAAATGAATGGGTTTTATGGTCTTATCCATCCACATTTCAATACTCTTTCTGAAAATCTGTCATCTGTTGGCTAGAAATATTTTCTAATTCGTAGCCTAAATTTGTTAATAATGTCTCCCATTGGTTTCACATGCAAGATTTCCCTTTAGCTTTATTAGTTTTTCTTTTTCTTGGATGTCTTTTACCTTAATTTAGTAAACTAGCAGAAATTGAACACTTATGTTATTGTCCTAAGACTATATTGAGAGTTTTTATAACTTTTTCTATTCCCCCTTCCCCTAATATTCTAGCATTACTGGTGTCTCCAGCCATTCAATGTTCATTTTAAGTGTTAATGCAAGTAGAAAGGACATAAGATTTTGGAATAAACCCTGCTGTCTTCAACTCCTGTCATTTATAATTTATAAGTTTGTGCATTGTTGTTACAGAGTCTATTTGATAAGACACAATGGGCAGGAGAATGATTGCTAATGACTTTTTACTTGACAAGTCAATATAAAAATTCAGGAATGATCCCAAAAAGGATGTACGTCATTTTCCCAAGCCAATGAAACAGAAGTTAACATTCTATTTTTCAAGCATAAACGCTGGAAACAAGCACATTTTAGAATATGATAGGTGGGGTTTTGTGTGTTTGAAATCACCAGAAATAGCAGAACAGTTTAAACTACCTAATGTTTCAGATATAAAAGGGTAGTAAGAAAATACTTGTTTCTACAGTAGTGTAACTTTGATTTTGTAAATACTTTTACATATTAATTATATACAAACACCTTGTCAAAAGAATAAAATCAAATATATTTAACATGCCATGGCCAGGTTTTTAGAAAGTAACTTAATTTTACAAATCAATAGAAGCAATCATCTCTTTTTTTAACTTTTTAACATATTTTTCGCTTTTTTATTTCTTCGATAAAGTCTCTTCCTGTGGTGCATACTTTGTTGATATGATCTGCTGCTCTTTTTTTTAGACTCTGTATCTTGTTTGCCACCTTCTTTGTGCTTATAATACCTTTCTACTTTCTTCTTTTCACTTGAACTTCATGAACTGATCTATAAATCCACTGACTTTACCATATGAGACTATTTTAAAGTCCATCTTCTTTGCTGATATCTTCAAAACTTCAATGTCTGTAAAGCTACAAGTTGAAGATCCACTAGAACAGTGATATTAAAACCAAACTGAAGTGAATTAACCACAAGGAGTCATATATCTCTAAGCTGTAACTATAAAGGACCTTGGTGGACTATTTAAATGTAGAATTTTGAGATGAGGTTAAAGATTATTTGGAAACAACCAAACACAGCTCTCAGGAGGGAATGAATATGTGGAAGATTTTGGGTAAATAAGAGGAATAGGAAGCTCAGGGTGAGATGTTTACATAAGGGATTCTGTCACCATAAGAATATTGTGTAAGCTTACAATGTACAATCCTGCCTTGAAAAATAGGTATAAAACTACTTTCATGCCCATACAAATGAATTTTAGATCAAATTAAGAGGAGAAGGGGATTCTACTCTATCTGCTCTCACAACTATCTCTGTATTGAAATGTTTTTATTTTTGCCTGTGGGCCCATAAAAACGTGTATTTTAAAGAGGTGATTTCTTTACATTAAATTTATTATTGCTGCACTGATCAAAAGAATAATTTAAAATAATATAACCTTGACTTTTTAGGAGGCATGACATTTCCTGGTGGAAAGTAAACAAATTACTATTAGGAAAAAATTAGGAGTTATATTGAAAATAGCAGAAAGGACTTAGTTATTTATTAATAGAAAGCATATGTATTTCAGTGCCATCATAGATCCCCTACCTACAATTCTAGATGTTTAATGAACGTTGTATAAGCATAACTGGAAACAACAAAAAATGAAATGCAAGATCTGAACCTCTTTTTGTTTTGAAAACACAAGAGTGATCAAAAATTAGATAGTTAATCATGCATATGAGAAATAAATTTATTCAACTAAGGCAATCTGTACTTGCTTAGCCACAAACGGGTATAAAGAAGATACTATTAATCTGAAACAACAATTCTTTTGCTTATACTAGTTGCCATGTGATATATGTCCCATTTAAATGAAATGATCTTCACCGTGTTATAAAATATTCATTAAAAATTTCCAGTCAACTAGCAATTTAAATATTTCAAATATCTTCTGTGGATTAAAAGGTGATTTTATTTTGGTACCGTTTTGTAACTAACTCTGCATTTACATGTATATGTGTTTATTTAAATATTGGTCTTACCCATTTATTCTGTTTTAATATCCTGTTTTATAGTCATATTTTGATACAGCACTTTGTGGGATGGCATGAATTAGAGTTAAAGGTCCTTAATTTATAGGCCTTTAAAAATTTGGAAGAGCATTATTTGGATCTCAAAAGGAAAATTATCAAAAAAATATCTGATGATGATTTGGATTTTTTAAGTGTGAATGTTAATTTCTATGGAATAAAGGATATTGGATCTAAAAGAAAGGAGGGACCAACGAGAATTTTTCCATAAAGAAATATGGAATAACCATACCATTTTTGTATTTGTTTGCAAAGTTAATTTGCTCCGGAAAATTATTTTGGAGCTGACTTTAGTATCAGTGAAGAGGCCAAGATATTTCAGCTGAGGCAGCTATTCTACTGGGGAGCCCACTCAGAGTTGGTTATAAACAAGTCAAATCCCTGAGGCTTCTGCCTCAGTTGTGTGGTTTCATGCCAGTGGGACTAAGCCTTCTTTTGCTCTGGGAAAGATTCCAGCAATTTCTGACCACCCTTTGACGCTAATTTCTGCGTGTCCATTCCATGACTGTTAGGTCTGGACACAATTGTTTTACTTCAGACGTTATGTACTGAGAATTCCTTGTTCTCCTTCCTTATGGAGTAAGGGGTTTGACATTCAAAGCCCAAAACCCAGTTGTTCCTTTCCCTTAGGGGATGTGACCTATTATACCCTCTCTGAAAATGCTTGCTGCACTAATACTCACTACGTTTTGAAAGGAAATGTTAATTCTTAAAAAGAATACACAGATAGACTGGGATTTCCACCTCTTGTAAACCTGCTACCTTACCTTACATTTCAGTGATTAAAAAGATCTGGCAGTGTACTTGGATTCCTCCTACTGGAGGAAACAAAATCATGAAACATTCTTCAGGGAGAGGGTTCTAGTTCCCATGCAAGAGGTGCAAAACATGAAAGACATCAAAGAGATTCCTTACCCTGGTGGGTGGGAAGAACCCTTGTCAAGGGGTTGTCAGGGAAGTAGTTGTGAGATCAAATACATGTAAAAGGAAGTTTTTATTCCCCATTTCTCTAGCCAGCTGACTGTAAAATGTTTTCATTTCATCATTTAGAGCACTTCTGTGAACACCCCACTCAAATTCTGTATCTCTCCGGAGTCGTTTTATATATAGTCAAAACAGATCGTGCAGACGTCTGGGCTGAGATTAGGACCACAGATATACAAGCCAGTACTGTTGCATTTGATGTTGCAAGACATGAGTTCCTCCTCAGATCTACCTCTAAATCATGGTGTGTGCAACCTGGGTTCCTGTAAGAGTTCTGATGATACATATTCACACACAGAGAGTGGTCTGGGAGACATAAATTTTAAACATCATATGGGCTAACATTTTGCACTTCACAATAGAAAATCGATATGGTGTTTGCAAATCATTAGTCCCCTCAGATCTTGTGGATATAATGAGGATATAAATGATATATTGATTGGAGCCTTTCTCAAGAGAGAGGAAAAATATTTATTATTAGTTCTGAGTGTCGTCTGACAATTTCTGTTTCTGTTGTTAACAACAGAATATTTGATGCAAGCATAGCTCCAAAAGGAAAAGGAACGGGATGATGTACAGAGTAGCTTGCATTTTTTTTTAAAAAAAAAAAAAGCTTAGCAAGAAAATTCAGCAGGTAGCGAAACAAATTGAAATAATTTCTGAGCCCTCAGAAAGCTCAAAATGTATAGGCATAAACCATACAAACAGCATTTCTTCTAAACTGCCTCTACTTCTCAGAGCAAACTAGGCAGCTTATATTAGGCATCACAAACTACTAACAGTTAACAGATAGAGGTGCCTAAAAGTCTGTCATGATTAAAAAAACAGATGTCCTAGAAACGAGTGTCCAAACATATACATATGCTCCTGACAACAGATAAAGTGGAAGAGATGAGTGTCACTGTACGTAGATTTATTTCTCTGTAACGTGTAGACTGAATGAGCTTTTCTAACACAAAGTTACCCTCTTTGAGTTACTATGAATTTATAATGCTGCTTCTTAACATTTATATTTGTCTACACTAAAGATGCAATAATTTATTAACACGGTAATAAATGTTTAATACCCCTTGTCCCCATCATTTTATGAAACTATCTCCTTAACACTTGATTTTTGAAAACACAACGAGGACAAACATTAAACAGAAACAAAGCAGTTTCAAAAATAGGTGTGTTGTATGCAGAATTTTTCAAGTGCTGCATTTTTTGTTCAAAACCTCTACTATTGAAGAAAGGTGAGGTACTCAACGCAAAAGATAGAATAACATGTTTGATTTAATATGTTGTGACAGGTAGGGTACTTTAAACAAATCTCCATATAACAACTACAGATGAACTATAATATAGACACTAAAAAAAAACCCATGAACAAGTAAAATAATTAAATTGTTTCAAGAATCATACAATATTTGAAAAAGAAAAAACCTGTTAGTTTCTTTTTTTTTCCTCTCCTTTGTTCAGCTACAGTTCACCTGTTTCATTTCTGAAGGTCTTTTCTTTACAGCAATCAAAGTTAGAAAAGTTTATTTATCAAGTAAACTAACGTTCAAACTCTTGAGGAAAAACAACAAAGGTAACAATTTCCCATGGTGTTCTGGTGACTGATAGTATTATTTTGACCATTGCACACCCAAGATTACTTTCGTGGTTATTGAAAGTCCAAAAACTTTAGAGAGATTGTTGGAAACTTACAGTTGGACAGGATATGAATGCTTCTGGCTTTCTACATAAATAGGAATTTCACTTCAAGAGTGTCACTTATTCTGAATTGTGAAAAACAATATTACTGAAGACTTGTGTAACTTTCGAAGAGTAAGTGATATTCAGGCATAAAACAATCTGTGCAGAAGAAACCAAGTTCTATATGGTTAACAGAAACATTCGTCCATTGCAAAAAGCTCAATAAATTAGACAGTCTCAAAGTGCTCTAGAAATCATAACAATTACTTCAGTTATTAACATTTTGCAACATTCTGAAAACTTCTATGAATCAGCCTTGTGAATTGTATTTTTTGTTTTCTTTCATCTGTAGATTATGACAAGTGAGCGGTATTTACCAAGCATTAAAAAGATGAAATATTTTAATACAGCAATTCAAAAAATACAATTTAAACCAGAAGAAATTATGACATACAATGTTTAATTCATGTTTTTTCCATTCTCTGCTCTCAGTTATTACTGTAATGCCAATGCATTCTTGCAGCTGTAGATATAAAAGTCTTTTGACTCACTTTCTAAGATGATGGTTTGACGAGTATGTTATCTGCTAGTTCTTTTACCTGTTGCTATTTAAAGACAGTAATATCATTCTTTTCCCTGTCTTTCTTCTCTCTAGCAATGACAATGCAGTTTATAAGCCATCGGTTCCCAGATTATCATGACCCAACTATAGGTGAGTAGAGATTATCTTCTTCATCCATTTCAATCTCTCTGCCTATTAGAGACGCCCATACAGAAAAGAAGCTGCTCCCAAATAGCACTTAGATAGATGCAACATATGTAAACTTTAGATTAGATCTTAATGACAATTAAATTGTGACTTGGCAAGACCGTAGTTATTCATCTTGAAATGCTTTTTAAAAAATCTCTTTAAACAACAGATTTGTGGCTTTGTGGTCTATAATGTCTATGCAATTATAATTACAGAATAAATCAACAAAAAACATTACAATAAAGGAAACAGATTTTCAAATGCTAAAATATTGTAAAAAACTCAGTCTGATGTGGGTATTATAATTTTTTCTATTATTATTATTACTTTTATTTTAATACACCTTTCTACTATTTAACCTATAGTTGACATTCTCTAACAAAATTAAAGCAATTCAATATGTGTGAATTCTGCTCTTGGATCACATATTCTTCTAATTCCCTTTGGTTTATCTGCCTAATAAGCTTAAGTAATAAAAAAATATTTACATGTGTCTGCAATACACTGAAATACATCTTAGATGCTGACCATTGCATGACTGTATGTCTGGAGTACCATAGATCAGTCTGAGATCGAAGAGAGACCTGGGATGAATTCTGATTGATTGAATTTCTGTTTCTAAAACAGTTGCTTCAAAAAGGCTGTGTAAAAAATTTTGTCACATTATTCAAAAGGTTTTTTTCCCCTTTTAAGTTGTGTACGTATTTGGAAGATATTTGCAGGACATAAATCTAAGTAGTTTAATGTCTTGAGCAGCCCTGGATTCCTACTACTGTATTGGGTGTAATCTATGAACATCCAGACAGATACCTAGTGGACATCAAATCGACCATGAGCAAGTAATGTGTCTATGTGGCAAAGAAGGCTCATGCTTATCCTAGTTTACATTAAGAGAGTTGACAACAGGTTGAGGGATGTGATCCTGCCTCTCCATAATTCAGTGCTGTTGAGGATTCATCTGAATTACTGTACTCAGTTCTGAACTTCCCAGTAAAAGACATCATTGACATAGGTTGCTCAGAGAGATTGCAGAGTCTCTAACCTTTGAAATATTCAAAACTGTACAGACATAGTCCTGGGCAATCTCCTATAAGTAGCCGTGCTTGGGCAGGATTTAGATTAGATCACTTACAGAAGTCACTGACAAACTCAAGCTTTCTGTGAGTCTATGATGTCAGGAATGGTTGTCAAAAGACCTATTGAGCATATTTTAGACCTTATTATAAGTAATATAAATGAATGTAGTAAAAAATGCATGTGACATCATGGTAGAAACCAGCAGAACTGAATGTTTATTCATTTAATAATGACTTTATTAGTTGGTCTTACTAAAAAATCCTTGCATTTTTAGGAACCATCCTTCTGTAATAGTTATACCAAGCAGATGGCAGAATCTTGCCTTCATAAGCTGGAGGCACTATAAGTGCTAAAATTTACAAAAAATTATTTGAGAGAAAAAAAATAAGAAATTTCTTTCATCCCTGTCAAACAAAACAATTTCTTGTTTACTTCGAAATTTTTAGGCATTTCAAACTTAGGTTTTACTTCTTTAAAATTACTGCATTCCTAAGTAGACCAGCTAATGATAGCATTTCTTTTTATTTTTTATTTCTATAGTAGACTACATTTCTTGGATATTAATTTACAGCAAATTTTTGTATTTTAAAGATAAACCAAAAAAATATGTATAAATCCTTCATGACACTAGTAATTTTATAACTATTAAAATATTACAGAATAAAAATCAAATGTGTCACCTTTAAAGAGAAGCCTTCCAGTACTTAAAGGAGGCCTACAAGAAAGATGGAGAGAGACTCTTTATCAGGTAGTGTAGTGATAGGACAAGGGATAACTTTTGTGAAAGAGAGGAGAATTAAATTAGATACTAGTAATATTTTTTTACTGTGAGAACAGCAACACATTGGTACAGATTGCTCAGAGAAGTATTGGATACCCCATCCCTGAAGTTGTTGAAGGCCAGGTTGTATGAGGCTTTGAGCACCCTGATCCAGTGGAAAGCGCCCCTGCCCATGGCAGGGGGGTTGGAGCTGGAAGATCTTCAAGATTCCTTCCAACCTAAACCATTCCATGATTCTGTGGACTGCTGCAATTTCACTTGTTGCACTCAGGAAAAAATAGTCATTAGATCTAATTGGAAAAGAGAAGCGTTAGTAATTACCGACACCATCAATTTATTTATATACTGCCGTCTTTATTATTAACTATTTATCTACCGCCCGTATGTATCCATGTGTTGTATATTGTCACAATCTGAAGTTATTGGTCTCTAGACACTACCACTATATGAATAATAAATAATCATAAAGAGAAGGGAAACCTATGATGCATTATAAGTGCACACTGCAAGAATGCCTAGAGGACCTAATCAGGATGAAGGTCTCCTTGAATAACAGATAGCTTCTACTCAGTAAAACCAACACTCTAAATAGGAGGAGAGAGATGGAGAAAGAGAACAGAGACATGGAATATTGAATTC
Organism: Tapera naevia; assembly: GCA_033556795.1. Classification (NCBI taxonomy): domain Eukaryota; kingdom Metazoa; phylum Chordata; class Aves; order Cuculiformes; family Neomorphidae; genus Tapera; species Tapera naevia. The sequence goes on from JAUMJJ010000482.1 coordinate 316,427, forward strand.
AAACTCACGTTGCTGGCTAGAGGCAGAACTGGAAGTATGACTCTGAGTTTTATCTATTCAGCACTTCTATCTCTCAGAACATGCTGTGGACATCCTGAGAAAGGTTTATTTCTATTTGTGCCGGAAAACATGAAGTAAAGAGCAGAGTATAAGTGCGTATGTTTCCTCTTGGATAAATTTGTGGGAGCTCTTGAAACTTCGCATAAATCAAAACAAAGTAAAACAAAAAGAATTGTTTGTTATTTGACCTGTAATAACAAATACATTGAAAAATCTCAGTACACTGAAAAAGTTTATGCTGTTAGATTGCTTTTTGCTGCTTTGAGTCCCTCAAGTCAAATCATAGAAATCGTATCATGCAGGTTTTTTCATGCACTGGTAGGCATGTTTTCCATTAGTCTGGAAAACACTAGGTGATCCAAAATTAGCATATCCAGGTCCAAGACTATACTGATGCCAGGGGTTGCTAGAGGAGGGGTTACTCCTTAAAGTTGCAAGGCGTTAGGCAGAAATGCTTTATGTCACAAATAAGTTATCATATTGGGGCAAAGCAGTGATCTGTCTTGTCAGAGTTCTGTTTTTCATAATAACCTTTCAGCAGATGATGAGAAAAGAAAAAAAAAAAACAGGCCACATATGAAATGTAACTTCACTCCATCAAAGCAGCAAAATAGAAAATTGAACATAGCTTTTCAACTGTGTCTGAGATCACTATCTCTCTGGATATCAACATATTGTCTTTCTTTATTGTCATATCTTTTAGGCTACTTTCATTCCTCAGTGATTTGTTTCCTACTTATGGAACTCATGAGCTGTCCTGAACTGCTCTGGAGATAATGACCTCAGATTTCAATGTTCCTCTTTGGAAATACTGTATTCTGCCTACCTGTGATTTTATTTGTCTTTGGGTATTTAAAGGAACAACAGTTTCCACAGGTGTCACTAAGAGGATGATATCCTCCGAAAGTAATAAAAAAAGTTCTAGGATGTGTTTCAGTGTTAGTCTGTGGATTTTCAGTGTTAACCCACCTGCTGATTCTACTATTCTCCAGTAGAGCTTTAAAATAAGGATAATAGTTTCTTTTATTTTATATGGATAGAATGATCTAATAAATCCCGATATATATTTTATATATATAATATATATTTCCTAATTTTCTCTTACTAGCAGCTCCATTCTCTATGCTTTCACAGTGTGAAATTGTGGCAGTAGTGACCATGATATTTCACTGTGTAAACTTAGCCGTGACTTAAATAAGTAGCGTTGCCAGTATTGACATCCTATTTCCACGTGTTTGATGGGGCATTTTTGTACAACAGTCCTGATAGAAATGGAGCAGGAACTATAAAATGGAGGAGCCTTTGTAAGTAACATCGTTGTCTTTTAAATCACAGAAGTCTATAACTTTCAATTTTACAGGAAAGCCTTCAGTGACCCCCAGGCCTATTAAATGTTTATAGGAACATTGTCCTTTTTAATTTTTCATAGACCACCTTAAGCATTGACATGGAATAAGAATAATAATTGCAGCAGCCTTTCATTGCTGTAGATTCTTGTGAAATATATTTGCATCTAGGTAGAGAAGACAAGGGACAATAAATCATTCCCAAAGCACATAAGCATAAGACTGATATAACGTGGTCGATATTTTAGATGAAAAGCAGAAGCAAACTGCATTCAGTCTGTACAAAGGATCCCATCTTATGTGATCAGTTAGGAGCACATAAAAAACCTGAAACAAGAGACCCACAATAGATTTTGGGTTGACTTCAAAATAAATCGTTGCCAACATGTTTTCATATTTCATAAAAGCCCAGATTTTTTCAATTCAAATAAATGTTCTGAAGTGTGATTCTTTTTGTACAAAGAAGAAATTTCCTGTTCTGACCTATTTCTTGCTCCGTAGATACATACCCATAGGTAACTCACTTCTCATTTTATTTTTATTTTATAGCTCATCTGTGAACTGGTAAGACAGTGATGATTAAGTGGTGTCTAAAGACAAGAATGTATTTCTTTTTTGTTTAGTTCAACATGAGGCAATGGTGAAAATACCTTACTCTTACTGACCAGAGAACACAGAGAAGTTCCTTCACTTTAGTGTGCTGCCAAATATCCTTTCCACTTCTGCTTCCCTTCTAAAACACGGCTAATAATTTATCTTAAACATTGTGCAGTGGTAATCATGTAACTTTAAAAATCCAGAGATATGATTTTTCCCTTTTTTTTGTGACAGTCCATAGGAATACGAGTTTTCCCTATCATTCTTTTTCATTGTCATTCAAGATTATGTTGCTAAAGATAATACTGGAGATTTTCTTTAATAGTGACATATCTCCAGCAATACAGTAGAAATACACAATTCAAATATAACGCTGCTTTGTAGCTACAACTTTTTACTGTTATTCGCTGATATTTTTGAAATATGGGAATCTTTTTGATCACAGGAAGCTGCTAATATTGTGAGATGATGCAGAGTTTTCATTAAAAGTTATTTCAGTTTCTATATTACATAATATATATACTCATGGGTTTGTGTGTGTCAAATATATAGATATATTTTAAATAGGTTCATTTTGATGCTAAAAGGCCTACTTTTTCACTTTTTTTATGTTTTCTTTTCTGTATTTGTAATTTTTGGGGATTACTTATACTTTTGAAGAATTTAGTGGATATTCCAATGGATAGTCGAATATTTTTTAAATTCAAGACTTTTTTAAAAAACTTGTACAGATTTATTTGAGGGTTCTGGTTCGTTTGGTGCTTAGTTTTGTTTGTTTGTGTTGGTTGTTTGGTGTAGTTTTGTTTGGCTGGTTTTTTTGGATTGGTTTGGGTTTGCTTTTTATTTTTTAAGTAAGTAGTGCATTTTTATTTCAACAGGAATTTATTCAGAGAAGTCCTCTGTACAACATTGATCAGACACACAGTATCAAAATAAATGAGTACAATAAATGGTTCCTTCTTATGTATGAAACTGATTGCTTTTCTTTTAATTACCTACAGTTAAAAATAAATGTGTGTAGACATAAATGCACAAATATATATATATCAGTATTTGTTTAAAATACAAACATTGATTAAAAAGCTAAATACTACCTGAAGATGTAATTTAAATGTCATTTTGAGTTTAAATTCATTTTAAGATAAAGTGGGAACAATGACTGTATATTAAGTTTCCTATAAGCATTGCAGTTCAGGATTTTGAGGCAGGAAAGTTATCTTTGTAAGTAAATAGGGACGGGAATAACAAAATTCTTTTTAGTATTAGGCTGTATGTGTACAAAGTTTCATAGGTTAGCACTTCATGAAAATGAAATTATTTCAGCACACATTTTAATTGCAGTCAAAAATCAGAATAATTTCCAAGTAGCAGTGGATGTGATCATTTTCTGGAACAAACGGATAAGAACAATTTACATTCTGTACAGTCTTTGGCAATATCACAGAAAGTTAATGCAAGTAGAGTGGCAGAAAAGGAAGGATGACATAGTGTAGTAAACTGGAGAGCCTCCAAGATCCTCATTAGACATGTGACTAATCCTAAAATGAATACATAATGCAAACAAGATGTGAAAGCAGCTTCCTGTTTTGGTGAGATATCACTGCATGAGACTGTGTCAAATGAGCAGTTGAGGGCATTAAGGCTGTGTCAATGTCACACTTTAATTGAAATGGGTGTGGGATGCACTCTTCAGCACTGAGCACATGAATTTCCATAAGGTTTCCTAATGAAGTAATGTACTCACCAATGCTGCAAATGAAACACATCTAAACTCATCTTTAATAATATGATGGAAATGTGTGGGTGAATTTGAGAAAAAAAAAGATTAAATGCAACTGAAAATATTCTAAGGTTCTATAACATATAACAAAAAAATTGTCCATTTGAGAAAGAATATTATATTTGTTTTAAAGGTAAAAATAATGAAAAAGGTTAAAGTAAGGGAAATACAAATTCATTAATAAATATGGAGTGAAAAAAAGAAAAAATGGAACACATCAGAAGAGGGACATCTTGGCAGAAAAGAACTTTTCAAATTAATTTTTAGGTTACTAAAGGCTTCTCGATAATTTCAACTTTTATCTAAGATATTTGTAATAATTTCATTCTCAATCTCATTCTTACATAGAAGATAAAATATTTGTGTTGGATTGAACAATTCACAACTGGATTTGGTCTCTGAAATTATTGTTTGTCAGGAGAGTAATATGACTGATGGCTAAATAGCCATCATTGACTTTCATTCATCATTCTTTATACATTTATCACCCCTATCTGAGGCTGGATAAACAACTTGTATAAAATAATTGGGAACCAGTACAATTTGTTTCCAAAGGCAGTTTCTCAGGGTAAAGACTGATTGTGTAGACATAACTAAACTGCCTGTATTTGTATTCCATATTCATCATCATTTAAGATGAGAAATGGATAATGTATAAGAAAATATATGTATGCATTTGAACCATAATCTTAAGCCTATATTTTATTATTTCTTTTTATTGTTTCATCTGTTGGTATCTTCTGTGTCATACGTCACAATAAAAGGTTATTACCTACTTTCAGTATAAAGTATTTTGAATTACACACACGCAGAAGAGCAATCAGAAATTATGCCTACTAAGTTAGGACCAAGTCTTACATTCAGACACCTTATATTAAATTGTCTACACAAGAGTTGTGTGTCTAGGTTCCAGTTCCTGGGATTTAGGAAGATTTAGGAATGCAGACATAGGTCTTTGCTCATTTCCCTTATAACACTCTTAAATAGCCTTTTTTGAGACACCCTACAGCATCCTATTTGGGTTTGGATTCCTTATCCAGAATGCTCTGAATCTCCCAAAGGTCTTGCGTCATCTTCACCTGGCCCCTTGTGCATGTGAGGCAGGACCTATAGGACCTTATCTAGTCCAATAAGGGAAAGGCAGACAAGATTCCTGAGAGCATATCAAATAACATGTGTGCGTGACTGAATAAAGCCAAAATTGTTAAGTAAAAGGGGATTTTAGATACCTACCTTCTATGTAGACACATATTTTATACATGCCTAGAAGTAGAAACTTGAATTTGAATTGCAGTGCCTTCCCTGGCAACCTGTCGGATCAAGTGTCTTCATAGATCACGGTTGTATCTCTTAGAGTGTCTGGATAGATGTTCTACCGTGAAGGGAAGAAAATACAGAGTAGGACTTGTCATGCAGAATCTGTGTTAAGATGGCAAAATAAAAGAAAGCATTGGCATGTGTCTAGCTTCATAGGTACTTCCAATCCAAGGTTAAAAATCCTCCATGAATAAAAAGGAGAGAGTAGTATTAAGAATGCAAAACTGTACCTAAGCTGTGTAGTTAGTTTAGGTTTCAATGAGGCAACAAAATACTTTTGCTTAGGGTTGTTATTATAAAATCATAGCAGGTATTTAAGTCTATGATGAAAACTATTTGATTAAAAGAAAAATTTCTGTTTCTCTTGGGAAAAAATATTGTAAAGTTGGTAGCTTCCCTCTAAAGAGCAAATTAATGATAGTTGGATCATTGCTCAACATTTCCGTCAGAGCTATACTGTCTGTCTTAGATGCATTCTCAGCTTAAGATGAGCTTTGATTCTTTACACCTTCCTCTGTTTATAACTTCTGTATTTTCGTTCTCTGTGAAACAGTCTGGCCCGATTCTAAATATACTGTGTTACTCAAATATGTGACCTACATCTCTGCTGCGAAACTTTCTTTCTTGGTATTTTGCTTTGATAAGACGATTAGTCACTCCTAAATGATTTGCAGTCTCCTTGTAAGAAATAACCAAAGCAACGAATTATATTTCCCAGTCCGTATTCAAGATGAATCATATCTAAAAACCTAAGTGCACACTTAATATCTGCTACTGCTTCATCATATTCATTTTTTCTTACAAACGTAACTCATCATGCAGTTACTTGAGGGCTGTTTACACTAGGTGACAGCTTACTGTCACTTTGCATTTTCAGATGCTCAGGAAACAGTGCTTAATTTTCCTTTGCTAATGTCTCTGATATAAACAACAGCAGACAAGCAAATTCAGCCTATGTCTTTCTAGGGAGTGTGTTGCCCTGAGAGCTGCTCTTACAGTTGTCATTTTCTCCCTATCCTTCCACCAAACACCTGCCCAAAAAGCTGAAGGTTAATCAGAACACCTTGACAAGCATTTAGACTTGCAGTTTAGTTCTGGAAATGCAGCTGTCTGTCTATCTCCATCACTCATACCCTTAGAAAATATAATGCATCTGCTATTGCTAGCAGATTCAGTTCTGCCACAGTGGTATCAGGCAGCAGCTGCAGTTATGAGTCTGCAGTGTACAGTGAGGTCTAAGGGAAGGAAATAATATGTATAAGAGACTCAGTGTAAAAATGTCTAATTTCTTTACCCTAAATCACAAACAAGGAATGAAGCATGAACTATCATCTGCTAGGAGCAGACTTTGGATTCCCTAAAATAAACTGCAGTTTTCTGAGGTGAGATGAGTGAAATTTAACAACTCATTTGTGTGGGAAAGAAGGAACCCCCATATTTTATCTCTGTCCTTCTCCCAGCCTTATTTGATCTCTGGCATTCTTTTTTTGTTGTGTTTTCTTTTTTTGTTTTTTTTCACAATGGTCCAGAAGAAAGCTAAACCACCCCAAACCAGAATAGTTTTCTACCAAATTAGAAATTAGTGAGTTCAATCACTTTAGTATAAATAAATCAATAAGCTCAAAAAGTGGAAAAGTGATAATATAAAACTACTTATGGGGAAATGGGAGTAACAGAGAGGACAAAAGAAGAGAAGTGCTTGTATTCCTGGTATAGGCAAGAGGTGAAAATTGAGTCAACCATCTTGTGTAAAATTGCTCTCAAGCATCAGCCTGTGAGCTGAAATTGCTTCCTAAGTTCTCACAGCCAATAGGGATAACAAACTGTACAAAAATGTAGTTATCTGCCTACAATAGTTGCAACAGGAAAGAAAAATGTTGCTCCTTTGTGTTGTCATGAAAGACTTACACTGCATGTTCAAATGCAAAACATATCACTGATACCCATTAACTGTTAATGGTTTGTATTTATTGTTTTCTGTCGTCCATTACTCTCTTTGCACTACGATTAAGATATATACTGTATTGGCCATCTCCTCTGCTCTACTGAATAAAATGCTAGTGAAGGATCAAAGCACGATATATAACTTTTCTAATCCTCCAAGAAAACTCTGACTTTAATAGTGTATCTGCTAAACATAAAGAGAAGAATATAGTCGAAAGCAGTGTAGAAATGTGAACTTTTGGTAGCTATGCTTAAGCATTTATTAACCAGATTAAAATTTAAGAAGGAAAAGAAAGCTTTTCTCATGACTGTGACAATACCAAAATATTTCTATGGTATATTTTTAATAATATTTATATATGTAATAAAAAATAACTATTTTATTATAATTAATTTATAATTCATATTTCAGAATCTACAAAGAATCAGCCAAGACTAGAAATCACTTTTAAAAATATTATTTCTATTTTTCACAAAAATAGGCTATTTAATTTTTTACATATCATCTTCATACAGGCCAATGACCTCTATTTCACCAGTTGTTGTTTTTGATTTGATTCAATCCAGCAATCCTTATCTCCTTCTTTGTTTCACCAAGTCTTTAAAAGATCCATCTAATAAAATGAGGTTGTAAAAGGAGTTCTTATCATAGAATTTATTCTGAGAGATGAGCTCTTCAGGCCTACAGTGATACTTGAAACAGTGACCTATCACACAATTGGGGCAACAGCTCCTTTTTAGGTTCTTATCTACTGTAGGGTTTTTAGAAGTGTTTTGTGTACACACCTTCATTTCTCAGAATGATATAAATCTGAGAAATTCAGTTCCTAGTCTGTAGGTCTCAACAGTTTGAGAAAACTGTTCAACTGGCTGTTGATGTTAAAGCAGGAGAGTTTATATATTTATCCAGAAGTATAAACCAAAGTGAAGTCACATGTGGGTTGTGGTTTCTACTTCATAACACAAACACGCCAAAGTTCTAGAGTATGATCCCTCTCACCCTAATATCTGCATCTTAGGTTAGTCAGATGAATAATTCTCTCAAATGTGAAATACTCTAAAGAAAGCCTAGGCTTTCTGTGATAAAGCAGGTTGTGATGTCATGTTATATGACGACTGAGGAAAGGTCCTGGAAATTAGATGACTGGAGCTGAATTGAACACCTAAGTCATTCCATGGTTTTAGCCCAGTTGGTCTGTTATAGGTATCACAACCCACATAAAATGATAATTATGGTTAGAATCATGAACTTAGGAGCTGAAGTAAGACTTCCAACCTGCAAATAGGATGACCAGTGGAAGACTTGTATACCTGGTTCATGCATGTCATGATTTGTAAACATATTCTTTAAATGATTTTCTGAAATTGGAAGACTTTAATGCTGTGGTTTCCCAGAGGTGGGTGATCTGTCATGTTCAATTCTGAAGTCTTTATCACAGGACAAACACCTCTGTTTCATGGAAGCCAGCAGCCACCTACACCTCTCTAAATCCAAGGCACCGTGCTAATAGCCAAGCAGGTGTGGTCACCTTGTTAATTACTCCCCATGAAACGGCAGGAAGTGAACTCATAGCTGTCAGTTCATCCCACTGGGTAACACAATCCTACACTTGAAAGAGTAGTGAAATTTCTACCTGCTACTCTTTTTCCCCAAGGTAAGGGTACCTAGACTCCTGTTAATTACCATATTTTGATCAAACTGAAGTACTTGGTTCACTTTATTCATATACAACTTTGAAGTAAATGACATTTTTCTAGAAGCATAGAAATAATGATATGTTTTTATTATTACTAGGATTATCTATATTGCAAATGGTTTCTAATAGAAAAGACAGTGCTACAGCAAAGGTTTGTCTGAGTTATCTTTAGGCCCGATTTGCAAAAGATCTAGCCGTCTTATTTTCTTTTTAAGAGTTGGTTCTGAGATAAATATTGTCAATCCAATAATGTTATTTACATGGGTGGGACAATATATAAGCGAAACAGCCTATTGGAAGGACTGTGGTACAAGAGCTGAAGAAAAGTGGAGTAAGTTCTCTGGGTAGGAGGTCATACCCTTTTAATTTTTTATGACAGTTTAGTCACACCTATGCATGCTTGCAGATGAAAAATAAATGGTAACTTTATTGACAGCAGTATTTGTGTCATGAATGATAGTTATTGCACGGGGCCAAAACATTGAGACAGAGTTTTTCAGTCTTTTATAAAAATCTCTGGTGTATTTCAGCTTCTTTGTAAAAATCCAGTATTTATAAGAAGTGACTCTTCTACATCTAGGAGAATCTTACACTTCACATTAGTTTGTGATGTAGGAATGTATTTGGCTTCTCTGTCCCTATGTCTATGAGAATAAGGAAGAGATATTTTGTTTTCTAGATTTCATCTTGTTTATATAAAATATTAGAATTTGATCAGAACTCTCAATGGTTCTGTTTTTCATGGGCTCTTGTGAAAGTACATTTTGCTTTTTTAATAATTACAATTTAAGGGAGAAAACACATATCTTTAACTAGAAAATAAAATTTTATAGGGTAAAAAATTCATATATAGTAATGCTACAAAAAACAGTTGTTTTTTTTCTTTTGAAGAAGATATTTGAATTGGAACTTTTTGTGCTTTATTCTCAGTCTGCTCCTGGTCCTGAATATTTTTGGGGCTAGATAAGCAGTTTTACACAATGCAGATGCTCCAAGTGTGAACAAAGTTATTATACTTGCTTCTTGCACATTCAGATTCTCTGTCTGACATGTTTTCTCTATGTTTGTATACATAGATATAAATATACCAATGCATAAACACATGAAACAAATAAATATGTGTATATGTCTAAACTCCCTACAATGAAGCACCTCATAGAAATGAATAAATACCAGTACTCGGTGTAGAAGGATACATTAACTTGTTGCATTAGAATTTTGAGTTGGAACTGAAGTAAAAGAATTATGGTGCACCCAAGTCAAGAGTCAAGTCAAAAGAGTTCGTTGTGTCGAGGACAAGTAGTAGTTGAGAAGGTGTTTTTTTATAGTCTGTGTTGTTACAAACAGTGGATATCTTTGATTAATTTCTGTGGACCATTTGCTACCACAGCTGTAGACTGAAGGTGCTATTTTCACTTCTATTTTATAAGTATTTTTACTATATAAAAACATTGAGCCTTGATGATAGATACCTGACTCTGTGCAAGGTGTTGTATGACCTGTGAATGTAGCAAAGAGTTTGCCTTGCTGGCCATTTGGGTCTTACATTTTTTACATTCTTTGCCTGAAGGTAGATGCCTTATTTTGAATTTTCATTGTATATTGTGGTTTGTCTCCTTCTTGATGACTACACGAAGATGAAAATCTCTCCCATGCAACACTTTGTGCAACAAAATCAATCTTCATTTTGGTTCTTCTTGAAAGCCACTCAAGCTATTATCTCCCTTTCCAACTCTTTTGCTAGTAAACATCAGAATAATGAGGACCCAAAGGGAGAAGACAAACCAGATTTAACTGACTCAAAGTTCAATTCACTCAGATTTCTGTTCATACAAAAACCTTTTAGAACACAGATAAAACTGGCTTTTTGTGCCTGCTGCACGCTAAGTGAGATTAAGTTTCTTTTTCTTCCTCTGCTTTTCAGTAGAGAATGAAAGGGTACCACAGTAATGAAACTGCTAACATTGAAGAAGTGTAAGTACACATCTATAGGTACAACTGGGAAAAAAAAAAAATGAGGGAGGCAGAAAGTGCACAATGGATAAACTATTTCCCAATCTGGACAGCACCGAGTGCATTTCAGGTCACCAAAAAAGCTGCCAATTAAGTAACCAAAGCTGAAAATCAATCAGGCTCCTTCAGCAGCTGTGTGCTGTCAGTCTTGCCCTGCAGAGCACAGATCTAAAACATTAGGCAGACCAACAAGAGACAGAAACTTAATTTGAGAGCAGCTGTTTTAAGACAGATACGTAATGATATTAAAAGAGGAGCACTGCAGTGAAGTGAGAGCCAAAGACAATACCCATTAGGCTGAGAAAGCTTTTGTTTTTATTACTGTAACCAGATGCAGAGTTAAAGCATCAGTCAAAAGAGTGAGATGAGAATATGACAACGGAGAAGGCTCTGGTAAAAACTGCTAATAACAGACTGCATGGGACTTACTGGGCCTAAACTCAAAGCTTTATTATACTGCAACAGTTCTGGATGCTCTGCAGGTAATTTAGACCCTGTCCCCTGCCAGGTATTTATTTAGGCACCAGTTTTTGTTGACGGTAGCATGATTAAGGGCAGAGGATTATTTGAGCATCTGGGCATAGTGTAGTCGTACTTCTGCTTTCCACTGAAGGTGGTAGCACTGTTAATTTCAGGAGATCAAAATCAACTAAAACTTATGAATTCTTCTGCTCCTTTTCATCTTTACTCTTTGAAATCATGAACTATCTTATGAAGACTCAAGGATCTTTTTTATGTGCCACTGAAGATACAGGAACTCTACAACAGAATTTAGTTAAAACACATCATTATGCTGAACAAAGGCTAAATAAATTAAATGAAGAATTACACCTTCAATTGAACTTAATAAGGAAAGTTTTAAGTTACAACAGCAGTATGTACACGAATTTAACAAGGCCATTTGAAAACATTACAGAGTACTTTCTGAATACTTATGCGGCCAAGACCTGGGTTTAATATCTTATCTGAAAATATGGTAATTTGAATTCCATATGGTAATTGTTGAAAATAAATTACCAAATATGGTAATTGTTGGAAGTGCTGTGTTTCTCATGATGCAACTGAACATATAACGAATAAATGTATGAATTTCTTTTATGATAAACAATTAACTGCCTATTGCTTTGTGGTTTTTTTCTGAGATTATTCTAATTCTTTCCACGTCTTCCCTATGGTCTTTATATAAGAATAAGGGTAGCAGAGAGGCGCTATCTGCATTAAATGCTGCATTACTTACCTGCTTCTCCTTCTCACGAACAGCAGAGTGGTTTGAAGTGTGTGGTTACTAAGGAAAGAGTTTCCACCTGTGGGTTTGGAAAGACGACACTTTTCTTTGATTGGCAAACCATTAAGCAAAATTCTTTTGCCTTCAATAACGTTGTCTGTTACAATCACTTGTATAAGCAGGAACAGGCAACTTGTGCTATGAACATAAAACTGAGGAAAACCTGAAAGTGACAGCATGCCATTAAATGTAGTTCGGTGCTGAGAAATGAAGACCATCAGCACTAGAAGCAATAATCTGAAGTGTTCTTAATTGCTTTTATATTTGAAAATTAAGTAGTACTAGGCAGAATTTTAAATGAGATCTTTAAGTGCCCTTGCTACTAGTCTAGTACTGATTTTCCTACTTGTCTTATTTTATAGGGTACTGCTATCTATATGAGTATTTACAGAATATAAGGGAATCAAATCTGCCAGTTCTACTATTTTAAGCCATTCATTGTTATGATGTGTGCAAATAGCTCATAGGAAAGCAAAGCCTGTGACTTGGTGTTCTTGTCTGCAAAATGCTGATAGCAATGCTCACCCAAATTATAAACCGCTCAGGCTTCAGGAAAATAATTGTATGCTAAAGGAAATTGTAAGACCAATATATTTTGAAGGGCAATTCTTATGACGTGAATATTTCTATCTCAAATAAAAGTAGTTCATGTGTAGTAGTTGATGCAGTGGTTTTAAGTGCCTGTGCACCCACTTCCTTTTCACTTAAAAATTAATTTTTGTAAACAAAAACAACACTCACCCAGCCAAAGACTCATGATTATCCTGCATGAAAGAGTATCTCTGCAGTAAAACATGCACATAGCAGAGGAAAATCTAAGCTGTATTTTCTACTGTGTTTTTGGCACACAGGGAGGATAAGAAACTGAGATCCAGATGTGGCTGACTAAACTTGGACTATCTTCTGCTGGATTGGCACCTCCATAACCAAATAAAATACATTTTAGCCCAGTTATACGTGTTAGAAATATTAGAATCTGACTCTTTTTAGCTGCAGTTTATAGTGTATAAGCCAGAGAAGAAGACAGAATATTTATTTAGTAATATAAGAAAAATCAACAAATAAGGAAATAAGCAAGTGACTTATATTTCAGCGACTGGAACATTTCCATAATGCAGATGAAACACCTGTTCCAGCTCCCCTCTAAATTACACACGGTCCAAATCTATTTGCCATGAAGCAGTTACCTGCAGATAGCTGAAAAGGTGCTTTGATATAATTTTTATGGATCTAGCTTCTTCAGTGCCATGATAAGTTATCACAACACAATCTTGCATTAATTATTGTACAATAATGCCTTATTAAAAAAAGAAAACTGAAAAAGGGAATGTATTCATTTTACAAAAAAAAAGCAACATAATAAAAGGCTTAGGGAATATTTCTTTTTCTTTCATAATACTACAACGGACAATCAAATAATTAATTTTAATTAATTTAAATAATTATTAATTTTAATTTTTATTTTTGATGTTTGTAGGAATTAAACTTCTTACAGTACCCCATATTCTATATGGAAGACAAAATATAATAATTCTCTTTCTGAATTAAGTTTTACCAGATATTTTGACTCTCTGGGTCATATATTCATATTTTCGTATACAATACAGATTGTGAAGATAGAGGAAATTTGGGGTTTTTTTCATTTTGATACCTAAAAAATGTTCATTCTTACTGTCTGTATTTGAATCATGTCTATATCTCACAGCAATATCAATAAACTCCATCCAGAGTAATTTCTAACATTATTCTATCTTTCTGCTGCCTTTTACCTAAATCAAAAAACAGTACTTCAAGGTTAACTTCACAGAAACAGGCAAAAGTTAAATTCAATGTAAGAAATACAGTTCCTGTCTTATGTCTGATTATTATTCCATCTTTTTTTGTGCTTAATCTTGATGCTTCACTGAAATGGTATAGAGTTAAGCCTTGTCACCTCAGTGGAACATCTTCATTTCTGTTCTTCTCTATCCACACGTAAACAGAATGTTTCTATCATGCCTCAGGGTTTCTGTTTCCTTAATGTGAATATAATGTGGACAGTGTTGCCTGTACTACAATAAGAGTGGTAAGGCACTAGCACAGGTTGCCCAGGGATGCTGCCAATTCCCCATCGCTGGAGGTGTTTAAGGCCAGGTTTGATGGGGCCTTGAGAGGCCCAGTCTAGTGGGAAGTGTCCCTGCCCATGGCAGGGATTTTGGAACTGGATGATCTTTAGTGTCCCTTCCAACTCAAACCATTCTGTGATTCTATGACTAACCTTATGGTAGTCCCTTTTGAAATCCTTTGCGAAGCTTGTGAAGACTCTGGAGTTTCTGCTTAGCATTATAGCTAGTAATGAAAGAAATATGTTATATGGGTCTAACTTCTATACATAACCAGCTCTCAATCTCTAGGAAGTTTTTCCTTTCCAGGTTAAAAATTGTGCCCCACAGTATTTTACTAAGTAAAACAAAAATATTTGTCCATGACACACCTCACACAAGTTTATTTCCATTTACTTTTTGAGATGAAATCTCTTTTTAAAAAGTACTACTTGTAGACAAAAACAAATGGTACAGCTCTTCCACACTTTGCTAACCTTCTTGGTGTGTGTGACATGAAGTGGGAAATAGCATTTTCAGTTTTTAATCTTACTTCTTCCTCCTGATCTGGAAAAAATCCTTGTCCTAATAGTCAAGATCAATGCATACACAGGGTTAAAGGAAAGATAGTGCCTCTCAAAAGGCTAGTTGTGTTTGAGCATTAAGAAGCTGATAGGTCATGATTCAATCTTTGGTATAAGAGTATCTGTTCAAGATAGCAATTCCTTTGATACGTGTTGGCATTATGAACTCTTTCTAAATGAATTCCGTAAGAAAAGTATGCATTAAAACTCCAACTTATTTTCTATTCAAATACAGATTGAGAATACCCATGCTTGTCATACACCAATCTAGGATATTTTTAAGCTTTTCTAAGTTTTCAGTAATGTCTTATTTTTTACATGTATGCAGAGGGAATATTACAAAAGAAACTCATATCTCCTTCCTCTTTCAACTCTACATTTCTTGGGGCAAGTGAAAATCCTACAAGTAAAAAGCATCTTCCAAATACAATTGCCTAGAAAACCATCTAGGTTCATGTGCTTGGGCAAGACTCAACAGAATGTTTCTCTACTACCTACAGAAGGCATCAGTATATACTGAGAATGAAAACAGGACAGTGGTACATCTTTGTGAAGTGTTAAGGTCAGCAGTTTGAGAGAACAAAATAAGTGAAAATAATGATTTGTATGTTCAGTGTTATCATTGCAAAATAAAAGGGTAATAAACATGTCTTCGTTCCAGCTTTTAGTAGTTGAAACTTTACTGATTACAGTGTCATGGTTTCAGGGTACACCTGAAGCATCTCAGCAGGGTATTAGATGTACATATAATACATGTACTTGCTGAAGTCATAACTGAATTCAGTTAGTCCTTCAGCTGTAACTGACTCTGATATCCTAATTCCTTTCCTTAGCAAATAAGGTTACAACGTCACTTTTATCCAAGTTGAATGTAAGTGTGCAAATGTCCTCAACATTAACTGTTTTAAATCTAGTGCTTTAAAAATCATATTGGTCTAAGTGATGAGAAAAATAGGACAATGGCGTATTGGCCAGAATATCCAGCTGTAGAGACAAGAATGCAAGCTGAGTTTTTGGAAGTCAAATAGTTAATTATGTATGTTTTAAAGTAATGCAAAGAGGCACCCACCTGCACAGAAATATATTAATAATACTTTATAGTGTTACTAGAATTTGTATGAAGGTAGTAACATATTTAATTTTACATCTCTTCATTTTTGTTTTCCATTTTTAGTTATGAGAAAAGATAAAAACAAAAAAAAATCCTACTGCATATATCATTGTTGTGACTCTGTATTTTCCCTCTTTGGCAAGGAGTTTCTTATTCAACAATTCCTAGAAAGAGGTATATTGACTGAAACATATGCTGATTGGAGTGCTCTGGCTTTCAGCAAGGCAATGCCTCATACAATTAATTAAGCCTCTGGGTCATCCTAATATCAATGGGACTAGCTATGTGCTTAAAGCAAGGCATGTGCCAAAGTAATTTGCTGGAATGAGGCCTAAAAGAAGCAAGAGAGTCATGGAAATTACAGTATGTGATTACATCATTAAAAGTGGTTTGCCACTGAGTGCACAGGAGTGAGATGAGTTAAGGTCATTCAGAATCCTTCATATCTGAATGCTTTAGTGTTCCCTTCGTGTATGTAGAAAGCAGGTTTTTATACACTTTTTAGCCTTCATTATATGATGCAAGATATATAAAAATGCACAAACTGGAACTTTCTGAGAATGCCAGCTACTTCATATGAAATCCCATATTATTCTCCAGATATAATCTAAATAGTTACTTGAAAGCCTAGTCCTGAGGGTCTCTGACAGCCAAGGCTTGCAGGATTGAATCCTTGTACAGGGCCAGCCAAATGTTTATCATGATTAATGACACTTCTCAAATGCATTAAATGCACTTGCCTTCTCACCTCAATGCACAACCAAAGCATAGCAGTTACCAAAACCACTCAGGCTGTTCTGCATTATTTAGTTAAACAACATGGATATTTCCAGGACTATTTCAAGTGTATACAAAGTCTGGTATCTAAGCTCGGTTTAAACTTAGGAAGAAAGGACAAATGTTGAGAGAGGAATGAAACTGAAATGTGAGGAAAACAATTTATGCAAACAGTTCTTCACATTTTTGGATTTTTTTTTCTCTCCTCCTAGGTTTAGGTTGACAAAATCATGAGGTATGGGAACACAGTTTTTTCCTCCTCCATTCCTAGCCATGATGAGTGTGAGGACACTGATTACAGAACATACTTCTTAAAATTCATTTACACCCTGTTCAGAGAAATACAGAGGTCTAATTAATTGATTTGATGTATCTGAACCAGAAGCCTCCTTCATCCACAAAGATAAGAAAAATTAGGTCAAACTGGAGAGTTTTTGAAAAGCCTATTTGAAACTAGCAAAAACCACCACATTTTCCATTCTCTGAGGCACTTCTACGCTCAGCTATACTGCACTGTGTTTTTCAGAGGATGCCTATAAAACTCAAGTCCGAATTGATGATGAACCAGCCTATTTGGATATTCTAGACACTGCTGGACAGGTGAGTAATTTCCCAATGGGAACAATTCAATCAGAAATAAACCCAAAGATTTTTAACCTCAAATATATGGGTCACAGAGTTAGAAAGAAGCTTCCTATTCAAACATAAAGGGAGCAGCAGCAGAATAACATTGAGGAATTGACAATGGAGAAGAGTAAAGGAGTGTTTCAGTGGTATAGCATAACTTCAAAATCTGACCAGAAGAGACAGGTAATTGTAAGCAAGAAGAAGATAAAAATTTGTTTGTTTCTTTGTCTCTTCTGTGCAGAAACATCTCTCACAATCACGGAATGAACAAATGATGTTTTTGGTTTGTTTATGTGTGGTTTTCTATATATTATGGGAACCTTCTAGTCTACTCGTAGATCAAGTATTTTGTCACCATTCTACTCCTTCCCAGATTATACTTAAACATCGAATGCTTACCCCTACAGAAAGGATCTTAATGCCAGAAGTAACACACAGTGTATGGATAATACGTGTAAGTATGTGTGAGCATCAGTCTGGGAATTATGATTCACATATGGTGAGGCAAAAGAAGTGAAATGCAAGTTCCTACCCAAACTATTTCGAAAATATTTTTACTGTTTAATCACAATGTTGCAGCTGATTGATCTTTTCCTGAGGTATGTGTCAGCTTCTATTTGAAGGCTTCGACAGTTTCATGAATTTTCATATTGTATCTGTGCCTTGTACAGCAATAAGTCTGTAAACAAGGACAGTAGATCCTTAAAACAAACAAACAAACAAAAAGTTTTAGGAAGCATAAGCCTGGAAGCCTTCATCTTGGCTTCCCAAACATCTAACGCTCCTCAGCTGGGCACTGCAAATGGCTGAAAATGCAGTCTGGTGCCAGGAATTAGAACGGCATCAATTTATATAAGTTAAATGAAGTTCAGGGGGATTGTGGCATGATTTTTACACGTGAATGAAATAAAAGCCAATTTAAAAGTGAGCTTAACCCAGTTTCAGAAATAAAAAGATGCCGTGAATTATTCTACGTTGATTCAAAATTATACAGTCTCAGCAGTTAATCAGTGACTTGCTGCTGAGTCTCCTGTAAAATTTTTGATTCTCCAGAATATTTAAGCTAAATTTCAAAGCTCTGAATTTAATTTATCTAAGATTTGTTATACCAGGCCTAAGATGTTTCTTAGGCATAACAGTCCTAGCATAACTTTAACTATGATTTAGCTAGAGAAAAGAACATCATAGTTGCTACTGAGTATGTCTGAGACTATCTCTACTTCTGTTGTAGAGGAGAAAACAACATATTCTTTGCTTCCTCAGAAAGCCTGAGACCAGTAACTTCAGCCTTATATCATCATTAGGACGTAGTCATCCTGAAAATTATATTTCCAGATGTTTAACCTCATGAGACTTTACGTGTAAGGAACCCTCTGTGTTATCCTTTAATATGGTTCATTCTATTCCTGAATTACTTTTATTTATGTTTTATACAGTTAAAATGCTAAAAAGCAAAATTTTCTTTTACATAGTGCTGAGGAGAAATTAAAAGTGGGAGTTATTTGCTCAGCTTGTTACTAATGGAAAGAGGAGCATAGTGTAACATAGGTTTTATTCATCTTCACAGCTGTGTTCCTAATTTCCCGTGGAAATTCTGAAAGAGTGCAGGGCTTAAACTCTGCAAACCATAGAAGAGTGTACAGCAGGTTTAAAGCTTCTTATGTCGTGCTCCTGCTTAGAGATATGTGCAGAGAAGATGAGCTACCTGATCCTAAATTTACATCATTAATGCAAATATTATTCAAAAGAAATAAATCAGCTTAAAAAATGGTAGTGTATTTTATTTTGAGCTGGGAGTAATGTGTTGCAAAAATCAAGAGAAATAATATCTTCTTCTCTGATTTTTTCCCTTTGTTTTTGTTTCTAGGAATATAAAAGTTATTGTTGATAAAAACATGATATAGTCAGATTCTGAGATTTTTCCTCTCTTCCTAAGCTCCAAGCAAAATCAAAGCTTCTACTTTTTATTTTTTTTAATTAGAAGCAATATTTTTAAATGGTATTTCATCTTCTGTCATGTTTTTTAAAATGAGAAAACAAAATTGAAGTACAATCCTCAACCTTATTACAATTTTTTTTTAATATTGAGGAAAAGGGAAAAGTATCCCTATAAAATAGTCTTTTAAGTAGCTGAAAATATGTTTACCAATTTAATGAAAGATCATCTTTCGTCGCACATGTTCATTTTTTTAGAAAAATCCATGCAAAACTTTGCAATTTCTACATGATTTTTTATGGCGTGTAATGACTGAGCAATGAGATGTGGTGCGGAGATTTTGGAACAAGCAGAAATCTGCGGCAGTATCACCACTCTCTGCAGATACATCAGCCCAGGACATCGTACAGTATAAGCATATCAGTTTTACCTCACAACCCAAACTCAACCGATATGAGAAAATCATTCATTTAAATTGCCTTATTCTTAAAGGGGAGACCATCCCTGGAACTTGTCTCAATATATCTATGCTGGGAAGATCTTGTTGCTTTTCTAGATCCCACTTGTTAAAAAACTGTCCATTCTAAGTATCCTGGATTTTGCTGTTTGCCTTTGCAGATGCCTTTGAATTTGTTGCCTCTCTATCTGCACTATGTAGATGCAGAGTAAATCAAGACTTAACACAACTCCCATTGAAGTCAACAGTTGAAATAGCCTCTTTCCTCACAGAGGGTTAAATGTTACTCTCACTGAAACTCAGACTGAAATCCTGTTGTGACTTTAGTGACTGAGGGTAAAAATCCAAAGCATTCAGTTATGCTGGTGATGGTGTTCTCTGACTGTACCTCGCTGAGTTTTAAGTTAAAGCAGAGAAGGTGTTACAGGTTCTAAGTCATGTAGTGGAAATCTCATTACATTCTGGGTGCCCTACAGTCGTGAATACTTCATCATCAAGTTTGAATCATGTCTTTAATCACTTCAGAAGATCAAGGAGCTAAAATTGTAATTCTTTCGTCCTCAGGAAGCACACGAAGTAAATAGCGAAAGTGACTAAAATTAACATATTTTGTTGTTCTAAAGAGTGTGGTTCGCCAAATATGCTTCTCTTTTCCCCACTCTATCTGTGCAGTAATTGTACACTTCAACACTGTAAAAATATTGTGGTATACTAATAATTAATATCCTTGTTTTTTTTGTCAAGTCCAGAGTTAAATTTCCATACCTGATTTCATAACTGAAGCTGGATAAAAGTCTTTGCTATTTTTAAATGATTGACACAGTTTGGAGCACCAAAATCAGAAATAGTATTTCAGAAATACATTTCCAGTTTTTAACTTCCTGAAATTAAAAACATTCAAACAAAGTGAAAACCAAAAACATGAATAACCAAACAGTATTTCTCATATAGTCATTGCTCTTCCTCTTCTCATGTATATACACCAACACTTCTAAATATGACAGATTGTTTTTCTCATGAAGCGGACTGAGGTTCTTTGAACTCTGTATTAATATTTTCTACATTATCAATTGTCCTGCAGTTCTCTTCCAGTATCATTTTTCCAGTGTAGATACAGTAAGTGGTACAGTCTTAATCTATGTAGGGCTAGTGAAAGTAGTTATGCTTCACTGAACTCACCAGCCCTGCTTTTCACCACCTGCTGCAGCTGCCAGTGGTGCAGCCTGTAGTCGCTCACTGAAATCAACTTCAGACACAATAAGGTTGCATTTTCTTCAGCAAATTTCAACAGCAGGTATTTCTGCAGTAGCTGCTTGTGAATGACTTGTCATAAACATTGAAAACATGGTGTGCAGTGAGAAGGAAGTGAACAAAAATTGATGTTGGTTTTCTTTTTCAATGCCACAGCTGTATCACGAAGACATGTACCCTAGCAGACTTTTTGCTGCTAGAAGAAGCTATCAATGATCTGTTTGACTCTAGAAGTTTTCTTCTTAAATCAAAAGGGTTTTTTTCCTCTTACATCTACGTTTCAAATAAAATGAAACCAGAAAGCAAATTAAAAGTGAGTAAATGTGAAATTGGTCTTTAGGAGGAATATTTTTAGCTAGATTTTAATGCTTTAGGTTGCAATTTTATGTGTAGACTGAATAAAAAAAACCTTAATGGAAATCTGCTAACACAAATCATTATGAATAAACATAGCTTGGTCTTCCTAGGGAAGCTAAAGTTCCCACAGGAGGAAAGCCTCAGCATATCCTACTCCTACCAATTGGATGCTGGCTCATAACAGATGCCCAGAACAAGGAGAACAAAGACTGGTCAGCAGTAGGGCACCTGAAGAACAGAAACAAGAAATTCCACTGCTCCAGACAGTCAGTCAGCTTCATTTGGAGCCCAACTTAAGTGCCTCTATGCAAGTACAGGTAGCATGGGGAATAAACAAGAGTCATAAACATGTGCACTTGACCTGAGGGCTGTGATCTTATTGACATCACAGAGATATGTTGGGATGGTTTCTATAACTAGAGTGTGAGAATAGAAGGAAATAGGATCTTTAGAGAAGATAAGCAGGGGAGATAAGTAGGACTCTCTGTGACCAGCTGGAGTGGATAAAGCTCTGCTTGGATGAAGAACTGACTGCAGGTTTATAGGTAAGGAGTAAGGGAGGGCAACGACAGGTGACACTATGGTGGGGGACTGTTACAGGCTGCAGGACTGGGAAGACTGAGTGGAGTAGGCCCTCTCTAGACTGATAGGACCAGCCTCACATTTGCAAGCCCTGGTCCTCATGAGGGACTTCAGTCACCCTGATACCTATCAGAGGGACAAGATAGACTCGGGAGAATGTAAGCCCTTTCTGGAAGGAAATGGGAGATCTGGTTACCCAGGATATGGAGAAGGCTGAGGTACTCAATACGATTGAGGACAGCTCTGCTGAGGAGGATTTGTGTGTATTGGTGGATGAAAAGCTAGACATAAGGCAACAATTTGCACTCACAACCCAGAAGGTAACTGTATCCTGGGCTGAATCAAAAGAACAGTGACCTGCAGGTTGAGGGAGGTGATTCTGTCCCTCTGCCCTGCTCTGGTGAGACCCCACTTGGTGTAGTGTATCCAGATCCAGAAGGTTAAACCTCCTGTTGGAGATGATCCAGAGGAGAGCCACAAAGATGATCAGAAGGATGGAACATCTCTCATGAGGAAAGGCTAAGAGAGTTGGAATTTTTCAGCCTACAGCAGAGGACGCTTCTTGGAGATCTTATTGTAGCCTTCCAGTACCTAAAGGGGGCCCACAAGAGAGCTGGAGAGGGACATTTTACAAGGGTCTGTAGTGATAGGATAAAGGGTAATGGTTTTAAACTGAAAGAAGATAGATTTAGACTATGTATAAGCAAAAAATTCTTTACTATGAGGGTGGTGAGTCCCTGGAACAGGTTGCCCAGAGAAATCATGGATGACCTCTCCCTTGAAGTGTTCAAGACCAAGTTGGATGAGGTTCTGAGCAATCTGGTCTAGTGGAAGTTCTCCCTACTCATTGCAGGGAAGTTGGAACTAGATGATCTTTAAGGCGCCTTCAAACTCCAAACATTCTATGATTCTATTATACTATGATTTTATCATTCCTTGTTCAGCTATGTTCATAAGACATCATTTGAGTAACCCTCCCTTGAAATACCCCCATGCCTCTCTCTGTCCCTTAGAGCTGGAAGAGGTATTGGTGAGTGGGTAGATGTCGAGATTCCTTTTTCTTATCCGGTGTGTCATAAACCTCATTTGCTTTTACCTGTGTTTGATTTAAACTAGTGCAAAATCTTTGCATTCCAGGAAATTTGTGAGTGCAAATTAAAGGATATTCAGGCTTCAAGTCCTTTATTCTGTGTTCAGTTTCCTTCACAATTATTCTCAGAGACTGACAACCCCCAACAGCTCCAATCGTGCCTGAAAACACTTCACACAGAGTTATAGAAACCTTCTGTTCACTCATTTACACTTTCTCGCTCTCTCTTCTAACTTAAAAATATGTTGTTTCTTCTGGTGCCTAGATTCAATTCCCCCTCTTGGAGCACATGCAGCAGTTATCTCTCTTGTATTTATAAACTCTTGAGTGACACAGGAGCTTTTATTCTTGCCACAGCTTTCCTCCTGAAGGCACATTACCCAATCTCCCCATTTAGATCTCACACCTGACATTAAAAGAGCATCAGACAGCACTCCCTTCACCCAAAAAAATCATCTGAGGTCACCCTATGTTGGGAAGGAAAGCTTGCTTTTAAAGCAGGCAAATATGCAGGAAAATGGATTTCTGTACCTGTCAGTGAGACAGTACATTTCAAGATTATTGCACCAATTTTTGCTTCTTAAAACATGAGCTTTTTATGATAAACTTAGTGCACCAGTGTATTTCCCAGGTGTGAGTCAGAGACTTGAAATACTGGCCTTAAAATGTGATTGCATGCCATTTCAGAGATACTTTCCTTTGTTTGCAGCTGTGTGCACATGAATTCATTTCCAGGTATACACTTTTCAACCTGACAACAGCAGTGCACTCTGTAGTGAAATCCATCTCCCAAATTGCTAGCAAATCACAAGACATGTTTATCCTGCCAACCTCCAGGACTATGATTTTTTGCCCTCTGCTTCGGGTTTTGAAGAGGAACCATACTAGTCCCAAGAGCCCTTCATATAAACACACTTTTCTCAGACTAAACACTATAGACTGATGACTCATTCAGACTGTTATCTGAGATCCTTCTGCTTATTATCTAAACATGCTGCTCTAATCCTAAATCAATGGAAGTCGCATTTGAAACTACACTGCTGCAGCTTATCTCAAGGAAATGTAAAATGCTTTTTTGGCAGTAATTATATTTTAATGAGCCTTTACAGCATGTTCTTTTAAGGGGAAGATAATTTTAGAACACTTTCTGCTAGGTACTACAGTGAGTAAATGAAATCCTTTTTATTTCTAAGGCATGGTGGTAGCGAAATAAGTAGCAATCATTAACTCAGTGCATTAGGTAAAGAACATTAATTTTATTTTCTCTATATGTTGTTGTTTCACAGACTGATGGTGACACATTTAGAAAGTCAAACCATAGCATGGAAAATTTGGTGGACCCTCAAGGCAAGCTGTTCTGTATTTTCTAAGGAAAAATAAAACCTCTCCCTTGACCAAGTAATTTTATTTGGGAATGCATAATTTTTGGAGAAACAATAGTTTGGCACATATACTGAATGAAAAAAAAATGGTCCAGTGAATCATAGATGAAATTGTAGACCTGACTACAATTTCCTTGAAATTATGGCCAAAATATTCTTTGGCTTTACTGGGAAAGATCAAGAAATCTACTCTTAAAAAAAAAGTTTAGCAAGCATAAGTGGCTAGCAGCTAAGATTCCCAACTTCATTTACCATCCCTGTCAATGAATGAATCATGGCGCAATAAAGGATGTATCAGTTTATATTTCTAGGTCTTCATTTATCTTTCTGACAAACAGATGCAATAACGTGCTGCAGGGATCAAGAATTTAGAGTGAGCATCGTGGTTTATTGAGTCTAGTGATACTGATTTTCTGCCCCTTACTACCATTCCACTTCAGTAAAGTCAATGCCAGTGGTCCTATACTGTAGGTGGAGGAGTACTTTCCAATGTTATCTTTTCTGTCTCAATATATTCTTTTTAATCTTGATATGTTTTCTCTTATACTGTTGTTTGTCTTTCTTTAACTAAAAACTTCCAAACATAGACAAATATCCAATGATACTCTGAACATTCGAGTAATATTTTTTTAAATAAAAGTACATTTCAAAGAATGAAATAATTTATTACAAATTCTGAAAAAAAATCAGGGAACAAATTTTTTTCATCTTTCTAAATCTTTCCTTGTAGTATTTCTGGAGGACGAGAGGTAGAGGAGGGTGGGTGTTGTGTTCTGGTGTACGTGTACAGAAAAACAACTATAACCACATATAACAACTATAAACACATCCCACATGACTAAATTTCATCCAAGTCCTCCAAAAGACTTTGGTGATGTAGATTTGCCTTTTCTTCTAACATTATGAAATTCATTGTATATTTTTTCTTCCCGCTGCTGAATGGCACTGAAGCCCTTTGAAGTTACTTCCAGTAGACGTTTTACATGCTGTGTGTCCTGCTTTCTCTATATATATGTCACTGTCCTAGGTAACCTCACTAGGAATTCCATTTTACAGAATTTTGTCTGTCAAAAGCTACTTGCTACCGAGAAGCTCAGACCAGCGACTCCAATGGACAGAAAGCTGCTTTCTACCTTTATCAGTTTTCACAAAATTCACATAAAAAATTGTATTTACAGGACTAAATACTTAGATATTACACTCAGAAAACAAATATGTAACAGCATGCTCTGGTACCATTTGACCTGAAAATAAGAAATTACAAAGCGAACAGTTTTTCGCAGAGTAAATTGTTAATATTTCTTGGGAAAAGTGGGTTGTCTTAAAGAACTGTAATTTAACAAAACTTATTTTAATTTTATTTGGATGCTCTACCAATACACTGAATGGTGGTGTCTCCAGACAGAAATAAAAGAACAGAGCAAAATATTTCTTATTTGACTTATCCAAACCTTTGGACTGTAGAACTGCATGAAATATCTGGCAAGGAAAGACTTTCTAAAGATTTTTTTTTTTTTTCATTTCAGAGTAGCAGATGGAGGATAGAAAAACTTAAAAAAAAAAAAAAAAAGAGACATCTTCACAACTGAAGTTCCAATATTTTTGCCCCTGGATCTGAAAGGAGTATCTGCCCCCGAACAATAAAATATGGAAATATCTCAGTAAATCCTCAGCTTCATTGCTTGTCATCTCTCCTTTTAGCCCGGGGAATGCTACAGGACCTATCCAAAATTTAAAAGAGGAAGTGAAGAGCAAAATAGATATTCCAAACAATTATCACTAAAAATACAGAACATTTTCTGTTTTCTTTTCTAAACCACATGTATTTTATATATGTTTATCTCTTGCTTCCATAGAAGCAAAGTTAAATAACTTACACAGATTTAGTACCTACTTTTTTTGTGCCTATTGGCGGACGAGAAAAAATTGTTGCTACTTGAAATCTATGACGCTATCAGAGCAGCAGGATGATGTGAAACGAACAATGCCTAGTAACAATCTTTCCTTTTAAAAATACAAAACCCAAAAGCTTAGCAGTAGATGAATTGGCTGTACCTGTGTAAGAAATCAGATGTTCTTCTATTTACAGTGGAGTACGTGACTATCATCTCAAAACAAGCTGAAGATGTCAGACTCCACTAACACTCAGAAACGCAGAAAAATTGTATCCTTGTGTTGGACAGCCTCAGTAAACCTCAGAATCTACTCAGCATCTCTCATGCTCTATTGATCTAACCTAGATACCTCATGCCTACTGTTTGGAGCTGCCTACTTGTCCTTACAGGTCTCTTCTAAATAAATGAAAATTATATCCTCAATTTCTAGGCAGATACAGAGGTTATGGGTCTGCAAATGGGACTATTTATCAATTACATCAGTGGGTGTCATTTAACCCCACTAGAAGTGAATGAGCTTCAGTTAAACTAGTCTTGATTTCCTTTAAAACCTAGATATCCTAGTAATGGATCTGGATGAAATCTTCAGTGTATGTTGAATGTATGAAATTATGACCATAAAAAGTTGGACATTGTTAGATAAGAATTGCTCCCGCTTAAGACCTCTCTGTGGGATAGGTGTGAAGATGCCTTAGAAACATTTTGTGAACTGTTCACAGTTGATGTGAGACAAGTCTGGAGAAGAGGAGGCTCAGGGGAGACCTCATTGCTCTCTACAACTACCTAAAAGGAGGTTGTAGTCGGGTAGGGATTGGTCTCTTTTCTCAGGTGACCAGTGGCAGAACCAGAGGCCATGGACTTAAGCTTCGTCAGGGAAAGTTTAGACTTGATATGAGGAAAAAGTTCTTCACTGAAAGGGTGATTGGCCATTGGAATCGGCTGCCCAGGGAGGTGGTGGAGTCACCGACCCTGGAGGTGTTTAAGGGGAGACTGAATGAGGCACTGAGTGCCATGGTTTAGATGATGGTTGGTGTTAGTGTTGGTGTTAGTGTTAGGTTATAGGTTGGACTTGATGATCTCAGAGGTCCTTTCCAACCTTATGATACTGTGATACTGTGATACAAGTTCCCAGAAGGTCACTGAGAGCCTTCTTTCAGGACAATGTAGATGCCAGTCCACTGATTATCTCTATGCATGTTGTTCTACCTAGTGATCTCACCACAGCAGAAACAATACAAATGCAAAGACAAAAAATCAGTGGGATCCCCTTTCACACTAGAAGAAATCTGAAAGTGACAGGGACACAACAACTTAATCCTTTTGTGTTGCCGAGTCATACCAGATTTTAACATTGTAAGCAACGCAAAACCAGGGCAGATATATCATGGCTATTTTGCATTCATTTTGGTGATGATTTAGGCAGTTGCTAGGGTGCACAACCATTGAATAAACACTGAGCTAAACTTCAGTGGCAGAAATGAGCGTACAATTGATCAAAGATTACCAAAGTCTAAAAAGGCCATCCTAGAGGTTGTTTGATTTCCCCTTCAGATTCTTAGTTCAAATTATATCTCTGGTGATGTGTAAGGGCACAGGGGAAGGAAGGAAATACCTATGCTGTGGAGTTTTTAAGGGAAGCACACATTATGGAAGTCATCATGAGAGAATAAGTAAGCAAGCCGGAATATAATTTCCAATCATTTTTTAGAGCAAAGAGGTGTCTGACTGTAGCCTCCTACTTCACTTCTACAAGGTTGCACAAGTCTCACTGGGGAAGATGGAAAGTCTGCAATTCCAATGTAAACTGGCAAGAGCTCATTTGAATCCCTGGTGAGCCCTTGCTTGCAGCTGCAGTCACTACTTCTTCACTAGTGGATTGTTGTCTTTTCTTTTTTTTTTCCTATTCTGTTTACTAAAATGTAATTATTGAGCTATTAATTCTTCCCCTTTACCATTTATGATGCATTTGTGATAAAAGGTGAAAATTGGCTTTATACTCTCTTGCATACCAATGAGGAGGAAGGAAAAGTATTGTACAGTGCATAATAAAGCAAGTGCAGTTGGGGGTTTTAGAGGTAGTTAACAATGAAGATTGCTTCAGTGCCTGCATTTAGGAGAAAATTACTTAGGTGTTTATCCCTAAGAGAGAAACCATTAGCTTTAATATGAAAGAAAAAGGCAGTTCTCTGAGTTAGAGAGTGTAACACCAAGGCATTTTTACGTACATTATGGAGAATTGATTCAGTGATTTCATCCCCATTTTGGGGGAATGAAAAGCAGATATCATCTCCCAGGTGATGGACTGCATATTTTCATTACTGCATATGACAAACCATCTCTGGAAGAGTAGGATTAATAAAGTTAACAAAAGCATAGTCGCAGCAAACTGGCAAATATATTATCACCTAAAGGCAGTAGGGCCATTGGAGTGGGAAGATTGGGAATATCAGTGCAGAGAAGTTATTTCTGGAGGGATGGTCTGAGTGCCAGTGCAGGTTATTTAGTAGTTCCTTAGTGAGATAGAAGGGTCATTGTGAGATGCTATTTTCTGAAGTGCTGACTTATTTTATTTGGAGTTGTTCTCTTTTTTTTTTTCTCTTATTTTTTTTTTTTTTACTTATTTTTTTATGCTAGGCTGATGTGGTTCAATCCTACTTCATAAACCAGCCATAATGCTCAGCAGTATATGAACATAGAACAGCAAGAGCTTATGGAAGTTTCTCCAGTTAATGAATTGGGCAGTGCAATAGTCCCATCAGTGCTCAGGTTCTGAGTGGACGCCTACACCTGTATTTCATGAGACTTAATTCTGCATTGTCAAGCGTTAATTAATTCTTAATTCTGCATTCAACAAGTGTTGAAATCAGATAGTCTGAAAATGATTTAAAGAAGTCAGTAATCAAATTAACCTCATGTTAATTTGCAGAAAGGTGAAAATTTAGACAAAACACTTCAATATCTCAGAATCATCTGAATGAGAATGAAATTAATGTCCTCACGAACGAACCTGATATGGGAAGTTTTATTAAGATATGAAAAATTTTATTTTTAATTTAATTCATTCTATATATTCAGGATTTTAGAGATTCATAAAGTCTCTCCAGAAGTCAGAGAATAAAGATGTAATGAATGTTCTGTGAGCTCGGACAATGTCTCGAGAGAAGGTTAAGTTACAGGGAGGGCTATTGTGTAATTTCTTTTGATATGTCACCCCTCTTGACCTGTCGGGTATCTCGGTCACTCCTCATACTTGGGTAAGAGAAGGTTTCTGAAGTCCAGGAACTCGGCCCAGCAAATAGAGGCACCTATGAGTCTCTGAGGCCCGACACTGAACATCTCTATTGGCAGGTCTGATGCTGGATCCATGACAAGTGATGATTCTCACTCTCTTCTTCTCTCTCCTTTCCCTTAATCAGCACAAGACAGACCTTGATTTCACATAAAGCTGCATAGATTAGGTAGATAACGACTGTGAGAGGACTAGTATAGTTGATGTTCATGTACTGACCTAGAGTGTTATCTCACTTTAATCTAGAAGATTTGCAAATCTTCATAACTTTCACCTCCCCACAGGTGGGACACAACATATTAATTCATATCACAGGCAGGATCCCCTCAGTTTTGGAAGATCCTAAGAGATACTGACATTCCACCCAGTAGATATGGCAGGAAGTGACCTCTCAGTGATAAACTGAGAGAGGTTTGAGTTGTGGCAAGCCATGGCTGCCCAGGAGAAGCTTGACTGTTCCCCTGTTATTAAAAAGTTGGAGGAATATAAGGCATGGACTTCCCCACGGGTACAAATTAGTTGACAGGATCCAAAAGTTGTAGCGGCTAGATTTGTAACACTTATGAAGGAACAAAAGGGGTGACTAGGAAAAGGAAAAGCCACAGTCTGTGCTATGTTGGTCAGAGAGAGAGAGACATCTGATTAAGCAAACTATTGATGGAAAAATTAAATATTTTCTAGAACAAATAAAACCCCTGCAGAGCCAATTGAACTCTGAACGTGATACCACTCAGTGACTCCATGCAGCTCTGTCAGGTGCATTGGATAGAGAAAAAAAATTATGGTCCAAATTGGAGGAAGAGGGACAAAGATGACCTGATTAGGCAGACCTTGATTCTATTCAGGATGGTGAACCAGGATTTACAAGCTCAGAACAACTGGCCAAGAAACAGGACTTTAGACTGTTGTACTGAGTAGAGAATTATAAATTAACAAAGAAATATTTTATCTTGAAAATGAGGAAGTGGTGATAAGGGCATTAATTAAGACAGACTACCAGTAATTGTCAAGGTAGTGGAGGCCTGCAAGTTACTATCCAGAAAGCACCATACTTGGTAGATGCAATGTCAAAGATCCAGGCAAATTATACAAGTTTAGCCTAATAAACTGAGACAGTGGCAATTGAGTTTCGCGGTACTGGGGGCAAGGATTTTCCCTTCCTGCTGATGACCCAAAAGAACCATGATCATTAACTCAACAAGCTGCTTATTGCACAGGGAGTCTGGACCTCTTGGAAAGCGAGGATCTGGTAGGTGTTGAGACCTCAAATATAAAACCTTTGACTGACAGTTTGAAGAAGCATTCTTGTCTTCAATTAATGCATGATAGGCATTTAGTCCTTCAACAGCCCTCCCCTGTTATCTAATGTTATCTAACCCTGATAGAATTACTCCCCCGGTTTAGAGTCTGCCTGATTCTTTGAAACTGTATACGGTATAACTACAAGACAGCTTGCAGGACACATTGGCCCAGGAGAGTGGAGATGGGCCCAAAGGAGGACCTGTGATTTGGGGAGTTGTAGCCCAAGAGTTAATAAGTTATGCTAAAGGATCGGGATCACAGGAGAGTTCTGTGCTGGGTTAGGAATTGGCCCAGAGAGTTATAGTAAATGATGTCTCGTTCAGTTGGCAGCCGGTCACCAGTGGTATTCCCCAGGGGTTTGTGTTGGGCCCGGTCCTGTTTAACATCTTTGTTGATGATCTGGATGGGGGGGATTGAGTCCATCATTAGCAAGTTTCGCAGATGATACCAGGCTGGGAGGAAGCATTGGTCTGCTGGAGGGTAGGAGGGCCAAACAGAGGGATCTTCACAGACTGGAGAGATGGGCTGATTCCAACGGGATTAAGTTTAACAAGTCCAAGTGCTGGGTTCTACACTTTGGACACAACAATCCCATGCAGAGCTATAAGGTGGGGACAGAGTGGTTGGAGAGTAGACAAGTGAAAAGGGACTGCTTGGAAGTGATGATAGACAGGAAACTCAACATGAGTCAGCAGTGTACCCAAGTGGCCAAGAAGGCCAATGGTATCCTGGCCTGCATCAGG
The DNA here is from genome assembly GCA_033556795.1 of Tapera naevia. Classification (NCBI taxonomy): domain Eukaryota; kingdom Metazoa; phylum Chordata; class Aves; order Cuculiformes; family Neomorphidae; genus Tapera; species Tapera naevia. The sequence continues at coordinate 347,930 of JAUMJJ010000482.1, forward strand.
AATGGTGTGGCCAGCAGGACTAGAGAAGTTTTCATCCCCTTATACTCGGCACTGGTCAGGTCACACCTTGAGTACTGTGTCCAGTTCTCGGCCCCTCAGTTCAGGCGAGATATTGAGATGGCTGGAGTGTGTCCAGAGGAGATCAACGAAGATGGTGAAGGGATTGGAGCACAAGCCCTATGAAGAGCGACAGAGGGAGCTGGCGTTGTTTAGCCTGGAGAGGAGGAGGCTCAGGGGAGACCTTATTGTTCCCTATAACTACCTAAAAGGGCGTTGTAGGCAGGCAGGGGTTGGTCTCTTCTCTCAGGCAGTGGCAGAACAAGAGGACATGGTCTCAAGTTTCATCAGGGGAAGTTTAGGCTTGATATTATGAAAAAATTCTTTACTGAAAGTGTGATTGGCCAATGGAATGCGCTGCCCAGTGAGGTGGTGGAGTCATTGTCCATGAAGGTGTTTAAAAACAGATTGGATGAGGCGCTTAGTACCATGGTTCAAATGTTGGCGTTGGGTCATGGTTTGGACTAGATGATCTCAGAGGTCTTTTCCAACCTTGTGATACTGTGATACTGTAATACTGTGTGACAATGGGTGGCATGCCTACTATGGCCCTAGAAAACCTCATTCAAGTATCAAAAGACGAAAGAAAATTACCCCCAAAAGTGAACAGCCCTCTCTAGGGAGTATGAGAGCAGAACCCCGATCTAATGACATTACACTAATTGCCTCCAAGGCACTTACCATCCCTGAAAAGGACTTTAATGACCTTGAGACGAGAAACCGGATGCACCTTCCCCAAGAAGTGAGCCAGGAGAAAGTCAGTGAATCCATTTAAGAAGACTTATGCAAAAGAATAACAGTGATTTGTTTCACCTTGATACTTTTCATCTTGGACACTTTAAAACCCAAGTTTCTCAGCAGACACAGGAGCTCAAACATCAGCACTTTGTGTGGATGTTTCTTACCTCAATAGTACAGTTGCTGATAAATTACAAATTTGGGTCACAGATGCTTTCAGAAACTCAAAGCCACAGCTAAAGCCTCAAGTCAATTACTGATAACTGGGAGATGCATTTCCTGTTCAGGTCACAATGATGTTGAGTATTTTGCTTAAAAATATTTTAGGATTTGATTTATTGAAGAGGAGAGCATGAGTAGACTAAAAAGGAATGTAGTGGAAATCTGGACTGCTCATAGATTCTTGAAGACTTTTACAGCTCGTGCTTGCACATCCTTCTTCCAAAATTGTTAATGTAAATCCCTATGCCCTACCTTTAGTGGGCAGGGGACAGATTCACTCTGATGATAAACTGTGAGAAAGAGAGATACTTATCCCAAATCACTAACCCTAATCCACACTGAGGGTATCTGTGAATATTAGTCACTCCCCACTCCTAAGAGGTGGGATGTCACAGGTGTGTTAATTAGTGTGGAAGAATCTATCTCGTTCTTTGCAAATGCATTATTCTTCGGAAGGACTGTTGAACTGAAGTGTAGTGTAATACCAGCTCCTGTCTGGGACTGAAGACCTCTAGAGAGAGTATGTTCCTGCTGAAGAACATAACTCTGGTGGAAGGGCAGGAAAATGAAAGTTTTAGATTTTGGCCAATATTTTGTAAAAATTAAAGGTGTAAAACTACACTTGCCTTTCACATCCAATGGAAGACTAATTACATTTCTTAAACTGCTAACCATTCATTCAGTTGACTCAATCAGATTGGATCCACTTCTTGCCCATAGGCAAGGTCTTGAGGTGCTTTTTGTCATTCAGGCTACCTAGATGAACTTTACCTCCTCTACTTCCAGAGTGCACACTGAACTGAAGAAAATCCTTACAATTAGTAGCTAAAAAGTAGTGCTGCTATTTGCACAAAAAAGTGTGTTCTAGCAAAGATAACCTGTCATGAATATTCTCCTCCTTCCTGCCTATTTCCCTTTCCAGGTAAATAAACTACCTTAAATGGGAGGAGGAGTGGCCAAACAAATAGACACCGATTTTGAAAGGGTTGATATTGTTGTCTTTTAAATATGGATTCACTTCAGTATCTGTCTCAGTTTTTCGCTTGTACATTCCCAGAGTTAAGAAAAGTCTATTGATTTTATATAAAGTGGAGTTCATAATATTGCCTTGGAAAGCTGTCAGATTAAGTTCAGAAAGACATTAGTTTGCTAGGAACATGGACTGCATCTTTTATGTTGTATTTATACAGTTCCCATCATCAGTGATATGCATTTTGTCCCCAGTATAAATTCACAGAAGGAAAGGGATATTGCTATCTTACAATAGAAGTAAGGATTCCTTCCTGTAATTATAAGGCATGAGACACTGACTGATCATTAATCAAGGGACTGCTTATAATAATAATCCACTTCCACTACCGGCTTATGGGCTAATTGTCATTTACACTAATCCCATTTTGAACTGCTCCTGGATCTTTAATAGAGCAGGCAATAAGGATTATTAGAGAGAGGTTTGATGTATAACCAGAAGACTGTAGAGACCTGATGCAGAGAAGAGTCAGTTCTTGTCCTCTAGCATTTAAGCCACAGCCCCTCCATTTCCTTTGATCTGTGTCTGAGCTGTTATTCAGTTCCTTTCCTTCCTCCCTCCCAGTGATATGGTATCACCTGCTGCAAATTTTACTGAGTCTTCAGCTATATAACTCCTATTGTTGATGCTGTTTGCAAAGGATGACTGGAAATAAGAAGGAAGCAAGAGGAGAGTGTGAAATGATGGTTGTATTGTTCAGTGCTCTCTTGTTTCCTGTTATGTCATTGCTGGGAACCTATAGTTGGTGCATGCTGGAATCCTGGGAGCAAAGGCAGCAGGTTTGAAACTTTGACTGCTATGATGGAAAAAAAGCCCATGTTTATTATCTCCTAATGGAACTTAAACCATGCTGGGGGATAGCATTTCCCACTGCTGAATGCTGAGAAGGGAAAAATCCTCTATTCACTTTAGGCACTAGATGTTACTTCCTTTTGACCTTTCAAACTCCATTGGTAATAAAACAGCCTTGTAGAGTAAATAAAAAAATAAAATTAAGAGGACAACAGATTTTATCATCTAAATACATGAAGAATATGACCTGTGGCTCATATTGTGGACCTTAGAGGCTGGCATCTGTATTCAGTCTCTGTTAGGGTAGTGAGAATGGCAAGAAGGAAAGTTGTCCAAGATTTCTTAAACACTTCTCTGAGGATGGTTTGAACTGCTCTCTAGAGTTAATTATCTCTCTCGTGATGTAGAGAGAGACTTGAAAATAAAAGTAGAACAGGAGACTACCCATTTAGAGGCAGAAACTAAATGAAACAACTCCCATCCTTTACATCTAGCTTAGTAGAGGTTTTGTGGTGGTTAAAAGAGATAATATCCATACAACTTCTGTCTGGATGCTTTCTTGTTTGAAATGTAACTGCTACAGGTTTCCTGCTGCTTGCTTTTGCAAATAAGCATTTAAACGTACTTGCTTGTACCTTTCCTATCCAAGAAAAGAAGACTGAAAATGAGTGAAAACCAAGTGATTATGAGAGCACTTCTCACTAATCTGAATTCATTAGGTAAAACTACTTCAGGAGGCAAAGGAAAAGCAAAGCACACCTTATGACAGGTAGTACCAAGTTAATGATATGTAATCCCAGACAAGTTAACAGTTATGTCTATGTGTGTAAGAGAATTTATTAACAGAGAGGAATGGAAGGTTGAACTTTGACTTTCAAATGTTGTTTGCTGCTCAAAAATAATATTTGACCATATTGAAAAAACTTTCTTGAGACATAAGAAATTCTCTATATTTTTTAAAAAATAAGTTTTCTTTTTAAGCAAACCCTGTATTTTCACACATTTCTTTGCATTATGTGATTTTTACTTGTGATTCTCTCACTCGCTATTTGAAAGATCTGTTTTTCCCACTGAGTTTTCTGTGTCCTTTTACTTCATTTTACCCTCGTTTGTTCATTGTCATATATGAACAATACCTTTCCTTTTTCAAAGAATACACCCCCTCCCTCAGTTTTCACTAGAAATATGAAAAAAAATCCCTTTCAAAATAAGAATGACCCCTGTGCTAATCAGGCAGACAGCTTTGATTAAGAACATCTGTTAACAGATTTCCGGTTCTAAAATCAAGCAGAACATGAGACGAGAATGTATAGAAAATGGCATTTCTCAAACTGTGAGGCTGGCCTCCCTGTGGAGACTCTGACCTCTTCCAGAGATACAAGCCAAGATCATAGTAAAAGAACAGACATCAAAATGTGTGGAGTGTGTGTGTAGTTTGAAAAACACGACACCGTTGTTTCTGAGGTGTTGCATCTTTACATTTCTAAGCATTACACTTCTGAGGAGTGTGAATGAGGACTGCACTTCTAAGCATTTCACAGTGTTTACTCCTCAAACACATCACTACACAATGAAAAAGAAATGGGAGATATGGTGACCCCCCCTACTCACTACCTGCGTCCTTTTTTTTTTTGTTTTTTGTTAGTTCTTCTCTTCCCTGACTTTTTCTTTTATCTTTTTCGGGCTGACAAGGCTGTCTATTAGAATGTGTAACACTGGGATCAAGGAGACTTGACTTCATTTCTTAGTTTTGTTGGTGTAAAATGACGATGTGGAAGAGGTTGCTCCCTAACAATTTCTGTTCTGCACTGGACAAAAGCTTTTCCAGCTTAATTTCTGCAGCATTTTTCAGGAGGAAATACTTAAGAAATAGTAAAGAACTAAGCTTGGCTTCAGTAAACCTTGTGATACACCTTCCTAGATTCTTTCAGTCAGTAAAGTAGGATTGACCTGAGCTGAACACTAGATCTAGACTGTTATGATTGATTGCAACCTATGAACTAATACTTCACAAGGATCAACGTACGTAAGAATAGTCTACCTGACTTTGTTGTTCAATGCCTTTTCTAGAGACATTAAGATACTGGTCTTATTTGGAATGGTTTCTAATCTCTAAAAAAATAAAAAAGAAAACACCTAAGTCCTGTTTGTATTTATTTGAAAACTATACAAATTTTAAAACTAATTAAAATATTGTTCTTTGTGAAAAGCTTTTTCTTGCTCTTTATGAAAAGTGGGAGAGAATATAAACCAAGATGACAAGGAGAAAACAGAGAATGTTTTTTCTTCTTTGCTAAACTATCCTCCTAAAAGCTAATCAAGAAAAAGTAAATATTTACACAAGGATGGGATGAAATGTGGAACCAAGAACAGTTTCCCAAAGATCAGTATGGAAGTATTTCTTGGACATGAATGGATTGGACTACGAAGCCAAAGAGTTTCTGGAGTTGAAACTTTTGAGAGGTGCAAAAGGCCACAAGATAGGTTTCTACAGGTATAGAAACTAAGCAACTAAACTGGCAACTAAGGGAGCACAAAGACTAATGTGGGACTGCTACTGAAAGGAGTGAGTGGCCTAACAATGAGAAACGTGGAAAGAACTAACTTCCGGAACATTTAGAACTTTCTCCATTTCAGCCTTTATGGGCAGGATATGCCCTTACACCTCCCAGGTCTTCATGCCTGATAGGAAATTTTGAGGAAGAGGTACACTATCCTCAGTAGAGTGGGATGGATAAGAAATAAATTAGCTAAGTTAGGTGCATACAATTCAATACAACATGCTGGCTGCATCTCATCATGTTGAGAGAGTTAGGTTATGTCATTCTGAAGCCATTTTGTCATCTCTAAAAATCATGAGAAGTGCCTGACAATTGATAAAAGGTAAATACCACATCTGTTTAGGAGGAACATAATCACTGGGATGTTTTCTTGCTAACTTTCTTCAACAACAGATAGATACATACAATCCTGGGGATTAGTAGGTGGTTTTCTGCATTCAGTTATAATCGACATAGAAAAGGAAAAATTATGCTTTCTTCTTTCAACTTTTAAAAGACTTTTATTTTGTTTCTATCCAGATTTGACGTTTCTTCTCAAATATAGCAACTTTCCCAAGAAGAATGGTGATTTGTATTCAAAAGTTTTCCTATTACACTGTTCAGTTAAGTCTCAGTCATAATACGCAAAAGAGTATTAGAGACTGATGTCGACCTGCGAAGTGCTATAAGCATGACAAATCTTCACTGTAATTCTCAGAACTGATTTCCTTTTGAGTATGTGTGATGTCTTTATGTCTCTACTTTTTGGCATTTACTGACTTGGGAATGTTTCATATCGTCCCTCTATTGAGCAGCAAATCGCATTTAGTACCATTCCTGAATAGTTTTTTAAAAAGCTCCATTTACAGCAGAAAACAAGGTGCACTGTCAACTGTACAGATACACTGCTGCTTATTTTAAAGGAAAGCTGGGCAAAACATAATAATAAAATCACTGAAAAATCTGTAAAATCTTTGAGTCGATCTCTACTCGTCTCTGAACAACCACAAAACCCAACTGAACTTGGGTTCCAATTGTGCTTATTGCAGAGAAACTTGTATATTGTGAAATCTGCAGTAGGACATGAACTGAAAAAATGAACAAGGAGATTTAATTCTGTCTTATTAGTTTGTCTTGTATATATTGTATTTTTATTTTTATATTGATATTTATTTTACATATTAAAATAGAAATGTTAATATTATTAATAATATATGAATAATAATATAATTTAATAAACTTTCATATTTTCTATATTTTATTACACATTATGCAAGAATATGTTTATTGGAAACTGCATTTATTATTTTTCTTAAATTATTTTAACATTTTGTGGTTCTTGGTGAACAGAGGAAAAAATCTCACTTTTTTTCTGAAATTCAGGGAAAGGCTTATCTATGTTTGACCTTGGAGTACTTGTCTCCATAATGAGCAACACTTCAAGGGGGAAAAGCTCTGAAGTGAAAGTCAACATCAAAAAATAAGAATGGAGATTACTGAGTTAACAACAGAAAACCACATAAATGTCCTCAATCCAGTTAGCTTAGAATAATTAACACCTCTGAAAATAGATTACTGCAAATATGACACAAAAATATTTTGGATGTTTAGTCTTATACACCAGCAGCGATAACATGTCATAAAAAAAATTGCAGATGTAAATTAATTCATATCCTTAAAGTCATAACTATGTCCAGGCATCAGCCAGAACACTCCTACTCAGGAACGGGTGTGCTTAAAAGCTGAGCACTGTGTCCCTTTGCAATGATTTACAGTGTGTAAAATCAGGAAGCCAGAATTCCCCAGCAGTCACTAAATATTTCTGGGGAGTGATTCCTGAAGTCCTCATGATTCAGAGAGTCACTTATTATGGGTAACTTAAACAGGGATATGTGACCTAATAATGTCTCCTTTTGCCATAAATGGCTATAAAGTAGTGTACAAAATTCTAATCGCCAATAGGTAGATCATCTCACTAAGCAGAATTCAGTCTTTCTAAAATGCTCTGAAGAATAATCATACAGTGTTATAGTAATAGATTCATGGAGGCTCTAACTCAGGAAGGCAAGTAATCTAGACTGGGATTTAAATTTCATACCAAAACAGACTTTGACAGTCTTGAGAGGTGGGCTTTTGCAAATCTCATGAATTTCAATGAGGCCAAATGCAAGGTTCAGAGTGTGAGTAGGGACAATCCCCAATATCTATACAGGCTGTAAAAGGAAAGGAGTGAGATTAAACCTGCTGAGAACGACTTCAGTGTAATGTTGGATGAAAACTTGACATGAGCCAACAACGTTGGCCTCTGCCCATTGATCCAGCCTGTCCAGATTGTTCTGTAGCGCTTTCCTACCCCCAAGAAGATCAACAATCTTACCCTTACAGGTGTTGTCTGTAAACTCAGTGAGGGAGTACTCAAAACCTGGTGTTTAACTCTTGGTTCCTGTTACCTCAGTAGTCCCTGGCTCATATCTGTACAAATTCACCTGTGCTCTGGTGTACCCAGCACATCTCAGAGACACAGGCTGAGGGCCCTCACTAGCATTCCCTCCCTCTAACCTTGGTGTGTCATTCCACTGCTTGCCTAGGGCAAGCCTAATATTATCCCCCTCCCTCTTCAAGTCTAGTTTAAAATCCTCTAAATGAACCCTGCAAGCTCCTGAGCAAAGAAACTCTTCCCTCTTTGAGAAAAGTAAATCCTAACAGACACCAGCAAGCCTGGTGCCATTTAAGCCACTCATTATCAAAGAACCCAGAATTGTGGTGATAACACTGGCAAGGGAACCAAGGCTGGGGCCTTAGGTATGGTCTTCAGTTTTGTATTATGTTGTTTATTAAACCAGAAACTGTCTAAGGCAGATGACAAGCAAAGCTCTGGGAACAAAGTCTAATCTCCATTCATAATCTCATCTGTACCAGTAGAGTGTAGAATCCTTTTCATCTGACATCTTCTGTGTTTCTCCCCATTATTGCCACTACTTCTTAAACATCAAGTTTCAAGAGGATGAGAAAGAATGTGGTCACTAAGGTTGATAGTTAATATATTATCCTGGGATGACAGTGGTGATAGTTTAGACGTTTTGAAATTCTGAGTAAATTGCAAAACAGAATCTCAGCCTTCAATTGACTATTAGTCTGCTATCATGGAGCTTAGTCTATGAGTTTTTCCTGAATCAGATGAAATATTTTGAATGATATATAAGAAAGCCCTTGGGTAAAATATACATCATGAATAAATTATAATGGTCAACATGAAAGTCTATTCACAGGAAGCATTATCAATCAACATATGTGTCTTTTGAGAGAGATTTAAGGCTGAGGCTTTTAAAAGAGTATAAGCAATCCATTTCTCTTCAATTTTCAGAGAGAATTGAGGATATATGTATCTATATATAACAAACTCTTTTAAAAATCCTAGCCTAAATTCTCAACAGAGTAAAAAATATAGGACTTGATATTGCACCCTGATGCTCGTATAAATAGTCCAACGTTGATATGTGTATTCTTTGCCTTATCAGACCTTCCTGCATCTTAATATCTCTGGAGAACTGATTCTGTCAGGAGGATTCTGATCCTGACCGACTGTTGCCATGGTATTGGGTTATTCTGGGCTGTGATGAAGAAGAACAAACAAATCTGAAAAAAGGAACCGGCTTTAAAGTGTATTCTCAAGCCACAGTGCCGGAGACTAGTTTTTGAAAATTAGAGCTTGATTTTTGTACTACGTGGCACTTGTTCAATACCTCTAAAAATATAGTGATAACCAGAAATGTTGTATACATATATCAATAGAGAAAAATCAGGAAAATAAAATCTGGCCAATTCTTACACTATTTGAAACTGTTCCTTTTCATTTGATACTATTATCCCTGCACCCAACTGAAATCCTCAACATTTGAAAGAACAAAACTTTTTTGCAGATCATATTCTTGTTTTACTAGGCGCTTTCCTGAAGCTGGTGGGAGCAAATTTACATCTTTTTAATGTTAGTGAGATTTTGGATTGACTGCATAACAAGGAGTTTATACCTGTTACTTATCCCTGGATAGTAACAAAACTCTTATGCTTGTTGGTACTCATTCACTTGCAAGTTATCTGTGTGTGCTGAAAGTGCTGCAGAATTTTCTTGAAATGCATGAAACAATATTTTCTGTATGCAGGCACTAGTATAATAATTTTGTATTTTTAGAAGACAGAGCTCCCTTGGAAGGAAAAGCAGGAAAAAACATTCTATGGGAAATCCAGGTGGTGTATTACCAAGGATGATGACCCCAGAAGGATGCACAAGTTTCAGCAAGTAGTATTTAAGACCGTAAAACAAGTGATGTAAAATTATGTAGGGAATAGGGGAAATTTTCCGCAAGTTCATTATTTACAGGTGGAAAACTTTGTTTGCCAAATTACTGATCATGTTCTTGTTCCACAGGCAGAATTCACAGCCATGAGGGACCAATATATGCGAGGTGGAGAAGGCTTCATTATCTGCTATTCCATCACAGACCGTCAATCCTTTCAAGAAGCTGCTGAATTTAAGGAACTCATTTATCGTGTCCGGCACACTTACGACATCCCCTTAGTGCTAGTGGGAAACAAAATAGATCTTGAAGAGTTCAGACAGGTGAGCAACTTCTCTGCTAGTTTTGGCTTGGTTTTCCTTGGCTGCCTCAGGGATTTCTATAGTGTATATTGCACAATACTACTGAGAATTTTTAGCACGAGATGAGAGTTAAACAAAAAGAAACACATTAAGATTGGTAATAAATTTAGGAATTAGCAGTACTTTTCATTCATACATTAGGGATCTTAAAGTAGTCTTGGCTAATCACATCCAAATATTCTTCATTTTTACTTAAAGAGAAATCCCACTACAATTTTTGGAAGTTATATGAAAGTTCAGCATGGAAGTAGGTTCAGTCAGGATTTTTTAAATACATTCAATAGGCTTAATTAAAAGTTTCTCAGACTGAAAAAAACCCACTTAGGTTAAAATAAAGAACTAGATGTAAGACTATCTTTACTTGAAAAGTCAGTAGCTGCGTTATTAGTGTTCAAGTAAGATGGGGACATGAAAGACAACATTTGAGTCAACCTATCCTGTAGAACAGTAGATTTCTTTCACTATGATATCATTGACTGTGTATCTGTCAAGGACTTTAGTAATCTTTGGTTAATCATTTACTTTTGCTTCCCTTCTGTTCTCTCCATGTCGTTTGTGTTGATGTGTGTGTATGCAAAGAATGAGTTGGAGAGAGACCATCTGACTAATGGCTTGGTTGTGACCTTGTACTGAATGGAAAATACACTTAATATTAAGCAGAACTTAGAAAAAGGGGAAAAAAAAGCTTTTCCTCTAGGGAAATATTAAGAGACTCTTTATACACACTGCAATTGCTTTCAAATGACAGATTTCTGTGCAGACACATGTAATAGTTAAATAAAATGGTAGTTTTCAGTTCTTTAGCACCTGTGCTCACATGATCCTGTCTACTCTTTTCCACTTATCCTGTCATTCTTCTCCCCATTTCTTTGTCTTATTTCTTCTACCTGAAGAAAATCCAAGGCAGTATTAGACTGAAATTAGTCCTGAAGATCTAATGATGTACATTTAAACTTCATTTCTGTTTCCAGATCATTTAATTTCTCCCTAAATCATGCTGTGACAAAACCTTAATAGTGATAAACCAGTTGCAGTTTAACACGCAGCTTGAGACTTCAAATAACAGTGCCATGTGCATCACCAAGTACAAACTATATACAGCTTCCTGAGTACTTATAGAACAGATGGGGGAGGGATGTGGATCCAATTATTCTGCTGAGCAAAGAGGACACTGCACCTGACACCAACAGAAATAGGAACCTATGGTTAACTACGGTGAAGATTTCAGGAATGCTCTATTCACTAAATGATATGAAAACTCTTTGAAGAAGGTTATATTTGGTATTCAATGCATATAATGAATGGATGCTTGATTTAAACCTTTTACCTGGTTCTTGATAACATTATCTGGTCTCCCATAAAGGAAAATTAGTGTGTGTCAATATCTGAATTGGATATCACAAGTAGCACTCCAGATTAAAAGGCATGGAGAGGCTCTTGGGAAAAATATTAGAAATTGTTTCTTTCAGATGTGGCAGAAACACAAAATCTGTTACGCAAGGTTGTCATTGAAGATCTTGCCTGACTGTACATCAAGAAAGTTCTAAATTGTGGTCTTATTTTCTAAAAAAAAAACTTTCAAAGATCCAGGATTTAGGTCTTCAGAATTTCCTCCACAGCCCCTTTAGAGCTATCAACAAGCACAACAATATTAAAAGGGTTTTCTCAAATATTCTGCAACACAAACATTGAGCCAGGGGAGATCCTTACATCAAAGATTAGTAAGATAATGCAATGCAGATCTGTTCCTTTGAATAAAGCACTTGAATATGACTATACCTACACAAGCAAGCTACACGAACCAATAAGAGTAGAATTGTAGAACAAAGCACTTTATTCTGAAGCCTACATTTTTTTAATTTAGTTTTAATTTTGGACTAACTCTACTGCCACTGAGTTGTATGAGTTGTGCGCCTGGAACACATTTTCACTTCAATTTAATCCATAGAACAGGTCATCTTCTCAGAGAACACTCCACAACTCAAAGCAGAACACGATTAAGTGGGGGTAATGGGGAGAGACCACTGAGTGCCTCTCTGACCTAGTTAAACCACTAGTGTGTGGGAGATCACCCATGTGCCTGTTTTTAGGTGCATATTAATGAAGTTTGGCAGCTCATTATTTCAAGATTGAGATGTGATATTGTGCTGTATATTTAACTAACACTGAAATAAGTTATATATGCACTTACCTGTTAGGTTAAGAAATATCTAAGTAATATGACAAACTGTGGTAAAGTAGATTGAAAGGAATCTTTTCAAGGTCTTGTACTCTAGTTACGACCTCATTAATAACAGTGCTTGGATGGTCAAGAGTGGTAGCCAGCTGACTCTGGGGTGACAGAACAATGAGCTGAAAATGTACAGCATTAACGTATCAATGAATAAACAGTGAGGTACACAAACATATCAGATTCAAATAACTGAGAAAAAGTAGGTGTTAGAATGCAATTAACGAGATTGGAATTTGTCCAGGGCATCAAGGTTAATATTGTTGCTTTTTCTAACAACATTTTTCTCCTATGAAATTCATTAAAGCTACTGTAATGTTATTCACAGTATTTGGAAACACAGGATTAAGTTCAACATGCCTGGGCATCATTTCCATTTAATGACAATTCCACGATGAACAGACAGGCTGTAGTAGTTCAGTCAGACAAAGCTCTTGTTTGAAATATGATCCCCCACATAATACAATTAATGATGTATGTCACTTGCCTCACATCTGTCAACAGGACTACAAGAATAAAACTAATCTGCAATTAAAATTTTGTGCTAGGAGATACACTGCTGAAAAAACAAACCCAACAAGCTTATTATTTTAAAATAATATTTTTATTTTCTGATGGCTTCAGTGAAATTATTACTGTCTTTAAGTATGCCTGTCATTTTTAACACCTTAAGAAATGAGTTTGTCTGTTCTCCTTGTTAAAAGAACAGAATTACATCCATCAGCCTAAAGAATAAATTCTTTTCATTTTCTCTGAAACAATATGGGGGAACAACTGTGAAGCAACTGTGGGGAAAAAATATAACTCATTATCTTGATGTGCATATCCAATCAGCTGGCAAGGCTCTCTCCATCCTCCCATTTATCCCGTAGCTGTGTCTGGTCCTTCCTGACCTTGTTCTGCTTTGTGGTCAGAGATTCACTGGGAAAGTGAATAGGCCTAAATGGTTAAGGCATTCATCTACATTCATTCCTTGATTTTTCAGACATTGCTCTAAAAAATATTATTAGATGTATTTTTGTTCCATAGCCAATTGAAGTAAAAAATAGAGCACAAAGTGCTGGATAAAATGTTTTAATTTCAGTGCTTTTGAACATCAGAGACATTAGATTAATAAAAATAGGTTATATATGCCTTTTAATGTCATTAGAATTTCATAAACATTCAGAACTAGCTAATATGCAGCACAATAGGTACTTTTACTTCAGGTAAGTTTTGTCACTTTACCACAGATGAACATTTGATTCTTACTGATGTATAAAAGCTGTAAATACTTAATTAAAATACTTTAATCTTCATGAAAGTATTATAAACTACTGATTATATTTGAGTTCATGCCAGGCGGCCATAAATTAAAATATTTTATAATAAAGACATGACACTATTGAAAGGTTGTTTGAGAAAATATCCACAGGTCTTTGTCTACTCATCATTGTAATATATTATATTCAGCAACTCAGAGGAAAACTAGCTACATAAACTCCCATGAACAATGTGCTGTCGCTCTAAGATGGAAGAAATAGGTATTTTCTAACAGCTTTTTTCAAACTTTTAATGTAGATGTGAGAGTCCTTTCAGAGATTGTACCATCACAGAAATTGCATAGCCTTCATAGAGCAGCTTATCCCATACACTTTTGTTTGGCCCCGGAGGAATAAGTTTTGAGTTCTGTCGAGTCCATGGAAAAGAAGCTGATGCCCATTGAGCCCAAGGTTATGAGGGCAGCTCACGCTTCATTCAGCTCTCAGCCTCTCTGGGAAGCCTGTCATCAAAGCTGTTAGTTTTGCCAGGACAGTCTTGGTCGTGAAAAGAATTATGCCGTTGTTTACCCTTCCATATATGAGTTGCCTTATTGGCTTCAAATACGAAGATGAGCAGAAGCAGTGCTTTGGAAAACATCTTCTTGTGTCTCTCTCCACCTACAGCTCCCCTCCTTCAGTAGGAAATAGGAAAAAATATGAAATATGTGTTTAACATGGAACAATATCTTATTTGGAAATGAAATTAATTATAGGTCTTCGTAATATTTCCTTTCTATGTTTCTGTTATACCATAAGATCATTCTCAAACCAGGATTACAGCAGCTCAGTAAATTCTCACGATCCGAACCAGCTGCCTGCAGAACATTCTTACTTCAATGAGGCTTTATTCTGGATTTTTTTTTAAGATGATCTGACTGGCTATCAGATAGTCTGAGCGTCGATTTCTAGTTTTCTCATTTTGACAGTTGCTATATTTTCCTGCTGGCTTCCAAAATCTTGAAATATCTGTTGAGTTTAAAAAACTGTATTTTTTTTCTCTTAACGTGTTTCGATTTAGTTTATTTTATATGAATAATTATTCTGTATATTTCAAATATTTTCAGTCTATACCTTCTGGTGTCTGGCTAAGAAACTGAAAATACTTATAGAATATGATAATATATATAATTATATTTTCATTTTTGAGTGAATGACAATGAAATATTACTTACTAGATGCTCTCTTACTCATATTAATTGTGAAATTACAGTATTCTGAACTACTTAATCATCTGGTTGAATGCCTTTGCTTTTGTGATTAAAACTACTTGCAATTTTTATATTGTCCTTTACCACCAACAATTTCATTTTGTCTTGAAGACATTTGAGTGGAAGAGTCTGCCTGATGAAGACTGCTGTTTCCAGTTTATCAGCCTGGTGCCTGACACAGAGAGAACAGTTTCATTGTTTCTGTGGGAAATGCATTTTCTGCTATTTACTGAGAAAGAATAGTATACATTTGAGCGAACATTAGACTAAATGAGTTTGCCATATGCTCTGTTGAGTCCAGAAAAACAAGAATTATCACATATCATAGAAGTTTATCATAACATGAGACTAATCTGCCTCTGAAGATGTCTGTCTTTCTGTTGGTTGTAGAAGGCATGGATGACTAACTTCCAAGTCATTATACGGCAATACTTGGATGAGATGAAGACTAACAAAATTGTTTGTGACATCCTTTAATTTAAGAATCTAAACTCTTTGATGCATTCTGTTTTCATTGTTGCTGCTAACTACAGGATAGACTCCTGAAGCATGTTCACTTGTCATTGGTTTCAGAATGAATAAAATATAATATATAGTTATTCTTAAGTGGTGATTCCTCGTAGAGATTTAGACTTGATGTGAGGAAAAAGTTCTTCACTGAAAGGATGATTGGCCATTGGAATGCGCTGCCCAGGGAGGTGGTGGAGTCACCGACCCTGGAGGTGTTTAAGAGGAGACTGGATGAGGCACTGAGTGCCATGGTTTAGATGATGGGTTGGTGTTAGCGTTGGTGTTAGTGTTGGGTTATAGATTGGACTCGATGATCCCGGAGGTCCTTTCCAACCTTATGATACTGTGATACTGTGATACTGTGATACTGTGATTAGTGTGAGCTGTGATCTTACAATTCTCAGATGTATTCAGGCAGGCTTAAACTAAATAACTGCAAAAACCTGTTGTTAGACCTAATGGAAACAACTAAGAGGAGAATATGGCACAGAACAAAGCCACCTATTTGAACGTTTCAACGAATTTTCAGATTAAATCATTCATAACTCTTGATGTCATTTTGGATGCTCATTTTCCATGGACATCCATGCAGTTCCATTTTACTAGCATGAATTCTTGTTGAAAATGAGCTACATTTGTGAGGAGCTAGTTATCTTCATCACTTACATTTACTTCTCTGCATATTGGTATTCCCACATTAAATGTTACCGTACTCTTCCATTGCTCTTCAAGATCTGAAAATGCAAGACATTTTTACTGTTTAGATGGAGCTATGACAGTTGTCTGAATATTTGGAACTAAAACCAAAGAAGCTGTCATGATAATTTATTATCTTAGAAAAGTGTCAAAACTTTGATAATCACTTTCTTAGACTGCAAAAATATATATCTGGATTCTGTCATGTTCATCGATACCTATAATTTCTATTTATTTTTTAATGATCTTGATTTTTCAAGATTTCTTTCACACTGTTCAGTGTCCTGGGAAATCTTCCTTACATTGTTCAGTGTTCGTCCCATCCTCCAAAAAACCCCATCATTTGCACTTTTCTATAACAATGGAATTGTAGAAGTCAGTTTGGCAGCTGTAGTAGTAGCAGAAGATGAAGTAGTAGCTGTATCTGTAGTAGAAGGAAATTCTACTATCGTTAACTATCTATAGCAAATGTTCATTTATACATTCTTTAAATTTTCATCTTTACAATGCTTTCACATTTCCACAAAAAAGCCCCAAACCACCGCTTCATATTACCCAGGCTGCAGTAAACACAATCAGACACATAGACAATTGTAATGAAATTTTTGGCTCGTTTCTTGATTCATAATTGTGTTAACCTTTAGTGAACCTTCAACACAAAGCAGAAGACGTTTGAAGGAGATTAAGATCCAGATAACAGCTTGCTCTATCAAAAAAGAAACAACAGCTGAACTGTAGATAAAATGTGTATGTATATAACAGAAAGCCTGGATTTTCAGAGATAAAACCTGAGGAAACTAACTCCTTATAACCAAAGCAAGGCAACACAAAATATGTAGCACTAAGGAAGGTGCTGCAAGGTCAAATCACGGCTAGGGATACTGAACAACAACACACTTTACAATTTTTTAAATTCTCCAATACTTTTCACATCTAGTGCTCAAACATCACCTTCCAACGCAGAGATTCTGTCCTCCCCATGTACCAAATCCTGACTTGGCATGGCCATGTTTGACTCCAGTGAGAGAAGGCCTGGGAGGAGAAGTGGGAAGCTAGAAATATGGTCTAACCTCGTCTTCCTGATCTGGATTGCTCCTCAAGGTGAACTTAGGACTATGAGATATGTCCCTTCAGGCTTTAAATTGTGACATTGGCTGTTATGAAGATGTTAATGCACTTTTCAATTGGCAGATGTGCTAGCAGGAACTTTCTTCTTAACTAAAGCAAGCAAGTGCTGTTGGAAAAATACCCAAACAAGGCTTCTACAACACAGCCTTGTGTAGGGCTTGTTTATGAGTTCAGGATGGTGTTGCATTCTGCCAGCATTCAAGAAGCATTTGGACAATGCCCGCAGTCACATGGTGTGAATGTTTTGAGTGTCATATATAGGTGTAGGAATTGGACTTGATGATCCTTTTGGGTCCCTTCCAAGTGGGGTAATTCTATGATTCTATGCATTCTTCAGAGCCTCTCAGAGCAAAACACATTGATTACCCAGTGAACACAAAAACAGATATACAGCTTTCAAAGAAAACCGTAGTAGTATAATTTGTTGGTTTACTAGGGCTTAGTTAAGAGTATGAAAAGGTTCCTCTGCTGGAAAGAAAAATTTGCAAGGAAGTTAATTATCCTTTAAGAATTTCCATAACTCATTTTTTGCGAGCACAGAATGCTGTAAGAGGATACTGTGTGTAACTCTCACTATGGTTCCTGCCTTGCTGCAGGTGTAGTTCTCCAAACATAAAATTGCAAAATTTCATTTTATTAATTTTGTTTAATTGATGGAATCTTCATGGTCTTCTCTGTGACTCTTCCTCCTGCACACTGCGCAGAAACCAGGCATCAATCTGTTCTCAATGCAGAAATGAGAAATGCATGAACACACCACATCAGGCAGTACTAATTGGGACACAATTTTCCCTCTCCACCATCTATGCCTGAGGCAATATGACCTCCCATCTCTTTCAATTTTACCTCTCATTTTCTCCAAAGGGGCAGACTTAAGTGGAAGAGAATGGCATGCAATGGCATCATATCTTTTTAGGTACATGCTGCTATTTTTACTTCAGCAAAATCAAGGTTTCAACCTAACATATACATTATTTACTACTGTTCCAGTTCAGGAAACTATTTAACCATATACTTAATTAGAATGCAACTAATGCATGTACTTCAGGTTAATTTGCACTTGAGCAAAGACGCTGTCCTGAAAGTGAGACAGTAATGAGCAACTTTGTGAAAACGGAAGTCCCTTGGCAGAGAAGCAGGTTTATACAGGAGGTAATATCTACTGAGTGCATTGTTTATATAAAAATGTGAATTATTGGTAGAAAAATTCTGTGATTTTGCAATAGTAACTCAAATTACTTTAAAGAAGACATTTTGCCAGATATTAATTGCAGCTCATCATAGTGTCACAAATAATAAGAGCATGACCTAACATTTAAAGAAAAGATTAATCAGTTTAATCATATTTAGTTTTTGCAGATTTGCATGTATTATTTTTTTCCTAGATGAATTAGTAATTTAGAGAGATTTATTTTTATCCAGATCTAACAACTTGACTAAGAATAGCAGCATGTTACCTTCACACCCTGTAATGTTATTTAGATGATGCAGTCATGGTAAGAAAAAAAAAAAATTAAAAAAGCCCAAAGAAGTCTTAGCTAAAAAAACAGTCTTAAAAGCAAAATTAAAAGGAAACTATCTCCATGTTTTATCCATTCTAGAAAATTCCAACTTTTCAACCATAATGTCCCAGTTTTACACTCTAATATCTAAATAATATGACAGCTTCTAAATCTCGGAGTAAATTGTTTGATACAGCATAGTTAACTCAAGAAATTCAAGGAAATTACGTATTACAAAATAACACTAAAGCACATTACTATAGTCGAAACTCAAGATGTTAAATGTCTATAAAATATCAGAACTCAAGTTCTGGTGTTGCAGTCGTTAACAGTATTTTTCATACAGTTTTACTGATCAAAACACCACATCTAGTCTGGGAGTTAGGGTATAGTATATTTTTTATTTAAAATCACTCACTGTTGAAGCTTATAAGGTTTAACATCTTCATTCACCTTGTCCTGATGGGTGTTATTTCAAGAAGGAAAAGATGATGGGCATTCCCTCTTTTATTGTCACATTTGTTTCCACAGATGCTCAGGGATTATTCTTTCTCTCTATTTTTATGTCATTTTTGCCACCTAATACAATCCAAAAATATTAATGACAAAAATAATATGTCATGTCATGTTTCTTTAAATTCTTTAGTACAAGTACTGACACAAAATCAGGGGTGTTGTTGTGTATGTCTGCATGTTTTAACATTGTAATGTAACACCAACAATTTGCTCACTATAGGATATTCAGCAGCAGTACAGGCCACCCTTTGGGTATTCCTGTCACATATAGCTAGTCATTGAAACTTTAAATTTGCTTTACATCTCCTCTGAGCTGGTGGGGAAGACAGTGTCTTTGCGTTTAATGATTTCTGTTATTACCAAAACCATGGGACAACTCTTCCATTCTTTTCTGGCTATGACTTCCACAATTTCTTCTTTTCTTATTATTAATAGAGTAAAATTTATCTTTTCCTGATAGCTCACTCTTTTTCAGATTTTCAAATCGGAAGAATTCCTGAGATACGTATGATTTGTTGGATTTTTTTCCCCATCTGAAATCTGAGCAATGTTACCCTAGACTCTTTTTAGTCTTAGCCCACTTAAACTACTAAACTACAGAAAAAATCTAGTCACCTTCCTGTCGTTGTATCAAACCTTCCTAGTGATTTCTTCAAATGATACACAAGCTATTGCACAAAGTCCTGGTCTATTTGCCACTCAAGTCAAACACAAAGCAAACACTGATTGCAGTGTAATGGGCTGGGATGTATGACCAGATTCTCAGAATTTTCTGGGCATTTTCACTTAATGAATTCTGAATTGATGCGCAGAAGTGGTATTTCCAATCTCTTTTGCTTTCTTTTATGAGAAAATTATGAACTATGAAGAGTATTTTGTGGGTTTTCTCCATTTAATTTAAAACAAAGATAATTTTAATAGTTTTTTTTAATGGTATACTTGTTATAGATTGGGAAAGTGCTTTTGTGTTTGTTGGAGTCAGAAGAGAAGATAGAAGAGCAAGAGACTGGAATAGGAGGTAGAAGTGATCTATGCCTTCATTGGAGTGAAATAAACATTATGTTCATCAAATTTAGTGGCATCGGATTCGATTTTGTCTGCAGACCTCTGAAGCTACATTCCCAATGCAGAAATACTTCTTATGGAGAGATTGTATTCCCTACTTATTCCAATTTGTTTTCCATCTGAAGTGAATGAGATGTTTTCAATGAAGATTACCTGTGAATACTAGATGACTGGTGATACCAATGAACCGCCTCAGGATTATAATTCTCTCAAAACCAGGAGGCATTAAAACTTGAGAACATTCTGATCTCATATTGAGGATCTGTAGTTCTGAGATCCCCTGAAATCTGTCAGAAGAAAAGGAGGAATGGGAGACTAACAAAAAACATAGATGGGTTAACAATGCTTTGGGATCAGTGAGACTGGAGCCTGAAAGTGGTTTGGGAAACAGCAAGTGGGACTTCAGACGTGGTGCTACAAAGAAAATCCTTCTTATGCTCTTGAATAATTGCTGTGTAAGACTTTGTAACTATTTAGTGTTGCCATAATTCTGAATATTCAGACAAAGAGTAGTTCACTGCTATGTCTAATGCCTTTGTGCCTCATGTGATAAACACTTGAGCATGTGAGGAGGAAGAAGCAGAAGACAGGGAGGGCACGCAGGTCTCAGTTCATTAATTAATCCTTTCCTCGATGAAAGCATATGCTTCAGTCCTTTGAATTTTACTGAGAAGGAACCAGTGCTGGAGAATTTTGTTTAAGTATAATTTTTTGTCAGTATATTTTTCTCTTCAAAATCTGAGGAATCTGGATTATGGAGCTATGGCTAGATGGAACAATGTCGAAAGTCTCCTCATACTCTTTTCTGAAAAACTTTCCTGACATTCTTAGTAATGAGTGAAAAAAGTAGAGGTTGTAAGAACTGAATTTTTGTCCATGCCAATCTTACATCTATCTGAGGTGCAATCAGTTTCTCAGAACATGCTGGAGAAAATCCTGCTGTGTATACTACTGTTCTGCATAGAGAAAGAGTGCTTCATTCTCCAGGGCTACCAACGTGGAATCATTTCCGTCATTTAAATTCAACACAAAGAAAAAATATTTGCTTTACTAATTTTGAAACCAGAGCACATAAAAACAGTATTTGTCTAATTGTCTGATATTTTCAACATGAAAAAAACCAAAAAAAAAGAGAAATTGATTTTTTATAGAGCAAAGCTAAAAAGGCCATAAGGGGAAAAAAAAGAACTTATTAAAAACATCATAAACCACTATAGAATAGTCCTAATAGGAATTCTTTATATCCTTTATTCACTTAAGTTAAAGGTTTGCTATTATGGGAACTTACACACTAGTACAGAGATCTTTAATTTTTTAATTAGCATGTTCCTTAACCTTGTGACTAGATAGTCTGTTCTTCCAAAGTGTGTTTCATTAAACCAAGAAAGGGTTGGAATGACTATTTTTCATCAAAAAGTAAAACCAGAAGGAAGCAGTAGAAAGCTTCACAGATTAAAATCTCTGGTAGAAAACAGTGCTGTAGAATACCACTGATAGAGAGATGATAAATACAGTAATAAAAAGAAATCCTATGGTACCTGAAATAAAGTAGTAAGCTGTTACTAATAGACTCCTTAATGTCATTAGAACATATTAAGCCTTCCACTTCTTCAATGCATGGTTTTATTTGTCTGGATAGCGAACACAGATAGTCAGAAAATTTAGTTTATCTCCATTTTTTTTTCTATATTATTGAGAGTAACAACTATCTCCACATCGTATCTTTTTTTTCCCATTTTTGACTCTCATTGAATTTCTGTCTAAGGTCTGAACAAAGTCAGTAATGTTCTGCCTTTACCTTTCCCCTCATCTGTGGTTTTCCTTGATGAATAACGTACCTAAAACAAAAGAATTTGTGATATTTACATTCTACGCAATCACAGGAAAGAAGGAGTATGCTGAGGTGATTCTGAATAATAGAAATTTGGGTACCTAAACATGGAAAATGGGATTATGACGCTAAGTTTACTCATTATTTATATCAGAATAAGAGTGATTGTTGTAGAAGATTTTCAGTCTGAACATAAGCTTCCCAAAACTTAGAATTAGGACTTAAAATTTGAAATTTTCTCTAGTGGGCTGTAAAACCAGTACCTGGGCAGCTTACAAAAAATCTTGGAAATGACAGGTTTTAGAGCTAACTGATAATACAAATGGTAACAAATCATCAGGAACAGATTGTATTCATCCAAGAGTTCTAAAAGAATTAAAGTATAAAATTGCTAACTATTAACTGTGTTTATAATGGAATCAGCACCAGGGAAATAGAAGATGGCAAGTTCTGAACAGTTCTGCGAGCCATAGACCAGTAAATCTGACTTTTGCTGAGCAAATTAAGTTACTACAAGAAAGAACACAAATAACAAGTACATGAGTAAATATTTTTTTACAGGCAGAAGTCATCATGGTTTTCACAGCGGTTACTCATGCCTAACAAATCTTTTAGAGTTTTTTATTAAGTTAAAAAAGATATGGTGTTCCAGTTGTTAAATTTTCCTTAAATTTCCTAAGAGGTTTATGTGAATAACAAAAATAAATTCAAGGAAGACGTGTCACTTGTTCATAATTGTCGAAAGGCAGGAATAATCTCTCAAAAATGAACAGAGATTGTCTTTGTAATTACATGTAGATACAGATATTCCAGTTTTAGATACGTCCATTAGTAACAGGAAAATAGTAACATTTTCACTGATAATTAATTCTATTTTGTCACAAAAAATGACAGTAGACCATACTGAGGTTTATGAATAAATCCTAATGTATTTAAAGCTTGAATGATAAGGTGAAATTCAATGCTGAAGACTAGAAAGCAATAAAGGGACAACTATGAAAAGAAAAACAAGGCAAAAAGTGCAAACAAGATACTTAGAAGTACTACTAACTGATTACTGTCAGCTCAATGCTTTGTAGGAGCTAAAAAAACAATCTGAAATATTAGCAACAAAATAGAGAAGAGGGTAGAACAAAAAAAAATGCTACATGTCCCTAAACATTGCTTAAATACTGGGAGAAGTGGTAGTGTCCTCTTGCTCATTCTGATCAAAAGTGATGCAGTAGAGTTTCCAAGTATCGCAGCAGATAGTCAAAGATAGTCTGGGATATTAAAAAGCTTCCATATGCGGCTACATTAAATAAATATTGATGTTTCAGTAAGGAAACTTGGAGAATTTTGAAAAAGCCAAAAAAAATATAAGTAAATAAAGAATACTAGTTTTTTCTCACAATACAAGATTTGGAAGTAATTAAGTTATTAGCTGATTAACCAGGTTTATGGTAAACAAATTGCAATGCTTTTCTACACTAAAATATAGAAATAATTTCTGATTGTAAATGGAAAAGGTTTTTTTTTTAATGGATTAATATATTTATTAAACCAGCCATCCAAGGAGTATTAAAGAAAAACGTGACATTTCTAGCTCAAAGTGCCTGAGCCTTAGATTCCCAGAAGCTTCAGGGATATAAGAATAGTGTTCTCTACGCTTCGTCTGTTTTCATGTCCTGTCTCTAAGCAAGTTTTTGATGTTAATGATAGCATGGGGGACAAGAGAAAACCGTGGGTTGATTTTAGCATCACTGCTCTTCTCCTATAGCATAAGCATAAAAAGAGGAACCACAAAATCCAATATTACTAAGGAAAACACACAGAAGTCTCATGAAAACATACATTTACATAGATATTTCAATTTACATGCTCAAATGTAATACATTAACATGTATAGCAAATTAACATAGCGTTAATATAGAGTAACCACTGTAATTATGGTATGATCATGTGATTATTATATAATCATTGGTATTATATGATAATTACTACTGGTTGGTACATTGTTTCCACTGGGACTCTTTATTATTGATTCTTTGTTCCATTTTCTAAGATACTCTATTTTCCAAGAAAAGGTCAGTTTGGTACAGAAATCTATACTACCAAGTAGTACAGAACAGCGTCCCTGAGAGTACTTTCTTTTCAAAAGTATATGGAACTTTTAATATCCGTTTATTTTCTCTTTAAGTACAAGGAGATTCTTAAAAGCAGTCACATTTACTAGAGCAGTTTCCAAAAAAGGAAAATCAAAGAATTGTCAAATGTTGACAGATAATACAATTCAAACTAACCATTTCCAGAAATTTTCTTATGTGTGTCGTTGTGTTCTCTAACTTAATGTAGTTATTAAATATGCATACAAGGCAGGAGTCACGAGAGAATACGGAATGATGTCAAGAGTCCAGGAATCCTGACTTTTACTCATCAGATCAAAATGCCAGATAATATTGTCTCCCCTGTGCATGATTATGTGCTTTGTGTCATTTCACAGCAGAAAATAACAAGTAGTAACGGGTGGAGAGATTCACTGATGCATCTGAGGAGCCAAGCTCAAAAGCCTAAGGCTGACATTGCCTTTCAAAATAATTTTCTCTGTGAGTATTTGCAAACAGATGTCAAGCTAGAGAAAAAGAAATGATCAGCAGTGCCACAAGTTTGATGTCCTCAATGCTTCACTAACTGGATGATTTCCCATTCTGGACTAGTGGCTCATTAAACCTGTCTTTTAATGTACAGTCATAAAGATGACTATACAGAAAATAAATAATTAAGACTAGTCAAATAGAAGGCAAATGATCTACGTGACCCCATTTCTCTAAGATAGCAAGGGAGAAATTGGAATCTAAAGACCGATATAGGAACACGTAAAAAGTGTTCGTTTTCTGTAGCACAGAACTGAGATGTTTATAGCAATGTGGGGAAAACATCATGCATATAGACAGAGCTACTACCCTAATTATCTGATGTGCCAGAAAGGAGAAATGAAGCGTATTTCCTGTGCTCTCAGTTTTACATTCACTTTTCTCCCAAGAGGAGGAGTGTGGATAATGTTGCCTTTGAAGCTGCATGTTTAGTGATGGAGCACTCTTGTAAGTTTGTGTTTACTTTGAGGAAAAATCGTTGATTTCTGTTACATATCAAGATGATCTGAACTTTCAGAGCTGACATTGTTGAATTGAAAACTTTGCACTCCCCATAACTTAAAACATTATACTTGACAATCAGGCACAGCTAAAAATAAGTGAAAAACAATGTCCTGCTATACTTTGTCTTTCTTTTTAATAAACTTTATTTTTTTTTAATACTGTTACTTTCTAGAGGTCCTTCTCCAAGGACAATGACATGCAGGTAGACCTTTCCTTTAGTTTCAATATACTTAAAAATGGAGCTGTAGAAACTCAGAAATAATATTGTTGTTTCAGTCAGGAGGAATAACAAGTAAAGTTGACAGTACTGAATCTTCAGTATCTTAATGGTTACTGGGCCTTATATAGTTACAAAATTAAAAGATACAAATATTATAATGACTTTGAGCTGCAGCTTTGACTACTGAGACATATTAGAGATGTTTGGCAATTACCACTTTTTTCTCATTTCCCAAAGCTGAAAATAAGGCCACTGCATTTGGTTGTTCAAGAAGACTCTGAGTGATTTGAGTCATTAACCTAGTGTGAAATGTGTTTTTAAAAGCAGGCTACTTTTCCTGAATAATGAATGCTTATTCTACTCTATTCATCTCTTTATGCAGTTTCCTTCCATGATATTTACAATTCTGTAAACATTTTTTTAGATAAATATATATTGCAGCATCTGTTTGCCTGTTGGAATCTAACATGGACTTCTGAAGTTACTACTCATACTAAATGACTGCAGGTATTCACAAGATATACTGTCATATATTATAATGTGCTATACCCCACTATTTAATGGACTATACCTCACAATTTTTCTGCCTTAGTTTCTCAAAATAAAGGTTAGAAATCAGTACCAAGATTGATGACCTGGTCCTAAAAATAAGTCTAATCTAGTAGCCTTGAATTTTAATGATCTTTGAATTTAATACCTTTTCTGAGCTTGTGTAGTCTGAGATCACAGTCTGTCTTTCATTGGGTGTTTTTGTGGTGTCTATAGAAGAATGGTCTTATGGTCAATATAAATTAGGTACCTATGTACTGGTAGCAGTTATGTAAATGTTTCTTATGTTGCCCCCTCCACCATCTCAAAGAGAGAACTGGCTTCCTTTGGAAACAGAAATATTTTTGCTTCTGTGTGAGAATTGCAACTAGTTATCACGTTTTTTGCATTGCACAAAATCTGGAAGATCTATACCACTTGCTTAAAAAAACCCAGTAGACATGTGACTCATATAACTCTAGAAAGCCTTGTTTCCTGGAGAAAGTGCTTCCCCCAAGTATTAGATGTCACTCTGGATTAAGCAAGGCTTTCTTAAAGGGTTTCTTTATTTCAGTCTCCTAGTACTTGTCTAAATGTTGAACTGCAGATGATCAGAAATAAAAGAAGGGGTGTTTTAAAAATTTTTTTACATTAGTTGTGTTGGAATCAATTACTCATCTGTTGCTTGAGTCCTCTCTTTGTCAGCGGTGTTGGTAGTGGGGATTTTTCTATGACTGATACACAGCTTTTATTTTTGTGGCCAGCATTCTAAAAAAATTTTGTCAAGAATCAGTAAACATCTGCGTGTTTCAGTGAAAAATATACATTTAAAATGTCTTTAGTAACAAAAGACCATGAATGTGGAAACTGATAAACAGTCTGTAATTTCTGTTAACAACTTTATAATTCTTCCTTTCATTTTTTTCTTTTAATTCCTTTTCTTTGAGCTTTCTCTTGTGTTTGGTTCACAGAAGCATCATTAAATTACAAAGCCTAGGAAATAAATCAGATGATTTCTTTTTAACAGAAGATTAATTTGTTGTGCTGTAGATAAAATAATGTTTTAATGATAATTAGGGTTACATAAATAGTTTTCAATAAGAAAGATTAATGCAATTTTGATAACCATTACAGGAAAATATTGAGAGTAAACTGCTAATACACTAGCATCACTGATTTTACGAACTCATTTTATTTCAATTCCTGCTGTCATATAACACAGTATCTTTGAATGTTGCAGAGGCATAAAAAAATAAAATTTTCTACACAAAACAGAATGGTTAGGAATGTGCAGTGAAAAGTGTCTGAACAATTATGTAAATTGTTTTGATTCTTGGAAAACCAAGTCTAGCTAAGCATTTAAGTTTTACTGTGATATTTTTTATTAGTATTTTGATTTCACTTTTAATGGAAGCTATTTTGTGTGTGGCTTAACCAGAAGATTATATCGTAGCTAGCAAGAATGTTAACATAATTTTTGGTACACTGCATTAATAAAACAAGTGTAATGAGCCATAGTGGTGTGCAATATCAGGTCAATGTGAGAATTAAACTGCAAGTAATTATAATACTAAGATTTGTTGTATTCTAATTATCATATGGGTAATAGAGATGATTGCTTGAAATCAAAATTATTTGGGCTGGAGTAGTTTCAGTACAGATTAATGTTAGCTGTTATATTGCCATTGTGCTTCTATGAAAAAAATATGGGGTTTTTGTTTTTTAATAAGAAACTCATATGCTTCAAAGAAGCAGATAGATTTTGTTTCTAAATTGAAATGAAAAATGTTACTGGATTGTGAAATGCAATGACAAGAATTCCCTGTATTTATTCTAGGGTTTACATAGTAAGTAACGTTAAGAAAATTTGTATTCTCTGTATCTCATAATGCAAGAACATGGCTGAAAAAATTATCCCCACGAAACCAGTAATTACCAGAGAGTAGTAGTGTATGGGGATAGTTATATTCTGAGCACAAATTGAACATCAGTCTTGAGTGAAAACTTACCTCATGAACAATCTGTTTGAATGTAAACTTATTCTCAGTTGGGAGATGGTTACATTAACACCTCAACATAAAGTTGCGGTCAGAAATATGCCCTCATTGCATAAGTATCAACTGATCTGACTCACCTAAGATAACCACAACTAGTTGTCTAAAGCTGATCTGGACACCCGTTCCCTTGGGTGTTCAAGAGGAGAAATAGAAGAATATTAAGTGTAGAGGGGATCTGGTATTTGAAAGCTTTATATATTCTGCAAATCATGTGGTTTTAGTAAACAAAGCAGTTTAACTAGGTAGAAATACTGCCCAAAGGAAATGGTTCCTTAGGGGACCCTTCAGAAGATGTCCCTGACCCATTCCTAGGAATGACTAACAGAGCTTGTGTTTGTAGTTTAATTGTTTCTTTGATTATGTACATTTATATCATATAAAACTTTCACAACATATAATATTGTCAGTTCTTATCAACAGTGGACTTCTCAAAAAATTTATCCTTCTTTCTTATCATAATCTATCAGTAAACAAGTTTTCCTTGCATTAATCTCTTTATTATTCAAAATCTTTATAAAGATAAGACTGCACTTTATTTTAGAGATTGTTCATCAATTTTGCTCCAAGACTATTACAAAGAATACTGACTCATTATAATTTGCATTCATGCTGCTTAATGAATTGCATCACTCATAAGTTTCTGGTTTTTCTCCTTGTTTATTTCCCCATTAAGAGAGCTGAAGCAGAAGCAGACCTGCATGCCCCCACTGCTGGGACCTAGGGAGATAGTGTCCTACTAGTCTCCTGTCTGATTTTGATGAGCTTCACAGTGGAGATTACCAGCCAATTCCCTTCATTTTCTAAGCTGATGAGGACCCAGGTAATAAGTTTTCTACAGGCAAGGAAAGCATTCACCTGTGAACAAACTCTTGTTATTGAAGTAATGAAAGATCATTACATACATCAGTGACTTCAGTGCAAAAACCGGCACTGGGCTAGTTATTGGTGTAACTTCTGGAGAGAAGGATGGGCTGGCTGCTTTCTAAGGACAGGGGAACCAGAAGCCAGGAGCCAGGAGTCAGACATCTTAACAAGGCAGTGGCTATATCAACACAGGTTAGTTAGTCCCACAGCATCCAAGTGAGACAAACAGAGCATATCCAGAGATGTGGATCTTGGTTGGCTGAGAGTCTTGATGCTCAGATGAGTCTGTTTTGAGGGGGAAAATCCAAGGAAAACCAGCCAGGAATAGGAGCCATAAAGTCAAGGTCAAGGTCAGGTCTGGTGACAGCGATCGGTATCAGCCACAATCCACAGATCATCAAGCAAGTCCATAAAGATGAGGCTATTCCATATGTGACATTATCTAAATGAAAAATTTGTAACAACAAGTTATAGTTAACCTACAGATAACGTCAGTTATCCAGTTATTACACCCAAGAGGTATATATGGATCTCAGTCTTTTGATCAGTTGTTTAAGTTCTATTTCAAGACCATAAATTTAGTATTAGATTCTCGCATCTTACCCTATCTACATTTAATTCATGGAGATTTCTAATGCGCATGTGATGTGGGGTGAATAAATGTCCCAGAGTACTCTATAATCAGCAGAATTCCTGTTAAGTTTCGTAAAGGTTACTGAAGCTTTGAAAAAGATTCCATGCATCCCACATCAGATCTTCTTTCTCTTCTGGGTCTTCAAAGTTATTTATTATAAAACACTAGAATGTGGATGACCCAAGATGTTTTATTAAAACTATAATAAGCAGTCATCTAGATTATGTGTGTTGGGGCACCAGGTGGAATACTAACTAGGACTGTGGAAAAAAAGTAATTATTTTCTATGCTTATACTTTGCACTTTTGTGATATTTTATACTGATTCTATTTTTAATGTCAATAAATTACTGTGAGCCAGAATACTTGCAAAGCCCTAACCACTTCTGTCTATAGTGATGATTGTATTTTCATTCTGCATTATATATACTGTGAGAGTGATAGCGTAACTTCTTCAGAACTATAGAAAACTATTCAAAAATTACTTTTTTTCTTCTTTTTCTTTACAAGTTTCCTTCACAGTTCTTTTGTATTGCTTAACAAAACACAGATAATATCAATGTTTATATTTTAAAGAATATAAACGAGATCTTACATAGATCTCTTGCTTAATAACATCTAGATTCCTGTAAGGAAGTACAAATGGACTTTAGGAACAGATCTGGATTAATAACTAATAACACTGGCTATGCAATTCCATTGCTTTACAGTTACTTTTGCAGAGAGAGTCCATCAGATGTGTAGGTGCATCTAGTTCAACACAGGCTCAGAGAAATATAGGTTTTCACTCAGAAGACGAGTCACTTCTCATATAATTTAAGAAGAAAACAAAGAAAGAAAAATATTTTTCAGTATATACTGCAGATTAAGAGCTGTTCCCTCCAGTAAAACTAGTTTTTTGTCACATAAAAATCAATTCAGGTTAGTGAAATTAATATTATAAATCTTTCTTCAGGAAATTGGTGACGAAGAGTCATTTGGTTTTTTTGTAGACACAGAAGACCTTCACTTTTCAACAAGAGAGGTTTGGGTCTGGGTCTGCTACAGAGTTTTCTCCTCTCTTCCTCCTGCCTATGTTTTATATATGTTCTATAAGAGTGATAATCCCTAAGGCCATAATGAGCTATGTTATACAGTTACGCATTAAGCAACGGGATTTCTGCCATTTAGTATATTATTATTGGCAAGAATTTTCCCTCTCTTCTTTTGAATGCTAGCATATTAAGAGAACAGCTCTCTCCGTGTAGTTTCAAACAAACGTAACTTCTTCCTAGTTGCAATACAGCCAGACAAAAGCTCTTGTCTTGGGTTTATATAATTTTATTTGTCACCATGTCCTTCACTGTTAACAGGTGTGTTGAGACTCCAGGAAAATCTTTATTCCGTGACTGTACACATCAGGCAAGATACAGAAGGGGACTGAGGTCTGCCCAAGTAGACAGAGCCCCTGTTACCTCCCTCATAGTGTCACATCTGAAGTTCACATCCATTAAGACCGTTATAGTTAGGATGAATCCCTCCTAGCTTTGGGTATCTAAAATATAGAGCTCTACAGCAGGATGAGCAGCATCCTAAAGAGGTTCTCTGAATGAAGCCTGTGTGTGAATGTTAATTTCTTTTCACTGATAGAAAATGGAGTCAAGTTGACTAGCTCAGCTGTAAGATTCTTATGTTTTATAGCAGCTGAATATCTCACCTATTTTAGTTGGTTTTAAAATCTAGGGTATGTCCATATAAAATCCCAGTGAAAATGAAGTTCACAGCAGTCCATCTGTCAGAGTCTACAGGTAGAAACTGCTGTATTATTCCTCATTGGGTTTTGTGTTTGTATTTTGGGACGGTGTGTATCTCATATAAACAAAGCAATTGTAAGAACACAACAAAATAAGTGTTTAATAAAGAGCGTTCTTAACAGATGGAGATAAATTAGGGAGTCTCTGAATAGTATACAGAAACAATCTGTTAAATAGGATCAGAAACAATAACTTGGTAGAAAGCTTTAGTGGAGAGTTTTCTACCAGGTGCACCTATGATTTAAGGAAGGCAGTGATGAAAAAGCTATTCACTAATGGTTCTATTAAACCATTCACTAATGGTTTAATAGAACTTCTTTTGCAGAGTCTATCACCATCTGGAGACATAATTAATTTCTAGGAAAAGTTCCACAAATATGGGTAATAGTAATAATAACAGTGCACACTTATATCGAGTCTGACATTTGGGAATCATAAGCACTTCATAAACAGAGTGAACTTTCAAAGCCACGGTAAGGATGTTGTATAACAGAATTGGGACACCTTGTGGGTCATGTAGATCCACTATCTGTTAATATTTAAAGTGGCCATTGAACTATCTGAGGTTAGAAGATTTTAGCCAGTGAAAACCTCTGTCCCAATAAAGAGAGTTTGCTCTTCTCTGAACTCCTTGTGATGCAGTTGTGTAAATAACATATATGTTCCTGTATTCAGTGTCCAAACTGAAGGTGAATAAATTATTTAGAATGATTCCAAATTAATGCACATTTTAAAGTCTAGATCCAATGAAATGTTTATATCAAATCTGACATTCTGACCAAAGTGAAAACAGTTTTTTACAGCACTTCAGAAAAGCTGAAGCTACAGAAATGTTAGTGTAGTAACAACATCCTGATCATGCCCTGTGTTGCTGATAATCCTTGTAGGATCACTATATGAAACATAGATGATCCGTATTCAGTTTCTTTTTTTTTAGTTCGTAAGAAGACCTCAAAATCTCATGGTTATCACAGGGAAAAAGCTGTTACAAGGTTTGATCTATTATAGAGATATATCCTGAGCCTCAGAAAAATAATTTCAGGAATATGAAACTATACACACTCTTCAATAACCATGGAAAATGGGTTACTCTATAATTAATTATTTAATTTATTAAGCTATTTATTTTTACTCATTTTCAAATATATATTTACATGGTTTTCACTAATCTGCTTCTGAGTGGTCTCCTGTAGTATGATAAACAAAATGTTCACCACCTGTCGCATGTGGCTCGTTTTTAGCACAGGAGGAGTGATAAATGATCTGTGAAATGTTTTGTTTTGGCAATGTTTTGTTTTATTTGATTTTTTAAAATAAATTCTGCTGTGTATTTGTCTTAGAAAACATAGTTTAAATAAAAGTAATCAAGGTCTTGGAATAAAACATGAGATTTCAGTCTTAGATCCTTAAAAAAATTTATTCTAGATTTAGTTTTAAGAAAGTTTTGGATAAAGATTTGTTGTTGATGGAGAGATGCTTAGTGATGGCTTAAAAATCCTTACTGCATCTGAGAAGTGAAGTTATCAACCATAGTGCTTATTCAATAACTTCGGATAATGTTTCAATTGTTATAAATCTGGGTCATTAAGCACCTTAGGTATAATACCAGAAATTTCAAATATATCTGACAAGGTGATATCATGTGCTAAGAACCAAGTCTAATGTAATCCTTGTGTAAAAAGAGTGCATACCTATCAGACCATGATATTTGATGACTTCACGACAAAGTTTACTGCTTCATAAGTATGAAGTGGAAACATGAGTTTCAGCTACTAGAACTTATCCCATATTTCACTGCTGAACACTGTCCATGGCCCATCAGAAATCATACAGTTTGTTTAATACATAGTCTAATCTTTTAAATTTAATATATGAGTTGGGCTGTGAAGCTTTTGAAAGGCAGATGTTATAGATGATTGTACACTTACTGGGTCATTGATTAAGTCTTTCACAGACAAAACCCTAAGGGTTTAATTATAATTAAGGTTATTCTTGAAATACTAGTGAAGTGAGTGTTAAGAAATGAGGTGCATGCCTTCATCAATGAAAAGCTAAATAAACATAATGCTTCTGCTCCTATACTGTCCTACAAGACTTTGATATCTGACATACGGATTTACCACATTTCTCAGAACTACTGCAATATAGAAAGAGCTAAATAACAAACCTAGTTGCCAAAAAGACCTGCAAAACCTTGGAATTTCTTCAGGTTCAAAAATGAGTGACAGAGGTGTGGGTCTGTGAAGGAAGAGGAGACATTGCTATTTAAAAAATAATTCAGAAATGAAAATCTATTCTGAAATCAGTGACAACCAGCCAAGAAGCAAAGAGTGGGAGAACAAAGAGTGAGAGAATAACTAAAATCTGTTTTTTGTTAGATTTTTTTTTAAAAAAGAAATCAAAGTAAACAGTAAAAAATACTAATAGATAAGTGACAAGAGAATACAAAAAGATGAAGTAGGACCTATCATTTAGACAGGTTTAGCTGTCACTGTTCAATTGTGGCCCCAAAGTTAAACAAATATCTTCAGTTTTAAAGGTGAATGTATTGAAACTGAGTAATGGCACGATGTTTGCAGGAGGTGATGGAGAGGGGGTGAAAGCTGACATAAAATGAAATCTTAAAATATCTTTAAATCTGCAGAATTGGACAAGTTATGTCCTAGAATTTAGAATTAAATGGGAGATGGAATTACAGGTCCAGTTCAAAGGGGACTTAGAAAATACTTTTAAATGAATGCCTGCTGAAAGACCAAAATATAATGAACAGAATATTTTAACATTTTTACAAATTAAAGAAGGAAGCTAATTTTCTGTTTTCCTGTTTTCCTATTTTTCTTTTTTTTTTTTTTCTTTTGCATAATCCTCAATTAAATTATAACATTAAAAAGGCTGCACCAGGAGTCCATTAAAGATTTAGTTACATTCTGTGGTGAACATAAAGAAGTTATCACTCAATTTCTATTTAAACAGTTAAAGCGATTATAAAGTATAAGAATGATCATTACATATCATGAGCTAATTTTCTAACGAAAGCTTTAGAAAGAGATAGATTGTGTAAACCTTTCAAAGACTTTAGTTTTGTGCTCAATAACTCAGAGGAGAGAGTGGAGTTATGTTGATTTGTAATTAGTTACCATCAGAGTCTCTCAGACAGTGAATGCTGTAGCACCGCAACCAGACTCATATTCTTTCTTTTATATTGTGTTCGTCATACTTGACCTTGAAAGAGAAATAATAACTCATCTCCAGAACTGACCTCTCTTCAACCACAGCTAAGTTTTCTGCTCAAATCACCTGAGAAATGAAAAGTAGTATTTTGTCTCCTCCCTGTTGGCTGAGGATCTTAATTTTGCAGATTTGAGTAACTGCATTCATTCCACAATGAACAATTATTTTATAGTTATAATTTTCTCTTGGTTTTTTTTTTTGATTTTTTAATGAACTTTCTGTAACTGAAAACGTTGGTATTAATTTTTTGTATAAAATATTTTTAGGCAGACCCAGATCTGGGAAACTGAAAACCTGTATTCAAGGTTCACCTTAGTTTCATGAGTTTTACCAACAGTTCCCAGTTTTGGGGGGAGTTTAAGAGAGCCTGATAAACCTAAATTAACTATGGTAAGACTTCAAAAGAACCTGTGAATTCAAAACTCCTACAGGAAAAGAAGTTGTGTAGTGTCATGATCAACTCTTCAACTGTGAAAGAATCTGTACCAATATCCAGGCCATGTTATGACAATATCCTTATTACTTCTATGTCAAGTTTAGTGACATAAACTTCTGGGGAGTTCTGTTTGTGCAAGCATAGTTTACATGACCATGACATATAGTTCTGGCAAACTGATTTCCTTATTCCTTTCATAAGTTTTAATTTTCCCAAAATAATAGAATTTCATGATAGTTTATACATTTTTAATATATTCATCCCTCAATTGGATAGTCTTTTTATTTTTAAATGACAAGCATAATTTCTTTTCTTATCAATCAAACCTATGGATAGGTTTTCTTTTTAAAGCTTTTTTTTTCATTGCAATGTTAATATCTCTCGCATAAAACCCCTGATTTTTTTATTTTTAAAAAGTTTATGTTCTGTTAAACTAGTCTTAATAAAACCACCTGCTTCATATGGACATTGTGAAAATTGTGCTAATTATAGAATGATCCTACCTAAAAACACTGGATATGTGCACTGTACACTGAAAGACCAAGCAGAGGCCTCTAAGAGTGCATGAATTCAAGCTGGCACAACATGGGGACTTGATGCAGTGTTGGGCTGAGATTGTCACCTGGGTTTTGCAAAGTGTGTTTCTTGGTTAGCAGAGAATGAGATAACAAAACCAGACAGAGACCATGGGGATGAAACTCTATTGTTTTGTGGATTTTATTCTGAAATGATACATTCTGAGGTCCATTGCATGGGGCAGAATTTTCTGTGCCATTCCTTCAACAGTCAGCATTGTTATTATTACTGCATAACAGCAATCAAATTAGCACATCATGATCTCTCTCTCATCTATGTCCTTTCTCACGCCTTACTCATTTTGTAATCAACTTTTGCACCATTGATCACTGTGTTCCAGGACTCCCCTGTTAATGGAAGATGAATATGTGTCAATACAAATAGAAAATTAAGTTGACAACTCAAGGGAGTTCAGTAGTGCGGTACACATCCAGTGTTTTACAGAACAACCCATTGCACATTGTGAATGTGCTTTTTGAGTACATTTTTTTCTGGAGTTGTTTACATGTTCCAGATCTCCTGTGGAGTCAAGTGTAAGGGGAAACTCATCTTTGAAAAGATGTCAAAGCAGACCCTCCTAAGAATTACCAACATTTACCAACAATCTTCTGTCCTCTGTCCCATAGGGTACCATCTTTCTCATTCTCACTCTTTACTGTATGTGGACAACCTTTGGCAACTGAAGAAGACATGTTAGTACAAAAATCCCCCACCCTGTGACACTGCATTCCTTGGTCCTCAGAAAGCAGGCAATAACTGCAATTCTACTTCCATATTTCTAACTAAGTCTTTGTTGGAATGAATAGGGTGGAGATTTATACCTCTGGATGAAGATATGGGTTAGCTGTTCTGAAAAACATCAGAAAGATTCCAACTATTCTTTCATTCAAAAAAAAAAGAATGATGGAAAAAATCAGAAAAAAAAGTGAAATAAAGAGATTTTCCTTCTCTCAGGAATACAATCAGCATACATGATGAAAAAGAAATTCCAATTACTGTTTCAATGATAACAGTAGACTTAATAATTAAATTATTATTGTGCACAGAGGTTTCAATGGGATTTGTAATTCACAAAACTTTTTCAATTATTTAGATTCCTAAGACGGAAAAAGAAAAAATTTAAAAGCAAATTGAAAAACCTATTAACTGCTCCTATTAGCCATACACCTACACAGGCACGTGTCTGGATCCCTTTGCAATTGCAGATGTTTTAAAACAAAGAACACCTGTAAAGAATGACTGCCAAAAAACACTATTGTGTTGGAAAGAAGCATTGCCTATTCCTGTGGTACAGGCCAGGGAATTAGTCAAAAGCTCAGTGATAATTTTAAAAGCTATCAAACAGTACAACAAATGTTCCCTTGGCTGTTAACAGCTCATCTGGGACAATGATTTGCCAATATGTTTATATGATAGTTTGCTGCCTATTACAATGAGCTGGATTTTTTTCTACATTAATTGAGGTTTCGACTAATTTTTTATAACTTTTTTTTTTAAACTAGAATCATCTAGTTCCAAGTCCTCTTCCATGGGCAGGGACACCTCCCACTAGAACAGGTTGTTCAAAGCTTCATCCAACTTGACCTCCAGGGATGAGGCTTTCACAGTTTCTGTGGGCCAATTTGTTCCAGTGCCTCACTATCCAATTTCCAATATTGATACTTAGAAAACTGGACATCAAAAAGTAAAAATAGTTCTATTTACAGTACTTTAACAAATGGGATTTTCCATGAACGGTTCTTACCAAAAATCGTTGCTGTGGAATTTATCTAGAAACAAAGTGATCTATTCTGACCAGCTGTAGTTATGACTGAATTACTTTGAATATTATAGAATCATAGAATCATTTAGGCTGGAAAAGATCTTTAAGACCATTGAGTCTAATAGTTAGTCACATCCGTAAGCACCACATTATACAACTTTTAAACACCTACAGCGATAGTGACTCAACTATTTCCCTGGGCAGCCTGTTCCAGTGCTTGACAACCTTCTCAGAGGATACATTTTTCTTAATATTCAAACTAAACCTCCCCTGGCACAGCCTGAGGCAGTTTCCTCTCATTCTTTTGCTTGTTACTTGGGAGAAGAGACTGACCCCTGCCTTGCTACAGCTTTTTTTCAGGTAGTTGTAGAGAGTGACAAGGTCTCCCTTCAGCCTCCTTTTCTCAAAACTAATCAGGTCCAGTTCCCTCAAGATCATCAAGGTAAATAAAAAGATTTCTTTTGGCTTTCTTCAAACCCTGCAGCTGGTAGTAAATAGCTTCACAATCAAGCTCAAATATGCTACAACAATCACTTAATTATACCACTCTAATGTTGCTGTTTCCATGTCAGGCTGATCTATGAAACCTGTTTTAATTTGAGATTTTTTCTACCACCCCAGGTTTAGACTGAAATCTATAACGTCCTTCCAAAGGGTTTTAATATATGTAGTTTTTACTAATCAACACAGTTGTGATCATGAATCTGAAAACTGGAAAGGTTTCCTCGGTGTCCAGTGAATACCAGCTGAGATCTCACACATTTTGGTAAGTTGATGACTTTGTATAACCTAATAGGTGTAATACCTGTGACTGTTATTAGAGATCAATGAAATCTATAATCCTGTAGAAAATAATTTGACAATGCTTCAATAAACAATGTGAAACAGGATGATAGTATCATTAAAGTTTTAAGGGACAGTCCTTCGTCACCTAGAAATCATCCTTGCAAGTACATTTGTCATTAGGGAATCAGAAAAGGTAGGAGACTTATAAACAAAGAGAGGGAAAAACAGCAAAGTTATAACCACCATTCACTACCTTATAGTACTGAAGCACAGTAGCCTTAAGCAGCAGGAAGAAATTTCGCTACATACACTGTACTGACACCAAAAAGAAGCAGGACTTGGTTCTTCCCTCAGAAAGTCTTTGGAGCAATTCCACTGTCTTCAGTGGGATGACTGCTGATGAAGACAATCCTAGAAAGAGGAAAATGAGATTCCCTACTTTTTTACCTGGCAGCTTTTTTCATCATTTGATTTTTAAAAAGTACAGAAGCAAATGCCTCCTTTAAATGGAATAAAAGGAGCTCCTGAAAGTGCCTAAAATCTTTTAGAAACTCTTCATATGAAGCCTTCATATAGAAGAAAAACAACCATCTTTTTTTTTGCATCTTTATAAAAATGAGTACTTGGATGACTGATTTTTGTGATTACTTTAGTTTGCTTCTTTCAGTTATAACACTAATTACAATTTAGAAAGGGACATTGATTAGATAATTCCACTCAAGCACCAGTTCTTAATGATGCAAAACTGGAGCCTCAGAACTGAAGTGTTTTCAAAAAGCTACTGTGTTCACAGTGCCTGTGTCTCTACCCTGTCAGTTCTGTCTTTTGCAGCTTGAGTGCTGCTTTGTTATTGTAACATGGAAGAAAAAAGTGCAGAAAACAGAGGGTTCCACTCCTGCTGTATTTAAAGGAAGAGACTGTAGAAGGATTTTTGTGAAGAAAAACAGTAGAGAAAAACATTAATGCAAAACGTTCAGAGAACTTGTTATATTGTGATTAAATATTTAAGGATGGCATGCTCTAATTTCTACCACCTCACCTGATCAGCCGTCATAGGTAATTTCACAACTTCAGAAGTATGTATAATAATTCTTTATTTCACTTCATGCTAAACAACATAATAAAAATTGAAATAACATGCGCAGCTTAGAATATTAAGTGTGCTTTAAAGGCCTACTGTAATAAAGTTTTTGCACTTGGCTTGAGGCCAGCGGATGCTATTGCAGAGAGCTGTTTGCTTGTTAAAAGCTGGATAGACTGGCTGTTCTCCAGTTCTTTCATTCAGTGTGGGTTTATTTCCTTCTGGATGCTTTTAACTCAGTGCATTTTATAGAAACATAATTCTCAGTCATTGTAGTGGATTTGTGCACGCTAAGGAAGAGCGACCAATTGTTTAGCCTGTAAACTACAATTGCAAGAAAAGCGGCTTCTAAGGAAAAGATGGAGTAGAAATCTATCACTAAGTTCAGGATACTTTTTAAAAAATGATGATGGTAGAGGAGTGGAATTCATACAGAATAAATATATTCTTTTCTCCTCTCCTTGTGTTCCTAACTGCATCTTTTTTTCCTTCAAAGTGACAAGTTGTAATAGTCCAAATCATCTTGCTTTGAAATGCAAAATAATGGAGCCTTGCTGTAAGGAAAAGTCACAACAAAATCGTGCTCTAATTCCTAATAGTCCGTTTTTTTTCAGTGGTTGGTATTTATACCTTTGTCACCTTCATTTCTTTTTCAACTAGAAACTAATTCACAAAACAAAAAAATGAAATTATAGAATTACAGTTACAACTTGTCAAAAGACACTGCTGGGTTCATTATAGCGTAACAGTACGTCTTTGTTTCCTTTATGGGGAAATTAAAGAGTCCAGAAAGTAAAGGTGAAAATATATCCAAATCATAACTAATTCTTTAATTGGAGGAAGGAAGACTTTTAGCTCATGTCTGCCTAAGTCATATTAATTATTAAATAAATACTAATTAATTAATAAAAAGAATCTTTCAACAAAGGGAAAGAAAAAAATATCACATCAATAAATCTATCACAGATGCTGAACCTTAGTAGAAAACAGTTTACCATACATCCACTGCCAGTCTGTTAAAATGAAAAGAATGCCAATTTTGTTGACTTGAAAGGGATCCATTCTTGGTTTGATAAGGGGTTTGACTGATGCTGTAAATATGAAAGAATTTTTGAAGGATGTCTTATATGTAAGATGACAGTTTTAATTAATGCAGCTTGGACAGTTGCGTGAAGAGGAATGTATACAAAATAATGTTATATATAGAAGATAATGTTAAGTGCAAATGTAATGTAAAACACATAGATGTACAATTTTAAATAAATTCCTTCTTCATTTATTTTAATCATTGATACAAAAACAAGAAAAGCAAATATTATAACAAGGGTACTGTATGTATCTCTGCACGGCATAATATAGAGATCCCAGACCTAAAATAAAATAAAAAAAATATGCAGATGAGAATCTCAGAGATAACTTGTAAGCCAGAAAAATTTTAGTCTCTTCTGTAAAGACACTGCTCAAAGCACTCATTAGTCCTGTTTAATTAAACTCTGCTCAGAACTGTGTTGATAGAGCCATACTGTTTCCAGTTCTGGAGCTTAATCCAAAGATATGTGATGGGTATTTGTGCATTTCAAGGTAGATCTTTTCATTTCAAGAAATGTCAGCCACTCCTACCCATGACAGAGACCAAGTGATGTGGACTTGAGATGCAGGCCACGTTCTACCAGCCTTCAGTTTCTGACTGTGACCATTAGCAGAGCCCAGGGGGGTCAGAAAAACAGATAATGACCTTTTTTTTTTTTTTTTCAGGACACACTCTAAGCCTCAAGGAGCTTCTGGCCTAAAATCTTTTGAAACTAGGGGTGAAATTTTTGTGTTTACTACTCCTAGTGAATTTTTCTCCTAGGAATTTAATCAGTTTTCTTTTAGGGTAATGTAAACTATTTAACATCTCAGGTTCAGTTCTACCACATAATAACTATCTGTCACTAACAGTTTCAAAGTACTAGCGGTACAGGCATTAAATAAGCTTAATTGCACAAACAACAAAAGTTAATACAGTTTGGATTCTAGAAATAGTATCAATGCCTTAGCAGAGGATCAGGGTCTCTTTATAGAGACAGTTAGGAATTATGAAAAATGCCAGCTCCAGGGTTTTCCAAAACAAAAAATATAAAAATAAATATAATGCAGGTGATATGCTGAATAATAAAAAATGAAGTGCAAGGCTGGAAATAAAGTGTAGCTAGACATATCTGGAAGAGATGCTGTTTAAAAAAAGAAAAAAGAAGGAATAAAAGAAGCAGTTTCTGGTGGACAATGTCAAGATAGCCCAGAAAAAAATCCAGTAATAAATATATTTCATGACAGAATACTCTCTCCCAGTGCTCTGTTTTACATTCAAGAAACACAAGAATTAAAAGTAATGTACCCCTTGCTGATACAGAGATGTGATGAAATGTAAGTTAGGGTTGTATATCAACAGAATTCTAACAGAATTCTTAGCTCTGGACGGTGAATCCGTTTTCTCTTCTGAATATTCCACTCTTTTAATTCCTCTTCTTTTTCCAGTTTTCTTCTTCACATCAGTTCCATTTTTTAGCTGCCTCCTTCCAAGCACATTTTCCCATGGTTTCCAAACTCTGTTAAATGTATCTTTGCTATTCTCTATCTTTCTTATTAGTAAATCTCTCTCATTGTTGTTTTGCAGTCAGTATTTTTCTGCCATTTCTTCTATATTGCTCCCTCTATCACGTTCTTTTTTTCTTTTTTTTATTCCTTAAGTCCATAGTCTTTCCCTGCTAAAGATCTGAAAGGCACAGAGAGTTTCTCTTCTCTGACAACTCTAAATCTACAGAAAGTGGAAATCTTCAGAAGTTCCTTATATGTATCACAGTAGGCACCCAATCACTTCCATTCTCTCCTGAAGAGGGACTAGCCGGGGAATAGATCTCCCAACTGACAATATGTAAGAGAACAAAATTAAATATATTGTGAGAGAAAATGATCCTCGATATACGAGGATGTCACTTTCATTCAAAATAACAGAATGCTGGTCGGTTTCCTTGAAAACTCACTTTAGTTCAAATATGTAGACACATGTTGCCTTATAACAATGGGAGACATTCAGTCTAACCCTCTGAGGAGATCAAAATGCTATTGTTTGCTTGTATTATTGGTGTTTTAATGCAATACGTGTCACAGAAGGTTACTTTTTCATTTCATATTGTCCTCCATATTATGTCATACTTCATCACATAATGTGCTGTCAACAGACATAGTGACAAAAGACAAACTGATACAGTGTGACAGGATGGGCAAAGGTCATTTTAATACTACATGACGTAGTTTTCCAGGATGCATCAGCAATGCCACTGTCTTAATATTTTTAAGCTTTCTGCCTTGATATAATTTTATGTGTTTGAGATACCTCTCTGCCCTGTATTTAGGTTATATGCTGTGTACAACTTCACTCAGTTCTCCTGAGATATTTAAGGTATTTTGACT
Source organism: Tapera naevia (assembly GCA_033556795.1). Classification (NCBI taxonomy): domain Eukaryota; kingdom Metazoa; phylum Chordata; class Aves; order Cuculiformes; family Neomorphidae; genus Tapera; species Tapera naevia. The sequence goes on from JAUMJJ010000482.1 coordinate 390,510, forward strand.
TCTCATTTATAAAGATCACAGTGCACTCCCCGCTCTCAAGTCATTTGAGACTCCTCATGAGAGTCTTTAAATACTCAGTACAGCAGAGGTTTCAGAATCAACAATGTTTCAGCACCATCTTGCATGCCTTCTTGCAAGTACATGGAAAATTTGTGTTACTTATATCTTGATTTCCAGTTTTTTTGTCCCAACATCTACCCAAGAAGTAAAACTGCATTACACTTAGGATCTGGCTATAGAGACTTAGATTGTGGCACCAGCTTTTTGAAGATGAGATTAACAATGTCCCTTCATTTACTTATTACGTTGAAGTTTAGCATTAAACGTGTCACGTTCCCTAGCTATAGTGTCTCCAAAAACTGGAGAGAAGACATCTGTTTGTGACAGCTAGGCAAAAACAAATTTAGTGAGTTAAAAGTTGTAAAAGATTTTTTTTTTTTTTTTAAAGTGGTAATAGCTTTTCATCGAATCATGGAATCATTAAAGTCCAAAATGTATTTAAAATCATTAGGTCCAGCCATTAACACAACACCACCATGCTTGCTAAACCAAGTCCTGAAGTGCTACTTCTACATGCTTTTAGAACATGACCAGTGATGATGACTCCATCTCTTCTGTGGGCAGTCTGTTTCAATGTTTGACCACTCTTCAGAGGAAGAAATTTTTCCTAGTATCCAAACTTAACCTCCCCTGGCACAACTTGATATTATTCTCCCTCCTCCTATCATTATTTGCATGGCATAAGAGACGAACACCCACTCCACCATAAGCTCTTTTCAGGTGGTTGTAGAAAGCAACAAAGTCTCCCCTCAGACTTCTCCAGACTAAATAGCCCCAGTTCCTTCAGCCACTCTTATTAACACTTTGCTCTCCAGACCCTTCATCAACTTCATTGCCCTTCTCTGGTGGTCCTGCAGCTCAGTGTCTGGTACTGAGAGGACCAAAGCCTCACTCAGTATTTGAGTAGTTAATTGAACACAGTGTTTGTCAGTCGTTTAGATATACATCCAAATTCAAAGTAAGTCTGTGTTGGTTTTCTGCTCCATGGAAAGAAGTATGATATAGATAGACATTTCAAATATCTCTTTTCATTCATTTGTAGCTAGCACTCTCTTTTCATGATACTAAAGAGTTACTTGAGAGAAAAGAAGGTGGATAAATTCAAGAACCACACCATTCAAGTCTACAGCCAAGGAGAAATATCTGTTTTCAGGTCTGTGATAATTACAGGAATGGGTTAATTCTAGGCCAGTTTTTCTCCTTCTAGTTACAATCTATGTCGAGTGAATAGATGAATTTGTCCCATTTTCACTTCTCATTACAAGGTTTGTCATGAAAAGTGAGTTATCACAGGATTTTATTGCCTGATATATTTGGTGAATTATGACATTGTGCAGAGGACTTTTAACCTCTTTCAATATTGTGTGGTGTGAGTGAATGACTGTTCCTGAGCATGAAACACTGAAATTCAGTGCATTATTTCTTTGCATATAAAGTCAAAAATTACTCTTTTCAGCAGAATAAAGAGCAAATTTGAATACCATTTAAATACATGTCATCATCAGGCAAGGTTATCCCTGTGCAGTAATATTGTAAAATTAAAGGAAAGGAAATCTAACTTTGAAAATTCTGGTTTCAGAAGTGCTTAGCACAGTTGAAACGCTTGGCCTGTAAAAGCAATTGGTTCTACCTTGCCGGAGTTCCAGAACTCCTTTCTCTGCAATGTATTTGGTCCTTTCTGTTGACAATGCTAACAAGTACAGGGAGTATTATTCCTGGGGAGAAACATTGTCACTTGAGGATTTTCTGATAAGGTCATAGCTCAATAGGAACATCGTCTTCTACTTTTCTTCTATTACCAGGGTACTTTACAGAACATTATCCAATTAAAATAACTAGAAAGGAGGGACAGCAGAAAGCTATTAAGCAGGAAGCCTCCCCTATCATTCCTCTGCATCTAGGCTTATTAAATATAATATGTGAGGAGTATGGAGGGAAGGATTGATTTCCCTTTATAAATGCTAAAGGAGCGCACATTTCCTTATTTTGCACATCATAGATATTACCACATTACAGATAATCCTTTCTCTATGATACTACTAGTAATGATATAAGTCATTACATTAGATCTCTCAATCTAATATTCAAATAAGCCATAAATATCTATCACGTGTTACTAATATCCAAGTTACAGGACAGAAGGGGAACTGCGGTCCCTATGTAAAAGTAGACACTATGGAGTTGTAGATGTGTGATGGAAACACACTACAACGGCCAGTGGGTTTTTTTGCTACTCAAATGTAACATGAACACACTTATTGCCCCAAACAAGACAGGAAACACAGGGGACAGCTACAAGCACAGAACTGTTGTATGTCTTCCCAGCTGGCACCTTTGGTGTTTAGGAACACCGTTGCCTGTTTTCTGTGTCTGGTCTGGCTGAACAACGTGAGAGATGCGCTCACAGCTTCCTGTCTGGCTCTGTGCTGCACTTTTTGTGTGGGAGCCAGATAAAATGATGGCTGAGCCTAGAGAGTGACAGTGAATGGTGTCTTATTCAGTTGGAAGCTGGCCACTAGTGGTGTCCCCCACGGGTCAGTGTTGGGCCTGGTCCTCTTTAATATCTTTGTTAATGATCTGGATGAGGGGATTGAGTCCATCATAGCAATATCGCAGACAATGTCAAACTGGTAGGAAGCGTCAATCTGCTGGAGGATAGGAGGGCCCTACAGAGGAACCTTGACAGACTGGAGAGATGGGCTGATTCCAATGGGATGAAGTGCCGGGTTCTACACTTTGGACACAGCAAGCCTATGCAGAGCTATAAGCTGGGGACAGAGTGGCTGGAGAGTAGTCAAGTGGAAAGCGACTTGGGAGTGATGGTAGACAGGAAACTCAGCATGAGCCAGAAGTGTGCCCAGGTGGTCAAGAAGGCCAGTGGTATCCTGGCCTGCATAAGGAACATTGTGGCCAGCAGGACTAGAGAAGTTACCATCCTCTTATACTCGGCACTGGTTGGGCCCCACCTTGAGTACTGTGTCCAGTTCTAGGCCCTTCAGTTTAAGAGAGATGGTGAGAAGCTGGAGTGTGTCCAGAGGAAAGCAACGAAGATGGCTAAGGGACTGGAGCACAAGCCCTATGAAGAGTGACTGAGGGAGATGAGGTTGTTCAGCCTGGCAAGGAGGAGGCTCAGGGGAGACCTTATTATTCTTTACAACTACCTAAAAGGGAGTTGTAGGCAGGCAGGGATTGGTCTCTTGTCTCAGGCGACCAGTGACAAAACAAGAAGACATGGTCTCAATATTCTTCAGAGGAGGTTTAGGGTTGATATTAGGAAAAAATTCTTCACTGAAAGAGTGATTGCGCTGCCCAGGGAGGTGGTGGATTCATCTTGCCTGGAGGTGTTTAAAAACAGATTGGATGAGGCGTTTAGTGCCATGGTTTAGAAGATGTTCGTGTTGGGTCATAGTTTGAACTAGATGATCTCAAAGGTCTTTTCCAAACTTGTGATACTGTAATACTGTGAAGTATAGGCTGAAGTAAATACATAATAGAATACATAGAGTACATATATATCTGTTGGCACGTATAACATAAATTTGATCAGTAAAGACAGTGGAAGTTATGCACTTATATTATAACAGGTAAGAAAAAGGGCGTTTTAGCACCAGAAGCATGACCTTCTACAGCAAGGGATAAAGAACATAGCTACATCAGGAAACAAAAGAACTCATGGTCTGTTCTCTGACTCTGGGGCCAACTGCCACTGTTCATCTAAATCTGTACCTCTTAATCAAGAAGACCTTTATCTGAAGAATGGACAGGTGTTCTCCATCAGCAGAACTGAGCTAAGGCACTACGGAAATCTTGCAGGCAGTACAAAGACCATTTACCTTTGGGATGAATAGAAAACATAGGAATATTTCCTTAAAGACTTGTAGATCCTTTGATGAGTTGCTTCAAGGACATCAAGTGTGTATGTTATTTTGTCAGATTTTTAACTTGAGCGAGTAAATTGAATGGATAAACCATCTGGAACTGTTCATAGGAGTAGAATCATCAGCTGTACAGGACTTAGTTCTTTTTAACTGAGTGGAAGTTGCAGAATGAAGGTCGCACAAGTGGTGAATCAATTTCATGAATACGATTGTTCCGAGGAGAATGGCCAGTAGTTAATTATGCAAGCACATCATAATCTCTTTCATCAACCCCAAACTAGGGATTATCACTGGTAGAAAGTTTAATGTATTTTAAACCAAGGCCACAATCATCTAAATCATTATAAAGATATAATACTATCAGTCACCAGCAATACTCCCTGCCAGTTGTGCAGTGTGTGGAAGTACAAACAAGTCATGCATAAATTCTGTTAACATATTTATCATGGAATGAGGTATAAAACCAGATTTATGTCTAGCCAAAACATTATTCTTTACAATATAATCCATTAGCTGTGCATAAACATATTTAAGCAATTTAGATAATGTGCGTAATGGCAGAACAGACGATATCACTACCCCAGGATAGAATGATTAAGAGACTGGTGTCACTCTGAGCTTCATGTCCAGATGTAAACTGACTATTCATAATAGCAAATTAATCATGGAAAAGAAAAAGGATGGGGGGGAGCAATCAAAGATGTTACTATATTATGAAATCCAAATTTATCTTCTGAACAAATAATCTTAAATAATCCGATTGACTAGTAGAAAATGTGTAGAAAAGTATGGAAGAAGATAATGTTCTTTTAATTTGTTCAGTTTTGTAACATTGTAAATTTTATCCCATAACTCTTATTCAGGCAACTGGTCTTGATGGAGTTCTTTGAACAACAATGGTGGATTAGCACGCAATCAACTTGAACAATGAATATGTTATTGATATCGCTACAAATCAGGGTAAAGTGCTCTGGGCCTCCAGATGGATGAGATCTAAAATCAATAATAGCAGTAGAATTGTTATTTCATTTATGCTACAATTTTTGGTCAATATTAGAATAGGCAAAATTCTTCAAAAATGAATTTTTGAGGGAATTAAGAAGTTGTGTATTTCTCTTGATTAAAAGCAGTGTTTTTACTTTGAAATCATCTAAGCAATTTTAGAGATAGCATAGACAAACTGGTTATAGGAAGATCTACTGCAACAGTAAGTTTGCTGTCTTTTTCTTTGTGGGGAAGGACCTCTTAATTTTAAATTGAAAAAAATCATAGTCCTTTTTCATGTATCCTTTTTGATTTTACTTTCTTATTTTGACTGTCTCGACAATTAGGAGAAGATCCTGGGCAGGATCACAAGGAATAGTTAAAAATTTTGCATGTAAAAACTCAAGTGCCGTCTGTAGAAACCATGTCCAAGGGATAGTTTCCATCAACATTATTTGACTGCAGGAGGAGGACTGTATATGTGTGAAACTGCGTAAATGTGTTTTGTATTGTATAGCTGACTAACTACTGTCTTTCAGTGAATGTAAATTAGACTGCAAAAATTACAATTCAGGCACATTTTCTGAACTATAAAGTACAGCTCTGAAGGACTAGATTTTCTGGCAGTGATAAAGAAATAAATTATTTTTTTGTAGTTGGGCCTTCATCAAGGGCCAGATTCAAAGTTGCTTGGATTCAGTAGAAGAGTTTCTTTCCTTCAGTAGACATTTCATTGCACTTTGGCTTGAGTCTCTGAAATTGTATACTGTCCATCAATACGAGGTTCAGCATCTCATCAAATCCATTAGGCTTAGCGCCTTGCTTCTGTTTGTTTCTTTTGTTCTGCTAAGCAAACAATATTTTAATTAGACTCTGATTTCAAATAACCAAGTGGAGCATGTTTATTTTCACAAGCAACATGCAAGGTTTGTGGGAGTTCTTCACGAATGTTGGTGATCCACACACAAGCAAAATGGACTTGTTAGGAAGCTGACCATTAAGCAGCTACATTGTAACCAGATCATTTATCTCAGTTGTATAAGAAAGATTTAAAAAAGAATAGTGATTTGTAGTGTGGAAGCCGCTGAAATCCCAAACTTTGATGAATCCTGGTTCATATATTTGTTTTCCAAAGTCAAATAGTAGTATATTTCCCACCACTACTTTGACTGTTTTATGCCAGACTGTATTATTGATCTCCATTTTTTTATCACTTCCCATTGACCATTTATGTCTGTAGTTATGCATAAGGACTATTGATCAGGTAGTAATTGCCGTCTAATTTAGGTCAGCTAAGGTCACAGGTATAAATTTGCCCTTCTTGATTTCTGTTAATTTAGTTTATTGGGATTTTGGTTTTCTCATTTTCAGTTTTGGAATTGATTTCGTTTTATTTGTGACTTTTTTACATGGTGTGCAATATTCAAGTTGTTTACAAGCTATAAAAAAAACCTTCAGCTTTATCCATTGTCTGAGGAATATTTATTTCTGCTGGTACAGTATGCTGGTCTTCAAGAATTTTGTATTTTCTGAGTAAAATCTAAAGTAGACATAATTAGTACAAAAAATGCAACATACACTGAAGGATTACTTTTATTTGTTTCCCTTTGGGACACTAGTAAACTGTAACTCAGATTGCATCTTCTCTTTGGAATACATAATGAATTCACTTTCTTGAAGAATTCCTTCGCTGGAGTGTGGGAAAGGTGGAAGTAGGTTTTAAAACATGGATCAGAAATCTGATTCTGGTCTTATAGTCACAATAGCTGAGTTAGCACAAGGAGTGAGAGTATTAATTGCTCCTGAAGTGTGGGTCTACAATGAATTATTGCACTCTGCAAGCAAAAATTAGAGATTAAACTGTGAGATGGGGCCATTGTTTGTTACAGTTGTCTGCTATGTCTGAAATTGAATCTTGAGTTGTTCCACAGAGAGGTCATATCTTCCACTTCACTTATACAGAACCTAACACACCAGAGTTCTGATCCTCACTGAGTTTGTCTTTGAGATGAAACAGCAAAAGAAATTACGATAAGTGGTAATAGAGTTTATTCAGTCATCAAAATGCAGCAAATGTGGGTGACATTCAAACAGGCAGTTTTGGAGGCAGTAAAGCTAATCAGCTAGTATTTTGCTTTTTAATAGAGTCCTGTTTTTTAGTCAGTTTTCATGCCCGCAGACACAAAGAACATTTGCATTTCATGGGACATATCTGAAACATCACCCAAAAGTGCCTGAATGCTCCCAGACTGGTTGTTCCCCTCCTTTCTTTCTTCTTTGGATTGTGTTTTACCTATCTCTGTGTTATGAATGCGTTCATATAACTTCTGAAGCAAGTGTAATTCTAATTGTTTCCTTCTCCAGGCAGATCATAGCAATAATATTGGTGGTTTAATGAGTGACTAAGCAGTTAGGACATGTTTGTGGGAACACTGAATTCATCTCTGTAAATTAGGAAGCAGACGTCTAAAATTACTTATTATAAAACATACCTTCCTGTCACAGAGAGTAAAAGGAAGCATATAATTCTGTTAATAAGTATGTTTCACCTAAAATGTCATTAGCGATGCACAGTCAAAAAGTTTTGCAGAAAATGTGTTGAAACCTGTTAAACCATTGAGTCTTTGCTAAGTGTAAAATGAGTTTCAGAAAGTGTTTCATTCATTTCAGACTTCACAGACTTCATAACTACTGGACATAGTGCTTCATCTCTAGTAACCTGAAATTCCTCACAGCTGCTGTTCACACTGACCTTTACATTGTCTCATTGTCCATATTTGACACAGGTCAGGCAGACAAAAGCTGTTTTCTTCTTGTCAGTCAAACTGAGTTCTAATTTGTCCTTTAAGGCCATGTCATGCCTTTTTGGAATCCTTTGGATGTGACAAAGCATATAAGAATATTTTTCTTCAGGAAGGCCAAAATGTAGTACTGTCTTATAAAAGCTATGAAAATCACTTCAGGCATTTACTGCTGCTACTATGCACAAAACAAAACAAAACAAAACAAATCTTAATGTATTCGAGGTTCATATAACTTACTTATTCTAGCCTTAAGATTAAACTATGCCATTTGATTTGCCCTATGATTTGCTTATCTTAAGATAGATTTCCATGAGGAGCCACTTTCCTGATCCTCTAAGATGGAAACTACACAGATGGACAATTCTAGCTGGCGAAGAACAACAAAAGTTCTCTCCAAAGAGCACATCATCTAGAAATTTTGCCCAAAGCTACAGATATTCCAGACAAGAGATGGTGCGTGCCTTGCTATTTCAAAGAAAGAACAAAATTAGTGTGTGGTTCTTCTCACTGGCTATCTGATCATGCCTTGTCTGCTGTTATGTAATAGTCTCCAGTGAAAGCAAACTAAACATGTTGAGGGTATATTTTGCAGAAAACAAAATTGTTTCTGGTGTTAAATGCATGGGCCAGAGGTAACACATTTTTCTTTGTGGCATGGTGAAATCAGTCAGATGCTGCCAATCAAATTTAATTTCAGGACTTGATAAGCTCTAATGAAAGCAATAATATTAGCCCTAAAGAAAAAAAAACAAAAACAAACTTCAGAAATTTAAGTAAAAGAATAGTGGAAAAGGGGTATAGATAAATATGACATAAGATGACATCTTTGCTGTAACAATTTTTGAAAGGAACTGAGAGTGTAACCAAGGCAGCTAAAGATAATTAGAAACTTCTCTTAGGATTAGCTCTGAGCCACAAGGTGGAGTGTGTCTCAGCTTTCTAACTGGTTTTGAAAAAAAATCAGCCTATGACGGTAGCCAACTCTGGACATTTGCAAAATGCAGTTTCACTGCATTATCTTCCATTAGGAAAATTATCTCATGCAACTGCCATATCGAGAAAGAAATTTTAACCCTCGGTATCAGATTTATCCTTCTACACTTAAGAAGGTTAAAAATAAGTTTCTGAATAAAATAGTTGTTTGAAATAGTAGTAGAAGTAGTAGTAGAAATAAATACATTCAGAGAGCAATCCAATCACTCCAAAAGCAGAAATTCAAGGCAGGTGGTACACGTGGCCAAGGAGTATCTACCTCTTCTTTTCGGTATGAAAAGAAGCTAGAGAATCAGTCAAGAATTGGTTCCTAACTTCCAGGTGTCTATACATAAAAGACATTATTCAGTTTGATATGTATTTGAGAAATGTTCACCTCCACTCATTCCTTTTTTTCTGAGCTGAACTGATTTTTCCCAGTTCATATTGTCTCTTATTGCAGGTGTAAAATGGAACCTTGTTCCTTTTAATATTTTCTGTCAGACTATTATGATCACACTTCAAAAATACAGATTTTACTTAGTAAATATATCTATCCAGCATTAATTGTGGGTATCATATAGCTAAGTGCTAAAGAGTCTACTAATTCTATTTAGACAAAACTGACATTCATTTCAAGCACTTTCAAAAATGAAGCATCACACTCTACACTGAGTCCACTAAGTTTGATTCAGCTGAAAGGTGCATTGCATTTTGCCTGATCTCTCTGTATAATTCTTCTTCTATTTACGTTTACTGATGGAATAAGGACAGCTAGAGGACTCTTACCTGACCAGCTCATTCAGCAATATTAAGTGAACTTTGTTTTATGTTCAGACAGTTTAGCAATGATGCCTTTTATATGACTAATTTATGTCAAACATGTCAAGAGTATTTTTTTCAGATCTACTGCATCCGATATGGCATCAGCTAGCTGTCGTTCAATACATAGCTGCATACCTAAGTGAACAAAATATTAAACATACCTATCAAGAACAAGGAATTCCTACTAAGAAAATCCCCTAGAAGGAAAGACATGGAAGCACTCCGAAGTACAAAGTGAATTTTCCTGAGGATTTTGCTGTAATTTCCTGGTTTCCACCATCCCTTATTGTAATTTTATTTGATGATACAATAACATATAACTTATAATCTTTCTTCCATTCAGGTAGGGAGGACACAAAACTTGCTGAGGACTTGTAATTTGTCATGGAAATCCTGTGCCAATTTGTAATATACCTACCATATGACATTTATAATATTGTGATCTATGTCATGAAGTACAGTGTTGCATCCTAATAAGATGTTATGTATCAGTTGTGAATTAATTACCTTGGAATGTGATTGATACTTTTTCCTTGATTAACATTTGCAAGAACATTGAAATGACCTAAATGCTTAAGCCCCACTTGTAAAAAATTGTCATATAGCAAGATTCAAGCTCCCAGGTTTTATTTGAAAAAAAAAAAGGTACTTAAAAGTATCTACAAATGCAAATGAAACCTTAAAGACATTTTCAAAAGTGTCCAATCATGTTAGGTACTTAATTCACGTAGGAATGCCTATCTACTCCTCATCCACAATGGAAGGGTCACTTCCACAAGACCTAGGGAACAGATGCAGAGAATGAAAAAGAAGTTTATTCCTTTTTAGCTGTTTTGATGCCTTCATAAAACATTAGAGGACTACCATCAGTGCAATTCTACGTACCAAAACATGTAATAAAAGCAAGCCATTGAAAACATCCTTGTTTAACATCTTTATCAATGATCTCGATGAAAGCATTGAATGTACCATTAGCAAGTTTGTGGATGACACCAAGCTGGATGCGAGTGTGGATCTGCTTGAAGGAAGGGAGGCTCTGCAGAGCGATCTGGACAGGCTGGATCCATGGGCTGAGACCAATGGGCTGAGGTTCAACAAGGTCAAGTGCAGAGTCCTCCATTTAGGTCACAACAACCCGATGAAATGTTACAGGTTTGGGGAAGACTGGCTGGAGAGCTGCCTGGGGGAGAAGGACCTGGGGGTGTTGGTTGACAGCCAGCTGAACATGAGCCAGCAGTGTGCCCAGGTGGCCGAGAGATCCAATGGCATCTTGGCCTGTGTCAGAAACAGTGTGGCCAGCAGGGCCAGGGAGGTGATTGCGCCCCTGTACTGGGCACTGGTGAGGCCACACCTCAAGTACTGTGTTCATTTTTGGCCCCATCACTACAAGAAAGACATTGAGGTGCTGGAGCATGTGCAAAGAAGGGCAACAAGGCTGGTGAGTGGGCTGGAGAATAAGTCCTATGCTGAGAGACTGAGGGAATTGGGGGTGTTTGTCTTAGAGAAGAGCAGGCTGAGCTGAGACCTCATCACTATTTACAACTACCTGAAAGGAGGTTGAGACGGGGTGGGTGCTGCTCTCTTCTCGCAAGTGACGAGCAGCTCAAGTGGGAATGGCCGCAAGTTGTGCCAGAGCAGGTTTAAGACTCGACATTGGGAAGAATCTCTTCACTGAAAGAGTGGTCAGGGATTGGAAGAGATTGCCCAGGGAGGTGGTGGAGTCTCCATCCAGGGAAGTGTTTAAAAGACGGGTAGATGAGTTTCTTAGGGATATGGTTTAGTAGGGTGACAAGCAGGGTTGGACTCGATGGTCTCAGAGGTCTCTTCCAACCTTATGATTCTATGATTCTATGAATACTAGATCAGTGCAATGCTTCCTGCACTTCCCTAATATCTGAAGTACAACATCATTCTCCAAAATCACCTGGTCTTCTAGGTTCTTCTCTACTGAAGACAAATTGGGTAGCTTCAAGACTGGCTTCAAATTATACTTTTGCTGCTGTTCTCTTTGGGTCATAATATTCTATAAATATAACATTAGAATAAGCTACTTCTCTTCAAAATTGAATGAAACAGTTCTTTTCAGTGTGGCTTTGGCTGTTACAATACTGAACAGAACACATTAATATACCTTACGTATTACGCATTGTTATGGTGCTTTGAGGTTGTAAAGGTTTCAGGTACAAAAAGATTAAAATGAGACAGATATTTTCAGGTGTTTGTTAGCCATGATAGATATTATTGATCTTAATTACATACCTTAGCATGGACACTAAATTAGAAACCTAATATTGTGAAACTTGTAGTTTTTCATCTTAAACAGTGTATCAGGAAAAAGAAATCTTTCTGTGGAGAAGAATTCTAATCACTTTTGAAGCAGATTCCATATTATATTCAGAATTTTAATTACTTTGCCATAAAAGAAAGAGTCACTGGTGGATCCACAAAAATAAGACTATTTGAAAAATATCCATATAATTTTCCTTCACTCTTGGTCAATCTTTCTAAATTAAAATTTAGTAGTGTTTTTTCTCCTTTACAAATCGGCATCCTGTTACTAAAACTGTTAAGGCCACATTGTTTTCCTAAATTCTGAAAATTATTTGACAGTAGAAGTAAGGGAGACTGTTCCTTGAATATTCTGGCCCAGTTCTTCATTTGTCTTTGAAGATTTCCCTTCATTCTGTACATTTTATATGAAATTCCACAAAACTGTTACTTAGGAATATAGCTATTTAAAATGAGTAGATATAGACTAAACATTAGGTTAAGAAACATAAGAGAGAAAATATAGCAAATCTGGAAAACCAATGAGTATTTTACTGGTCTTATAGTTACAGTTCTTAAGGATGTCAGTCTGTCTTCTTTCAGCAACAACTTTTGAATAAAATATAAACTAAGAAATTTGGAATGATCCTTTAAGACCAAAGTTTGTCTAGGAATATTATTGTCTCGAATCTTTTCCCCAGTCCTGTAACACATATCTGGAGAATTAAAAAGGGATGGGATTGGGGAACAGAAATCCTGAGTGAAACACTGAAATCTTTTGGAAAAAAAACCACCAAAGCCAAAGGAGGGGATAAAATATTTTCTCTTTGAAGTGACACGGAATACTTGTTTGATGGTAGAAGATACTTCACATTTCTAGACTTATTTGACGAAATTAATCAGGCTATATTTCCTATCATGACATTCACAGGGAAATAGATTTCTTTTATGATTGCATAACACAAAGGAAGTAAATTTCACTTATTCCTTTCTTAGACAACAAAAAGTCTCATATGAGGAACAGACTGGAAATAAGTTAAAAATGGTTTATGACTACTCCAGTATTCAATGTAGAGAACTTGAGGTGCTAAATGCATATGTAGGAATGATAAAGCAATTTAATACTTTTGAAGATGAGCAGCAAATTGCAGCCTCTGAAAATAAAAAAATAAATAGAAATGGTATTATGATTTAGATGTGTTATGGTATCACTTAGGGCTACTACTGGATAAATGCTACTCATACATCAACCTTTGCTTTTGGCTGTATAGGAAGTCAAAACAACAAGATACTGAAAGCCAAATTCATGGGGAGAAATCCTAGCCCTACTGAAGTCAGTGAAAAGAGTCCCACTGGCTTAAATTGAACCTATATTTCACACCTGGCATTTGCACAGTGCGATGGAAAGCATCTGTTCCAAATATTTCATGGTCTTAAAATAGCACAGACAGCCTAGAAAAACAAGGGTGGACCTTATTAATAAAAACCACAACACTGTAGCTATGTGATGTTCTTAAGTATTTCCTTTTCTTAAAATTCCTTTCTTATTAATAAAAATTATTTGAAATAGCGTATTCTCAGAGAACAACTAATATGAACAACATTATTAAAATCCCACTGCTCCAAATGTTTTTTTTCAGATTATTAGATCTGCTGAGATATAGAATTATCTGATTTATAACTATGCATTAGTAGAACTGAAATGTCTGTTATTATCTCCTTACTTAGTGCTTACATTATTCTCTAATTTTATGCGATTTCTAGAACAGATTCAAATGGAAGAAAAATAAGAATATTCTGATCACAATTTTAATTAGATTTCCAGACAAGAGTTTAACACTCAAGGTTTTATTTCCTCTGATTAGCTTAATCCAAAATAAGATATCACACTGTTAGTAACTGGCATGGTAAATAGTTTCATTTACGAGAGTCATTTATTGTGTAATAGAAACCCAGGGTACACTGGAAACTGGATACACTGGAAATAATTTACAATATCAAGACTATGTTTCAGCAGAAGTCTTAGTCATTGTAGTGTAAATTTTGCTAATAAATCTAGTGAAAGCAACCTAATGTCCATAAAAGAACACAAAGATATTAGCCTTAAAGACTGAAAATTATTTTAAAATTCTTTGTGTATAACAACAAAATCTTGACCTGGTGCTGGGCAGTAAGAAAAAAATCACTGGCGATGCATATTTCTTTTAGCGATGGATCACAAAGTTAGTAATTACTAGACATGTAGTTTTTGTAACCAAATAAAATTTACAAAAATTTACAAATTTAGTAATAATTTAGAAAAAAATGACAACTGACATCTTTGGAGTCCTGATTTTATCCTACTCTTAATATAAACCTTTCTTTTATACCTTATTTCCTTTCCTGTTCCTATTTAGTACATGTCCTCCTTGCCTTCAAATAAACTACATTGGTAATACAGCCCCTTGTGTAGAAAATAGATTAATTTCTGATAGAATTTCTATGTGTTTTTTATTAGGTAAGCAGAAAGTGATTCTACAAACCATGACTGTGTTTTTTGCTGAAAACTATTTATTCCCATACTGACACCACTGGAGTTTCTACATCCAGTTCAAGATGAACAACGTAGAGGTTATGTGGGTTCTTTATGAAACAGTTCATACAGAGCCAGGATATTCTCAAAAGGAAAACAATTCAAAACATGATTTTTAAAATTATTGCAAAGCCGCATGCAGACAAATAAATAAAATTAGAATTAAGTAAAGATATTTTTAAGAAGAAAAAACACAATACAGGGAGTAACCAAATGAACCTTAGGGTCTAGGTCTAGGAAAAAAACCCACATACATATTGCTAACGCTGTTAGCAAAATCGGCTGTGGATCTAGCAGGAACTCACATTTAGCTGAGAAGCCATCGTCTGGCATTGACCGATATAAATAGCCTGGTTCTCACCTGACCTTGTGTCAATTCCTTTTTTTTTTGGTAGCATAGTTTGTAAAACATAAATATCAACACTGAATATTATAAACTTTCCTTTCTCCCTGCGCATCTCTAGAGTTGAACTATGTAGAAACTTTACTGTAGCTGTTTAAGGCTAAAGACATTATCTGTCTTTGCTCTTAATTTCGGCTCCATTTTAGATCATTGAGCCATAAGACAGAAGATTCACCAGTTTGAGGCTCAAGGTGCAATGATAGATAGTTGCTGGAAATGTTCTGGTCATGTAAATTTCATTTTACATCTTCAAAAATAACACTAGTGAAAAACTCTGAAAATTTCTGCCAGTCACTTCTCCCACTTGTTCCAAAGGTATGGCTAGAAATATTTTTTTTCTGTTTTATGTCACATCCTTTTTCTATTAATATTCTACTAGTCTGCAAGATCACTGGAGAAAGTTTTCAGTTGCCTTCCAGAATGTTACTACTCTCTTCGCATCAGGGACAAGGTGCCACCTCCAAACTGCCAAGTTTGAGAGTTGAACCAGGAAAACTAATTGGATGCCCAGGCCCAAAGAGTTGCAATAAATCCAGCTGATGGTCAGTCACAAGTGGTGTTCCACTGAACTTAGTATTAAGACCAGCTCTGTTTAATATCTTTATCAATAATCTGGACGAGCCGATTGAGAGGACTCTCGGTAATTTGCAGATGTCACCAAGTTGGGCAGAATTGTCAATCTGGTTGAGAGAAAGAAAACTCTATAGAGGGCTCTGGAAAGGCTGGGTCGATGATCCAAGATGAACTGTATGGGATTCAATAAGGCTCAGTGTCAGGTCCTTCACTTGGGCCACAGTAACACCATGAAATGCCACAAGCTTGGAGAAGAGTGTTGGAAAGCTGCCCCATGGAAAAAGACCTGGGAGTCTTAGTTGACAGGCAGCTAAATGTGAGCCAGCCATGTACCTGAGTGGCCAAGAAGAACAACAGCATCCTGGCTTGTATCAGCAATGGTGTATGCAGCAGGAGCAGCGAGATGATCATCCACCTGGACTCAGTGCTGATGAGGCCATGCCTTGAATTTTGTGTTCAGTTTTGGGCCCCTCAGTACAAGAAAGAAATCTGGGCACTGAAGTTATGTCCAGAGAAGAGCAACGAAGCTGGTGAGGGATTTGGAGCAGCAGCTGAGGGATCTGGGGCTGATTAGTCTGGAGAAAAGGAGGCTGAGGAGACTTTATTGCTTGTTACAACTACATGAAAGGAGGTTGTGGTGATGTAGATGTTGGTCTCTTCACCCAAGTAACTACTGATAGGATGAGAGGAATTGGCCTCAAGTTGTGCCAGGGAAGGTTTATATTAGATACTAGAAAAAAAATCTTCACTGAAAGGGTTATCAAGCACTGGAAGAAGCTGCCTAGGGAAGTGATAGAGTCACCATCCCTGGAGATATTTAAAATATTTAAAAAGATTTGATGCTTAGAGACGTGATTTAGTTGTGGCTTGTAGTGTTAGGCTAAGGGTAAGACTCAATGATCTTAAAGGGCTTTTCCAATCTAAATGATTCTGTGATTCTGTGATTTTCTTGTATGCTTTTTTTTAATTTTGAAATACTTCCCCAGAGTTTTTTTTAAAAAAATCTAAGTGTTGATCTTTTGAATCTTCTAATGTAATAATGAATTACATATCGAAAAAATAATTTGTCCTGAGGCCAAAAAAAGAAACCCTTAAAATTTTCACTCCATCATTTTCACATATAACAGTCTCCTAAATGCTCAAGACTTCTCCCTCCATATGGGTGCTGTTTACTGGAGAAAGAGCAGCATTCAGAACAAAAAAAAAACCCCACACACAAAAAGATATTCTTGGTATCCTGTGACTGGATCATTAGCAACACATCTGCAAAATGCAGAAGAAAAGAATTTATGGCTAGGATTTCACCTAGTTTTTCAATACAGCAAAAGTTGTGTAAGTTGGATAAAACATTTATACTTCTCAACAGAGATTTAAAATCACTTCCAGGAAAATCAGAAGAAATATTATTTGCATACTAATATCGCAATTGGACAACAGTCTCCTGTTAATTTTCCCTAAAAAGCAGATGAAACATAATTTCTCACATAAAGATAGTTCTGTGGTTTCCTGGTTCCTGTGGGCTGTGCTAGCAGATGGTATCAGCAGCATCCCTTCACTTTGGCTGAGAGTCAGCTTTTCATTTAGATTTGTCTCTTTTTAATTTCAACCATGGGCACTATATACTCTAACTACTCAAGTTAGTTAAATAATTATTGATTGCAAAAAACTTTTTTTTTCCTGAAGCCAGATACAGAGACAATTCAAACACACTTTCTTCATAAGCTATCTAAGGAAGATCCACGCAGTGTCACTGAGTGCTCATCTTTCCTAACATTTTGGATTTCTTTTACTGTGATACTTTTCAAGTGCCTTTCCGTATTAGTCATTCACCCAACTGGCGGTGCAAAGATCCTTAGATTCTTGTCTGAGCTTGGGGCTGATGAGGAAAAGTTTGACGCTGGCGCTTTATCTCTTCAGCAATAGAGATGATTCTTCAGGAGATACATATTTACTTCCAACATGCTAAATTCTTAGAGCCTGGGCCTTGTTTTCCTCAGCCCTTGAGGTCAATCTAGTTGTTGTTAAAAGCAGAAACCATATCTCTATCAACACTGTTGGTGAACTTGAGGGGAACATTGGCTTTTTTATCTTGCTCGTTACTGAAGGAGAGCAAACAGAGAAGTCCAGATGAATGGAGTGAAGTTTTTCTGGGCAGGTTTTGTTTCTTCATACAAAACAAGAATCGCTGTCAATAGCTAGTCCCTCTACTTTTTAGGGATGATGAGAGAGAGGATCAGACAAGTAGGGTTGACAGACAAGAATTCCTTTCTCAGCTGTTACCTGGCAAAACCTATTCTCTGCATCCCCATGAGTGGTAGGGGTGTAACGCTACAAGGATCATATAACCATAGAATCACAGAGTGGTTTGGGTTGGAAGGGACACCAAAGATCACCTAGTTCCAAACCCCCCTGCCATGGGCAAGGACAACTACCATTAGATCAGGCTGCCTAAGGCCCCATCCAGGCTGGCCTTGAAGAATTCCAAGAATGGGACATCAGTAACTTCCCTGGGTAACCTGTGCCAGTGTGTCTCACCAACCTCATTGTGAAGAATTTTTTCCTAATATCTGATCTAAGTCTTCCCCCTCCCAGTTTAAAGCCCTTCCCCCTCATCCTATCACTACAAGCCCTTGTAAAAAGTCCCTCCCCAGCCTTCTTGTAATCCCTCTTCAGGTAATGAGCTTCTCTCAGAACCTTCTCTTCTCCAGGCTGAATAAGCTCAACTCTCTCAGCCTGTCCTCATAAGAGAGGTGTTCCAGCTATTTGATCACCTTCGTAGCCCTCCTCTGGACCTGTTCCAACAGCTCCATATACTTTATGTTGGGGATTCCAGAACTGGACACAATATTCCAAGTGGGGCTTCATGAGAGAGGAGTGGAGGAGGAGACCTATTGGAAAGGGTTTGTCTTCTGGGCTGTGAGCACACATTGCCAGCTCATGTCAGCACTCCCAGGTCCTTCTCCACAGGGCTGCTCTCAACTCGTCGTCACCCAGTCTGTATTGCAACTGTGGATTACCCCAACCCAGGTGTAGGACCACTTTCTTGGCCTTGTTCAATGAGTTCACACAGGCCCACTTCTCCAACTTGCCCAGGTCCCTCTGAATGACATCCCACCCATTTGGTGTGACCATTGCCTCACTCAGCTTGGTGTCATCCACAAGCTTTCAGAGGGTGCACTCAACCTTAATGTCTATACTATCAGTGAAAATATTAAACAACTCTAGTCCCAGTATGGACCCCTGAGGGACACCACATGTCACAGACCTCTGTCTGGACATTGAAGCATTGACCCCTACTCTCTGAACATGACCATCCAACCAATTCCTTATCCACCGAACAGTCCACCCATCAAATCCACATCTCTCCAAATGTTGCGGAGGATCATGTCAAAGGCTTTACAGAAGTACAGATAGCTTACACCTATGTTTTTCTCATACCCACTGATGTGGTCACCACATCATAGAAAGCCACTATGTTGGTTGTAGAGCAGTACAGGCATTATTAAAATGAAGTCAAATTTACTGAGTATAATTTTGGAAGGTTTTGCTAAGAAGGTATTACTGGTTTCTGTAACCAGATTGCACATAAAAACGGGCAGAATTAAGATTCCATGGAAAATTTGATCTGATATATACTTATGAAATTGAATATATGAGAATAAGCAGTTTATTACTGGTAAATATTGATGTATGGATGTTATTTGCAAAATACTTCACATTCTATGCATAAAATAAAAAAAATAATTCGTGGTTAAAGGTTGAGGGAAATGGAATCAAATGTCTAGTGGCAAATAAGGATATAAGTCATAATTTCAGGATAAAAATTTGTACCTTTTAATTTCTTTGGGTTTTTTTAATCTCATGTCAAGATCCTTAACCTTATTCTTCACCAACTGCATTCATTCCCATTTTTTATTTCAATTATTATTGATGGGATTACAATCTGTTATAATTCCTTTTTAATTTTTTTATCTACAAATAATGACTGTTCTTAAGAAGTGAAAAGGTCTATTATTTCAACATCTGAGCCATACACTTTTTGTAGAGGAAAAACATTCATTTAAAATAACAAGAAAAAATCTAAATTTGTAACTTTTTTATTTTTCATCAGGACAGTAAAAGTGTATTAGGAAAAATTCTACCTCTAGGCTTATGATAACCATAATGTCACGTAAACCTTTTATGCTGAAATTATGAAGAGTATATATTATCTCAGTCATTTAAAATTGCATTAAAGTGTCCAGTGAGATTAAAATAACAGTGTTTTCCTTCCAAACGTAACAGCATGAATTTAGTTCTGTGTGACTGCCTCTGTAAACATTCCCTAGTGTACCCCTTAGGACCATTTAGGAAACAAAAGACTGATCCCCAGGAAAAAAAAATCCTACAACTTTCTTTTATTAATTTTAAAGTTCTTAGAAACTTAACTCTGCCCTTATCTTGATGACATTGACATTCATCAAATATTTACCAAATGTGTCCTTCCACATCATCTTAGTATGTAACTGATGAAACATTAAAAAGCTGTCAACAGTGGCATATTTATAAGTTTGACTGCAAAATCATTAAGTTGCCTATAAATGTTTCCATCATACACTAAACAATTCCTATGCAGGGAGAGAAGGTCCCTCTGGCATTTTATGGACAGGTATTCTGGGTTGTTGAGTTAGATATTTCATTTCACATGTGCCAAGCCTCATGTTCACTCACTGAAGCACAGAGGTGATGCTGGGGAATACTGGATGGGACCATTGGCTCTGTTGTAGAATTATTGACACTTTTTTTAGTGCTTTAGTACACAAGAGGCAGACAAAACTATTTCCTTAACGTTAAGTCAAATACCACAGTACTTTACCATATCCTTAATACCAAGGAATATAACCAGTACCTTGATCAAAATAAGCACTGTGTATATGCTTTGTTACATCAGAACTATAGTGCTACCTCTGCACCTTTCAGGAGTATAAGGAAGGAGAACAGGTCAGGTCAACAGAAGGACAGGTGATGGGCAGTGACCAACTACGTGGATGATCAGTTTAAAGCAGACAGGTAGATAAGAATTAAAAAAGTTAATAAAAGGGAGGATAAAACATAAAAAGACTCAACAGCAAGAATGAAATTCCGAACACTAACATCTAGTAGTAAATGAAATTATCTGCTGTAGGAAATGATAGATATTCTATTTTTTGACTCACTGCACACTAGATGGGATAAGGTATTCACAAGCAGACAATAATAGAAAAAAATATCCTGTTCTTTCCAGTGAAAAGACAACAAAATTAACTTAACAAGGCTTTCCAATTTTGTAATTTCCTTGGTATGGTTTACGTGAATTTAGTGGCAGATACTGTAGAACAGTCTGTCAGTCTGAGATTTTTAATAGGTTGTTTTAATAAGCCTTTTTTGTGATTTGTGTTTCTGATACGAACAGCAATTACCCAGCCAAGTAATGAGACGTGTCTTTCCTAGATTGCTTTAGAAGTTCATCAGAGAAATCCGATAGCATTGTAAAACTAAAATCTATTTTTTTTCTGTCAAGACACATCTGATTGTTCTCTAAATACTTTCTACATGAGTAGCTGAGAGATGAAAAATAAATATATATAGGAGTATGTGAGTGAATATGAAACACGTTATTTTTATGATAGCATGATATAAAACAAAAAAAAAAAATTCGGCTTGCAGTCTCATCTAAACCTGTGTATCAATGTATGTGTTTCACCACAGGTCTTGTGCTGAAATGTATCTAGGCTGTGTAAAGGAGTGAGTTTTTAATATTTAGTGTTTCTGTAATTTTACTTATCTGAAAATAAGATAAAATAATAATAACTACAGGACCTAAACCATGTTACCAACTTCAATTTACTGTAGTACCATAAAGGACTGGCATTGCACAATGGAGAAAGGAAAAGTGGGGTGATGAAGTATGAGCAATAATCTTAGCTCATTGGACTGTATAGCAAAACTTCTGTATAAATAGTGTCTCAAATAATGTACCATGTAACTTAGAGGGATGAAAGACTAGGGTGAATTTTTGAAGTAGCTTACTGACCAAAAACTACGTATTCTTCTCTTTAACTTTTTTAGACATTTATCTCTCTGCAGGATGAATCCTATCCTAGAGGGGCTTATTTCTCTTTTAGTAGACTAGTTCTGATATTGAGGATGCAACTGAGGAGAATAATATTTGATCACAAGATTCCCACTACAAATGGTAGTTTACGAGTGATGTAACTCAGAAAAACTTAACAGTAACAAGTCTTAGTTTAAGCTGTGCATCAAAAGTTTCTTTTATAGGACAGTTATGTATGATTTCAGTATGCAGCAGTCTCGTGACTTCAACTGCTCAAGGTTAATCTTCAGTGGTGCAATGAAATAATATTAAATTTTTTTCACTGGTATAACACCTAAAAGTAATTTTAACAATTTGGATAAGGTTTTAATTTTTCCACCTTGTTTATTGATTTACTGATTTGATATTTGTTTTGAGATACTTTTTCCTCTCACATTATGCCCTATATAAATGCGGAGAAAATAAAATAGAGATAGTTGATGAATGGGAAATATTTTTCTTTTCCTTCATCATAGCTACATGATTTTCAGAAATATATTCTTTACTGCAAATTACTTGAAAGGAATGTGGTCAGAATTTAACATGATTTCAGTTACATGAGCTTTTCATATCAAATGGTCCTCTAAACTTCAGTTGGACGCATTCTTGGTTTAGGAATTTAAATTCAGGTTTTAAGCTTCAAAAGATCTTAGGGTGTTGATTGTTAGTGCTTTTTATGCGAAAAAAGAGAAAAAAAAAAAAAAGAAATTCTTAAAAGCCTGAATATTTTTTGTTACATTTTCCTATAGGTAGTCAATAGAATTTTACTAAACCAGTTACTATTAATTATCCTGATACTGTTTGAATAAAACTCACCTACTTCTTGTCTCAAATAGGATTCGTTATGAAAAATTTTAGTTCTGTCAAACTGTGTTTACTAAGATGAAATACTGCCAGCAACAGCAAATATTTCCTTTACCCTAAAAAGAACCCTGGGAAAGAGATTCGTAGCCCAAGAGCCACTAAACTTTGCCTTCTGTAACCCAGTTTCTTTCCTGTGAGTTCGAAATTACACTCCTTGAATTCAAAGTATGTAATTTCTGAGATAAACAATTCAGGAACAAACCTTACCTTGCATATTGATGTCTGCAGATTGCTGGTGTACAATGACAAATGATGACTCTGCTTGGGATGTGTTTGCAAGCAGAGAAATAGAGGACAGGCTGCGTGCGTCAAACACTTAAATTACATTGAATAATGTGACTGCTTGTACTCAATAGTAAGCAGAAAACATTAGAAAAAGGAGCCATGGTTTCACACAGTGAAAAGAATGGCACAATAGAAGAGAAAGGAAAACTGTAAGGCTTATGTGGAGAGAGTAAAGTCTGAATTGTTTGCAGAAGAAAAAGAACAAGCAGGAAAGATACAAGACAGGTGATGGAACAATGGTAACTATTAATTGTAATGAGACGCTATTTGGAATGTATCTTCATGTTATGAAAGCAGTGGTCACCGAAATAACGTAGGACCAAACACCTTAGTTCAGTAAACAGAATTTATGAGTGGAGATAAGGGCCAGTAAATTAAATCTTGCAACAACATAAAAAGCAAGTATATGCTTGGACTTCAAATCCACTGTTAGAATCAGTTGGTTTATGTCAGTACCCTCAGTCACCAATATCTCCACCTATAATTATACTATCTCAAACACCACCATAGTGCTAGAGTGACCACTGAGAGCAACAATTTAAAACCCATAGGTGAAAACAAAATATACAGGGAGGGAAATCACAAGAGAAAGTAATTTTAGCAGCTAAATATTTCAATCTTTGAATGCATGCTTTATTGGTCAAAATATATTTTGCCCTTTTTTTTTCATGAAAGGGAATATGTTATCTTTTGATTTATTCTCTTTGACACCTAAATATACTTTTCAGAGGGTTCTAAAGTTCTAGTTATTGGACTTATAGTTATTTTTTTTCCTAAAACTAACAAATATAGTACCAAGTAATTTATAAGTACCTAAAAACATTGAACAACGGTTATTCTACGAAATAAGACTTGAAATAATCATTGTAATATTCTGACAGTATTGCTTTGTTTCATGGGAAAAAAAAAAATTACATGAAAAGCAGTGCTGCAGAGTGCTGAGCTAATGTAAATGCCTCACTTATGTAAAATAAAGGATGAAGAGAGACTTAGTGAGTGAACTTAAGTCATACATAAGAGAAAACAGGTTTCAGAATCGGCCTGAGCAGGATGAATTGTGGCATTACTCAAGCAATGCAGACAGGGAAATGGATTATCTAAGAAAAAGGAAATAACAAATATATTCTTATTGAATACTTTTTGTGTTCTTCTCAGTAGTTTTCCAGTCGACAGTAAAAAGAACAGGAAAGCTCATGCAGTAGAACTTTGAAAATGCCAGTGCCTTGTGTACACTCAGTACAGCGTTTTCTTGATGTCTTTTATTCACTCTCTCTTTTGCTCCTTGGGGTAACACCTTGTGTAAATTCTCAGGAGAAAGGGCTATTCATTTACTTTATGTGCACAGTGGCCTGCTCAGTGTAGAAAACTCTAGCAAATTTTGCAGCTGAACATCACTTTTAACAGTTTTGTTATACATCATCAGTAATCACGTGAAAGCTTTGAAACAGAAACCTTTTAATTTCAGAGACAACATTTTTTTAGATATTCTTGTCCTGTGATTTGGATTGAGGGCACTAGGATTTTCTCTGAGATGTTGCATATATGTTGCTTAAAACCAGGATACATCTCTTCTATTATTGTTTCCTTTTGTAATTTCTGCAATTATGGGACTGCTATGCCTAACTCACTGTTTATATCTAAATTGTTTTGTTTTATACAGGCAAGTTAAATTGGGTATATCAAAGCCACAAACTCATATAATCTCTGCAGTAATGAAGCAAGATTCATGACACTACTGCAGTAAAATAATGTGATTAATGGGAGATTTCATCTTATCTTGTGAACCCAAAATATGCATCTCTTTGTTCATGTTAGATTAATTTTACTCTTTACAAGTGACCCATTCCTAATTTTACATTCTTCAAAGGTTATGAATAATACCAGAGCGTAAATTTACAATGCAGCACTTTAGTAGAATGCCCTCTGGGATTTTGTTTTCAAGACTACCTTGAGACATAGAGAGCTATCTTCATTCAAATACATACTTGAATCTGGTTCTATATAAACTTATTTTTTGTCTTCAGATTCAGAGATTTACATGCAAAAAAATCCCCAGACAAATAAAACTCAAACCTAGGAACCACCATAGTCCAAGGAGCTTGAATCTTGTTCCCACTGTAGAAAACATCTTTGACTTCTCGGCGTCCAAACACAACTAAAGCAAATTGTTCTCGGCTAGACTAAAGATAATATTATGCAGGAATTTGTCCTTTGGCAAATTATTCTTCAATGACTTACTATTTTAGGTATGAAAAATTTATTCTTCTAAAGAGAGCCATAAAATTATTTACTAAGGAATGTGTTTCTTTCTGGAGATTTAGTAAAAAAAAGAAAAAAAATATTCATAGAAGCATAGACACAGAATATTTGAGCCTTGGAGTGACCTCTGGAGATCCTCAAGTCCAAAGTTACTTTTCAGAGCAGAGTCAACTAAAGCAGCTTCTTCAAGGTTGTGTCCAGTTTTGAATGTCTCCAAGGCTGGAGACTCTTCAACTTATCTGGTCAACTTGATTCAGTGCCTGACCACCCTCACAGTAAGGAAATTTCATCCTGTCCTTAAGTGGATTTGATTCAAATTCACATAAATGATAATTTCAGATGCAGATAAACACAGGATAAAGGTTTAAAATGGTCAGTGCACTTTTTTGAAGGAATATCCTTCATAACATTCCTCCATCACTCAGTCAACATTGTAATTCCATTCTATTTTAGACTGATATTGTAACAATTCTTATTGTAACAACTAAGCGGAAACTCAATCAAGTTTAGGTTTTATTCCTGTTTTTGCTGTGAGACAGCCCATGTCACAAAAAATGTCAGAGTTAATAACTCTTTTGATGTATGTGAAAACTATGAAAGTGTGTGGTACAATCACAAATATGAGTAGATCAATAAGAATCTAACTCTAAAGGGGCAATAAAGACATATTTGTCCTGTTTTATGGATGTAGAACAATGTCACCATTGAAGTTCATTCTACAAATCAGTAAAACAGATAAAATTTAAAACCCGTTTCATTTTGAAAAAGAAACCCTAGTAAAACTATGGAGCCCTTTTGTAACAAACTTCTAGTCTACTATGTTCTGTTCCAGATCAAGATTGTTGCATGTATTATTTTAGCTTCTGTTATTTCTATAGGCCCAGAAATGTAATAGATTTTTTACACAAATACAATATCTACTTCCTTTTTATTAGAAGTTAGATGAAGTGACAGTAATAAATTAATTAGGACAATAAATTAAAAGGAAGGATTTAAACTGTAAAGGTATAATTATGTACTCTTAGATTACACTATCAATTACTCGACTTAGTAGAGTCAAAATAAAGAAATAAGAAATAAAAACTATTTACACAGTATACAATGCCCAAAATTATACTTTAAAGAAGATTTTCTATTTTCCTCTGTTCTCTTCCCTTCGCTCTGCTTCTTTTCCTTTCCCATTAATTTAATTAGGTATGTTCCAGAAATCAGACTGGAATGTCCTCTCTCAGATAACAGTCCAAGCAATTTATAGCCATTTGTTTACAATCTGGAAGAAGATATTTGATTTTGGTTACATAAATTTTGCTCATGACTCAAACTTCCAATTTCTCGCTTCTGAATATGTCATTTGCAACAAAAACCCAGACATCTACTGACAAAGTTTCCAAAAATTTCACAAAAAAAATAAAGACAGATTTCAGAGAGCGATGTTCTTACACAAACAAAAGTAATTTAACTGAAACTTCTTTAGATTCACCATCTCTCATTCTCTCAAATCCATGAAAAATCCTCAGTATGTAACACCCGATATTTGGGATTTATGATAATAATTTAAAGGATGGATGAGATATGGATCCAGATTTCATAGTATAATTCCATTGCAGTAACTAATTTTATTAGTGTTGATAGAGGTATAAATAAACTGCAGCCTAGATTAAATAGTTTTTTAGGATAATTGAAATATGATGTGTAGGTACAGATGCAGTCATTGTGGATTCCTCACCACTTAAGGGGAAGCCAAGGCCCTAGGAACAATTCAGATATTAATTGAACTGACTGTTTCATGTTAACTGTGCAGAGAACAAGAAGTGAACATAGCATTAAATTAGATAAGTGCCTGAAGTTCATGGGTTGAAAGCAGACCTTTATGTTCAGTATGTATTCTGATTCAAAGATATTCTCAATTTCAAGTGCCCAGCTAAAATTTAATCTAAATATTCTATAAATCAAAAGACCTCTGAGATTCTATTTATGACCAACTATAAAGATCACAATAAAGCCTCTCATATATAAGACAAATATCAACGTTCAAATGTAAAATAATAATAAAAAATAATCTTGAGAAAGACAGAGGAAAACAAAAATGATTGTACTAATTAGATTTTAAAAGCTAAACATCAAATTGAGATTTCAGAAATTGGAATAGTTTTTTCTTTGCCATCTAAGTATATTTTACTGTATATATTAAATTACAGGTAATGAAAGCTACGTGAACTCTTACTTTCGAACAAAACTACAGCTGATTTTTTTCTCCTTTCTGCTGTACTGCATTTTTGAAGAAAATACATAATACTTACTTCATTGTTATCCTGCTGAGAAAGGAATTGGTATAATAGCATTACATCCCAAACTGGTCCCCAGCCTGTAATAAGATTCTAATTTTGTTGTTGCACTTTCAGATCATAGAGCTTTCTTGTAAGGGTAAATTGTCAAGATACCTTGTGCTTTGGGAAACTCAAGTTATATTTGGTATAGTGTGATAATTACCACAAAAAAAAAAAGACAGAAGAAAAGCTATTTTTTATTCTAAATGAATAATGTAGAATTGATCAACATCTACAAACCACAATTTCCAACACTGTAGAAAACCCCAAATTATTTTCTGCTTAGCTTTTTTTTTAATTTTTTTTTTGCATATTACTTTTTTATTGTCTTGTGTTCTAGTTTTGTCTCTCCCTCCTTCTCTCCTCCTCCCTTAAACAAGAGGGAAATGCTCATGAAAGTATGTGTGTGTGTATGCACGCATGTTTGAAAAATATCAGTAGATTGCACTTTTTTATTAAAGATATGTTTGCAGAATTCATAGAAACGTAGATTCATAGAATGATTTGGGATGGAAGGATCCTTTACAAGTCTTCCAGTCCACACCCCTCTCAGTGAGCAGGGATGTCTTCAACTGGATCAGGTTGCTCAGTTGCTCCATCCAATTTGACCTTGATGGTCTCCAGGCATGGGGCATCTACCACTTCTCTGAGCAACCTGTGCCAGTGTTTCACCATCCTCAGTGAGAAAAATTTTGTTTTGATATCTGGTCTAAACTTCTCTTCTTTTAGTCTGAAACCATTGTCCCTTGTCCTATTGCTAAAGAGCCTGCTAAAAAGATTTTCCTGATCTTTCTTATAATCCCCCTTTAAGTATTGAAAGGCTGCAATAAGGTACCCTCAGAGTCTTCTCTTCTCCAAGATGAAGAACCCCAATTTTCAGTCTCTTTTCACAGGCAAGATGTTCCAGGCCTTTGATTGTTTTTGTGTTCCTCCTCCGGACCGACTCCAACAGGTCCATGTCCCTCCTGTGCCGAAGGCTCCAGAGCTGGACACAGTGTTCCAGGTGTAGTTTCACCAGAGCAGAGTAGACAGGTAGAATCACCTCCCAGTACCTCCTGGTAACACTGCTTTTGATACAGCCCGGGATACAGCTGGCCTTCTGGGCTATAAG
This sequence comes from Tapera naevia, assembly GCA_033556795.1. Classification (NCBI taxonomy): domain Eukaryota; kingdom Metazoa; phylum Chordata; class Aves; order Cuculiformes; family Neomorphidae; genus Tapera; species Tapera naevia. The sequence goes on from JAUMJJ010000482.1 coordinate 418,807, forward strand.
TTCACATCGGAGGCTCATGCCCAGTTTCTCATACACCAGGACCTCCAAGTCCTTCTCCTTAGGGCTAATCTCAATCTCTTCATGCCCCAGTCTGTAGGAATGCAGAAAGTTTCCCTGACCCAGGTGCAGGACCTTATACTCCTCCTTGTTGAATCTCATGAGGTTTTCTCAAGCCCACTTCTCCAGTTTATCAAGGTCCCTCTGGCTGGCATACTATCCTTCGGGTCTGTCAACCTCACCACTCAGCTTGGTGCCATCTGCAAACTTGCTGAGGGTGCACTTGATCCCATTGTCAATGTTATTGATGAAAATATTGAACAACACTAGTCCCAGAACAGACGCCTGAGGGATGCCGTTTGTCCCTGATCTTTACGTGGACATTGAAACACTGACCACGACCCTCCGGGCATGACCATCTGACACGTTTCTTATTCACCAAATAGTCCAATGTACCAAATCCATCTCTCTCTAATTTAGAGAGAAGGATCTTTTGGGGTACCCTGTCAAACGTCTTAGAGAAGCCCAGATAGAAGACATCCATGGGTCTTGCCATGGATGTAGTCCCACGGATGTAGTCAGTATTTCTTTGTAGAAGACTGCTGAGTCGGTGAGGCAGGATTCGTCTTTGGTCGAGCAATGCTTGAATCACCAACAGGATCTCCTCCATAATCTTCCCAGGCACAGATATGACACTGATAGGTCAATAGTTCCCACAGTTCCCCTTTCCACCCTTTTTAATGGGTAAAATATTACCCTTTTTTCAGCCACCAGGGTATTCCCTTGACTATCATGACTTTTCCAATGTCATGGAGAGTGGCTTGGCCGCTATATCAACCAATTCTTAGAGAATGTCAAAAGATGTATTCAAATGACCCCTTTTAAGACTTCCAATACCTGAATCATAGTCCAGATAATTCAAAACAGAGCCTAATTTTTAGTCTTTCTTGACATTCTCCATACATTTCATTTAAGTGATTTTTTTTTGGTATTTCTTAATATTTAACTAATAAAAAAATATATATAATTTGATTTGGTGCTCATAATAAGGCTTTCATTCTGGCTCAATACATCTCTTAGAGATAAAAACAGGGATTGACACATTAAAATCTCTGTAACCTGTGGAGCGGCAGAATTGACACTGAGGAAATTTTTTTATATTTCTTCCCAAACACCGTGCAAACCCTGAGGGACTGGATAAGCATCACTTACCCAGTCATAATGCATAGAGATAGGAGGCAGTTTCATGGCACACACAAGTCTGTTTTGTCTTCTGTATATGGAAGTATTCAGAAATCTTTAGGCTACCAAGGTCCGTGTTTTATCCATCCTAACAGGGTCAACAACCACCTCCTGACTTATTTCCGCATAAATATTCTTGGCTACCTAGCACAAGATTTTAAAGCCTTGATTGACACTGTAGTTATTCAACTTGAGTTTTAAGCTGCATTCATTTTATCCATAATAAGCCAAGCAGCTTCTGAATCATAGCACTGCTGCAGCATATGCCTTCCTAGGAGAAACCATCAAGATACCGTATTTTCACAACATATCATTTTTAAATTGCTTGACAGTTATTTCTTCCATTATTATTTAACATGTTTTATTCCTCATAAAGTGGAAAAAAAGGTTTCTTTTCTGGTTAACAAGGTCTAATAGGAAGATGTATCTTGATAAATGGCAGGATATGAATCAGGGTGTATTGCACATTGTGAAGCATTTCCCGTAGTAAAAGTGCAACAAATAATAATTCTATCAGCTTTATTGGATATTGGTTGTTACTAGAGTTGCTCAGATTCGTACATTAAATGGATCTTTTAGAGGAGTCATCAAATCCAGTATGGTGTAAAATACACATCCCTAAGCCTTCAGCACCTGTTTTTTATATGAGAAAGTAAGGATAAGGCAGAAATACATTGTAAGAAGACTATATCCATCAGGGGAAACAGTGGATGCAGCGTACCAGAGCAGTGAGGAAAAATGCTGTAAACATAAAGCTAGGACGTGCTTTGTAGTTGTAAATACTACGCACAAAATCTTCCTTGGCAGAAATGAAGTCGATGGTAGTGTCTATAGACAAGACCACAAAAGTGAATGCCTCCCTGCTTTTAACTAGAGTAAACTAGTAACAATAATAACAATAATGATAGTAATAATAGCAGCAATCATGCTAGTACCAGGTCTCTTGAGGGAAGACGTTCTTAGGAACTACTCAAACACCCCTGCCTAGACTAATGAATGAGTTCACACATTGCCAAATGCCATTGCAATGTCTAGTGCTCTCCTTTGACCTCTTTTTCCTGATAGAAGTCCTGAGCAGCAAGTATAGTAGCAAACTAAAGAAAATCCACTCAAATATCTACCACATCAATCCAAGACATTGTACAATATACATCACACCTGGGGAAAAATTCATGCTATTTGTAATGAGATAATTGGGGCTGGGAGGCATCTTCTCCCTCAGTCTCTTTGCTGTTGGGGAAGGTATCTCCAGAGGGTGGTTTAGCACTCTGTTTACTAATTATAGAAAGATCCTAGACTAATTAGGTCCACACTATAGGTGTCTCTGGGGACGAGTTTGTTTGACCCCACTTTGTTAGACACAGCAAAATGACACAGAGATTGGTCCAAGATCTCTTCTGACATTTATGTTTAGGGTCAAGGAGTGTGCTCAAGCACTGATCCCTAGTTATTTGTGCTGTTTAATAGTTAGCATGATCTCTTAGGAGTATTTATATATGGGAAGTAACAGCCCCTTTATAGTGTCCATACATGATTCGGAGTGAGTAAGGCCACAGGCTATTTTTGCTAAGTAATACAGGCCAGGGAACATTCCTTTTGGGTACAAACAAAGTTTATCTATATGAATGTAGGACTAGTGAATGATGTCTAGCCCATTTTATTTATTGTTTTTTTGGGAGAGTTTTAAGTTGGAGAAGTAATTTCTTAAAGAAAACCAAAAAAACAACCCTTACCTAAAGAAAGCATACATAAGCCAATACAGTCTGTTCCCTGCCTCAGTACTTCCTGACATGGTTAGACTCTGGATTGTGGTCACTTATTAGTAGCAAAAAGTTTACCATTCTTGTCATCTGTAAGTTTTTGATAATCAGGACACTTTCTAGTACCAACCACTTCATGAAGTCCTCTCTACCCTCTCACTAGCCTTAAAGAGAGTGAGTCATTTAGAAAATAAGAGTTACTCTATTTTCTGGGAAAAAGTGAATTACTCTTTTACCTTCCAGTCATTTTTTCCACACCCCAAAAGTAGGGCACAATTTGGGGAGTCGTATAAAGAGAATAAAACCCTGATGTAGGCATCAAGAGCAGTCTGTATGTTACATATTATATACAAAAAATAAAAGAACAGAAAAACCTACCGAACAATGCATGATTTAGAGCATCCAACCTGTTTAATGTGGGGTTTCCAGATCCTCATCTGATAAAAGCCGACTGCTTCTGCACAGAGAATTCTGGCCTTGATGAGGAAGGAGAGTCAATCATCACTGCTCTTTCTGTGTTGTCCTCATTTCTACATCAGGATCATACAGGGAGCATGTCCAAGACCCGTAAAATGCTGGAGCTCTCAGAGCAAAATCACACATACCCACTAGGAAAATCCAAAGGTCTACACACCAGCATAGTGACTGAGCAAAAAAGACATTGATCTTTGGCCTCATTGTCTATAGAACACATTGCACATTCCTAAACTATTTCAAAGCAAAAGAGGAGAAGCAGAGGCGATCCACAAGGAGTCAAGAGAGCTGCCTCTTGTTCTCAGCCCTCTTTTAGACCTTATCTGTAAGTTAAGCAAGACATATTATCTCTTCATGTCTCTTTCTAGATTACTTCTTTCCTTTGGTCTTCGTAGACCAAGTCCAGTGATCTCTAGACTGTGTCTGAATATTGACTATAAAATCTAGCTTAACACTGGTTACAGTCTCCAGATACTGCTTATTAAAAGATCTACCAATTTTGATGTTGTGCTCTGCTTTGGAATAAAGTTGTCTTCAGTCCTATTGTCCAGTGCTACTACATCCTTATTTTTGTTTTTTGACTTACAGAGCAACTTCCACACTGCTATTAAAGTAGAACGAAAGAAAAAGATAAAACATATTTTTTCATTTCATAAAATATGTGTAATCTCAGGGACAAGGTCTGTAGGACACAAATTACTATGAGAGACTTAAAGATCTCAGTCTGTTTGCCTTATTAAGAAGAAGGTTGAGAGGTCACTTGATTACAGACTTTAAATACTCCAGATGGAATAGAAATGGGGGCAAAATCTGCACTAATATTTACTATATCCAGCACTGAAACCAGAAGGAATGGCTAGGAGCTTAATTCAACTACAGTCAGAGCCCATTCATATTGGAAAGAGGACCTAGTGTTTCCAACAGGGCTTGACCACTGCAGCTTGTCACCAGAGAATCTTCTTCTCGTTTCCTTCCTGCTAAGGTTGGATACTGTCCTTTGCAGACTTTTAACACAAGGTACTGAGACAAATGAAACTCTACAAACTGTGTTACACTGGAGGAGGTCTCATTTGTTAATTACACCTTAAAATCTATAAATATTATTTATTATTATGTCTACATATTATGTGTATTTGGGACTGTGTCAGTGAAAAAAATACTAGAGATTACATTTCTGTTGGCTACTCTATTTCTTCATCTTTAAATAGAGGCAATCATAATAAATGTATCTGAGCAATCTGAGCCCTAATGAGTCCAAAACTGTGCAAGATGTGACAGTGGAAAAGAGATGTTATTGCTATCATTATTCCTATTACTGCAAGCACCGTCCTAGAGGACAAAATTCACCACATATACCTCTGTAGGACAGAGGCTTCTGCTTTCTGGGAGATATCTGTAAGTCTTAGAATATACAGACTGTGAAGAAATGTCTTCTCACTAGTTATATAAAATGGATGATCATGAATTTCTTTCAGTGACAAAGCCACAGCTTCCTTTATATAAGTACAATGGTTCATAAAACACCTTTGATGACTTCTTTATGTGATAACCAGAATTACTTATAATGTGAAATGGACGGTGACATGTTTCTATGTTAAGAGAACTCACCAGACCCTGATCTACATTACCTCTAAAAGACTCTACTTCCTTTTCTTGTGCTTCATGCCTCTAAATATCTGGGAAGATTTTGGGAAGGGGGGGGGCGGGGGGGATGGAAACAGCCATAAGAAAACAGCCATAAGAAAACCGCCTTCCGCAGAATGTATTATAAAGACAACACGAAATAAAAATAAAGCATTGTAATTATTAAATCTTTTCTGATAAAAGACACAATATTTTGGCCTAATTGCTTCTATAATTTTATTTTTTTTTAACAATATGCATGGAACCGTGAGGATCTGGCCAGCTACAAATGAGTGTCTTTTTGACCTCTGTTTGGTTGATTAAGTTTTCTTTGGGTGACTGGTGACTGTCATTGATTTTAAAGTGACTCTGATGATGATGCATGTGTGATATGTGGCTTGATTTTCAAAAGCACTTCTTGTTGGCCTCACTCTAAGTATTACAAGTCAGTAATGCAATTGCAGTGAGAGTGAAGTTAAAAGTCACTGATGAGTAAATAAAAAAATCCATGTGCAGTAGGTTTTTGGATATTCAGGGAATACAATGTGTCTCTTATTTAGAAAAGACCTTAGAACTTGACCTTTGAAAATTAGGACCAGTCAGCCGTTCTCCAATTGTAAGACAAACAATGGAGATAACCAAAACAGAGAGTCAATTTTGAAAGTATTGGCAAGATGTAGAAATGAAAGGAAAAGAAGGATAACAATCTCTAATTGTATGTTGAAATTTATTTCGGTAGTGTGGGAATTGCAATGATATACTCTCAGAGATTAATTCACCTTGGAAAAATTTGAGTGAAGCTAAATTACCCAGAGGCCATGGTGTTCTGAAGGATGACTAGACTTGGTAATTATTATAACAACCTGCTACTTCCTAGTAAAAAAGGAAAAAAACTATATTACTGAGACTATATTAGGCGGACTGGTCTATCAGTATGTTTATGAATCTCTGAGAACCATAGAAGAGCATTGTGCAATGAGGACTGTCAAAGAGACCATATTGCCTGCGTAATTACTTAATTGTTTTCAAACTTATCTTTCAAAAAATGTGAGTAAATTTAGGCTGCATGGAATTAATGAAACTCACTGAAACATCTGCATCAAGAGTAGTTTTCAGAAAGGTTGTGAAAACATCCCACAACAAAGCCTTGCCAGCACTATGTAGCCCTGATCTCATTATAATACTTAAATTCTTTCCAGCAAAAACTGTCTGTCTGCCAAATTCTGCCAAGACGTAGTGATTTCATTGTGCAGACTCAGATGAGATGCCAAGATTCTTCTTGTCTGTAACCCATGTGAAACATGTTTTGAATGAAATAATATTTTTTTCCAACAGCCTCCTCAGTACACGATAGGGTAGATAGGATAACCACTCCAGAGGCTAAATAAAGATGTAGGGAATCTGTTCTTCACTACAGTTAAACAAGTATACATTATACTATGTTTCTGTGTGGTAATCACAACTGAACTTGAAATATTCAATTTAACACATATTCTTAAATATTTAAGGATGACAAAATAGGTGGAAAACTATCTTATTTCCTTCTATCTAACCCCTATTATCCAAATATACCTTTGATACTTACCACTGAATTTGAAAGGTTTTATAAGATTATATTATAGAACAGGTTGATGTAAAACATAATTGGATAACTGCAGAGTTTGAACTTGAAAGGAGATCATAAAATCATAGAGGGACCTGATTTGGAAGGGATCCACAATGATCGAGTCCAACTCCTATGCCTGCCTAGGATAATTCCAATATTCACACGATGTGTCTGAGGGCATTTTCCAAATAATTCTTGAATATTGACAGGCTTGGTTCGGTGACTGCTTCCCTGGGGAGCTGTTCAAGTGCTCCACTGCCCTCTGGATGAGGAACGTTTTCCTTACATCTAACCTAACTCTACCCTGGCATACCTTCCTGTCATTCCCTCGGCTCCTGTCATTTGTCACTAGAGAGAAGAGATCACTGCCTGTTCCTCCTCCTTCCTCAGTGAGGAAGCAATAAACAGCTATGAGATCTGCTCAGTTTCCTCTTCTCTAGGCTGAACAGACTCCAACCATTCCTCATGTAATTTCTCCTCTAAACCCTTGACCAGCCTTATGACCTCCTCTGGACACTCTCCAGTAGTTTTATGTCCTTTTTATGTCCTTTTATGTCCTATGACACCCAAAACTGAACACTATATTCAAGGCGGAGTCTCACCAGAGTAGAGCAGGGCAATTACCTCATTCGCCTGGCTGACAATGCCGTGCTTGATACACCCCAGGACACAGTTGGCCCACTTGGCTGCCAAGATACACTGTTGGCTCATGTCAACTTGCCATCGACCAAAATCCCCAGGTCCCTTTCCACACAGCTACTCTCCAGTGTCTTGCTCCCCAGTCTGCACGTGTATCCAGGGTTGCAGTATCCCAGGTGCAAAATCTGGCACTTAGCCTTGTTAATCTTCATGTGGCTGGTGGTTGCCCAACTCTCCAATTTCTCAAGATCGCTCTGCAGGGCCTATTTGCCCTGAAGAGTGTCAAGAGCTCCTCCCAGTTTCATGATGTTGGCAAACTTGGTTAGTAAATCCTTGAGTCCTGCATCCTGGTCATTTACGAAGATATTAAATAGTACTGGTACCAGGATGGATCCCTTCAGAACCCCACTAGTGACTTGTTGCCAGCCTGATGTAACCCTATTCACTATGACCCTTTGAGCCCAACCCATCAGCCAGTTGCACACCCTTTGTACTATGTGTTTATCCAAATGTATTCTGGATATTTTGTTTAGGAGGGTGCTGTGAGAGACAGTATCAAAGGCCTTGCTGAAGTCCAGAAATATTACATCAACAGGTTTTCCTTAGTCAACTAGGTCGATAACCCTGTCATAGAAGGAAGTTAAGTTTATCAGGCAGGACCTTCTCTTTATAAATTAATTAATGTGTTGTCTTTCAGGTGTTTTTCAGTAGCTCCCAGAATAATCTTACCAGGCACTGAAGTGAGACTGACAGGTCTGTAGTCACTGGGGTCATCCCTGTTGTCCTTCTTGAAGATTGGGACAACATCTACCAGTTTCCAGTCAACTGGTAGCTGTCCAGATTCCCAAGAGCATTGAAAAAATCATTGAGAGAGGTCTTGCTATGACATTAGGCAGCTCTTTACGTACCTGCAGATGAATCCCTATGTTGTATGAGATATGTCATATAATGTATTCTATGTGGTACGTAGAAGTATTACATAGAATTAAAATATTAGAATTTTACTCATATATTCTTTTCTTTTCAAGAAAAATCTATGCATACTTAAATATACTCTTAAAAAAAAAACAACCTCAAAACCAGCATTTAGTTTAAAAAATGCATATGTAATTTATCTGTCTCATCTCTCAGAAAAAAACAAAGCATAGCCAAATAGAGGCCTAAATAAAGCTAATACTGTGATAAAACATAGATGAATAGTATCTGTTGGATTTATCCATTAGATTGTCCTGCCATTTTTTATTTCATAGAATCATAGAATCGTATTTTATCTCCTGTAAAATGGAATTCAGTGTACTCTCTTGAGAATGACATTACAACTGTGTTGCCAGAGGCAAACAAACAAGATGCAGATGCTTAAGGGAGATAAAAAAAAAAATAAAATAAATGGTTATATTTTCAGTGATATTAGAAAAGAAAAAGATGTCAAGGCAGGAGCTACGTTCAGTGATTTTTTTCTGCTCTAAAAGAGTAGTTCTCCCATATATCGAGCAGGTATGGTTTTAAACACATAGATTTTATATCCATAGATTTTAGTGTTGGGGAATGTGACAAAGTAGTTTCTGACAGATTGCCCTGAGCGTATATCTGATCTTTCCAACTGCTTCTCTACGGTTCACTGAGAGGAGATCAGAAGGCCTGAGGTTGGCAGGTGGCAATGCAAAGCACACAATTGAAAACGTTTTCTTTCACATCTTTTCATTTTTTTTCCTCTCTTTTTTTTTCCCTTCCCCCCACCCTGCTCCTTATCTCTGGTTTCCAACAGTTTGGCCTGTACAATTCCCCACCTGCTCTATCCCTGTCTCCAAAAAGCAGCACTTAGAATCAAGCCTGTACGGTTAATTCATACAGAAGCCTCAAGGCATTGGATTATCGGAATTAAAACTGCACTGCCGACCACTGTGGGTCATGAAGCAGAACCCCCCATTGTGATAGGAGCCACATGAAAGGTTATTCTCAGAGTGGGGTGTCTGGAGCAGCACAGCTTCATGGCTCCTTGCCATGGAGCATTTAATGTCTGTCAACTCAGTATTTTCACATAGGAAGTGATGGCATTATACAGTTTTCACCCAATGTAGCTGGAAAGTCATGATCACACATTAATAATAACAGGGACTATCATTAAGAATTTAATAAATCAGCCATTTCTTGACTAGGTTTTGTATAAACGTAACAGATGGCTTAGTTGAGATGGGCCAACAGAGATGGCTGATTTACTGGCAAAAATATTATGACAGCTGGATTGCATTCATATACAATGACACACACGCTTAAATTTAAGTTACATTTTAGAAAAGGAGGATTTGGTTCTGACCCCGCCATTTTGAACTGGATTTACTCCCTAAAAATACTAAATATTACCCTTCAATTTGCTGACCTTTAACTTCTTCATTAATATCTTAGGCATAAAAATGCAGGAGTGTACTGACACTATTTGCTGATAACACAAAGTGAGAGCATTTTCTATCTAGAAGGGACAGGATTATAGTAGAGGAAAAGCTGTGTGACCCAGAGGAGTGATAGAAGTGGAATTAAATGTAATTGCAAAAAGGGCAAGGACATGCCCTTAAGGACTAATAGTAAGACTATTTGCTATAACATATCAGCTGGCAGGCAGGGGAGAAAGTCTTGGGTATATCAGCCACTTACAGGGTGATTAGAAACCACAAACATCATGCAATTGTGCATAAAAAAAAAAAAAATCACTTCAAGGAGCATTCAGAGTAATATATTTATCAGGGGCATGGAAGCATTGACGGTGTTATAGAAGACAGCTGAAATCTCAGTTAAGATTAGCTGTTGTTTTTTATGAATGATGATGGAAAATTCAAATTGGAACAGATGCAAGCAATGCCAATCAAGGTAGTCCTATCAGAGGAAATTAAAGACAGCTTAATTTATTTAGCTTACATAAATGAAAGTAGAAAGGTGATAAAAGTAGTGTGCACATGTTGATAAGACTCAAAGGGACATAAAGAATTGTGAGGAAGAACCATTAAAAATAAAGAGCAATGAAGGGAAAATATCTAACGGGTATTAAGTAGTAAGGAACACACTCTACCTAGAAGTTATGTGGTGGTTACTGATCATTCACAACAGTACAGAGGCTCCAGGACAACCATTCAATGGGAATTAATTAAAGCAGAACCTCCCTTCCCTTCCCTTCCCTTCCCTTCCCTTCCCTTCCCTTCCCTTCCCTTCCCTTCCCTTCCCTTCCCTTCCCTTCCCTTCCCTTCCCTTCCCTTCCCTTCCCTTCCCTTCCCTTCCCTTCCCTTCCCTTCCCTTCCCTTCCCTTCCCTTCCCTTCCCTTCCCTTCCCTTCCCTTCCCTTCCCTTCCCTTCCCTTCCCTTCCCTTCCCTTCCCTTCCCTTCCCTTCCCTTCCCTTCCCTTCCCTTCCCTTCCCATTCAGTACCTATGTTGGGTAGTTCTCAGTGTCCAGAACTGTACATGAAAAGATGCAGTTATCCTGCATTAAAATCAAATATTCTTTGATTCTCTTTGATCATTTTAAGCCATCTGTGACCTAAACTGTTAGTTTCTTTCACTGCCCCTTCCTCCCCCAACTTTTTATTCTGTATATTCAGGTATGCCTCCTGTTCAGAAACGGTTGGCTGCTTGTTACCAGACTGCTTCTTTAGAGCCTTAACTGAAGTGTAATAGGGTTTTTCCCATTTACTTCAGTAATTTTGCTTTATTTTCTCAACGCTGCTGCCCATATGGTATAAGAGTTGAATACTTCTGTTCTCTTTTTGTTGTCTCAGGCTGGGAGGCTATATTCTGCTCTTCTTGATAATAAGGGGTCTATTTTGGTTTTATACCTTTTTCAGTAAAATAATAATAAGAAAAAAGGAAAAAAAGATTGGCAGTATCTAAACAATTTTTTAAAATATTAAAAGTTGTTAGTAGGAATCTGTGAGGCACAAAAATTCAAGTTGTCATCCAAATCTTTAATTATCAAAAAATTCCACCTGTCTTTACTTACATGGAACAGGGCTATCTCTTTTTATGTTTATTCCAACTCAGAATTATGTTTGCATGTACATCCTTTGAGCAACATTGGAAGAAGCTTCAGTGAGGCTGAAGTGACAGTGGGCTCACTCGGTGAGTGTACACCCAGGTTCCGGTATAGAACTGTACAGCCTGTGCTGATGTTTATATTTTTAAATATCAATACCTGAGTTAAGTAGTATAAACCAAAATCAGCTATGTTTGTGTCTTTTTTCAATCTCAGTTGCCTTGAAAGAAAGAGATGTGGTTTCTTTTATGCAGCAAATCCTCCCAAAAAGCCATGTCCAGGCATATGAAGGGTAAGAAACACCTGGGAACAGCTAACATGGATTTACCAAGACTTAATTATGCCTGACAGATTCTGTGGTGGCCTTCTAACGAGTGACTGTGTGGGTGAGAGAAGAGGATTGTGTCTACTTTGACTCTAAGAAGATTTTCTCTTCAGTTTCTCATAGTGTCCTTGTAACTAAACAAGTGAGATATGGTTCGGACAAGATAGACTACAGAGTGGATGGGAATTAGCTGGACCACCAAACTCATGTTGTATAGTACAAAGCCCCGCTAACAGTGCATTACTTGTAGCATTCCTCAGAGGCATCCTGTGAGACAGTACTTTGAATACCTTGACTAACAACTGAATGTTGGGACAGAAGGTACCTTGAGGAGTGGTACTAATTGCGTAATGTGGTTGATACAGTAGCAGAGAGGATACTGCCAGACTGGAGAAATGGCCTGACAGACCCTGCATGAAGTTCAGCAAAAGCAAATGTTAAGCCTGCACCTGGATTGGACAACATTGTGAAGCAATACCATTTGAGCACTACTGGAGGCCAAATAGCTCTGCAGAAGAGGCCATGGAAGTCCTAGTGGGTGGGTTGACCATGAACCAACAAGAAATATGTCCTTTCACAGAAGATGTTCAGGTGCATCCTGGGTTGTATTAGTAAAAGTGCAACTAGTAGGTCCAAGGAAGTGACATTTCGAACTTTATTTGACGCTTGTTGGACTGTATGTGGAATATTATGTCTGCTTTGTGTTTCACAGTACAATGAATAGCTTAATGTACTGGAGTGAGTTCAACAGAAATCCCCAAGCTGGTCTTTGGAATGGAGTACAAAAGTTAACAGGAGAGGATGAGATATCTGAACTTGTAGATTTGTTCAGCATGGTGAATTAAAGGGAAGCATCTTGCCGTAATTAACCAGTGCAGATGAATTCATTTTTTTCTTGGAGCTGCACAGTGAAAAGATGAGAAGAAATGAAAATGGAACAATATCTGCAGCAAAAGCAAAAGATTAATTTTGAGGGATCTTTTCCCATTGTGGAAGTGTTAAACAGTGGAACAGACACACAGAGAGGCTGTGAGATTTCCATCTGTGGAGTCATTCAAAACATGACACGAGTATTCTGTTCTGGGTAGACCCATTATAACCAGGAATTCGAACTGGATGACTTACAGAGATCTATTTCATCCTAAACCATGTTATGATTCTCTGTTTTCTACACATATTTTAGCCGAATATATTTAATTCCAGCTTGAAAAATTCGTCAGCCATAGCAACAGCCATAGCAACTTCTCTCTTTTCCACATATTTTTCTTAAACATATCATACCTATCCCCTTATCAATATTCCTTCCATTGAAAACAACAAAACGTTGCCACAGGCAGTTGTTGTTTTCTAAACTATTTAATAACACTTAGTTTGTAACTGAGGGTAAAAAAATAATGGGGAGATATCTCCTAAATTGCTAGTGACAGTAACTGGTAAGACTTCGAGCACTTGTTGTTTTTCACCCACTGTTGATTTTAGTACCAGCAATTTTATTCCCCTAGACTTAGGCTTATTTATGTATTTAAGAAAAAAAATATCCTAGCCATTAGGAAATTGTGAGCAAGCTTCCTGAGAGAAAGCAAATGAGTTATTGTCTGTCTTTATCATTGTTATACCTGTGTGGCTGGGTAAAGATGCTACATTTGCACTCTGTAATCTTCACTCTGGTGCCATTCATTTAGCCATGCATAGATCCTGGGCTGGTTCCAGATTTGCCATAGTAGGCACCATGACTATCAGAGATAAAACACTGCTATTATTTCATCAACCACATCAGGTTTCTTTTGGGAGAATATACCTTTCTTACCCACAGCACTTAAGACTCTTTGTGATTTAAGGTATTTATTTCCTACACAGTATTATTTATGTATTTATCATAATTTATGTGCTATCTCTTTCCTGTCCTTCATTTTCAATACTCATTGTCTGGGAGCAGGCAGAATTAGCATCTCACTCAGCTGCTTTTACTCTAGCTTACAACTCACCATTTTTCCTCTAAGAATTTCTAAAAAACCTCAAGAAGAGGCAGGATGGCAGCCTGGCTTGTGGCATCTGCACTACACACACTATCTTTTCACCTTTTCAGTGCCAGAGTTGGGCCAGACTGCAGGTTTGAACTATCTAGCTGAAACACAGGAAACCATTATCAGAATCCATCCCTAATCTGCAGCAGAGCTCTTGCTGAATGCATGCTGGTACCGAAGGTACTCTTTAGAGCAGTATTTTTTCAGCTTCCACATCCAAGTTTTGCTGTAAAGTCAGTGCTTTTTTGCCAAGTATATTGGATAGGCTCAATGTGATTCCAGTAGTATTTTTTGTGTGTGTGTATTTATGTGCATTGCTAAGTAAACTTAGATATAGATAATAGATATATCGGCTGATAGATATATCAGTGGAGGACTGAAAAGTCTATTCACTGTATGAGAATGAGTTTATCAGCTGTGATCATGATTAGGGCTCCCAGGGTGCATTAATACAGCATCTTTCACACATCAAAAGAATATCTGCATAATGGAATGGATACATCACAGATCGAGGAGGTTAAACAGATTCTTACAGCAAGGTGTTTCTGCAATTCTGTTTTTTTAAGAGTCTGTTTCTCACTCTGCCCCCAAGCTAGAATAATAAAAATATCATCTGTCTTTCTCCCCTCCACTATCCTTACACCTTCAGACTTCTGTCTCTCTTCTTTTCTGTTCATTATTTCTTTCTCTTGTGGCAATAAACAAGAACCAGAACCCCAGCCATTATATTTGGCTTCAGTCAAAAATTAAGATTATAGAAAAAAAAACTACTGATTAATCCTTAAATATCATCATTGCTTAAATTTTTGTAAGCAAGGTATCTAAGATGTATTCAGGATGTATGCAATAATGTATGCAAGGAAGTTTGGGACTGTATTCACCAAAGTCAAGATTCTGCCAGCTGTTGCTCTGCTTATTTTAAGGCGGCCAACCTTCTGCGTAAAAATCAAAGCCCATAGGCAACAGATACAGAAGAGTTATCCAAAGATGCTGCCTGCGGAATGAGGAGTTTGCCAACAGGAAAAGCTAACCACAGATGTAAAAACAAGTTACAAATTATCTGAGTGCATGTGTGCTTAGCCTGAAGCAAAAGTGAGGTAATTTGAGGGAGGTTAGCAGGCAAAAAGAGATCTTGTTGTGTGTAATTAGCTAAATGCATTCTTACAGATCTTCCTACCCACTGGCCATTTAGGATTTTTAATTCTTCTCCCTTGGCGCATTCGTTCCTCATTGCTATCCCCTTCATATGCAGTTCTTCAGACTCACTGTTTTATTATGCATTGTCCGTGCTGGCAGACCATATCTCATGATGGAGCTAAGTGGATGCTCCTTATGCAGATATCATTCCCGTTTTAAGGTTTGTATGTCATAGGCCTCTCTCTTTCAGTAGTCCTGTGACCAAGAAAAGACCCTTTGTTCATCCATGAGGTCCCGCTTTAGCATGTCAGAAAGGAGCTGAAAAAGCTGATTCTAGTGAAGCTCCCATGAATATTTTTCAATCAATTCATATTCTGCAAATTGTAATATTTTCCCTGGGCTAATATTGACATGGTAAAGATCAATGTCATTACTTTAATAAAGAGACTGTGTAAGTATTTCCCATAATAAGATTGTTTGAAAAACCTTCCCAATAAACTTCAGAATTTCTCAACCTTGAAAATTAATTACATAATCTAGCAAAAGCTCATCAATGCCTTTTCTTGATGCATCATCCCCCTATCATTATATTAAGTAACTTTTTCTTTGAAAAGCAACACAATTAATAAACGGAAAGGTGAATCATTGTTCTGTAAATTGTGTTTAGGGCACTTTGATAACCACATACATATCTATACTTCCTTACTTTAGCAAACAACTTCTGAAAAAAATACTGAATTATTCCATTGCAGTCCAAATCTCTATGAATCCATTACAAATTCTTCCCCTGCTTCCCTTCTGAAAAATACCTATTTCAGCAACATGGTTGGAATCACTGAATCCCAGAAGACGACAATTGTATGGAGATAAAGGAAGAGATTTATTGCAAGTTTTGTTTCATCAGTTTAGCAAGGTATTCTCTGTCTGCCTGCAAACTGTGCCTGAGAGCATGTTTAGATGTGAAAACTGTACACTAGAATACACGTATATTGTATTCCACATAGTGTGGAGCAGTATGTGGTGTCAGGACACACAACACTATTTACTGCACTTGGAACAGAATATTTTTGTGACCTTTTCATTCCAATATTGGAAATTCATATTCAGCTTATGCATAAAGGGAACTTTCAGAGCATAATTCCACTAATCTATTCATTTGCCTAAAAATTACACATTTAAGTGAACACAAGCTTTGGATGCTTTGGCTCAAAAGATTATTGCAGTTCTGTAAATCACCAATATTTTTGTTTGGTAGTGTAGGTCTTTTTTTATTTCATTTACAGTACTTCTTGACTACATGTACAAACAAATAATATGTTTGCAAATAAATATAATGCTGTTTATGCTTCTTTTATTTTTTCAATTTAGCTCTCCAAATTTCTTTCTGATTTCATTCAAATTCCTTGAATCACATTTCCTAGTCTTCAGCAGGCAACTGTGGAAAATATCACACTGAAAGCAACATACTGCTCTGCCCTTCACACTGACTCTTGCTCTGTTTTCTTATCTTCTCATGTGAGTGGAGTGTTTACAGGGCCTAAGTCCTAACTAAGAACTGAATTCAAGTGACCAGTGGAATTTTAAAGTGTAATAACACATAAATGAAAATAGATTGCATCACTCTACAGACAGAGAAAAGATATGGGAGCTGGCTGTACTGGACTGATAGACAACTCACAAAGCAATAGAAATCTCTTGAAGTGTTTAAATAAGAGTTAAACACTACTAACTTCCAATTTGCTTTTAAAAAAGTCTAAAATTTGTATTTGCAATTTCTTTTACATGTACATTTTTAATAACATTCTGTTGTTAGTGGATAATTAATTATTTTTTTGTTTACAAAAACTGTGAATTTAAAACTGCAGTTGCTAGATTCTTTCACTAAAAAAACCTGGTCTCTTCCTGTTAGTGTTCCAAGCTGATGTAGACATGTCTACTTTTTGCAACCATCTTGTGGCCATCTTCAGCTGAGCGTTGCAATCAGAGTACCTTTAAAGATGATGGACAATTTAGAAAATTGTCAGATCTCTGAAAAATTCTTTGAGCAATTGACCGGTACTTGTTCATCTTGAAGACTGATGCTAAGGATTTAACACTTCCATGCTGTCTTCAAATTAGATTCAGAGCTATAGCTGACTGATGCAAGATCGTGTGGCTTTAAAGTATCCAATTCAGTGAGATCCTGAGGCCATTTCTCTAGAAACTTTTCCTGGTATAAGGATGCTTTAACCCCCTCATCAGTCTTGGTTTTCACAAGGTAAAGCCATAAAAGTGCAGTCAGTAGTAGAGAACAACAACTTCAGACTTGTATACAGCATCCTTATACCATAGTGACTTTTACATGAAATGAGACATTGATTTAATTATTTAGCATTATATCTGTGAAATAATGAAATAACACTATTGCGGGTTGGAAACAACAGATCTAAGGAGACACATATTTTTTGCTTCTTTTGCTACTAACCAACTGCATAAAGACTGTTTCTATTTACTCAAAACCTCCCCCAAAACCAGAAATGAAATAACTCCTGTGTTACCAAAATACTGCAGATTGAAAGTGTTGGGAAAAAAACCCCAAAACAAAACAAATTCAAAATGGAAGAAAAAGACTAGACAGAAATCAGTTCTGGGCACTAATCTCCATCATAAATGGTTCTAAAAATCTCCAGATATTATTCAACTGTGAATTAATGTTGGATCTATAATTTTTTCATGTGAAAAATAATGAAACAGATGTATTTAATGAATAGCCACTAATAGCTTAAAGTTTTCATACGACTGTAGTAATAACCGTAGCAGGTGAGAGAAAGTTTTAACCTAATCTAACAGTGCTCAGCAGTGAAGAGCATAAGAAGAACTGTTCAATGACATTTCTTCAGACTATTTTTTCAGCCCCGAACAATTTGCAGTTCCCTTTGACCGACGGTAAACATGATTTTTCATGGCTCATAGTCTAATCTGTGTTCCATGTCCCGCCTCAGTGACTAACCAGGTGAGTAGTGCATAACTTGGGAGAGATTAATCTCTCCAGTTTTGTTCAGAAATTTGATTTTTCTAAAGACTATTATATATTTTTTCGATTAAAAAACCCATCAAATTAGTTTTACAATTGCGCATTCTTCATCCTCCATCCCTTGAAGATAACACACAAAGCTCATCGCAGAAGACCCAGACAATCCTATTAGTTTATGCATTAATAAAAGTGCATTTTTCTTTCTGCCCAGATGCAAAAGCCATGTTATGAGGGGAAGGGAAGAACATCCAAGCCTCTATAATGCAAGTGTCTTCAGAAATTGGAACAGATGAGATTGTGAGATGTGTGGTACTGTGCTATGTTCAATTTTCATACTAACCAGCCTGTCCGGGCATAAGTTCACACAGCAAGACCACATCTTCTCCTTAGCCTGGTCTGTTAATCTTGTCCACTTCCATGACTATTCAGCTAGACTTGATTTCGGTCACCAATAATTCTTGAGTGTAAAAGCAGTAAAAATCATCACGGCGTGAAAAGCAGGAAGGAAAGCATGGAAAACTCTTGAAAGACACCAGTTCTCAGGTAATTCCAGGGAGGAAGAAAGAAGAACAAAACTAATCGCATTACCCTCACAATAATGATTAATTGTATGGTAGCTTTTATATCATCTAGTCTTGTAACCTAGAAAGCTGGCAAAGCTGAACCTGCAGAATTGCCTGCCATGAAGTCAGAGTGAGGTTTGTCCAACTAACTGCTTCTGAAGAATTCCAAGCAGATTTAGAAGTAATAGCGTTAACACAAATTCTCCTTTCACTTGCCTACAGCATGTTACGCATTTACTGTTCAGGTTGAAAAGAGGTATTTGTTTCCTCATGGACTGAGGAAAAAAAATAAGGTGTCCTTTGTTTCAATGAAAAATATTTGTTTGTCCCAGCAGAAACTACTTGTGAACTCCAGTGGAATCTTAGCCAGTACAAAAGGATGCCTTCAGAGTACACATTTGTGAATCACACGTAAAGGTTAAAATGTTTATGTTTGCAGAATGAAATGTTTCAACATTATATTTTTAAACAATAATTCACTTTAAAATTAATTTAAAATTCTGAAACAAACTTAGATATTTATGGTAAGCGAGATGCAAACAGAAGATTTTAACACTAAGTTTTCGGTTTTAATTTTGCATTTACTATGTGTTAGTTTAGACCTGAAAAGTAGTCATATTAAATGTCTGAACATAGAGAAGAAACATTGATTATTCACAAAACCTAGTCTTCAACATTAGATTTCTACTTGATCCTTGTTTTTCGCCTCCTTTCAGGGATGCCAGTGCTCAGCGGCAAGAATATGACAAGCAGTGTATAAATGTAAATATGTGAGGAAAGAGAAGAAGTGCAAAAGGGCTTGAAACATTTGCTTCCTTCATTATAAAATATATTCCATGACAAATATTATGTGAACAAGTAACAGTGCTGCTTGTCTTAAAATGTCAGAAAGATTCATTTTTCTGGTTTATGTGGTTCTGCTAAGGTTTTCAACATCATCCAATGCTGTAATTTCCAAGTATTTGAGCTTTGGCTTGAACAATAGCATTTCACACTTGGAAAGATCCTTACACCAGCCTGTAGAAAGTCTCTGCCACCATGCCTGTTGATGTGACACTTGTCCAAGGAAAAGATTAATAACTGTCAAAAATAACATAGGTATAATAGATCTGCTTTGGGGTTAGTGGATTGGGTTGCAATTTTCTCAAAACAGAGATCAAATGTTTATAATGAAAGCCTTTGGCTGTCGAAAGAGTAGGTGACAATGAAAGAATGCTCAGCTCAGCCTTCGCTGTACCCAGCCCCGTCTATCAAAATACAGAGCTTCTCCCTGTCCAGATTACTGCAGAGTGCCCTGATGCTTGTCTTGCTACTGAAAATTCTTGCTCATGATTAATGAGAAAACTTGAACATGCTGTGCGCGAGTGCCTTCATCATAAACTCAGTAGTGAGTGCTGGGATTAAAAAAATTATCATTCACATCATACATTCAACACTCAATTTCTGGTTTTGTTTTTCTAGGGTGGCGTTCAGTTTCTAGACCCGCAAGATCACTTCTCCCTTTTTCTCTTGCCAAATTTTTTCATTATCAACTGAGGAAAATATGAAAACCTTTGAACTCTCCAGCTCTTTTTTTTTGTAGTGTATTATAAGTTTGTGCTTGTACAAAAAGTTTATTTTATGCTATGCTATGCTGAAGGAATGTATTGTGATAGGAAAGAACCCAAATATTTGTATAGGTTTTCTGGATTACCTGTCTGACTCTAAACTGGTATTCAGGTGCTAATACATAACCTGGCACCTGGTTCTTTTTTTCTTGAATGGGGTCTACTGGGAAACAGAAAAGAACAGCAAAGCTGAAGGGAAAGGACATAGATCTTTCCTAGGCATTATTCAGAGTACTCATGGCTTTTTCTACTCCTTTTATTATTTATTATGGTGCAAATTGTGCTGCTGTATGTACTGCTTCCCTCCTTATGTTCTTCAACAGTTACCTTTTGTTTACAGTTTGTGTTAATTATTGCCTGACAAAAATACAGAAATTGAACAAAAAACACTGGAATTCCTATTAGTCTCAGTGGGATTTAGATAAACACTCTGTTAGGTAACATGTGTCTCCTTCTATCTCTGATTTGTGATCAGCACCATGTGTCTTTAGCAGAAAAATTCACAGAATAAATCTTTTGGATCTATATTTTTTTCTCCCTTCACAAAGTTAATGAGGACTGGAGTTAATGAAGGTGGTAGTTTATAACAAAATTTAGGAGAACCGATGTAACCCATAGCATTCCACTTACAACACCCAAACCCTTCCACGGCAACCTGGAAGTCCCAATCACAGGAGGAAAGGTTTAAAAACACCTCAAATAGACCAAGCTGTTTCCAGGATGAGATGTGCAAGTAGAAATACATTGTTTTCCTACTTTAAGACCACTACTATCTCACCCAAGGTGACGGTATTTACTCTGTTAATATCTGCTAAAATCTGTGTCAATGAAATCTACTTTGGGATGCTTTGGCTGCTGCTTTGACCAAAGGAAAGACAAAGATGAACACAAAATAATCTGACCTTGATGAAGATTTTCCAGCAAATGACAGTCCAAGGGCAAAAGTAGACTATTGATCTATTTAGTTTCTGTGCACTTTCTTTCTCAGATACAGGCATTTTTATGTTCTGCCTATAGGGGACAATGATTGCCAGTGCCTCCCCACCCACCATTCAGCACAGGTGGCTTTGTGCTCTCCTTTTGTTGTGGAGGAGCTGATCTTAGTGGGAACTGGCTGTCTTAAAGATGGCAGCTCATCCATCACTGCCTTCACAGACTGTCAGCATTGCATTTAATCTCACTTGTAATTTTCCAGAGGAGGTTTGCAGAAGCCACAAAGAGAATCTTAATGCTATAAAATGTGGTTAGTAGCCACTGAATACTTCCTGTCTGGGTGAAACTGTGCTGTGTCCCAGCTGTCCTGAACTATCCAGAGATTAAAAACTCCTAAATTCAGCCACAGTCTGTGTGCTGTTATAACTGGTATATCCTCCCTCAGCTTACATGTGCTAATAGACACTCAGAACAACACACTTGTCAATGAAGACATGAAAAGACTGCTTCCCAGGGCTAACACATGAGGGTTTTTTTCCCTGTTTATGGACCTGTACTTCAGGGAGACCTTTCTCCTCGGTTATACTATGAGCTTCACGCCCTACTTCTGTAAGTCCTGATCCAAAACCTGCCTAGATCATCAGTTTTTAAAGTTTGTATCAAACTCAGGAAGCATCTGTTAGCCCTTAGATTTTTCATTAACTTCACTACACCAATCTTCCACCTTCATTCTCTTCTTAATGTTTACCAGCAAAGAAACAAGCTAAATTGGAATCAATATAACCAGAATTATACTTCGGGAAAAAATGCCAGATTCCATCACGGAGGGTTACTCTAAAGATGAGACATAAAGCTCCTCTTCCCAGATATATATCCAACAGAATGACCTCGCTCTCTGACCTGTCTGTGTCATGCTGACAGATCATATCTTCCACTGATACAGACCCACGGAAGCTGCAATTTGTCAACAAGTCCCTAAGCTCTGCAGATCTAGGATGGATTTCTGTGATATAGTTTCCCTTCTGACAATGAAACAGGAACAAGGTAAATCCCTGGAATTATGTGGGTGTCAGTGACCTCATCAAGCACTTTATCCCTTGTTTCTCATTCCATCCATGTCTAGTCTCTTGACCGAATTATGAACCAAAAGAACAATATGTATTTTCCCTCACAACTACTCTCTATATTTACAGTTTCTTAAATAAAGAGAATAATTAAATTCTATAGTTATATTTTCATTGGTGCTAGAAGCAGTAATGATAATTATGAAAGCATTAGATTTCAGAGAATCCTGTTTTCAGCCTTGAAGCTGTAAAACATCAACTAAATGTCCTGAAATCGTTTGTGCCAGGTGTCCTCCTCATGCTAAATTAGTTCATAAAATTTCACCAAAGCACTTAGTCAGTTCCTGAGGGCAAGATTGAAGAAAAATGCCATGCTTTGGAATTAATTATTACCATTAATATCTTTAGTGTTGTCTCAGTAATTTGCAGGAAGCTGGTTTCCAAACTCAAACTTTTGATGCTTTTTATAGAAATCCAGCCAAATTTGGCCAAGTTATAAGCCCTGAAACACATGGAGACTGGCAGGGAGTTTTTGTGCACAGTTTATTTCTCCTGAGTGTTCTTCAGTTCTCATAGCTCTTGGCAGTCTTGTTTCATTATGGAGGATAGTACGTCTTCCCTGCAGTTCTTCTTCCTTGCAGGTGGGATAAAACACAGTTTTGATCCTAGAAAACACCAGGGGAAAAAAAAGGAAAAGAAAAAAAAAGTGTAACGAAGTAGGAATTAGGTGGGCGAAGACTAGAAAGTCACAAAGCAATGAAAGGGCAATTTTTTTTTTATATTTGAGTGTTGCTGTGCTTGCACCTTAATTATATTTATGACCTTACCATTCTTTAACATAAGGATGTTTCAATTTATGTGAATTTTTTTTCCCTTTTATGTAATGGATGTATAAAATCTTCACTGAAACTGCAGCTCTGTGTAACCATTTGCTCAGAACTGCAATGTCTTTAACAAAATAATAAAACAAAATCCTCTTTCAGTTCAAACAAGGCACAGCAAAGGAAAAGAAATGATTAAAAAGTCCAAAATAGAACAAAATAGTCTTCTATCCAGACAATCAATTTCTCAATGATGCCCAATAGACATATTGAATCACACATTTTGCTTACACAGCTGCCCAGAGAAAAACAAGGACCATATTGCTACCATCTCCTTTTGCTAAAGGTTGGCAATTATAGCAGTTTGAAAGTGGTAACGATCTTTCATTGTGTCACTGAGTATTATTCAGGTTGGCATACAATGTCCCTGCTTACCTTTACAATATTGTTAACTGAATTAACGTTATACCCATAGCACAGTGGAATGATCCTAGTACTATTACAAAATGTGTAACTCAATGCCAAGGTGATGAGGAGGAGTTTTGTGGTCTGTCTTACGCAGGTACATGCTTGGAGCAGATTTACCTCCAGCTTGGAATGAACTGATTTTGTGTTTCACCCTAAATCCTGTGCAAGTTTTGCAGATAGATGAAAAACCACAAAGAGGTGATTTAATAACTTGATCATAAAGGACATTTCCCTCATGATATGTATAAGAGATTTTGTTTGTATCTGCAAGCTTTATTTCCCTCATAAATATAAACAACATTTTAGTTGTATGAAGCTAGAAATAAGAAAAAATACAAATCCAAGATTACTGCTGTTGTAGACAGTAGCGTTTGACACTTTTCACTGCTTATTACATAGCCTTTCCTAAGATTGTCTCAAAGTACTTTTTTTGCCTTTTTATCCAAATGGTTGGAAAGTTACATGAATAACTCATGATATCAAAATACAAATAAAAATAAGACTGTCATTTCTAACCTAGGATTTGAACACTTGTATATATCATACTTGTCATTTATACAATTTATTCATTCAGTTCTGCATTCAAAAACTGAGAAAAAAGGACAGTCTACTGACTGACTGGAACACTATCTTAACAATTAGAAGATCTTAGGGGTTTCTCCTTTTTTTTCTGCAGACTTGCTAGATGTTACTGGATGAGCTCCTTAAGAACAAAACACATCTTAAGTGGTCAGCAGTGGCAGTCCTCATGATAAGTACTGAACCCTATTTAAAACACACTTAAATCGGATTGCGGAGTACTCTACCATTCACCAGCACCAAGCTGGTAGACCAAATGCCAAGAGGCAACCAATACAGAAGCTTTAGATGAAAGATCCGTGTTTCATAATTCAAGCAAATTAAAAAACATATGACTTGATTCATGGTGATTCTTTCTCTTACGTTTCCTAAAAATACAAGGACGCATTTCCTCTGTGTTCCCTGAGAAAGTAAGTACACAAGACCACTTAGGGAAAATTAGCTGAAAACCAAATAGATTTTGGATTACAGGCCTGCCAAGACCAAAACACTTAAAGGCGTGCTCAGAAATTAATGTGACTGAAAAATCTTGAGGTATGAAATTTGGTGTGTTTAAAGAGTCAAGTTGCCTCCAGTATTAGATTAATGCTGAACAGGGATTTTCTAGGATCTTATTCTGTATGTCTTTCCAGACATCAGTTCTAGTTTATGGAATAAATGTAGCAGCACTACCAAGCTACAGGATTACTGCACTAAAGAGAGAAAATGCAAGGAAAAATCGATGCATCAGAATTAGGGAAATAATATATCTGAGCTCATGAATATCACCAGTATACTCTGTTCAAGCATCCTGTGGATCCACTCTGATCTTTTACTCTTCAGTTTTCTCTGTTGGATATTGCTAGGATATATTCCTGTAGAAGTAGAGATCAGTGATATGCACAGTCCAAAATGTCAGACTATATATACTGTAAACTTCCTGTGTTTGTTCATGCTCTGTGTGTTAGGTAATATTAATGGACTTTACTCCTCTGTGTAGGTCTCAACTGAAGAAGGAAAGAGTCTAGCCAGAGAATACTCCTGTTCTTTTTTTGAGACTTCAGCTGCCCTCCGCTTCTACATCGACGATGTCTTTCATGGGCTAGTGAGGGAAATTCGAAGGAAAGAGACCTCACCATCAATGGTAGAGAAGAAGATGAAGAGGAAGGATAGCCTATGGCGGAAACTGAAAGGATCTCTGAAGAAAAAAAAAGAAAGTACAACCTGATGGCAATTCCCCATGAGCCACCCATCAGGAGCTGACCTCAGTAACCTGTAACAGTTCAAAAAGGCAGCATCGATACAGCATCCTCCAGACTAGGTCCTGGATTTCCTTCCCTTCAGCCCTTATGCAGAATTAGCTCCTTGAAGGTCCAATTGATGGGTGTCCTGTGGCTCCTTTGTATTATACATAAAGTCACTTAGGATATGCTCTTATGTCTTCTCTACAAATTGGAGTGGAGAAAATATTGTGGTTTTCCCCCTGTGGTCTCTAGCTGGTCTTCAAAAGCTGAGGTTTAGGCCAACGTCCAAGGCAAAGCCGGCTTCCACCAGTCCTAGGACAAGGGATGCACTTATTGCCTCCTCTCTTCATGCATGGATCATTTCACTGCCCAAGGAATGAATAATATTGATTTCAATGGACCTTTTTGACTGTTGAAGGACTTCTAGGATTTCAATCTTCAGTTGTGCATTCACATGTAGGTTTAGGGTTAGACTGTGCTCAGCCCGCAAGTGCATGTGTCTGTGTGCAAATACGTGTACGTGAACCAGGCCCAAATGGAATGCTGGGAGCTTCAAATTATGACCCTGTAGAGCTCCATCCTCTTTACATCCATTTCATTTAGCAAGAAGAGCTGGCTGCCACAGTACGAGTCACATAATTGTTGCTTGGAGGCTTTAGGGCTACTGCTCTATCTCCTCTGCTCATTACTCATCTAGGACTAGCTTGCAGAGGTGCCGAGTCCTACAGACATGCAATGCATTAGAATAGTTTGAGTTGGAAAGGACTTTTAAAGGTCAGCTAGTCCAACCTCTTCCAAAAGAAGAGGGTCATTTTCAACTAGATGAGGTTGCTCAGAGAGCTGTCCAAGCTGACCGTGAATATTTCCATGGATGGGGTATTGATCACCTCTCTAGGCTATTTACTCCAGTGTTTAACTATTGTCCACATTCCTGCCTCCCATCTAGGAGCACACAAAGGCATTATCTGCCTGATTCTTGCCCTGCATAGAGCAGCGCATCTCTGTCTCAGCACGTAATAACATCTGTGACGTAGCAATCATCCCTCAGCTTACTAGAGAATTGCATCAGATCAGTCACCGTCTTTCACAGTCCTTGACCATCCAAGTGAATAATTTGATAAATCACTTGGACAGGTTTTTTAAATACTCCTTTTTACAGCTGGCATGAAATATTATATACATCCATTGACCATTTTTTTCCCCAGACTACTGACTTTAATTATAAATTTTACAGTTAAAACATTCATACATTTTATCAAAAAAAAAAGATAGTGATTTCCATGAAAACATAATAGTAGTCAATGTCCTTCATGTATGTCCTAGAGTCATAATTGATATAATTAGGAAAATATGTGTTTATTAGTAAATGTTCCTTTTTTTCACTTTTCTTCTTTGACTGCTTTGCAGGGTTTAAATTAGTTGTACTTTGTATTGTCTGGGGGGAAGGGGATCTCCTTTACTCTACTAAAACTTGAAAATGTAATGATTTCATGAAGAATTTTAGTTCGTTACAATCTGATGTTCTCAACTTTCCCTTACTCACAGAAAATCCAGTGATATTTTTTGACTTGTCAAAATTTCTCCATAAAAAATACTACTTTACTGTCTCTTGTTAAATTATGTGTGGTTACATATTTCTATTTTGGGAAGACTGTTTCAGAAGCATACAAACATTTACACACATTTATGGTGAATTTTCTGTTTCCTGACACCAACAACTGAAGTCTGTATTTATACTATTGTAATTACTATTACTCTTTTACATGTATTGCCACAGAGATTTTAGGTCATACATCCCAGAGACAAAGAAAGAAATGTGTTTGTCCAAAGGCTTTATGAGCTAAGTATCGGTGGAAAGACAACAGGAGGCTGCACTGAACAGATGGCAGCTATGAGACAATAAATAACAAGGGGAAACATCTGCTACTGTTCCAATATTGCACACTGCATAGAGGCGAATGAAGCACTCATTCCACACATAAGAGACCATAGAAATCACTGTCCTGAGAAACCTTGAGGGATGCTTTTTTTTTTCTTTCTCAGGCAGATGCCTAAGCTTTGAGTCAATTGAAAACCATTTAGCATTGATTATGTCATTTCACCCAACCTACTGAGGGTCATATTATATCAACAGTGGCCTGGCTCTGTAGTTTTAGGGGTACTTCGCTTCAAGTCGGTTTGCAATACAGAAAAGGTTGCAGAAGAGGGTATAGACACAATCTAGGATTAAGCCTTTAATAGATTCATATATTTAACACAACCATTCTTTGACTTTAAGGTTATCAGGCATGAATCAACATCTTTCCATACTATTAAACTCTTTTAGCCTTCACAGCATGGTTATCACACAGAAACTGCTGTTGGAAATGGTCCCTGGATTATGCTAGGTTCTGCTCAGCAACTGGTTACGGAAGTGATAGCATGCCACGGTCTGAAACCAAGTGAGAGATCATTTTAAAAATTTGATGTGCTCAGATGCCTTCCTTGGGATACTCAAATTGCTAGTATAGACACAGCTTACAGAGCCATGTTTTTAAGTGTAGCAAGTACATGAAATCTCCAAGTTCTGAGTTTCCACAACCAGCCCCTACATGCCATATTTTGAAAGATATTTGGTGCCAGGTTAGTCTCTTCAAGAAGGGTAAAACATCCTACCCTCCAAAGATCTTTTGCTACATTTTCCATGACCAATTTTAATTATCTGAATATATATTGGACAGAAAAGCCTGTGTTTATTTCATTCCACTTTGATCATATAAAACTTAAATTGCGACATCTAGTTGCTCAGAGTCCCTCTTTGTTTAATAAGGGAGTGAGAGGTTGCTCTAGCTGGTGATTTGTCCTGTCTGGCTTGGATGGTTAGGATGAATCACCACCTGAAATGGTTGCCTCTTTCCAGTTGCTTTCCATTTTGCTCCTATTGAACAGTGGACTTGGTGGGCCTTGTAGAAGGCAAACACTGAACTCACCATAAATTTGGAAGAAGGACCAGTTTGCAAAAGCGAGTGATTCTACTTGAACAGCAAAGAACCTTATCTCACAAGACGGATGAGTTGGGTGATGGTTTCTCAAGTCAGTTGAGTGACGCCTGGGGTGAGGCAGAGGCCTCACTGACGTTGCTTCAGTTAAGGACAGAAACACTCAAGAAAGCACAAACTGAACTCCCTGCCCCAACAACTTAGTATCCACATCTGATGACACAATTAGCCTTGCCAACAACAATCAAAACATAAAATTTGACTTAGTCCCACTTCACCAAGAGGCACCGAAGAATTTTCATAAAGTATAAAACTGGCACCTGAAACCCTTTTGTTGGGGAGGAGCCAACCTTACCTGATGGGCAGGTTGACAGATTTTACACTTCTCTTCCTCCCCTTTTTGGTGACAGTAACAAGTCTCTGACTTTGTTGGATATTCCCCCTGAGAAAATAACTACTAACTTGTGTTTCAGTTGTTACTGTTGATGTATGTCAGGCATTGGAAAGGCTGCCCAGGGGATGGTTGAGCAACCATCCCTGGAAGTGTTTAAAGATGGGTACATGAGTTTCTTAGGGACATGGTTTAATGAGGGGATAGGTACAGTTGGACTTGATGATCTCAGAGGTCTTTCCCAACCAGATGACTCTATGATTCCATATGATTATGATTGACTAGTTATAAACATCTAGCATTAATGCAACAAGTGAATTTATCAACAACAATCCCAAAGTCATTTTTATCTGTTGCTTTAAATAAAATATCTGCTTCTACAGCATTGAAAAATTGTCTCTTTGACCAGAATTTTGAAACTATCTAAAGGGCTATAGGTTACAGGCCATTTGGTTGGCCTGCAGCAAATATTAACTCTGTGAATGACAGCCTCTGCAGAGACTTTCACAGATAACACTAACTCTGACTGGTGGCTAAGACATAGCCCTCAACCACGTGTTAGGGCTTTACCTGTTTAATGTGACAGATACAGAAATACAAGCTTAGTTTCCAAGACTATTTTTTTGTTGACTATGATAAACTCTAGCTTTGTTGGCCCAATATCTATGATAGAGAAGGGGTTGTAAGTGCTTGACATCACATCTTGTTTCTGAAACACCTAACCTACTTTCCTTTATTTGGGAAAGCCATTCTGATTTACTGTCACCCAATTCTACAACAATCTATAATGCTTGACCTCAGTTAACTGAGCAGAGATAAAGGAGGTTATAGTCAGTGAGTATAACATAAGTCATAACTGCTCAAGAGGCTGGATGCAGAAGTTTTGCCTAATTAATCATTACAATTTCATCATAGAAGATAGTATTTTGCTGTCAAACCTAGTAGACAGAATTAAAAAACAATAGCTTTTTTTTTCTAAAGACTTTTCCATTTGTGGCTATTCTCTCATCTAATCATGTCTGGAAGATCTGAAGAAGCAAACCGGTCACTTTATTTTGCTGTGGTACTTGTAGTTCTATGGAGGTGGCAGCTGTAACTTACTCTTCTCTAAGACTATGTTGCATATGGAGCATAATTCTGTCTTCTCTAGGATTATAATTACAGCTAGCTAATAAATAAAATAATGACACTTAGCAAATATATCCATGGTGTTTCTCACAAATACTTAATATATGACAGTTAATTACCGTTCTTCCCAGTTATGGCAGATCATATGTTGTATCAAGTTAAAAAGTAATCTGGGGAAGGCTGTAAGTCAAAGTAGAGTATTGTACTACTTAAATTTTCGTTTTCATGGTCTTTGCATACAGGCCTTAAGATTTATGAAGAGAAACTTTCTGTACTCTCTCAGATTGTCAGTTAATGGACTACGTGAACTGTTTTACATCTTGACAAATCATTGAAATTCATTCCTTTACGCAAAGATTGTACATTTTAAGACTAATTTTTATTACTGAGTTTTAAGAATACGCAGCTAGAATGGAAAGAAGGAATTCTCATTTTATCCGCTAAATACATTATATAACACAAATTTGCAATATATAAAAACAATATATTTAAACAATTATGCAAATATAGTTTCTAGATGTCTCTCATTCTTAGTGTTTCTTAGATATTTGTGCCCTCCCTGTATCATGATAGACAGCAAAAAAAAAATGCAACAAGCAAAAGATGGTCCTTAGCAGAGTTTAGTGTCTCATAGCGATGATCTAAGCTCTACAACTGCATTAGTGTCTTCTCTCAAGTTGAATGTTACAGTTTCTGAGGGTCAGATTGTAATAAACAAAATAACTGTCAGTGGGCATTCTTGTAGAGACAGTAAATAAAAGCACCTGTTGCAGCCACCTGAGAAGATGATGCTGAGATAGTATCAACGTTTAAAAATTCAGCCAAAGACCATCAATTAATTTCGTATAAATCACACAAAGTTTAGAGTTAGCTATAGGAATAAACCAGTGTTTTCCTGAATTTGTACCAGCAATTGAAATATGGCTGCCTAGCATAAACAAATATGTTAAAATAATCCAATTAAGTATACCTACAGCAGTTAGCCATATTTAGACATCCCCCTCAGAGACTGTTATTTATAGGTGTACGTCATGCGTACTGCTCATTATTCATGAGTCTGAAGAGATCCCTGAAAATTAGCAGAGGAAAGGCAAAATTACAGAATGTGAGTTTAATACAGTGTTAAAATCTCTGTTCTCATAAAATAGAATGACAGCTGAACAGAATAATGTCTTAGAGTAGTCCTGATCAGCCTCCTTTTAGAACTATTTCTAGCTTAATATGTCCCTTCAAGCATGTGGATCTCTTCAGAATGTCTGCGTAGCAAAAATGATTTGTAATGGGGATGGCATTGTCTCATGGATGCTGTGAAAGTCACCCCGAGAGGCATTGCCCTGCACCTCCAGCCTGATTTATCACTCCCTGATGCTCCTGGTTCTAAGCCTCCTCAATTTGAGCTCTCCAATTTTGTTACACCCTGGTAAATTATGAGGTTGTTTTGTGATGAGGACAAATGTCCACTCAAGAGCACTAAACTCATTTCATGATCTGAACTTTTCCCCCAAGAGGTAATAAAGACAAGAACATCTAAATCCATTGCATCACCTACTGTATATCTTCTGTCAATAGATAATTAATGTGACAAAGAGATTTTCCCATTCTCACATTTTGTCATGCATCATTTTTTTAACAGTGCTTTTAGATATACGATTGTTTCAACAACTTCGTGACCAAATTCAAAAGCTATTATTTTTCATGGCTGTAGCTGAAACAGAATTCCAGTTAAAAGACAATTTTATGAGGATAAAGGAAAGAAAGTATTTTGTATTAATAGCTAATTACATTTCTTTGTAGAAAGCTAAATCATTTTACCCTTATAGTTTAAGTATAATTAATTCAAGAGGAAGACAATCTGTTTCACACCTTTGAGATTCAGTGGACAAAATTTTATATTTGTCTACTCTTGTTCTCTTGCTGCATTCCACAAACAAGACAATTTGGAATTCCTGATCTTGGAAAGAATGAATCAGAATAGAGGTAATATATTCAAAATTAGTTTCATAAATGATACTTGTGATGTCTTTTGGCCCCTTCCAACATTGTAGACCGACAAAAACACCTTTCACTAGTTTCTCTACAAGCTCAAAACATCAAGTCGAACCTCTCCATCTTGAGCTCCATTCACATAAACTCAATTGTTTTCATCTTTATTTCATTTATTCTATTGCATCACTCTCAGCAACCTGAAAGAAGGTCCAAGAGTTTTTATCAAAATAAAGACACTGTATGGCCTGTCTTCTTCAAATGTTCCCTTTAATTTAATATTCATATTGTGGAAAATGAGTAGTATCTTTAATGATAAAGTTTTGCAAAGTCACTCAGCTTTCTGAATAAGATGCGTGTTGACAATAAGAAGAATATAAAAATATTACATCTGCCAATAAGAAACTGACTCTGCCTCCACTGTTAGACAACTGCTGACCAATCACAGATGTCTCTTTATCTACGACATTGAATGAATAATCTTGAACACTTGAGATATTGAGTCAGTGTAAGTGGGCAGCTCTTCTGGAGGTAATGGAAATCTTACAGTTGATTCACATCCATCTCCAGAAAAGAATTACACATTATTGCATGATGGTGAATATATTTCAGTTACACAGGGGAAAATGAGGTTTCTGTCCCTGAAAACTTACAGAGGTCATAACCCAAAGCAAAAGACAGTTTAAGGGAAGACAGAATAAACGAACTACCAGTAATAGGAAGCATAGTCAGAGGTGGTAGTGTTAGCAGAGAGACAAACACATTTAATATCAGACTAATATAACAGACTGATAAGATCTTACACTTTGAAAACAGTAGAGGAGTATACAGTATAAGTAAATGTATGAAAACCAAGTGAACTTCAAATGCTTTACACTATTTCGCACTGTGTATGTGTCTTTAAAGCCTTCTAGAAAGGGAATAAGGGCAGATATAATAACAAAAAGATACAAGACAAGCTCCAGAGATTTAATTCAAATTCATACACCATTGGAGTTTGATGGAGTATATTAGGAAGAGATGGGTGATGCTAAGAACAATAGAAATCAATGATAATTTGCTTAATCCTGTGGATGATGTATTTGTTTCGCCTTCAAAATGAACGGAAGAGGTCAGAGAAATTGTTACTGCTGTATGTGTCTCATCCCATAATGGGAGGGGAGACTAAAGTTTGTTAATCTCCCTTGGTGAAAAGAACACCAAAGGTCCCTGAACTCAAAACAATTTGTTGTTGGTATGTGCCCGCACTACTTAATTACACAGGCAAAATATGTAGTCACAAACACAATACAGAAAACTTATGGCTCCAAACACAATACTAGTACAATATATGTGTAAAATATGCAGCACCAAACACAGTACTATAATAGACAGTTCATTAATCTAAGAGAAAAATGGGGGGGGGGGGGGCAGTACAGTTAATTGAAAATAAAAAGAGGAAAAAAAAAGATGGGGAAAAGAATAAGGAAAGGCGGGAAAAAGATCACTTGTCTTGATTGGTCATGAAGCCAACAGGGGATGCAGGAACGGTCTGCCTGAGGTCTTTACAGTATTGCTGTTCTCTGTTCTTCCTCTTTTATAGCTGCAAGACTTCCATGACTCAAAAGAATGTCATTTAGTAGCTCTTTAAGGCCCGAGAGTGTTTGAGACAGATAAGACCAAGAAAGCCTCTGAGCTATATCCTCATTTCTGACTTCTAAATATACCATCAGGGCACACCCTCTCCCTTTAATCATTCCTTTGTCTCAGGGCTGATAAGGTATTAACGTCCCCATTCAGTCCTGGTCTCCTACAATCTGGAAGGCAGGTTGGGAACAGATTTCAATGAAAAAAGATATGGAGAACACTACACAAAA
Organism: Tapera naevia; assembly: GCA_033556795.1. NCBI lineage: Eukaryota > Metazoa > Chordata > Aves > Cuculiformes > Neomorphidae > Tapera > Tapera naevia. Next base: position 452,256 of record JAUMJJ010000482.1, read on the forward strand.
TGCAAAACTAAACAAGAAGAAACAATATTTAAACTCAGTGAAGTCAATGGGAAGGCTGAATTTCCCTCCCTGCAGTATGTATCAGGTTTCTAATGAGAAGGTAACTACAGGTGTGTACGCAATAAGTTGCCCTTTCACTGAAGATTCTTTGGATACTTGTGAGAGCAATTGTCTCTGTGGTGTCTGCTGACTTCCTGCCCTGTGTATGCTTCTGAAACTGAAAGCAGCTGGTTTCAACCGAACAGTTGAAAAAATACAGGAAAGGAAGGTTGCTTAGCTCTGTATTCTAGAAGGATAATAGCAAACTCCTCATTTATATGCCTCATAACCAATATAAACGGTGGAATGATAGCTCCCTGTTGAAGATTCTAAATAGTACTTCAAATATGTGGTTTCACCTGAGAGAGCAGCAACCAGTGCAGGCAGATAATTTGCTGCTGGCTTTTTCCCTCCCGCTGTCCTCAGACCAGATGTTAGTGAAAAATGTAGGAACCTGTTTCTGCTCTCCTGTATAGTTAATAAGGTGTTCACCAAATACTCCTAAGCCTTTATCTAGCAAAACTGGATGAGATCCAAGTTATCAGAGAATACAGCAGGGATATCCTTAAGGAGGCAGATGTTCAAAGAGTACTTTGAAGAGTTCTTCGACCTGTACGAATGTGGATGAAAGAAGAGAAGAAAAATAGATGAAACCGTAAAGCCTAGGAGAATATGCTCTACCTGCCAACAATAAACTTCAGAAAGACTTAAGTTATAGAAGCAATAAAATATTGCTGTGATAAAACTTCCGAGGCAGGATAGACCTCCGGGGACTGCCAAGAAATTTGAGAACAGTCAGTACCATATCAATTCTTTCACTTGACAGAGTCTTTTCAATCCACTTGCCACTGAGAGATAAAAATCCTTACGGGGAATCACAGTGATTCAAATAGGCAGGAGAAGAAAAGACATACAGAGACACAAAAACCCCTTCACTTTTAATGGATAAGGAGGTCTGATCGGTTTGCAGACTGTCCACATTGAGTCAGATTTTGTAAATCAAGAACAGGTCTGAAGACCACTGTTTAAAATCCCTCAGGATATTATGGCAGCATAACAGTCTTAATAATTCCACTGATACACAAGTGCATGTGATGATGTTCAGCCTGATACTGAAGCGGGCTGTGCTCCTTGAACAACATCTCCCCCATACTACACAGAAACTGTAGCCCCAGATATTCATTTGTTCCCACATGATTCACCAAGAGAGCTGTGTTGACGCTGAGAGCCAAACCTCAGGCTTTGCCTTACAAACCTGCTACTGGGTCCTTGATCACCTGTGGGTCTCAGGGTACAGAGGCTAACTGAGCTTGAGACTAGAGGAGGAATTCCCCTTGGTTCATCTGTTGCAACCCTTTGGTCTGTGTCTGATCCTTTACTCGCAGGCGGCCATGAGAAACAGCAGGAGTACCATCACCACTGGGAAGGCATCTGAAGGCAGATGTGCTTCCTCAACCATCCCTCAGCTGTGCTGATCAAACAGCAGGGGAATGACAGCTCTTCTTGACACAGTTTTTTTCTGCAAAAAATGTCAAAATGCTGAAGTTAAATAAAATGAGTTTTATCATTTTGGAGCTATATGTATTCTTTTCATCTTGTAAAGCAAGGAAGGCACTATGTGACTTCATTCTCACTGGAAATAATCTAAGAGACAAAAATGTATAATCATGCACACACATTGTGTTCGAACTCTAGAGTTTCATCTGCCCCTATCTGTCTTATAGCCTGCATCTGAAATAAGGCTAAAGTTAAAAAAAAGATGAGAAGTGTTTTATTCTTCATATCCTTGTGCCACCAGTGGAAAATAGGAGAGACTATGCTCTGATATTACTGGCATCACCCACAGTATGTATTTTCTGTGAGACTTTTTTGTGTCTTTCAGTTACTCTTCTTCAGAAGTAACAGACCAGGATACTTCTACTTTCACTGCAGAGAAAGCCCTGAAAATTAGCTTACATTAAATGTATAAATAATATGAAGCCATGTTTACCTAAAAGAAGTAATAAATATCTGCAAGTTCATCAGATTGGGCTTGTGATGATTCAAGGTGAGGATGACATGGCTATTTGCACTTGGTGGAGTACTTGCATATAATTTATCCCAGAAATTTCTAATCAGTGTAATAAAAGTGAGCCAGCGAGCGAGGAGTCTTTTGGGATGACTTTGGGTATGTACATTTAATCAGTAGTAATAGAAAGAAGTAAACAAAAGTTCAATATTTGGCTAAATTCCAACTAGTGAACCATATTTGGTGGTAGGTAAGTCTTCCAAGGGAACTGGTAAAGGCCTTCACATTTAGGTCACCTATATTTAGGAAAGATAAAGCACTATGTCTTGTCCTAAGAAATGCTGTCCCAGCTTAATAGATCATTTCTGTCTCAAACTTTCACATTTCTATGGGTGGCTACTGTGCAACCAATTACAGAACAATGCCTGGATTTGAAAGAACTATGAGTATTATTTACCTAGAAATAAAATGCATTTATCTTTAGAAAATAATAAGCTGAAAGTGAAAGGGATTTACTTCATCCTAATAAATTAATAGTATTTTGTGGGATTTTTTTTTTTACTTAGGTTTCTGAGTTTATGCACTTTCAGTGATCTAGGCAACATGACTAACATCTGTCACGGGTTTCCTCGTGGTCTCAGTGGATTCTTGTCTTAGCATACATCTTATTGCTTTGTCTTTTTTAAAGGTTTTCAATACAGAAGAACGTATGTTTTATGTTGCAGCCAACAAAAATGCCTCCTTCTGACTGAGGCCAAAGCAGAAACCCAGGAAAGAGAATTAAAATATATTCAGATATGTTGTGTATGTTCCCTCAGACAGCATTCACCAGAAAGTTCCTGAACCAGAAGTATTTCTGTGAATTCAGTCATCCCCTATCAATTCTCTTGAATGAATTCATTCTGAAAAACTTCTTTGGGCCTGTAAAATTCTGTATCCACAACATCCAGGCATGAGACCTTCTTGAGAAACCTGGAGAAACACAAATGATTCTCCTATTCTTCTCCAGTGATAGGAAGGGTGTAAGTGTCACAAATTTTCTCTGGATTTTATCTGTAAAAAACAGTGTTTAGATCACTAGGGCTTGATTTCATTAGGTAAACATGGGCTGTTCTTGCCTCTTGAGCAACCCAAAGGCATTTGCAGTAGCCAGACAGAGTTGACCGACATGGCCCAAAGGAAAGACCCCAGCCCATCTGTAGCAGCAGCTGGAAGCCCTGCAAAACAGTCTGGGACACCCCAATGGCACGAGTACTCCTTGGACAGGTAGCCCTTCATGAGAACACGGAAGACAAACACAGCCACACCATAAGAAGGTATTTCATTGTGAATTACGTGCGTAAGATGATTCCTGACCTATACCAATGTCCAAGCCATGACAGAGCACTGCATCTGAGGAGCTGGGTTAACCCTGAAAGAATATAAGTCCAGGTAACGCCCTCAAAACTCTGAGATATGTCAAATACATATGTTGTATAGATAGGTCTGTATATATCTGCCTCACTCTGTGACTCTAGACCAAACATTCATCTCTAACACAAAAGGAAAAAGTTATTCTCTAATGCAATCACTATAGAAAAACCTATAATGCCCCACCATGAAAGCAATAAGCTATTTCACATTTCTCACAGCAGGTCCTTGAAAGAAATTTGAGTGCAGTTTGTGTCACAGAAACCAGAGGACTCATGTGGCCAATAAAATTATTACTGGCCTATTTTCAAGTCATTGACTATGTCACAGATGTTTATGTGTGTTTTGTTGCCTTGTAAATATAGAAACAAGTTTGAGAGAATTGTGACAGCTGTTCTGAGATGTGATAGAAGTTCTGTTTCTATAGGTCATCAGGAAGAAATAAGAGTAACCTTTGTGTTTGCAGTTAAAGTGTGTGCCACAGAGTCTAGAGTAGCCATGTATTAAGCAAAAATATTCTTTGGAATAAAGACCATCCCCAATGGATAAAAACATTTAAAACAGTTACTCATTTAGTTGAATGGATCTTAAACATTTAAGAAAGGATTTTCTGTTTCTCGTTGGCTATGATAACATTATGTTCTTTTCTCTAGGTGTGTTTAATTTATCTCAGTCCTAGTTTCTTCATCTGAACATAGAAATTAAAAATTAAGCATTAACTGTATGGATCATATAATCTAAGACTTACGTATAGCTCTTAAATCTTCCCTGAACTATATTTGCTATGCCTTTTTCAAATTCAGTTACGAAATTATAGCAAAACTCATTGAAATTATCACTTTCCTTAGAAGTCTAATTAGGTCTTCTCCTAAGACATTTTTATAAGAATAGTCTATGGTATTATTGCCCCCACCCCTCAAAAGTCCCATAAACATCTACAAAATAGAAAGGCACAATAGTATCTCCACGTATCAACAAGGTTGTTTGTTGAGCTTTTTTACATGCTATAATTCTTTGACAAAAAAAGAATTCAGTTGAAGTATTCAGGTTCAATCAGTTCGTAATTACTTCAGAACCATTTCAATTAGGAAACACTTTGTGAAAAAAGAGCAGATTTTTAAATTATTTTTAAGAGGAGTAAATTGGTTTCTTGAAGGCTTCCTATGCCAATACTATATCCAGTGAGGCTTTTCTCTTATTTCAACATAGACTTTGAGTGCATTATTTTTACTACCTGATGAATCTAGGAGTGTAAATAATTTTTACAGAATATATATCAATTACATAAGTGTCTGATTATTTATATATAAAATTAATACAATATATAGAAGTTGGTAAATTCTTGACAGAAAATATTAATTTTGATCATTAAAATTGTGCTTTGCATGTTTTCCTTTTTTCCATTTCATTTCTATTTTATGTAGTAAACAGTGAAATATTGATTTCTTGTTCCTTTAAAATTACTTTTGATGGCAAACATCCACCAAAACATCAGAAGTTGAAAGTTTAGAATAAAATATTTTATTTTCCTATCTTCATTTTCCCCCTCTTCTTTGTCCTTCTTTTTTTTCTCTTTTTTTTTCTCTTTCTTTAAAAAAAAAAAAAATCTGAGGTAATTGGTGATTGCCAGGGAATCAGCATATTCTGTTTTCGTATTTATAAGGGTTTTGTCCAGACAGTCCTTCTCTATGGTGGTGACATTCCTCTTGCTCCTACAAGACCAGGTTGGACTTAAAGCAATGATATTTTATCTTGCTTTGTGTAGAACTAATATTCAGTGACCCTCTTAGTGAACTGGTCCACATCAGCTAAACCTGCAGAGCAGAAATGTCACTCAGCAAAACAAGAGCAGCAAAATGATTAATTTTCTGCCAGTTTAGCGCTTGAAATCTGGCAGCACAAGGAGAGCAACACTGTAGTAGGTTTAACCAGCTGTCTTAGAAATGCATCCTTGGGCTCTAAGTAACTGTGTCCTTGGCAAAAGTGTTTAAACATTAAAGAAAATAAAGAAATTATGAATGGGGTGTGTGTGTTTGTTTTTGTTTACAAATAATTACCTTATAATTAAGATTGTTAGAAATTTAGTTTAAAACACTGTTAAATTAAAATCTGAAATGCAAGAAAATGATGAAACTCAGGACCCCATCAAGTCTGATCTTGAATGTTGCCATGGATGGAGCACCTACCACCTCTCTAGACAACCTGTTCTAGTGTTTCACCACCCTCAGCATGAAAAATTTCTTCTTAATATCTGTTTTAAACTTCTCTTCTTTCAATTTACAACCATTACCCCTTCTCCTATTGATATAGACCCCACCATAAAATTTTCTTTATCTTTTTTATAAGCCCCCTTTTAGTATCGAAAGGCTGCAATAAGGTCTTCTCAGAGTCTTCTCTTCTCCAAGCTAAACAAATCCAAATTACTCAGCCTCTCTTTATAGGGAAGGTGTTCCATGCCTTTGACCTTTTTTTGTGACCATCCTCTGGACCCGCTCCAACAGGTCCATGTCCCTCCTGTGCTGAGGGCTCCATATCTGGACACGATATCCCAGGTGTAGTTTCACCAGAGCAGAGGTGCAGAACTACGTCTCTTAACTTACTGGTCATGCTTCTTTTGATGCAGACCAGGATACAGTTGGCCTTCTGGGCTGCAAGTACACATTATTAGATTATGTTGAGGTTCTCAGCCACCAGGACCCCCAGGTCTTTCTCCTAAGGACAGCTCTCAATCTCTTCATTCCTCAGCCTATGCTGATACTGAGATTTGCCCAGACCACACTTCACCTTGCTGAACCTCATCAGGTTTTCACAAACCCGTTTCTCCAGCTAATCAAGGTTGTTCTGGATGATATACCATCCCTCAGGGATGTCAACATCACCATTCAGGTTGGTGTCAGCAGCAAACTTGCTGAGTATATACTTGATCCCATCATCTACGTCACTGATGAAAATAATAAACAACACCAGACCCAGTACAGACCCCTGATAGTCACCACTCATCCCTCACCTCCATCTCAACATCAAGCCATTGGCCACAACTCTCCGGGTGTGACCAACCAATTGATTTCATATCCAATGAATAGTCCATCAATCATGTCTGTATCTCTCCAGTTTAGAGAGAAGGATGTTGTGAGAGACTGTGTCAAAGGCCTTAGAGAATCCAGTTAGATAACATCCATGGATCCTCCCTTGTCCACTGCTGTAGTTACTTCCTCAAAAAAGACCACCAGTTTGGTGAGGCAGGGCTTGCCCTTGGAGAAGCTATGTTGCCTATCTTGGATCACCTCCCTCTCCTACACATGTCTTAGCTTAACTTCTAGGAGGATCTGTTCCATGAGCTTCCCAGGCACAGAGGTGAGGCTGACACATTGGTAGTTCCCAGGGTCTTCCTTTCTACTCTTTTTAGAAATTGGTGCAATGTTGACCTTCTTCCTGTCGCGAGGGACTTGTCCTGATCACCATGACTTTTCAGATACCGTAGAAAGGGGCTTTGCAACCGCACCAGCCAATTCCCTCAGAACTCTTGGATATGTCTCATCCAGTTCCACGGATTTATGTACATCCAGGTTCCCAGATGGTCACAAATCTGATATTCTCTTACAGTGGAGAAGACTTTACCCTCTCATTTTATGTCTTCCAGCCCACAGCTCACAGGTGTGGGAAGCAGGGAAACTGCTTTTCTATTGTTGATGCTATATATCTTAGTTTTTTATGCCAAGATAACATCCCTTTTGTTACATAAAATAGCTATTGTTTCACACTATTTTTCATCTATCAATTCTGTAGCACAAATGAGTTTATAATGGATTTTCCAGTGTTAAAGGTGTCTTCTCAGCTGCATACATTGAAGGAAAAAAAAGAAAGATGGAATTTAAGTGTTCAAAAATGTGTTTATACTCACATAGCTTTTGTTCAAAGCATGTATGAGAGCATTGAAACGACTCAACCTGTAGCAAAATTTTTCTCTTAAATATGTGGAGAATCCTTCATCAGGACGGATGGAGTCCGCTTCAATGAGCTTAAATAGTACAAAAATTAAATTATATGAGATTGATGGGAACTCCTATCATTTCCAGAAAGACAGCTACATTTCTGCACCAGATCAGACAAGTATCCCCCATCCTATGATGTTATCTCTGAGAGTAAAAGAAATTTTTAACCAGCAGTAGAGTATCTATAGAAACTTTGTTTATTCCTCATTGAAAATATCCTATCTTACACCAGATAACTATTTTGAAGGTTTTTGTCAAAAGAATATTAAAAAGTTTCTGCTTTACTTCATAGCATCTGTAGTGTTGTTAAAGAATATGAAAACCTAAATTGCAATATGAGATTAGGATTTAAAATATAAAACCAGATCTGATATAATTTTATGAAATATTTTCTATTTATCACCAAAAAAAGTTTTTACAGAAAACCTGCTTCAGTACTTTTTTTCTGCTTATTTTCCACGATAGATCATATATCCTACTTAAAAAGAGTAAAACCAACAACAACAGAAAGACTTACGCATATATGGACACATAATTTCTACAAGTTCTGCCATCTGATAGAGGTGAATAATTGAATAACCTGGAAAAAACTACACATTCACACACACACATCCCCATGAATACCTCATATTAGATCTGTCCTCAGCACATATAACTGAAGGCTGAAAAATAAACCAGAGATCATGTGGGAAGATTTTGCCCCCAGTTTATTAAATCAGGTGAGCAAAATGAGTTTTTAAATTTTTTGATCAAAGTGTAAGCAGTAGTAGGAGATGAACAATGGGATTTAAAAGCCAGCAGTGATAAATAATTGAACTAGTGAACAGAAAGCAGTGTTCAAGGGGACTGTATGAGATTCTGCTTATTTTGTGATTTAGTGACCTACTTAATACTCTGAATTACACAGCTGTCTTAGGTTCAAGTCATCTTCTGTATTTAAGCACTTAAAGGTGTTTGCTGTAACTTGAATTGTACTGAGAAAAGCAGACTAGGATAGCAAGTGAAGATCATTCTGAATTCAAGATTCAGATTTCATCCATACATAGGCCCAAATCTATCCATCTGAGATGACTCCAGATGATCATTGTTTTAGAAGCCTGGGCATACACTGCATTGAGATAACTATGAAAGTTATTAAAATGTGGCATGCGAAGAAGGAGTCAGGCAGGGATTTTGGTGCATGAATACGGTTTTTTAAATTTCATGTTAACAGCAGAATATTGTTACCCTCCATTTCACATGTCTTGATTTGGAGAGCTTTAAGCTGCACTGTTTCTTTGAAAGTTTAAAAACACATTATCTGCATGAGCATCCTCCTAAAGAGAACATGGTAGACAATTAGATCTGCAGATGAAGATTAGGAGTTCTCTGTAAGTATGATGCTACCTGCAATAAAGTCTTGCTTCATTGTTTTGTCAGGTCTCTGCTTTAATTAAGGGACTGACCAGTACTAGCAGTTGCATAAAACCATTATCTCACTGCAGCAGTAAAAATAATGTTGCCAAGGTGATTCTGTTTTTTGTGATATTCTAAACATATGGTGAGACAAAACCACTAAAATACAAAGGCTTAAATCTTACTGGGCACAAAGGCTACACTTCAACTCTCAACTGAGAAACTGGGACTTTCATTACTATGATAATTTCACGTTAGAGGGCCAAAAATGGTTACTTTTTCTACAGATTTTAATATGAAAATTTTTGTACAGCTTGGAATATCTTAGCACAGCAGCAGGTTTTTATGAAGATAGTGTTAGTTAACATATTCACATTACTGTATGCTTCAGTTTAAAAAAAAAAATTCCAAGTTATGTTGGATTCAGATCAAATCATTCAGGCAAGCTTCCAAAGAGTGGTCTGTTTCCCAAATGACAATAATTTCATTAGTATACTTCCTGTGGCTCAGTCAGCATGCTAAACCAAGCTTTTGACAGTAGATGTTGTTGGCTAAATATTTTGTGCTGCTGTAGTAAGGATTTTATAAGTATTTTAACTGTGTTTTGGCTGAAGTAGATAGGTGATTTACTGTCAACCTCAGTATGAAAGTATCAAGGCAAGTGCAGCTTTGATTGGCTATATTTTGTAGTTATTTTTTATCACCTGTCATTGAAGTAACAGAAATGGTCACAAGTAGACACTGGATAGAGGTGACACATCTTTAGAGGAGAAAGAAAATCCTTGTAAGAACCACAGACAATTTCTGGGAGCATGGAATAGGACTATATTAAGGAAATTAGCCACAGGAATATATTGAGGAGGATTGACTTGGTGTGTTTCACATCCTGCTGCAATGTAGGGAAGAATTCTATGAGTGTGTTTCATCTGAGCTTTGTGCCTGTAGACGTCAGAAAGCTGTGCAAAGTCTCCTGCACAGAAAAATCCATAAATTTCTTTCATATTTCAGCCTAAAATCTTATCCCAAGTTTATCCTTTCTTTCTAAATTTACCAGTTCTTTTCTCCAGTTTTCTTGGGTTTTTTCACTTCTACATAAACCAAGGCTGGATTTCAGTAACACTTTTGATACTGTTTCTCACAGCATTCTGCTTGAGAAATCAGCTTCCAGTGGCCTGGTCAGGCACACCCTCTGCTGGGTAAAAACTGGTTTGTATGGCCATGACCAAAGAGTGGTGGTAAATGGAGTCAAATCCAATTGGAGGTGAGTCACAAATGGTGTTCCCTAGGGCTCATTGTTGGGTCCAGATATGTTTGATATGTTTATCAGTGGCCTGGATGAGGGGATTGAGTGCACTCAGTAAGTTTGTAGTTGATGCTAAGCTGGGTGGAAGTGTTGATCTGCTTGAGACACTCTACAGAGGGACCTGGACAGACTGGATTTGTGAGCTGAGACCAATGGTATGAGGTTCAACAATGACAAGTGTCAGGTCTTATACCTGGGACGCAAAAACCCTATGCAATGCAACAGGCTTGAAAAAAAGAGTGGTTGGAAAGCTGCCTGGCAGAGATGGATCTGGGAGTGTTGGCTGACAACTGGTTGAATACAAGCCAGCAGTGGTCCAAGTCACTAAGATGGCCAATGGCATTGTGACTTGGATCAGTCATGGTGTAGCCATCAGGAGAAGGAAAGTGACCTGCCCCCCCGTATTTGGCACCGGTGAGGCTACACCTCAAATACTGTGCTCAGTTTGGGGCCTCTTGCTGTAAGAAAGACATTGAGATGCTGGAGCGTGTCCAGAGAAGTGCAATGAAGCTGGTGAAGAGGCTGGAGAACAAGTCTTCTTGTTCTCCAGAACAAGAAGAGGGAGGGAACTGGGATTGTTTAACCTGGAGAAAAGGAGGTTGAGGGGAGACCTCATCACTCTCTACAACTACCTGAAAAGAGATTGTGGTGAGGTAGGTGTTGATCTCTTCTCCTGAGTAACTCTATCACAGTATCACAGTATCACAGTATCACAAGGTTGGAAAGGACCTCTGAGATCATCAAGTCCAACCTATAACCTAACACTAACACCAACCATCATCTAAACCATGGCACTCAGTGCCTCATCCAGTCTCCCTTTAAACACCTCCAGGGTAGGTGACTCCACCACCTCCCTGGGCAGCCCATTCCAATGGCCAATCACCCTTTCAGTGAAGAATTTTTTCCTCACATCAAGTCTAAACTTTCCCTGACGAAGCTTGAGTCCACGCCCTCTGGTTCTGCCATTGGTCACCTGAGAGAAGAGACCAACCCCTGCCCGACTACAACCTCCTTTTAGGTAGTTGTAGAGAGCAATGAGGTCTCCCCTGATCCTCCTCTTCTCCAGGCTAAACAGCCCCAATTCCCTCAGTCGCTCCTCATAGGGCTTGTGCTCCAGCCCCCTCACCATCTTCGTTGCCCTCCTCTGAACACATTCCAGTATCCTAACATCTTTCCCATACTGAGGGGCCCAGAACTGGACACAATATTCAAGATGAGGCCTGACCAGTGCCGAGTACAGGGGCACAATAACTTCTCTGGTCCTGCTTACTACACTATTCCTGATGCAGGCCAGGATTCCATTGGCCTTCTTGGCCACCTGGGCACACTGCTGGCTCATGTTGAGCTTCCTGTCCACCAGCACTCCCAGGTCCTTTTCTACCTGACTACTCTCTAGCCACTCTGTCCCCAGTCTGTAGCTCTGCATGGGATTGTTGTGTCCAAAATGAAGTACCCGACATTTGGACTTATTAAACATCATCCCATTAGAATCAGCCCAGCTCTCCAATCTGTCCAGGTCCCTCTGTAGGGCCATCCTACCCTCTAGCAGATCAACTCTTCCTCCCAGCTTGGTATCATCTGCAAATTTGCTGATGATGGACTCAATCCCCTCATCCTCTACCAAGATAGAACGAGAGGAAATGGCCTTAAGTTGCACCATAGAAGGTTCGGATTAGATATCAGGAATAAATTCTTCACTGAAAGGGTTATTTCGTCGAGTCTCTGTCCCTTGGTTTTAAAAGATGAGTTGACAAGTTGTTCAGGGATATGACTTAGTAGTGCACTGGTAAGGTTGGACTTCATGGTCTCAAAGGTCTTTTCCAACAAAATGAGTCTATAATTTTATGATGGTATCCTGATTAAAACATCAGGACTTCACTATTACCAATGAAATTATTATCATTACTTGCTTAACATCTTCATGTGGTTATAATTTTTTGTTTATCTGTTCCTTTTAGGGTGTTGATGTTGATAATAAAACAACATTTAGAAATCCTACCACCAGCCATATCAGGTGGGTGATGAACTATTTCAGTATGGGCTTTTACATGATGAGCTTGAGTTGTGAACCTGTCTGCCTACATGTGCACTGTCTCTTCACCTCTGTTATAGTAAGTGCTTAAATGTGACAATGTACAAGAGAGTCTCAGGAGGAAAAGAGCTGGATTTCAGCACTATTTTTTCATGGAAAACAGCCTTTCACAAATTATCTCTCTGGTTTATAATCCTTAGTTGTTTAACATTCATAGCTAAATCTGCCCTCACATATTATCAGATATGGTAGAAGAAAGGCAAAATACTAATGATCTTAAGTCATAGATCTACACCATGAGCAGTGTAATAAATCTTTTCTAAAAAGTTTTATCATTTTGTTCCATGTAGCAGTTCTGCACATTTTCTGATAAATTATTTTAGAAAATTGGCATCCATTTAAAAATTCTGAGTCTGACCACGATTTATTAGAGCAAAACATCAATTAACAATAAATTGCAAAATGTGGAGAAAATTCAGCTTTCTCATCAGCTTATCCAAACAGACTATGATGTTATAATCCAAAAACACCCTAATAAATATTTTATTCTCTTCAAAGATGATAGAAATAATTATATGGAATAGGTTCTCTTAGGAATTCCAAATTTCAACTTCATTTTGTTGGGTCTAAAATGTTCAATAACCTTGAATAAATGCCAGCAAGGGATCTGTGTCTGAAACGTCACATAATAAAGCTGAGTCAAATATTAGTTCTGCACAATCCTGGCTCACTTTACACCACCTTTGAGAATGCTTTAAACTATTACTACCTAATCATTTCAATAACATTACCAAGACCACTCTGCTAACATATTCCAAACGTTAGATTCATAGATTGTGGAAAATAAGCAAAAGCCTCTGATTTACATTTATTTTTCAAGAGAGCAGTCCAGCTCCCTCCACAGCAAGTTTAGATTCTGAGTATGTCTGGTCATAATCCATGACGGTTATTTTTTTCTCATCAGCAAACCCAGGCTTCAAAGGAGGAGAAAGCAATGCAATCCCACTTCCTATGAAGAATTGTCATAGTAGTGGCAGGAATGTCAAAATCTTTCATGATTTCCTAACACCTGTGGGGTTTTTTTCATCCTCCCATTTTGCTTTTTTTCATTAAAGCTAAGAAATACCAATTGAAAGCAAGAAAATGTCCATAAAGAAAAATGAATTGTAGATTAAATTGAAAATATGTTACGTATTTGTCTGCTGCAGAGACTGAGATAAAATGAGTAATATTCATAGGTATTGGTATATAATCTTTTACACTGCTAATCTGACAAAACGTTTTCTGATTTGTTCAACAAGCACTTACACTAAATAATTCTTGGATGTAATTTTATAATTAAAATAGTTCAAGGAGCTTTACCTTTGATTAACATTCCATCTAAGAATCCATATATAAATTGTTTCTTGTTGCAGTTTCTGGTGTTGATGAAAAGAATGTATGCACTGTAGGCTGAAAGTTTTCATAAAGAAACACATAAACAAATGTGCACTCCTGCAGGGCTGTACAACACAAGCCTTGTTTTTCTTAGGAAATCTAGTCAATGAGAACTCCTTTTACTCTTTTTATGCTCTAGGTTATTCAGTGTCTTTTCTTCTAAAATGGTAATACTAAGGATCTCACTTACTATAAAAAAAAGGATTTATGTTGCTGATAAAGAAAATATCAATGAAAATACTACACTCTGTCTTATATTTATATCTTAGTCTGCAACTAAATCTCACAAATATCTTTGACTTCTGGTCCTGGATAGCATCACTTACGAAGTTTAATGATGTAATGAACAAATAACTTCATTATTCTATCACAATGTTAACATCCTATCTCAGCTCTGTACAGAGATATGTTTTGCTTTGAGACTGCACTGCGAACATGATTCATTTAATCTTTTCATAATTACACCTAATTTTCTGAGGCCCTCTAAACAGTGATGAAGTCCTTTGTAAAGATGTCAAAATAGGATGATATGCTAAGATTTCAGTTTGAGATTAAAATTTCAGAAGCTTCTTGAGATCTTGTATAAAAAGCAGTAGTATTAAAATAATGAGTTATCTCATTCATCATTTAGATTTATATACATTATAGCTCTGGAAACCCAAGAATTGGAAATTTTATAAACATTAATTAATCACATCTTAGTGCAACAGCTGTGTGGACCAAGTATGAATTATTAATTTTATCACTTATTAACACATGGGTGAACAGGCACCTCACTAAATTTTCTTCTCCATAGCAATGTATAGTTGTTTTCCAGTATATTCTAAATTATCTGAAAGACTTCAAATTATTACATGTATGTTCTCTCTATATATCTTTTTTTTTTTAATGAATGAGAAACTCCCAGTAGTTCTTTATGTGAAGAATGAATATCCATATTTGCAACAAGATGACTGTGTCCATTACTCCTGGACAGCTTCTCCTCCACATGAGAGAGGAAAATACCTTTTCATGATTTCTGCAATTTAGCTATTACTTTACTGCATCTTGGAAGTTGTTCTTCCAAGTCCTATTTCTTCAGTCATTCACAGTCATATATCTCTAATGGAGTTTAACTAAAGTGATGTAGTCTGTCCTTGTCCATGGGCTAAATATGTAAGACAGAAATTGTTTCGTGACATAGTTGTAATAACTTTTCCTTTTTTTTAAAGGTACAGAGGAAATGAATCATATAGGGGAAAAAGAAAACAAATAATAAAATTACAATACAAAGTGTAACACAACTCTTATTCAGCAGCAAACAGAAAATTAAGTTTGGTAGTTTAATTTTGTGGGGAACTAGAAAGTATTTAGCTTTAAAAGGCTGAGAAACTTTGCTCAAGACACTGTGATTCTAGCTTCTGACCTACTTTTGTCTAGGTGAACAACCTAGAAAAAGAAAATTCATTTCTTACTGATTCTATTTTCCTATTATTACTAAAGGGAAAGTTAATAATTTTCTTCAGTAAAAAAAAATCAAATCTATCCACTGAAAGGGATCTACTTTTTGTTATTCATTTTCTTGTTTTATACTAATAGTATTTTTTCCTTTGCAATCCCAGGCTTGTGTAATATCCCTGCCAGAGGGAGCCTGGGCCAAATCCTTCAAGCTCACTTTCTTACTGCAGTAGAAAAATGGGCTTTAAAACAGTAACATTTTGGAGACTTTGAAAGCCAATGGAAATTTCCAATGTAAGTTTCTGACATCACACTCATTCTGAATGAGAGATAAAGCTGAGATGAAAAGCTGGATGCAATCATATTTGTGCTGAGTCAGGATGTTGGTCAGCTATGTCCCGGCTGGAAACCATGCATGATGTCTCTTAATATTTCTTGACTCACAAGTGTCATTGTCAGTCCTAGGAAGAAACGTGAGCTCATTCTTGAGATAGTCAGTGAATCCAGTGGTTTGTAGCTGTGGGACGCTTACTATCTACATCTTATTTCTGTGTTCAGTCAACCCAAGACATCTTTGATGCACAGATCATTTGTTCTGCAAGTCTGACATTTCCCAGATGTGTCAGGCTAACTGTGAATGTGCAGAGCTGGTTTTCAGACATGCCATGAGTATATCCCAGATTCCTGCATATCTGGCAGCCTTTTAGAAGAAATTTTTTCTCCCACAGAAAATTTAACCAAGTAGCAGACATTTACACTCAGTAAAGAAAACAATAGCCCAGGCATAAGGTCATTCTACTGAAAAATTCGTATCCTTGCTCCCTACCTAATTCTCCTCTTCTAGGGGCACTAAACACATGTGGATCCCATTGGTCAATACTGGTGTTTAGGAAAGCACACTTTTCTGTTCTTTTCTCCTCTGTTTTAGATTTTATACAGACTGTATAGGCAAATTATTCATTTTTCAATTTTTACTCAGCTATATTACAAAAGCAATAGTCTTAGGAAGGATATGAGTGTAATGAATGTCACTCTGTCCATTATCCCACATGTGGATGAGATGAAAAGTTTTGGGACTAATCATTAATATGTCCTGGACATAAATAATCATAAATGAGGTATACCATACTGTTCAAAATCCAAGTGGGTCTGCTTATACCATCTAGTAATACCAGCTGCCAGTGGATATTAATCATTGAAATGGTCCACAAAATCCTGACCAAGGCACCTCAGGGGACTTATGACAATAATTGATATTATTGGCTGACCTCCATCTGTTCTCTTAAACTTCAAATTTGAAAGACTTTCCTTCAGTCTTGCTTATGAGAAGTTGATGTCATTGACCTACAATGGTGACTTTTTATACTGATTGATCAAAAACCTTCTGATATAACAATATGCTTATGTGTTTTTTGATTGGTTAACTTCTATCCAAAATCCAAATGTGTGCCCTCTTTGTCATTTTCTGCTACTGGTTTGAATGTGAGCAATTTTCAAACCCCAGTGGGATGGCCACAATGAAGAGCACTGCCTGTTTGATCATACCTTCTTTGGCACCACACACTGTGCCAGCATTAAACAATTATAGAAAATAGACACTACAGACTTGACATTTATTGTATCTCAGCATGCGGTTGTCTGTGGTTTTGATGGTTTTCAAACAATGGTATGTGAGCCAGATTGCACGAATAGCCTTGTGTTGTTGAGCAGCAGTAATGAGGATGTCAGCTGAGAGTTTTAAATGAGCTTTCTATAGTCATTTAAAGGATTTATGAGTGTATCCATTCATTTATCAACTTTGTATTACATGAGAGGAATGACCCATAATTTTGTATCAATGGGATATACTTGAGTGTTCAAGAAGGAGGGGAAGGCGAAAGTAGTGCAGAGTCCCAGTTATGCTCTCCTTTAAGTTCTTGTGTGAAAAAAATAAGAAAAAAACAGATTCACTTGTGGATAACGGAATAAATGTAACTAAAATTACTTGGTTCCCACCTTCAACTGTCTATATTACATGGTCTCCATGCTCCACTGCTGCTGCTTCTGCAGTAACTATAAAACAATAAATCTCTCCATGTAGCATCTAATCATATATAACACAAGCCATGCTGATGCATATTTACAGTGCAGTAAATGCTATTAAATATAAGTAGCATTTTACGTTTGGAAAGTATGTTTGTTTTTAGGTTTTTATTTATTCAGCCAAATGAGATGTTGCTGAGAGCAAAATACTCTATATAGTCATAAGCCAAATATATGTTCATTAAAGGTTCCATACTGTCTCATGCTTGCAGTTGATAAAGCTGAGTTAGAGCTCCAGCAACCAGAAAAATCCAGGATCAGAAAGGGGGGAAAACATGGATAAGGAAAGCAGTAGAGGAAGTTAATTCATTATATTTAACTACTTGATTCTCTGAACATGCTGTAACACTAAAAAGGCTTCAGCCAGTCACATTTTGATTAGCCACAGGGGAAGAAAAATCACACCAAAATTATTATTTATTTTTTCACTTGCCAAGGTAGTTTTAAATCAGGTTATTTTTTTTGTCCTATATACAGTTTCCACAACACTACACAATGCCTTTCTCTTATATGGAAATACACAAGATGTGTTCTGCATTTCCCATTTGGAGGGATTGCAAGGATGTCCTTGGAGAATTTACATTCTCAGAGTGAATGATCTCTGTCCATGAAAGAGCTTTGGATGCATGGTGACACAACTCTGAAACTTCTCCTTCTTACTTTAATATCTGGGACTTCGCCATGATCAGGTAAAAGTAATGTAGGGAGAGTTACAGCAAAAAAAAACATGAGAGAAAGAAAAGTAAGAGAGCATCAAAAAGCACCACTGGCACATAACCTTTTCTTTACTTTTTTTTTCTCTATGTACAGGGGAACAAGTGAGGAAGGGAGGTTTTCCGATAAAGACAAGCTGTATTCCAAAACTTCTTTGAAGATTTTCTAGAACAGGTAATCTCTAAAAACTTCATTATTTTCGTCTCTTTCTAAGAAAAATAAGTAAAGCCATATTTCCAAACACAGTCTAGTTATTATCAACAAATTCTGATGCGAGACATAAGCACAGAGAGATTATATTTGCAGCCCAATGTCACAGCGTGGATTTCTTTTTTAGCAGATGCTCTCTCTGAAAAAAGATTGGAAAGACCTTCACTGTGGCCAGAAGAATACATCAGACAACCTTCTGATGGCTTTGTCCTTGTTTGTCTTTCTTTCTTGATATAAAAAATGGGGTCAGTCTGGCTTGTAGATCTTTAAAATGCCTCCAGTATGTCTCTCAATCTGCAGGTATTAGGGGTCAGGAGACTGAGGTTATATTTATCACTATTTCCAGAAACATGCATTATCCACCTTAAATATTTTAGGAATGATGTCACTGGAATCTGAATATCATAGTGAAGTGACTTTCTCCTTAAATATTAATGAGAAAGAAAGCTGAAGGAGAAAACACTGCATAAAAATCACAAGCTATGTAGAAGGGACTCTTTATTAATGTGCACTTTTACTCCTGCTGCCAGAATACACATAAGTCTATGTTCAGGAAACATTAAAATGCACCCACGGAAGCAATCTCTCCAGCAAGCAGCCTGGTCACAAGAAGATTGACTCTATAAGCCACATCACAAACTTGGCTTGGATTAGCTTTGACCTCATTTAAAACAGGGATTTTTTTTCACATTTCTATAGCCCATATTGAATTTATTACAGTGACTTTTGTTGTTGTTTTGTGTTCTTTCTCCACTCTGGTTTAAAACAAGTTAGAGTCAGTCCCTGTAAGCAGTTTTCTGTTGTGTTCTGTGTTCCGTATGTGGAAATTAATGAGTTGGATATAAATAAAACTAAGTATTAAAAATGCATTTGAGAAAAAAATGTGTTAATTAACATAAAAGGGATTTATATTCTGTGATAGGAAGCACCAAACACCATTTGGAAGAGTTGTGTGGAAACGCATATCACATCCAATGATTTTTTCCCCCCCGCTTTCAGACTGTCTCAGGACTGTTTCAAGAGCTGTCAAATTTGCTATGAAAAATGAGGGTGAGAGACCTGCATCTACCCACAGCAGCTAATAACCCAACCATCACCTGCCATATCAGAGAGCTACTTTACATTTCTCTTCTGCCTTTTACAGATCAAAGCCTTGAGCCTTCTGATGTGTGGTATCGATTCCTAAAAATGTGCTACAGAAGAAAGGGGTTTCTAATTCTCCCAGCCGAAATGTTCCAAGTTTGTACAGTTAAACATTAATTAGAGATTGAAATTGTACCAAGATCTTCATATAAGATAAAGTTTGAAAACTTATTCCAAGGCAATCTTGGACATTTTTTACTTCAATTTCATTCCTGACCAAAAATTTAAAACTGTAAAATATATTCTTCAAAGGTGCCTGATGGATTACAGCCTGTAGTTCTGATTTTTTATGTCTGTGTCTGTGTCTGTGAGTAAAACTCGACAAAGTATATTCTTAACACCTAGATAGACATGCCTTGCCCATTTTGACTCAGTTAAAATTACTGCTGGTCTATTGATTCAAGTATCCCAAGGTGGATACTCAGCTTCCGTGGTGATCAGCCGATGGTAACCATCATCCCAGTTCTCCGAGGCTCAGCACATAAAGGACAAAATAGCACAGGGTATCAGAAGACAGAAATTGGGGGGATAGCCCTTCAAAAATCTATATTTTCATTAGTAAACTGAGTAATTTCTACACAATTTTGTAATTTTTGCATGAGCCATAGAGAACATATTGTGTACTGAGAGGTTTTTATGAGGTCACATTTCCATCTGGGACCATAAAAAAGCACTCCTAATCTAACACATGGGCTCCGACATGGAACAAGCAGTGCTTTAGTGTATCTTTTTATTGGGAATCAACCTGGACCTTTTATTCTGTTTTTGTTTTCATAGGCTTAAAACACCAGCAGTGGAAAAGGCAGCACCTCCCAGCACGCAGGGTCTGCTAATCTTAACCTCCTTCTGTGCAAAAACGGCTTAAATTGACTTAATTATTTAATATCTCCTCACTGACACAGGCTAGTAAAAAATCAGCATGTTAACGCTCCTTTCTAGCACTTTCCTTCCAAAAGCCTTTAAGAAACTCATGAATATTTAATGCCACTCAGTCAGTGCTGAAGAGATGGTACCATTAACGATGAAACCAAATGCCAGTAGTTGTGTGTGCATCCCAGAGCTGCCCAAACCCACACAGCGAGACCTCTCCAAATGGCTCTGCCCTCTCAGCTTAGCCTATGCAACCAACTACTAAAGGATCGGGTTTCTCTTCCCCTATATTTTCCTCTTCCTCCCCTCCAATTTTACCCATCAGAGAAGGAAATGGATCACTCAGTGGAAAAATCAACCCATGGTTGTGTGTATAATTTTTAAGTCTGACATCTGTTCAGAACTGTGTAAATAGTCCCATGTTAATGCATATGAAGTAGAAAAAGTATTCAGACTTAAACACAGTGAAATTATGTTCACTCAACAGGGAACAGCAATTCCAGCTGATTTTTTTCTCCTATGTACATTAGAAAAAGTAACTTATCTTTTTGCTTTGCACTCCACATGAATTTGCTACAGTAAGAGTGGCTGATTTTTGATGTGTCTGTGGTTACTACGCACTGTAATACATGTAATTTAAATTTTGCTTTTCTTGTCTGTCACTTAAAATGAAATAAGCAGAATAAGCCACCATATCCATACACTTGAGAGGATCAATATTTGCTGTAAAGTAGTAAGTGTTCACATTAAGTTCTGTAACAAAAAATCTATCACTGTGGTATTTTTTAATGCAAAATTATTTTTTTTCATGAGGCTGTTTTTCCATTAAATTAATCCATGATGAAAAAAACTATCATTTTGCTAACCCAAGTTGCCTCATTTCAAATAAATACACAGTACCCTGATTGAAGACTGAAGGTAGCAAATTTGACAAGTTTTTGCTTTGCATGCTGGAAACGTTGGGTTTATTGGTTCCTGTCTTCCCAAATCTCTGGAGATACAGTCTCTGGGGAAGTAGGTACTCATTCCTAACACCAAGCCTGACCTAATGTTGCAGTACTTACTTCTATAAAAGTGTAAAATAATGAATATTATTATTATTTGATAAGACAACCTGGCTCATAAATTTGGCATAAACAGAGGCAATTTAAACTGCATTAGATTACACAGAACACTTGACAAAATTAAGATAGAAACATTTTCCCATACCTGACTGACTCCATTATTTGTTTAAAATTTAATCCCAAACCTATTTCGAGATGAATCAACATAATTGTGAGTTTCCTTAACTTTTCATTAAAATATTATGGGGGTTTTAATCTATAAATCCAGATGTTAATTATAAAACTGTTGTCAAAATTATATATTTTTTTTTAATCTTCCTTTTCAATTCTAACTAATCCTTATAGAGGACAAGACAAAGGTAAGTCAATTTTTCTCAAGGAAAAAGCAAAGACTGAATTTTAAAAAAAAAAAAGCTGCTGCAAAAATGGAAAAAAAAGACAAGCTGTCATCTAATGAGGTTTTTGTGAAAACCTTTTTCTGGCTCTATTTTTTATTTTAATGGACAAAAAATAATATAATAACACTTTGATAGACAGCTAATATGGTTGAATAGACAACTAATACTATAAACAATGATCTCTAAAGTTCAGTACTTATGCAAATTTTCCCATGAGGTTTAAGATATAGTTTGATTGCCCCTCACAAGTCCATGGGAACTGATAGGGAGGAAAGGCAATGTTATGTATGTCCTCATCACCAGGCATGTATGTAATGTGTGTCACTTAAAATCTGGTGGTGGATTGTAACTGACGTTATGGTTACACATAATTTTTGTGTGACACAGAATTTTGTCACAACCACTGGGGTTATTTCAATTCCTCTGCTGCTTTATAGTGCTGGGGCCACCCTCCTTGAGACCAGTATTATTTAGGAGTAGAGTTAGGTCCTCAGGCCAAGATGCTGGAGAGTGGACACCCTGCAACCACTTACGAAAAACACTCAAGTTACTTGATGTGTTGTGTAACTCAATTTTTTCTTCTGCAATATTTATGATGCCATCAAGTTTTGTGGTGAGGCTGAGCAAATTAAAGACTGTGAGAATGCAGTATGTGAAGTTAATAGCTCATCTACTTCCTCATTTTCGAGACAAATCAAGTAAAATGCAATAAAATATTTGTCTAATAAAAGAAATTCTAGAGTGAACAGTAGCTACTAAGGAAAGTGATCCTAGAAGATTTTTCTTTATTCAAACAGCCTTGTGCAGTCAGCAGTACTTTTATAATCCATGTGAACAAGGACTACTGGCACTGCCTCCGAGGTCCGGGGGGATGCTTTTGACCTAACAAGGCATTGCCATTATTAGAAAGGCTCTGGTTTAACTACATCATTGCATTCTGTCAATTTAGTTTTGCATGAAGCACTTGGCTCATGACACTTTAAATTTAATACTGTGCTACAGATAAACTAGAAAGAGAATAAATATTGTAAGAACAAAGCTGTCACAGAAACACACTCTGAGTGTTTCGACCCCATTCAAAGTCCCTTCAATATAAATGTCTCTGACAGAAAACTCCTGTACAGTAAGTGCTTTGGTTGCCAATGACCTTAAACATGATTAACTTTAGCCTTCTTGTATTATTGTCTCTCCCTTGAACTCAAATTACTGTGCTTTGCAGATGGTTTTGTAGAGAACTCAACATTGTAGTTAGCGTAATTCAATCTATTTTAATCAATGTGGTGTCCTTCGTACATAAAGCTGTGTTCATGATGTAATAATTACATCCATAATTTGTAATATTTATTGAAATAATTTTGACTATAGTAATTTCAATTACTGTTGTAAACAAGTAGTAAGGACATAGGCAGGTAATAATTTATATTCATATTAGAGCCAAGCCTAAAGTTGAGTTTTGTTTAAGCTAATTATTTGAATAAGTAATCCAGTTTCAGAGGCAGTAAAGCTACCTTGACTTGAAAGTGAAGTACACTAATGATCTCTAAACCTTTCTAATCTCAAATGAAAATAAAAACATATGAAATTTTCTTGCCTTTTCTTTACAGCTTACCAAAGGCTGACTACCGCCAACTGTAAGAGCAAAGGTCCCATCAGCTATAGGCCAGCTCCATGAAAATTCATTTCCAGCAGTGTCTAGGATAGGTTAATTACTATGGGGAAACTCTCATGGTCTAAAACAGTGAATAAATTTCCTCTAGAAATAAGCCTCTAGAGATACATTTTAGAATTTAGTAATTGCAAGACACAAAGGCATTACAAATAGTGAGACAAAAGGAAGGATTGTCACAAACCCAGTTTTCCAGCAGCCACCATACATACTCCCTTTCATAATCTAACTTCCTCTTAAATGGAATTTATGTCTTGTCTTTGTTATCCTAAATAGACGACTGTTTCCTGATATTTCTGAGTATCACTTGTTTTATTACTAGAAAAAGTCTAAATATAGAGTCTAAACATTTTCAGTCTAAACATATAGTTTAATATTATTTATTTTCAACTTATTATTGTCTTTTTACATAAATCTTTCTTCTACTTTCCTAATACACTGAAGGGTATGTCTTTTTTCAGCCCAGATTCACGGGCATTAAAGGCTATAATTAAGATCAGTATTAATTTTACGAAATTATTTCTTCAGAGAATTAATTGTCATTAATGAGTTAATTAGTATTTATTGGAGAACTAGTTCTACTCTCAAAAAATATCTAAAGTCCAGAGGGTACTCATGCATTTCTAGAAAGTAATTGTACAGTGTATTTACCTCTGTTTTTCTAAACTTAGTTATATAATCTAATTTAATTGATTTTATACCAAAGTAATTTGTAAAAATAATAATACCCCCACCCCCATGCCCCTTCCTAGCAATCTCTGTCCTGACTAGACTTGGAGGAACTCCATTAAAAATTATTCTCTAGTAATACAGTTCAACTTCCAAAGAGCTAATGGGTGCCTGGGTAGTTGGCTTCTTATCCATCATGCAATTATAATATTCATCCCTTTCTTCTCAAATACCACTGGCATTTCCTATGTACACCATATCAAATGTTTTACTCAAGTCAAAACAAATGAGATCTAACATATTCCCTGGAGGAAATCAATTATCTTCTCAGTGAAAGATACCCAGCTAGTTCAACGTGGTTCAAATCTGATGTTAAATATTATAACAAGGCTTCTTACTATGCTTTTATTTGTTAAATCTCTGAGGGCAGTCTGCCAGGTGTACGGGCTATTGTAAAAATATGTTACTGTGTATTCTGTGCAAGGATTACCATGTCTATGTAAGTAAAAGACTGCATTTTTCTTTTTCATTTATCCTAAGGCATATATGCAAAAGATTGACATTTTCTACTGTTAACCTCACTTACAAGCTGATTTAGTTCCTCAGGACTCTTCACCTACAATTTTTATGGAGATTGGATGTAGGTTTTTGTATTGTTTAATTTTTCTCCTTAAAAATTAAATTTTCATTCACAAAGGATTCAATTGAGGAAAAGTCTATAGTCCTTATTAATACAGGGGGTTAAACCAAGTGGTGAGAAATTTTTTCTCTGTAAATGTTAACCTGGCATTTTGGTTGTTTCTGTAACCATTAAGTTTTTGCCTGTATCAGGACACAGACAGGGACTTTCAACATAAGAAAATGATATATAGTGGTAATGTTTCAAATCAGACGTCTGAAAACAGAGTACTCAAAGATGTTTTTTTGTTAGTTTGTCTGTTTGATTGTCTGTTTGCTTTCCTTAAATAACTCACTGATAAGCTTCATGGCCTTAAGACTTAAAATACTCCGATAAGACAGTTTTCAACTATTATTCTCAGTACTACAACATCCCAAAGGTCAAAAACTATAAGTGGGACCCAAGCTTTGTAATGAGCAGGCTCACCAAACTGTTGGATGCAGACCAGCATGACATCACTTACTGTCTTCTTTTTATTTCACCTCCTTATCCTGCAATTACTAAATTTAGAAGCAAACTTGAATAAAGCTTTTTCAGACAAAAAACTCCAAACATTATTTGTGGAGGACGAACTTCTGATCTCAGACTTTTGCCATCTAAGCATACGGCTTTGATACTTTGATGATAGAAGTCCTCATCTATAATTTCCCTGCACATGTGGCCTACTGAAGCATTCAATTTGCATCAAGTCACCCAAAAGCCTTAGTCACAAAATGTTTGACCAGTAACTCTGATTCATTAGCCAGCTGCCTTTTCTTCGTAAGTCTTGCTGGAATGACTTAATGTCTTCTTACCATAACGCTGATAAGTGGTACTTATCTCCTAACAGGAGCAGCAAAGGAGAATTTGCTTATAATGAGGCTTGTGATGGAAAAAAAACTACAACAACAACAAAACAAAAAAACCCCACCAACCAAACAACAAAAATCTCCAACCAATATTTATGAAGCAGCATTTAAAATATCTGGACTTGTAATTTCACCCACCTCTCCTCAAGGAATGTTCCTTCCCTCCCTGCTGCATTCTCAGGTGTTCAGTCTTGTGATTTTCTTCCTGAAGAGACACAGAAACTGCTTTTCTCAGGAATACAGAGTGTTTACAAAAGTTCTTGAATTTAGCAAAATAAAAAACCCAACACAACCCAACCCAAACCAAAACAAGCCCCAGAAACCTACCAGAGCAAGAAAAGAATAACACAGAGAAGCAGGGAAGGCCTAAGTGGTGACCATCATCTTACCTTGGTTCAATACCTTCCTGGCTGTGATTTGAGACTACACATCCTTGCTAAAAGGAAGTAAAAGGTGGACATATCCTTTCTTACTTAAGAAAATACAAAAACCCTTTTGTCTACAGGTAGAACATAGATGTCTTGCAAGAGAACAGCAGGGTCTTCTGCCTTCTCAGCCTTAGCGGTATAGGGAACTCAAAACCTTTTATAAAACTCACGTTTCCCTATTCCACCCTCAATTCATACAGTTAGTTACAGTCTCACTGTAGCCTCATCTGTACACATCAAAACATAAATGTTAGGGTTGCTATACTTTCACAATTTATTCATTGGTCTTATTATGCTGTGGACCAACAAGTCTACACTACCAACCTTTCCACTGGTATATTCTGTATGGAGAGCTAGCATCTTTTTATAAGACCAAAGCACCCTTTTGTATCTAGTCTTCAAATGTAGAATGACAGATGAAGATATTTTCCAAGAACCTCTAATTAAATGAAACAGGTAAATGGAAACAAGAGTTTTTACTCTTGATGCTACAG
The DNA here is from genome assembly GCA_033556795.1 of Tapera naevia. Classification (NCBI taxonomy): domain Eukaryota; kingdom Metazoa; phylum Chordata; class Aves; order Cuculiformes; family Neomorphidae; genus Tapera; species Tapera naevia. Next base: position 478,574 of record JAUMJJ010000482.1, read on the forward strand.
AGCAGTAACTCTTCTAACCTTGAGGAAATCGCTCTGTCCTGGCATCAGAAGAGTTTCATATTGTGTCTCTGACAATTACAAATACAGCAAGGAGTCAACCAGGGAGGAAAAAGTACCAGAAAACACTAAAAGCAAATAAGCCTCTATCCAGCATGGCAGAAAGATGAAAAAGCCTGGTAACCTCATACAAAAAAAAAAAGAAAGTTTTGGGGAAGGACAATGGTGCACGGAGAACAATTAGAAGGGCCCCTTCATACCCATATTTTTACTGTAACCTTCTTGGAAGTTAAAGTGTCTTCAAATAATATGCTTAAAATTATACAATGCACAGTTGCAGAAAATTTTCTCTAATTACTGTTCTGGAAAAAGAGAGTGTAATCCATACCAAAAGCTTAAATGCCAGTCATTGAGCAAAAGAACTTTTAAGACTGATCAAGACAGATAAAGCAGTTACCTTAGCATAAAGCTTTTGAAATTTTCCACGTTTTCTACATCTGGGTGAGTTTTAAGATGATTTCAAGAAGGTTAATGAAGTGTGTCAGCAAATATTCATTATGTTGACATTTACCTACATGTGCAAGACAGCATGAAGAAACCCCCAAAACTGCTTATTTAAAACTTTAAGAAACACAAATGTACCATGTAAGGAAAAAATTTGTTAAAAGCTGAAATTATTTTCTTATTATTTTTGTCTCCAGGAGAAAACATCTTCAGAAATACACTAAATGTATCAGAAGAAAGTGAATATGAACTATATATTCTAGCTCTCTTGACGTAATCCTTTCACTGGAATGGACCCTTATTCCCAAGGTAACTTTCGAAATTTAGAGATCATGGGCATGAAGAATTTTCTAGTTTTCTGGAGAGCCTCATAAAATCTAAAGCAAATTTTATTTTCTTAGGGTCTTAATTTTGTCCAGGAAGCTGTTGGAAATTGTTCGTTACAAAGGCATAACGATAGCTCCTGTTCACATTGTTGCCCACTAGGACCCTTAAGTCTTTTTCTGCAAAGGAAACTCCTTCCAAGGTGTAGGATTTGGTAATTCCCATTGTTGAACTTCACAATATTCCCATTGATTCATTTATCCAGCCTCTTGAGACCTCTCTGAAAGGAGATGCAGCTATCTGGTGTATCAACCATTTCTCCCAGTGTTGTATACGCACTGTACCATCATGACCAATGTGCTTCACTTCTAGAAGAATCCTTCATCTGCATAGAAGAGTCAAGCTTTGCATTTCTAAACTGACAGCTTTTTTTAACTTATTTTCCTAAAAGGAAAGAATTCCTGCAGTCATTTTCTCATTCTAGCTGTCCATCTGTCAGTAAACTTAACTTTTAATTTTCTTGTTGAATTCAATGAAATTTGATAAAAAGACTGAATTCTGAAGGAGATCAAGTTCCTATACATCTGAGTGAGAGAAAGAAAATATAGAATGTTTCTGCTAATGATAAAGTAGAGAAAACTCAACTCTCATCCATTTAAATTTGGATGCTAATAACAGATGGCAAAGCAACAGATACATAGGTTGCTTGTCATGTATTCCAACTATTTCCCACGTGTAAGCCAAAAAAAACAAAGAGAGGAGGAGAAAATCTTAGACATTGTAAAGATAAATTAATCGGTTATATGAAACAAGTGCTGTACAGAGTCGAAGGGGGGCTGGGGAAGAGGTGTACATAACAGACTAGAAGATTTTGGGAACACAAGAGGAAGCTGATGATACTCTCTCAGGGAAAGACTTAGGATCACTGAGGGAAATGGGAACCAGAGAAACACTGGAAGCAGTGGAAAGACTCAGTATTATTGCCAGAAATGCGGAAAGGAAGAAAAAGGACATAAATCTGTTAGCTACATTAAGTCGATTATTCCTAGTTCAACCGGTATCTGTCATAGAACTTGTTCAATAATAAGCATTTTTGCATCTTCTTCCCAAGTTTCTTTTTTTGCTTTAAATCAGACAAATCATTACATATGTATGCAATTTAACTTGATGGTAGAGAGGATGAATGGAAAGAGTAGGGGTGTTGGAAAAAATGAAAAAAAATAACAGCTTGAAAATATGTGAGAAATTTTTAACACTCGTAGATGTAAGCCAGCAGTATAAATGAGAGAATAATGGTTTTATTTTAGTGTGAAAATCCACTGAATGGGCAAGTTTACCATTACGCCTTTGATCTCTATCCATCTACATTATTTCAGGAGTCGAGAATTTGTTTTTGTACTAACAGTTAAGCTAAAATTGTTTGCAAACACATATTTGGTACTGTGTTTTTACTGTTATAATTGTATATAAGACAATTAAGCACAATGATTTTTTGCTAAGAAGATTGTGGTTGGTAGCACTGTATTAAATGCAGGGGAGAGTTTTATCAAGATGGCAATGAAAGTACATACTAAAGATGGAGAATAATTCTACTACTACCTACCAGGATGCATCATTCCCTTCCACAATTAAATGGAGACGCTATCAGAAATCCTTGCCAAAGAGTCCGTTCAAAATGCACTATATCAGCTGGAGAGACCCGAGGAGCGTCTGGCCGTAGGAACTTCTTTTATGTACTTTCTTTTTTTTTTTTTTTTCCAAAGAACGCTTTTCACTTTTTTGGGAGGTAGCATAGAAATCTGTCATTCCAGCTTTTTCCTTGTTAGGATCCACCCCCCCCCCCCCATGTGAGAGTCAGTGATTGCCATAAAAAAACATTTCTCTCTCCGTTTCATGTTGGCTTTGTATCATTATGGAAGTGCAGCCCTACAATAACATGTTTTTTGCAAGGATGTTATCAACATCGTTGTCATGTTCTGGTATCCTGTATTCAGTTGTTCCTGCTATTTATTCTATCATGTCCCTCTCAGACACTCTAGAATGTGCTTCACTCTCCTTTTCTACTATTCAATTTGATTTTCTATCTAGGAAATGGGAAGTTTTCTATCAGTGTACAGTCCAAAACGTCTCTCTTGGGCCTGGAACCGGTCTTTGCTGACTAGCAAAATGTGACTGCTGATTGTCTCTTTAAATATCCTACTTTTTACAGCTCAGATATCTCCTCCTTCCACTTACCATCACGTCAAATGTAGTACCCTTTATATAGCTCTTGCTGATTGAAAATCTATCATTTTTTTTTCTTACTTCTTTTACCCATTATACAAGCAGTGGTGTGGGCTGCATCAAAGCGAACTCGTTTCCTGAGAGCCGATCAAACTCCTAATGACACACTGAACACAATGCTTTCCTAATGTTTCGTATCTCTACACCTACATTTTTTATTCTTTTCAATTCTCTGATGCCCTTCCCTTGTCTCTTTCTACCCAGTTCATGGTTTATGACACCTGCAGCATCTTTTATCTCTTTGCCACCTCTTTTTCAGCTTCTCTCTTCCTGTAGAAATCTCACTCGCATAGATTCTTTGTCTTTTTGAGACATCAATATGACTTTTTTTCTAAAAAGTCAGCTGCATATCTATTTTTTAACACATTTTTCTTGACAATTGACAACATCTCTTCCTCTAGGCTGTGTGTGGTGGCAGTACAGCTGAACTATCTTCTCTGATACGCTCCTTTTTTATATGTAAATACTGTGTGTTTTCTTATCACTATTCCTCACTTGTCTTTATTCCATTGGTAATTTTACTTAATAAATCAAAAAACGCATGGACAAATAAGCCATATATTTCTACTCTGACATGAGTGTGGATTGTCAGCCATCTGGCTTAGCTTATACAAGAAGAATTTTTCTTCTTCTCTTTTTAATTTACTTGTATGCCTGACAGAGTAGGCTGCTGGTCCAATTCAATTTCATCTCTATTGCAAACCCTTGTTTTGCAAAAGATAAAAAACATATCCTGCACATCTTTAATAACAGCATTGCAAATTTGAAAGATTTGAATATCTTTCTTAGCTTTTGGGTGCATTCATTAGCTTGTGATTCTTTCAGGTCTATCTATTGCAACAAATGCTCCTCTGTACCAGCCATGTATTTATTTGCATGTGAGCTGAACAATAAGTGTTTGACTCTAATGTGCAGAAAGTTTTTCCCATATCTTTCATGTATCTTTCTCAAAGTTTGAGTTGCTGGAGCGCTAAATCCATACAAAATTGCCAGACACAGTTTCAATCAATAATCACACAGCGGAAAATCAAGCTCATTAATCATGTCATGAAATCACAATCACCACTTTGCAATTAGAGTTGTTCTGTATTGGCGGGTCAGTGCATTCAGTAAGGAGTTCCTGGTGCTGTGGGTTAAGGGAGTAACTTGTGCAAATTTATTTATATAGCATATACATGTATATGTTAATACGCAGCTTTGTTTTAGATCTCTCTCTGTGGCCAGGGTCAAAGTCAGGTTAATTTGTAGGAAATGAGCCTCCAACAATCATTCTGCTCTTAGAGCTGGATCCTTGAATCTTTTTGAACTTTTTCAATACTGATAGTTATCAACCACTTGTTTCTGTTTACCCAATTGAGCTGCTTTGTGCATCTGGTTAAGAAAGATTTTCAGCAAGGAATAATAAAAATTTCTTTTTGAGTATTTTATATCACCCCTTTCTATGAAATCAAAGTTGAGGGAAGAGTAACTCTTTCTAAGCTTAACTGTAGTCTAAGTCAAGGTATAGCGGCTGTGGATAACCTGCATTTAAAAGGTTGTGGCTGACCCTGTGGTTTCATTTAGGACCTTCAAATTATAGCTGATGTTTCTACTGGTTTAAAAGAGGCTAGGAGGATTTTCATCCACTTACAATTCTAACCATGAAATTGTAACTGGGAATATTTATGTTTGAAAGTATTGCTTGGTTTAAAAGAAAAGTCTCATTCTATATATTTTACAGAATCTTATTGGCTTATTTTTTAATAAAAAATATTTGGATAGTAGACACTTTTCAGAACATTTTGAACTTAGCTGTCAATAAAAAAAAGAGAGTGAAAATGCTTCTCTGCGGAATTCCCATTTGTCAATTGCTCTGCTCTGTACACACCAAGATGACTTTATCCATCTCCTCACTTCTTGCAAGTCCAGTGAAGATCTCTGTCTCCTGCTGACTTAAGCACAATAAGAAAATTTTTATACTGCTTTACACAATCTGCTCAGCAGTTGCATAGTTAGAGTACTCCCTTCTGCTACATGAGAATATGCTGGTTTTGATAAGCTCTTGGCATCTGCTGCCAAACCAAATGTAGCATGCTTTATTATAGATTCCAGCCAAGTACACACTTCATCTTTCCAGTTCACTCACCAGCACCTTTTCCTTCAGTTTTGGTTCAGCAGCACCGCAGTTCCCCAGTCTGCCCTCCCACTTTGCATTCAACTGTGTTTTCTGGTTAATAACTGTCACATCACACCCCAAAGCCTGAGGAGAGGAAAGAGTCTCTTCCACCCCTCTCCAATATCCCAGTCCTCCATGCCCCAGGTCACTGATTCCTCATCTAAAAAGAAATCTCTCTGCAAAGGCTCCGGGTTTGTTCTCTTGTTTGTCTGAATGTTACTTTTATTCTCTTGCTGAGTTTTATCGAGGATGATGAATGATTCCTACTTTCCATACTGAAGGATGACTCGTTTGGGGAAAACAAAAACAAACAAACAAACAGTAGCAATAATAAATACAGCATGGTAGAAAAGTCCTTGTTCAAATGTAGGCTTAGATTTCCTGAGAATTCTCTGTTAGTACAACAAAACGACAAGCCCTGTTCCTTGCAATTTTGCCTTCTAAACCAGGAGAAGCACTCAGAGAAAAAGGACAGCGTATAGCATGAGAAAACAAGAAGTAACAAAAATATCTATATTGTTACCCCTACTTTACCATATTTTTTGCTGGTTGGCAGCTCACTTTGTGATGAGCTGCTTAAGCACAGTATTTGTGGCAGAGAAGGGAGAAGAGGAATTTACTTGTCAGAAAAACAAGAAGACCTTAAACTTCTTTTTGGATGGGTTTCAACTACGATAAATATAAATATCTTAAAATTTATGTGAGCTTTTCCATACAGTGAGTACACTCATTAGGTGCATCTGCCTAATTATTAAGTTTTTAATTTGATAACAAGTGCTTTAGTTCCCTCTGTAGTAATCCACACTATCAATTTCATTACTTTCTAGTGGGCTAAAGTTAAGCGTGAAAATCTCACCTGTTTTATAGAATCAGCTTGCTTAATTCTTCAGGAACTCTCAGTGGGAGAGCTGGAGTAATGCTTTCTTAATAATAGAGAATACTGACACGAATTTTGACTATTTTTCTAACTGTTTCCCTCATTTATTTCTAAAACGCCTTAAGGAACTAAAAAATGCTTAGAACTAATATTAAAATTTGGTCCCAATCTCCTGAAACATAACCGAGAATATCTGCCCCTTGCCTCTTTCCTCAACTGGCACAGGAGAACTATCTAGAGTTTTCATGATCTGATCAGAAACCGAATGAAACCAGCTTGTCACCACTAAAGCTAACGGAAATGCTGCTTGCAGCTATATATATATATAAAGATCTAGCCCTCCAGTCACTAGCATTTATAGTAGGTTTATTGGCCAGTAAAGGGAGCCTGCAGATTTTGTTGTCTCCTTCATCCATGGGCTTTCTGCATTTTTCAAAGTTATTGGGGCATTAGGTTTAATTGAACATGCAACTTAATCACTGGGAGCCTCTCAACCCAGAACACGTGCTGTGCACTCACAGTTTGATGCATCTGCAACCACAACTTTGCAGGGATGCTACTTATCAGGGATGATTGCTCCTTGCTGCGGAAAGAGGCAATTCTCATACTTCTTTCCATCCTTGTCCCAGTAAATCTGCTCTTAGGACATTTGAGTGATGACTCTCTGAGTGGGATATTCTTATTCTTCCTAGAGATACTTACATTTCATATGCAGAAAATATGTCTAAAGTATATCAGGTGATCTCAGACGAGGTATTTATATTTATCAAATAGAAAATAAGATTATTTGCAGCTTAGTTTTGACACAGAGGAAAAAGACAAGTCCTTTTGAAAAAAATCCTTTGTTGTATCATAAGGATATTTGCCTGTGGAAAAGTACTATTGAACCTAGAAAGCCCTTCCTGGACTTGTTGAATTGAAGATAGGCAGAGATAACTCTTTACCTCAAAAATAAAATGAGAAAGGTGACCATATTATTCTCTTCTTCAAGAGCAGAGGAAAAATGTAGAAAAAGCAAAGCAATAGAGGATTTGACACAGATAAAATTCATTTTTTAGCATACATAGTTATGCAGAGCATTCATAAAGTCATACAATACACTTGCAAATGCATTTATTAAGGAATGTTTCCTACTGTGTCTTCAAACTATATTCAATCCTTTCACTAGGATGACAGACAGCAGTGAAGCAGTGGAAGCTGCGTGCTAATGCAGGGAAATACAGCTCTTTCACAAATGCAGGAGACATTTAACAGATACTGCTAGAGTTAAGTTAAACATTTTCAAATGTATTTTTCCTCTTGTATTTTCTGCATCCCCCTCTCTCTTCCGTGCATCCTGTGCTGCCACTGATCCTTCCAATCATGAGAAAATATGACAACCGAGCCAGGAAAACATGGTGTCTGCATTAATTTATTCTCCTCTCTACATGGGAATTAAGCCAAGCTGAAGGGTTTCCAGAAGTCTCTCTCCCCCTTTTTCTTATTTTTTCCTTGTTTCTTCCAGACAGTGAGTTTACAGAAATAGCTCAAAAAGCAATGGCTGAAAGGTTCCTAGAGCTGAACCTATTACTGCCAACTGATCATATTCACCTGAACAGACGCTATAACACTGATATATGGTGTCAGCAGTTAAGAACAAAAAACTGTTGAAGAAAAAAATCTTAATATGGCTTGAAAATTTTTTGCCATCTGTCCACTGTGATAAGGTCATGTCCCTTAGAGCCGGTTGGCTCCACATAACAATGGCTGTGATTAACATTAAATGAACAGTTTGAGACTGCAAATGCTGCATACTTGTGATTGTGGGGATTTAAATTGCTCAAGCAAATCCTATGTTCAACCGAAATATATTTATGTTATGGGTCAATGCAGTTAAAATATACCTAAATTTCACCCTAATTATACAATTAATTATCAAGTCTTAAATATTCCAACAGACATGCAATTAAAATCATATTCTCCTCAGAATTGCATTTTTTAATTCCATTGTTGTTGAGAACATTCCTGTCATGGTGGATATTTTACCAAGCTTTTGTTTATCACAAGCATCAAGAAATGTTCAAATAACATTCTTTGCAATTAAAATGATAAAAACATTTGTGAACCTTCGAGAATTCCTGGTTCAAATTTGAAGCAAGTGAAATAACTATTCTACAGTCATTTCAATGATTTTCTATTCAATACTTTTTAAAAAAGGAAGTTTCTAAACTCCTTGGCAAGGCTTAAGTATTTTTTCATTAGAAAAAATCTAAGTTGAATATTCTAAGACACCAGAAGAAAAGCAGGCACAGATGTCTGCATTTATCTTTTCAAGAAGGAGATATTCAGGAACACTAATCATCCTGCCTTTTATTTACAAGTCTTGCATGTACATCTATTCACTTATATGAGAAGTATGTGTGGTGTCTGGTGTTCATGCTTGCACCTGGAATTTGTCCTGTACAGTTCTCTGTACTCAAGTTGTGCTATATAAGTATTTTAAAGCAAACGACACATAAGCTTTTATCATTTTTGTCAAGCTAAGTCCAATCTTAGGAAATTATTCTCTCTGGGTAATTATTGACTTGTCTAATAAAGACTAATGAAATTGCAAAGGTCTGTATCTTTTGTCCATGTTCATAACAGAAATAATCTTGGGAGATTTAGGAAAATACAAATTTATTCTTCTCTGCAACCAAATGCACCATAAAGGGAGATTTATCTAGATGCTAATGATGTCTATTTTGTCACTTAGGAAAGGGCCCAGAGAAAGCAAGCTGCTCATTCAGCGAGACATTATCACTGCTGGCGTTCTGACACCTTCAATAAAAACAGCAGCAGCAGCATTACTAGAAAATCCTCCTTAAAATCACCAAGTTTATATCAGCCGTTAGCAGGAGAAAGCCATAGACATTCATCTTGCAAGACCTTGCTGGCACTTCTGATTTTCTCTGAAAGGTTTTAATTGAGGTCATCAGGTGCCATGAAATTTAGCATAAATACAGTTTAGGAGAATTCAGCTCAGTTTAAGAATTACATAGTTAGCAGAATTGACTGGGGCCCTTTTGGCCCTACCAGACTTTTGGTTCATTCCGGGGCTTAGCAATGTTAGACACAATAATGTTGCTTTGTAATTGATGGCAAACTCTGCTTCATCCTAAATCAGTTCTCAATTAAATGTGACTCCTACAATCTTGAGGAAAGACTGCCTGGTGTAAGACTTGGCTTTGTGAGTCTAACATTTCTCTTTTCTCTGCTAATACCTTTGCAGCATTATATAAGCCCTGAACTTCTTGCCATCCCGATTTTCTGAGGTGCAAAAGGGGATCATACTTCATTTCTCCATTTATATGAAAAGTTGTTTTTGAGAGAATATCAACTATGCAATAATTTTTAGTATTTATAACAGGTGGGCAGGGATGGCACGTAGGAGACATCGTGGGGACAGAACAGGGATGATCACTGTTCACAAAGACTCTCACTCCTGGATTGTGAAAAAAAAGAGCAATGTTCCGTGCTTGAAGGACTTCAAGATAAATAAAGCGTGAACAGGAGACAACTGTACACATGAATACAGGCCTAGAATGACTTTTGTAGGTACTAGGTGAAGTGTTAGGTCTCTTCAACACGCTTGAACATTTGGATCTTCAGCAATGAACTCTCATTTCAGCAGAACTCAAAACCTCATAACTTCTATGTGTTTCAAGACAATTTTTGAAGCCTGAAAACTAGTTGAGTTTTGACAAAGATGTAGGTTATAACATAAGATAAAAAGTCTGTTTGAGGGAAGTTTGTTGCTTTATCCTAAAATTGAGGTCATCTTCACCAAAGTGAAAATTTAATAAAATATTCTTGAATTCTATATGTATTATTCTATATGTTATATATACATATAATTCTAGCAGTCTAGCAGCAAATCTTTGATATATTGAGTCCTAAAATTCATTATGCCTGCAAATGTCTGTGGGGGGGATTCCTGTAATTCTCTGGGTTGGGGAGGAAAGGGGAGGAAATCTATCTGCAGCTAAGAAATTCTCAACTACCATAAAAGTCTTATGCATCAAAAAAGCCAGCTTTTCCTGTTTGGGACATTGGTAGGAGTTAGACTATACCCAGGACTCCGGAGTATGAATTGAGAAAAAAATGTTTCAATTCTATTTTCAATATACTATTTTGGCATCATCCCGACTATCCAAAATTACCATTTTCTCGGGAAAATGAAAATGTAACCTAGCAAATTTCTAAAATGTGGTGATTCAGCTCAGTTCATAACAAAATTACAAAAGAACATTAACTTCTCTGAACTAAGGGTCTGAATGTAGAATAGAGAGACTGAAGCTGCATTTTCTGCATCACAACTAAGTGGAAACATCACAGAAATCACCATAGTTTTCACACCATGCTAGAAATTTCAGAAGTCACAAGAGAAGGCTATTGAAGTATTATGGCTATGTAGTTAATTTTATTTTTAAAATCGAACTTTCTTATAAATTCTTTTCAGCTTAGTATGATAATGTACATATTTTGGCACTTCCCCCCACTCACTCACTATAAACAAAATTGAAAACCACGTGGTCAATGTATTTCAGAGCTGCTGCTTCACTGAGCAAAGATGGTCCGTCCATAGAAGGCACTGACACTAGAATGGTTTGGGTTGAAAGTGACCCTAAAGATCATCCAGTTCCAGCCCCTCTGCCATGGGTAGGGACACCTCCCACTAGACCAGGCTGCTCAAGATCCAATCCAACCTGGCCTTGAACACTTCCAGGGATGGGGCACCCATAGCTTCCCTGGACAACCTGTGCAAGGGCCTCACCACCCTTATCATGAATAATTTCTTCCTAGTGTCTGATATAAATCTTACCTCTTCCAGTTTAAAACCACCGTCCCTCATCTTATCACTACCAACCCTTGTAAGAAGTCCCTCCCCAGCTTTCTGCAGACCCCCTTCAGATACTGGAAGGCCACTATGAGATTCTCCCAGAGCCTTCTCTCCTCCAGGCTGAAAAAGCCCAATGCTCTCAGCCTGTCCTCATAGCGGAAGTGTTCCAGCCATTTCATCATCTTCACAGCCCTTCTCTGGACCCTCTGCAACAGCTCTATATCCTCCTTATGCTGGGGATTCCAGCACTGGACATAATACTCCAGGTGGGGTCTCACAAGAACAGAGTAGAGAGGAAGATTCACCTCCCTCAACCCGGGCATGGTTGGCCTTCTGGGCCGCAAGTACACCTTACCGGCTCATGTCAAGCTCCTCATCAGTCAACACCCCAAGGCCTTCTCCACAAGCCTGCTCTCAATCACATTGTCCCCAAGCCAGGAAACCAGGGGTTGTCCCAACCCGGGCATAGGACCTTGCACTTAGCCTTGTTGAATATCAGTAGTTCCACTTCTCCAGCTTGTCTAGGTCCCTCTAGATGACATCTTGTCCTTCTGGTGTGGCCACTGCCCCACTCAGCTTGGTGTCATCTGCAAACTTGCTGAGGGTGCTCTTGATTCTGCTGTCTATATATATAATTAATGAAAATATTAAACAGCGCTGGTCCCAGTATGGACCCCTGAGGGACACCACTTGTTACAAGTCTCCATCTGGACATCGAGACATTGACCACTGCTCTCTGAATGTGACCATCCAAGCAAATCCTTATTCACTGAACAGTCCACCCATCAAATCCATATCCCTCCAATTAAGAGATAAGGATGTTGCTGGGACTGTGTCAAAGGCACAGTGTATTCCAGACAGATTACATCCATTGTTTTTCCCATGTACACTGATGTTGTTACTCCATCATAGTAAACTACCAGGTTGGTCAGGCAGGATTTACCCTTGGAGAAGCCGTGTTGGCTGTCTCAAATCACCTCCCATCCGCTATGTGCTTTAGCATAACTTCTAGGAGGATCTGTTCCATATCTTTCCAGGCACAGAGGTGAGGCTGACAGGTCGATATTTCCCAGGACCCTCACAATGTTGCCCTTCTTCCAGTCACAAGGGGCTTCCCCTGATTGCCATGACTTTTCAAACATTATGGAGAGTGGCTTGGCAACAATATCAGCCAATTACCTCAGGCCTCTGGGATGGATCTCATCAAGTCCTATAGGCATGTACATGTTCAGGCTCCTCAGGTGGTCATGAACCTGATCTTCCCCTACACTGAGATAGATCATACCCCCCCGATCCCCATCTTCCTGTTCCTTGACATTGGAGGGGTAGGGAGAGCAGTTGACAATGAAGATTTAGGCAAAAAAATTGTCGAGTACCTCAGCCTTCTCCTCATCTTTTGACACAAGGTCACCATTTTCATTCTGTGGGTGAGGGTTTGGTTGTCTTTGACCTTTCTTTTCTGGTTGAGGTACCTATAGAAGCCCTTCTTGTTATTCTTTGCTTCCCTTGCCAAGTTCATCTTCAGCTGGGCCTAGGACTCCATCCCTACAGAATCAAGCAGCAACGTTATACTATTCCCAGGTTCCCTGTCTCTGCTTTCACTGCCTGTGCAGTTCCCTCTTTCTTTCCCCTTTGATCAGCACACTCAGCCACGCTGGTCTCTTCCCTTCCCTACCTGATTTCCTACATCTGGGGACTGAGGGCTCTTGAGCTCTGTGGAAACATCCTTAAATGTTTGCCATCTTTGTACTGCTACCTTATCCCCGAGACAAGTTTCCCAGGGGGTACTACTGACCAACTCCCTGAAGAATTGGAAGTTTATTTGCCTAAAATTTAAGGTTCTTACTACATTCCTCACCTGTTCCATATTCTTCAGGACCTTGAACTCCTGCAGTGTGTGATCACTGCAGCCCAGACTGCCTCTGATCTTGACATCACTGATGACCTCACTTGCACTGGCGACCGTCAGGCCCAGTATTGCATCTCTTCGGGTAGGTGTGTCTATTATCTGGGTTAAGAAGTTATCATCTATGCACCCTGGGAGTCTTCTGGATTGCCTAGAGTTACCCTTGCTGCTTTTACAACAGCTGTCAAGGTGGTTGAAGTCCCCCAGGAGGATGAGAGCTTGTGAGCATTAAACCTTCCTTAGCTGGAGGAAGAAGGTTTCATCAGGAGGCTCCTCTTGACAAGGTTGACTGTAGTAGACACCAACTACAAGGTTCCTTTGGTTGCCTTGGTCTTTCATTCTCACCCATAAGCTTTCAACTTGTTCATGGCTGTTCTTCAGGGACGGCTCTTCATACTCATTCCGTTTCCTTATGCAGAGGGTAACACCTCCGCCCCTCCTTCCTGGTCTGTCCCTTCTCAACAGCCTATAGGCATCAATAGCCACACTCCAGTCATGGAATTCGTCCCACAAAGTTTCAGTCACTGCAACCAGATGGCAGCTTTCTAGCAGCGTAGCAGCTTCCGGCTCCTCCTGTTTGTTGTCCAAGCTGCATAAATTTGTGTAGAGACACTTGAGTTGGGCAGTTGCCCATATCGCCTTCCTGGTGGAACATCATTTATATTTTTTAAGGTGTTCATTGAAGGTTTCCTTGTTGATTCCTACTATCCCAGGAGCCCTCAGCTCATCTCTACAAGACTCCAACTGCACGGCAGCATCCCCAGCACACCTCGGGGGAATAAGTAAGATGGAAGGTAAAATGTTCTCTGGGTTCCAAGCTTCCTGAGCAAGAAGACTGGGAAGATGAAGCCTCAACATTCCAAACAGACTTAGTCAAAGACCTGCTTGGCCAATGAAAGGTCCACAAGTCACGGGGCCCGATGGGACACACCCAAGGATATTAAGGGATCTGGTGGAGTTCCTTGCCAAACTCCTTTCCCTCATCTGTCAACAGTCCTGGCTGACTGGGGAAGTGCCACTCTACTGGCAACTGGCAAACATAACTCCCATTTACAAGAAGGGTCGGAGGAAGGATCTGGGGAATTACAGACCTGTCAACTTGACCTTGGTACCAGGGAAGGTCATGGAGCAGATCATACTGAATGCTATCACACAGCACATGCAAGACAGCCAGGCTATCAGACTCAGTCTGCATGGGTTTATGAAAGGCAGGTCCTGCCAGACCAATACCAACTCTTTCTATGACAAGGTTATCCAGTTAATCGACAAGGGAAAGGCTGTGGATGTGGTGCATCTGGACTTTTGTAAAGCCTTTGACACCATTTCTCACAGCATTCTGGTTGAGAAATTGGCTGTCATTGGCCTGGACAGGCATACCCTCTGCTGGGTAAAAACCTGGCTGGATGGCCGGGCCCAGAGGGTGATGGTAAATTGAGTTCAATCCAGTTGGAAGCTGATCATGAGTGGTGTTCCCAAGGGTTTAGTGCTGGATCCAGTCCTGTTCAATATCTTTATTAATGGTCTGGACAAAGGGATTGAGTGCACTCTTAGCAAGTTTGCAGATGACACCAAGCTTTGATCTGCTTGTAGGAAGGGAGGCTCTGCAGAGGGATCTGGACAGGCTGGATCAATGGGCTGAGACGAATGGGATGATGTTTAACAACATAAAATGCGGAGTCCTTCACTTGGAACACAACAACCCTGTGCAGCTTTACGGGCTTGGGGAATAATGGCTGGAATGCTGCCTGGAGGAGAAGGACCTGGGGGTGTTGGTTGACAGTTGGCTGAATCTGAGCCAGCAGTGGCCCAGGTGGCCAAGAAGGCCAATGGAATTTTGGCCTGTATCAAAACCAGTGCGGCCAGCAGGATGAGAGAGGTGATTGTGCCCCTGTACTCGGCACTGGTGAGGCCACACCTTGAGTACTGTGTTCAGTTCTGGGCCCCTCACTACAAGAAGGACATTGAGGTGTTGGAGTGTGTCAAGAGAAGGGTAACAAGGCTGGTGAAGGGGCTGGAAAATAAGTCCTACGAAGAGCGGCTGAGGGAACTGGGGTTGTTTAGTTAGCAGGAGATTGGAGGGAGACGTCATCACTGTCTACAGCTGCCTGAAAGGGGGCTGTGACAGAACGAGTGTTGATCTCTTCTCTCAAGTGACAGGTGAAAGAACAAGGGGAAGAGGCCATAAGTTGCACCAGGGGAGGTTCAGACTGGATATTAGGAAGAATTTCTTCACTGAAAGGGTGGTTAGGCACTGGAATTGGCTGTCCAGGGAGGTGGTTGAGTCACTGTCCCTGGAGGTGTTTAAAAAAAAGGATAGATGAGGTTTTGGGGGACATGGTTTAGCAGATAATGGTTGCGGTTGAACTCACTGATCTCAGAAGTCTTTTCCCACTGGAAGGTTCTATGATTCAAAGTGAAGTGCCCATAGTAGTACCCCATGATTCTAACTGTAATGTGTCCACCAGCAGCTTGTCATAGACAAGCCTCATATTATTCCCCTTCCCCTTCAAATCTAGTTTAAAATCCTGTCAATGAGTCCTGCAAGCACCTGAACACATACATCTGCTAATGTTTGACTGAGACTCTCGATCAGATTTCCACTTTCGAACTATATTTTTGCATAAAAAAGAGCATTATTTACTCCATCAGGAATTATTTTTGGCAAAAATTAGAAAGATCTGGGGGAATATGATGCTTACTATGCAAAAGTATCTGGAGTCAGATGGCTTTTGCTAGGTCCTACTTTGCCCATCAATAATTCTGCATCACAACTTGGAAATCAAGAGCAACCCAGCAAGGTTCATAAAGGGCTCTGAAGCTTGCAGATCTCCATAAGCGTAAGTCTGCATTAGCTCTGTAATTTGTACTGCCTCAGAGAGATTCTAACATGTTGACAGGGAGTATTACCACAGGTTTTATTTTCTAAATAAAGTTCTTGAATTTCATGAAGAGTCCATCACCTGTTGTGTTCAAATAAGCCTCTTGTAAGGAAATCTAGTATAACTTTTTTGTGCTTTCTGAATTTCCAAAGGACAGGGTTCAACAATCTGACCAGATCTGATTTTATTTTATGAAGACTCGTAGTTCAATCTCACAAACTCACCAAGCGATGGAATGTAAAAGACTAAAAAATAATGAAAAATCAGTGTGAATTCCATATAAATGATTTCTGACCAGCTGGCTTAGAAGCCTCTCAAATCAGCAAGAAGTAAAGGAGCTGTTAAACTGTGTGAATCTATAGATCAATCTTTGTAAAGTTGCAGAGTTTTGAAGGATTTCACTCTAGCCAAGCCAAAACAGAGGCTATCACACTGTCTGCTCTCCAGCACAATGGTGTCTTGGCCTGACAAGCTCTGTATGTGATAATAGTGAGAAACCCTGGGGGGACTTGTCAGCAGTGTCAGGTGCAGTTTTAAAAGAAGGTGCAAATATAAAGCTCTGTTTCAGGGGTTCTTCTCTAAGGCATCATTCTTTCTTTCTACTCTGTGGTTTAGTGATTTACAGGTAGCCTGGTCAAAACCCTGCACGAGGCAGCAAGGAGGAGAGATGGGGCCTAGACCTCACCTTTCTTCTTTATACCCTGTAGAGGAGTGTGAGAGAGCTGTGGCATGTCTTCTCTCGCTTTCGTGGGCAGATAATTTATGCTGCAATCTAACCCTTAGAGAATGATTCACCAAGGTAGATACAAACGCACACAGAGGCAGTTTAGAGAAAATCCCTCTCCTGTCAGTACACTTTTCTGAGAATATTGCTGTGGCACAGTTCTCATTCACATGCAGACCATCCAGTGCACAGGTATTATTTTTCCAATCTTAAATCCACATTGTATTTTAGATTTCTTCTACTGATGTTCTTTTTTTGGCCATTGTGACAGATGTTCTGAGAATAACTTTATTTCCAGCTGTATTCATGTATTTTTTTTAAAAAAATACCCCTGTGCTTAAAAACCTCTTAATTTATTTTCACCTCAGGTTTTGAAAAAGTTTCTTTACCTTTTCTGTCTCTCTCCAGTGAAAGAAGTGAAAATATTCTTTATCCTACAAGAAGACATGACATGTAGAAAAGGCCTGACTGCTATCAGTAGCTTATGAGGACATCAGAAACAAGATTCTTGTGAGTTAACAGTTTTATTTTAAAGGTCCAATTTCAAAATAATAATCAGAAAATTAAAAATTTCTTTTATTACTTTTTTAAAGGTAAAAATACTTTTTCATATTAAAGTTAAGTAAAATTTAAAACAGAAATCTGATTTGTCTTACAATAGTTTATCTTTTAGTATTTCTAAGTTGATTTACCCATCCTCCCTCTTACTGACATAAGAGAAGTAACTCCCAGAACATCTGCCTGAAAAGACCTTCAAAATACATTTCTTTTAACAAAATTATTAAATTCTTGGTAAAAGAAGAATAAAAATACACATCCACTCACAAACATCACTGATATATATGCACACATGCATGTAAATATGTATGCATATCCTAGGTGCCTTTAATAAAAGTGAACTCTGGTGAAGCTTGGCTTGTCTTCTTAACAGTGCTGTCAGACAGACTGAACTGGTTCAAAGGTTTTTTACACAAAACTCTAAACAAACATCTCTCATTATAGAAACTGTTGCCCCTGCCTTCAGCAGACTTTTAAACTGGGACCTCGAAACACGTGGAAGTAGGAATGTTGGTGATGCAGGTGTTCCTGCTGTATGCCAGGTCTGGAAGGAGTTCTGTAAAGGCTGTATTTTGAGGAAACAGCCCATAACAATAAGAGCTGTAAATGAAGTTTATTTGCCCAGGTCCAAGCTCTCAGAGAGGACTGTAGCCTTCATCTGGAACAAATAATGAATTTATACAAAATTTCCATCTATCTGCAAAGTGTCAATAAATGGAACAGGAACATAACATTACACATCACAATAAAAATAAATACAATTCAATATGCAATATATCAGAAGGCATAATTACACATACACCCAAGGCAAGCAGAATTTAGTAAAAGGACTATTTGATACTATTCATAGCATTGCTTGGTGCACTCTGTGAAATATCCATAAATCCTGTTTTCCTGGCAGATGGAAATAAAGCCAGATGCGTCTGTTAACCTCAAAATACGTCCACTGATATTCAGCAAAAATGTGAGATAATGACCCCAAATTCTATATTCATTGGGGAAATTCAGTGCAGTCTGCTTAGCTTTCAGTGCTTAGTTATGTAGGCTTCCTTGTGCTATCTGCAGCCATTGTTAGTCTGACATGATGAATTGCCTCCTCGGGTCTCAATAAGGATAATTATTCCCTGAGCAACTTACACAACCACTCTCATTGCACACAGAGAGAATGCAAAATTCAGGAGAGCTTGATAAGTAAAAAAGAGAGAGAGAAAGGAAAGACAAAAACAAACTGAAAACAACTTCAGATTGCTTAGGTTCAACAGGTGACTGAAGTCAAAATGAAGATATGTAGATGTTGGATGTCCTTTTCCTGAAGAGACAAGGACATATTTTCTGTAGTAGGATGCAAACTGTCTGTGACAACAGAAACACATTTCCCATCCACCAGAGCCACTT
Source organism: Tapera naevia (assembly GCA_033556795.1). Taxonomy (NCBI): domain Eukaryota; kingdom Metazoa; phylum Chordata; class Aves; order Cuculiformes; family Neomorphidae; genus Tapera; species Tapera naevia. Next base: position 497,037 of record JAUMJJ010000482.1, read on the forward strand.
ATGTGTGGGAAGTCAGACTTCTACATTTCAGCAGGGTACATGGTGGTTGTGATAAAAAGGATAATCATGTTTGCTGAGCCTCTTGATTTCAAGTGATATGGCTTTCCTCCCTCAGCTGAGCCACCTAACAGGCAGTGCTGGTGTTCACAGCATGGAGGTGACAAACTGGGACCCAGACTGAGAGGAGTGAAAAGGAGAAAAACAGTTCGGATCGGGAGAGATAACACCACTGTTATTGATTTCTAATTGTGAAAACTGTTCAGATACTGTGATAGGATGGTAATGTAAAACCAACACACAGATAGACAGGCAGATATGATAGAGCAGATCAGATTTTCACCTCTATTTTCCTTAAAAGTATCAGTGATCTTTAAGACCTAAAAACTCTTCAGTTAAGTAGCTTCTGAGTTTCTGAGGCCTAAGTATCCCTGTTCACCTCACTCCCTCATTAACCCCTATACATGAGTTCACTGAGGACTTCCATCCCTGGAATTAGCCCCTTTTACAAAGTATCATTTTATCACTGGTAAGGAGCTCAGATTAAGAATTTATATAAACATGATATGGGAAGAAAAATTGTAGAAGTAGCAATAGATTTCATCTCCATCATCGGTGCAAAGAGGCGTAGAAACGCTAAGTGATTTTTCTCTCAGCCTGTAGAACATTTTAGACCTAAAGACGGCAACATCCTCCCTCTGAACCACCAGCTTTCGTTCCATGTGTTAACTGGGGAGAGGATGTGGCACAGGGCTTGATTTCTGAAAGGATTAAGTTTTTTACTTTTCTTATTTTGCTATAAATGAGGGAGAGCTGTTTCTCTGGATGCTGCAAAACTTTGCAGGTAAGAAGGTTATAAATCTGCTCCCTTCTGGAAGATAAGTGGAAAACCAAGATTTAGTTGAAAAGAAGTTATCAGCTGAAGTATTGCTTTGCAGAGTAAGTTTTCTGCAGACAAATTTCTTTAGAAACCTACTCAAATCTCGGATCTTGAAAATGTTCTAAGCAAAAAGCAAACATCCTAAACCTGTCCCTTCTCACTCCTCCACTCACCACTTCCTCAGAGTCATTTTTATAGAGGTCCTTTGTATTGCCCTTGATTTGCTTCATATTTTGACAGGTACGTGTTCTCAGTACTCATACGGCACTCTTTTCTTTCAGTTCTCAAAGCCTTCCAGTCTTTGTGTTGTCTGTAGGACTGTTCACGGGGCTGCTAGTCCAGAACTTGATTTGATCCCCTTTTTTTACTCCAATCATTTCTCCTACTCTCTTTTTGCATCCATATTTTTGAGTTAGACTGCAAGGAAAATGTGGTGATAAGCATTCGATTACTGACATGTCTCCAGGAATAATGAATTTACTGGGAGTATTTATTAGAAGGAAATGAAAGATCCAGCATTTTTGAGGGACGGTAGCCAGCTTTCAAGATTAACTGACAAGAAAATATATTGTACACTACTAATGGGAGCTGTGTCCCATACTACTGCTATTGAAGCTGCCACGCAAAATAATGAAATATTCTACAAAACATGTCTACAAGGTAATTTATACAGAACCAACACTTGTCATACTGTTGGTAGTGAGTGACCTATGCTGTTCTGTTGTGCTCCACAGCCTCATTAGTTATAGTGGATGTGGAGAGCTCTATGGACAGGTGTCTTGGGACTCTGATGGAGAGGAAAAGGATCATAAAGCCAGACCCATGCTGGTCAAGGCTATTACAGGGCACAGCTGTAAAGTTCCAATAAGAGTTCCTATGGAGAACCGTCATAACTAACACACAACCTGCTTTCAAATGTTGACCCTAACCAGGACACGGAGGGAAATGACCCTCACAACCCTTGTGTTTCACCTGACAAGATGATCATCTCCCTGCCTACAGTGTTACTCTCATGGGATTTGATGGTTTATCACTTCCCTTCCTCCTCCAGCTGTTAACTGAATGGGTATAGACATTCTCTCTTTAGATTATATTCCTGTTTTAATGTCAACATTAACCTAAAAAGGACTCGCAGCAGAATGTCTGAGATAAAGGACCTGGACTTTATTAATAGAAGTAACTTCCCACTGTTTTCTTTTTCTCTCTCATGTTTAATAGTAAAGAGAGGATATGATAAGCTGAAAAGGAGGATGAGGACCCTCTCTGCACGACAGGCATTGTGTCACTCCACAAGAGACCATGGATATATATAGCACCAGTTGCTACCAACAGGAAAGAGCATAAATTTTTGCCTTCTTTGGAGAGTCAACATCTGAGCACTAAGCAGGAGGTATCTGAAACTAATTCTACCTTTTCAAGTTACTCGTCATGTATCTATTTCTCCAGACTTTATGCTCATCATCTGCAAAATATGCTAATTAAATAGGTACGTACGGTAGCTTGAGTGTGAGAACATGGAAATACAGAAATTCTACCAGGAAGAAAGATGATGTGGAAATTAAATCAACTCCAAATTACCTTTAAATTACCATTATATAATATAGGATTAAATTTGGAGATTATAGAAACATTCTTGAGATATTGTTCACTGAACAGTTGCCATAAATGAAACCCTCCCTTTTGTCTCTTAGCGCTTTGGCAAACAACTAGAAAAAGAAAAATGCAATACTGATCAAAGTACATGTGTAACTAATTACCTGATTTTCCATCCTTCCTCCCCTCTGTGCAGGCATTAATGATGAACATGAAATACAGGAGTGAGAGAAGATCAAAAGAACATTGCCTGAACGTGCATGAATCTGTTATACTCACCCTTTCCTCCCAAGACTCACTTCTCTTCTTTTTTCTGCTTTTAGATGCTATTTCACATCTGTTTTTTTTCTGCTTTTGTTTCAACAGGACTGCACTGCACATACTGAGGGCATGAACAACAATTCTTTTAGTGTGTTACATATAAGTGATTTTTATCTATCCAACCTTGCAAAGACTGACCACTGAGTCTAATCTCAATTCAAAATAAGGGTTAAATTTTCTGTTCAACTGTGAACCAGGATTTGGATCTCAGTTTGAATCTGGCAGCCTAGTGAGCTTTGGAGATATTGGAATGAGTTTCTGTTCTTGTACAGGTTTGTGTGTTTTTTCCTTCTCTTCATGCAAGCAGAAGAACTCTCACGAGAATATCCATGCCTCTATCTTTTCCTGGAATGCTGTGAAAGAACAGCTTTTCTTGTGGGATTTCAGCTGCCTTCAGACTGTAATCAACAGTATTTCACTTCCCCGTCAAAAACCCACAGAAAATACACAGTAAGAAAAAAACATTACAATGGAAATTGCATAAAAGCTTGCATACTGACCAACATCAGAATATGCTCACATATGTTTTTGGAATTATTTTTGGATATTTTTCGTCCCTCTGTGCCCTCAAGACAGGTCAGACTGTCTTTTAGGCACCCTATTATACACATATCACCAGCTGAGAACCATTCATTTCACCTAAACATGCAAAGCACTTCATCAATCCACAAGAGCCTGACTTTCCTGCCTTCTGTGTGCTCTAAACCCAAGCTACCCACCTGTTTTTCCAGACCATATAGCAACTCTTCCAGAATCTTCCTAATGTCATTTCTATTTTGTGGATTTACCTTTTACAAGAACAAATCAGTGCTTTTGTGTTTCACTGTGGTGCCTTTTTTTTTCTGTTAATCTTAGTACTACTGCTCTAATACATTTGTTTTAACCACTGAGGCTCCTTCTAACAGAAGACCTTGGTTGGTTTGCTTCTATTAACTAAGAATAACTGTCAATGAAATTGCATCCTAAAGGCCTCTTTCATTAGTTTCTTTTGAACTTCTGAATGCTTTCCCAGGGATTTGATTGCTTTTAGACTGGCACTTCCTAACAAGGCTTTTGATGTAAACTTTCATGCCACCATTACTATGACAATAGTGTAATGCTGCAGCAACATTAATTGGAATTTTGATTATTTCTTTGACTAAGAAAACTCTATGTTTTAATAACTGGTTTTACTGTGTTTCAGAACAATGCTGCAAGGCAAAGCTTAAATCTTAATTTCTAGTAAATTTTGAATTAACAGGGCTGCTCAAGAGGAAGAATTGGAAGATGGAAATAACATCATAATAACATTAACACAACTAATTTCCTTCACTATTGTTTATATAATTTATGATAATTAGTCCTTGTATAGAAAAGATGCAAATTTTCTTCCATGACAGGAAATGCTTTCATAGTTTTCCACATTTTTTCTGCCTAAATTAACTATGGTTTAGATAATAGCAACAGTGAAAAAATCATAAATATCTTTTCCTTATAAGAAAGTAAAATATGTACATATTTGATCCTCCATGTCTGGACTGGAGGAATTTTGCAAAGGCATCAGTTACCGTCTCTTTCAGCTATTAATATTCCTCATTCCTCAGAATCTGAAAGTGTAGCATATGACAAGGCAAGTCATAAAATTTAATGAGAAATACTTAACTTTTCCTGTTCCAGCTTTGCATCAAATCCTCAATTAGATATTGCCAAGAGAGAGAAATGAACAGTATCACAAAATTAATTAATCTCATTCAGTGGTTTTTTTCCACCAAAATTAATCTCCAGCCCTAATTCATAATAATTCATCATATTATGACTTCATACTTGTGGGTGTGTTAGTGTATATATGTACTATACATATACAACTCTCTCTGCTGAAACCAATGTGGACATCTTGTAAGCCAAGTTCGATATCTTTTTTAGATTGTTTCATATAATTTTCCTATTCTCTCTCTTTTTTTTTTTTTTCCTTTATATTACCAGCTTCCAGCTAATAACCTTTAGAAAGTTCAGCCTAATTCCTGGAGGTGGAATACTGTAGGATCAGAAAGAAGTGACTTCCCCTTAGAAGTTTCCAGATATTGTGCAGCCTCAATTTTCTCTCCTTCTCTTTTTTTCCTTTTTTTTTTTTTTTTCCCATAAAGATAAGCAACTGGAAAATCTCTCAGCAACATTCTTTAACCTTGGATATTTTTTTTTCTCTGATGAAGGGAACATGTTGTCAGGAGGAAAGCACACCTATTTTGTCATGATCTAGCCATAATGTGCAAATCCCCGTGAGCATAGGAATGGCAGGGTTATGCAGCCTTTTTATCCTAAATGTTAATTGAACCTATCTGCACCACTACGATAAAAGGCTGGTCTTTGGAAGCTTCTTTTCAGAGACATAAAAACAATCATTGAAATTCTTCACCTACAAAACTGTAGTCTCTATTCTGCTTTGGCTAATTTTTTTTACTTACAATTAAAAAGCTCTTAGCAGTCTAATCTCCAGAATTTACCAATTTCAATATAACCAATAAAACAAAACACAATATACAGGTATAATGTTACAAAATCTTGTACCTTCTAAGCACAATCCAAACACATGGTATTTTGTTTTATTCTCTTGTATTGCAAAACCCATTCCCATATTATTGCAGACATGTAAGGATGCATATCTTCAAGAAATCGATGGGAACTGTCTTGAGCAGTGTGATCAATGACTACCCCTGCCCATTTCAGTCTGGACATTCGTCTCCTGTTGTTCTGCAGACAGTTTACAGATTAATAATGAAGCATAAAACCAAGTTAGTGGTAACGTATGAGCAGGGGAGATGCAAAGCTGAACATCTCAGATTATGGGCACTCTACACAAGCAATCCATCAGTCTGCTTTATCCTGCAACATTTGTATAGTTTCTTGTGCCTCCTCAGTAACATCCACAAATAAAGAAATACAGCTGTTTGCTAAAAATCCCTCTATTTTACTTATGAAAATGAAACCACTGGCCTTTTAAAGTACAAGTGCAATTGGCCTGATTCTCCCATCAGTCACGCAAAGTAAATCAGAAATCACTATATTGAATCAAGTATCTGTGATGATTCATATTGGTTATTAAATGTAATTATTCTATGTCAAATCCAAGGGAGTTTTTGCCTCTTTTTTTTTTTTTTTAATTTTGAGGCTTGTTCCAAGATACAGAAACAGCAGCAGTATTAGGAAGAAAGTGGATTATTCAGGGTGGCAAAGTAAACAGCCTGCTGGAATCACCTCTGTCAGTTGTATGAATAAGATATAATCCAGGCTGGACTAATAAACTTTGAAATTTATCCTGTGAAATCTCAGACCATTTTAATTATATTTTACTATAATCCTTGATCAAGAATAATCTTAATGTTCTTTCACCCTCAATATTATCCTTTAGAGAATGCCTAGAAACTATAAGATTAAATTTTTTTTCTTTTCCTTAAAGACAGAGAAAATATTCCAGTATTTGACTCCTTAACGCATGTTCACACATCAACTGTTCATTTTGCCTGTCAATTTTACAAGTTTTTCAAGCAAGGCCACATGCCTCAAGACTTTCTCTGAAGAAGATGACACATTATCAGTGCATGGTAGATGCTAATGAAAACAAGAATAAAACATTTCACCTCCAAAATCAAAATTAGAACTAAGACAGCAGAGAAGGTCACAAACAACAACAATTTATATTAAAAAGTTTTTCAGAAGAGGTACTCAAGGATTTTCATTCTTTTTTTAATATATATACAATTTACATAAAAATATCAGTGTTGAAGTATTTTGCAAAAGATAGAAAATCAGTCCAGGGGCACCTTAAAATAGAATGCTTATGTGACCATTTTATGCATATTCCATCATCTCCTAAGACTGAACTTTTACGGAATATGAAATCGTTGTCACAGTAAGGATATTCCAGGATATAGGGTAAAAAATAGCAGGGATAGGTTTCCAGTTCTCTCCAAATCAGCCAATTATTCTAACTAAGTTATAAATATTTTATTCTAATTTCCCTAGGCTTTAAAGATTTCCTGGAAATTTATGGTCAACTTATGGTCAATTTATGGTCAAAAAAAGTCAACTGATATTTTCTTTTAAAAACACTAACATCTGCTTGAATGAATTTGCCTTGCATTTTCATCTTCCTGGCAAATCTAATAAACTGCAGTCAGGAATTGTAAGTGAATAAGACTGTATTAAATATATATAAACAGACAGGAAAAGAAGGACTCTAGAATCTTTGTTACATTTTTCTTGCACAATGCTGCAGAAGTAACAACAAAGAGCAGACTACAGCAACCCACAACTGATGCCTCTTAAAAAGACTGAAATGCAAATTGTGGTTATTTGGGGGATCGCATATGGATTTGGGTTCAGTGTTTGTGTTGGCCTCCCTATTTTGGTAACGCAGGGTGAATGTCATCAGTAAAATTAACAATCAAGTACAGATATCATCTTAATAAATGCAAAGAAGATTTTTGACAAGATTCTTTTCCTTTCATGACCTGAGTGGGAGATTCACCATCCCATCTGCTCACTGTACGCACAGGTCTTTTGGTGTCTTGGCCCACCACTGCATGCCTACTACATTCAGTAACTGCTGGCCATCTCAAAGTCTCAGCTTGCTGGCTACATGAAACGCATGACTGCTTCCTTTATAAACAGATTTTTCCCTAAAGGTTTAGTAACTATTGCCAAATATAAATCAAAATGAACTGATGAGGCTTTCATAAAATGTAAGAAATGAAAAATAAGTGGAAAGATGATGAAAGCTTTCATTTCTGTATTAGCCTTATGGCTTCTGTTGATGTGATGAATTCATTGATGGGTTTGATATGAATGGGTGGTGTGGGCATATGAAGGGTGGTATGAGAAGTTTGGCCGTTTCTTCTCCTGTATTTTCTTTTTTTGTTAACATTGAATTAGAAAACGAGAAAATAGGCAATTTCTGTGTAAGAGAATAATATAGATACGAAGTGTATGACTATTTCCACCGCTTATTTAGTCCTCATAAGGCCCTTTGTTAAGTGTATATAATGTCTGGCAAAAGGATAGACAATCAGGCATAGTGTCACTTGAAAATTGAGGCCTGATTCATTCTGCAGTTTACCTGTGGGTATGGAAAGGTCAGTGCTGTCTGTTAACTGCAAGTGGGTTGGAGGGTTTCCAGTCCAAAAGCAAAACAAAAAGAATGAAACTATTCCAAAAGGGAGAGAGTAAATAGCCAAAGCTGGAAAGGGTAAGAAGGTGGTAAATTTGCAATATTAGGGGTGTACATAATAATAGGAATATTCTACAGTGAATAATTCCTTCTCTATTTCATGAATATTAAACAATATATTTTACAATTTTTTTGTGAACTATTGAGTTGCTGGTATTGTATTGCATAACGGCTGTTTCCAATGGTTCCAAACTGATTATTGAAGATTGGCTGTGCTCAGAGCAGGATCCCTCCAGAACTTGCAGATCAAGCCATGGGTTTTAGCATTTCACACAGGTTTGAGGCACTTTTGTAGTACTAAGATGTCATGGGTTTTGTTGCTTAAGAACAACAAAGTTTAAACAACCACTATAAAAATTAAATGGAAGGGGAAGTGAACAGCTGTCACCTTGATTCCGTGAGGCTGGAGATAAAAAGATGATAAGGCCATTTCAACAAACATATAAGTGGTCAACAGCATCACTTGTCGATTAATGAGGAAGAAAGCTCCAGATCCACTCACCTGTCTTCATGGCAATGTGGATTTTAGTCTGACTTGCCTGAGGGTTTTTTGGGATCTGGATGCCTGAGTTAAGTAGAAATAATTGTGCACTTTTTTCTGTTCGTATCAGAGAGTAACGTAACTGTCGTTTTCTGTGGTATTTTGGCTTTTCCTGTCAAAACTACATGTCTTTATTTGAGGAAAAAATGTGCATAATTACATAGATCATTAAAAGTGATGCTTTCACAATCTTTATACAAAGTGATGTGAATGTGTCAAAAATTCTGTAGAATATGCTTTCTATCTTGAATAAAGGTAGAATGTAATATTCTATGTTCAGAGATGTTATATATCCCTGCACATTCTCTGAAATATCATGAAACAGAATTATACTGAGTGCTTTTTATGTCACTTGGACTTACAGATAGAAGAAAAATAATCATCTGTTTGTAATTTTGTCCTCTCTTCATTGAGTTCAACAAATATATAGGTCTTCTTTTCTGTAGCTAAGTGTGTCAGCAATCAAATAAGTCACACCATACTTTTGATATAGTAACTCTTGCTATTTGTCTTATAGGTATCTTCAGTAAAATTACATTAAGCACTTATGAGGCTCACTTCAAAGAGAATAGAGGAGTATGCAGGAAATACCTTGTGAGCTAACTTCAACTATATGAAAGATATAAGAATTACCAGTAAGAGAGTACAAAACAGTAGAAGTATATTAAAGACAGTCAAAAAGACCCATAAAAAAGTGAAAACAGCTGAGAAATGTACTAGAACTGCCCAACATGCTCATTATCAAACTCTTACAAGTGAGAAATCAGTAATGAAAATTGCCTGAATTTCAGGAAAGCAGGTATTACAAGATTTATGCTGTAAAGAATCAAAATATAAATGCAGAATTTTACTAAATGAACTAAAGAAAATGTAAAACATGAGGGAGACGAAAAAGAAGTGCAATTAGAACAATGTAAAAGAAACCTTTGAGTTTGGCCCTGTTCAATTTGTTCTTTGAGATTGATGAATTTTATCAGAGATTCCTGTACTTTTTAGTATTACTAGGCTTTCTCTGATATAAGACACACTATTAAGTGCTTAAATACTTATTTCATATATCTGGTACAGTTTTGGTTTCTGTACAAATCAGTATTTGTTATAACTGTTTAGAAAATTAGAACTCTCTATCAATACTTGGAAACAGTTCAGACTACTGACAGTGCAAAGTTTTGACTATAAAAGTCAGAATTAGCTGGAGTGTGCTCCATTAACATCTCTACTCTTCTGCCAGGTGAAGAACTCTTAGTTCTTTTTTTTCTTATCAGTATATTGGATATGTAGATTAAACACCTGGAGAAGCTTCCACAAGGCTACTGGATTATAAAGTTCCAACTCTAATATTCACCAGCTGTTAGGTATTGGTCTATGAGGATATCTAGTTTAGAAACTGAAAGTTTTGTTCTTTTTCCCTCAGATTTAATTGGAAATGAAAGCAAACTTTGTCATTTCCCCCTCCCCATTTTTTCCTTTTTTTTTTTTTATTAGTACCATAAATGATGGTATTAGGGAAAGAGTTCTGAGAGATTTTGACTTCTCCAAATTGTTACTTCTTTTTCATTTTAAGTCTTTATTTATTTTGTTAAATTTGCACAGGTTGAAATGCAAATCAGTCCCTAGGCTGAGATGGGGTAGGAAAATCTTTCTATGTTACTCCTTGAAAACTCAAATATACAGTAGAGACCCTGTAAGAGGTGTTTCTGGATTTCTTCCTATCTATTACTATAGTTTACTGTGCTGGCCTATGGATTATTGAAACTATTTACTAAGGCAGATAACACCTTTGACTCTAATAGTGCCTGACTTACAGTACATCACATGAAATAGTCTTATTATCTGATTCTTTACATTTATGGAGCAGGTAAAGGAGAAGAGATGTCTAATTCTACGATTTTCCTTTGTATATTATACTACACCCCTTTTTTTCTCTCATGGCTTCTTGATGGCAAAAACAAAAGCCTTCATAAATATATAAATAAATACTTTAACATTAAAAAAAGAGCTACATTGCTCAAAGTCTATTTGGAACACCTGGAACACTTTACCCAGTATGTAGATTTACATCATTTCTGGGATTATTTTTAACAAGTGCATAGATGACTGTTTAACAGAGTTCTTCAATTCACTATAATTTTTTTAAAAAGCCCAATAAATGCAGTTTTGTTCTTGATTATCTGTCCGAAAATGTTAGCTTAAATTTAGTCTTGTTTAAATAGCACTAAATCAACAGAAGACCAATGTTGAGTATAGCAATGCCTCTTGGAGAGATTTTCATCAATGGAGAATTTGGAGGGTTTTATCTGATTGAAACTTGGGCTGAGACCAGACAATTACACGAAAATAACTAGAAAATTCATATATTTTCCTTGTCCTTTACTTTGTGGTCTGATTACAGCACAAAAGATGTGTGGTCTTTTGACTAGGGGATCTTTGTCAGTTATTAAATTGCCTTGTGGTCTTCAAATGTCAGCATATGAAAGCTCTAATTTGAAATTTTAAAAAGATCATATTCATAGATAACTGAATATGCCCTTAGAATCTACAGTTTCAGTAAAATCTACACTACCCTTAGATATTTATAGTTATATTGCTCTCTCACTGCAAGTTCATATATCTACAGCAACACTTCAGGGACATTCAGGTGAAGGAAAAGAGGTACTGTGAGGTGCTATGAGAGACTAAGGTTTCATACTGCTAGGAAACATCTTCTTCCCCTGACATTAGCCCTCCCATGGTTCATGGAAAGACCTACGTCCAGTCTATGATCGCTGCAGGACACACTGCAAGGAGATCCCACTTGGTAAATATAAAGACAGGACAAGAGGAAATGGCTTTAGGTTGCACCAGGGAAGGTTCAGAGGAAGAACTTCTTCATCAAAAGTGTTCTCAGGCACGTGAACATGCTGCCTGGGAGGTGGTGGAGTCACCATCCCTGGAGATATTCAAAAGGCAGGAAGATAAAATGCTCTGGGATCTGATTTAGTAGTGGACAGTATGGTTGGACTCAATTATCTCAAAGGTCTTTTCCAACCAAGCAGCTCTATGATTCGAATTTATGGTGGAAAGTTTAGAAATACTTCTTCAGATCAGTCTGTAGTCACCCAAGCTGCAAATAAGCCAGGATGCAGAACGAGACCCTTACTCTACCTCAGAGTTCTGTTTATCTCACTTTCATATTTCACTAATGATAGAGTCATGGAAATATTCAACCACAGAAACACAATTAAAGGGAACTGAAAGGAACAGGCATTTCCCAAGGGTGATTCAGCCCCCCTGGAGACAGGCATGCAAGGTGGGATAAATTGCTTTTGTAGGTGCTTCCATCTCTTTGCTGATTAGAAATCGAAGTATACACCACACTTCAATGCACATAAAGCTTGTTTGGATAAACATTACTCTAAAAATTCAACGTGACGAGCAATTCTAGAAACAGTAGCTATCGTGTTGCTTGAGATAAAGATACATTGGGGACCAGATATCATTGTTCACAGCATTACGCGGAAAGGAAGAAACATTATCTGTTTTAACTTTACATAAGATAAATTTATAAAAGTAAAGACAGGGATTCAAACTCTCATAGGTAAGATCAAGGAACAAACATGCAGCTTGAATCTCAAGGATGTGTCCAAAGTGTATCACTACTGATCAAATAAGTTATGAAGCTGTCTATGGATATTCAGAGTAAATCTCAGTATGCCAGTGTCCCACCTGTTAGAATAACCTGGACAAGATCCAGTGGAAAGCATTATCTGTGGGTGTTATTTCACTAATAGTTCTGGAACCTTTGGAAGATATCTTCCTAATATCTTTTCAAGTCATTTTAGATCACGAAAAATGGGAGAAATTTCAACTGAAAAGTCAGACCATGACAAAACCCAGCAATCTCCATACAAAGAAAAAAAAGTAATACTGCATGAATGACTTCACCAACAGTGAAAAAATGCTAACCTCTGTCTTGTCCTAGTTTTACTCATAGAGTGTCTGGATGTCAATCTATACATATGGGACCAGTAGCAGATAACATTTAATTTCCTCTGGCTGTTTTCAGGCACAGTGATATCTTGTTCTAACTGTATTTTCAATAGTGTTAGAGATTTCCAAACCTACCTACTTGACAGTAAACAAGAAATAAATGTCTCATCCTCCAACTGTCTCTGGCATTTCTCTTTAACACAAACTTGATGTTGAAAGACTGCTCAGTGCAGGTTAAAAAAGGAATTTAATTTTCATGTTAAACCACCCAGTTCCTTTTGCTTTATTTTTTTATTCTTGACATTTGTTCAGAGAAAAACTAGAGATGTTTGATGTGCATTATTTATTCAGCTCTTATGAATGATACAGGGAAATGTTTAAAATAAGATGAAATAGTATTTCTTGGTGTATACTTACCCACTTAAATCATGTTCAAATTTTATCTTAAACTCTTATCTGTTTTCCAATGCAATTAATGTTTTTCTCCCTAGGTTTCATACCTGTTGTCACTTAGTAATTAGTTATCCCCCTTCTCTGTCTATTTGGCTTCTGATTGCAGGCCTTTTGCCAGTCTTGTCAGTTTCTTGCATCCTCGTATGTAATTCATTGTTTCAGATCAGTGAACTGTTTATCACCTGCTACCTAAATAACAATTAACATTTCAAAAAGACATTTCCCTAAACTGACTTAGAACAACACCAGATGCAACAGTTGTGTCTCAGAGACCTTGACACCAGTGTTCAAAACGAGATGTCTAGTTCCCAGGCAGTCATTTCTCTTTCCTAAAGGAATCAAACATAATAAGCAGAGTCCCAAAGGCAGAAGAAAATGTTGACTGAAGTGAGAGCTAGCAGACTGGATTATGGAGTGAATCACACCATGTTAAAAGTGAAATTGGACACAAATTCTTGTGATAAAAGATGAAAAAAGTTCCTCTGCTTCACCTGTTGGAATAGTAGATCATGGCTATTGAGGTATAGAAACTACATTTTGTTAATTGGTTTAAAAAAATACTTACCTGAGCCTCATTTTAAGCAATTAAGTGTGGCAAGTTGTTTCTCAACTACTTAAAATTGGCCTGATTGCAAAGAGATCGAGTAGGTGATTTCTTGTAAATTTGTAATAGAACTATCATTAATGTTCTACAAGGGAAAAGACACAGAGGCTGGCAGAGACATGAAACAAATTGGTATCAACCAATACCGCACTAATGAAATTCCTTACTTCAAATTAAAATGCTTATATATATTCTTATATACATGTATGTGTGTATAGATACAACATAGAACGTTACATACCATTCTGCTTCCATTTGAAACTCAGGTTCTGTGATTAATTACTCTTGTTACTTGGCTCTAATAAATAATTTTAGTAGCAATTTGACTTAGATGGCAATCATGTATTTAAGAAACCTCGAACTCTTGTAGGTACTCATTTTGTTTCTTCCTTTTCTTTAACTTTACTCCTCTCCACAGATGATACTGATGCCAAAAGCTGCTTTCCTTAAGAGAGAGCTCCCCCCCCAGACCTGAGTGCTTATCTAATTGTTAATTATCTTTGAAGCTGATTATAACTTTGACACCTTGAATCGAGGTCACAGTACACAGTTTGATTCCAACTCAAGAGCAAATGGGTAATATGTCTGAGGAAAACTGAGATTACTCTCAAATTACTATTAGATACAGTGAACTCTACTTCCAGATAACATCATTGATTCACATGAGGAGTGGAAGAGATGTATCAAAAAATCATACAGATGTATCTGCCCTGATTATGAGAGAACTTTCCTTTTTCCTTTGTGGTGAATGGAGTTAAATCCAGTTGTCAGCCAGTCACAAATGTTGTTTTCTGGGGCTCGGTCTGGGGCCAATGCTTTCAAATAAATTATCAATTATCTGAATGAGGAGATAGCGTACTCCCTTAGTAAACTTGCAGATGACACCACTTTAGGTCCAACATTTTTAGATGGTATGTAGTTTAAATGAAATGGCCCATCACACTGCCAAGTTCAGCCTTAAAATTGTTCAGTGTAGAGGAATCCATCACTTCATTGAAGAGATTATTCCAATGTTTAACTGTTCTCATGGTGAAAAATTTTCTTCTGGAATCCTATTGGAATCTCCCCAAGAACAACTTATACCCATTACCCCTTCTCTTTTCAATGTGTCTACTCCTAAAAAGGGAGTCTCTATCCTTTTGTTAGACTCCTTTGTGTACTGGTACAAGGTAATAAGGCCTCCCATAAGCCCTCTCCTCTGAAGGCTGAACAAACCCAGTTCTCTCACTCTGACTTCATATAGTAGGTTTCCTAGTCCTCTGATCATCTTCGTGGCCCACCTTTGGACCCTCTCCAGCCTGTCTATATCTTTTTTACATCCAGGACCAAGAATGAACACAGTACTCCAGGTGTGGTCTGACAAGCTCTTCTGACTCTTAGGTGTTGCTCTCACTAAGTTACCAGGAAATTGGCCTAAGCATTGGGGGTTTTTAAATTATCAACTGCTACTTCATCATGCAGTCAGGTAACAAAGAGAAATCTTTGTTCTCCTGTCAAGTACACTGGAAAAGAAGGATTAAGTGCTATAGTTTAAATTGTAAGATTGAAATAGTCTTGAAAATGCAAACATTTGCTGGCAGAAAGACAGACATAGAGCAAACAGTAAATTATCTCAGTCTGATTTTAGAGGTTTTATAACATGTGGTTCAATTCAAGGCTCCATTCTTATCTGGGCAATGTCTCAATAATTTCTGTTTTGTTTTTCATCTTAATAGACTTATTTAACACTGTATCGGTTGCTGCCCTAGCCTCAATAACACAAAGCTTCAGGCAAACCTTTTCATCACTTTTCATTCACAGTTGTCTGAACATATTTCTCTTGGAAATACAGTTTTGAATGGTGTGTTGCAATGGACTTATCTGACTTGCCAAGGCTGATCCTGCATGAGGGAGCAAACACCAAAGTCATTGTGACTTTTCAAAATGGAGCGGTTTGACTTGAACAACTTTATTTTGTCAGACAGATGGATCTGTGACGGTCTAACGCTCAAATAAGCTGCATGACACATGGGGTGAGGTGGAGGCCTCACAGCTTCATGTTGCTTCAGTTAAAACAGAGATACCTCCAAAATCTCAGATTGAGCTCCCTGCCCCAGGGGCTGGGTCCCACTTCTGATGACACATCAGGCCTTGCCAAGACTAGATCAACACCTAGTAATTTACTTAGTCAGACCTTGCTAAAAGGTGCCAAAGAGTTTTTGAAAGTATAAAATCGGCACTTTAAAACCTCTGTTTGAGGGGAGGAACATCTTATTTGACAGATGGGTTGACAGGCTCACGCCTCTCTTTTCCTCCAAGTAGAGACGCCTTTTGAGTAAGAGTCAGGTTTTGTCAGATGTTACCCAGGACAATGACTACTAAATAAAGTTTACACATACATGGTCATTTTTAAACCATTGTAATCATGTAACATTAATGCAAGGATTTATCAATTGCAGTTCCAAACTTGTTTTACCTGCCAGTTTAAGCAAATTACCTGTTTTTTCAGCATCACCAAATTGTCTCAGTCAGAGTCAGAGAGGACTCTGACAGTCATTTTGAAATTGTTTGACTACTCTGGTGACAGCTCATTTTGCTCACTGGCTGCAAGTATTAAGGGTGACAGCCTCTGAGGTGACTCTTACAAGTAACACTAACTCTGAGTGGTGGCTAAATCATACACATATTTCCACATAATCCTTTCTTTCATAAGCCTTTGACCAAGTCTGAGAATAGGGATGGATCCAACCGCACATAGGCCCCCATCTGAGGGGAAGTTTAGAAAGCAAGGAGGTGGTCGCTTCTGAACCTTGTGACTCAACAGTAGTGTATCCTTCAGCCATGCATCAGAGCGATACCTATTTATGTGACAAAAGACATCAAAACAAGAAACTAAAACTCAATTTTTAATTTTCACCTTGCTTACAATTTCAATGTCCAACATTTTTTGACTGTTCTTTTGACTCCATGTATCATCGAACATATATAAGATTGCTTGAATTACTATAAAAATATGAAACTCTTATTTGTTTAACAGGACAACAATATTTCCCTCTGGTTTCTTATACTATCATTGAAGAAGAGCAAATCTTTATAGGATTCTATAAGTCAACAAGCAAAGATCTATGTTAAAAAATTTTGAAGATCAATGAATATCCAACAGCATCATCCTGAAAGCAAAAAAGACACTGTGTCAACTTTGAAAGTCCGTCTGAGTCAGCACATGCCATTTTTATACTTTCTTTGGACTGACTGAAGTATGCACTTTGAGAAGATACAAAATTAAAATCTTGTTCTAACAACCTTAGTTGGTAAAAATTCTCTTTGAAGCTGAGGAAAGAGACACAGAGTAAGATTTTACTTACTTGATGAGATGTTACCATCTCATCAGCAGAGAGAAAGAGTAGTCACGGCAGGGAAAGAATATGAATTCAGTAGGAAGAACTGGAAAAATTGATTGTATCTGCTAGCATCCTGGTCATTAGCAATGATCACCTTAATGCTGCCATGAATGAATCTAATAGATTTTCAAAGAACAACTATTAAAAAAATATGTTTAGATAGTTGTAGAAATGTGGTTCCATTGGAGATACCTTATACTTTCAGAAATTTTCTATAGCCAGAACAAAAGAATAAAAGGTTTTAAAAATTAGTTCAGTATTTGCCTGGATGACTTACCTAGCAGCCCATAACTTGAGAGCTGCAGTCGATGAAAACATATGTTAGTTCCTTCTCAATAATAGTCCAGTAATGTAGGTAGCTGAGGAGAGGGGAAATATAGGTAGCTAAGGTCCGGCGGCCAGAAGATATCATGTTGTATGGAAAGATAGGGCCCCTCTCCCAGTAGCCAATAACGTTTAGTTTATGATGTAAGCAGACGGAAGTGACATTGTAAACCTTAGGTATATAAAGCTGTGTCATCTATCAATAAACACCATTTGCCATCCACCACATTGATGTCTGTGAGCCGATGGCCCGAGCGGCCTGGGGTTGGTCTCTGTGCCGTTCCTGAACCAGGTCACCACGCCTCATTGAAGGCAACAAGTAAGAGTTAGGCTCGATGAATGTTGAAATCAATTCATAGTTTGCATGAAGAGACTGCACCAGTTCACAAGATAATCTCTTTGTGTGTGCTCATTTGGAGCTTTTTAGCAGGAAATTTAGGAAGAACTGAAGATGCATGTTAATGCATTAAAAACTGCAAAACAGTTTAAAGGGTACTGTACATAAAAAGACAAGGGCGTGAACTAAAACAAAAGAAAGGTCAGAATTCTGGAGTGTAGCAGAGAAATATCTAGGTATAGAGGGTAACTGATGTCTTAAATGGGACTCAATTTCATTACTGAAACCTGCATGACAACATCCCCATATTTATTTATTTTTTTTGTATAGGGGATTAAACAAGTCCTTTGGGAAAGAAAAGTGAAGATGGAGGTCCAGAGGCATGCTAGGGTCCTAAAGGAATAATTACTTTATAGACAGATTCAGGGGGAAAAAATAGTCTAAGTTTTATTAGTGTCAACACTATTCCTATACTTTAGTTAATCATTCTAGCAAAGACAGCACCACCTGAAACACCAAATACATTACCTGCAGGACTAAATTCTCTTGACATAAAACAGTACACTTCTAAAGGTCTTTTCTATTCATAGGTGAAGTTATACATGTTAAATAATCAGTTGCCCAGTTAAAAAAGAATATTATCCATCATCAGAATTTTTTCCTGGCTGGAATGTCTCCTCCACAGCTCTGTGAAACTGTAGAGATGAGAGTTACGTGCACTTTCTGGAGCAACAAGTAGCATCATGTTCACATCAAGAAAGCAAAATGCTCTTTTGCTTGTTATATTATATACCTGTCACAGCACACCGGTCAGTCTTTCTGAATGACACCTCAGTCCACCAACCAGAAAGAGTACAAGTGCCACAAAAGCAAACCACAGAGCAGCAAAAACCTTTTTTTGGGGAAAAATACCACAAAGTGACCAAAAAAGCAGCAGCAATGGAACAGAGATCCCTTCAGTGTCATCCCTTCCTCATGCCCAAGAGTTCTGCCTCTGACATTCACACATGCAAAGGTGGCCATAAAGATTTGGCATAGTGCCTAGCATAAATAATTCACATTGACGTTCACCATAGTTTTGAAAATGTAGTCAAAGTGCTAAATTTAAATTTTAACCTGCAGTAAAATTTGCAGGTCTCAGCTGGCCAAATTTGCTTTCCCAAAATCCCTGTTCTTAGGGAATAAACTTGGAAATGGTTTCCCATGGAGTACCTGTAGAGAAGAGAAGCAAAGGCGTGCTGCATCTTTCCTTAAGGTATGTGAACATTGAGGGAAATTCCCCCACTTGATTAAAACCCCCCAAACGCAGGACAGGAAGGGTCAGTGAGCCTAATGTGTTATCTCATGCACCTCTTCAAAACTCATGTTTCTACTAAAATATTGGTGATTCTTACCTTAGTTTTTTCACACTCCCTTGCTGCTCTGCTGTTAAACAGAGAGATAATAAGAAGTTTAAGGCAAAGAATGGCTTTTATACTGCAGAAACTCATTGCTATAGAATATATAATAGATCCTTCTAAATATATTGATTTTGACTTACTTAACTATTGAAAAAATTGCAGCACTAGAATTGCTAAACTGCACTAAACCCCAGAAAAATCTTGCCCTCTAAGGGTAGAGGCACTTTCTCCCTGTTTCTCCTCATATGAGAGAACCCAACCAAAGAGCAAACAGATAATTGGAGTTGTCCACTCTGCCATCCATTCACCTTTCCTACCTACTCACAGGAGGCAACCCTCCACTCAGCACGACCTCTGTCTAGATTGCTCCCTTTGGGGCACTTAATCTATGACCATCCACATCACAGGAATCCTATGGATGGGATTTGTCTTATCTCACTTGAGATATCTAAAGGTTAGACACCTAAATCTGAGCTGGTCACCAAAAGCTGTTTTTATAAATGGAGAGAAGTAGGACAGAGAGATGAGTCTCTGAAGATGCTTATCTGAAACTGGTGTGATGTGTCCTTTAAATTAAGCCTTTTCTATTACATTAGAGATCAAGTTTATGCTGTATTGCCTTATAGCTAATCTACATATTAAGGTACCTAGTAAGCTCACAGGCATGACCTGTGAGTCAGCTGTGACTACAGTCCTATGTATTCAAATTGGATCATTGTAATTTCTCCTGATGGAAATTTCCTATATTTTTAAACCAAGTTTGAGTCTGAAATAGAGAAATATTTCAATTTCAAGTGGTATTTTCTATGGCTTAACTGTAGCAAACGCGTATTAAGCCTTTCAGAATTTGGAATTACCACACAAGTTCACATATATAGAACAAAATGAGATGTTCCAGACATTGAAAATAATTAATTTCAAAATAAAATATAGAATAGATCAATAAAATATATCGGTTTATAGTGTAGTTTACTTTCCTAGGCAGTGTTTCAATATAAATACTTCCTCCATAACA
This sequence comes from Tapera naevia, assembly GCA_033556795.1. Classification (NCBI taxonomy): domain Eukaryota; kingdom Metazoa; phylum Chordata; class Aves; order Cuculiformes; family Neomorphidae; genus Tapera; species Tapera naevia. The sequence goes on from JAUMJJ010000482.1 coordinate 517,054, forward strand.
TGTTGTATGGAATAAAAGAGGTTAAAAAAAAAAAGTAAAGAAAGTTCTAATAAATGCAAAGACCTTGAAAACATCAGTGTCTCTGCAAGCCAAATGCTCTCTTTGATAGAATATGCAGGAATAAAATGGTTAGCAGTTAAAATGGTGTGGCACAATAATAATTACTTTGCACCTGTAATTCTATTTCTCATTTCCCTATTTACTGTCTGATGTTTTTGTTTATCACACAATCATACTGCAGTCTCTTTATTTGTAGCCTCTTTCTGGAAAATAACTTATGCTGAATGTTGAAAGACAAAAAAGACCGTGATGATAAATTAAACAGTATTTCTTTCTTGCTCTTTTTTTTTTTTCCATAACAATAAAGTTTCAAGTCCTCTCATTCTTTTCTTTTTGTCTTTTTTTTTTTTTTTAATATATAATTACTGTTTGGAATCTCAGTGTTTGTTCATATCTCATTTATATAAAACCTCAACTACTTTTGGCAGAGGTTAACACTATAATTTTACCATCACAGTGGTTGATAAGGCTAAAATTAGATTGTGTAAATTAATAAGCTTGTATAAAATTCATCTGAACGAGAAGAAAAACATAACTGAAGTTTGGAGAATTAGTATTTGTGCTCTGAGCGGCAGGAAGGATTGTGCTCTACACACGTCATAAGACAGAAGATGTTCCTGAGGCAAAGAGAGTTCTCAGGCAATGTTAAGTGAGACCTAAATTTTGGCTGAAGCACTGAAGATGAAGACACATAAAAATAGCAGTTTTAAGAACTGAGAGAAGTCCAAAGAGGAAAAGTGAAAAATTTCACTTCTCTAGAATAAGTGTAGATTCAGTTTTCTATGTAGAGGTGAAAATCATGCTTAAATGCGACATCATATCTAGGTGTTCTAAATGCTTATGGTTTTCTCTTGTCATTGTATGTCACACTTAAAAATATCTGTGCGATGTGCTTGGGAGCCCTGCAGAGGACCCTGATCAGGACATAGGGAGGTGTCTTCATCAGGGACAATGTTGTCACCAACAGAACAGGACAACTGTGATGGAAGAAATATTGGAGAAAATGAATAAAAATAATATTTTTTCTAAAAAAGCAATTTGGAGATGTTTTAACCAGTAGGCAGCTCAAGTGCTGTGGACACTGCCAGAAGGAAGAAGCACATGGAGTCAACTCAGGATGAGTAGCTACTGTAGAGCAAGGAAGCAGCGTTTGAAGGTGAAGCTCCTGGCCGCAAAGAAACTCTGGGCTGACTTTTCATTTTCTGCATGTCACTGGCTGAGAGGAGTCTCATAATCTCAATTAGTGACTGCCTGATGATGGCTTATTATATAGTGATGCTCCTATACAAGCAGTACAATCTGTTGACCATCCATGGATAGTAGATGAAGAAAAACTTGAAGGCAGAAGAGATTCTCAAGCACAAAACAGAAACCCGAACACTTGTAACAGATTTTGACTGAAGACTACAGTGGCATCTAAACCACTGAGCCTTGCACACTGAGTTAATAGACACCTACTGAAGAAAATTACAGTCAGGACCAGTAATGAGAGGTTCAGGATATGCCTTGAATGAATATCTTCCCTTCCTTTTATACATGCTTCACAAATTTATATAAGTTGAAGGTTAATTTGCTGTCTCCAGATCCCTGAAAAAGTTTCTGTGTGAGTAGCACCAGCTAGGAAAATCCTTAGCTAGTGAAGATCATTGGTACTAAGTAAAGGCCCTCCCTTCCAGGGGAATCTCGGGTAGTCTTTTAACAGCGAAGCACAACACCATTGAGGTATTACTTTACTTCATCTTCAGAAATTAAAATATATATTTTTCAGAGACATCAGAGCCTTTAGAAATTTGTCAAATTTTACTTCTTCTCTCACCCTTGTACCCGTAGATGTTTAAATCAATAATAGACTCAATAATAGGCAGAGAACAAAGTTAAGTAATTTATGTCTACCTTTTGTAAATAAGGAGAGAAGTTCTATGGTAACAGCAGAAGACACTCAGTCACTGTGACAAAAACATGGGAACCTGACAGTAAAGGCTAATGAAAGAATTTAATTTCAGCTGAATTTCATTAAACTCAGCCTCTCCAACCTGAAAGGTGGGGGGAAAAGTGGTCAGTTCGGTAAAGACTAGGTTCATATTACCCCAATTTGGAAGTGAATTTTGTCTGAAAGATGTGAAAAATGCTATAAAATGAATAGAAAAGGAGAGGAGCCTAGAAAAAGGAAAAAAATGGTATTGGTCTCTACTATTATGTCCTTGATCTGGCTCCTTTACTCAAAAGATAAACTCTCTCCTTTCACTGAATTGAATATTTTTGATGAGTGCTATGCATTTCTGTATTGTGGCTTTCTGTTTTAGTCCCATGTCTAAACTATCCATTTCCCTCACTTTCTCCTTCCTTTCTTTCTGTTGGAAAGACTGGGCTTGTAAAGGACCCTCAGACATCAGGGACACCAGTCGTGGTCAGAATGGGCTGATAATTCAGGAAAAGGCCAATAGGACCTAGTATGGGTTGTATAATCATTGAAAATAACATTGCTGAGGTAAAGAGGCCGAGATATGTTTCAGACAGCAAGTAGTTCAACGTGTACCATGCAGTATCCATTAACCACCTCAAGTCTTGGTCCCAGTGTTCATCTTAGAAACGGGCTGCCGAAGGGCAATGGTTGGGGAGTATGGGTATGTTCAAAATCAAGTGGCTTTTTTTTTTTATTTGATTAAAAAGGGTTTACAGTTTTGTTTTATATACTAAAGGTATGCTGTAGAGTAAACCCTATTGCTTCTATTGAAAACAAATAATTAAGTTCAAAGGATATTCTTAATATCAACAGGTTTTGAAGTCTTAGTTCAAAATAACCACTAAATTCCATTATTAGTAAGTGCAGACCCTTGAGTAGTTTTAAATCATCATTTAAAAACTAAATAATCTTAAAAATGTTCATGGTTGTCTCCACCATATTCTGTATAAATTCAGGCTGATTTGCAAATATGCATGAACACAGGCTTAAGTGTGTGAGTTTAAATACACAAGTTTGAGACTTATGACATAAATACCATTAGGGAGGATTATATACAACTTCTTTCAGAAGTGTTTTGATATCTCTGGCTATAAAACACTTAGAAGAAACAAAGTGTTTTCATTAAAAATTCATTTAAGCAATGCTGAAATACAGAAAAAGAAACAAAACTCCAAATCACCCTGTAGCAATTACTTCGCCAATGTGCTTTAAATCCCTCTCCAGAGTGGCTTGTTCCTCCAGTGGTTTAAAGTAGAAGTTTGTCACCTGTGTTTGTGAGTCTGCCTGTTACAAGTCATTTATGGGCAACTATAACTGCTCACCCCTAAAACAAGTAACAATTGATATTTAACTCAAGGAGTCTGTCCCCTACTCTGTTAAAATGTAAACACTGCTTTGTAGCTCCAGGCCTTGAAAGAGTAGAAATGCATGACATGAAAAGTTCTTATACAGTTTTTATCCTCTTTCTTTGTATTTTTGCTCTTCTGTTCCCAGAAAAATTTATCTCTCAGTCATGTTAAGTGTCATTTCTTGTAATACAATAGCTTTAGCCATCTTATAAGAAATGTTCTTTCTGGCTATAAAAATCAGTAATACTTGAGGGTTTATTTTTCATGGAGGTAGGGGTGAAGGAGTAGAATCCAACCAACTTGTTAACACTAGGGTCAAGAGGTCAAGTATAATTTGTAAGGTTTAGATTTCTAGCCAAATAAAAGTTATTCTTCCAAGAAGGTGCCACTTCAAAGTGAAAAACGAGAATAAAGCAGTTGCTGTATTAGAAGACACAAAGCTGCTAACAACCTTGGGATGTCGGGGTCAGGAATCTTTTCTATTTAGGTACACTTTGTTTCTATCTACGAAATCGTTGATCAAAATCACATTATCTGTAAGCTGAAAAAATATTTCAAATTTTAATTCAAACAGTGAAATTACTTCATATTTTGAAATAGATGCAACTATGATGTTGGAGGGTGAAGTGAGACTAATAGTGCAGTGTTTTCTAAAAGTGAAATGGACACTTATTTACATTAACAATCCTATATGTAAGGCTTTGATTAAAATAAACTTGGAAATCTGGAGGTTTGCTGCCCTGTCACACTGCAGCAGTATACAAGCTTCTCAGCTCCTGACACAATAGTTCTTGTGTGCTTGGGAAACATTATTAGTTCCATTAAATAGACAAGGCCTCTCTTGCAGTTAGGCCTAAGCACTGTAAAATATATAAATTACAAAGTCATACACAGTATGAGGAATCAAGCTGAGGTACTCTTAGTAGAGCTAATTAAAGATTATTTGTTTAATCATGTACTTGGCTTGCTTTACTACATCATTTATTCAAATGTTCCTGCAAGCAAAGCCAGAAAGGACTTTCAGGTTTGTTGCTTTTTTTTTTTTTTCCAGATTTGGAAATAAGAAAGATCTGAATGGCAGATTATCCACTTACTACTGTTTCTGCATTTTGAAACAATGCTTATTTTGAAGTGTCCGATGTCTAAGGTAATAAAATCTTTTTGAAGAGGTGCAACCCTGAAAATTATTTGAAATACTCATTTTTACTCAGAAGCAAAGTGGAGAAAAAGCACCATCAAAACAAAGACTTCCTTTTTCATAAATGGTTGGTATTTTGAAGTTCTAAGACATTGTCTTTATGAGATAACAACAGAATGAATTTTTATTATCATATCCTAGATGTCTATCATTATGAAAAAAACGATTAAATTAAGGCTAGGTACAATATAATACTTCAGTTTCTCATACGAGAATATTTTTCTGTTTACTTCAGATTAAAAAGAGAAAAAAACATGTTTTCATAGAATATTACTTATGGATAAGAAAGCATTTGAGTTAGATCTTTTAAGCTTTGTAATACTATCAGTCACACCAAGGGAAACACGAGAGTTCAGTAAATGACAAAACTACTAACTATAGACTCCTTTGGCAATCTATGAGGATCATTGGACTTGGTCTGAAAATGATTCAGATGGCTTCAGATCTGGAAGCATCTCTCTCTGGTATCAATTGTAAAGAATCATCTGGGTGACTGAAGCAGGAAGATTAAAGTTAAGGAAGATCAATCAAGATTGAGCTAATATTGATTCTAAATTGGATCCTGTTTTATCTTCCTCAAAATGGAAAGCACGGAGTGCTTGCACAGCTTTTGCTGCTTAGAAAGTGGTTTGTGGTGTTCAGATTAACTCGTGTTTTGTTTTGGTTCCTTTTTACAATGCAGGCTTGTTTTTGTTTCATTTTTATGAGAAATCCGAGACCTTTGATTTCTGGACACTCCTTTTACACTGGGGAGCCCTCATTCACATGAGGAAACTCATTATTGCTGGAAGGATTGCAGTTCTGAACTCTAAGTCACCATAATGAGGGCTGCACAACCTCCTGCCCAGCACTTCCTACAACAGCTTAAATAGCACTAAATATGTATGCTCTGGTAGTTGGTATAATGTCAGGGATGTGATGCTTCATCTTATGAAGTGAGCTCAGGTGCCCCAGTGACTTTGTGTGAGCACCCTGAGAATTGGTACTGGCTTTTTGGGTGTGCCATGGTTTAACCTCAGCCAGAAACTAAGCTCCACGCAGCTGCTCACACAGTTCCCCAAGCTATGATAGGGGAGAGAATGGGAAGAATTAAAATAGAGAAAACTCATGGGCTGGGATAAAGACAGTTTAATAGGTAAAGCAAAATATGCGTGCAAGCAAAGCAAGGAAAAATAATTTATTCATTACTTCCCAGGGGAAAACCAGCTACCTCCAGGAAACCAGACTCCAAAATGCATGACCGTTACTTGAGAAGTAACTCTAAATGCCCTCCCCCTTTCTTCTTCTTCCTCTACCTTTATTTGCTCAGCAAATCATATGGTGAGAATATCCTTTTGTTCAGTTGTGGTCAGCTGTACCATATATGTCCCCTCCCAGCTTCTTCTGCACTCCCAGCCCACTCACTGGTGTGGTGATACAAGAAGCAGAAAAGGCCTTGACTCTGTGTAAATGCTGTTCTGCAGCATCCTTGAATTATTAACACTATTTCCAGCAAAAATCCAAAATACATGCTCATATGGGCTACTATGAAGAAAATTAACTCTACCCCAGCAAAAACCAGTACAGTTTGAGATCCACTTAGTGCTCTGGGTTACAGCTCAAGTGGAAAATACAATAAAATCAGGCCCAGGCACTGAGAGCATGTGCACCCAGCTCTCCAGTAAGGCAGAATACTAATATTTCAACATGACTGTACATGCTACCTCTTATTGGTAAGGTATTATTTGTGGGAAGGTCCTGTAACAATTGTTTGAGCACTTCCGCTGTAAAAGAGTGTATTCATAAAACACACCTGCTTTATCCAAGAGCGTATTTGGTTGTAGCCAAACTCTGACTCTTTTATTTCAACTAGAAAAATTTTTATTCTATTATTACCCTTCCTCTCTCTTCCCCAGTTCTCTTCACTTAACTTGGTCAATATCTAACTTTCTCTGTGCTTTCAATTATCAACACAGAAAGTTTTTTTCATATAAGGACCCTAATATATCTCTAACCTAGTTACAAAAATATATTAGAATCCTTAGAAAGGAAAGCTCACAGGATCAGTAGTTTCAATGGCACAGAGATACTTTCTCGATGACGTAGTAAGCAAGAGTGACAAGACCTCTTTCTGAATAATAACGGGAAAAGATAGAGAAATGGCAGGGAGTCTATATAAACACTGCTAAGTGCAGCTGCTTGGTTATACTTCCAGCTGGAAAGAATTGCTCTTCTGTTCTTGTTTTCAAATCTGGTGATAATGATGGTCACTATTATGCAGTGTCCAATTTTCTTCTAATAACTGGAAAAATATTAGATTCATTTCTACAGCACTGGTAAATTCTTAAGAAAATAAAAACTAAATTAACCTGAGCTGGTTTATCACTCATACATCTTAATTTAGCATATTGTCTGTTCTTAGAGTGTACTTGACCCCTCAAATAATAGGCAGTGATTGTAAGTCCTGTGATGAAGAGATAAGACAGATTCTTTCTATGAGAGATAAACGAATCTTGGAGAGCTAAAGGATTTGTAAAACCAGTTCAACACTGAACCTTTCATGTGGTCCTCTGAACAAAAACAACAGGTATTAACGCAAAAAATAATTTCTCATAATCACTTGAGACGCCTGTCCCCTCACACACACACACACACACACACACACACACAAACACTAAAATCCGTCACATGTTTAACTGGAAATAAATAAAAGCACAGCTTGTCTTGTGTCCTCATTCACAGGTTCGTTATTCTGCCTTAATGTAAATGACAATCAGGTGTTTGACATTTATCTTCTATCCAGCTTCCTTTTTAACCTTGTTTTTAATGGATTTTCTTTATTTTTTATGCATTGGTAGAGATAAATTACAAATGAATTTGGACCTGATCTTCCCTCTAGATGATGATTTGTATCATGCAAGCTAAGCAAAATCACCAGGAGAAATAGGAAATGCCAGTCAGGAATATAAATAGGAATTTTGTCAAGAAGGTGACTGGACTAAGACTATCACTTTCCAAATAGCGTGCTTGTCCTGAAACAAAATAAGTATAATCAGATCATGAAATTCAATAGCTTTTATAGTATATTTTTTACTTGGTTATTTTGTTTATGTGTTTTGAGAGGTGTGTATTCTTATAAAACTCTCTGAGAGAGGAAATAATAAAAGATATTATAAAAATATTGGAGTAAGTGTTTCCTGCAAGATATCACCAGACAATATATTTTTACAAGACATCCAATTTTGTAATACGTTTTTAATGTTAATCAAAATTAACAGGATAGCAAGCTAATAGTCTATATCCTTTTCAAAGAGTGTTTAAACTTGTGCTAGTCCCTGACACAGGTACATGCATGTTTTTGAAGAGTCAGTGCCAGTTACAAGTCAGTCTGAGCCACAGCTTTCCAGCTTCTTCCTTTGGCTACGTTCAGACTGGAATTTAAATTATCTCAGACTTTAAAAATATTTCAGTTGATGCAGTTCAAATGTCTACTGTAATGTCTGTCTAGAACAAAATTTCAGCATTTGTGAGATGGAGGTTTGCTTGGATGGAGCAAAATGTGTGAGATTTAAACACCTTAGCTAGACTTACAGCCTCCTGTAGTGTGGGACCTTCTTACCAGCTTGAACCAGGTTTTTTTTGCGGAAACTATAGAGGTCTGGAGAAACTAGAGCTACAAGTGTTTAAACATGTGTATGTGGTTTTTTTTTGTGTGTGTGTATGTATTTCATATTCCAGTGGGAAGAACTGGTAATTTCACAGATTTCTCCTGTCTTTGTAGCTCACGTTGACATTTGGATTTAAGGTTCTACTTCTATTAACTATCAGCTACAATAACAGGCACGTACTATAAAATAAAATGACTGTAACTCTTGTTGAATCCAGGAAGCTCTCCCCATTGCTATTTCCTTATTTCAATTCCTCTTACTTGCTCTTTTTCATCTCTGTAAATTTTAGGCGTAGACATCACCATGATCTTTGTGCTTCTCTCAGAACAGTTCGATCTTTACACTATAGCTTACATTGCCATGGCCCATACCTTGGAAACATTTAAGATCTGACCTCTAAGCTTGATTATTTCTTTTTGAGACTCAGTCCAGAGTCATGCAAGCCTCTTGTGATTCAGGTGCTGGACTAGGAGGCGAAGAAGCAGAAAAAACCCTTTAAAACAGAGAGGGGCTTAACCGCCAATATGGTCACATAGTGAAATGCTGGGGCATGCCTCAATTCATTGGAGGGACATCCATGGTAAGGATGAGGCTCTTGGTGGTTCCCCTGGCCCTCTATTGACAACCTGTGTTTCTGTTGAAAGGGTAATCACAACACCTGCCTATCTTTTGGTAAAGCACATTGTAATCTTGTTTTACGCTTTGGACAGACACTGTTATTGACTTAAAGGGACGGTCTCACCTGAGTGACGGGTGGCAGTGGTGGCTCCGTGCAGGGTCCCCAAGGCCAGGGCTGCCCATCACTTTTCTGTGCACAAGGGGCAGAGTGACAGGCCCTTAACAAGAATGGCTGTAGCAGGCAGCAGTCTAATAAAAGTAATCTTATTTACAGCCTGCTTTGAGGCATTGCTGTGAGTTGAAAAGTTCACCTCTGGCAGTTTCCTGGTCGTGTCACCTCTTCTGCCATTTCCCTCATGTTTAGCTCAAAGGCAAGGATTTTTATTAAATGGGAAACAGAAAAAATAAAGAAAAAAACAAACTAAAAGCATGTTCTTGAATATGCCAGGAGTCCCATCTCTTATAGTTTAACAGCAGCACATTTTTGTCTCCCTGTCAGAAAGAGGTCTTATAAACTTAATCTACAACATCACATACTCTTTGTATGTGGCTGATATTATTATCTTTTATCCATGGGCATTCAATCCTGACTTAATTAGCTTGGCAAGCAGAAGTATTGTGCTGTGGCACAGTCAGTGTCTGTTACACTCACAAACCACCCAGCTGGGTATCAAGACTTTTTAGCTGCCTACACCTACTTTTGATCTGTGTGACACACAATAAATCCAGTCAGCAACCCCATGGCTCAATGTGATCACATTGAGGAATGGACAGAATGCCAGTTTATTTTCATTTTCTGTAAAATTAGAAGCCTTTTCTCCTCACCAGGTGAACCAAAAAGAGGGCTTATTTTTCACTATGTGATTATATATCTTAATCCGTTGTGCAGAAGATCAGAAAACAGAGACTAAGAATAGTCACTGAGATGGCACATTAAAATTCATACAGTAGTCGATTCAGATTTCAATTATGTGGCTGTAAAAACAGAGAAGAATCTGATCTGACATGGTTTGGCACTGTAATGTGAATGAGAGAGACATTGGGATTGATTGACTAGATTTTTAATTAAGGAAATGAGCACCCTGAACCTCACCCTATTTTGAGGTTTGAATGATTTCCAGAATCAGCCTCTCCTCTTTTCCCTCTCTATCGATGTTTGTTCATCTTCATCATGTTCTGATCTGCCAAATTTTAAATAGAGAGAGACGTGTTGAAATATGACAAAGATCTTACAACATGTCTGGAAGACTAAACTCTAATTAAAATAACATCTTACTGTAGTCTTCAAGGCTATAGCAAATTAAATAAAGGATCTTGTTAAGTTAGCGAAATGCTTTACTAAGTTACCTTATTTTCAAAAAATTTAAAGTATTTTTTTTATATTTTGCAAAAACACTAATGAAAAATCTTAATGAAAAAAAAATATTTTCTTCACAGAAGCCAGTTTTAGCCACCAAAATTTGACAATATTCAGGTAACAAAGTGAACGTTTTCAATTACAATCTCTGCATACACATTATGGGCAAGATGAGCAGTATGAAAAATTTAGATATTGTTAGTTTAGAGGAGTGCAGCTTTCTAGCTACAAAAAGAAGGATAGTAAAAAATCATTAACAGTTTTCATTTGTATCTTTATATCTCAAATTAGTTTTCAACAGATGTGGTTAAATAGCAATATTGAGAGCCAATGACATTTGGATTTTTTTTGCATGTATGTATTGAACACAGACTGCTTAAATTTGAAATTCCTCTTCTAGGAAAGGAATAATGTGAGAAATCTGAAATTACACTGTTCGGAGAAAGAGACAAATTTCCTTTAAAATCTTCTGTAGAACTTCGATAAGGGGTAAGTTAAAATCAATACCAGAGCTATCCAGACGTTCCAAACTCTGCAGGTAATGATAGCTATGTATCAAAATTGGTTAAAGTTTAAACCCACAAGGCATTTTCTCATTTAGTCCTTTCTACAGGAAAAAAATATATGTGGCACTTTAAGCGAATTTGAAAGGACATGTTTAGGTACAGAGTCATTTGAAATATCAGTCTCTGCTTGGTAAATCTAGATTTAAAGATTGGAAGCAGAAGATAAAAACCATTCTGCACTAAATAGACAACTCCTTATAAAAATTATTCTTTAAACTTTTGACACCACAAAATTTTACAAGTTAATATTTTTAACTGAAATTTACTTTTACAGGTTCAAATTTGTCTGGAGGATATGTATGTAAGCTCATATCAAAATAAGATCACTAATCCCTGCAATAAAATAATTTGATGGCAAAACTTGAATATTGTAGCACCTATCTGATCTAAGTCAGTATTTTTAAAGGCTGTTTCTGGAGTTTCCTTGAGCTATACGGTCTTCCAAATAGTAAAGGAAATGATGGTCTGTGGAGGGGAGCAATCTTATATAGCTGAATGACAAAAAATAGGGAATATATGTGCTAAAAGCAGAAAGAAAATGCCATTAAAATAGTAGATTCAGAATGGAAGTATTTTAATTAGAAATGGGTTTGAACCAAACTCCAGACAAAAAGCCATTCGCACATCAGTTGCTTTGGAATTTATGCATTAAGAATGCATTGGATCAAACTTTCCTAATAGTGACAAATTTATGTAAATACATGCTTAGCAAATTCTCAGACACAATTATCTTTACTTTGTTACAAAACTTGGCAGCTGAAAGCTAAAGATTATGAAGTTTGTTGCCAGTACACTGGAGACATTACCATTCATGCATCCCACCAAAACTGAGGTGAATTGGGAATAGCTGTGATTAACCATAAGTAATAATGATGTTAAAAATGAAACGAATTAAGATGGTCCTGTTTCAATTCATAATTTTCTTTCAGAAATTTATGATATATTAACCTAAGGTTAATACTTTTTAAAAAATGTATGAAACCAGAACACTGAAGACAGGATCATCTTGGTTGCATTTACCTGTAAGTATACAATGTAAGTAGTTTTTTAAGCTCCTTTTAAGAGTCAATGCTGAAAAAATAAATGATCGAAGATACACTCCATCCTATCCTAACACAGATGTCTGAGGCAGCTAATAACACACTGAAGGTGTTGATAGATTCCATTTGAAGACACCTTGAGCCTAGATGACAACTTTAGTCAAATTAAACGAGTCATTCACTACATGTCTATTAAATGTACATTATGCTAAATGTCGGCTCCCTCATCAGCTATTTTCTTCCGTAAGATTTGTTTTCTATGTACCAGCTATGTCTCAATCAAAATCTTTCTCTAATGGTATTTGATTCCTATCGATGATAAAGTGAATTCTACACTTACAGTGGAACTCAGATGCAGATATTTCCATTGTAAACATCTGAAAGTTGATGTTTGAACCTGCAGTTGAATCCTCCTTTTTCTTTCTTTTTAATTGAGATGAGATAACTCATTTAGATCTTTGATATAAGACAGCAAGATATAAGAGATTAAAGTTGCAATCCATGTGTACTGAATGTTTGAGGATGACAGCACGACTGAGAGGTTCCCCTAGTCAGATGAATTCATGATTTAGGGTTTTTTTTTTATTCCCTTAAATACCTCAACTAGAAGGCTGCAGAAAGTTTTATTTTTAGTTAACTTCTAAAGGTTTATCTTGTAGATTGAAAAGGTATGAAAACAAGTAATGGTATAAAACATCTTTTCTATTCAGCCCAGATGGAAACCAATTTTACACTCATTTGCTGTGCATTTCTCCATAGATCTCTTACATTTGGGACATTAGAGATGTTTCAGGGCATATCTGTGCAGGAGGTATAGGGACATCTGAGCTGGATTGGATCATGATGAGTCTGTAACTAGAATTTATTTCCAATGGCAAATTCATACCAATTTCTACTCCAAGTTGGCTATGTATGAACTGCTGAGGATACAAAAGTTGCATAAATGTTTCTCTCTCTCTTTGGTGTGGGCCCTCTTCTCCTTCTGTCTGTGAAAAATGTATGCCTCAAAGATCTTAGAAATATTCCTTGCACCACAACTCACCACACTGCATTCAGCTGGAAAGCTCAGTGAGCACTGGATTTGGGCCAAGCACTCACCGGGAAAGCACTTAACTGTCATTATCTCGTAGGAGTGGAGATACGGTAAGCTTGACGGCTGATTTCCTACAGGATTCTGCATTTCATTTTTTTCCTTATAAGAAATAAAGCCAGAAATATATCTCTGGTCTTCCTAGCCCCTCCCCCAAATGGTGATTGGCACTGTTTTCTTTGACTTGCAGATTTGCTGCTTTAACCATGGGTTTCACCTACACAAACTTTAAGAAGAGAAAAGAAGGAAATGCGCCCCTGCTATATCCCATAGAATTATGTTCTACTTCCTCCATTGCTGTACGAGAGAAAATTAGTGTCATGGTGATGAAATCCAGCTATATCACAATTTTAAGTGATGCACTAGTAACCATGGCAACAAGGTATTCCCTACCAGTAAATGCCTGTAATGGCGCTTTTAAGATTGTACATAAAAGCCAAAGCATAATGTTGAATCACCCTGGAGCAAGTACTGACTTCAAAGCAAAAAGGTCAGAACAATAGGTTATTCATAAACAGAGGATAATTATTTTCCAATTTACAAGTTTTTCTTTAGGATATGTTCTGAGATAAAAGTAGGAGCAACATAGTGAACCTGGTGCTACAGTTATGTGTTCTGAGGTTACTGGAGCACCTCCTATAACATCTGGGCTTTATATATGGCTTCTGCTACTGTCTGTGGGCCTGATGGTGTGTCTTTGAGGTCTATAACAATCAACGTGGTGAAAAAAAGCCATTGAAGGGTAACATATCGTTTAAGTGGCTTTAAAATTAAAATAATAAAAAAAGCTCCACATGTCTGAGAAATACTAAAATGTTTTGTGAGGACTATTAAGTTTATTGCTAAATAATTCCACAAACCCCCAAAAAGTGAGTTGAAAAACATTCTTTATTACATAGAAATCTTTTACATCATTAATACGGTAGTGAGGCCTGCTACCTTTCCCGTTAAATATCATAACTAGAATAACCCTGCTTTCCATGAAACATCTTACTTTTACTCCCAATATTTTCAACACAGTATCCTTTTATATGTCATGAGCTTAATGACCAAGTCAGGGCACCAATGCCGCAGAGGATTTTAATTAACAGTAATTAGGGAGAATATAATGAACTCACAACAGATAATATTAGGCTGCATATCTGAAATGGCTTACTAAAAGGTCAAAGGTTTTTTTGTGATTCATTTCCTTATGTGACAAATATTGCAAATACAGAGGTTGTACTTTAGGTCTATGAGTGCGTATTTTTGTGCGTATATGTCTGTGTGTGCAAGAGAAAAACTACCATAATTAAGAGTAATGGGCATACAGGTAATTGAAAGATTTAATTACTGTTTTTTTAAACACTGAAGTAGGAATTCTAATATCTGTTCTAATGTCTGGAAACATTATGTCAACTTTTAAGCAACAAGATAAACTTGGAAACTCACAGATTTTTTGTAATAGACACTATTAAACTTTGGGACTACTTTTGTTCCTTGACAATTCACTGTAGGAAGTAGTTTTGAACTGTCCATATCTTGGTAAAGACTTTTTCTTCATTCTTTGTCTAGATCATATTGCTGTTAAGTCCAGTGAGGGATGATGTTAGTTTTGGTGTCTTTTGGGAACAAGAAAAACTGCACAAAGAAACAAAAGCCACTAGCAACAACATATGTGAACAGAGATCTGAAGGTTTTGCCTTTAGATGACGAAATATTTAACATTTAAGCTAGAATGAGGCATATCTTATTGATGCATGAGAGATGGAATTTTCTGTAAGGTACATCTCTTACACTTTAGAAGGTCTTCATATCCAGTGCACTCAAAAGAAGTGGTGACGTGAGAACTGCAGAATCACAGAATTGTTTATGTTGAAAAAGAGCTTTAAGATCATTGAGTTCAATTGTAATCCTAACAGTGCCAAGCCTACCACTAAATCTTGTCTCTAAAGCCTGTAGCTGAAGATAAAGCAAAGAGTAAGTGCTGAGTGCCAGCTAATCACTGGTTATGAGCAGAGATGAGATCCTTCCTTTCAGCTTCTCAGTGACATTCTTTCCTTATTCAGCTACACTATCTAAAATCTCCTTGCCATAGCTCACCTTCTGCAAAGATCTCACTTGGGTGCTGAAAGCTCAGTTTAGAGTGAGGTTTGTGTTCCCTGTTGACTAATTCTATCAGCTTACTGTGGAGTTTTCCTTGCATGTGTGTTTTTCTTAACAAGACAAGATGAGAAGACATTTTTCCAAAGGTTAATACTTCTCACTTCTAAGTCAAAAAACATATTTAAATAAACATAAAACCAAGTACCATTTGAATTACTAAGCCAATTTTTCCGGATGTCAAATCATGTATTGAGATACAGACATTCACCTTTGAGAAAGCTTTCATTGAAAACAATATCCTATTCAGTACTACACAATGTTGTGGTCGTTCTACCCACGTGAAGGTTGATAACTGTAGCCCAATACTTGTGTACTTATGCTGCTGTTTGTCTGCTTCTCATTTGAGAAATGAATCTTAATTATAATTCCAAATGTAATTTGTTTGTTTCATGGAAAAAGCTG
Organism: Tapera naevia; assembly: GCA_033556795.1. Lineage (NCBI taxonomy): Eukaryota > Metazoa > Chordata > Aves > Cuculiformes > Neomorphidae > Tapera > Tapera naevia. Next base: position 532,489 of record JAUMJJ010000482.1, read on the forward strand.
CCAAGCACAAGTTCTGACATTCAAAACAAAATCAATACTTTTGTAGAACATTTAAACATCTCGGGTAATATCACAGGACAGAAGTAATTTGCATCATCTAGTAACGCTCTAATTAAAGATGTGACAGGAGTAAGAATTGTATTTCTTCATTATTCAGTCTCTGCTTTATTGTTCTGCTCATGAAAAGCTATTGATTAAATGTTCATGTTTATTATTAGCTCCCCCCCCAATCATGGGTGTGAGAAATGAAAGTTAAGATAGATGAAAAATATTCATTCCTTGTCAGGTACAAGAGACATTCAAGGTCAGATGCCGATAAGGAGAAGTGGGGAAATAGAAAGGTTTTGTTGAGTTAGTGGTGAACTATAGATTAATCTTTTTCTTTTTTTTTTTCTTTTTTTTTTCTTCTTTCCTCCAAGAAACATCTCTGAATTTCTTTCAAGGAAGTCAGGAATCAGTATAGTTGTTATCTATTTTAAAAGTATTAGATTTGCTGATCTTATAATATAGGGATTTAAAAGTTTCTCTAGTCTCTGAATTGAATTCTTAAGGCCAAACTGTGAAAGCTCGTTTAGATGCCAAGATAAGTCATCTGAGGTATAAATGTCATTCTAAGTATAAACCTATTTGTCCCAGAGGAGAAATTAGTGAATTAAAATATAATTTGGTATTGACTCAAAAGTGTAACAAAGATCTGCAAAGATTCATTTTGTCCACATTTCTGTCTTAACAAAATTGTTTGCTAAATTTATTAAAGACCTCCCGTTCTGGAATCCTACTCAATAACCTCTGTGGAGTTCCAGTGATTCATTTGTTGTTAAAAAAATCTTCCCTCAGGGTGCCTTTCTGTGGCTGAAACACCTTATTTCTTCTTTTTTTTTTCTACCTTAAATATAGAACACATATTATTCACTTTCACACTATCGCATTTTTTAATGTATTTGAAGGCAATAGCCCGTTTTTTACCATACACTTGCTGGTGTCTTGGGATCTGTATATTAGATGTCTAATTGCTAAGTAGAGGTAGATAAAGCCATCCACAAAAGTTTTGAATCTTGAATGGAAGAAATCAAGCTAAAGTGAAGGAAGCTCAGCTTAAGTATATGGTTTTAGAAGGCTTTAAATTTCTTACTCGATATGGCAATAAAATTCTGAAAAGATAGAGTTAGGAATAGCAGAGAAAGTACAGTTGCCTATGTCATCTCCTGGTTATCTGCAGCAGAAAGTCAAGAAATGAACAAGCCCTGGGGCAACTTAAATAATTTTGAAGAGGTCAGGAACCAACCTTATAGCTAAATTCATTTGTTTCAAAAGGAAATGAATGGCTGTTTCAGAAGGAAGAATTGAAGAGAAGGATAAATACACTGTCAGCAGCAGAAGAGAGAAAAAAATCAGAGCTTCTTTCATTAGAGGCTGAAGTCTTACCAGCCTTGGCTAAAAATCCCCGGGAGGGGGAAACAAACAACCCTGCAGTACTATTAGTCCTCTGGTTAATGTTTTTCAGAATATCTGTCTACATCCATAACAGGAAATATAAACTATGTCTGAAGTGTAAATGATAAAAATTTTTTCAGTAAACCTCACTTGGATGTCTTCTACAATCTGAGACAGCCCAGACAGTACAATCTGGACTCCAGCTGTTATTCCAGATATGAAAAGTCTCCCTCAGGTGCTGTATGCAATTTACCAGTGCCATTTGGATGGTTTGGATATCTAAGGGTATCTCTCATCGTCTTAGGTCCCCTAAGTGTGGGTAACCACACTAAATGGTAGATTGGTAGTAAAACTCCGCATGATTTAAGAAATAGCCAAGCCAGAGTCAAAAAATGTATGAAGACATCCCAAACGCAGTGGAGATACATCAGCATGAAATTGCAACAGGGTTAATTTGCTTTAGGTTGCAGCAAAAAAAAACTGCTTCAGAAAAATCTGTTACATGTCGGGTTTCTGCCCTGGTGGTGGATACACAGCCTGTAGGATTAATTATGTAAAGTTAGACTTGACAAGAAATTTTAGAAACACATTTGGAATAGGAAGGACATGAAAACTTCTGGAACACATGTTTATATACATTTTAATGACTTTTAAAACATGAAATCCTGCAGAAGATGAATCTATCCCAGTTCTAAGGTCCTAGTTATTTAAAATTCAAAAAACTCTCAAACAATAACAAAAAAATACCTTGGAAGGCCCAACTTTCTGGAATTCCTTTAAGTTTCTTGATGACTATGAATCAACAAATCTCATGGATATTAAAACAATTGCTACATGCATATCTGTTACTACACAGACTCAGAGGGAAGAAATCTTACTAAACTATTTCTGGTACACCAATGTTCTACCTCACCATTTTTCTTCTAATTGTATTGAAATAAAAATGATAGATACAACTTTCCATGCTATCACTATCTTGTTTCCTTTTACTTTCATTTGAAATGTGAGGATGATAAAACACACAGATGAAATTTTTTTAATGTCTATAAAGAAACTATCCTTAATACTAGTATATTTAAGGATAGTGCAGTATTTAAGGAAGGTGTTCTATCAAGAGAGGCATATCAGGAGACAAATTTACTTATGAGATAACTGGGTAAATGGTGATAAGGCTGCTATTCTTTCAAAGGAAATGAAGATAAAGAATGGAATAACACAAAGGTTTTCTTGCTAGCACAGGTAATATGTAATAATAAAATCAGAGAATAAGGAGCTTTGGGAGTTTTCTTTTTAGGGCTCTTTTTGTAAAATATGAAATTATATAAGAACAAATATAATGGAACATCTTTCTGGAATATATTTGCTGATAGTGGAAATCCAGTTGGCCTATTCACTGAGGTTATATACTGAACAGTTCTGTCCTGTATTAAAAATTACTGAGTCTTTCAGAAGCACTGTATGTAGCCATTCAGGTTCTGTTAACCATTAAACTAAATAGAATACTATTTCATGCATGATGTTGTTCGGTTAGACGAAGAATGCAGCAATGGGTCCAAAGAAGTAATGAGTAAGCGTGGAAGTTTAAATAAATAAAAAATTCCTTTTGTTGGGAACTATTTCCATGTGATTTCAAACTCCTTATTAAGAGATCCTTATGGATACCTTACTAACGCGTGCTAAAAATGTTAACAGATTATTCTGTCCTGTATGTTGATAACACAGCTTGTATCCCTGCTGGGAGGAAAGAAAAATTTTAATTGGCTACTGATGAACTTGAATACTTTCTTACAGTAAATTCTTTTTTTTTCCCCTGAAAATATGTGATTGGAGCACGCAGTCAGACTAGAAAATCCCTGTTAAAAATATGGCAAAATTAAATTTTGGCTTACCTGAAGGTACCAGACATCTTTCCATTTAATCGATCTCTCTTTTTTTTAATAATGAATTAGGGGATTTATTGCATGGAAATCTAATGGGGCTGTTTTGCTGCTGGAGTAAGGGGAAGATTAGTGCTGCGGTGAACCTTTTTGTAGATCTAGATGATACCTGATATTTACAGTCTATGTTAATGTTTAATTCATGCTACTCACCTAGACTATGATGCTTCTCTATTATACAGCTCATTCTTCTAATTGTTCCCTTTTTCTCTGCTCAGATTGCAAGTGTAGCTGTTCTACCCAGTTGTTATGGAATAATGCACAACTAGCCTATCAGGAAAAGACTCCTAAATTTCATTGAGGTTTCTTGCTTGTATTTCCTCCAATTCATATTCCTTACTATTTCTTTCTGGGAAAACAGATCTTTTGAATCACTAAGTGCAAATATGCCTAGTGACTAAGATAGGTTTCTGTTTGTCCATATTAAGAGTAATTCAAGCATGTTTATTTTTCCTGAAAATTATAAACCCTATACATGCTTAATTTCTCCTTAGTCACCAGAACCATTTCCCCAGGAATCTATCTCATGAGAAGAGGGAAGTACACTTCGTAAGACACTTTTGCATTTTGATCTCTGCCAGAGCTATTTCATCAAGTGCAGTTTGTAAAACTAGAATATATTTAAATTTAAAATAGCCTGGGGAAAGGTAACGTAAGAAATAGGCTAGCACATAACTCACCAGGTCAACTGCCAGAAATCCCCCTGGCTGATGAATTGTGGGTCTTAGTGTCAAATGAGCTACAGTATATCTCTTTCTCTGGTGTCAATATCTAAGTTAATGGTTTATAGTAATGTTAGATACATCCAAGTCAATTGCACAGGCAATTTCTGAAAAGTAAGGGACAGTTTACTGGGCCTGGGGATTTTAGTGAAAGTTATGCCATCCTAATTCATTATTTAGCGTCAGGCAAGGAGGAGAGTCAAATCCACATGTAGCAATTGCTCTAAATACGTGCAGTCTGGTTGCAAGTTTAAAAGCACAAATAATTATCTGGTGTTACATTCAAATAAGGTATATTGATGTTCAGTAGTAGTGAAAAAACTTAACATGGTCACATATAAAGTTCTATAAGACTGTCTCTGAATTATTATTCTTTAAAATCACCTCAGAAAAGGAATTTTGAAGCATGCTGTAAGGAATCCTTAACTAGAAATCTTTAATGTATTATACATATGATGGCATTAGTGGTAAGCCTCAGTGTCTTTCCTTGCAAATTTAGAGTTTCCTAGAGAAGTCTTCAATAGGCTACACCAACTAAAACTTTCTCAAGCTACATCAGTTGGTGCAGGGGCTGGAGAACAAGCATTGTAAGAGGCGGCTGTGGGAACTGGAGTTGTTTAGCCTAGATAAAAGGAGGCTGAGGGGAAACCTTATCACTGCCTACAGCTCCCTGAAAGGAGGTTGTAGCAAGGTGTGTGTTGGTCTCTTCACCTGTGTAACTCATAAAACGACAAGAGGAAATGTCATCAAGTTGTACCAGGGGAGGGTTCAGATCAGGTATCAGGAAAATATTCTTCACCAAAAGGGTTGTGAGGGACTGGAACATTCTGCCCAGGGAAGTGGTTGAGTTGTCAACCCTGGAGGTGTTTAAAAGGCATGTAGATGAGGTGCTCAGGGATCTGGTTTAGTAGTGGACAGGTATGGTTGGACTTGATCTCAGAGCTCTTTTCCAACCAAATGATTTTATGATTCTATGATCAAAATTTTAGAAACCTCATAGTTAATAAAATTATCTCTCCCCAGTATCTGATTCATAGGAATTTTTTACCATTTAAAAAATTACACTCTTTGTTAGAACCCTAGATATTTTGCAACAATAAAGATTTTATTCATAAAGTTTCATATCAATATTTTCTTAATCCTTTAACGACTTTTGTAGTGGTAAACCTCTGCCTAGGTAATCTTAGTACACTGCCTTAGATGCTGGAACTGAAACAGCTTATAAAGAATCTAGGTGTCTGCTGCAAGACTGTGTTGTCAAAGTTGGACAACATCTGTTATCTTTGACTTTTATTTGTTCTTATACGTACAGCAGAAAATTTTCTATTTCCCTTAAAAATATTGACACAGCATCATTTTATCTCTGCGTATAATACAGATTTTATAGTTTATTGAGTTTGGCAAAGGTTTTCTGTTCTTATTTCCATTTATACTTCAGGTATTGACAAACCATTTCAGCGAAGTTCCCATGCATCATTCATGCACTTTACAAAGCAACAGGACAATATAGCATAGCAGTACTATTGGAGGTAGCTCTACAAATTAGAAGAAAGTGTGATCAGTCGACCTTGAGAGTCCTTTGAAATGAAGACAATAAGATGGTCTTTATTTATTTATTTAGAGAGCCTAATCTAAAAATAAATGACTGCAAAAAGTGAGAAACAATTCAATGTGTGGTTTCTGGAGAGTTTGTGGAATATGTATGAGATGACAGTGGAAGATCACTATGTGGTGGATGATATGGAATTAGCAAGACAATAGACAAGAAAACGAATTGCGAAGTCTATTGAGTGGTAACAAGTAGAATTGTGCTATCCTTATAGCACAGACTGTCTTGCACTATTTACAGATCTGTATAATAGTTGTGTAAGAATGGGAGACATTTAGTTCCTTTAAGTCCATTAAGCAATGTGCTGGGGAAAAGGGAGAAGACAAGACTGTCAGGATGTTTAAGGATAATCTATGAATCCTAATCCTTTGCAACAAAGAAGTACCACTTGTAAAATGTACAAGTCCTTTACAAATAAGGAAGGTATTCTAAATATCAGTCGAAGCAGAAGATTACAGGATGGATTCTGCACAGGTACAAATCTCTCTGAAACTCCCTCTTGGGCACGTTTGTTGAAAAATAATTTAAAAATAAATAACTAAATTGATTGCCTTTAATACTGATCAATTATTTCTTCACTCAGAAGCCTAAGTAGATGCAGGTACAAAATATTAAATTGTACTTCTTCCTGCACTTGTGCAAATGTTATTTAATGCACAGCAAGAATACCTATTCCTACTAGATCAATTTTCTTCATTGGCTATATTTCTGATTTTCTACCTCCTTCCATTTTTACAACTGAGTTGCATGTAGTATACCTTTACCCCAATCTTGTAAGCTTCTGGACAGAGAACCTCTTGGTTGGAAAATGTTTTAGAAATAAATCAGGAATATATTGTTGGTATAACTGAAACCTTGAGAGTCTAATCCAAATTATTATTAGTCCAGATGCGATTAAAACAGAAAGGAATAACACTACAGAGAGAGTCCCAGTACAACAAAACTGCCTTCTGCATATCTCTACGTAAAAAGTACAATTGTGCTACACAAATACAAAATAAAACAAGTTAGCCAGTGATCTGTTGTTAGAAAATACTCTGTTTCTACTAAAGTAGCTAAGATGAAGCCCCAGGGAAGTAAGCACAAAATCAAATAAATCGAGCCTGAGAAATCTTGCTCCTGAGGCCCTGCAAAATCAGTACAATCAGTATAAATGCTCTTAGTAGCACTAGCAATATCGTGTCTATTGGACTGCAGAAGTACAAGCTGATACTCATATTAAAACCACAAACTATTTTATTAGATCTAGCTTTCTTTCAGGAGGGCAGTATCAAAAATCACAGTTTTAAAATTTTTATCACTTCTGAAGTGGACACAAGAAATCCTTGGAAAACTCCATCTATCAGAAGGAAAAAAAACCCAAACCTCTGGAGCCACATGGCCCAGTGAATCTGACCTTATGAAGGACATTCCCCAGTTCTGTCCCATGGTCAGTACTTCCGGGACAGAGGATTTTCTTATCCAGACAGCTGTTTTTTTGTAAGTGATTGCCTGAAGGGCTCTTGTTTTCCTTCATACTTTTGCATGCTGGGTCCTTGTCTTGGGCAACTTTGTTCATATATGTGTTGCCTCAGGAACACTACGGGGATAAATTTATTAACACTTGTAAAGCATTTGGATTTTATAACAAGAAAGGTCAGATAAAAGTCTTTGTAAATTAAATGAAACCAGAACACATCAGGACTATGGAATCAGCTTTCTAGAATATATTTGTGAGAAGCAGAGCTTGTGTTTTCCTGAATTACTCATCATTAAAATTCACCACTTTATAATCAGTTCTGTAGACTGTCAATTGAGTTGTTAAATGCTTTGGGGAGAGTATCATAACTAATCGTTGAATCATTTATTTACAAATAGTTTTCTCCTCTTGAGCAGCTGCAATGATGATTGATCTGAGGCTCTCCATCAGATAGAGAAATAAACCTATTTTCATTATGTGTTGCTCCAAAGTCTGTTGAAGTCATTGAATATCTTAATTGACTTTCTTGGGCTTTGGAGAAGCCTCTGTTTCTGTAATCTCTAGAAACCATCAAGATATACTGTTTCTAACTTTTAGCCTCTATTACTCATCGAAAACAAAGACGGAAATAACTCGGAAACTTTTCATTTTGTCATTGTACACCAACCCACCAGAGACATAATATTGTCTTCAGGATACTGAAGACTAAAGTGGAAATAAATACATATTCATTTCAAGGGACAGTGGAAGTACAAGTCAGGAAACCAATGAACTTAGTGAAACTGAGAAACAAAATTATTTTTATGAAAACTTGTACAAACTTAGACTGTCAAACAAGTAGTTACCAGATGTGACACAGATGAAATCACACAACAGAAAGATGGATTTCTAAAATTATTTATCTTTTTATGCTCTGATAATATAAAAATCCTTTTTGTCTTTGTGTCCTCTAATTTCTTTTTTTTAACAATATTTTAGCCTTATCTTGTAAATTTATTATTAATGAATATTTTTTCTACGCATGAAGGAATTGTGGGTTTTTTCCTTCTACTTCTTTTCTCAGTTTTTATAGGTATTTCTGTTCACGAAATAGAGACTCTCCATAGGATAGAACTACAATATATTAAACAAAATCAATAAAGAAATGTGTTTGCAGAAAAGTGCAGCAAGAAGAGGAAGTGTTAGGGAGAAAAGATGGAAAATCTGATCCAGGAATGGATGCAGGTTGTTGAAAGAGTACAGCATTTTAGAAACCAAGTAAATGGGCTCCCATGATCATGTACGAAGAATGGATCAGGGCCATAACAGGAATGATTTGTTTTCTTAAAAAAAGAAAAGTTCTGTGAGCATTTACTTAGATGTATGGATAATCTTACCTCATAGACCTTAAAGCACATTTTGCAACTTAATTTCCCTTCTAATTTGTATGCATAAGGTATTTTTAGAGGTAATTCAGTGCTGGTTATTGTCTTATTGTTTGAAATCAAACCTTACGCTTTCAATATCACATGTTGTTAATGGATAAGACAGAACTTCTTAGGTCTTATATAGCTGATGGTTGAAGCCTAGAATTCTTCCAGACGTTGAAGAAATTAATCCTCTGAGCTACGTTATTACATCCCAGTGATTCTCATCATAGGCTTCAGCTGATAGAAATGCAAAGGAAGGATTTTTCACTAGCAGTTGAGTGGGATATATATGCCTGCAGAGATGAAAAATTGCTAGCTTAGTCTTGGTGGACATAAGGAATGAGGAAGAAGAAATCTAAAACATTAGGTTCTTATTAGCCCCAGAACTGCAAGATCCAGCTATATGAACTCCTTCTGCTGACCACTATTAATTATATTATTACCTAATTCCAGTGGCACCATGGAGACTACTCACATATAACATTTTCTGAAATGCAACTTCCTGAACAGTTTACACAGGAATTTTATTATTCATAAGCCATTCAAAGCAGTTTCAATTTTGCTTTTATCTGATCATGTCTAATCCTTACTAAATTTAATAAAGAAATGAACTTTTTAACAAAAATAAGGTTATAAAAATCAAAACCTTAGGAAAGAAATATCAGTACAATTAAGGCAACTTCTGAAACTTCTGTAATATTTGAAATGTTCTAAAGCTAAAAGTGCTAAGACAGTGTGAGAAAAAAGATATTGCAGGAAAGGGGGCTCTGAAATTCTTTAATATATTATTAAATCTTTAGTAGTGAGGACTGAGGAGGTGGTAGAAACAATCAATGAAAAACTATGTATATTTTGAGGTTAGACAGATGAAATCAAATTTTTTTTTTCAAATCAAGGTCCTATGGGACATGAGCTCTTGGCAAAGCATTTGGTTTTTGAGGTTAGCTATTCAAAAGTGTAGGCTACATACACTTATATGAGAAATGCCTGCTTTTATGTTGCCCCAGCTAATGCGTTCATAACCATTTATTCATATATTTGTTCACATATGTGCAGGATATACAAAAATTTTCACTATATACTGAAACATGCAAGATCCTTTCTCATATTTTGTTGTATGTGCATCCAAGTCTTCTCATCTCAAAGCAAGGTACGAACTTAAATGTTGTTGTATGGGTCCAAACAAACTTCTACAAAAGTTTTGTATTTAGCAGTCATTAACTATGAAATTATTGTGTCTTTGATGCTGGTATTATGCTACTGAAAATTACTACATATAGTTATTGAAATTCAATTAATCCTGGAAGATGTAATTTTAAAGGTCCTATTTACTTTTGAGAAAACATCTCTATTCAACACCTGAAGGAAAATATCTCTAAAATTTAAGATTCTTGGCTCTCAAACAGACTGCTTGCTTCATGTATTTTTAAATAAATTTGCGAAAAGTTTTGAGCAAACTATTTAATATACGTTCTCTTATTTAAGTAGGAAAAGAAAAGCTGATCATAAGTTATTGAATTTCAATTCCTTTTATCTAAGGTTTTCCAGGTTTAAAATTCTTCTGATTCCTAAATATAATTTAAATTTGATTAAAACATGTACCTGAAGAAGCAGAGTTGAGTGTCTGTAGTAGCTTTATATGATCTGATGTTCCCATTGGTTTATTTCCCTCCGTTGGCTTGGAGAAGAAAGCAGCGGCCATATGAGAATTTTCATCAGGTATTTTAAATTATTAGATGCATTAATTGAAAAAAAATGTTTGAGTGCCATGCTTAGCTACAGGTGAGAACAGTCTGTAAGAATTCCTTCTTGTAAGGAAAAAGGAGATCAGAGATGCTTATACAGAAAGTACCAAAGAAAGCCTCATCACAAAGATCACTCAGTTATGACAAACAGATCTGATACACAGATGGAAGTCCAGAAACCTGGTTAGCTCTAACCAGTATGAGCTCTTTCATGTCAGTTGAATTAAATTCTGTATATTCATAGAAGGTCTTTTCAGAGTCATAGAATAATAGAATAGTTTGGTTTGGAAGGCACTTTAAAAGGTCCCATCTAGTTCAACCACTCTGCAGTGAGTAGGAGTGTCTTCAACAGGATCAGCTTCCCAGAGACCCGTTCAACCTGACCTTGAAATTTTTTAAGGATGGGGCTTCTACCAAATCTCCAGGCAACCAGTGGCAGTGTTTCACAAACCTCATTGTAAAAAATATCTCCCTTTTATCTAGTGTAAATCTGCTTTCTATCAGTTTAAACTCATTACTACTCCTGTCACAGTAGATCCTGCTAAAAAATTTGTCCTCATCATTCATATAGACCCCTTTTAAGTGCTGAGAGGTCACAACAAGGTCTCCTTGAAGCTTTCACTTCTCCAGGCTGAACAACCCCAACTCTCTCAGCCTTTCTTCATAGGAGAGATATTCCATCCCTCTGGCCGTTTTTGTCGCCCTCCTCTGCTCCCATTCCAACAGGTCTGTGTCTTTCTTGTGCTGAGGACTCCAGAGCTGGACTCAATAGCCCAGGTGAGGTCTCACCAGAGCAGAGGAGAGGGGCAGAATCACCTCCTTTTACCTGTTGGTCACAATTTTTTCTGCAGCCCAAGATACAATTAGTTTTCTGGGCTGCAAGTGCACAACATTGGCTCATGCCTAGATATTTGTCCACTAATTTATCATTTCTAGTCCACTGAGATAGTATTCATGTAAACTAATTTTAGTTGTATATAGAAGTTTTAACTAAATATGGATCTACTTGTGATATTAAGAAACTGAATTTGAAAGTCCGTTACGTTTTCACATAAACACATTTCTCAGAACTTCCATATTAAAACTCATTTATCTGCCTCCTATTGTTTCCTCTTATTTGTTACACTTCAGATTTGTAAATGCAAGATTGTCATTTGTATTTTTTTATAAAGCTGCTATCAAAATTCACTCATAATTTAAAACTTCCTATAGAGTCATCATCAAAAATAATACCATTAGAATCCTAATCTCAGAAAAATTTTCCAATATTGGTTTCCTTTTTATTTGTTTCTTGCAACTAAAACTAAATCTATGCTTTTATACATGATCATGTATTCATATCTGATGCATTTGCAGCCTTTTTTGTAGCCTGTATTTTTTTTCCTGATGAGAATGACAAAGGCTGTGAATAGAAAGTTGTAAAGGAACTAGTATGACAGAAGGAAAAAATTTCTGAAGTCTAGGTGGGGAGGAAGTATTAGTGATAAACTGCCAGTTTCACACTTTCTCTGGCAACCTACACTACATTTTTTCCCGTAATACAACACCATCAAGATGGTCTCTGACACAATGACTGCATTATCCACTGATGGAATAAGCATCTCTTATTGGCCCATGTTGCTGCATTTGACAAGGGACAGCTATAATTTCACTTTGAGTGCATTTCACCTGCAGCCTTTCTGAAAGTGCTCATTTGTATGCAGCAAGGCTGAGAGCAAGGCAAGTGCACGTTCTGCCCCCGTCCACGTCATGTCACAATGGCAGCACCTAGGAAATGTATTAATATTTATGGGAAGGGAACAAAGAAATCAAAGCATCTCTGTCTACTTCTCCCTCAATTTATTCCTCTTTTTATAAATATAATTTGGGAACAATTTTTAGAGGTATAGACCCTGCACTATACACAGTGAGATAGGAATAAGCATGTATGATATTTAATTGTAAATGAGAACCTTAATGTTGATTTTTTCTTCAGTGAGACTGTCATTCTCTCCATACTCCTAAAATTTAACATTTTTTAATCTCTCTTCCAATGAAACAGTATTTAATAAGCACTTTCTCATTAAATACCTCTGATTGTTTCTTGTTTGGATGCCTACTTTCTTCTAACCTTCAGAGGTCAACTGGGCAGACCCATAATGTCAGTCTGTATGTATACAGTACCACCTTTACACCTGAAACCACCCCAGAGGTTTACAGTAATGCGTGTTTCCCCTTCCAATACCAAAATGTCCAGATTGACCAAGGTTACATGAGGTACAGATATTTGTTAGTGGTCTTGATATTTCCTCTAGCACCTTGTTTACTTCTGTGTGTTCTCTACAGGAGAGGTTTCCTCCTGGGGGCAGATGGAATGAGTATGGTATGGCTACTCTGAGGCATCATCTTGCAACTAAATTTCAGCTTTTCCCTTTTAAGCACTTTGAAGGACTGGGGTTTTTTTTTGTTTTGTAAACTCCTTGTTCTCTCTGGCATCTGAGTGGCTAATGAATCACCAAAACTCTTGGAGGTGAATGAATAGTCTCCTGTAGAGAGCTACACTGTCATAACAGAGAAAGTGATGATTCCTAAAGATGTGTTCACCCAGTCAGCGGATTGAGGTGTTTAGAAATTGGGTTCAAGTCCCTTGTCACATCTGTGTGCCACTGAGTTCCTTTCTGCCTTATGCCTAGTGAATAGTAAATTCTGAAAAGCAGGAACTATCTCTTGCCGTATTATAGCTGCAGTAGAATCATTGAATCATAGAATCATCTGGTTGGAAAAGACCTCTGAGTTCATCAAGTCCAACCGTACCTGTCCCCTTACTAAACTACGTCACTAGGAAACTAATTTACTTCCCTTTTAAACATCTCCAAAGAGGCTGACTCAGCCACCTCCCTGGGCAGCCGTTACAACACCTGACCACTCTTTCAGAGAAGAAATTTTTCCTTATATCTAGTCTGAATCTCCTCCGGTGCAATTTGTGGCCATTTCCTCTTATCTTATCACTTGTCACTTGTCGGAAGGGACCAGCATCCACCTCGTCATGACCTCCTTTCAGGCACTTGTAGAAAGTGATCAAGTATCCCCTCAGCCCCCCTTCTCTATGCTAAACAACCCCAGTTCCCTCAGCCACTCCTCTTAGGACTTGTTCTCCTGCCCCTTCACCAGCCTCGTTGCCCTTCTCTGGAGGTGCTCCAGAACCTCAATGTATTTCTTGTAATGAGATGCCCAGAACTGAACACAGTACTCGAGGTGCGGCCTCACCAGTGCCCAGTACAGGGGTACAATCAATTCCCTGGCCCTGTTGGCCACACTGTTTCTGATACAGGCCAAGACACCATTGGCCTTCTTGGCAACCTGGGCACACTGCTGGCTTATATTCAGTCGGCTGTCAACCAACGCCCCCAGGTCCTTCTCCTCCAGGCAGCTTTCCAGCCACTCTTCCCCAAGCCTGTAACGCTGCACAGGGCTGTTGTGTCCCAAGTGCAGAACTCAGCACTTGGCCTTGTTGAAATTCATCCCTTTGGACTCAGCTCATCAATCCAGTCTGTCCAGACTCCTCTGCATAGCCTCCCTTCCTTCAAGCAGATCAACATTACCACCCAGCTTGGTGTCATCTACAAACTTGCTAAGGGTGCATTTGATCCCTTCATCCACATCATTGATAAAGATATTGAACAGGACTGGACTTTAGCACTGAACCCTGGGAAACACCACTCGTGACTGGTTTCCAAATGGAATTAACTCCTTTTACAATAACTCTTTGGGCCCGGCCATCCAGCCAGTTTGTTACCCAGCAGAGGCTGCTCCTGTCCAGGCCAATGGCAGCCAGTTTGTCAATTAGAATACTGTAAGGAATGGTATCAAAGGCTTCACTGAAGGTAAGAACACCACATCCACAGCCTTTCCTTCATCTGTTAAATTGATAACATTTTCATAGAAGGAGATCGTATTGGTCTGGCAGGATTTACTTTTCATAAACCCATGTTGACTGGTCCTGATCACCCAGATGTCCCGTGCATGCTGTGTGATAGCATTCAAGATGATCTGCTCTGTGACCTTCCCCAATACTGAGGTCAGACTGACAGGCCTGTAGTTCCCCCGATCCTCCCTCCAACCCTCTTGTAAATGGGAGTAACATTTGCCATACTCCAGTCAGTCAGGACAGCTGGTGAATAAGGAGAAGGGGTTTGGAGAGGATCTCTGACAGCTCCCTCAGTTCCCTTGGGTGGATCCCATGTGGCCCCATAGACTTGTATGTGTCTAATTGGTCAAGCAGGTCTCTAGTGAAATCCTCCTGGATCATTGGAGCTTCAGTCTCGCTGCCTTCTGGCTCAGGAACAAAGTGTCCTGAGAACATCTCACCTTACTTTTAAAGACTGAGGCAAGTTTGCAGAAGCAAAAGGATTTTGATAAAACCTTCTAGATAAATAACAAACACCTTGGTAGAAATTGGGAGATATTTGGTGCAACTATAAGCAAAGAGGCACAGGCAGCCATTGTTACATCTCTTCCCACAAATGTAGCCATTTACTCTCACAAGCTTATAAAGAGGCATGATGCTCACACTGCAAGATGTGATGACAGCTCCTACATCCTTTTGTACGTTCTTGTGGAAAGGGAATGGGTACGCTAGAATGTCCTGCTTATATGCTCCTGGTTGCCATACAGAGTAGAAACTTTCCTGTGACTTGGAGTGCTGGAAGAGATGCTGGATGAGTAACCATAGTTGTGGTAGGAGTACAGGAACTGGGACCAAGGAAGGGAGTACAATCTGTTGCTGAGACCCTGTTTCTACGCTCAGAGATAAAATAGTCAGGTACCTTGCTTCCATGATTACTTGATGACTTAAAGCATTGAGCTATTCCCAAGGACTTATGAAAGGCAAAGCTTTTTCTGCTTTTTGTGGGAAGAGACTCACCTTTCAACCTAGACCCTTCCAGGTGCTCTGTTGAGCTGCATTCAAGTCAATTGCCTGTGTTAGTCTAAAGATTTTTGAAAAAGAGTGATGCTTGACTCATAAATAAAGAATTCAGTCCTTTGATACTGCTATGGAAACCAAAGGCTTAGCAACATTATGGTCCTAGAACTGCTGGCCTTTTAGTCTTTTCTTTCCTGAGCTACTTGACTTCATCTGAGAAACTTCACTTTTAATGTGTGCATGACCATTAATCTTCCAACTTCATTGACTAGATTTTGGATTTCAGCATGACTTCCATTTCTGCTACAGACTTTACCATTTAAACTGTACAAATTCTTCTTGAAAACCTAGCAGTCTAGTTACAAAATTTGTTACCTCTTAATCTTCATGATAAAAGAACAGGAAATAAGTATAAACACAATTCTCCACCCCTTGTACATATAATGCACCTGAATTATTAATAGTTCCCAGTGGTGCAGTGGGAATTTCTTAATGTTTTTTTTCTGTGGTTTCGAGTGGATTCTAACGCCTTGGAGAAGGAAAGGCAAGACAAACCAGCTGATCTATTTAGGGAGAGATCATTTTCCACACTGGGAGATATTAACAAGGATCGTAAAGTCTTGAACTTTCTCATGGTGACAACCAATCCTGCTTCTGATTTGCTACCATTACACAAATAAGTAACTCAAGAATGTTACGCTCAGCAGCAATTTGAACTTAAATGTTTCCTATGACAAAAACTTGGTTCATCTTCTTTTTGGAGACATTAGTTCAACACTTTCTAGTGTTGTCAGCTTTATAGCCTACAGAGCAGTTTCCCCTAGACTAACCTGTGTCTGTTACTTTGGAAGGATAAGAAAATAAGAAATCAATACTACAGCTTCCATGATGATTTAATTCTTTGTTACTTACATATCAACATAAGGTTCTTTTTCTAAAAAGGTATTACAAATGCAACAACTCCCTCTATGGCTCCACACACTTCTTGGTAACCCTGGGCAGTAGTAATATAACTTGTCTACCACGTGAAATTGCTTTTCTTTCTCTACTGTTTTTCCTGATTTAAGGCAACAAACATACTAAAATTTAATATTGGAGCAAGATTATTTTAATTTGCAAAGCCAGGCACTGAAAGAAGGAGTTTAAAAAGATTAAAAGCCAGTTAATTGCATTACAGGCTTTTGTGCTGTGATGGTAAACTCTAAACTTTCATGAAAGTTTTATTTACTCCGGTTATGTAGCAAACCAGACATATTACACTTGCTGGATTAGTCATTAGTTTTATTCCATGGAGAGCGAAGTTTGAATTTTGCCCAACTAAAAATCAGCAAAATAAAAATAATTAGATAACAATAACTAACTAAAATGCTGATAAAATAAGTCTGATGACCCCAGGCAAATGTTGGGTAAGTTGGAATCCACATTACAAAGTGATTGCAAGTTCAACATTTTTTATAACTTTTGCCAAATGTTGTCATGCTTTTTTGAAGTTAAAGACATTTGCAACATTTAAGCTAGAACAATAGTATTGTTTGAAATTTAGGAGTATGTTAATAAAAATTATTAATAATTATTATTAATAATATTACCTGGTATTAATAACTGCTAGTCGGGGATAAAACCCCTGACAGCTGTTCACATGAGTATTATAATCTTATTTATACATGTGCTTGCCAATCTGAAGGTGCTGAGTCTGACTTTGATTCCTGTAACACTAATGTTGAGACAAGGAGATAAATCTACTGGTATCATCTGTCTCAAGAAAATATCAGCAGCATAATACATGTCTACCTCTTTCTTTTCTTATACATGTGCACAAATATCTGGTGGAGCATGTGAGGGGAGTTAAAGAAGATGGAGGCAGAATCTTCTCAGTGGTTCCCAGTGAGAGGACAACAGGCAAAGGAGACAAACTGAAACACAGAAAATTGTATTTAAACATAAGAAAATACAAGTTTTCCACTGTAGGGGCAGTCAAACACTGGCATGGATTGACAGGGGAGGTTGTGGACTCTCCGTTCTTGGAGAGTCCACACTGAATGCATGTGGCCCTGAGTAGGTGACCCCGATCGAGTTTGGAATCGATCTTTGTAGCCTCAAGACACTGTGGGAACTCAGACTTACAGCTCTAGATGCTCTGTCCAGTTGTCTTTGCTAAAGGAAGATTTTATGTTAAGCAAAATGAACTTGAAAAGGGTAAGATGAAGTAATATTTTTTTCTTGTTTATAGATATAACATGGATTTTGGCAAATGTGGAAGGATACCAGGCAATCAGCCAAGAAGCCCTTGATTCCTCACACTGATGGCCCTGCAGTTTTCATCAGCTGCCCCATTTTGAGGAAAAGGAGAAAAACAAACCCAGCTAAACATTGCTTAAAGTTGGGAAAGTCCTATAGGTGGATGTTGATTTTGTTTGATTTGATTTTTTTTAAATTATTTAATTCTTTAAGACAAAAGAATACACAAATGCAGAGTTGTGGACAAGTCCACTTAGGCCTTAGCAGGAGGGATTAAATTGCCTAAATATACGTGTGTGTAAGCTGCCATTTTACGCAGTCTGTTTCTACAGTTCCAGAGGAGCCTGGATCTCCTGTGATTCTATATTAGAACATAGAATCATAGAATGTTTAGGGTGGAAGGGACCTTTAAAGATCATCCAGTTCCAACCTGACCAGCATGGGTAGGGAAGCCTTCCACCAGATCAGATTGCTCAAGGCCCCATCCAGCCTTGCCTTGAACACTTCCAGGGATTGGGCATCCCCAGCTTCCCCAGGAAACCTGTGCCAGTGTCTCACCACTCTCATCGTGAAGAGTTTCTTCCTGATGTCTAATCTAAATCTTCTCCCTTCCAATTTAAATTCATTCTCCCTCATTCTGTCTCTACAGGTCTCTGTTAAAAGTCCCTCCGCAGTTTTCCTGTAGCCTCCTTCAGGTACCAGTTGGCTGCTATAAAGTCTCTCTGGAGCCTTCTCTTCTCCAGGCTGAATAACTCCATCTCTCTCAACCTGTCCTCATAGCAGACATGCTCCAGCCCTCTGGTCATCTTTGTAGTCTCCTCTGGACCTGTTCCCACAGTCTCTTATGTTCTCTCCTATGTTGGACATTTCAGAAATCTATCACAACCTGCAAAAGTCTCGATTGTTATTGGGCATATCAAATGATAAAAGGTACTTTTTTAGGATACTTGTTTGGGATTCAGTTGTCTTGCACTTGGAACCATTCTGACTTTCAAGGAGCTATATCAGCAGTGGACATATTTATCAGATTATTTCACGTAGCCACAAAAAACGTATTTTAGCAAATTGTAAATAAGTTCACCTGGCCACAAAGAACTCCTAAGAGCTTGGTTTTTGTATGCAAGATCTTACACTACATTTTGTATTTTTTTTTCATGAAAATTATGTCCACAAAATCCTCAGATCTCCTGTACTGCTAACAATGCTGATTGCTTATATTCTTGATAAGTGAAATAAGGTCAAATGGATGAGCTGTGTAACAGGACATGACAGCTGCCTCAAGAAAGCAGAAAGAAAAGCAAATAAAGAGCAAGCACCCACCCACCTTTCAGACCAAATTCCAGATCTTGAGTTTTATCTTTGTTATTTCTTTTAATCTATTTGGAGAAATCACTCCCAGGCAGGGAATCCTTATTGCAGGGATCATTAATTTGAAAAGAGGCAAACGAAAAATAGGGAATTTGTATTTCAGTCACAAAATGGATCAAAGAAAGCTTTCCTAGGGCAAGGTGGTGATGTCAGAATTGTCCTGAAGAAAGGAAAATCATTACAGAGGATTATCTGTAACAGTGGTTCTCAACCTTTCTTTCAGCTTGCGTACCCCAAGGCAGAAATACAGTGTGACTGATTATGATTACTGCACACATACACACAAAGACCCACTCTCCTACAGATATATTTTTCCACATGTTCTGTAATGTGTTGTGATGTTATCCCAAAAAACAGGTCCAACAAGCATATGCACACTTGCGTAGCTTAAAAACAATAATAATGAAAATGTATATTATCTTCAGTCCTTCAGACAATGTGATTCATTAAATATTGAAAAATATGTCTTCTGTTTGGAGAATAATATGACAGGATATTCATTCCTTTAATTCAGTTCCTCGACCACTACTCACTGGAGCTTCGCAAACATCACTATTTTAAGGCGATTTTCTCCGGGGAAACATTGATCCTTTCACCAACAATTACTCCTAGATGTGTTTTAACTGATGAAAAGGTATAATTTAATTTTATTAACTTGGAGGTTTCTTGGGTAGAAGAACACAACCTACATCTGTTCTACCCAATAATGGATCTCATTACAAGGCTCTCCAACTCTGTAGGAGCTTGTACCTGTGCAGCAAAATCTGCCTTACCTCCAAATCCATGTGGTCTGACAACTTCTGCATACAGGGAACAGATTTTTTATCATGCTACTCCTATTTCTGAATGTCTAGGAAATGGGTATAAGTTTTCATGGGCTAAAACCATGCAGGAAGCACACTAGAAGTTCACTACTATAATTTAAACTCTTGAATACAGCACAGTACACAGGTATATATTGTGGTCACGTATGTACACTTCCAGTGCGGCCATAGCTCCTGGGACACTAGCATATTCAGCTAATGCATGAATTAGTTCCTAGGGTTTTGCTCCTCACGGTAGGGATATTAGAGTTTCTGCAGCTGTTGTTCAATACACACAGCAATGAAACTCTTGCCCAGAGTGGGACTCAGAGCTTCTTCCCAACACGAATTTTAGGAAATGGTATATTTCATAGCAGAGGACTGCTTTCAAAATATGTCAGTACATGCAGTCTCAACTCAAAAACTAAAATACATGGAAGTTATGTTATAAAGTTCCTGGAAACATGCACTAATCTCTGTCCAAATGGTAGGCAAAAAAGAGATGAAATCACTTGCGGGACAGGAAAAAAAGAAGTCTTGTTTCTTATTCTCTGTTCTTTGCACAAGGCTTGCTGCGGGAGTGCTGCAAAGCATTTTACCTTTCCTATTTTGCAGTTGTTAGAGTGGACATAATACGTTCTTCACAGTCATAGTATAAAGATATTATCTTTTAGTTCCTTGGCTAGAAGTTAAGAGGTGATAATGAAGATATTTTTATGACACGTTATTGTGATATTTGTTGAATTGTTCTAGTTCACAATTCAGAAAAAAAAATCATAAAATGATTATGAAGAAGAAATGCAAAGAAGAGTGAACGATATAAGCTTCCAAATTTACTAAGGTAAAATCTAACAAACAAACAAACAAAAACACAAGAAAATGCCACAACAAAACCTCCATACTTTTTGCAAAAAAACACAAGCACCTATAAGATTAAAAATAATGTCATGATTTTCAAATGATGAGAGCTTGCTAATGCCTGGCCCCAATGGGCCTAGGCAGCAGGATGTGAGAGTGAACTTATATTATTTTTTGTGGAAATAACGAAGTGATAAACACTTCAGGGTTTACTCACAATTCCAAAATTTACTCTGAATGCAGTTAAAGTTACAACTCTTCGCCTTTAGCTCAGTCAAAGTCACAACATTTTAAAACGAGACCTTGGATACAACCCAGAAGTACCAAGAAGAAGTAAGATATATCTCAGGAGGGAATAAGGACAGAGAGAAAAAAAAAAAAAAAAGGAAGAAATGTAGAAGAAGAAAGAGAATATCATGTAAGAATAATCATCACCTCAACAGACGCAATGGGGTTTTTCATCAGGAAATGTGGTCCACGGGGCAGATGGCGCGCATGTGTGCTTTTTTGGCACAGATTGTTTATAGAGGAGGTCTGTCACCTGTTAGCACACAGAGGGGTTGTCTCGCTGCACCTACGGAGTATCTCTGCTTAGAAAGTTCTTGAAGGTGGAGTGTGTGTGGAATTCCCCTCTGGAAAGCTCACAGACTGGAGTTCAAGGGTCACTCACAGTTCAAAGAACTGTTGGGCATGTATGTGAAGTCAGAGGTGTTCCTGCGTAAGTTTCTGCACTTGGCTGGTCTGCCATGGACAGTTCAACAAACCCTAGAATCCCAGTCAGAGGGTGGGGGCATAAGCAAGGCCAACAGCTCTTCCTGCAGCTGTCTCACTTTTCTCTGCTGCTGTGAAACTGCTTAAAACTTTCTCACCATTAGAAATGTTTAAGACATACAAACAAACATAAAAAAATAAATTGATCTTTACAGGGCAGTAACATCTTTCCTGTGAAGACAGGCTGAAACAGTTCTGGTTGTTTAGGCTGGAGAACAGAAGGCTCTGGGAAGACTTTTCCAGTACCCAAAGGGAACTTACAAGCAGGATGGACAGAGATGTTTACCAAAGCCTGTAACAATAGGACAATGAATAATTTTAAAATAAAAGAGGGTTGATTTAGATTGGATATAAGGAAGGAATTACTTACTACAAGAAGGTTGAAACACTGGCACAGGTTGCCCAGAGAAGTTGTGGTTGTCCTATCCCTGGAGTTATTCAAGGTCTGGTTGGATAGAACTTTGAGCATCCTGATTTAGTGAAAGATGACGCCACCCGTTGTATGAGAGCTGGACTAGATGAACTTTAAAGGTCCTTTCCAACTGAAATTAGTCTATGATTCTATGAAACCCTAGCACAATTACTCAATAAAAATATATTTTTTCAGATAAACACGAACAGCATTTTTATGTAGTGGGTTATAACAAAAAAATTACTAGATCACAGGAACATTGAGAACTGCTCATGTCATGTTGCAGATTAGGGAGGTGATTGTTTAGGAATGTGCTTAAAACACCTCTCTAGTCTTTCTGCTGCATGAATCCCTCCCACAGAGGTGCTATCTTGGCACTGAAAAAAGCAGAATGAACATCACAGCATACTTCAGAAAGAACTCAGTTCATTGAGATTACAAATATTACAGCTGTGCATGGCCAAAGAGGCACAGTAGATGGTGAATACCAATTGTTAAACCTCACTGGTTACTTTAATTGCCCCTTTCCACCAATTTGAGACGTTGCATTTGTAGGAAAGCTGTCACTCAAGTTCTCTGAACCTACAGTTCTGCCTGAAAAGAAAAAGAAGAATAGAAAGTGGACAGTAAAAAAGGAAAACAAACTTCCACAGGCTCATGACAATCTTGTAAGCAGGAATGTAAAGGGAAGTGAGAAGTGGAGGGGGAGTTTTTGAATCTCTTTCAGATTCAAGATTTTACTTGAAAGCTTCAACAACAGCTGTGAGTGTTTTACGAGAGACGGGATCCTCAGCAGCAAAGTTACAGCATGATGGACTCTGACATTTTGTAAAACCGTAAAATGTGTCAGTAGCTTTAACAAGCAGGAATGCTTTGACCTCCTGAGGTTCCTGTCCAATTTAGCCATAGCAACTGTTGGACTCACACAATTAATGGTTACATTCAGTCAAGGGAGGGAGTGAAAAGGGTGACAGGCAATGTACCCTTAAACCCAAGAAAGCGTTTCTTTTTTCCTCTGTTCTAGCTCCGTGACCAGAGAGCATCCCATCCCCTACTCCCTTGCTTCTTTACTGTGTGTTAGATATTTTCATAGCTCTAATTTTCTCTGGGTATCTATATTTGCTGACCTCTTACCCTGTAAATGTACATTAATGGGATAATGCCAAGAAAATGTGATCCTTTGACTAAAAAATCATAAGGTTTTTTTACGGACATTTTATTTTATATTTGCTATTTCTTACAAAGGCTTCATATTAGCCTGGCTGGTTTCTTACTTCTTCTATTTTGAGCATAATCCTACCGATGTCTGTAATTTACAGATCATGGCTTTTCTACAGAGCAAAAAATATCCTCTCTGAAACACTGCACATCCAAAAAACAAAAGCAGATGCATGAAGAACTTAATCCGTGCTTGGAAGACGAGTCTTGCTAGCTATTCGTAGAGAAGTGTTGGTTTAAGAGACCACTGCAGTGTGCAGGCATTTCCTCACATTCCTAAAAAGCAGATGAGATGTTGTAAACCAAAAGAATACCCTTTTCTTGTCTTCTTTTTTTTTTTGGTACATTTCCACATGTAGAGAAGAGAAAAGGAAAGCACACTCCATAAAACTTGAAGGACAGAAGTTTTTAGAAAGACCCTGTTGGTCAAACAGCAATGTGTGTTGGCAAGGTAGGTCCAACCTCTGTGGTAGAATGGAGCTTCACCCATGTTTAACTACATTACAAGAAAATTCAGATCTCATTCAGGGATCAAGCACAGATTTACCAGCAAGGTCTTCTGCTGCCACGACCTAATGTCATACATTTGTTACAAATTTGTCTCATTTACAAGAATGATTATTATTCATGTATTCCAACTCCAGCGTACTCCTAGTACATATTTCTTCCTGAGATTTTGTAGATTTTAACAGAGAAATTCAGCTGTGGAACTCCTTTGATTGGAATGTTATATAATGAAAGATACTAAAAACTGACAAGGGATAAATAGAAGACCGGACAAGTTTGCAAGAGAAAAATCCATCAATTCCATTCGGTAAATGCATGGAACACATTCCCATCTCAAAAAGGATTTTTTTTTTGTCCTCAGTTGATGAATGGCTAGGAGAGAGATTAGATGTGTAATCATACATGATTGCTGTGGCATTGTACTTTTTCATTGGCATCCAGTTTTCACTGCTGCTGGAGACAGTAGAAGAAAATTTTTGACTCGTAGGTGTCTTACATTTTTACATTCTTAGAGATCCTTAAGTGAGTTCCTTCAAAAATGTCTTTTTCCTTTCCCTAAATATGGTCTGGGGACACATAGAGAGTGGAGATGCCCCAGAGATTTCTTCAGGTGTTATGACAGGGAAGAAGACTTGTATGGGGAAAATTAACAATAGGAATAAGTAAGATTAAAGATACATGACAAGTCTGGGAAATGTGTACAAGACTTGACAACAGAGATGTAAATGAGGGCACATTAGACCCTGCAGCTGAGCATGAAGTCTAGGAAAAAAAGGAAATCCATCAAATGTCAAATGTCAGGCTTGTACTTCCAGACTTGTTTAAATTACTTGTTCCAAAACCACTCACAGATATATAGCTTCTTCGTAGCTCAGTGAGACAGATTGGAAAGTCATAGATGCTTGGAGAATGGAACTGTATCTCCCTGTGTTTTCATACAGAAGCTAACAATAGGGAACAATTTCTTGATGTGAACAATTCCTAGTACGCATATTATTATGTCGTTTTGACATGTTCTCCTGTCGTCAGATATTTTTGTCTCAGAAAATCTGGACCTTAGCACTTTGCATATCCCACACTTCAAGATAACAGAAACAAAATGATCATTTAACAAATGCCACTTCCTCTTTCACCACAACAAGGATCCTAAATTTTGAATCTCCATCTCTGCACAGAAGAATGTGACTCTTGGGGCCAGATTAATTTCCTTCAAATATAGATAGGTGATAATTAGAGGTGAGGTTGACTCCAGCATTTATTCAGTTACTGCAAGAAAATGGATTTCTTGTAACTTCAGAAAACAAAAACACTTTCCTGCCAGTGTTCATATCAATTCTGTTTTCTCGGAATAAATATGGGAGAAAATAATTCTTTTATTTTTGTTCCTTTCTCTTCACTCATGAAATCTTTCCACTGTCACGGAGTAATGCTTTTTAATTTTCTGTAAACTTGTATAAATATTACATGAATAAAAATCCAGAATGACACCTGAAATCCTTGTATTTTGTCAATTTCTGTGCAACTCCCCAAAAATATATGTCATTCTTCCGAGAGTCAGCAAGATATTTCAAAAGATAATATATAATTATAATGATATCTGAAAATTATGAGTCTTTTTTAAAAATATGCTATGCTTTTTCAATATATGAATTGATATGTATTTTTTTACAAGTTCATGCTCTTCCATAAAAGCAAGCTGCGGAAATGTATTTGAGCTAATAATTTACAATATAGTTTATTTTTGTAGCAGTTCCCATACAAGGTGTATAAAAAGCAAACCTAGGAGTTAAGCTATACTCTTTTCAACACCATTGCAATCGAATTAAGTATCGCAGTGCTCATCTTGCAGAGGGAGAAATTAGGTCACGAAGATACAAAGGCTCTATTCTGGGATATAAATTACTCGGTGTCACACACCTTCCACAATCTCTCTAAATTAAGTATTTAAAGCTCTGAGATTTCTGTATTGACTAGCATAGGGACTTGGCTGAAATTTAGAGGGTCTGAAAATATCCCATAATACTTCCTCAAAGTCGTGGGAGGCATCAGAGATAATATTCTGAGTGACACAAATATGCCATGAATTTTGTATTGTAAGCTTACTTTTATACTTGTTCCAGGTTATTATTAAGTCCATAGAAATAATTTTTTTTTTGACACTTCTACCTACTTTTTTTTTTCCTGATACGTCTTTTCCTACAACACTCATGGTGTTGTGCCTCTCTTGTGTCCCTTTCACAGATAGCAGAAGTACCTGCAGGTCCCAGGCATGGAATTTTTCCATCCAGGCTTGCAAAGAAAAAAAAAGAAAGAAAGAAAGATATAATTAGCTTTGTAATGTTCTTCCTTTCATCTGCGACTCACCTCACCTACCTTTAACCATATAAAAATTAGTCATTTAATTAAAGTAGTCACCTATATTTCCTCTCTAATGAAAGAAGAGAATAAGGTCTCTTCAGAGAATGATTCATCAAACATGTTTTAAATATCTATTTTAGGAAAAGATGAATTCCTCTCTGGTGATACCTTGCTCTTTGCCATGGCTGTGGAGACAGTTTAAATAATGGACTATGACTAGAAACACATCGCTTTAACTGGTTAGAATTAGACAAGATCAATGTTAGTTACATTTTTTTTAGAATATTTTCTTCATTGTGCTAATTGCTCTATGAGCATAGAAAAATCAAGCTATCATTTAACCCTTACTAACAACTAAACACATTGTTTGCATGCTGTGCTCATGTATGTCATTTAAGAGTAGACCAATTTTGTATTTTGAATTTCAAAGACACATACAAAATGCTGTAATACTGTCAACTAATGTTTAAAAGAAAGAGACTTTTTCTTTTCTCACTCTTCATCAATGGAAAGCGAAGTAATTGTCAAAGTGGAAAAAAAGATTATTTTTTTCCTCATCTTAACTTATTTTGTTCTTTAAAATCCTGCTTTCTCTCAGATTCTTAGCGATTGAAGACCACAGGTTTAACTTGCTCTTCCACAAAACTGTGTAATGTTATTAATAAAAGAGAAGTCTCTGTTTTGATTACCAGGAACATACTGACATTTGGAGTCAACTATTCAGGTCTGTCACTCACTTTTATACATATCCACAAACTGCAACATTTCAGAGAAAAAATAGGTTGCAGACTGTGAGAACAATAGGGAGTAAAAGAGATAACACTTTCATGAGAGGCTTTAATTAATGTTAAGCCAATGCTGGCCTGTAGAAAATGTCAAGTTTCACTGGATAAATCAAGACTGCTTCTTGGTTTTGCAACACATTATGTTCTGTGTTCAATAAGATGCCAGGTTGCTTATTTTGCCTGTCATTTATGTGCAGCGTTTTTCATGTGGTCTTGGAATAAGGTGCCAAAGTTGTCTCGTTCCCTGACTTTATTCTACGATTAATAATGCATTACCCTAGCAAAATATTTGCTCCTGCTATTACTCTTGAGGTTATGAAATTAAATATATATAACTGAAAAATACAGTAAGTATATAAGAAATAAATCTTTCACTGATCTTCCATTCCCCATTTCATTAAGGTAGCTCTTTCAGTTATAAGACCAGCTCTTGATTTTCAGAACATACATACAAAAAGACTTCATTAAACTTGCTTAACTCTAGTTTTCCTGCCTTTGTGAGCTTGAAAGCCAATCACTGCATAAACCTAATACCTATTCACCACTGTGATAAACCCACATTACAACAGAACAACTCCACTGGTTTCAACACTTCATTGCACGAATCAGAAGCTTCATATTATTAACAATATTTTAATTTTATCTTAAATATTTTAACATAAATTATACATACAAGCATATAGAGGTTCTGAATATTTTTTTCAGGAGAGAGAGACTAGGGAATGTAATTTTGACCCTAGTTGGGGGCCCGAGGCTTCTCCATGCTGAGTCTTGCTAGTGGATCTCCAGGGGTATGATGAAACACTTCTGGTTTCTGTTCCTTGTGTTCTTGTAAACTCTTACAATTTGAGGGTTTTTTTTGTTTTTTTCCTCTTTCTCGTTTCGTAGTTCTGTTTTCCTCCAGATCTTTTCTTCCTGTATTCCTTGATGTTTCCTTGGGACCTCCAATTATGGAGCAGCTGCAGAGGAGCCGGGCAACACTGGTTATAGGTGCTGAGAGAGAATTGCTCAGGCAAATCTGAAACAGTGTTCTCTGTCTGATTTTTTCACCTTCTGAAACATTCCTGGTGTATTATGGGATGAGTGTTTGGCCCCTTAAGCACTCCCACTCCTGTTGTCTACCAAAAACCTGTCAGCTTGGGACATTAAGGCTTTGCATGTTCCAGCTATTGGGAAAGTTGTGGAAGTATCTGATATCTCAGTTCATCATCTAGTAACAAAATTTTAGCTTAATAATAAGACAGAGCGGTTTGCAATAGATCCCAAATAATTATTGTCTCTTTTAACTAACAAAAATGAAAAAAGTTTCAGGCCCAAGTAGAATTTGTATTCTGTTCAATTTATGTAATTTATTTCTAATTTATGTTCTAAAAACCTTACTGTTTTTATTTTCTAAGCAAGAAATTGCATTTGGAAACTAAGAAGTGAAATACTTTAAAAAAATTGGATATTTTGCTTTTCTATTTTATTATTTTTCCTATTCTAAATCTTTGAAAAATTAGACCCATGGTTTTTTGGCCTTATTTCAAGTGTAAGAAAAGAAGCGATAAATATTTATGAAAAATACCTATTTCTATTATTTCCACCTTAAATTTCTCCTCTGTGATAATCAAATTCTATGGTCTTGTAAAAGTCATATTATTAACAGTTATACTAATCAATATATCAAATATTATCAATTTGGATGGAATTATCTGAATTCCTACTCTGTTTACACCTTTCTATATCAAATATGTTTGCCCTGATCACTTTCTTCCCAGACATTTATTCCTGGCTAGTTTTGAAGACAGAAGTCTGGGCTGGATGACTTGCTGCTCTGACCAGTTAAGCTCATCTTCTTATTCAGCTATTATCTAGCATTAATGAGCATGGATGACAAGAAGGCTTGGGTTGAGTGTACAGATACCTTTGTAATGGTCAGAAGACAATCAGGGAGATAATTAGATTGTAACAGCAATACATAATTAATGTAATATAACAGGATAGATCTCAATCTATTGCACCAGTGATAAATCCAAAGTAACCCTATTAACGTCAGGGACAGTTGCTTGCATATGTTGTACATTGATTTAACTGAAGTTTGATTCAGTCTCATTAAGTGAGGCATTTTTTTACTTGTATCGTTTCTAAGGGCAGACTGTGGATGATTAGCCTCAGCTTGACTGCCATTATATATTAACTCTTCTAAAACATGTGAATTAAGCTCTGACCAGATGCCAGAGATTCCCTCATTGGAAGTACATGCCATCCCCATGCCTTGAAGATGACAGATTCCATTGAATCTTTATTACCAGCTGTGGGCAAGTCAGTATCTTAGAAGAGATCCTAATCAAAATGTTTTATGTAACTGCATTCAGATTTGTTTTTCTCATTTTGTTTTTCTATGAACAACATGGAATGTTTAACTGAAAAGAGGAATAGTTTTTAATGGAAAAAGTCAAAGCTGTGCTCTGGAATAATGTATTAATATGATTTATACTGGACAAGCATTCCATAATGTGTACTACGAGAAACTGCTGTGGAAAAAGAGAGGCTCCATGACTGAGATGAGTCCTCCTATGATGCCAGTCTTTCATGTGACAACAGGGAGAACCCAGACACCCAGTTTAGCTTTAACAACCAGCTTTTCAAAATGCATGTTAGGTAAGATGACTTCCAGCTGCCATGTGGTATCTAGAGAGTCAATCTGTATAACCAGATGAATCACTTTGTGAATGGCCATTTCTTTCAAGGAATTCAGACTTACTGGGTTAGATGCAGCTTGTCTGAGTTTAGTCTCTTTAGGCAGTGTCTGTATGGGTGGACTCAACAATGTGCTTGCTGGTGAAAGCAAGCAGAAGAGTCAGTAATTTATCTCAGGTTTCAAAAGAGGGTGACTGCATGCAAACAAAGTCTGGGATATAGATCCTTACTGTTCTTGCTGCCAAAGCCTGCCTCATCTCAAATTTTTGTTAGAGTGCTAGTTAGGCTTCATTATTATGTAAATAACTTACTGCATTTTCTTCAGTACTGTACTGCACTCTATGATGGAATTACTATTTTAGTGACCATTCCAGATGTAAACCAAATGATGACAGTTTCTTGACACTTAAAGTGATTCAAAGACCAGCTAAGTGAGCAGAGAAACTCTTTTGATTTCTTTCAGTTCAAAACAGGCCCTTGAATCATGCTGCACATTAATAACACTCAGTGATTCGTCTCAATATCAGATTCAAAGAGAACAGGAAATTCTGCCCGTCCTCATAGAGTGGTTAAAGAGGTGAATTTCTGCATGTCTGCTAGACATCTGGATACTACAAAGGTGAGGATCAAGGAAAAGTCCAAACAGAGTTGACAACTTCGATGGTGTGAGACAAATAAATCCAGGCGTGCACATTACCTAAAGGAGAAGAAACTATGATGTTAAAGGAATTATGTGTGTCCTAATCTGTCAATGTACAAAATGAAGCAATGCTTTTGAGCAAAAAGTATCTTGAGATTGGAATATTAAGGACTATATGATAATGCAATCACAGAAGTACAAAAATTAGAAATGAATGAGACTTTACAGGATAACTTCATTTCAAATCACTTATTTTTCCAGTTCCATGGATAAGTCTTAAGTTCAGGATTTTACTTTTAATTGAAATGTTGTGATTCCTTAGTACCTGGGATTTTGTCAGTTTTCAACTGTTTCAATAAGCTTCTTTTCTCTATTTGATCTTGAAACAGGAGAGTCTTTAGAAACTGTGCTACTGTGGAAGGTGTCACTGGCTTCATGGTGTAGTTCTATCCTAGACATTTGTGTCCTTGAACGTGGAATGATAGAATCATTTAAGTTGGAAAAGACCTTTAAGATCTTCAAGACCAACGGTAAACCTAGCCAAGCCACAATCAAACCATGTCTGTAAGCACCACATCTACACATCTTCTAAATACCTCCAGTGATGGTGACTCCACCATTTCCCTGGGCAGCTTGTTCCAATACTTAAAAAACATTTTCAGCAAATAAATTTTTCCTAACAGTATCACAGTATCACAGTATCATAAGGTTGGAAAGGACCTCTGAGATCATCAAGTCCAACCTATAACCTAACACTAACACCAACCATCATCTAAACCATGGCACTCAGTGCCTCATCCAGTCTCCCTTTAAACACCTCCAGGGTCGGTGACTCCACCACCTCCCTGGGCAGCCCATTCCAATGGCCAATCACCCTTTCAGTGAAGAATTTTTTCCTCACATCAAGTCTAAACTTTCCCTGACGAAGCTTAAGTCCATGCCCTCTGGTTCTGCCACTGGTCACCTGAGAGAAGAGACCAACCCCTGCCCGACTACAACCTCCTTTTAGGTAGTTGTAGAGAGCAATGAGGTCTCCCCTGAGCCTCCTCTTCTCCAGGCTAAACAGCCCCAACTCCCTCAGTCGCTCCTCATAAGGCTTGTGCTCCAGCCCCTTCACCATCTTCGTTGCCCTCCTCTGAACACATTCCAGTATCCTAACATCTTTCCCATACTGAGGGGCCCAGAACTGGACACAATATTCAAGGTGAGGCCTGACCAGTGCCGAGTACAGGGGGACAATAACTTCTCTGGTCCTGCTTACTACACTATTCCTGATGCAGGCCAGGATTCCATTGGCCTTCTTGGCCACCTGGGCACACTCCTGGCTCATGTTGAGCTTCCTGTCCACCAGCACTCCCAGGTCCTTTTCTACCTGACTACTCTCCAGCCACTCTGTCCCCAGTCTGTAGCTCTGCATGGGATTGTTGTGTCCAAAATGAAGTACCCGACATTTGGACTTATTAAACATCATCCCATTAGAATCGGCCCAGCTCTCCAATCTGTCCAGGTCCCTCTGTAGGGCCATCCTACCCTCTAGCAGATCAACTCTTCCTCCCAGCTTGGTATCATCTGAAAATTTGCTGATGATGGACTCAATCCACTCATCCAAATCGTCAATAAAGATATTAAACAGGACGAGATCCAATACCAATCCCTGGGGGACACCACTGGTGACCGGCCGCCAACTGGATGAAACACCATTCACCATCACTCTTTGGGCTCGGCCATCCAGCCAATTCCTAACCCAGCACAAAGTGCTCCCATCTAGGCCACGAGCTGCCAGCTTCCCTAGGAGTCTACTGTGGGGGACCGTGTCAAAGGCCTTACTGAAGTCCAAGTATACCACATCCACAGCCTTCCTCTCATCCACCAGGCGAGTCACATGATCGTAAAAGGAGATCAGGTTGGTCAGGCAGGACCTACCCCTCCTAAATCCATGCTGGCTGGGCCTAATTTCTTGACCGTTCTGCAGGTGGTGCATGATTTCACCCAGGATTATCTTCTCCATGATTTTACCTGGGACCGAGGTCAGGCTGACAGGTCTGTAATTACCTGGATCATCCTTACGGCCCTTCTTGTGGATGGGCAACAACTAACATTTAGTTAAAACTTCCCTGGTTCAACTTGAGCCCTTTTCCTCTTGTCCCAACAGTTGCTCCTTAGGAGAAGAGACCAATACCCATGTCAACACAACCTTCTCTCAGGTAGCTGTAGAGACAAGGTCTCTCCTCAGGCTCCTTTATTTCAGACTAAACAATTTCAGTTCCTTCAGCTGTGTCTCATGAGGCTTTTGCTGCAGACCGTTCACCAGCTTTGTTGCCCATCCCTGGACTAGCTGCAGCACCTCAGTGTCTTCCTTGCAGAGCGGAGCATAAAACTGAACACACTATTCAAGATGCAACCTCATCAGTGCTGAGTACCAGCAGATTATCCCTTCCCTCCTGCTGCTGGCCACACTATTTCTGACACAAGCCAAGATGCTGTTGATCTTCTTGGCTGCCTCAGCACACTGCTGGCTCATATTCAGCACTCTGTCCACCAGCACCTCCAGGTCCTTTTCTGCTGGGAAACCTTCCACCCACTGTTTCCTATGTCCTATAGTGTTGTATGAGATTGTTGTGGCACGAGTGCATGACCCAACACTGGGCCTTGCTGAACCCTATACAGTTGGCCTCAGCCCATCAAACCAGCCTGTTAAGATCCCTCTGCAGAGCCTTGCTTCGCCCAAGCAGATCAACACTTCCTTCTAACTTGGTGTCACCTGCAAACTTACTGAGGGAGCACTCAGTCCTCCTGTCTGGTTAATAGAGAAAGATATTAAACAGAACCAGCACCAACACCAAACCTTGGGGAAAATCTCTTGTGATCAATCATCAATTTGAATCTAAAATATTTCCACATTTCCATTAGTTATATAATATTAGTGTTTTGCCATTTATATCCTTTATGCAAGCTCTGTCGTATTTATTTAGGTTGTTTACTTGACTCACGAAGATGACAAAACATATTTCTTCTTTTTATTTTTCTTCTCTCTGATTTTATATTTCTTCATATTCTACTTTGTTTATACTTTTTTTTTCTTTTAGGCTTTTTCCCTTTCTCTTTTTCCCACTTCTGTTTTAGATGAAAATCAAAATTGTATGTCTTCATTTTTAGCAAGCAGATGATTTTTTTGTTCCTGTTTTCTTAACTCACCCTCCAGATTTCTATTGCTATTACTTCCAGCACCTTGCCAGCTGTTTGAGAATGGTGTCTACTTGTATTTATATCTTATGCATTATGACAAATCACAAGCAATGCTTGGTTTCTCCAGAGAAACTTCACTCTTGAATCTCTTACAAAATCTGCAGGCATGCAGAAGACAAAAATGAAGTTTCCCTTTATTATTTAAGTGTGACAATCATCTTCACTCTTTTACCTATGAAGTCACACACTGAGAATTTTCTTTACCTTTAGAAAAATGACATCATTTCCAACATCCGTTTGAGAAATACATGGAAATTTAAATGTCTATACTGATGTTCTTAGTTTGCTATCAATAATGTAAAGGTGAACCACCCCACTGATCCCAAACACTGCCTTCTTAACACCTGTGTGAGAGGCTACTTCAAAAGTAAGGTCAGCTTTCTGTTATCAGATGTAGTTATTAGTTCCCATTTCTCAGCCAGAATATTTATTGGACTAAATATTCATTGAAGGTATTTTGACGTACTAATTTTACCCTGGTTTAGCAGGATTGCATAAGACCTATAAGGTATCTGTAAAATGAGGACTCCAGACATTTGACTACTGAGTGGATTCACATATAAAATAATCTTGTCCTATTTCTCTTTTGCTATGAACCTAAAATATTTTATCTGTTTGAAGTGTAGTTTAAAAAATACAGAAGACATCAAGTTAATTAAAAATGTAAGGCTGTAGATTATCTGTCTTGCTCTCATTAACTAGACTGTGGGAAAATTTTGAAACAGCAAAAAAGAAATATTTATTATTATTTTATCATGTCTTTGGCAAAATCTGGAGGAGTTCAGACTTCAAGCCAAGCACTGCACCTTTGTAATCCCTCTCCCATGTTGATCTGCTCCACATTGTTGCTTCCAAATAGGCTGATAAATCCACAATTGTTATTATAGGTCATGTAATACAGGTTAAACTTATGTTTACAGTCTAATAATTTTCTTGTGTCTTTAAATGAGCTGTGAAGTAGTTTTGTAATGCAGATTATCTTTTTATTTGCCAATAAAAGCAATGAAGGAAAGCAACAAAATCTCCTTGTTTTCTTATCACTAAAGACAATCTAGCTGCCGTATTGCATTGGTTTTGAGCAGCCAGAACAACTATGTGGTTGCAACCTTGAAGGAATTACAAGCACCAGAGAAGCATGCAACTGATCTAAACAGGTCAGGAAAAGGTAGCTGAGACAAATTTCAAGATTTAGACAGTCTGGATATTGTCATAGCCTAAAGCAGGGAAGGTACCTGTAAACTATCTCTCTTCTGTTCTGATCTTGAGGACAACCAGAATTAAAATTTCCTCAATACATTAGTCATCTTGCTACACTAGATGTTATGAACCAGATGACCGCTGAAATTTCCTGGTTGGTGATCCAGAAATCCTATTTGGCCATATTTCCTCCACTCTTTATGCCACTATAGATGCAAAAGAAGAAAAGCATGAAAAGATAAGAAATTTTAAAGCTGGAAATATAAAAGTAGAAACTTGAACACAGTTTGTACACATTGTAGCATGCAAAGATAGAGCAAGTAGGCTGTTCTGTCTGGATGCAGGTCCTAGTTCAGGTTTGATTTGTTGCCTTTGATTTCTTGTGAATTTGCTCTGACATGCAAGAGATCACTCGAGATAGGGTTTTTACTGAGTTTGTGTCAACAGCACCCTGGAACTCCAGCAGTGGGCCAGGACCTCATTATGAGAACTGCTGTACAAACATAACGACAAACAGGTTTATGTCATCTTACATTCAAATCAAACAAGATAATTGATTGGTGAGTTGTAGCTCAGCCAAAATTTATGGATGAGTTGTTTTTTTTTTATTATTATGTTCAGCTAATGTTCATAAATACATGTATGGTATCAGATTTACTATTTCAGTCTAATCAAATAGAAATATAGAGGTATTGAGGACATGAACTTTTTCATATTTATTTCTTACGTTTTCCTTGTTTACATTTCATACAGAATCTAAATCTGGAATTATTATATATTTAAATACTATCACAATTGTTCTTTGGACCTCAGCAGTATTTGAAAAGAGCTAATCAAATAATCATTTGCAAGTGTTTATGAGTTAGGATGTATTTTCTCTGTAAATTTTGCAACCACACTTAGTATCATTTGGAAATGCTATAGTTTGCAAATAATTTTATGCTGGATTTTTTTCTTCATGAAAGAAGAAAGCTCAAAAAAAGCATTTCATTATTACTTCAATAATCCACAATCAGCAAAGCTTTCCTGTATCTTGATTGTTGATAGATACTGATGAAATAGGAAGAGACAAAGTTTGCCATGTGGAGACCCACACAGACACAAGTCACCACAGCTAAGCAGCATGTCCATGTAAATTTAAGTTTCAGACCGAAAAGGCAGAGTAGGGAGGAGGAGAATCAACACCTATTAAATTTGGACAGGGAAGAAAGAGTGGCCTTTTCTGAATGACAGACAAGGTTATGTGGTTGAACAATAATTTGAAGGCTTGAATTATTCATGACCAGTTCAAGGTAAAAGGGTTTAACCTGGTGATATCATCATCTTGTGGTATTCCACTAAGGCAAAACCCGCCATTCTTATTACTGACTGTTTTTATTTTACTAGGTTCTTGTCTTATGCATGAAAATAGAGGAGGAAATGAGAATGACTGCTAATTACTAGAGACAAATATGTGTGTGTGTATATATTGTTTCCAGTACAAGGTACTGTTGAAAATGAAAAAACATCTTGTTCGAAGTTGCCAAAGCAGTCTGACTGCAGAAATTCAGGCTTCTCTTCGATCATGCTTTACTCATCAGAGCTATCATTCTTCTGCATAACTCTTAAACCAAGAGGGTGGCGATGGATGTACCGTGGACATTCCAGCCTTTATTTGAAAATAAAGATTGTTTTAAAAATATTTGTATTTGTTTGCAGACAAAGAATACAAACACCATCAAAATATCATATGTCCTACCAACCACTACAGCTTCCACAGTGTTCATTGGTTGTGATGAATAGTTTATTGACTGTCCAAAATCATCACATAGTTAATTACTATAGTAGCCTACACATGCACATGCAGATAATAATATAGTTTGCAGAGCACAGCCCTGGTCAAGATTTACATTTTTCTGTTATCATCAAACAATTTATTGATGAATTAATTTAATTCAGGATTATATTCATTCACTCCCCATTGCAGTTAAACAGACCTGAAAGAACGTATTAACTGTAGATCAAGCTATGGAATGGGAGTCTTAAGCAAAACTTTTATGTTCCTTACCAAATCTCCCTCCTGCTAACCTGAAGTGCATTTGAGCTGCATTTTCTGCTAGGAAATCCATTACTAATTATATCCTTCCTATAATTCACAGTATTCTGCATTACTAATATCACAGGAATAACTGATATCTGTGAAGCAGGGAAAAGCTTTAGGATATGTCAAGTTCTGTATTTTAGATCCTTTAGTTTGAACTTCTGATCACAGTGGAACTCCAGGAGTATTTTTGGTGCCTCAAGGAGTGGTGCCAAGTGCGTATTTTGTGATCCTCGGTCAGTGACAATTTTCAGCAGTCATCCACCCTAATTTCCTTTCATCTGTTTTATTAAGACTAATCTTTCATACACCCACCTTTAAGATCCTATTTTAATTTAGTCACACAAGCCACTGGCTTCCTGATTTTACTTTCACAGGCCTGTAGCTTCTATGACTTTTAACCATCTCATAACACTATAGAATCATAGAATCACAGAATGGTTTGAGTTGGAAGGGACATTTAAAGTTCATCTCGATCTACCTACCTTGCCATGGGCAGGGAGACCTTCCATGGGATCATTTTGCTCAAGGCCCCATACAAACTTCCCTTGAACACTTCCAGTGATTGGGCATCCATGACTTCTCTGGACAATCTGTTCCAGTACCTCAACATCCCCACAGTAAAAAATTTCTTCTTAATATTTAATCTAAATCTACTCTCTTTCAGCTTAGAATAATTCCCCCTCACGCTATCACTACACTACCTGATAAAGAGCCTGTTCCTAGCTTTTTGGTTTGCTGCCTTTTAAGTACTGGAAGACTGCTCCAAGGTTTCCCCAGAGTATTCTCTTCTCCAGGCTGAAAGCTCCCAATTCTCCTAGCCTGTTCTCATATGGGAGGTGCTCCAGCTAACTGGTCAAATTTGTGGTCCTCCTCCGGACTCACTTTAACAGATTTGTGTCCTTCCTGTGCTGAGGACTCCAGATCCGAATGCAGGACTCCAGGTAACTGAGTCACTGGTATCATCCCCACTGCTTTTTATGTTCTGTTCAGAGGTTTTCCATTTCTCTGCACATCACGTATAACTAAGGTAGAGTTTTTTCAGTTACAGGAAGGCTGTGGTTACTTTTCTTAAGTGCTTCACCCACTTAGTGACATGCCCTGTGGGGATTTCAGAGTAATTACCTGTAGTAATTAATCAGCACTTCTCAGTGCTTATAAGTCTTCTTCCTAATGATAGTTACCAGCCCACCATTCAACTGCGTGCAGTCAAGCTCTATAGTAGCTAGGGAATAGCTACCTGTCCTGTACTTCTTCAATGCCCTTGACACTGTCAGCCTGTGTTTTCAGACAGACCTATAGGACAAGGGGAAGCAAGGTGGCAGGGTGTAGTGTGGAAGGAAAATTATGCATACAAATTTAACCAGAAATCCTTGGTTTATGTGTGGTGGGCCTAAATTTTCTTACAGCTTTGAAACATCCAAGTGATTTAGAGTAGCATGTTATGATCAGATCAACACCTCTTCAGTGTTATTTACAGGCTCTATTTATGCAGAAAAAAAAATACTTTAGGGATATAATTCCATTTCTTCCTCAGAATTGCCAACACAAGCAAGTAGAAAATCTAATATTGTCCTGACTTGCAAGATCCTTCTTGAGTGTACAAAGTAACTCATATGAAGTAAACCAGTTTGTAACTAACTGATCTTTCTCATCAAAGCAATTGAGGAATCCATGCTTCAAACTGAGCAGAAATTGAACATCATGTGAGAAATCTCAAAGTCACCAACATACTCTGGGCCTTACCTCCCAGGAAGATAAATGCTGCTCAATACAAAAGTAATATCCCTCTGGGAACACAGTATGTAGGAGAAATCCTTTCTGAATGCAGAATGCCAAAATACAGTAAATACTGCAAGCAATGGACTGTCATAAGAAGGAACATTCTTTTCCAGCTTTCGCTTGGGACTAGGCTTAGAAATAACTGGCCTATTTTCTACTCTCTTCATCCAAAGATGCTTTCGCAGTTTTTACTCTTTCATCATCTCCTTGGGGTATTTTAGCTACTTCTGTGTCATGTAATCCATCACTCAATAAATAATTAATTTAGTCAAGTAAACAGGATCTCTTGGGTTTTAGGGTTTCTGAGTGAGGAGAGATGACAGTTGATGTGTTATTTAAGAATGAAACAGGGAGCAAGAAAAAACAACATGCTTCTTTTTTCTGCTTGTTTTTTTTTTTAATTATTATCCATTATGCAGTGTCCTAAATTCTTTTGTAGTTAAATGTTTCCATTAAGCAGATTAGGTATAATTCCTCTAATATTATTTTAATAAGTAGGGCTGGAAAACTGATCTATTCTGTTTTAATCAATGTGTGTATGAGGCCAGGAGATGATTGAGAGCTAAGTCCAACTCCTTTTATTATATATTGCAACACCATGTGAGCAGGAACAGGTCGTTTCTAAGGAGATATTTTTTCTTATTGCACTGGCAGCCCTAAACTGTACATTTTTCTCACCAGAGTTGCAGAGAACAGCTAGCATTTGAGCAAGTCTGGGAATAAATGAACAACATGTGTCTGAAAGTATGAAGAAGGATGCACTGGTGCGGGTGAGTCTGGAGAGACACACAGACTCTTTGATGGAGCCCCTTGGTAAAGTATATATATATCTGTAGATGTGTAAATAAATCTATATTAAAAAAAATTACTTATCACAGTTGTTTATAGCTCAGAGGAAAGGTTTGTGTTTTCCTCTGCCTTTAAAACTTAAAGCAACAAATGCAACAAAACAGGGTATATATACACACAGAGAATTATACATATATGTATATAAAGTGTGTATTTATAAATATGTGCATCTTTGCACATATGTAAGTGTGTATGTACATACGTATGAATACATACATAGAAGCATGTATAGAGGTTTATATTTGAATGGAATGGGCATAGTGTTTTCTTCTTCAACCATAAATCCCGTTGCTGAAATTAGTCTTTAAATTCTAGAGAAAGGTCCGTATAATCTTCTACCTAATTTGCTGAATGAATAACAGGAGCTTTTCACTAGAAGCATATGTCACAGCCATTCCCACATGTGGACTACTCACATGTTTTCTTTTCTTTTTCCTTCTGTTCAGTCTCAATTTAGATCTAATGATTATATGCTATTTATTGTTTCATACCTGACTCCTCTAAATAAAAAAAAAAATAATTTAAAATTTGGTATTACCCATATGAAACCTCAGAATTCATTTACCTTTAATACCTGGAATAGCTTAGATTGAGAGGAACATTTCCAAACTCTCTCCAAAATTATCTTAATTCGTATGAGTTTTGATAGATTTCATATGCAAAATTTCCAGAAAATCTGGCAGCCAAGGAATATTGCATTTTCATTACATTCCCTGTGAAACAGATGCTTTAAGTGAAGATTTGCAGATGTGAAATTTATAGGTCATTATTGACATTTTTGTTTTAATTTATAATCTTTCGACTTTACAAGCAAGCCATAAATTTTCTGACATTTCACCTGGAACAGAATAAATACAGTTGAATATTTTAGAACAGTTCTGAGAAAGTTCAGTTCCTATTGGAAATTTTCTCAGTCCTTTTGAAAACCAAACTGTAATTGCAGAGCAGAGTTAAAGTTTAGGGGAAAGCACTACATCCGCAGTCAATTGAGGAAGTGGTAGCCAGCTTGGCAGGCAAATGAGGCAGGTCAAAGTGGACAAGAAACCTCCAGATGAACAAAAGAGGGCTGAAAGGGGTCCACTTGAAGCATATGCACATAAGGAAATGCCTGCAGGATAGCATTACTGGGAAACGTACTCATATATTTCTTGGAAATCAGCACAGCTGGGTGTGTCTCTGCAGGACCTGTATACTGTTGCTTTCTGTGTTGAAAACAAGCAGGAGGAAACAAGACATTTATGTGCAGATGCAGGACTATGATACAGCAATGCAGAGACATAGTTGGGTAGTTCACTTGTCTGGAGTACTGCCAAGGATGGATACAGGCTCCCTAGGAAGTACAGGCCAAGACAGCAAGGAGAGGAAGTTGTCATTGATGGAAGAGTGCTGTGGGAATGTATGGAGCACTGCTTAGTAGCAGAGGATAATCCAGTTCAGAGTTTACAGGTCAGAATCAGATGGCAGTCAGCATAAGTTATGTTGTGGGTGTCTGTTATAAGATGCCCGATCAGGGTTCCTTGTGAAGCTATTCTGAATCACCTTTGAAAGGTCACAGTGTTCAGAGAGGTTCGTGATGACTGGAAGAAAGGAAGACTCCAGTCTTCAAGGACTATCAAGGGAACTAAAGGCAGGTCAGTCTCACCTCAGTCCCTGGGAAAATCCCCAGATAATCCTGGAAACTGTTGCCAGGTGTATGTAGGACAAAATGATTGGGAATAGTCTGTATGGATTTACAGCAGGTAAATCATGCCTGACCAGCCTGGAAGCCTTTTATGGTAAAACAGCTAGATCGGTAAAGTGGGTAAGAGCCATAGATATTTCCTATGTTGAATTTCACAAGACTTTGACACTGCCTTCCATGATATCCTCATAAACAAACCAGTGCAATACAGACTAGAGAAATAGAAGCTGATAAAGACTGGAAAATGGTCAGTGTGATTGGATTAGAAGCTTGTGTCCAGTGGCACAAACTCTGTCTGCAGGCCAGTAACTAGCGGTGTATGCCAAGGGTTGATACTGAGGCCAAACTTCTTAACAACTCTATCTGATGTCCGTATGGAGACCCATATCAAGTGAGGTCCCTCAGTGGTCTGTACTGGGACCAGTACTTTTTAATATTTTCATTAATGATACTGACAACACGATCGAGTGCACCCTCAGCAAGTTGGTGGATGATACCAAGCTGAGTCAGGCAGAGGGCATGCCAGAAGCATTGGATATCAACCAGAAGGACATGGACAAGCTGGAGAAGTGGGCCGGTGTGAATCTCAAAAGGTTCAACAAGACCAAGAGCAAGGTCCTGCACCTGGGTCGGGGCAACCCCCCAGTGTCAATACAGGATGGGAGATGATGTGATCGAAAGCAATCCTGAGGAGAAGGATGGGGGCTGCTGATGAGAAGTTCAACATGATCTGGCAATGTGTGCTTGCTGCCCATGTCAACCCTGTCCTGGGTTGCATCAAAAGCAACATCGGCAGCAGGTCAAGGAAACTTATTCTCTTCTGTTCTGCTCTTGTGAGATCCCACCTGGAATACTGTGTCCAGTTCTGGAATCCCCAACATAAGAAGGATATGGAGCTTTTGGAATGGGTCCAGAGGTGGGCTATGAAGGTGATCAAAGGGCTGGAGCCCCTTTGCTGTGAGGACAGGCTAAGAGAGTTGGGCTTGTTCAGCCTGGAGAAGAGAAGGTTTTGGGGGGACCTCATAATGGCCTTCCAGTACCTGAACGGGTTGCGGGAAAGCTGGGGAGGGACTTTTTACAAGGGTTAGTAGTGATAGGGCAAGGGGGAATAGCTTTAAACTGGAAGGGGGAAGATTTATATTAGACATTAGGAAGAATTTCTTCATGATAAGGGTGGTGAGACACTAGCACAAGTTTCCCAAAGAAGTTGTGGATGCCCCTTCAAAGTTCTTAAGGCTAGGTTGGATGGAGTCTTGAGCAGCCTGGTCTGGTGGGAGGTGTCCCTACCCATGACAGGGAGGCTGGAACCTGGTGGTCTTTAGGGTCTCTTCCTATGAAAATCATTCTATGATTCTATGATTCATTTTGTACCTGGGTGATGGGACAAACTGCATCATCAGCAAATTTACGGAAAATGCAAAACTGGCAGGAGTAGCTGACACACCAGAGGGTTGTTCTGACAGTCAGGGAGGCCCTTGACATGGCAGAATGGAAAAGTGGGTTGATGGGAATCTCCTCAAGCTGAAGAAAAAAAAAGTACAAATTCTTGCATCTGGGGAGTAGTCACCTCCCACGCACTGATGTTTTTGTGAAAAACTTAAAACAGTACAAATTATTGTATTTTTATTATTATTATTATTATTGTTGTCTGTGCTACTTTTTTTCAGTGGATCAGTAAGGGACTAGATTTTATTTTGTTGAGGGCCAGGAGCCTTTCAGGGCAGAAAAAAAGAGATAAAAATACCTATAGAACCTAAGAAGGGGCAATAACAAAAAGTATCTTGGAGGGGGAGAAAGGGGGATGACGAAATAGTTTTGCCTATTCCTAAACTATATAGGATTATGTTTTCCAGACCTATGCTCAGATGTGAGAGAAATATCTTAGGAAGAGGTGAAAGCCTTAGTCCAGTGATCTGATGGAAATGGATGCAAAACCA
The DNA here is from genome assembly GCA_033556795.1 of Tapera naevia. Taxonomy (NCBI): domain Eukaryota; kingdom Metazoa; phylum Chordata; class Aves; order Cuculiformes; family Neomorphidae; genus Tapera; species Tapera naevia. The sequence continues at coordinate 575,119 of JAUMJJ010000482.1, forward strand.
TCTTTACCTCATTATTGAGCTGAATTGTATGAAAAAATATTCAAATAATTTAGAAGGAAGTAAATAAGTTTCTTTTTTTAAATAGTCATTTCTAGAAATTGAATTAAAAAATTGTTAATATGGTATTATAGTTTGCAATTTGGGAGTGAATGTTTTATTCAGCTGTGACTACTGCTGTTAAAACTGCTCTATGATTACAAAACTAAAATAAATATAAATGAAAGGACATGCAGTTATTTTCTTTGTTCTGCACAATAACTGAATGTATTTAATTTTAGGAAAAGATTTTCAACTGGTATAAATTGGCCAAGTTCTGTTGATATCTGTAGAGCTATGCCAGCTTACACTAATTGATGAACTGGCTATTACCTTTTTATCAGAGGTTTTCAGCTTGTTTGAAAGACAACATTTTTGGACAAGTCAAGACAAAAACAGTGCTCCTCATAAAAAAAAAGAATTAAAACACAGGAGCATTGGCATTCTGAGGCTTCATGTCTTCAGCCATATCCTTATAGCTTTGGACTGTGTCAGCTGTCAGTTTATGGACATTAGAACTGTGATGAGAATTTTGAGAAAAAATCTAGATATACTTTTTCATCTTTATGTTAAGTACTATTTAAGAAATTTTATTTAGTAAAAAATAAATCATCTTAAAAGCAGATTCAGGGATAACATGACAATGAAATTTCTGGTATACACTCATATGAGGATTGAAATTGTCTAACTTAAGACATCAGAATTCATACTAGAGTAGCTCTATTTACAAGAACCAATTTTAATGATTATGTACGTTGTTTGGAAGGTGGAAATATTCACTGTTGGATTTCTATTCTATTTTGCTTTTTGATACTATTCAAAAAATAGCTACTTACATGAATAATAAATTGAAGTTTAGGTAGCTCCAAACTTCAGATCCTCAAGTGTAAACTGTCATTAAATATATCTTTTATGTTCTTTTTAGATAATGCCTTTCAATATCACAGATGCCAAGAAAACCTCGTGTCTAAACTAAAACCCAGTGCTCAGCCAAACTGTGCACATACATCTGTTTCTTGCTGAAGCTTGGTAACGTGTTCACGAACACGTTAAAAGATCTTGTTGATGTCAGCAAATACACGTAAGTGTTTCCTAAACTCAAACCTCCATTTCAAATTCAGGCCCCATGTCAGTCAGTCTTTAAAAGCATACACTGAAATATTTTATTTACATTGTTTTAGGTTTTAATTTTCTTGCATCAATCCAAGCTTAAAGTCCATAAGAAATCATAATTGCTTCACTTATGTATATATTCAAATGAGAAGTAAATCATATTTAAGTCGTTTACAAAGTCTCTAATATGCAATACTGATACCAGAACTGAGTGTTCTGATGTATGCTGGCTACAGCCATGGTAATAGTTTTCACAGTTTTGATGTTGTGTGACAAGGTCTCCTAAGTGTTAGGGCTGATGACCACGACCCAGGATCCTCTAGTTCTATCGCTGAATTAAAACCCTGTTCTGGAACAACCTCATCTGCACTGGATATCTACATCTGCATTCATATATTACATGCCATTTAATTCTCATCTGTATGGCAGGCTAACAAGGAGAGACAGGCATTGATCCACTTATCTCTGAACCGAGCTATTATTATTACTGTTGGTAAAAAAAATAGCAAGGAGGAACTAATGAAGTCAGCCCTTATTATACCGCCGCAAGTTTTTCTGCCATCTATCATACTTTGAACTTGCTATAGGGGGAGCACTACCATGTTCTGTCGTTTGGCCATTTCTTTTCTTGAAATACAGACAAATGTAGCTATTTAATCCTGTTCTGTGCCAGTCTTCCTACTTTGGGATATTTTGTTGTAATTATTCAGTACATTTCTTATCTGAAGGAAGGACAGACAACTGGAAATTTATTGTGATTTCATAAAACAGTTCCTCAGATGATGGACAAAATAAATTAAAATAAAAATAAATTAAAATATAAATACAGATGTGGGGGACATGAACTGAAAGAAGATGCAGGGGAATTAAAATCTATGTAAGCAATTGTGACTCCTTGCATCAGTTGCTTATGGCAGATGGCAGCTATAAACACGGAGAACCACGCCACTGAAACAGAATTATTGTTTGGGTTGCTTTCATGCTTGAGATTATTACTATTATTTTTGTCCTTTCCTTGTTCTTCTAATATATGGCCATTAAATAAAATAGCAAAGGGAGGAAAAGAAATTGCTTGTTTCACAATTACATTGGAATGTTGCTTTGATAATTAGTTTGCAGAAGCTGCCATGCGGGTCGATACTCTCTTCTCTGCTGAAGACAGCATTATTGTCTGATTTATGTTTTGACTCATCCCCTTGTCCTCTCATGTTAATCATTTACTGTTGATAGCCATTTAACTAAATGTGTCTGGGGAAATAGGGTGAATAACAGTAATGTGGGAGAGGAGGATTATAACCATTACCCATAAAGCAAAAAAATATTTTATGCATTCAAAAGAAGATAACACTGCTGTTCTCTATCAAGAGAACCTTCTGACCTCTGGAGCACCTCTAGTTTTTCACAGATCACATAAGTATTTAAATATACTTAAATAAATAATACATATGCACACATGAAATTACGTATATTAAAAATATATAATATATATATAAAAATATGTATGCACCTGTGCAATTATAAGTATACACACATACTCCTTCACAACTACCACATTACCTTGGTTTATTGTTTAAGGACTGACAGTACACCATACAAAACATAAATCAAGAGCTATAACAATTTACAACACTCTCAGGTATGCTGACTACGAATTCTCCAATATTGGACTATGTGGTCAGAAAACTGTTATGTGATCTTTTTACAGTCAGATTTTTCTCTGCTCTCTGAGTTTGCTTTGTACCCTCTGGTCTGAAGAGTTCACAGAGGTCATCTGGCATTGATTAATCCTAAACTAAAAAAAAAATATGTTTTTTTTTCTTATGAAAACATTATCATTGGAAAAAAAAAGGGAATTTATTTTGGATTTTGGTTGGTTTTTGATGGCAGTTTTTTATTGTAAAATGTAGAACTGAAAAAGGTCTGTAGATTCTCAGGTGATCTTGCATTACGCCAAGACGCCATATGCTTTGCCACCCCTGAGAATTCAGAAATGATACTCTATGACTGCATGCAGTAAATGTTCAGGAGCTCCACGATTCTGACATATTGTATTTAGTATGTCCTCGAACCAAATGACAGAGTACTCTGAAGAGGTCTGTCTCCCTTCTTACTTTAAGGAAGGAAAATGCTTATGTTAAATCCCAGTGGTCAAAGAGAAGAAAAAGATGAGATACTCAAACACCAGACGGCATCATAGAAGTAAAATGGTTTCTTTTTTTTTTGGTATTTTTTTCCTTTCATTAATAAAAAGTACTGTTTTCCAAAAAATAAGTGAATTTTCTGTCTACTTTTAATCACAGTGCAAGAAATCCTAGAAGGATTTATATGTACTTTAATAGCTGTAAAGGGATGTAGTCTTGGAAAAAAAATCCTTTGTTATTCCTGTAAATGCACTTCATTATTTTTCCCTGCAAGAATGGTATATTCAAGAATTCTGTTCAAGGCAATAGAAATTATGGAGTTTCTTTATTCTCTCTACATCAATTATAATTTTAAAGCAGATTGGTTTGGGGTTTTAATCTCGCCTTCTGTTCCATACACTTCTTTGAAATCTGCTTTCAGAGCACTTTAACACATAATGGATAAACACTCAATATGTTCAGCAACTTGACCTCTTTGGATACTGGGCCAAACCTCCATGTGACCCTTCAGAAGACATCTCCAAACACTAAGATCTGCAAAGTCAGCTGGACACCTCCAGAAAAGTTCCTGCAAAATTTTTGGTAAGGACACAAATAGCACAGAGCAGACATCTCTTATCAGCATTTCTTTCCTCTTTCTGTAACAGCAAAGCCAAAAAAAATGCAAGGATTGAAATTAGTTTAATCAGCTGTTGTTCTTATTTAAGCTGAATCAATATTCAAATTAATGTATCTGGGTTTCAAAACACCTGCCCTCTGACTTCCCAGTGGAAATTTATTCAAAGTTGTGCAGTTATTTTGGTAAACTCATCTTTTCTTGGTACTTTTCAGTTCCAGTAGAAGAAGTTTAATCACTCTGTATGATCTTGTCTACCCTCTTGTGCAATGAATCGTGAGGAAGATAGGTGGATATTTGTGGGATTTGTATTTCTTAAAGCCTGTCTAGGTAAAACAACCCTGATCAAACCCCATAACATTTATGAATCCTCTGTGGTATTTCCATACCTTTGTTGGTGTGAAAAGAAGCTATTGAAATGTTTACACATCTAAATTCATTGATGTTTTAGCCTGGGAGATAACATGAAGAACTGAGAAAGAGAAGAAATTTCACCATTGAAATGAATATTTTAGTGAGAAAAGTTAATTACAGGCTAAATACATTCTGTTGATATTTTAAACATATATTTCAAAGCCACACTCCAGTTTGAAACACTGCGAGGTATGAAGAATCTAAGTGCTTCAGTCATATGATTTTGCCTTTTTTTCCCCTCACAACTGAAACCAGGCTGCAAATACTAAAATGGAGCTGCATTTTGCTCACAGTTCCCCTTAAAATATGTGAGCTCTTTGCACACATCTGATTATTCTCCACTATGCAGGTGTGCAAAGCAACCACTCTTTCCACAAATACACTTATTAGTTGCCAGAACCCGTATTTGCCACTAACATTCACAGACACATGCACATATTCACATGTTATCATCTCAAGCTTCGTCAGGGGAGGTTTAGGCTTGATATTAGGAAAACATTTTTCACTGAAAGGGTGATTGGCCATTGGAATGAGCTGCCCAAGGAGGCAGTGGAGTCACCATTCCTGGAGGTGTTTAAAAACAGATTGGATGAGGCGCTTAGTGCCATGGTTTAGACGATGAGTAGGTGTTAGTGTCGGGTCATAGGTTGGAGCAGATGACCTCAGAGGTCTTTTCCAACCTTGTGATACTGTGATATTGTGATACTGTTCCTACAGACATGAAGCAAAATTACATCCCACGCCAAGGTAGGAGTTTTACTCTTCATCATCATGTGTGGACATCTATGTAGAGTTTGCTTTAGAAGTCTTTAGGACAGAATAGAGCTATGGTTCCAAAATTTTCTAATCAGACATTCCATCAGTAAAAAATGCCTGAGCATACATCCTCAATATATGTTTATGAATATTTATAGTTTCTGGACATGTGGTGCTGACGTTCTAAATTTGTCTTCCTATACCAGAGAGCTAGTTTCTTTTCTCTAGCTTTTATTAAATAGGGTTAGAGATCAGATGAGTGTTAGAGGTAGAATTAGCAAGTTCAGAATAGTTTTGTTTTATTTCTAAAAGCAGCTTTATTGCAGCTAGTGAAAGCTGGGCTTCCTTCTCTATGTCAGCACACCAGATGGGTATTTAACTGGTGAAACTGGTCTTATTATTCAGATAACTGGTTCCGGATAAGTAGGAGTGAAGCCAATTTCATGCAGGCTTTTTGAGTCAAACCAATTATCTGGTAAATGGTATAGAAAATAATTGGTTTTGCTCTAAGCTTTTGATGTGCAACACTGTCTGTTTATTGTGACAGTCTTATTTCAAACTTATTCTAAGCAATCCATGGAGGCCTTGCAGTTTTGCTTTCCATGTTGTACATGGCAACAGTCTGGTAATTAGAGGTGGATTAAGCACAAGAGAAAAATTCCTCAAAGAATATTTTTAATGAAAAATTCTAGAGCTTTTTCATTTCAATTGATTTCACTTGGCTCAAAATGTAAATATCCAAGTACTGGAGAGACTTTCAACTACCTCATAAATGAAAAGCAATATCACAATCTTTTTTTTGAAAAAAAAAATCATTCTATAGAAATGTAATAAAATACATTTCTTATAGAAGAGACTTTTAGAGTACACATTTCCAGAAATCGCTACAAAATTTTTTGCTTTGCCTTTTAGAGGAAGGTGAGGTAGGCATGTCATCTTTTTTATTAAATTTAAGGGATTCTGGGCATAACTGAAATATCTGTATATTTAAAAAAAAAGGCGAACAAAAACCTTCCAACAAAACCCTGCAAAAAAAACCAACTCAGTTAAGGACATTTTTGTATCAGATTTGGCAGCTGAGTAGTAAAAGTACAGCCTCTGTTGGCTAAGAAAAAATGAAAACACATGAAAAATATTGAAAATATCCTTGCTGTTTTCATTTAATCTGGCATGGCCTAGAAGTGGATTGTAAAGTTCACCACAGACCAAAAACACATAAAGTATAAAAAGCCTGTGTCCAGCCTGCATTTACCTGCTGCTACTTGCATTCTGCCACTGATCTCCATTTGGTCATGTGAAAAAGTGATCCAATCTTATGCATTGGCCCAAACAGCCTCAAAAGACTGGGATCATTCAGGTAATCCAAGGAGAAAAAAGAAAAAAAAAGGCGTTTTATGTATTCCTACATATCTGTTGGGCACATGAGGAATGTTTGGTCCATGCACAAGTCCACATAGGTAACGTACCCTGTCACAGACGTGGATGGAAAAAAGGAGAAACAGATCATCTTCTTATTTACCTGTAGGAACATTCCCCACTGGTGTTCTTTTCTCAAAAAAAGCATTTGCTGGTTCATAACACTGTAAGAGCAAAACCTGGGTGCTGCTTTTGGGACACTAATGATTTCTGTTATTCTGTTGGTCACAGGGGATTTGAGACATTAGCCATTATTAACTAGTTTAAAAATATTAATTTGCTTTCATATATATGTGTATAAATATATATATAAATATAGAATATATATTAATATTGAATATGAATGTATTCATATATATGTTCATATCCCATGATCAAATTAAAGTAATATTTTGGGGATTTACTTGTAGAAAAAAGATTTTCTTTCTTTCAATCTTTGCAAATTTGTCAGGTAAATACTAACCTGGAAAATGATAATCGAGTTTGTGTGTCTGATGGGTACTGTGGATCCTTTTGAATTGGCAGAGAATTTCAGAAGATTTTTTTTTTTTCTCTCCTATATGGAGGATTTGTTGTGAATAAGAATGAATCTCTACTCTGCTGATAAATACAAAAGCATGACCTATAAGAATTCTTATCTCTCTCCTTTCGTTTTATAGACAAATTTTGGGGCATGCATCCTGTCTGCTGTGAAACAAGGATTTGCATAAGTCAGAGGCCACAGAATAATGCTTTCCTTTTTGCTATTCCTACAAACTAAATGTCTCAAAATAAGCTCCCAACTCCTGCTATGATCCAGAAGGTGATCAAAGAGCAGAAAGATAAATGTCTCAAAAATAAGGCATCCTTGACCTTATACAGTCTTGGGGAGTGGTAGTGTTACTTCTATTTATTGCTTTATTCATTTTTCAAAGAAGGAATATACAGCTGGATTTTATTCACTCGATTTGAAATAAGAAGTTAATTTCAAACTACAAAATTACTGAATTTAGGAATACAGTTTTCATTAAAATTGTGCCTTATTTTTCATTTATATAAATGTTTATATATTTGAACATAATCTAAACCATTCCTAAAAATTACTACATAATTTAGTGGAGACAAAACTAATAAGTTTCAACAGAATTATAACAGATTTTCTTAATAAAAACAAAACAAAACTCCAACACATTTATAATCTATAGAATTTAGTAACAAATTAAACATTTATTCGTTTAATAGATCGTTTTATTGATTTTAGTACACTCTTTGCATACACTTAAAAAAATTAATATCATACTTCTTTACTTTATTGAAACTTTATTTTATTATTAATAGAATAAATCTTAAACTATACCTAAAACTATCTGAGAGAATGTTTCAACTTAGAATAAACAGTCGGTCAGTGTGAAATACATTATAGTCTTTTGCAAACATGTCATAGCGATATAGTAGAGATTTTCAGTTTACCACAAATGTTATGAAGTGTACTGAATGCAAATAAATACCAGATTATAAAAATTTCAAGATGTCTGTCAACAGAATCCTGCAGATTTCACAGACATAAAAATCCCTACATTTTTTTTCTGTGAAAGGAAGGAAACAATATATCTGCTACTAACATCTCACAAAGCAGAGGTTGTCTGTTGTGCTAGTACAGACAGTACATTAACAAAGTTGTCAGAACATTATGGTTAATCACTCAAATGTAAGGTGTGGGAAGAATGTCCAGAATTCAAACTCCTAAATTCAAGTGCCTAGGGATGAGATGGATGCTTCATTTCCCATTCCAGCTTTTGGAATAAGGAAAGTGCGTAAATAGAGGAAATCAGAGCCAGTCCAGATGGTCTAGAAAAGTCGTATCTAAGGGTTTTTTTTTTGTTGTATAACTCTACTGGCAAAAAGTTTTGAACACACACTGAGAATACACATATATTCTTTTATAAATTATATGCATGTACTTCCATGCTTATGTATTATGTCAATTATAAAACACTCTAAAAAATTAAAAAAAAAAAGGATGAGATAAAGAGGAAACATCAATTTATTTTAGAATATTTATTTTATTTTATTTATTAACAGTACAAAAGATATTTTCTTCACATAGCTCAATGAATGCTCTTGCACACCTCCTGAGTTTCACGCCCCTCACTTTGCTAATGACTGAGAAGCACGGCTGGGCTCCGATTGCTGATTTACAGGTGCAAGTCATCCATAGATCCTGTGTAGTTCCTGCCAGCTTCAGGCATGTCTCTTAGGTATTTACATGATTTTGTTACAAAATACGATAAAATAAATAAGCAAAACCAGGCATTATTGAGGTAAAAATAATCACCCTTTTTGACAAAGGGATGCATTGCTTTGTTTTTCTGGGCATTTAAATAATTTGTTGAACTATTTTAAAAGTTTTGTTCCTTCTCACCAAAAAAAAGAGGGGGCAGTCCCTACATTAATGTAAATACACGTTCTCTGATGAGAGTTAAGCCTATATACTTATACATTGCTCAGGAACACAATTCAGCTTCCTATAAAGAGAGAGGACATGAGTTTTAGTAATTATACAAAGATAAAGGCCAGATCATGGGAATTTTATTTCAAATGTATCAGTTAAATTCTCTCTTTATAACGAAACCTGGAATGCTGGAATGAAGGAATCAACATAGAAAAAAATGGAGATGTAAACCCTGCTTGAAAAAAATACCCCAAAATGAAAAAATAAACAAACGACTCTCAAGCAAACAAATAAGAAAAACCCCCAAGCCTCATTCTAAAAATAGAGCAAGTCCCAGCAAGAAATTATATCTGTACTGCACCAGATACTGTAGGAGAGGGAAAGAATAGAACCTGCCTATGTGTGGCTATATAGATCATGAGATACTGAGGCTCGTTTCTTCCTGTTAGCGATTTTCAATGCTTTGTGTAGTTGTTTGTTCTGGAAATGGGATTTAGCCACATGAAATGAGAACTGAACTTCCTCTTTTGTCTCAGTTTAAAACCTGCATTTTTGTGAGAGAGACGAATCCCTAGCAAAGCCTAGGGAATATTCCAGTCTTTTCCAACTCAAGCTACTTATTTCTTTTCTCTGCTAGAGTGCTGATCAGCTGAAAAAGCAATGATAGGGCACTTTGTCTAAAAGTGCCTATTTACTCTCAGTAATTAACCCCTAATTCAGTGGCTGGACAGACAAAGATAATCAAAGTATAAAACACCTGGTGTAATTGGAGCTTAAAAATGTCTTCTACCATCTGTATATTTTGCAGTATATGCATTTTCTTTCATCTCCATACCACAAATCCTTGCTCAAAGGAGTTATTCATCTGCATGAAAAGCTGTGGTTAAAGCTCTTTCTTTTTTTTCCTTTCTCTTACAGCTTTTATTTATACACAATTTCTTCATGGAACAACTGTTTATACTTATTTTCTGATAGAGATATAACTTATAAATTTAGATCTTGAAATACTAACACTTTCTTCTGTAATTATATTTAAAGTCTCCCTGAAAATAATGTTCGGATCAATTTAAAAAAGAATACATTACTTCAAAAAATTATAAGTTGCATCCTAAAATAGTGGGAGGCAGGGAATTATATATATATACCAAATACTGTAAAAGTTCATATTCAGAGGAAGATAATCCATTGTTTTGATTAAAGATAGGGCTCAGATCAACCTGCAGAGTAGTGATTTTTTCATCGCCTTCCCTGGTTCTAATCCACAATTTCCAGACATAGATTATCCTTATGATGATGACAAAGGGACAAGTGTAGCTGGCAGCACATCTGTTGTTTCCATTAGCATCCAACATTGATATCACTCAGAGAGAAAAAGAAAAGTTTCTTTCATTGAGGGACTCAATACAGTCAGAGGGTGTTCTGATATTGGCATCTTGTAAACAAAAACCAGATTGATAGATGGGACGTGAGGGATGTAAAACTGAGTTGAAACAGATAGTTAGGTGTAAAACTTTCCCTAGGAAGTGAAAGAGGAGTTAAAATCTGAATATCTTTGGAGGACTACATCCAACATGCTAGTACCAGTTGTCAGTCAGTGGATTGATGGCTCATGTCCTTGTCCCTGGTTTCTTTGTAGAAAAAAATCAAAAGATTTTAATATTTTCTGATTTAGTTTGGGTAGAAATTAGTAACTTGGGATTAGAAGAAACTTCCTGGATCACTGCATCCATCCCTTGCTCACAGGAAACTAAGCAAATTGTGTTTATTTCAGAAGAGACAACAGAATAGTAATGATTTCTCCTTCACCATGAGAACAAAGACCACAAATAATCTCTGTCATCCAAATCAAGAATAAAATCTTTATTATTTTCCACTAATTGATTTAGCAGTAGGAGTAATCTGGCTTCGAGTATCTCAATTTGCGATATACGGAAGTGAAGCTCTTTGGAAAACTTGGCAGTGGTCTGCATCTCCTCACTAGTACTTCTGGCTGATTTATCAGTTTGAAAATGTGTTGTAATCTGCATAAAAATGGAGTCTGCAAACTGATTTGGACTAATCAGGTCTGACTGTAATTTCTTTTGGTATCCTCATTTGAACAGCACATCAATCACAATGACCTCTTTTGATAATAATGTTACCGTAATATCTAATTTCATATTAATTCCATTGTAATTTAGTGGGCATTCATCTAACATTAATTCCTATGGAATTACATCTGACATCTCCATGAATACCAAAATAACTCAAGATGATAAATGTTATTACATTGAATACCAAAGGCGGCAATAATGATTTGCCATTTATAATAAAATGTTGCCTGCAAACCATTACTGGACATTACTGCTTAGTGTTAAGGATGTTCCTGTGTAAATCCATTCACATCCAACTACATCCTGAATATGTCCCTTGTGTTCCAACATGAGCTTGAAAAAAGTTCTTCAAACACCCATTTTCCAGCCTCAAGACACATACAATCTATCATCAGCCACAGAACCATTCAATCAGTGATCTCATATTGAATCTCACCAACCAAATCTCAGTAGCCTGTCAAAGAGAAAAGCTTGAAAGAGTACAGCAGTGGTTGTGCCAAGACACTTCCTGATATCCTCATCTCTGATATCCTGTTCATTAGCGTTAAATTAGTCTCTCCATGCAATAGTTAAGAGATGCTCAGGTCTTTGAGGGCTCTGCCTGTTGGATGAAATACAGGTATGAGCTCTTATTCTTGCTTTGTGTGCATTTATATATATATAAATATATATCTTTATTCACTGCCTATATATCTCAGTTGACATGTATATAGCTTACAGAGGCAGAGGGGGGTGTGAAAGGTGGTTGCCAGCACAATCTTGCAGAACAAATGAGACATAATTTGTTCTCAGCTTTTGGACACATCATCATTCTTCAGGAAATAAGGCTGGTCAAATCAGAGTACAGGTATCCTTCACTTGTCTGGATAACAGCCCCAGGCCATTAGGGGTCACGTCCATGGGTCATGACCACATCATAAGAATAGGATTAAAGAGAAACTGGTGCCTTAGGCTTTGAACAGCTATTTCTGCAATGGCTTATTGTGAGACTCATTGCAACCTCACAACGTAGCAGTCAGCAGGCTTGTATAAAAGAAAACCAGGAGAAATCTTTGCATTTTCATCTGGCAGCATTTACACACCTAAAAATTAACATATGTATATTTTGGAAGGTAAAGTGAAGAACACAACATTATTGTACATTTCTATTGAAGAAGCAGAAATTAAGCCTAAGATTCAGATTAAGTTTGTTTGCCACCTTTTACAGTGCCCTCCATTAGGAACGCTGTAACAAACCTCAAGCACCTAGGTGGTGCTTCCCCAGTTCAATGTTCAATTTATGTATTCTAGCAGAGGGAGAAACTGTGAACCTAAATCTAGAGCTCCTACAATCAGCAGTGTGTGGGCTCAGTATCACCATCAAGTTAGCAATGGCTAAAAGGGCAGAAAGCAGGAAACATTTTATTTCTACTGATAACAATCAGTAATCAGATTAATTCAAGATATTTGGGGTGTTAATTTACTGAGAGGCTCATATTTGTGCAGCTGCAATTTAAATCCAACTTGATGGGTTTTTTTGCTGCAATTTTGATGGAAGCTGAAAATGAGTGGGGAGAAATAGACAGTCTCGTCCATTTCATGCCTGCACAAGTACATTCTTGTGCCCATTCTGTGTGTATTGATCACTTGCATTGAAAGTAAACATATGAGGAAAATAGGAAAAAAAAAAAAACACACCACAAAAACAAATCCTGAATTTTCCCCCTTCCTTCAGATAGATATGGTCCTCTTTGGTCTCTCTAGTGGGAATTACCATCTTCAAGCAGCAATCATTATAAGATGTACGTTAAGGAACAGTCAGTCATTTATTGGAGTAAAACAAGAAGGAGCTCAGCATAGATAGTGGGAGATACATCAGCATAGCACCGAAAGTATTCAAGCCTTAAACTTTCTGAGGCGGTGTTTGAGAGCTAACAGCATGGGAAAGGGAAAAGTGTTCGCCAGAGGTGCTGTCAGAGCAACAACTTACCAAGCTCACTAAGCCCATCAACAGATATAAATAAGGGCAGTGTGTACAAACCTACGCTTGTGTTTCATGCTGATGCAGCATACAGTCTTCATCTGAGATTGTTAAAGTGTCAGGGATTTTTCCAATGGCAAAGCGATCAGATTCTTCCATGAACGTTAGCCCTTCTTTTAGTCTCTCAGATATCAAATAGGCTAATGAAAAGAAGAATTGCTTGGATGCTGGTGAGTAATTGTTGTAGTGGGGAATAATCCTCTGCCAAGCAAGTGCCATCAACAAACACAAACAAAATGAGGTATTTTAAAGTCTGTTTGATGATAATCAAACAGTGACAAAGCCCTAAATGACACTCTGATGTCCCCTATCCAATGATGATTCAGCACAATCCTGAGTATTACTTAGAGTCAATAGGGAAAGTCTTCCAATCAGTAAATGTATCTTACAACTTTATTTTCTAAGTGTGCAGCTACGTAGTTCATCTCATTAAAACACAACTTGTTATTAGATTATCTGTAGGAATGGTGTGTCCTTCCTGTTTTCAGCTATTCATCCACTTATTATCCTTTTTGTCAGCTGCAAACTCAATTACTAATACTAAGTATGTATAGGTTTTTACTAATAAAGAAATTAAATAGTACAATGCAAATCATCAGTCACAGAGGAACTCTTTATGATTTTTGGTCAATGTAAAACAGCAGCCAAATTGTATTCAGTAAGAAACTGTGGCATATAAAGAAAATAATGTCAATACATTTATAAAAAGTGGATGAACAAGACTGAGAAGGCCTGAAAGCCAATCATAAAATCCAATCTGTAAGCATACTTTGGCACTAAATTGGCATCTCTTTTCATTCCATATAGCCCATGGGTGATTTTTTTAGCTTGTTTGTACTCTTTGACTTGCATATGAACATAAGAAGTAAATGTGAACAGTTAATACTGCTTAACATTCTGTTCAAGATGTATTCAGCTGTTTCTCACAGTGGTGGTCTACAATTCTTGTGTAGAATTGTTAGAATTGTGGCACTGTTAGCTGTAAATTATCAAACTATCATAAAATTGAACTGTAAAGCATGCAGTTGAATAAATACAGGTCAATCAGTCAGCTTTTTACGGGGTTTTTGCCATAAAGATACATTTTGCTCTCTGTGCTATTGTGGCTACACAGTACAAACCGTTCTCATTCTCGAAGGTTTAAAAGTATGGCAGACTGCAACTACAGCAAGATTTCAGAGAAGACCAAGCCCTGCTCTCCTACATACACAAATGTACTAACATGCACCAAATTAAGCCTTTTCTAACTGACTGAAATTCTTCCTCTTTTTCTGGGTATAAAGTAAAAGTGAATGTCTTCTTGATAATGCCTGACAAGTGTAATTAATGAATAAGCACAGGAAATGACTAACACTAGTGTAGCAATGGGAACTGAATCATAGCTTCAGTTGCTGACCACATCACTGAATTTTATTTTTTAACATTTAAAGCTGTAGTTTTGCACAGTAAATTTTTACCTTTACTACCAATGATAGACACAAACTGGGAAAAAAATGAAGAAAGCAGACTGAACATTAGTAGTCAATTTTTCATTATGTGCATATAGATATCTCCTGAAGTCAAAATTTTCTTATGATTTAAGTGCAAAACATTGTGACACTCTGCCAGTGTGCGTTTATTAAAGGTCTTGGCAAACGTCCTATGATAACCTAACAGGTTATGGAAGGATAAGTATGCTGTGATTCTATGATTCAACTATCTCATTTGAAAATCAAAGAATCATAAGCAAACAATATTTTGCGGTATTATTATTTGAAAGGCTAACTGTTCTGTTAAACATCTGCCACACGTCAGCTGTAAAAGTGCAGAGAAAGTAACTATGGAAGCTCCTATCTATAGCACAATATAAGTATTGGATTCTTTCTTAATTTGTCCTTTCAATTGGAAGCTTGAGGTGAGATTGATGTCTGATCCATTTCTGTAAATTCATAGTAGTCCCATTTGTTTACTGTGTGTTCCCACATCCAACCAAAATTTCATGTAAATACTTTATAATATAGACTGATAGTTTTAAAATTTCTTCTGAAATGAGAGTTTGATTTAGGGTTCTTTTTCATTTTCTTGTTTGGGGCTTTGATGTTTTCACTGTAACTGCTGAAATGCTGTTCTCCACAGCATGAGTATGTTTCAGATTTTAAAGAAGCTTTTGGCTAGATAGCAGCTATCAAGATTCATGGAAAACAGAAAACAGGCACTTGAGAGATGGTGGCAAATAAATAATATAAAAACAACTGATGTAAGGCGAGATAGCTCCATCACTGATTTTAAGGAAATCATTAATTTTACGTAGTTTTGCTCCCTATGTTTTGAATTTTTTGCTAGTTTGTTTGCTTGCTTGCTTTTATCTAGTGCTTGTTAAATCCTGAATATTCCACCTAAGTGAGGCTGCAGCACAGACTGTGCCATCCAGCTGAGATGAATGCAGTATGAGTTGCTTCCCATAAATTAAACTCTCTTGCTTAGTTAATCTGTTATAACAGGCTTGGGATGAAGAAAAATAATTCTGCGTGAAACATCCTTATTTCACAGCCAAGTGACACACCTCTTGCCCACCCTTAAAAAGTCCCATGCACAAGGAGATTGTAAACAGCCCCTGCAGTGACCAAGGAGAGCCAGAAAGCAAGCTGACAGCAATGAATATTCTTATGAATCAAAATGCCGAGTTGAATTCATAAAGGTTTGAAGGTGTTACGGTATCAGTTGCGCTCTGCTGGTTTTTATAAAGATGAGTGAAAATTCCTCAAATGTCTACAAATATGACATGATAGATTATCCTTGTGAAAGCTCATACTGGAAATGGGATATTAGTATGTATTTCTCTTTTCACATGGGCAAAAATTCTTCATCGATATGTTTGTCCCTTACAATGTGTTCATAGAGTGTAGAGCACAATGGGATCTTGATCTCTGCTAGGACGTCTTAGCATCAAAACAACAGAAATAATTAATGCAGAAACATTTCATTATTCTCTGTTTATAATGTGTCAGTCTTTCAGACTGAGGGCAGACAAAAAAGAAAAAAAAGGTTGAAAAAGAGAAGACAAATTTATCTTGTGAGTTTCCCCTGAGTTACAACAGCAAAAGTATCATTAGCAGCCTCCATATTCACATTAATTAGTCAGCCCATTCTGGTGGTAATAGTTCACATTTCTTTAAACTGTTCAATTGATGCATAAAAACACAGGGCTATTCTTGCTCATGTTAAATTTTTATGTTCCCTAAGGTTATACGACATTCAAGACAACAACTTCTCATCTGAGCAGAAAACCACACAAATAGAGTGTAAGTAGCAGGGTTTTTTTTCATTGCCACAGGAACTCCATGAAGTAAGAAGAAAAGCCTACCCTTTCCTTCAAACTCCATCAGCCTGGACAAAGATTGAACACAAGTGGATTCTTTATCTATTTCTGCAAATTTTAGCCTCAAACTCTTCTTTACAGATGAACAAGTTGAAGAAAGACAGATGGTCCATGTTGAATCATGGAATGGTTTATGTTGGAAGGACCTTAAAGATCGTATGCAACTTTCCATGTCTGTAATAGTAAGCTAAACGAGATCAGGATTGTTCTTTTGCTGAGATCAGCCGGCATATGATCCTCTACTTCCATCCTATAATCTTCCCTACTATCAAAAAAATTCTAAATCCTTGTTGGGAAGAATTTAGATTGGATTGTCCTAAGTTGCAAACTGTCTCCAAGTTGTTCAGGAGAGTGTGGATTGCACAAGGGCTCTTCCAGCTGTTTAACAGTAGAGATGATCTTGTTCTGGTCCTGGGCACTTTCCTGTCCCAGTTTAATTTACTGGTGTAAGTTTCTCCACGGAGGGCAAAAAGGAGATATTCCTTCAGGCTGTTGAACTTGGAACATTCAAGAAACCTGCCTCCACATGGAATGTCTGAAGCCTTAAACCATTATTCTAAGAAGAGCAGAATAACTTTATGTTTTCATTCTCTCTCCTCTACATATTGCAAAGTATATATCAGCATAAAGAGAGAAATAAGATTTTTCTTTAAAAGTGACCTATCGTACCTGTGAACTGTGCCCTTCTGACAACACCTTCAGTTGCACCCTGGCAAACAGATCTGCTCTATGTGGAGGTGATGGTGGTTTGTCCTTAAAATATCCTTTAACCCAGAAAATAAATTCTCCTGGTGTCTGCTGCATTTCTACCACCACAGCCACAAGCTCTTTTGCAAACCAAACATGCTTGCTGCCATTCCTTCACATCTGTAACATTTAACTTTAATGCCTCTGCCCCTGAGGAGCTGCGGAGTAGCATTTCAATTTACCATCCATGGATTTGTCCTGAAGAGTTAGAGACATGTCAGCTTATGAGTCTGTGACCTTTTCTATTAACATTGTCTTCAGGTTGACTTGGCAGCACACAAGGAAAAATAAATCTTGCTACCTGAAGCTGGTCTGACTTTAAAGGCTAGTGCAGCTGTGGCTCAAATCTGTTAAATTTTTAAATTGCAAACATTGCTACCACTACATAAAATTTATTAGGTAGAACAAACCATGGGAAGGGGTGGGGAGGAAAGCAATGGAATACCAACCATTAGAACAGATATGAAGGAGAGGGGGTTTTGCAAACCCTGGGAAGTAGCATTGCTCAGCCTATTTGCAGTCTGACCCTAGAGATAAAGCCAGCAGAATCACTATGTAAATTGTATACCTTTTTCATGTTCCAGTCTTTGCGAGACCTACACAGACAAACTTCCAAGCAAGCTTCAAGGGCCTTCTTTAGCACCTGATCCCAGACGTTTTCAACTCCTTTTTCTTTTCTTTTGTTTTAATAATAAAGTATTGGGGGAAAGTATGGTGGCCTCAGAAAGTTATACCATGGATAAGTCTTTTGATATAAACCTGTCCTGGCACGATAGTCCTGCGTTTCCCACTGCTTCCATATTCTCTGGCATTCCACCAAAAAAGCAATGCATGAACTCCCTTCACTCAGATGCTCTCCACTATCATATAGGGACATTTATGGCTCATATCAACCTGGTAAGCATCTAGTTGTTTCTGAAATACACAAGGGTGTTTGAAATATGCACAGCAGATTTGCAGATTTGATACAGGATCTATGTCTCTTCAGCTTTTCAGCTAGTCAGGAGGCAGGAGTGAGCTAAGTCAAGTCAGAGGACCTGATATTCAGACCGATTAATTAAGCCTCAGTAGTGGGATTTAGCTGCACTGTAATTAGTGCCTGGATTCATTTAGGTTCTAAACTCCTCTTGGAGTCAATGGAGACCAAGCTAACGCTTGCAGCAGAAAGTAAGGAGGGAGATGTAATCCACATTAGAGCAGGGATCTATTTTTGGTTGTAGTTCTAGTGGCAGGAGGAACTATATTGCTGCACAGGTCTCCTCTGACTGCATATACAATGTACATTTTGATACCTACTTGAGGACGCTTAAATACACTTTACAAACTTGATCAAAATCCCACAGTTAAAAAAAAAAAAAAGAAGCAAGATGTAATTTAAAAAAGAAGTAGGAAAGACTGTTTCTGACTTACATTTTCTTAGCGGAAACAATATGATTCCATTTTTTTTTTTCCTGCTTTCTATTCACAATATTAGCCAGGTCTTCTCTATTTAAGTAATATTTTTTCTCATTTGGGCTCTGTCAATATTCTTGTACAAGTGTCTGATCTATTCTGTCATATTTAGGTCTGATTATAACTGTAAAAGACCATAATTAGTGCATTAGGTAAATGCTGAATTTTTTAAAAAAAAAAATGTTTAAATTTTACCAATCCAGATATAACAGCAGTTGATCTATGCTGTTAACTATTTCAGAGCAAGAGTGTTTTGAGGCTAAAATAAGGGAACCTAATTTCAGAATAGGTATCTTTACAAAAAAATTTTGCACTGTGAATGAATGGACCTAAAAATATTTATTTCAATGTATTTACAACCTCAGGGAAAAAAAAATAGGGAGACAACACACCCAACTGCAGCACACCATCTTCATCTTTAAGGTTCTGTCTTCAAATTACTCATCCCTTGTAGCTGTTTTCTAATTATTTGTGGTTAAAATATTTTTTGAAATTGGAGTTGTTGTTTAGCATCTTGAGACACCTTGAAAACTTCATTTTGGAGGCAGCATGACTTCCACTGTATTGCAGTGGAACTAAGAGAAAAATCCTATTAAAATAAAAGTAAAACTGCAGGCTTAGGAACTCCCCATAGAACAAATTTATGGAAAGATACACAGGTTGTCTTGTTTTAATCTGCTTTTCCTGATTATCTGTTCCTGGCTATTGTCAAATACAGGACTTCAGGTTAGATTTTTAAGGCGGTCATTTCTGATCTGATTCAAAATTCTAGTTATAATAAACTAGAAAAATTTCATAATGAATCAGTAACCCACTTTTCCTAGAGGTATTTGGAACTTTCCTTGAGTGAGTCTTAGACAAGTATCGAGGAGCACCAACCAAATGATCCTTTGCGATGGGAAAAATATCTTAAGCGACAACAGAACAAAACCCATCTTCAGAAAAGTCGTAAAATCCTATGTGTTCCCATGGATTTGACTACCTTTGTACTGCTCTCAAAAAAAAATAAATTGCTTCATTACTGTTTATATATAAGCCTTAGGACCTTTAAACTCTCAGTCTCTTCAAGTCATAGTGAATTACAGTAACACTTAATACATTTTTTTCAAACTGCAACTGATGAAATTCAGATCTCTTAATTGTGTTCTCACTACCATGAAACTCCTGAAATCAAATACTGTGTTAAACATCTTGGTTTCACATTAAATTTTTTCAAGCTTGTATAGAGAAGAGCCTAGACCTGTGCCAGACCACCACCTAAATAACCCAAGGGTAAAAAGCCTTTTAACTTAAAAAGCAGATATGTAGGCCAAAATCACAGTTACTAGGTGCTTGGCTCATAATTTTTCAGTGGTACTACCTGGTAATAGTCTCCCTAGGAAATTAGAGAACTGCAGATTTAGGCCATGGATCAGGATTTTCTAGATTCCTTTTGGAGCAGGTACATGTCAGAGTGTTTCAGGTGTTTTTGCAGGTGTTGCCAGAGTGAAATAGACAACATTCTATTGGAAGATCAAAAACTGAAGTAGCATGCCAAATTGCTGATTACATTTCTGGCTGCCCACTGGGTTTTACTAAATAACTTACTGATTTATGACCTGACTGGCATTAAAAGTTCCTCTCTGTAGCAGAGGGTACTTGTGTTTCTCAATGAGTTCGACAAAAATCATCATGACCAGTATCTTACTTAAGGTAAGTAAACACTTATGTAGCTCCTCACCTTCCTGTGCATTGTGCAGAATTTGGGCAAATATTAATGCAGAGAGTAAAAGATCACATAAGTGCTTATGGTTTGTATCTCATCTCATAACCCTTTTCTCAATATGTTCAATACATTTAAATTTCTTTTCCTGCTGTCAGAATATCTGTAAATGGATAGTGAGGCATCTTACATGTATTACTTATACATATGATTTAATTTGCACTCAGAACATCTAACTTACATTTAAAGGTATATTAATAATGATTATATTATTGATTATAGCTAACATGTTATTCAGCACGAAATATTGACACATAGCATCAGTATCCCCAAGAAGAACAAGAGTTGTTTGCTGACTGTGGGTTTTGATGTTTCTTTTTATTGTCTGTTTGCACTTTCTATAAATATTTTGCATAGCACTTTAAAGCTGTCCTTTCGTTATTAGTGGTTATTTCCACAATGTGTAATATCTAATCTATAAGAGGTTATTTGAATTAGTCATATAATACAGGAAGAAGAGTTTATTTGTTGGGGAAAATATTTGACCAATTTTATGCAGATTCACCTATTTGTCTTCAAGTGCTCCTTATATGGTAAAATATCTTATCACATTTAAAGGTTATTTAGCCTGATTAAGACTTTAATCAACATTCAGATTTACCTTATTGTTCTAGTACGCAAAATGTAGGATGAACAGGGACTCAGCATATAATATTACTGATGCTAATTTTAAGTAAGATGAGTATGTGTCTTTCAAGAAAAGTCTGTGATATTTGACAACACTGTATGTGTTTTTTTAAAAATAGTTCTAAACAAATACACTTGGAGAGCATCTATACTTTAGGAAAATTTGTACTGAAGGAGACAGATATACCCAAAATAACTGATTAGGAATTGGATAAATATTTGCAGGTCCTTAAGTTTGAGCTTTACTCATAGGAAGTAAAAAATTATTTTCATAAGTTCCTTTTTTTCTACAATCTTTATCATGGTAAGATATTTTTCTAGTATTTCTTTCCACATCAGCTTGCTCATCTATTTTTAAAATTCATTTCAGTATGTCTTTTCATCATTACTTAAACTTATTAATTTATCTTTTCTTCTGGGATGTATATATATAAACTCTCTAAACTATTTTAAGGGAGAGGCTTTGTACGAGATACCACAGAACTAACATTGCTACCATTAGGCAACCACTTCTTAGGCTGAACTTCTAATTAAGTTATTCTTTGTTACCGCAGGGAAATACTAACCATATGTTTCTAGGGATACCAGGGTTAATTGTCTGCCTCGTGTATAGGGACTGCATTTCTTTCAGTAGCATAGATTGCTAAAAGAGAATAAGTGTAGTTCCTTCGAATAGAACTATAATTTTGCAAATAAAAGCTATGTTCAGAGTATCTTCTTGGAGGTTCAGGAGATAGGTAGAGGAAGATTTGGGCAACAGAAGGAATGAGGTGCTCAGCAGAACAGTTAATAAGAAGTGAATATTGAATGCAGAAGAAGAGATTGAGCAAAGAATAGTTCATCTTTATGGAGGATGAAGTCAGTGCCGATCGTTTGAATGTTGGGGTCTTGGTGTCATCAGATAGTTGTAGTTCATACATAAGTTAGCATGGTGCAACTGCTACTAAATGAAGTGAGATACTGTGAAGGTAATATAAGGTTTAGGTATTGCATTACAGTCGTCCAAATCGGAATGGATATCCCTGTGCAATCTTCTAATGATACAGAATCAGCCACAGTGTACTTAGATAAGACATTTCTAAGGCAAGAGCAGTAACAGTTTCTGCAGATGCAGGAATAGCCACATAAGGCAATGTTTTGCACATGGCTAAGACCCTTGAGACATTTTATAGATAGCATAAGATTATATATAATGATCACCCATGTGCTAACATAGTCACACAGGACGATGTATGAGCTGGGAAAAGTAGCAGATTAAGGAGTCTCACCCAATCCAGTCAAAGATATTGTAATAAAGACCACTGTAATGCAAACTCACTTCACTAACCAGAGAGCAGTCAAACAACCTGAGGGATTTGATTCCCTACATGAGCTTTACCCTGTTCAAAGATCCTAATAAATTATTACTTGGGATTTTGTTGTTGTTTTGGGGTTTTTTTATCATTATTTTTTAACAGCTTCTCTGCCTGCGAATGCCTGTGCAACATGGACATCAAAGCAGTCAAAGGCTTTCCTCAGCATTACACCCTACAGAAGCCCAAGGTGCTAGGTGGTAAGAATTCGACTGAAATTTAAACCAAGGTTTCCTTCCTTCCCATAATCCCTTAGCAAGCTGCCAGCACACATTGCTGGAGGTAGAGTATTACCACAACTGCTGTGCTTACATTATGCTAATTGGCTTAAAGAAGCTTATATAAGCTAAAATCACAACTTAAACTCAACTCACAGCTCATACGAAGCTGGTAATAAGTTTAGTGAGAATATTTTACTGAGTTGGCCTTGGCTTTCACCTAAACTTTAGAGAACAACCATGCAAAGGTTTAACTTGGTCTACATGCCCTCATCTTTCAGATTTGCCCAGCACTCTCTTTAATGAGAATGTGTCCAATAGCAATCATGGAGCACATCTTGACACGTGAACGTGAATGGTACAGTGGCCATTACATTAGCCTAAGAACAAACTGCCTTGCCTGTCCTTCTGGACCAGCTGTGTTACAGCTCTGAAGATTGGGTGGCAAGATGGGCTTCGTGTCAGGCACTATTAAAATGAAGTGTTTCTG
The DNA here is from genome assembly GCA_033556795.1 of Tapera naevia. Classification (NCBI taxonomy): domain Eukaryota; kingdom Metazoa; phylum Chordata; class Aves; order Cuculiformes; family Neomorphidae; genus Tapera; species Tapera naevia. The sequence continues at coordinate 598,161 of JAUMJJ010000482.1, forward strand.
CTATGTTTGTTTTACATCCTGTAGGACTTTGCCTCTCTTGCTTCAAAAATAAAACATTTTACATTAAACAATTTAGCAGCATGGTGGCCAGCTAGCAACCCTACAGAAGCATTTTCCTCCATATGTTTCTGACCATTAAAAGCATTATGCAGAGAATAAGCCCTTTTATAATAACAAAACTCAACAACTGACCAGTATGACTTTTCCTGTTAGCTAATGGACAGAGTCTTTGTCCCAGCACTTGCTTCTATATCCCTTATGATTTTTTTACAAATCCACCAGTAAGTCTACAGTAAGTTTACTAAAATTGTCGCCTGATGCTTTGCTCATGGGTTTGGGGGCTGAACTACATCTCAGTCACTGAATCATGAAAGTGATTTCGATGAATGTACTTGTAGAGGAGGGAAAAATCTACAAAAACATCACCTAAACATTTACTATCTAGTCATTACAGTCACTTTTGATTAGGCTGTAGGCATGCATCTTCACAATTTCTTCGGATGCTTTGTATTTTTCAACAAAGAACTGGTTGGCTAGGCTGGCTGTCACTTAGTTAAGTTCTAACTGTATTCAAATGGTGTTTGGTTATTGTTTACAGAATAGGATTTTAGGTTCTTTAAGACATTCTGTGGTACACTTAGTGAAAAAAAATATTTTTCAGAAGCAGACACTACAGATAGCTAGTGTGTTCAGAAATCTAGGTACTGGAGCAAGAATTCTATTGAATTTCAAACCAGTTTAGATCCCTTATTGGCAAAAATTAAGTCAGAATATTACTGGAGATAAAGCCATGATGTCATATGATAATAAATTCTGTCCAGCTGTATCCTAGAGGAGTTGTTGCGACTCAGGTGCATATTACTACTCACACACCACATTGGCAGTGAGGGCCTGTAAGAACTCTGTATCTGTTCCACTACAAATTCAGCCGCCTCAGCCTTAATATTAGTTTTAAAAAGCTTTTGACACCTTAGTTATTTCAAGCACAAGAAAAGAGAAGGCAAATCAGCATGAGTTATGTAGAGCAGAAACAGGGCTCTGGTTTAATTAATGCACGTTTTCATCTATGACGTGCAGTTTTATTTAAAAACGTGGTTTGAATATATGCTGAGATCCTAATGCTGCTGAGAAGATCTGAAACCATTGTTATGCAGAGATGAACGGGATTTGTTCCATGTGGATTTTTAGGGTTTCTTTGAAATCCTTAAATATAGTTTACAGAATCTTTCAAACTGAAAATTTCTCAGTGACTCAAAATTCTAGTTAACTCACAGTTCAAAGCTTACTATTTTGAGACCTACAGTGAGAAAGCAGCAGAAGAAATGTGCTCATCTAGCAATAATTTCATTTGTAACTGAAATATAGCTGTCTCTTCAGAATATAGAAACACAGAAAAGAAACAGTATTCAAGCTAAATTTCAGTAGTCTAAATTTGCTCAGTCCCTTTACAGGTGATGCAGAATTTACTTATACAGTTATACTTATATACCAAGTATTTGATTTTCCTTATTTTATTGATTATTGCAGAAGAACTAAAACTACACAACATCTTAGGAGAGAGTGTAAAAGAACTGTCGTAAGTAATTGATAAGTATGTACACTTTCACTAAGTAAAACACAAGCATTTGAAATGGAAATATAACAGATCAGCCAGGTTAATAGCCCCTCACATCTCACACAAATAACTAATCGCTGTCTTCTAATTCACTGGGTGTGCTCTTTTTCTTACCCTCTTAATTCCCATATGAATGTGTTTTTCTTAATATTTATTTAAAACCATGCCATATACAATATAATGTAGCACTTTCTGATATTCCCTAACTAATTAAGTATAATTGAATCCTTCTGCCGCCCTCCTTATGTTGTTAATATAAATTCACGATTATCTGACTCCCATCCCATTTAGTGAGCTTTGGATCAGACCATATGTGGTCTTTTCTGTTCTGCAACAGATCATTATTTTCAATAGTACAATATGGGGGTTTTTTTTCTGTTTCGAAATGCTTCTCTGGATACGAACCTCAGGAATTTCAGACTTTTGTAGCTGTTGTATGAGACTCCTAATTCTTTCAAAGTCCCTGATAAATGTTGGCCAGATATTGCTACAAGAAAGCATATTACCTGTACATTGGGATCAATTAAATCCCAGGCCCCACGACTCAATACATCTTGTCTAAAAGATGTGAAATTAACTGAATAAATTAAGGGGAAATTTTAAAGGCCTTGTGGACATAAATTAGGAAATCTAGTTGACAAATATTGGGGATGCAAATTCCTCATGCGTGTGTAGTTAATGGTCTATGTGATTGCTTAAAAACATGTATAGTTACAGAAAAAGAGGCAGAGCTGTGAAGGCCACACATAATTTTTCTAATTATAATGTATTCCTTTCAGTAGCTGTAATTATGACTTCACTGGCATTTTCCATATATCAATGTAGCAATCTCATGTGAATTCATCCTACTTCAAGGCACTATTACTTGATGCTACTATTACTTGATGCTACCAGTGTATATTTCCTGCAAAATGGAGTTAGATTTCTTGTATTTTGATTTTGTACTGGATCAAATTACTTCTCCAGGAAGGAGATAATTCCTGTGTGGTTCTTCCTGGCCTTGCTATTGGATTATCAAAACTTTTTTTGAACGGTCTTCCAGATCACAGTTTCTCCATTGTAAAATAGAAATAGATGACATCTGTCGTGTATATACCTCAAGTGACTTACTTGCCACAGGATTTGATTTATCCATTTTCCCTTATCTTGAATTTTTTTCCTCTTTCTCAATCTCTTTTCTGTATCTGATCTCATCGTCTTTTAAAGATTGGGAAAAAGATTTATCAGCAATTTACTGTGGAGAAAGGAATCAGACAAGAAGTGGAGGGTTAGCTAGAAAGAATCAGTTTGTTCTGCAGAATGGTAATATAGTTTGGATGCAAATTATATGGCACTTGAAGTGAATCACTGAAACATGTATCTAGGCAGATACAGCCCCTGCTTTTAACCCTGACCCAACAGTGCTTTTTCATATCAACACTGACAGGATGATCATGGCTTAAATTACTCTGCCCAAAGTAAGGCCACATGAGTTCTTAGTCTAAAATCTCAATTACCCTTTCAGTGGGCATGTCAAACTATTCTGAGAAAACTCTCAACTCATCTCCGACTACATAACAGTTCGGCAAGGACAGTGGGACTACATCATGACAACTGGACATAGAGAGGTTGAACCACCTGGGCTGTACCTAGGTATGCACCTGAATCTATGTGAAAACCTGACAGTGTTTTACTCCCATGCAGTGAGCTGCACAAAGAATCACAGAATCATTTAGATTACGCAAGACCTTTAAGAACATGAAGTACAACCATAAACTTATCACTGCTATTTCACCATTAAATCATACCCTTGAACACTAACTCTACACATCTTTTAAATACCTTTGGGGATGATGAATCCACACTTCCCTGGGCAGCCTGTTCCAATGCTTGACAATCCTTTCAGTGAAGTAATATTTCCTAACATCCAACTTAAACTTCCTCTGACACAACTTGAGGCCATTTACTCTGACCCTGCCACTTGCCACTTGGGAGAAGAGGCCAACACGCACCTCACCACAGTCTCCTTTCAGGGAGCTGCAGACAGTGATGTGGTCTCCTCATAGTCTCCTTTTCTCCAGAAAAAAACAATCCCAGTTCCCTCAGTCCCTCCAGCTTTGTTGCCCTTTTCTGGACACACTTTGGCCCCTCAATGCCTTCCTTGTAACGAGGGGCCCAAAAAACAAACACAGGTGTAACCTCAACAGTGCAGAGTATGTAGGGAAGATCACTTCCCTGCTCCTGCTGACCACACCATTGCTGATAAAAGCCAGGACGGTTTTTGTCTTCTTGGTCATCTGGGCACACTGCTCGCTCACTTTTATCCAGCTGTGAAACAAGATTCCCAGGTCTTTTTCCACTGGGCAGCTTTTCAGTGATTCTACAATAAATATGTAGATTTCATGAGGACATTGCAGCACAAGCGCAAGAACCGACACTGAGTTTTGTTGAATCTCATATCACTGGCCTCAGCTCATCAGTCCTGTGTGTGTAGAGTCTTCCTACCTAATCTGTAATCATTTGAAAGCCTACTGAGGGTGCACTCAACTTCTTCATACGGAGCATTGATAAACATATTAAACAGAACCAGCCTCAACACTGACCCCTGGGGAACACCAATTGTGACCTGCCATCAACTAGATTTAACTCCTTTGAGCACAATAAAGATGGTCTCTAACGTCAGATTCAAGCACAGACATGCATTAGGATCTATTAACAAACTGAACTAGTGGCATGATTAAAAGGGCCACAGCATACAGAACCTTTAATTTTGCTTTTAGTAGGAGTCATTTTTGGGTAGCTTTAGATTTTCTTTTTGTTTCTTAGAATGGAGAATCTGGCTTTAAAAGGTGGAGGCAAAAATTCACTTCTGATACTCTTAGACATTTGTTATGGGGGATAAACTCTGGGTAAATCTGCTATCCTAATTAGAAAGGCTGATGTTCTGTTTTTTAAAAATCCATGGAATAACTTCATAGTTCGATGTTATGGGAGAAAACTTTGTTACTGGATATGAATCTATTGCAATAGATCATCAGAGCTTAACATGGTTGGAGAAGGGTCCTTAATCTAATACATACCATCAAACTCTATATTTTGAGCAGCTGCTCACCTCCACTGTTGAAGAATATGCATGGATTAATAGATATCAAAGCCAGAAAGGTCTGTTTCAGTAACCTAGTTCAAATTATTAGGTCATATGCAGCTGGAAACATCACCTGGTAAACCTTGTGTCATGACCACAGCTCTTGCAAGAACTACAGAATCTCTTTCTGAAAATATCTACATGTTCTTTTATCAAGAGTTGAAGTAGTGAATTTATGTTTTTTGAAATGAATTATTCTAGTATTTCATTATCGTATTTAAAGTACATGCCTCTGCGGTTTATTGGTTGCTCTAAACATCATTGCTACAGATTATATCAAAATATTCCCACATGAATAATTTCTCTGTGTGAAAATTTTATACTAAACTATATATTCATTTATAGCAATATAAAAGAGCGATTTACTTAATGATGATCTCTGCAGAACATGCTGTACTTCCTAGTCTGCACGCAGAACAACTACACTATATAATTCTGTCTAATTCCTTCCTTCCAATAGATACACCACTCAACACGAAGATAGTGAAAGACGAAAGTGAAGCTCTGCGCTGCATATTGACTCACTTTCTCAAAGTCTTGACAAAGTTCAGATACTTCTGTCGAGTTCAAAACATGGTCATGATATTACAACTTGACTTAGTCAGAGAAGCATAGAAACAGAATGATAGGCAGGGGAGTGTTTCTTTTTACTTTATAAGTGAACCATTATCTTTCACACAAAAATTCTAAATTAATTTGCTATAGACATACATGCTTTGCTTCAATTAAATTAAGTACTTAAATAAAACAATACAGTTATGTAATTAAAAAATTAACTGTAATAATTAAATATTGATTGACAATTAAAATTAAAAATAAATTTGGATGGTTAAAATCAACTATTTAGATTAAAATTAAATATTGAAAATAAGAAAATATAGTTAAATAATTAACTGAAACAATTAAATAAATTTAACTTTTTTTTAAAAAAAAGGAAAACATTGACAGGCTACGTCTTTTAGGAAATTGTTGGCTGAATTAGAATTTAAATAAAGACTGTGAGATTTACCCTGGTGTAATAGCATGAAATTAAGACACTGTTTTTCTTGCACTGTTACTAATAGACAATATATTCAAGTACATACCAAATTTAATTTACTTGTTGTCTATTCAATTAAAATGCAAATGTGCAGGTCATAATATTAGAAGTCTCCAATTTTAGTCTTAGCATTGTACAGTATTGCTGCTTCTGCAGTTAATAATAGCTCATAGAGGATAGCATAGCTTTAGTTATCCACACGTGCCAGCCTGAAACAAGGGTTTATGTGTCTCATGTACGAGTCTTAACTGCTGTAACGAAGCTCTAACACAATGTGGAGAAAATTATTCTAAAAGTAATGTGTTATCTTGGCTTTCTTTTTAGCTTTATTCACCTCAGTGACATGTGAATTTGCTTTCCAAGATGTTCTTTGGTTAACAAAGTAGGAATGTTAAACATTAAGTGGGATTTTTTCAATGCTCACATGCCCAGACAAATTGGGCACACACCAGAAGTAAATTTTTTTTTAGAAATAAAAATAAAAATGCTGCATCTATGGTACATTTTATAGCATTTAGGATCTATAGTAATGAAGGTAATCTTATTTACTGGGTAATATAATTTTCCAATTAGGAGATTTGTTTAGCGATTTAAATATACCTCTATTTAGCATCACATAAGCAATGTCAGGAAACCCAGAGATCTGGCCAGTGTTCACAACTGCTGTCCATCTGCTCCGGTACCAGGCTCCAGGTCAAATGCATTCTGTACAACAAATAATGAACATCGTCTGCATAAAAGGCATCCTGGGATGTATGTCCTCTGTTGCTACAGAGATTATTGATAAAGTTGTATTTTATTAGTTCAAAGATGTTACAGAAAGGAAAATACCTTTTATGTTGGCATGTCTAGAGAACTTAAGAATTCCCAGTGTCAGCCTTATCTGAGGCTAGAGGAATGTTTTATGGCTACTAAACAACACACAGAAGACTCAAACCTGTCTTTTTATTATGGCCCAATAACTCTAAAATTACTAAATAAATAAAACCTGTTTTGTTGGCTTTTTTTTTTTGTAGCTGTCAACTTTGAGTTTATTGCCCTCCGAAAGTGAGGAATTAAGTGTATATCAGTTTGTCTCTTGCCCTTGAAGAAAAGGAATGTCTTTGATTTTGCTTTTTTATCTACACATGCTTATGGGCTATCATGCCTGCTACCTACAACTTTCTCTCCAGAGAGACAATAAAGAATGCAGTTGTGTTTTATTACTGAAGTGTGATATATGAGACATCTTTGCTTCACACAAGTTCTTGAATTTATCAGATTTTAGAAATTATACAATTCAGTGTCACTCTACTGCTTTAGACAGAACTGGAGTGGAAAGTGCAGGCACTCAAGTCAAAGACTGGATAATTACTAGACTGGAGAAACTAAGTTGAAAGAATCTATTGAGCTGCAGGTCAAGATTGAAAAATGAAAAAGGAGGGGGCAGGTGGACATGGACAATATACTTGTACATGTCCTGTCTAAATTCAAGAGAAATACTACAGATTTGTTCAGCAGGCAGTCTTGATCAGGTTGAACCGATAGTGTTTCAGCAAAGAGTGTCTCTCCTGAAATCTCATCATCCCTTCCCAGTCCCATTTCTCTTACTGTTAGTTAAATCTTACTCCACACTTCCTGGTGTCAGCCACATAATATATGAACATTTATTAACTAGCATTTAGAAGCAACGCTTACATTTTGTGAAGCTTCTTCCTCCTTTCAGAACCTGTCTCTGACTATTTAGAAATACTTTACACACTAACACTTTGTCTGGTGGAAACTTCCCTAACCACATCAACTTATACTTTTTAAGGATAACACTCCAGTTCTTTATGAATGGAAGGCAAAGGTATGTGTTTGTCCCCTTGTGCCTCACGTATCCTCGCTGGCATGAAAATGATTCCCAGTAGCATGGACTAGGAAAGAGTATATTCAAAACGGGGAAGGTAAATCTGTATCTATGATAGAAATTGCATAAATGCCAGTATACTCCCTGATTTTGAGGCCTATTGGCATGAAAAGATTTGCATCTACATCACTGAGCTCTCACAGCATCACACAGGTGATTGCATTCAAGAATACCATTTATAATGAGCTCTGATCTTTTAGTCTGAAGAAGAGGAGGCTCAGGGGAGACCTCATTGCTCTCTACAACTACCTAAAAGGAAGTTGTGGTAAGGCAAGGGTTGGTCTCTTCTCTCAGGTGACCAGTGACAGAGCTAGAGAGTATGGACTCAAGCTTCGTCAGGGAAAGTTTAGGCTTGATGTTAGGAAAAAGTTCTGCACTGAAAGGGTGATTGGTCATTGGAATGGGCTGCCCAGGGAGGGGATGGAGGTGTTTAAGGGGAGACTGGATGAGGCACTGAGTGCCATGGTTTAGATGATGGTTGGTGTTAGTGTAGGTGTTGGTGTTAGTGTTGGGTTATAGGTTGGACTTGATGATCTCAGAGGTCCTTTCCAACCTTATGATACCGTGATAATGTGTGATACTGTGATCTTCAGCAGGTACTGTGCCATGCCCAGAAATAGTTTGAGGGAGCGCCTGTTGGCACAGGTCAAATAACTGCTAGGGAGTATACTACAAATTTTGTGTGTAGACAAATGAATTGTCCGGAAACATTCTTTGACGTGTTCAACTTATTATTCTAGAAAATAATCAGGATAGAAAAAGTCCAGTTCACATCAATGCACACTCCCTCACAAAGCTCCACTCCTGTTCTTGTAGTTACATGTCTCCATTATGCCAGGGACTTGCAGTTCTCCACACAAAAGGCTGATTTGACATTGGATTATTATTTATTTATTTCATACATCTTAATATTATTCTTAAGGGATACTCTCTCTTCTGCAGATGTTCCAACCCACCCCATAGCCCAACAATTTCTCCTACCAGGGTAAAGGAAGTCAGATCTACATTTGGCTGAATGGAAGGATTTTTAATAATGAAGGGTCCTTATAATCAGCCTGGAATCACATCAAGATTTGGGCTTTTTGAGGAGGAAGATGTATGGACCTGGCCTGGTAGGGATTAAAATGTCTCAAAAGAGGTGATTCTGGAGTGTGATCCTGTGATCACCATTGAGTGGACAGGATAGGCTGGCTGGGCAGGCTTACATGGGGGTAGTGCTCAAGAGTATGCCTCAGCCTGTAACCTAATCTGCCACCTGACTCAGGTGAGAGGCAGGGACAGAGAGATTAAAAACCTGTGGTGCACTTATGGACACCAACCATCAACTTGGATCAGCAAGACAGAGAAATAAGTGCTACAACACAAGGGGCTTTGGAGGTAAGGACTATCTGTCATCTTTTCTCTCTCTCTTATAAACTATCCCTTCCTTCCTTCCTTCCTTCCTTCCTTCCTTCCTTCCTTCCTTCCTTCCTTCCTTCCTTCCTTCCTTCCTTCCTTCCTTCCTTCCTTCCTTCCTTCCTTCCTTCCTTCCTTCCTTCCTTCCTTCCTTCCTTCCTTCCTTCCTTCCTTCCTTCCTTCCTTCCTTCCTTCCTTCCTTCCTTCCTTCCTTCCTTCCTTCCTTCCTTCCTTCCTTCCTTCCTTCCTTCCTTCCTTCCTTCCTTCCTTCCTTCCTTCCTTCCTTCCTTCCTTCCTTCCTTCCTTCCTTCCTTCCTCATTCTCTTTTACATTTTTTTTCCCCTGAGCTGGTTTGAGCTAGCTTTCCCAAGCTCTCTAACACTCACTTTTAGCCCTTTCCCAAAGCTTCCCCTCTTTCAAAGGAAAAAAAAAAAAATTATAGAAAAACTGAAATCACACTAAATATATATTTTATGTATTTCTAAATAAAAACAACTACATACAGTAAGGACTCCCAAGAAAGGTGAAAGGGGGAAAGGGAGAAAAGGAAGGAAAAGAAAGGAAGAGAAGGAGGGAAAGAGACAGAATGTATGTAAATGCACGTCTCTTTTTGAGGAATAAAAGCAGATATAAAATGTCTTGCTATCATAGATGGACCAGGCCTTGAGGCAGAATGTGGCTTTTATCTTTGATGAAGAAAGACAAGATTTTTTTCTCACATAGTATGAGATAGAGTTTCTTTACAAATGTCACTGAAAAAGAATGTCTCTAGTCTGTCTTTCATATATAATGTCATTATTAGGAGATTATTCAATGCTCTGAAATGCAAACAAGCTAGACAACCATAAGGAAATAATAACCCTTAATAACTAGGAGGATAAGAGAGAGTGCTTTTTGTTTGTTTTTATGAATGCCTCAAATCTCTTAAAAAATGTTCAGTAATTAAGCTTAAAAAAGATTCTAAAATAGTTAAGTATTTTTATCTGCATATGCATCACAGGCAATTGCAAGAACAGAGAAAGTAAATCAGAAACTGAATCTGTAGCTAAGCCAGGAATATAACATATGAAGTCATCTCTATTCTTCTTTGAGAGGTTAATACTAAAATTGACACTAAACTTTTGCCCTCGAGAACTTAAAGAGGAAACTCTCTCTGCTTAATTTAGATGCCACATCACCAGCTCTATAAGTGTCTTAAGAAGACTATTCTGTCTAAAAAATACAGCTACAAAAACTCCACACATAAATCCAACTAAGCAAGGCATTAACCTCCCATGACTTGCCCAACTTATATGCCATCCTCTTTCTATCAAGTCACTCAGGGGAGCGCCTCTTCATCTATGTGTAAAAGTAGTGCTTCAAAGTAAGTCTTCACTTCCTTCTATACTGCAGAGATAGAAATGCAAAAACTCCCTATTTTTGTCTGGCAGCAAAACATGATGACCGCGGTGCAAAATCTGTCAAACACAGTGGAACATGAATCTGTGTTCTGTTACCACACAAGCATATCTAGTGTCGTTTTGGACAACGGCTGTCATCTGCCTGGCCTCTAGCTGATGCTCCAGTGGACAGTGGCTTTTCTGCAGATCGTGTGTCCTATTTTCTAGCAGTCTGCAGAAGATATTAACTTATTAAAAAATAAACCAACACATCAGCAGATATCTAAGTGCATTCAATTGAATTGAGCTGCTAGAAAGGAATTAATCTTATCTGAATCATCAAGTTAGAAATCAGACTCTAATCTGATCACCCCAAACTGAGTTAACCGGTATAGGCACCTTCAGAGACTGGGTTTTTTTATCAAAACCAGGAGATTAATACAGGTGAGTGCCCTTTGGAAGTACCCATATCACAATCATATTGCCTACAATAAGATTTTCAGGTAACAGATAACTTTTAGATGTCTGTCCTTCAGCTGTGCAAACCGAGGTGAGAATCCAGATTATATCGCACAGAGCTTTGGAATTTTCAAGATGTTGTGACTTATATTGGTCTTTTTATTTCTTCACAATATTGTTTTAGGATGCTCACATTTGCAGACTATATCTTTGAGCATTGTTTTTTAACATTTTAACCCAAGCAATATTGATAATAGCATTCCACATAGTTTTCTCAACACAAAAATGATCAACAGGATGGAACACCTCCCTTAGGGAAGGCTGACAGGGTTGGTCTTGTTCAGTCTGGACAAGAGAAGATTTTGGGGAGACCTTATTGTGACCTTTCAACACTTGAAGATGGGAACAAACTGTATAGCAGGGCTTGTTTTACAAGACAAGACATAATGGTTTTAAACTAAAATAAGGTAGATGTAGACTAGATATATGGAAATATGTTTTACCAGGACAGTGGTCAAAACTGAAACGCGTTGCCCAGAGAGGTGGTAGGTGCCTTATCCCTGGAAACATTTAACGTCAGGTTGGTCGGGGCTCTGTACAATTGGATCAAGTTGAAGATGTCCCTGCTCATTGTAGGGGAGGTTGGACTAGATGGCCTTCAAAGGTCCCTTCCGACCCAAACTATTACATGATTCTACGAGTCTCTTCCTTCCCCATTGTTGTCTTAACAATGTTCAGACATTTTATCTTATCCCAAGAGATGGGAACACCTTTCAAGGGCATATATTTGCTATTTATTTTCTATTAAAAGGCATGTTCTGTTTTTCAGGTTCTAACAAATACTTTGGTGGGAGCTCTGGAGAGGGAGTCGAGCAATATATGGGTGGTGGCAATCTTCACTCCTAAATCTAGATTAACAGAAATACTACAGTGGCTTCATAGGAGTCATTCCACCTCATTACAAACATTTAGTTTTATGTTATAATTAGGAAAATGAAAAGAACACAAAGGAAATTACTTATCAATGTACCCAAGGAGTCAATTTTGAAGGCAAAGGGAAAACCTCTACTTCCTTGAGTGGAAACTCTTGGTTTTGGCCTAATAATGAAGAAAAAATTCTCAGAGGCTATTGAATCATCTATTGAATTTTCTTCAACATTTTTAAATGGTTTCAGGGAAAGGACATAAAAATATTTATACCTTGATCTATATCCTACATCTAGATTTTTTCAGCAGGTGAAAATATAGACAGAGCTCTGTTGTGCTAAAAGCAGGACGTGACAAGAGTCTTCTTCCTTTGCAGTGTAGAAGTCGGCAGAACAATTCTGGGGAACTTTCTATAACATCAACATATTCTGCAGGTTCTTCAAGTAGGGCAGGAAATTTGGCCCACTGACTCAGTAAGGTACTGATCCTACCAAAATCTCCTTGACATCATTCAAGTGCAACCAAACATCTTTGAATCTTTTTAAGTACTTGGTTTTTTAAGGCTCTTAATATATATTTAGGCACCAGTTTGGATTTATATAGCCTTACAGATTTAGTGAGGAAGAGAAATCTTCTTTCTCCAGCACATGCACAATGATGGGACTGGGATATAGATTGTTGTAATTGCTCAAGCATGCATCATAAACAACAAGAACAACAAAACCTCAACACCTCCCCTCCTACCCAATCCCTCCCGACCCCTGAAAATAATGTTAGAAGAGACAGAAAAGATAATTCTACGGTGACATCTGCAGTGGTTTCCATAGAAGGCAAATCCTCGAAGAGAAGAGTGTTCCCTTCTTATCCTATCCTCATTGATTTTTTCATGGCTAATTAGATGAGTTTGCATTAAATACTAGGTATTGATTTCTTCAGCATCTTATTTCTGTTTTGGATCTCAGAACAGTCGTAGTATCCTTTCCCCTACAAATAGAACTTGTATTAACTACTCTCAGACTCCTGGTTACCTTGTCATGCAGCAAATTAAAAGAAAAAAAAGTATTCTTCCTGGAAAACTTACTGATTGTTTAGGAATTGTGTGGAATATGTGGAAGGCTACAGTTCTGTTTTGGGAATTAAATAGGGAAAAAAGTAACAACCAGGATAATTTCAGGTTAGTTCTCTAGTACACAAATGCAATATTTAAGAGTTCTGGAGCTTTATATATGTGTTTAAAATGTAGGCATTCTTTTAACACTGGGGCATTCAAGCTGCATTCCAACATTACTCTTACATGAAACCAATGAAGCCTTCTCCTGTCTTTTACTACCTTACACTTAAATCAAACTGGGACCTGGACCACCAAGAAATTGGTTTCACACATACAGATAAGAACTTACTCAGGGAGGGCTGCAACACCAGTGAGTTAGTCAAAGCAGTAACTCTGCTACAGACATACTGCCAGTGATATATTAGATTCAACCTTCATTTACTTTCTTATTAATTAATTCACCATTGATTTAGGATAACAATTGGATCTCATCTGCCAAGTGCACTGTACATGTATTGATTTGGTATTGTTAAGTTGTATACATTAGCAACAAACAGGTAAGACTATCTGTCGTATTTATATCTTCAAAGCTGTGTGTTAAGCATGTGTAATAGTCTACAAGGAAACGGAAAACATACATGGATATAGAAATACCAAGAATGTAACAATACTAAGATATGAAGGATAAATGCTTAGTTGTACAGTTGGCCTATGTGCAATCAAACTTTGTGGTCCCTAGTTTGAAAAAGTAATAAATTATTAAATATAAAGCTATGTATTTTCCTGCTGGAATAAGATAATAACACAAACATCTACAGTAAGATTTTAGGACTATGTTTTCCCTCAATTATCTTAATATCTGTCACTTCAGGGCAAAAAAAGGGATCAGTGTCCAGAAAGTAGATCTTGAGAGCTGGTGCTGTGACTTTGCTTCAAAGTGACTATATTTTATCGCTTTGAACAGGTCTAAATGATGTATTTATGCATAGGAATTATTAGTGAGATTAAGTAGCTTCCAGCGCAGACTGGGTTACGTCTGAATGTATATGGTAGCATGCATTTTAGTGCTGGGGGAAATCTACAGCACAATTTCAAGTACCTGCAGGATAACACATGATCTCTTTCACTCTTTTGGCCTAGATACTGCCCAAACCACTTAGGAAGATAAAGTGTTGCAGTATACAATTTCAATGCAATCTTACAATGAGCAGCTTACTCTGGGGATCTGCTTTCACACAACACCTGGAGTCCAGGATTTCTTTAGAGTTGTAGACAACATTTTTTTTCACCCAGACAGCTGTATCATTTCCCCATGTAGACTTAAAATTTGATCCGGAATTTTACAACACGGGTTGAAAAATAAAAAAAAACAACAACCAAACAAGAATATAATTCACCCTGTTTGGCTGCTCAGAGATTCAGTCTCAAGTCACGATCACTTCATTTTCCCTCAGTGATTCTCCTTCCTATTCTATCTCAAGTTTTATGATAGATAATTTTTATTGTTTCAGCTCTTGCTCCGAAGGACACATAATGAAGGAAGAATTTCAATTTTTTCCTTAAAAAGTAAACTTGTAGTTTCCATGATGATCCAGAAAAACTTAAGGAGGGCAGGGGAAGGAAAAAGTACATGTATGTGAGAGGAACAAACAGGAATGGTAGCCAGAGGGTATTAGGAATATTCAGTGAATAGGTTTTTCAGTGTCTCGGGTCATCAGAGCTCTAAAGGCTGAACGAGATAATCAGGTACTGCTATAATAGCAGCATCCCTCCCAGAAGTGATGTGAATCACTGCTATTATTTTGTAAGATACATTGAGATCATATGATGGAAAGCCCTGCAGTAAAGTAAAACGCTATTTCTTATTGCCATTGCCTTCTCTAAACTATTCAATACGCTCAGTTAATGACTACACTAGTCATTATCTTTCCTATATTTCATGATTATGCTATATTACACCAGCCAGAGCCAATCCCCTACTTCACTATTAAATGAGACTTACTTCTCATTCAAATGTTATTGAAGAAGTTAGTGTATCTAACTGAGGGTTTCTGACTCATTTACAGTACTTTTAAAAGCTTAATCTTCAATTTTGAGGGGCTGGATGACCCTGATTACATGAACCATGAGCTGCAGTATGACTTTCTGTATATTCTATGTCATTAAATGCTCTAATTCATTTGATGGTGGTATGGCATGTATCTTTGCACCTCTGTGTGTATTTAGTATATATTAAGTGGCATCAACAAGATAAATGTTGAAGCGATGTGCTCAACTATATTTATCAGGTAACGCCATTATATCAGTCTTATTATTAAAACTGTATCATACAAATCCTTCTAATACAGATAAGTGAGTTAATATTCAGTTCCTTAAACATTTGTGTACGGGGGTTTGAAATTGACTTTCTCTTAGAAGTCACATGAAGTGATAGCAAAGGCAAGAGAAGAAGTAACAGGCTGCATTTGAAGAATAAAATAATGCTTATGATCATTTAGAATTCAGGAAATCTACACAGTTTTTTGTGACTTTGAGGGATTTACCATGATGTGTACATAAAATAAAGATATCCTATTCCTGTAAGCAATCCAATAGGACAAAGATAAGGCCACCTTAAATTATTAAAACCAGTTATTTGCAAGTGAGTGGCAAGAGCTGGGTCAAGCAACAATTTATTTTGCAGAAAAGAAAAGATTCAGGAGGGTCCTCACCTATGTGAGTGCAGCTACCATGAATCGAGAGAGAAGTCCTTGGATTCATTAAATAAGGTCATACTATATTTGATAGATTTTTAAATATTTCTCTATCAGTACATAGTGTAAAGAGAAGATAATGATCATACTGTAAGATTTTTTTTCCAACTTCTTTTAATTTTTGCTATTTAGAGTGCATTTACATGTAAGGTGTCCTCTTCTGGATGAATTTCGGGAGGTTTTGGGGATACTTTTATTTAAATCATGAGACACAACAGTGGAACCTTTATAAAGCTCGTCAGAAAATAGGTTGGTTTGGGGGCACAACAAAGAATATTGGTAGAGTCTTAAAGAAAATACAACTCTTCACATCTGGAATAAATTTTCTTAAAGAATGTAAATTTTCTGAGGGATATTCAGGTGATAAAACCAAAATCTTGTTAAATAAACTGCAATAAACTTGCCCTTTCAGTTCAGATCATGCTGTACTTCTTTGGAGAGGACTACCAGCCTTACCAGGTAATAATACAGAGTTTGTGCCAAAGGAAGCTACTAGAGGATAAGAGAGTGCACAACTATTTCAGTGCAAACTTATTTTCCTTTGGTTTAAGTCACTGATGAGAAGGTTTTCATCCCCAATATTTCCCCTCTGAATGACTACAGTAATTTTATATCCATCATGACATATTTCAAGGGAGAAGTTAGAAATCTCTTGGCGTTCATTGACTGACTGACAGATTGGTGAGTAAAATCACTTCAGGTTCTGACAGGTGTGGTGGTTTAACCAGGACAGCAATGACAGTCAAACTGAAGAAATGGCAATATATTTTGATATTTTATGGGCTGTCACATCAGGTAGGGAAATGATCTAATAAACAGTATAACACTTGCTAAGCTATCTTAAGACTCAAAATCTTTTTTAATAGAGAGGTAGTATTTTGTTTCTATGTTGTTGCATGTTCTTGATCTTGCAAACAGGAATGGAGACAAGATCCTTGCTCCACACAGCAGCATATTAAGTCAAGGTGATAAAGCCTGGTATGCTTCAAGAGGCTGTGGGAATGGGTCAAGGTTAATTTTTATCAAAACCATTAGTGAGCATTCGATAACATCATAATTCAAATGTTACAGCTTTGCAACAACTTTGATGGGGTTTGTTTTGATATTACTGAACACTCTCCTTTTGACAGTCAGATTCCTCTAACCCAACTGATCTCTGATGCTTAAAATTACTAGGAACATTTGAAAACAGAAACACATAGTAATGTTATTTAGTACAATGGGTTGGGGTTCTTGAATGGTAATGAAAAGAAATTATGATGGAGCTCAGATTAGCATTTGGCTGTTTCTTCTCATGATATTTTTCTCCTTGTTTAAGTTTTGAGAAGTTTTAAAAGATTATTTAAAACTGATGGAATCCATCCCAAGATGATGAGAGAGCTGGCAGACAAGCTTGCTAAGCTGCTTTCCATCATTTATCAACAGTCCTGGCTCACCGGAGAGGTCCCAGATAACTGGAAGTTGGCCAATGCAACGCCCACTCACAAGAAGGGCCGTAGGGACGATTCAGGTAATTACAGACCTGTCAGTCGTACCTTGGTTCGAGGTAAAATTATGGAGCAGATAATCCTGGGTGCAATCATGCGGCACCTGCAGAATGACCAAGAGATCAGGCCCAGCCAGCATGGATTTAGGAGGGGCAGGTCCTGCCTGACCAACCTGATCTCCTTTTATGACTATTTCACTCAGCTGGTGGATGAGAAGAAGGCTGTGGATGTGGTATACCTGGACTTCAGCAAGGCCTGTGACTCCGTCTCCCATAGTAGACTTCTGGAGAAGCTGGCAGCCTGTGGCTTGAACAGGAGAGTTCTGTGTTGGGTTAGGAATCGGTTGGATGGCCGAGCCCAGATAGTGATAGTAACGTTGTCTCCTTTGGCGACCAGTCACCAGTGGCGTCCCCCAGGGGTTGGTGTTGGGTCCAGTCCTGTTTAACATCTTTATTGATGATCTGGATGAGGGGATTGAGTCCATCATTAGCAAGTTCACAGACAATACCAAGCTGGGAGGAAGTGTTAATCTGCTGGAGGGTAGGATGGCCCTACGGAGGGACCTTGACAGACTGGAGAGATGGGCTGATTCCAATGGGATTCCAAGTGCCGGGTTCTACACTTTGGACACAGCAAGCCCATGCAGAGCTATAGGCTGGAGAGTAGTCAAGTGGAAAGAGACTTGGGAGTGATGGTAGACAGGAAACTCAACATGAGCCAGCAGTGTGCCCAAGTGACCAAGAAGGCCAATGATATACTGGCCTGCCTCAGGAACAGTGTGGCCAGCAGGACTAGAGAATTTGTCTTCCCCTTATACTTGGCACTGGTCAGGCCGCACGTTGAGTACTGTGTCCAGTTCTGGACCCCTCAATTTAAGAGGGCCGGAGCACAAGCCCTATGAAGAGCAACTGAGGGAGCTCGGGTTACTTAGCCTGGAGAAGACAAGGTTCAGGGGAGACCTTATTGCTCTCTACAACTACCTAAAAGGAGGTTGTAGGCAGGCAGGGGTTGATCTCTTCTATCAGGCAACCAGTGACAGAACAAGAGAACATGGTCTCAAGATTCGTCAGCAGCAGTTTAGGCTTGATATTAGGTAAAAATTTTTCACTGAAAGGGTGATTGGCCATTGGAATGAGCTTCCCAGGGAGGTGTTGAAGTCACTGTCCCTGGAAATGTTTGAAAACAGATTGGATGAGGCGCTTAATGCCATGGTTTAAACAACGAGTGGGTGTTAGTGTTGGGTTAAAGGTTGGACTAGATGATCTCAGAGGTCTTTTCCAATCTGGTGATACTGAGATACTGTGTTTTCTCATGGACAAGACCATGATCAGTTTTGAAGAAAGGAACCTTAATGTTTTGAAGAAAGTATTATGGACCAGATGGTTTTTCTTTCATCAAGAGTTGTTTGGGTTCCATCATCATCATGGTTTGTCTGTAAAGCAGCATAGATCAATGCTCTGCTGCCATCATTCTCTCCATATTGTGTCTATGACATTCATTTTCTTGAATGTTGACAGAGGAGGAAAGAAGGGATTGATATCAATTTGTTTGACCTACACAGATAACAAATGAATAAGCTCAGAGATACAAATTGAAATAAAGTAAAAAGATCTTATATACTTACATATTTATATATACAAGAAAACATTTACAATAGCAAAACATCACTCCATTCAAGAATGCCTCTGAGATATGCAAGTCCTTCACAGGTCAACTGATCAATCCTTTCCATCAGTGGTCTTTCAGTTCTCTTAATAAGCAGGGAGGGACACCCAGCACAGCCTTTCAAGAGTACTTTGCAGCACCTCCATTTCTCTCCTCATGCAAAGGGAGGAAGTCAGTATCTGTCCCAACAGCACAGTTTCTGGCTTTGTGACTATTATTTGTTATTTAAGCCTTCCTAACTTTTGTGCTGACTCCTAAGAATCTTGGATAATTTTCAGAGCATAATGAGACCATAATACTGTAATTGAGATTATAAACTCATAATTTTGAGACCATATTTTTATGTAGTTTGACCTGAGGCATAAAATTGGCTAAAGAATTTCATGAAGTGGCTCCTGAATGAAATTCATTATTTCAACTGTAGAATCAAAGCCCAGGGTGATGGTTTGTGCTGTGTAAGAACATACAGAATGTGGTAGGGTGAGAAATGCCTAGAACATCTTTTTTCTTCACAATCCTGTCCCTGGCAAATACCATACTACTTGATTTGCTATTCCCATGGGTAGAGTCCAAGGGAATAGCCATTTTCCTTGCATATGTTCTTCAGTTTCTCTTTTCAGGAACATTACATTAGGTGTTCATCATAAAAGCATAAATAACTGGAAATCCTCAAATGCAGATACAGTGTATGGATAATCTACCCGCCTCCTAGTTCAAAAGTGCTTATCCACAACGGACCTCACATCTCAAAACACACGGCACATTTTGGTTTGATCTTGTTTAGCATCTTTCCACCTGTTGAACGGTCATGACATTGCCAGCTATGTCAAAGAAAATTTCATTACAAATTTTTGTCTGGTATTTTACCCCCATGAATCCCAACTATGCAGTTTGTTTCATCTCCTAAGGCAAGGAGTTCCCAAGGGACCTTACCAAATCCCAGTTTTATGAACTATCCAAGGCATGCATATGCCACAGCAACCCCTAAGGCCTTGACCTCCACAGTCCTGCTCATTGCAGAATCTATTGCACCCGATTTAGTTTTCTTAAAATCTCATGCCCAAATTTTCTTTCCACAGAGAAACTGGTAATTCTTCTGTGTCCTACTAATGGATTTAACTGGTAGTTTAATTGCCTCATTATGGATATTCAGGGTTGGAAAAAGCTGATGCTATGTTTAACTTATTTCATTATAACTACTACCTGTCTATTTTTTTTTTCTTTCTCACAAACATCTTTTCCACTTGCAGATTTTTGCCTTTGGGAAATAATAACAAAGAAGAAAAAGTTGTTTTTTCTTACAATCTTGTGCTTTTCGTTTGAGTGGAGGAAGGGGAAGGAAGTAAGAGTTACAGCTGGTTCACTATTTCTTGTTTTATTCACCTATTTTTAACAATACTATTTTCTGTTTTGAATTGCTAAGTACAGAAGCAAAATGGTATTGAAATAAAATAATTCTTTCAACCTCCTCTACAGAAAATTTACAGCAATTTAAAAGGAACCCAGATAGATATTTACCCTCAAAAAGGATTGAACTAGATGAAAACCCCACACTGCTTTTCCCAGAGCTGCTCTTAGCTAAGAATTTGAGAATTTCTATAGGAAAAAAGTGATCCATATAGAAGAGGGGTTTTTTTTTTGTCTTATTTAATGTCTTCCAGTGTCTTAATTTGAAATGTATTCCTTCCCTTAAGCATAAGGTGTTCACTGAAATGCAATTGAAAAGAAGTTTCATTTTTCTTCCAAAACTTAGAGCAGAAATAAAACTTCTGACGAAGTTTAAAACTTTGAAAAAGCAGTATAGTGGTTACTATACTGTCTCTCTCCTTCTTATCAGTATTTGGTAAAGACTATAACTTTGAGAAGAAAATACTTTGACATGATCAATATCCTATTGCATTTCCCACTTTGTGAAATCTGACTAAAGATCTTGTCTAACAACCGAGTGTTTCTCCCTTCACCTCCACACTCACCCCAATTCTGCCTTCTTAATTAAATTATTTTCCTTCCAGTGCTGTTTGGATTTACATATACAACCGTCTTTTGGGAAAGAGTGACTTCAGTCGCGCTTTCAACTCCTTTTTTACTCTCTGGAAAATTGCCCTTTTATATAACACAAGCAACAAAGAAACTGTATTACAGTCAAATGTGACACTCTCTCCTATAGCACCTTCATAAGTAAACTTAGAAAACATAGGTTAAATGATTGGACAGTAAGGTGGATGGAGAACTGGCTGGATGGAAGATCTCAGAAGATTGTAATCAGCAGTGCAGACAGTCTAGTTGGAAGCCTGTGGCTGGTGGCGTTCCCCAGGAATTAGCATTGGGTCCAGTCTTTTTCAGTATGTTCATCAATGACCTGAATAAAATCACCCTGAGTGTACCATTAGCTGTGATGCCATTCAGCGAGACCTGGACAGGCTGCAGAGCTGAATAGAGAGGACCTTAATTCAACAAAGCCAAAAGTAGGATTCTGCAGCTTGGGAGGAATAAGATCTAGAGATGTCTTCCAGCCCCTAACACTCTGTGATTTTTGTATCTTTAAAATTCTCATAAAAAATGTAATATATTAGAGGGTGAAGAGAGAAAAATCAGAAAGCAATACAACTACCATTTCTATTGATTCCCTTGTAAAACATTCTATCAAAAAGAGGAATAGTGTGATATGAACAAGCAGAACCTTTTCATGATTACGGGGACTGAACCTTCCAGCAAATGAGATGAAATAGATAAGAACTCCTGCTATCTGCAAAGCTAATGAGAAGACTGGAGTGCTTTGAAAACCTGTTCCTGCAAAACGACTGCTAAAAAAAATAAGTGTAGTCTTTTATGCCCAGCAGCAGTGAACTTGTCAGGAATTTCAACTACCACATCCCAGTGGAGGATTACATTCAGGAAAGAATCCGTGACCTGGAATAGGCAGGTTGGGAGTGGTAATTTGACCCTTTGACTTTCACAGAGAAGTCAGAGCCTGTCACTGACTCAACAGCAGCAGCTGGCAATGCTGGGGCACTGGGGACCTTGGAGACGGTCACATCACTGTAAAGGTTTCTGTCAGCTTGGCAGATTTGGAAAAGTAAAGTGATGGTGGCTGCCAAAGAAATGCATTGAAGCATGGCCTAATCTTTTGATTTGTTTTCTTTTTTTTTCTTTTGGGGAGGAGGTGTAGGTAGCTCATTCCCTCCCCCTCCTCTAGAAAATACAAGAAATTTGCATTTGCTGCTGATGCATTATTGAATTTCACATCCAGTTCAGCATCTTTATAAACTATAAACAAGACATAATGGTCAATGAGCAATGCCTCATATAATGACACAGTCAATAATGCTAAACTGAGGCTGAGAAACCTCTCTGCATTAATCTTGAAATCATTCACCAGAGATGAACACTATTATTATTATACATATATACAAAATAAAAGAAAATTAAGAAAAAAGAAAAAATAAACCTTGAAACTCAGTCCAGGATCAAGAAAGATTGGTCTTTTGTTCTAGTATTACTTATAAAGCTATTTAAATATTACTCTTGTGATTTACAAGACCTGCTAGTTAGATTTTACTCTAAGATTTTTTAAAAAATGTTTCATAGGCTAAGAAAGACAATAGGTCTATCCAACAAGGACTCCTGTAATCAGGAGTGTTTAAATATGTCGTGAGACCTTTGGCAGTGATTGATCTACTCAGTGAACAAACAGTGGTCAGTGTGGTATGCTGTCCTGAAAGTTTCTACACAAACTCATTTAGGGCAGGCATGGAATAAAATAAAAATATGCTCAGATTTTCATAGTAAGAGGCAAAAAACACCCATTAAATACACAAAATCCAGCCACGGTGTTTTGTTTTAAACCCATGACACGTACAGACACATGTATTTTCCTAAAGTACATAAATACAGCTTTAAGGACTTGCACAGCATTTTCAGAAATTGGCTTTTGCTTTGATTTTCACTGAAATATGACAAACTTTGTTCGTTATGCAGTTTTGCTTCCTACTGCATACAGTTGTCACTTTTCTAACTCTGGCGAGTGATTAAGTTTGAGACTCTGTACTCAGTTCTCCCTATTTTGCTCATATTCTCCAGTACAACTGCTTCAGTATCACATAAAAATGTTTCTGTTTTTCTTTGTTATACAAAATGATCTATGACAGTTTTGATGCACTTATTTTGCCCATTCCAGCTGGAATTCTCGAAACAGTGTGTGCATTACTAAATAACTAAAACCCTTCAATTTTCTGCCTCATGACAGAATCAGAAATAATAAGAAGCTATTTACTGTGCATGCCATCAGAGCTCTGCAGTTACATGGAAGCTGGTAGACCATATTTAGTCTTTTCATTTAAAAAACATGATTTCTCATGAAATCAGACTCTCAGCTGAGTGTTTTCCATCAGCAAACAGTTGGAAAACAAGCAAAACAGAAAAACTACAAAGTTGTTTCCGTTATAAAGACTAAGAAGGTTTACTTGGCTGGGAAAGAGAACATAGCCAATTAATTATTTTAGGTTAAACAGTACTAACATGTAACACACAGTATTTTGATCACAGAATATTGTGATTTTGCACAGAGAAAATCTCTGGAAATTATCTTCTCTTTCATGCTGGGGAACTGAAAGAAAAAGAAAAAGCAGCACAAATGTCTACGAAAGGCAACTCTCAGGGATAGAATCTGACAGCAGAAACTAAGAGTATATATTACATACCCACAATACATGCTCTTGCCACAAGCAGTATTATAGAACTATATAATCACTAAGGTTGGAAAAGACCTCTAAGGCCATGAAGATCAACTGTCAGCTCAACAGCACCGTACCTACTAAGCCATGTCCCAAAGTGCTACATGTACAGATCATTTAAATACTTCCAGCAATAGTAACGTCACCAGTTCCCTGGGCAGTCTCTTCCAATGTATCACCACTTTTTCAGTAAAAAAAACCTTCCTAATATCCAATCTAAACCTCCCTGGTGTAACTTGAGGCCATTTCCTCTTGTGCTATCGCTTGTTACTTGGGAGAAGAGGCCAACACCCTGCTTGCTACAGCCTCCTTTCATGTAGTCATAGAGAGTGATAATGTCTCCTCTCAACAACCTTTTCCCCAGAATAAAGAACTTCAATACTCTCAGACACTGTTCGTACAACTTGTGCTTCAAACCCTTCACCAGCTTTGGTGCCCTTCTCTGGGCATGCTTCAACAGCTCAATGGTTTCCTTGTAGTGAAGGGGCCAACAGTGAGCACAGGATTCGAGGTGTGGCCTCACCAGTGCCAAATACAGGGGGGAAATCATTTCTGTACTCCCACCTGCCACACCATTTCAGATACAAACAGGCCTTCTCGGCCACCTCTGTACACTACTGGCTCACATTCAGTCATCTATCAACCGGCACTCCCAGGTCCTTTTCCCACCTGGGAGCTTCCTAGACACTCTTCCACAACCCTGTAGTATTGCATGGGGTTATTGTGGCCCGACTGCAGGACCCAGCACTTGGCCTTGTTAAGCCTCATATAACCTGACTTCGGCCCAGTCAGCCAGCCTGACCAGTTTAAGTCATTTGCTTTACATTAACTTTGCAGTAGGTTTTAGTGATTATTGTTAACTGGTTTATACATCTGAATTTTCTTTCTGCTCACATAGGAGCTAGCTGTTCTAGAAAAAACACATGTTAAAAAGATGAGAGGTCAATCTGGTCTTTTATTAGTGGACAGAAAAAAAGACCATATATTTTGTGGATGATAAAATATTACTGGCTCCTACAAGCGATTTTTTATTGTGTTGTAAATCCTTCATCTGGCATTTTATTCACTTCATTGTTCAAATGTTTACTATATGTTGATGCATTGAATATTCTTTGGGGGTTTTTAATATCTATTTATTCGCGAAGTTTTTTCTAGATACCTGAGTGGAAGGAGGCACCTGGTGGTGCAGTGCTCAAACATATCATGTCTGAGAAAAACAAAAATATTTTTTCCCTCTTTCTCTCCTTTAGAAATTGTACTACTTGCACAATTCTGGCTAAACCTGGTTTTGCGATACTGGATTTTGGAAATGAAACATGACTTCCACAGACTCATCCAGGAAAAGGAAGATAATGCTAAGAAGAAAACCCGTTGACACATTATTCCTTTTTTCTTATTTTAGAGATGGAAGATCAGATTCAGACAGAGAATGTATAACACATTTAGAAAGATAGATTTGTCTAGAGAAAAATAATGTTTGGAGTCCTGGACAATGCACTTTAGCTTCAGAGCTGTGATTTAAATTCTGCTGCAGTTCTCTTTCCTGATTTTAAGTCATTAATGTCCTATATTCCAAAAAGTTTTCAGTGCCTATTAAGGTGAGATTTCCCTTGTGCTTCACTAAATTAAACCATTTTGGTTTATGTTAGCCTGTGCTGCTATGAAACCTCAGAGAAGGTATGGTCAATACCAAAGAGTTTTTCTTCCGGTGAGTCTTATTTCTGGTGACTCTCTCCAGCTTCATTATCGCTAAACTGTCAGAAGTACTACACAAATGCCATGAGCTCTGAAACTGGGAGGGAAGGCAATAATGCTGTCAGAAACCTAACTTCTTTTTCTTATGTTCTGAAACTACGCTCCAAATTTTCCATATTCTTAGGTGGTAGGAAAGTGTCTGTCTAATGAAGTAGTTATTCTAAAATACATACTTAAGATATTTATCAAAGAAGGATTCTCTCTGTCTAAAATGAGGCTCCAGATATTTTCAGTTTCTCCGTTCACCTGATGGAAAAGGTTAGCTTTTAGACTGCTATACATGAGAAGCTAAATATTAAGTGTGAAAATACCATTTTCCTCAGACTGGAGAAAATCACAACTGCAGTTTAACTGTTTAGGGATGTCAGACTCAGACTAGATAAACGAAGAGCAAGTGACACTGCCATCACTACCTCTTTGTCTAATTTATCTTCAGGTAAAAGGAAGTCCTACCCATAGACTTCACTGTTCTTAATTATCTTTCCTTCCCTGATTCATCCTCTCTCTTCTTTCTTCTTTTGTATTTAAAACTGCATCCAAGAGTGCATCTTCTGCCATAATTCTTTGAGCCCCAGCACAAATGTATCTTAAATCATGACCTATAAATCCTACGTTTACACAGATGTGCCAGGTCTTTATGTCTTTACGAAAGACCTTGTGTGTGACACATATTTCTTTATCTGAGATCTTGAGAATTTACATGCCTGTGGCCACTCTTCAAGTTCCCTCAAAGCTGATAAATAGCCAGATCTAGCACATGAAACCTCAGTTACCCAGTCCAATGCAAGGAACTGTGGAGAGCATCTGGCCAAACTAGATTCAACCACTCCCTTAGTAGGGCTGAAATGTCCATTCTTCATGACTTGTGTTTAGAAGTATAAGAGCAGCAAAGTCAGAATTTAGAGAGCTAGCACGTTGGCTTAGGCTGACTGAGAACAAAGCCATGAATTTATGCGTCACTGTCCACACAAAGTGTCATAGCCATATTTACACTTCAATTTTTTATTAGTTTTATTTCATTCTTAATGAATGTTTTTAGGAGTTTTAATTATCTTTAAGGAAACATGATCTAATAATCATATGAGATCAAATAAAATGTTTTGCCATCTCGATTACCTGTATTCTTTTTGTGGTAAAGTGACTTTCACTACTTTTTTTCCAATATCTAAAAGTTTGTTAAATGAGAACAGTTCTTTTTTTTAAAACATTTTGACATTTCAAGAGGGAATAGAGTCATAAAAAAAACTAAAATATTTTTTTTGATATTTCAAGATTTTAAGCTGTTCTTTTTTTCTTTCCTTCTTTGTCTTGAAGAGGAAGTAAAAAGAATTTTATTGCTGGATTTTGCAATGGGAATAAACCAGAAATAACAGCAAGAAAGGAATATTCTGGTGTGGATTTCAGGAAGCCATTCAGTCCCATGTGTCTGGACGGTCCATGATGTCTTGTCTCATCCCAGTTTAGTTGGCAGAGTCTTTTAGCAATGTACAGGTCTTTGTTATCTCAAAACCTTAGAGTATGTTACACTGTTACATGACATCAAATTAGTTTTTATTAGCATTTTAACCTCTCTGAAATCCAAATTCTCCTTGATGGCATTAGAAAATGGTACTTAATTTCAAACTTAGACCTTTCTATTAAATTCAACATTTTGAAACAAAACAGTTTGCTCCAGTAATGATGGAAACATCATTTGAATTGAAAATGTCACACCAAAACCCCTCAGCACTACCATTGAAAGTCTCTTAGTGATTTCCACAATGGACATCAATACTATTTTTTTTTTCTTGAATTCTGGGATTTTCCATAGCATGGAAATAATTTTGTGACTAGGAAAAAACAATTCTTCCCTACATTTATTTTTTTTCTATCTTCTCTGGTTTGATTTTGTTTTATTTGGGGCAGATCTTATCTCTAAATAAGATTAATTAACTGCAATTAAAAAAGTAACTTCATGTGAAGTTGGTCTACAGATGCTTATCTTTTATGTGTTACCTATATATAACATAAAACTAGCTTTAAAACTGTGAATGCTTAAATGTTTTTTTCACATAGAAAAGAATTCCTGAAAAGTTGTTTAAGTGTATGAAGAATGAATTTTGGGAAAATTTTCTATTCATTGACATACAAATCGTCTACAGTTTCAGTTCATCATTTTGGTATATTCCATTCATTGCACATATTAAATCAGTCATTCCAAGGCTTTAGACATTCTTTACAGAAATTCTTTGTAAATGGCTTTAAAATTAGGGGCTAAAAGTAATTCCCAATCTATTCCCACACTAGCTGGGGAATATTAATACACATACAATGCAAAATGATACCAAAGTGGTAAAGCAGGAAAAACAAAACTCTCTCTTCCAGATCAGATTTTGGACAAGCTTCTGACAAGCACACGAACGTTTGGACATCCATCTGAAGTATACCTTTCCTAGTGTTTGTGCCTCATTAATCACAATACAGAAACTGGACTAACTGTGTTTTCCATGGAAAATACTTCAAGTCCTGTTATGCAGGTTTTTTTCCCCACTAATTCCTCAACACTGCAAATTTTGAAGGAGGTGAAACAGGAGAAAACTATATGAACTTAATCAAAATTTTGCCCGTGGTTAATCTTTGAAGTGTATGTCATGTAAACATACATATGTATAGACCCATATGCTTATATATGCATACTTATATCCTTTTATATGTACATACGTATACAGGCATATATACTTATATGTATACATATGCTATTTTATAATTGCAAAGAAAATTATATCTTTACAAACACAGATTTCTTCCCTGCCATAGGTTATGGCCGTCACCTTAATCAGCACCTGAATCTGAATGAAAGACTCACTTGTAGCACAGTTTCTGGACAGGTTTTTGAACACAACCAGCATCCCGATCTGAACTAGCATGGACAGAAGCCATGTCTGCCATCTGGCACGCACTCTGTAACCAGCCGGTGGTGCCAGACCCCTTTCTTGCAGGCAGATGCACACCTTCCACTGACATTCATGGCTGGCATCAGTCACCACACATGACAAACAGGTCAATCACTGAACTGGCATGAAAAATGAGACATTTCTCAAGACATACAGGCATGCCCTGTGTTAAGGAAGAGAATAAGGGAGAGTGGGATTTCTTTCTGACACAGGAGCATAAGGTGTATCACTATGGAGTCAACAAGAGGTTTCCAGTTGGCTTCATGACTAGGTTCCCACTCACAGTCATTTTATGTGATGCACAGTTGTCAAATACTGCAAACTCTAGGTCATTCATCTAGCTGATGGATTAAGTTTATCCCACTTCTCTCATTCTCTTCTTAGTTTTCAGATCATCACATATCTGCCTAACTGATAACCATTAACAGATGGAAGGAGAGAGAAACAAGGCTTTGCAATAGTGTGTATTTACTTTCTGAATTCGTGATGCAAATTTTCATGATCTCACTTCCTGATGACAATATTTTCCTTATAAAATCTGTTTTCCAGGTTATGTAGTTGGTTTTTTTTAAATTAAAGTTTTTCTGTTCTTCTTCTTTACTTCTTTCTGCCCCATTTATTCATTTTGCACCTTATCTAAGCTTGTCCTAAATGTCTACGAAGGACTAGGGTAAGGGACAAGAACTGAGCATATAGTTGGCATTCACAGTAAACAAGGTGTTAAAATTAATTGCTATAAATGTGTGATACTTGAATACAAGCTGCCATAGTACAGACTATCAGCTCTAGTTCAGCCAAGAGTCTGTCTATCACCAGAACACTTACAGCATGGTGGAAGAATGATAGATACCCTGGATAAAGTCCATGCTGCACAGTGGAAAATGATGCAGAAATACCCAAGCAAACCATAAATCCTTATACACATGAGAACAAAACACTTCACCTGAGATTATGTATTGTAATTGTGTAATGCATTATGCATTTTGAAAGATCAGGGATGATTAGCTCAGGGGCAGCACAGGACTGACAGATCTATAGTGTTTTCAAGACATAGTTAGTGCACAATAGTGTTCTGTGCTACATGTAAAGATGATAGGTGGGCTCAAAGATGATCTTGAAGGTTTTTGCTTTTATCTAGGAGGGATAAGAAGTAACCCATGCATTTAAACCAACACAGGCAAATCATGAAAAGCTGAGCACACAGTTTTTCCTCAGGGGAGGCAGTAGAAATACACAACTATGGCAAGTTACTCCCATGAATAGAATAATAGGAAGTTCTGCAATGCAAAACAAAGCAAACATACCAGACCAGATGGAATAAAAAAAAAAAAAAAAAAAAAAAAGAAGAGACAATTTTAGATTGAAAGTGAGAAGGAAGTCTCTAACTGATGGCTAGCACAATAATATAAGGAGATTATTGCACTCCAAAGAAGTGAGATTGGTGCTTACATGAAGTATATATTGCCTGTCTTTCAGATTAAACAAAAAAAGGAGAACAATGAATTTTACTTTCAGATAGAGAATTCTAATAGTGTTAACTTATTGAGAAACCCACAGCAGAGCTGCACTATGATAGATTGAATTTAACAGAGATAGAATTGAGGGGAACCTGAATATAAACACATAAATCAGGGACAACATCAAGCTGCGATCATGATAAATATGTTCCGAACATTTCTACTGGGCAAAGTTAAGTTTGAGATTCAGGGAGCATGTAATAGGCCAGAATTAAAATACAGTGGTGTTGAAAACTGACTGAGGGCATGGAAGAAGTGTTTATGGTTTTTTTCTTACTACTGCTGAAACACCATCACCACATAGGGTGCACAAAGGAATACGTGCCCTCAGTGCAGGCTCATCTGGGAATGCTTTATCAGAGGACAGCTGTGCTATATGAAAGTCAAAATGAACCAGAAAGCAGGAAGTCTTTTCCAGTACAGTTGAATCTTAGCAGTGGTTTTACAGGCAGTTAGGATAGAGACTGTTGCTCACCCATGTGATCACTTCTTTCTTTGGGCTGAGAAATTAAAATGGCAAGCTCAACACAAGTGATAACCAGAAATATCTTCCTCCCATGGAAGTGAAATTGATACATAGATACCTAATGTTAATTTCATAACTAACTCATAACCCCCTCTGTGTCTATTTGAAGCGACTTCCCAGGCAATAATAATTTCATAATACATAGGAGAGGGAGGAAAATACAGAGGAAAAAATTCCCAAAGTCCCTTCAGCAGCTGCTTTTCTTAGCTAAGGGAGAATTGCACAGTATGAAGAACTCTTACAGACACGCGTACATAAAAGTAACATTGGCTACCTGTAAAGCTTTAGAGGTCTGAAGTATTCTTTGACATTCTTTTGTCATATCTTCATCTAATAATAAGCTTAAGTTTTTTTAAAAGGCAGGGAAAACTTAGATAGCCAAATCATTTTTCTAATTTTAACAGTACTGTACACTAAATCTCAGGAATTTGAGGGTTTTGGAGCTTTTAGAACACATAGAGCATTAAATTAGCCCTGTGATAGTCAACAACTAGAGATCACAGTTGTCTGGGCTATTTCATCAAAGAAAACGCTTGTTACTTTAACTATTTTTAACATGAATGGATTGAGAACAGCCTGGAGGGGATGCTCTCAACACCACCTCTAGCTGCAAGGAGAAGGCTGTGAAGCCACCATGCTGGGTCAGTGCTAGCAAGAGAAGGATTTCTTTACAACTCGTGCCTTCATGGTGGTTGCGTGCCAGTTGTGCTTCAGCTCTGATATGGTATAGAGGGGCCTGGTAATGTACCACAGATGCCATTTTTTCCTCCTCACTGTTGTTTCCAAATTGAAACTGTTTCCATTAACATATAATTTCATCACAGAATGAAACAGAAAAGAACACCAGATAAGACAAATGGCTTATGATGAAGCAAGGGAACATTTTTACAAATACTCCCACATCCATGCCTCTCCTTCAGTTTATATTGACAGTCAATGTAGCCCGTGAGTGAGAAGTACTTTACAAGGGACAGAACAGATGGAGAACACTGGATAGATCATCTGGTATAATTCCCAGTGTGGAATTGCTCCCTTAGGTTCATTTGTTAACATTTCATCCACTCTTGTATGAATAATTGAGAAAAAAGACAAAAAAAAAAAAAAGAAAGAAAAGGATAAAGAAAAGGATAGAAAAATAAGAACACAGCAGTAGTAGCAAAACCAAATATTTTGGGAATGATTTAAAACTTCATGTTTCTATAGCAAACAGCAATGTTTAAACATTTTCTTTTCATTTCAGATGGAATGTGTCCTTTGATGAATATTGACTTCATTTTAAATCTTCTGTTCAGAATTGAAGGTTTATTTAATGAATATAAAACTACTCAGAATGGAAAATTGCATACCTTCCGTCATGATGGCATTCCTAAATTTTGCCCCTTAACCTAAAGCCCAAAAAATTTCAGGACAAACTGAAGTTCAAAACTCTGAAAGTTTTGACATCCCACTTCAAAAAAAAAATTTGTAAATTAAATGGACATAAAAACGTGATGCATTTGAACACGTGGGTCTTCTTTAAAAAATGATGAATGTAAACCATTGTCTTTATTGATGTGACTTGAAGCATTCAATGAAGATAATGGAAGTTGGGCAATGCAAGTTTCACGCTTTTTTAAAGTTCAGTTTAAATAGTGTAACCAGTAAGAGTTGTAGAATAGAATCGCCAGAACCTTGAGTGTGAGTATACACTTTCACTGCCTTTAAGGATTTCAGGAAAGCATAACAGATTAGGAATTCTATTCTTGACTCTTTCTATGCACACAAGTCTTACAAGTCCATGTATACTACCTTCTAAAGTTGAATGAATTAATTGCTGACATAAGTTATGGGGGGTCATTCTGGACTTCGTAAAGTATCACTACATCTAAAAGCCTAGTTTTTTTTCTTTTTTTACTTATTCATTATCTCTTCTATGGTTTAGTCATGACTCTATTAACAGAGTAAAATGTGTCCGATGCGTCAACAGGGCATGGGAGTACATAAACTCCTCAAGCATGTTCTAAGGTCTTCGAAGACAAGAAAATCTTTTATGTTTGTTTAAACTCATTTCCATCCATACACTTTTTGGAAAAGATTTGGAACAAGTTTAAGTCGCAGAAGTGGATGTAACATTCCTCACGCCATCTGCTATGTGCCAGGCCAGCAATATGTGAGGGCTGCAGAGAACATAGAAGTCTGCTTCTGCCCAGGTATCAGCATAGTCTTAAACAACCCATTCACGTAGTTTTGCTATTTCCAAAGCCCTGCAACCCGTTTCTGGGACTGACTTGGCACTGGCAACTCAAACTCGGACATTGAGCAGTCCTCAGGCTCAGTAGCAAGTGAGGGATGAGTAAGGTTGCTGCCTGCACATCCTGCTGTGCAGGGATAATGTGGTGTAGATCCTCCACACAATTTAATTTTAAACCATTTGATTGCTCTTTTACTTCTTTGAGGTAAGGACACATGCATTCAGCATCTCATGGCATGAATATTGAGGTCAGATGCAATCTAGTTCTGTTAGAGTAGCTCTCCTACTTTTCCAGATCTGATTACAGCAATTACTAGAAAAAAACAGAGCTCTCTTACAGCCAGGTTCCTACATTAACTTCTAAAGATGGCAGACTGCTCAGGTGCTCTGCTCCATCAGTTATAATTAGCCATTTCTTTTCTTTTAGTGGTTTATACAAACTAGGATCTGTTAGAGTGCAGATTCATAATGATAATGGCAAATGTAATTCTACCTGGACAGACTTCTAAGCCATTGGCATGAAATGAGAATTATTTTTCCACCCCTGTAACTGGAATCAAGTGTTTTGTGAAGTTTTGCTCTTCCACACATCGTGTTCTCTTGGCATCAATGAAATCTATTTGGGAATCTGAACTGTGAGTTGTTTTACTTTCCCACAGATCTATATCTATTTATGTCAGACCAAGAGCTCTCAAAGGCAGGGATCTCAGTTAGGATTATCTAGCAAAACCCCTTCAATTTATATTACTTCATATTGGTTCTGTATAGACTCTCCAGGGTCTGGGGATTTATTTTTCCTAAGCTAAATATATTTTCCGCCATGGAATTTATAATCCTTAGAAATAAACTGGATGAATTATTCTGATTTGACAGACTAATGCAGTGTATCCCTCACAGAAGGTAGGTAATATAGTATCAATATGATCTCCTTCATAACTGGATTTCAGAGTACTCTAGTATATTAAAGGAAGCTAAAAGAAGGTAATTCAAGTCAATGAAATTACTTTGAGATTTGGGATACCTGAAGGGAGTCATGCCATCATGGACATTTAGGTCATGATTTTAATATGAAGCAGTCACTGGACTGATTAAGCACAGCTGCTGCTTGGACTTGCTGCTCCTCCACAACAAAGAAAAACACAAAAGCACAAATGCAAAACACGAAAGAAAAAGAAAGGAAACCCAAAAGATCCTTAGGTTTATCACAGATGAGGAATTTTTGTGTGTTTTTTGGACTGCTGTAGTTAGACTGTTCCATTGGTTGCAATTCTTGTGTAGACCTACTCCTCCAACTACAGTTTTTTCCTACTCTGGTTGGAAAAACAGATGTTATACTTGTTTTTTTCTAAAAAAACCCAAACCCAAATCTTTAATTTTCACAAGATATAAACATTAAAATGACTTGGTTATTCAGTTTTGTGTCTTTTTTTTTATCAAATTATTTGTTATAGAAGACTTAAGACAAGACTAGTCTATGGCTAGCTGTGGAGTATTTAGACTTACGGGGTTTTGTAAACTTAGTCCAGTTTATTGTCATTATTAATCTCTGGAAAGAAATGGGAGACCTGGAGAAAGCTGAGGTACTCTATGATTTTTTTGCCTCAGTCTTCACCGACGAGGTCTTAGGCCACTTCACTCAAGTAGCAGAAGTCAAAGGCATGGACTGGGAGATCGAAGAGCTTCCCACTGTAGGAGAATATCAGATTTAAGATCATCTAAGTTACCTGAAGGTGGACAAGCCCACAGAACCTGATGAGATGCATCCACGGATCCTGGGGGAACTGGCAGATAAAGTTGCTAAGCCACTGTCAATTCTATTTGAGGAACCGTGGCAGTCCAGTGAAGTTCCCACTGACTGGAAATAAGGAAATATAATTCCCATTATTGAAAAGGGAAATAAGGAAGACCCAGGCAAGTACAGTTTGTCAGACTTGCCTCTGTGCCCAACAAGATCATGGAGCAAATTCTGATGGAAAATATGCTAAAGCATATGGAAAATAAGTCGGTGATTGGTGACAGCCAACATGGTTTCAGTAAGAGCAAATAGTGCCTGACAAATTTGGTGGCCTTCTGTGATCTTGTTACAGCTTTGGTGGATAAAGAAAGAATAACTGGCGTATCTACCTGGACATGTGTAAAGCATTTGACATTGTTCCACACAATATCCTTGTTTCTAATTTGGAGAGCTTTGATGGATGGACCAGTGTTTTAGGAACTGAGTGCATGGTTGCACTTGAAGCGTTGCAGTCAACAAGAGAAGACCACTGACAAGTGGTACTCGTCTGGGGTCTTCATAGGGACCAACACTGTTTAATATCTTTGTTGATGAAGTGGATAGTGGGATTCAGTGCATTCTCAGCAAGTTTGGCAGCGATAACAAGCTGTGTGGTGTGGCCAGTGCACTGGAGGGAAGGTATGCTGTCCACATGGACCTAGACAGGCTGGAGAGGTGGGCCTGTGCAAACCTCATGAAGTTCAGCAAGGTCAAGCACAAGGTCCTGCACATGGATCAGGGCAATCCTAAACACAATTACAGGCTTGAAGGAGAATGGATTGAGAGCAGCCATGAAGGGAAGCACTTGGTGCTACTGGTTGATGAGAAGCTCAACATGAGCCAGCATGTGCACTTGCAGCCCAGACAACAAACAGTATCCTTGGGCTGCATTCAAAGAAGCATGGCCAGCAGGGTGAGGGAGGTGATTCTGATCCGCTCTTTTGAGACTCCTCCTGGACTACTGCATCTGTCTCTGGGTATCCCAACATAAGAAGGACATGAACCTGTTGGAGTGGGTCCAAAGGAGGGCCATGAAGATGATCAGAGAGTTGGAATACCTCCTATATAAAGACAAGTTGAAAGAGTTGGGGTTATTCAGCCTGGAGAAAAAAAGGCTCTAGGGAGACTTAATAGGAGCCTTTCAGTATCTAAAGGGGGATACAAGAAATCTGGAGTAGAATTTTTTACAAGACCATGTAGAGATAGGACAAGGAGCACCAGATGTAATAGCTTTAATCTGAAAGAAGGTAAATTTAGATTAGATATAAGGATGATATTCTGTACTAGGAGGTTCATGAGACATTGGCACAGGTTGCCCAGGGAAGCTGTGGATGCTCTATCCCTGCAGGGGTTCAAGGAAATATTGGATGAGGCTTTTAGCAACCTGGTCTAGTGGAAGGAGTTGGAACTGGATGACCTTTAGGGCTCCTTCCAAACCAAAAGTATTCTATGACCTCAACAAATATAGGTAGATAACACTAACAGCTCCTAATTGCAATTGAATATTTTATTTATCTCTGAATCATTCAGACATGAACAAGCTCTAATCTAAAAGTTGAGTACACAGCCAATTAAGATACAACATATTCCAGCTCAAGCTCATGACTGGCTTCCATACTACAAATGGCTCAGAGATGCCCCCTCTCTGCCTCTGGGGAGAAGATGTTCAGCTGCTTGAATTGATTGGTAAAGATGCTCTGTATCAGCGTGGTGCCAGAGAGCCCTCCCTAGCTGCCTGCCTTGAAGGAGAGCTCCTTCAAGGAATCTGCGGCCACATGTTGACACTGAGAACATCTGCAGTCATTAGAAAGGTGTCAGTGTGAAGACAGTCACATCTCCTGTCTGAAAGGAATAGATTTTCATTCTCTCATTCACCATCCATAATTATTTTTACATATTCACATAAGTATACATGTATTTATATATTCTCATACTCAGTGGATGTCATTAATTTAATTCAGGCATCTAAGCTGTGCTTGCTTTGGGGCAGCTAAGTGAAATAATCTCTAGAAGCAGATGCTGAGTTTCTCCAATCAATGAATGGGAAGAGGAAGACGTGTACTGAAAAACACCAGCTGAAGAACTCTCTAACAAAAGCTGAGCATTTGAATTGTGGAGAAGATATCTTATTCAGATACCCATAAAGTGAGGATAAAAATATGTCCTACTTCCTACAGATGCAGACTGAAGGTTCTGAACCTACAGAGAGTTTTTCAGCCTCATTGATGGTCCACAGAAGGCTTTTAGAAAATCCTTACCAGTGTACTTATTTTGTACACAGGAAACACTTCCTTCAGCCCTATTTACACTTAAAATATGAGTGCTAGATAGACTCTAGAGAGAGTCTACTATTCTATCTAGAAAGTTTTTTTTAAAATGGCTACGCTTTCAGAAGCCAAACAGTTCCTAGCTAAATATACGACTTGAGCTGCTAATATCTTCAATTGCCACCGTTTTATAGAACAGTTGTAAAGTAATGAAAAGTATTGTTTTCTCTCTCTGACACTTGCTTGCTCAATTGTTTCCATAATAATAAACGCATAACATATGTTAAATAGACTTGGCTGATCTTGAAGTTTCATTTTTCCATACTCGTTGATATAATCCTTGTATTTTGTCTCTGGTGACTAATTAAAGCTCCTTATGTCCAACTTGTTAATTTTTGCTGTAGTGTCTTCAAAGCAATTTCATGTTTATTTACAGATGATAGATTAAGATAAAAAAACCCAAACCAACACAAAACCAAAAAAAAAACCCACAACAACAAAAAAATGCCAACAAAAACTCCTATGAGAGAAGCATAAAACATTCTTGTTCTGAGACATTTCTGGCTAGTTGGAAAGGATATTTGATTTGCAATGAATTTTTATTATATTTTGGTTCTTTTTTTCTTTATTGCCTATAGAAGATGCCCAAGCTTGCAAAATTAAGCAACACACCAAACTTATTTGTACAACTTTTTTTTGGAGTAGGGAGAAGAAAATAAGGCCTTTGTAATACTTTTTCTTTTTAGAACATCATATTGACTAAAAGAATGCTCACTTACGCACTGGTTTTTTTCTAAGTAATTGTATATTATTAAAGGAGAGATGTATCAACACATTCCCAAACAGCTGAAAGTCATCTGCAAAAGTGATTTATAACTGGAATTCAGGTTGGAACGAAAAAAAAGAACAAGGCTACAAGCTCTGCTTAACTTTGAAAATGTTACCTCGGTATGGGAAGTTGTTGAATTGCTTTTATATGTGTTCAGTAGACAGATTTCACAGTACAATCCAGAGACTTTAAATTAAATTTTTTCAACCCATCATTTATCTGGGAAGCCTACAGTTACTAGGCACTTATCACAGACATAAATTAGGTACCTAGAGTTTTCATCATGCTTTCTTAAATATGATTATAATTTCCAATGTATGAGTTTATTTTCCTGTTTTAGAGGTTGTATGATGGCGTAAGTTACACTTGGCCATGTACTAAACAATGCCTCTTATGAGGATTTATAAGACCAAAGGCCAAATATAAGTGGCTTCACTCAATGGAAAATGGAGAATTGCTTTGACTTGCAAGCTTTGTAAATGGACAAAGTCAGAGAGATGGTAATTAATACTTAAGTGATAGACCAAAACAGTGCCATGAATAAGGGTCTAACAGCTAATCATGATAAAGAATTCAGGGAAATATTCATACTATTAGAAGGATTTAACAGATTTTACCCAGTTCTCTTTTTCATCTCCTATAAAACTCATTTACTAAAGGCTTTTGGCGTGAAATTTCTTGTTTTCTAAATAACAGGGATACAGGATCAAACTATACCATATGATGTAGCATTGAAGAAAGAAATAATGTACCTCAAAACAGAAAACAACAATAAAAATAATTAATTACAAGTTTTCAATCTTCACAGAAATTGTTCAAATATATGGATTAATTCAAATATTATATAAGAGAAATATGTCTATATAACAAAAATAAGTTTAGGCTTCAATGTTTTTACAAACATATTGGAAAGACTTTCTGAGACTTGATACACAACAGCTCACAGTTCTGAGGTTTGCTCTTAATTGCAGATTCCTGTGGCCTCAGACTTTCAAAGCAGGGAAGACGCAGTAAGATCTTTGTAGATGTTTGGTAGATCAGGAAACTTGAATGGGTTTCAGTCCCACAGTAAGACATCTTCCTGCAAATGCCTCACCCAAGGCTACATGTAATCTTAGTGTCTAAACCCACATTGCTGTCAGCAGATGACCCTAGCAGATCTTCCTTGTGATGTATAAGGGAGCAATGCTGGTCTAGAGGAGTGGTTGGAGGCAGGTTAGGCTACACTAACACCTGTACTAAGGTGTTTAAAATGTGAATGTTTGGGGAGTAAATTTCTTCCCACTGTCACATTAGGCACGTAAAT
Organism: Tapera naevia; assembly: GCA_033556795.1. Lineage (NCBI taxonomy): Eukaryota > Metazoa > Chordata > Aves > Cuculiformes > Neomorphidae > Tapera > Tapera naevia. The sequence continues at coordinate 636,816 of JAUMJJ010000482.1, forward strand.
GAGTTTGGGGTTCAGCTGCTCTGCTGTGAAGTGTTATCTGTAGGGAATGAACTTTTTTCAGTTTAGGTTTCCTTGGGGAGAGAACTCAAAGCATTTAACAAAACAGAGGTTCTTAGCATCATTTTTGAGATATCATTGCTGCCCTCCTTAAAATGTAGGGTTTATAAAGGGCTATTTGCTTTAAGCAAAATGCGTTATATGCGTATGTTAAAGCAAGTTAATCAGGTTCTAGGTCTCTTTGGCGACTGCGATAGCAGCTTGGAAACCAAGCACACGTTGAAAAACACTGAGTACTGTTGTCTTAATGTAGAACGATTTTCCATCTCCAGTTTTCACATACCAGTATTTTCCCACATTTGTTTCTCTCTGATATGCTAGGCCACACTAAGAAAGTCATCAGATGTTCTCCAGGTCTTTGAAAACCTTATCCACACTATGTGGCCATAATGTCTATGTTATTGTTGTACTTGTAACCTCTCTGCTGGATACTTTGGGGATAGCAAGTGCTTAGGAAAATGAAAGAAGAGATAAGCAGAGACTCCTCCTTCCAGCAATCTGCAGGTGAAGGATCTCCTGAGCTGCAATTTGTTTGCATGCTTCTCTCCTTCACAGCTGTTGATCTACCTGTCTCCAATGAATTCTGGTGATTGTTTGTTTGCTTGCTTGCTTGTTTCCAGTGCATTCAGGGAGACACCTTTCCCATGGACTCTTCTTGTTGGGCTTCACATCAAGAACAATTTTCTACTCATTACCCTTTGATGGTCTCAGGCAGCGAGGGTTTCTGTCTGCTCCCTTTTCACTGGCAAACAGGGTTCCTTCCCCTGAAATTGCTCCTTTGATCCTGACCAGGTCTTGGATTAGCCTTTAATGAGACAGATTAAAATGTACAAATTTGGTCAGCCTGGTACCCAGTAACCACCTCTACTTAGAGAACATTTGTGATTACAACAATACAATCACTTGGTAGACATTAATAGCTTAATGAGGTTTCAAGTTATTATGTTTCATAATGAGACTCTATTTACAAGTACATGTAACCCAAGCAGAGAAAGCACATATTACCAGCAGTTTATTGGCTCCCAAAAGACCGTTTCGAATCAGCAAAATCAAAACCACTTGCTAGAAATGTATTTAACTCTGACAAATATGATGTGAGTTTAGGTATGATAAAAGTTTACTAACAACAAAAAAGTGGTCACTGGGTGTATGATCATGAGGTCAGATAACTTTCACACCAGTAGAAGCTGACAGAGAAGTGAGACCTTCCCAGTAAAGTTGTTTAATAATCTTGATGATCATAATAATATTTACAGTTTGACTTGGACTGAAAATGAACCGTTTATTTAACAATGAAAGATGTTCCATTTAAGATTGTACTTCAGTACTCAGTTATTATTCCTTAAACTGCAGTGTTAAAAGTAGGACTTTCAACTTCTAAGGTGGTTATTTCCTTCCTAATTTAGAACCTTCTTCCTCCTCCTGAACTTTATAGTGCACAGAAAAAATCTAGGACACCATTTAAAACAGAATTAAAATACAAAAGAAACAATCTCCAATCTGACCATGACTGTGTCCTAGGATTTTTAAAAAGTATCAGCTCTAGACTTTATAAACTGATATAATCATAAAACAATAAAAATAATAACATATAGAAAGCCTACTGCAGTTTTAACATCTGTCTTAATTATGTAAATGCAAGCCTATTGTCAAGCATCAAATTCACTTTAATAAAACCTAAGAGCTAGTCAATTTGTATCACTTAAACAGTTGCATTTCACATATGCGAACTGCATTTAAAAGTATGCATCCTTTATGTACCCTGTTGTGAATTGAGGCTTATAATGCCAGCATTCCCTGTTATAGAACATGATGAGAAGCACAAGTATTCCCTGGGGAATTTTGACAAATTGCTTCATAATGGTAGAATTTAGAGCACTGGGCTACTTTTCCTGTCTGGTGCTGTTGCACATTACATTTCCAATGGGAAGAGTTATTTTAGCTAAGGTAAGCATGTTAGACTAAGCTATCAGCAGTCTGCGTGTGGTACCTGCAATTTTGTATAAAGTTAGATTTAGAAACCCTCCTGAGTCAATAAATTCCTGCACTACCTTATGAATTTGAGGAAAATATTTTGCTCTCACACAGCGTCTGATCTCCTACCCTCTAAACACACAGCTTCCTAGGAGTTCCTGTGGAAACAGAAACACAACATCAAAAATCAGTGGTTCCATTGTGACAGGTGAGCTATTCCTGTAGACCCAATCTTTTCCATAAATTAAATGCAACGACGTTTTTGTTCTCTGTTTGGACAGTTTCAGGCAGATTCTTATCTGCTGAAACTTAGCTTTTCTTCACAGATTTTATGCTGATTCCATGAACCACTGCAAAGCATCTTATGTGAATGGGGAAGACAGAAGAGTTGGCTTGAACTACCTCCAACACCACTGCTGTTCCATGGCTGGTCCATGATTTTGTAACATATGGGACAGCAATGCTGCACTGTGCATTATCCTGTCTGAGTCACCTTCAACAGCTTATGCTGAACAGGTTGATACGTCTATGAATTCCAGTGAGGTATTCAGAGTTTATAGTTCCAATCCTGATATTTAAGGTTAAGTCTGTAGTGAGACATTTAGGACTTCATGACAGGGTTATTTTCTCTGAAATACTTCACCAGTTCCTCAATGTTGCTTCTGGAACCACTACTGCTGTGTGTACACTTCCAATTCCCTTCCCCCTATCCTGCTGCTAGTGAGTGAGCAAGCAGCTGTGTGGTGCTTGTTTGCTGGTTGGAGTTAAACAAGAGCAACTCAGTAACCTGAGGACTGCAGTATGCTTTGGGACGTGACTGTTTCTTCATTGACTCCTTGAACCATGTTTTTCTCATTGCCACACTTCTTCATTTTTTTTACAACTTCCTTTTGCAAAACTAGGGCTCTGGTCAAAAACACTCCTTCTCTGCCTTTACAACTTCTATATACCTCAAAATCTGGGCAATTTTTTTTTGCTTGATTTTAAGTTTTCACCCTTCTCTTTTGTAACATATATCCTTCATTTAGGAAAATGGATCTCCTAGACTGGGTTATGTCATTCTCCTCTGATATAACAAGGATTAAAACTGAGAAGAACTCCAGCAACCTCTTTCACATCAGAGAAATTCACAGGCCTGCAGGTAGCATTTTTAGCACTTTTGGTATTGATTCCTGGAGACGTATCTGTTTAGTTCTCCTATTGAAAATCAGAATGTAATGATGCCATGAGCTCCTAGAGTACATCCCTGAAATCATCCTGGAAACTCATACACCTTAAGCTTCTCTCTTGAACTATATTGCCATTCCTGGTCCTGGTCTCTCTCTTTTCCTCCCAGCAAAAAAGTCTCCATTAGGCCTGCTCTGTTTCTCAGCCTATCCCCCTTTAAGGTACTTCATCATGAAATTACCTAAAAGGCCAAGCAACAACATTACCATGAAAAGAAAACAACAGAAAGGCAACTCCCATCCTGTTATGTCTCTCTTTGTCTTCTTTCTGTTCAAGATTTCTGTAAAAGAGTAAAAATCGTAGTTTTCTATTTCTGTGACAGTTCATGGCTCAGTTTTTGCTGTACTGCCTGAGCATATTTGCCACAGTCCAGAGTCCACTACATTTAGACATGACTGTCAGGGAAATAAAACAAGTGAATTATAGTTTGACTTGGGTTAAGGTTAGACCTCTAGTTTGGCAGAGGAATAAGTCCTAGGTAAAATAGACAGCTGTGGACAAAATGGACAACTGAAGTGCCTGAGGACCTCAAAAAATCCATATAGCTCTTTGAGTTAACCTTTACTAGGTGGCAGAAACACGTAAGAAAATGTGAGGTGTAGAAGAGGAATAGGAAAGGTGAATCATGGAGCAAGATTGCTTAATAGATAACACAGAGGAATTGAGTCTATGTTCATTAACGTAGTTTACACCTCAGAAGCTAAAAAATAAAATTCCTCTTGAATGAAGAAATACAATCAAGATCTAAACATAGGAAAAAAATAAAAATAGCCAGAATTTACTTTCAAGCCCAGTTGATTATCACAAAGTCTGGGAACACAGAACCCGGGACATGAAATTAGAAAAGAAGTGCTGGCATTCTGTCAGCAATTGTTCTTTTCTGGAGAAAATGTGAAAGTGAACATGTTAAGGGACTGATAGTTCTGTAGAGCCCAGATGCTTGGGTCAAAGAATTTCAGAAGAATTTAAAGAATAATAATTGCAACAACATGAGGTATTTAAATATGAATAAATTGATTCAAGCAGCATCAGGAAGATAGACTAACAAATAGTACACAAGGCATTGAGTTGTAAACACAACCATGTAAGTGAATAAGACAGAATGAGGTGTTACTTATCAAGTAGTACTTCCTGGAATGTCTGAAGATCCCTCACCCATAGAGAGATTAATTACTCAAATACATACATCTAACCAAATTAGACACCTATATAAAAAGATTTTGCATTGGAGTTAGGTATCAAAACTGTTGTTATCATCAATAGAGGACAAGTCCAAGGCAAAAAGTTTTTCTAAAAAAACCCAATAGATACTTAGTCGGTCAAATTTAGTTGTCTACTTTGATTTTCTGCCCAGAATGCAATATTTACCCATATATTTCTGATGACACACTCTAATTGAGGATTTCTTAAAAGAAAAAACTTCCATCTTGGTTCAAACTAAAAATATGTTAGGTAGCTGGGTGGGTGAGCTAATTGATTCAGTTATCCTCATTGCTATCCCATCTCTGTAAAAGAAAAGTTCACTACAAGTACCGGTAAAAGGGTCAAGTCAGCTGCATTCCTGAGGTATGATGGTTAGGTATTGAAGCAGTAAGTTCAAGGATTCTTGCAAAAGTGCAAGAGGAGTTATATATGGTAGCAAATAGGCCAAAAATGAAAGGAGTTTGAAATGTATCTATTTGAGACATTAACACCAAATTTATAGAATCTGAGTTAGACTTTCTTTCACTCAACATCTTCTGACATGTTTGTTTTTTTGTTCCTTTCCCAACTGTTAGAATGTATTACTGATGCCTTCTGCAGCCATCATCTGACAACAAACCACCTATTATAACAGATATTTTAGGAAAACATTTAGCTATTTGACTCTGCAATTGGAGGAAATGGGTGCTTTAAGTGCAACATATCTAATAGTGGGAATTTTAACATGGTCTCAGAGCACTACTACAGGAAGTTTTCTTTCAAGAAAACAAAATACAAAATAAAATATAGCTGTTATAAACTGTTAATTATGGCTTATAATAGTAATAATTCCAGAGAATTTGATAATTACTGTAGTTAATGATCAGTTTGTTAGGGTTTAACTGCCTTTAGTTCCATCTAGGGATACCCAATTAGCAAACCAGTCGTTAAATACTAGTAATGACTAATTATTTGAGGATTAAAAGCTTAAATATAAATAAAAGAAAAATTGAGACTCTTAAAATTAATGTGTTAATGTATCCCTTTGTCAGCATGAGTTATAGACTAAATTCTTTCCTTATGACTAGCACACTTTCTATAGGGGATTAATTTCCCTCTAAATGAGTTTCTTTTTTTTTATATTCTCTCCAGATGTTTGATTCACACACATATCGGCCATTGTTTCAAAACCCCAAATGTTTCCATTTAATAGGATGTCTTCAATAGTGCTAAAATTCTCTATTTCTTTTCAGTGTTCAGTATTATTTTGGGGTGGCTTTAAAGTGTTATTTGATTTCCTTTGGTTCATATTACTGACCACACCAAGATAAATTTTCTTCAGTTAGCGCAAGTAACATTATTTGTTGTGTGAGATATTAAATGTACTTACACAAGAGAAACAGGGTGATCAAGCCTGTTCAGGGAAAGTCAATAAAAGACACTTTTAGCAGATATCGGCTTGAGCCCTTTAGCTAGTATGGAAACAGATGGGTTTTGCATGGTAAGAGAATGACAATGGCAGAAAAGACAAGGGACAAATAGGCACAGTTGGTCAAGATAGAGAAAAACCTGGATCCATAAATGTAAGCCAGGTAATATAAATATCCATAAATATGTGGGTTTATTCAGGGCATAAAAGAGTGCCAAGTGAGTGTTTGCAGGCCACTGGAGTCCCTGCAGATAAAGGTTAAATATAGTTTAAGTAGGCTAAAATATGTACGCTAAATTCTGCATCAGTTTACTTTTAAATTATGTCTGTTATTCAAACCTACCTGCTTTACAAATGAAACACAAATAAACTATGTGGTGTTTTCACAAGGGATCCCTCAACAAAAGCAAAAGCAAAGTTAAAATTGACCAAGCAGGTAATGGCAGCATTTGTTCTCAATCTAACAAAGGTAACAGTACACAACAAAAGGTAACAACCCAGTTATATAAACATGGTGGCTGAATGATAGTAAGATTACTTCATATTTCAAGAACAGTTACAAGTGCCAAGAAGTTGCAGGGAGACAGCCTGCATTTCCAGGGAAAACTACTTTTGTGCAATGTTTCCTTCTTTCTCTGAATTATACTGAATTATTTCAGTAGGAATCTCTTGGGAATATTTTGTACAAAACAATGAATTTTCTACTCACAGGTTTGTTTGGTTTTTTATATACGTTATTTGTTTAATAATCCCCAGGACATCCTCTGTTTATAGAAACCATAATTACTCTATTGAGGTCAGTGGATCCATGACTCTTTAATTTAGTCATTAACGTAAGCCCTGTGAGCAATGCTAGTGAAAAGACACACAATTATTTTCATGGTTTTATTCTTGGGACCTTTCATAACAGACGTATAATTCACCATCTTTAATGATATACATGAATTAAACCCAACATCTATTTCATCTTTATGAATCTTGAATAAATGTCTCCAGAAGCAGAAGGCCATTTTTCAGTTGGTCAAGTAGAAGACACACACACATGAGAGTTTTTGCTCTTTCAGAGAGACTCTCCTCGTTAAACCTCATTTGGGGTTTCATATGAATAAACATGCACACAGAGATGAACTATACTGTAGAAATATTAATTTCTTTTATATTGATTGAAGTGAATAATTCAAACATGACCATCTTGGTGCTACTGCCTCTACCTCTAGAAAAAATTCTACTGCTGAGACTTGATGAAGCTAAATTTGTTGTTTGTTTTTTTCTTTCTGTAAAAGGAAGAAGTTTTACTCATCAAAAGTTCATTCTGCAATGGAAAAGAAGGCATGAATATCAAACAAATGTGGCTGTGAAATACAGTATTTTGTTCCACAATGGCTTACAGAAATTCCAGACTTTTCCGGTAGTGAGAAAGTGTCAGAAAGAGGCTGTAGCAGAATGACTGCCTGTTCACATAGCAATCAGCTGGTAGGTACAGCCAGCATATGTAATGGTGACACTCAGTGAAAAACGACAGCCACAAAATCACGCTTGCCTCCGCTGAGTTTGCTGATTCTCATACGTGCAAAACTAACTTTTCAATATTTGCAGTTGTCATTGTAGTGAGCCTGTGTGTGTGAATGCCTGTATTTTAAATCTTCAAGAGAAAAGATTTCCGGGGTACAGTCCTTCCATCTCCTGCCTGAATTACATTAGTTGGGGGTTCAAAAAAGAAAAAAATATCCTTTTCTACAATATGATGTATTTGTAGGTGCATAACTTTCAGTTCATCAAGGCTCAAAATCAAGTTTTCTTCTGACTGTAACAAAGACTCTTAGGTTTCTAATGAGGCGCACAACATTTGTTTCTTTCTGAAAAGTGTGCAGTATCACAGCAATTCAGCACTATTAGCCCTCACTGCTACAGGGAAGAGAGAACTCTTCTACATTCATTGATCTCTGTCTGATATGCTTAATGAAAAAATACATCGAATATGATAACACTGCCTTAAGGAACAGAGGTAATTATTCAGCTTCTGTGTATTGAGAATAAATTGCTTCCTTTTTTGGTATCCATCAGAAAAAAGGAAAACGAGCATGCTATAAGAACACTTATTCTTTCTGGGTTTTTTGCTCCCCTTTCCCTCTGCTTCAAATAAAAAACATCTTCACCACATTCTTCTGGTATTCTGCGACCAGGCCTTACATGACTGTGATTTATGAAACAAGGGAAATGTGAGCAGTAACTAATTGGTGAATCATTCTGGGCTCTAAAGCTGCTCTGCACACACAATGAGGCTGGGCTGCCTGCCCTCATGCTAAAAGCAAGCAGCAGGCTTTAACCCTTCCCTCCCCGTACTCACAGTTTCCACAATGCTTCTTCAGGAACACAGTATCTCTCCATGCAGGACTTTTCTGTATTCTCTGAGAGTCAAACACTTCTGCTTTCATACAGAAGTCTCAAGTGACTTTGTGATGGACAAATGTCTTTTTAAGAATCATGGGTTGCAACACTAGTGGGGATAGGAAAAGCAAGATGTTCACAATCACACAAAAGGTGAGTGGCTGGAACAGTAACAAAAGGTAAGTTCCTCCTGATCTCCCCTTGAGATCTGTTTATGTGATAAGCTTTGGGGTTTGGTACATCACATATTCTCAGAGCCACAAAGAACAGGTAAACAACACAACTGAAATGTGAACCAGGTTAGCTAGTTGCCACATCTTTCTGTAAAAGATCAGGAAACAACATCCACTAAGGAGATTCTGAGTATATGACTTTTTGTAGTGCTGAGCTGAGATTTGCTTTGCAAGGCTGAAATGTCTTTACTGAGAGATCATCTTTAGCAACTCTAGAGCAGGTTCCTTTCCTTGTACATATTCTTGGAGACTTTCATTTTATTAACAACCATGGCGAAGAGGAGACTGTGAGACTGATGTGGGCAGAATTCATAGGGAGTTACTTGCTTTGAATGGGTAGGTACAGACAAGACCCAAACGAATCTTACTTATTTTTCCCTCAAGTGTACTTTAGCATCCAGAATACAAATAATACAGATTAATGGATTATATCGGCTGTGTATCCCTGTCTATTCTTAGAAACAAATTATGGTATTCAGTACTTTTATTCAATCATAAATAGACAGATTGAGCAAAGTTTTAGACTAAGTTTACCTAGTGCAGTGGTCACCAGCTTATCACATCCATAACAACAAATAAGGGCCTAGGAATTTTTTTATCAGGCTAAAGAGCCACAGTCTTCCTAAACTGAGGATGATACTATCACATTTGAATTCTGGAAAGGCACAGAACAAAAACACACTTTTGCCAGTGGGGTGCATGGGTACCTGGATATTTGGTAGAGCAAAGCTGGAGAACTAAAATAACACAGGTCACTGAACAGCCACAAGTCCATAAGCTCTGTTAATAACATGCATAAGGATGCTAAAGTGAACAAGGAAGTCAAGTAAGTAATGAGATGAAAAATAAATGGGAAGGAGAGAGACAGGCAGAAGGTGAAGTTAAAAAGCTGAGCTAAATAATGAAAAAAGAGTAAATGCAGAGGGAGAAAAGAGATACCATTTGTTGTACTTCAAAAGAGAAAATAGGAACATAAGAAAGAAGCCTGAAGTTTCAAACTCATTCTAATAAAATAATTCTTTATGTGGGTCTAATTTGAAGTATAAATTATACCTCTAATAGGCAGGTGTGTACGTAAGTTCAGACAGGTGCAGGCACAGAGCAAAGAGTTGCCAGATCTGTGAAATTCTCTTTTGTACGTGGAAAATCCTCCTCTAGATGCAGACTCTTTCTAAATATTTGGCCTAGCAGGACAGAGGGAAAAAATGTACACAATGTGTTTCAGGGATATTACGGAGAAATTCATCCACATTCCTGATAAGTGGACACAAAAGTCTACTCCACACATGCTTTCTTTAGATCAGGCAAGTATTAGTTTGGGGAAGTTGGATTATTGTACCAGGACCAGGTCATTTTCACTGAAAACACGGCATTATTTGCTATGTCATCACAAACTTGGAAAGATGCTATGCTGTCGGCCACACATCCAACATAGCCACTCCCTCTAACAGGAAATAGGAGTGGCAGTACTCTCAGAAGACGTGATATTTTTTTAGTGTCCTATTACTGCATAGCCATCTGCTATTTATTGCAATTGTGCAGATCATAATACATCTATCTGATATTTACATAGATGTTGGTTTTGCTTCCAAAATAAGTGCATTGTATCTTAATGCGGCATTAGCTTAATGTTCCATTAAAAGAGAGTGCTGGTGAGTGTATGCACATGTATATATGTATAGCTAAATTATTATTTTCCAACTCATTTTAAGAGAGTGCTGGGAAGCTAAATAGATGCTGAACTTCTGCTAGGCAATATTTTCAATACAGAATGGAAATAATTTGTTTGTGCAAAGCCACCCTTTTCCCTAATTACAGCCACTCATACTGTAAGGGGAAATTGCTAATCGGGTACAGCAGGAAACAAAGAGACATGTTTTTTATTGTCTGTTCTGTTCCTACTAGTATTATTAACTCATTCCTTTATTTTGAAAAAAAAAAAAAGACTTTAATCTTATTGCAGCTCAGTTTATCCAACAGTGAAATTATACCTGGCAGAAACAGTGAGGCTGTACATATTAAACAGCAGAATAAAAATTCCTGTAAGATTCCAGTGAGCATATCAAAAGACATACAGGACAGAATTCCCACAAAATTGTCTTCATTTTCTGGGAGGTATTTAAACTAGCCAGGATTGGAAAGGAGTGGAGGTGCTTGCTTGTTTTAACCCTAAAAACTTTTAAATCCTAATAATATTATGAAAATCACAGACAAAGTAAACTGAGCTGACAGAAGAGGGACTGTGTCAAGTGCCCAGAAGATGAAAAACTCTCCATAACTCTGCTGAAGTTATTGAAAGGACCATGATTGATGTGTCATAATATTCAGGACACACCCATCGACACTTGGCAGTCAGAGGATTTCAGGCTCCCCAGGGAAGGTGCAAATACTGCTCTATTAGTAATAACACGCTCCACAGCTTAAAAGTGTTCAGAGATTATATGAGTGAACTGTTGAACACATCGGGATACCAGGCGGGTTGAGCTGAACCAGTGCTTTAGACAATCACATGCCCTTAGCAGTAAACGCACTAATGTGAAACTGACCTTGAAAATGTGTGTGTTTAAGCATGTTAACCAGAGCAAGACCTGTAGAAATGTCACGAAATATCAAAGACTGTATAAATGTAACCTGAGAGTTTTTTCTTTATGCAGACAGGCTTTTTTCCTGCCACCCTCAAGGTCTTCAACGAAACCAGGGAACTGGTGGTTCACTGCATTGATTTCCCTCTTTCTCATGGACATTGTCAGTTTAACATTTTCCATTCACTCTAGGGCTGACTTCTTTATTGAGTTAACAAAACTGGTGGATGAAAAACTAGACTTAAGCTGGCAATGTGTGCTCACAGCCCAGAAGGTTAGCCATTTCCTGCGCTGCATCAAAAGAAGCATGACCAGCAGGTCAAGGAAGTGATTCTTCCTCTCTACTTTGTTCTGTTGAGATGCCACGTGAAGTACTGTGTACATGAAAGACATGGATCTGCTGGGCTGGGTCCAGAGGTGGGCCACAAACATGTTCAGAGAGATGGAACATCTGACCTATGAGGAAAGGCTGCAAGCGTTGGGGTTGTTCAGCCTGAAGAGAAGGCTCCAGCAAGACCTTATTGCAGTTTTTCAGTACATAAAGGGGGCTTACAAGACGGATGGGTCCAAAATTTTTGGTAGGGTCTGTTGCGATAGCACAAGGCGTGATGGTTTTAAGCTAAAAGAGAGTAGATTCAAACTAGATATAAGGAAGAAATTTTTTAGAGTGAGGGTGTCAAAATACCAGAGCAGTTTGCCCAGAGAAGTGGTGGATGTTGCATCCCTGGAAACATTCAGGTCAGTTTGGATGGGGCTCTGAGCAAGCTGATGTAGTTGGAGATGTCCCTGCTTATTGCAGTGGATTGGACTAGATGAACTTTAAGGGTGCCTTCCAACCCAAAAAAATTTATTATTTTTATGATAAAACTTTTAAAAGTGGGCTGGGAGTTGTTTCATCAAGAGAAAAGGAGGCTGAGAGGAGACCTTATTTCTCCCTGCAACTACTTGACATGAGGTTATAATGAGAGGGGTGTTGGTCTCTTCTCCCAAGTAACAAGTGATAGGAAGAGAAGAAATGGCTTCATTTTGCACCAGGGGAGTTTAAGTTAGATATTAGGAAATATTACTCCACCAAAAGGTGTGTCAAGTATTGGAATAGGCTGCCTAGGGAAGTGGTGGATTCACCGTCCTTGCTGGTATTAAAAAGACTTGTAGATGTGGCACTTGGGACATGGTTTAGTGGTGAATTTGGCAGTGTAAGGTTTGTAGTTAGACTCAATGATCTTAGAGGTCTTATCCAAACTAAACAATTCCATGTTTCTTTGATTCTGTAATATATCTGTGAATCAGTCACATAAATGTAGCTCCATACAGGACAAGGTTAGTGTCAGAGGTAATGATCTTCCACAGTACTACAGACACCTGCTATTCTTTCTCTGGAAATGCCCTTTCAGTCATGTTTCCCCTGTTCCTCATAAACACTGAACGAACAACTTTGGTGACCTAAGACTAATTCATCTCTTTTCCCATATGCAGTGTATTTACCATGAACAAGCGTCTGAGGCTTTCATTATTTATCATGAAATGAAGTTGTACCATTGTATTAGAGTCTCCAAGAGCCTCAAATCATGGTGGTCAGCACAAATACACAGCATTTGTGGGGCCAAAACAACCTTCATAACTTTAAAGCCCATAGGAATTCTGTAATATAGCAGTGCTAACTCAGTGTGGTGATCCCAAACAGACCTCAGGTAGGCCATTGGTTTGGAGCTTCAGGCTCCGCTTGGGAAAGGAGATGAAACCTCCTTTCTGTGCACAAAGCATCACTCTAGACCAGGGCTTCTCTTTCCGATGGCATGTTTTGCCGTATGAGCTGCAACTCTGAACAGTTCTGCAAATGCAAATCTCATTACGCGATGTCAGGACTTGTTTTGCCTAGAGACACACTGAAAAAGTGGGTTTTTTTCAAAGTCGATTTAGCAAGATGATGAATTTCTTTGTGTAAAAGGTGATGTAATTAAAAAAAAAGTTAAAGCATGTCACATGGCCTCCAAGCGAAAAGTAGTCCATTTGCATTCTCATTTCCCTGTGCCACATCTCAAAGTAAATATGAGCTCTTTATATAGAAAGTTGATGATTAACCTGGAGAGTAATTACTGCTAAAATGGAATATCTCCAGGTAAGATAAAAATCAGATCTCCATGGCGTTGTGCTGTGTGGCATGTAAGAGATTGAATGTCCTTTGAGCAGATGAAACAGAGAAATAGGAATAAAAAATAAATAGGAAATCGAATGGTAAGAAAGTTGCACAACAGGCCAGCGACTGTTTCAGGGCTACGGCTCGTCTCATAAAGACACCTGTGGTTCTCAGTGTGAAAACCAGAGGGTAAAACTGACATCTTTCATCCGCAAAGCAGCCAGAAGGACGGGGAATGCTGTAACTCTGATGGGGGTAAAAACCCCTCGTGATTCACAGGGTGAAAGCAAACTTTTTTGCTGGACTGTCTGACTGAAGAAGCAGAGAGAGATGGTAGAGGGAGATTCAAGTGGGGAAAAAAAAACCGAAAGGGTAGCTTTCTCAGGATTAACCATAAAATACATCAGACCTTAAGGCAGTTTGAAGGATTGGAGAACTCCTCCTATCACTGCACAACCATCTCAAAAAGGGGAATAATCCAATTTTCAGGCATTTTTCTATCCATTTCCACCCTTGCTGATGCTGATTACTGCATTTTTCATCTCGGGGGGTGATGGGTGTGGGTGGGCAGGTGGAATAACAGCAAAAGTAAAAAAAAAAAAAAAGACCGGTTTGTTAGCACTTTCATACTGGCGAGGGCAGGCAGCTGGTCCATCCGGGCTGCCCGCGATGCTCGCCTGCCTTAGGCTACTTCGCACTGCCACCTGCTGGCCTCGCCACCGAGCCAGTGGAAAATTCCAAGCAGGTGCGTGCTGCAGGAGAAATAGCAGCTGCTCTGCTAACTTTGCTTCCCAAACTCCACCACAGCAAGCTGCTGGGCTGAAAAACAGGTTTCGGCATTGCTCGAAGCCACTCCTCACCTCTCTGGTGCAGTCCATCCTGCCACACACAGCAATTCCCACTTAGAGTCTTATTGAAGAGCAATGCAGTGATCTCTCTGTTTCAGTTGCCAAATACTGTACTTTTACTCACATTTTCTGCAGCTTCCCTTAGTTGTGAGGCTACCACCTTTTTTTTTTTTTTTTTTTTTTCAGTTTTCATTTCATTTTAAGCAAATGGGAACTCAGGGGTTGTACACCTCGAATACTGGGGGCAGTTTTGGGTGTCACAGTACAAAAAGGACATCAAACTACTGCAGAGAGTCCAGAGGAGGCCACAAGGCTGGTGAAGGGTCTGGAGGGGAAGTCGTATGAGGAGCGGCTGAAGTCACTTGGTCTGTTCAGCCTGGAGAAGAGGAAACTGAGAGGGCATCTCATAGCTGTTTACAGCCTTCTCACGAAGGAGGAAGGTGAAACAGGTGCTGATCTCTTCTCTCTTGTAACCTATGACAGGACTAGAGGCAATGGCAGGAAGATGGGCCGGGGAGGGGGGTTAGATTGTATATTAGGAAAGCGTTCTTCACTTATCGGCTGGTGAAGCACTAGAACAGCTTCCTAAGGAAGCAGTGACGGCACCGAATCTGCCAGCATTCAAGAAACATTTGGAAAATGCCCTCAGTCAAACGGTGTGAATATTGGGAGTGTCCTATATAGGGATAGAAACTGGACCTGATGATATTTTTGGGGCCCTTTCAACTCTGGCAGTCTATGATTCTATGATATGCAGTAGGGAGCAGCCTTAAAACATGGCTTTTCTTCTATTTTCCCCTCCTCAGGAGCACTCTTGTACCTAGGGCAGAGCGAGGATGCCTGATGAGAATTAAGGATCTCAAAAATTCAGAGATGGCATTTTGCCTCTTTTGAACAGTTCAATAGATCAAATTTATTTCTAAAGAAAAAAAATATGAACAAAGAAAAAAGAAAACCAGACTCTGGAAACAACAGAACCTTTCACCTAAACCGAGCATGCAACAGACAGGTAATTAAGCTAGCCCCAGACAGGTAAAATCAGACATTGTGAGCATTATTCCTCTTAGGAACTCAACCCTGTGACTGTTATTCCAGGCAGGGCCACACGAGTCCAACTCATTGCTCCAGGTAGGAAGAGCTATCAGTCAGAACTAGAGGTGAGGGCTCTGCAGAAAAGTGCATTGTTCAGTGCAATAAGGGAATATTGATTGTGAGCAAATGTTTTATCCACATGTGATTAGCAGCAGCTCTTGAAATAAAATCCACCCCTGTGTAAGCCAGAAGAGATAGAGGAATGGAGAAGAGTGAAATTAATAAAAATAACTTAAAAGAGAAAAGCCTTTGACTGTACTATTAAAAGTGAAAGTCTGGCTCAAGAAAAGTTGTTATCAAAACTGCTCCTATCACGACGTCTGTGATTTCAGTCCCTGCGGAAAAGCTCTTGGAGGACATAGAAAATGTGCAGGGATCTTAGCAGGGTTTCTCCCCTCCTCAATTTGTTCTATAATATCAGCATGATCTCTATACTTTTCAGGAATAAATTACAGGTATTTCTAGCTAGCAAAATAAATTTAGTTTTCCTAGCTGCCTTCTTATCATGACATCTTTATCTTTGAAAGAGCTCGGAAAGGAGGAGTAATTTCAGCAGTACTTATCGCACTGATCACAATTATTTTGCTGTTAGCTAAGTGCCCCCTGTTCATTCGCTGTATTGTCTCATTTCAGCTACAATACCTTTACAGCAAGAAACCAGGCAGTAATAAAGACTGATTCCTCAGTTTTGCATATTATTTTCCAGAGTTTAAAGAGATAGCATTAATTGCCTTTGGTTTTGAGTGTCACAGTGTAATTCAGGACTGAGCACCTGGGTCAGTTAGCTGAATCCCAACACGCATCTCTCATAGCTCCCATCTTCCTCCCTACCAGTGAGTGTCCCTGCACTGGCTATGGTGGCTTTATGGAGGGTCGACACATAGAAAAACACCAGATTTTCCCCAGCTGGAAATGTTTTGGAAGAGTAGAGTTCTTCAAACTACAAGACTTACCACAGGCAGCATAAGATCTCCCTGTTTAGAAGGGGATTACTCCTCGTTCAAATTAATTTATAGCACAGATATAACTTCAGAATACTACAGGAAGAAAAGAAGCAGATTAGTCCCATTGTTGGAAGACACTGGACAAGAGAACTTCATCTCCACCTCAGCCTGTACACTGGTGAATAAGGCTCCCACCATATACCATCCCCCTGAGTTTCCAAGAGCTGCCTGGGGTTAAGTGTTAGTAAATCCCTGACAGCTGGTTGTTGAGTCAGGAAAACTTCATTCGCTTCGTCCTAGCTAACTGATACAATGTGCATATCAGGTTTTCTTCCTTCCTCATCACACCACTCCCTCATCTGCCACGACCCTGCTCTGCTTGCTGACTCTTGAAGCATGCTCACACGGCACCAAAGCCGATTAATCTTGGGTGTCCACTAGAACTACTGACTTGCTGTCTTTCTCATTTCCAAGTTTTCTGATTAGTATTTTGTTGTGTTTTAGTCACCACAATACCTTCAGAAAGACTTCATGAACTGAATGCTACTTTGTTATTAAAAAATGCAAAGAATTTTTGGTGTCAGATGGTATTAAAAATCTTGATGATCTCTAGTATAAAGTCATAGCTACCAGAGAGAAAAGAGGATGTTTTGCTAAGGATGTGCATGAATTACCACTTTCCTCATAGCACCCTACATTCCTGCTTAGTATCCCCTTAATCCTTCGGATGTGGTTTACTGTTCTTCATTTTCTCACCACAGGAATCCCTTGAACTTTTTTTCTAATGGAAAATGAGGTCACCTGAATCATACTGGGTCGCACCACGAGATAGCGAGATCTACTCTAAGAATGACAGAGGAACAGAGCTTATTTTTTCCCTTTAGTGATTCCCGTGATATCTGCTATGGTGCAGCTTCTGCTGTAAAAGAGTAAAAATATCACATTTGCAGGCTAAAGAAAGAGTTTCTGCAGCACAGAAGGAACAGACAATTTGTGCAGTGAAGAATAATAAATTTTCAGATAATAATGCAAAGATCCAGGGCAATTGTTTTAAAAAGCTCCAATTCCTATTTCAGCTATTGAGGAGCTTTAATCATCACTATAAAATGAATGTATTTATTATTAAAGTGATTTCTAGCATCGGTCAAGATTTCGAGATGGTTTTAACTCTTTGCATTTCCTGTAAAATACACATGAATACGAACAGACACATGCGATCTGAGACAAGAGTGATAGACTGAGAATAGATATAGTGATATTTCAAAGCTGTTCAATTCACTAAAATTTACATTATGATTCATTAGAACAGGTTTATTTTTCTAGCTCCAAAATCTTAATGCTGACAGATTAGGAATCTCCCCCCCCCGCCTAGTTAATTAGTAAGACACAGATTTTTAAATGTCTCTGATATTGGAAGCCAAAATTTTGAATTTTACCTCAGAGGACAGGCAATTATCCACAGAGTATTATAAATAGTGTCTCCCACGCTGGTACTACCATCCTTCCACCACAGATATGGATTGCACTTTTGACCAACAGCTTCAAAAGAAGTTAAAAGCATTTAACATGGTCCCTGTGTTTCAGCGTGTGTTCAGCTGTTATGGAAATTTAACTACTAGGATTGATTTTTAATTTCCTCAGATATATTTACTGCTCTACTCACGTATTTACTGTTCGAAATTAAGCTTGAAGTAAGAATTCAAAACACAAACAATAACACTAATTTGTAATCATTTTTTTTTAATCAGCTGAAGCACTGCTAGAGTATTTCTCTAGTTCTTGCCACTGCAAGCTGAATGCATCATTACAGAAGAGGTAATACTATCACAAAGAGATCTTCTGACAGTGGTTCTTTGAGGCTGCAAACTTTATGCCCAGCAAAATGTATTGACTAGTGATTCTGGACCAGCAAATGGCTCCTATATAGCAGAGGGGTAACATTTATTCTGCTTAATGTTTGTTAGCTTCTTTTCCTCCTGCAGGACTTTTTGTAAGCTCATGTAGAGATCTCTTTGGTGTACATGGGATTTTTACCACCATAATTACGCACATCTCAGTAGGATATTTTATTTGAAGTGTAAAGAACAAATCCTGGAACGATTTACCACTTCTATTAATATAAATATTAAAATGCTCCTTACCCAAAAGACATGAAGCAAAGATACTCTCAGATGATTTTTAAACAGAGGCAGACTCAGTGTTGACTGATGGACAGAGGTCTGACTTAGGTGTTTACTGAACAGAGAGAAACAACTCTTAATGGTCAGCCACACATTTGGG
Source organism: Tapera naevia (assembly GCA_033556795.1). Taxonomy (NCBI): domain Eukaryota; kingdom Metazoa; phylum Chordata; class Aves; order Cuculiformes; family Neomorphidae; genus Tapera; species Tapera naevia. Next base: position 655,189 of record JAUMJJ010000482.1, read on the forward strand.
TCTGTTAAAAACTAAATGACAACAAATTATTTGTAGGAAGACTTCCAAGGGGACTTCTAGCAGATGAATTTGTGGTTCCTGCAGATCACTGTTGCTTCTCCCTTTGTTGTTTTTCAGTTCTCCTAAAAATATTTTTGGCTTTGATGGGATTTTTTTTTTTTTGAAAGAAACAGGTGTAGAAGAGGCCAACACAATGTAGAAATTCATGTATCTTATAAAAATATCACAGGGCTTTCAACATGCACACATACAATGAAAACTATTAGGTTGGAATTTATAAAATCAAGCGTAAGAAACACGCCATTCCCAGTATCACAGTATCACAGTATTACAGGTTGGAAAGGACCTCTGAGATCATCAAGTCCAACCTATAACCCTACACTAACACCAACCATCATCTAAACCATGGCACTCAGTGCCTCATCCAGTCTCCCCTTAAACACCTCCAGGGACTGCGACTCCACCCCCTCCCTGGGCAGCGCATTCCAATGGCCAATCACCCTTTCAGTGAAGAACTTTTTCCTCACATCAAGCCTAAACGAAGCTTAAGTCCATGCCCTCTAGTTCTGCCACTGGCCACCTGAGAGAAGAGACCAACCCCTGCCTGACTACAACCTCCTTTTAGGTAGTTGTACAGGGGGACAATAACATCTCTGGTCCTGCTCACTACACTATTCCTGATGCAGGCCAGAATGCCATTGGCCTTCTTGGCCACCTGGGCACACTCCTGGCTCATGTTGAGCTTCCTGTCAACCAGCACTCCCAGGTCCTTTTCTGCCTGACTCCTCTCCAGCCACTCTGTCCCCAGTCTGTAGCTCTGCATGGGATTGTTGTGTCCAAAATGAAGTACCCGACATTTGGACTTATTAAACATCATTCCATTAGAATCAGCCCATCTCTCCAATCTGTCCAGGTCCCTCTGTAGGGCCATCCTACCCTCTAACAGATCAACCCTTCCTCCCAGCTTGGTATCATCTGCAAACTTGCTGATGATGGACTCAATCCACTCATCCAGATCATCAATAAAGATATTAAACAGGACGGGACCCAATACCGATCCCTGGGGGACACCACTGGTGACCGGCCGCCAACTGGATGAAACACCATTCACTACCACTCTCTTGGCTCGGCCATCCAGCCAATTCCTAACCCAGCACAGAGTGCTCCCATCTAAGCCATGGGCTGCCAGCTTCCCTAGGAGTCTACTGTGGGAGACAGTGTCAAAGGCCTTGCCAAAGTCCAGGTATACCACATCCACAGCCTTCCTCTCATCCACCAGGCGAGTCACATGGTCATAAAAGGAGATCAGGTTGGTCAGGCAGGACCTACCCCTCCTAAACCCATGCTGGCTGGGCCTGATCTCTTGACCGTTCTGCAAGTGCCGCATGATATCACCCAGGATTATCTGTTCCATGATTTTACTTGGGACTGAGGTCAGGCTGACAGGTCTGTAATTACCTGGATCATCCTTACAGCCCTTCTTATGGATGGGCGTCACATTGGCCAACTTCCAGTCTTCGGGGACCTCTCCAGAGAGCCAAGACTGCTGAAAGATGATGGAGAGTGGCTTAGCAAGCTCATCCGTCAGCTCTCTCAACACCCTAGGATGGATCCCATCTGGCCCCATTGACTTATGAGGGTCCAAGTGGCTCAGCAGGTCTCTAAACTCCTCCTCATGTATTGCAGCAGGGCCATATTTCACCCTGCCCCCATCAGCCACTTCAGAGGGCCAACTGTCAAGCGAGCTGATATCCTTGCTGTAACTACATATTTAATTATCCCCTTCAGACACCAAACTACTTGTGTTGTGATTGCAAATATGTTTCAACCCAACATTAAAACCAAAAAGAGGAAAGAGTATTAGCCTCACAAGATAGTATACATCTAACATACTTATTACCTCCACATTCCCTACTACAACTACAGCCCTGCAATAACAAAATCACACTTGTATCCATCTAAGATTGTGCTTAGCCCCAGTTGGCTATTTATCCCAGCCCTTACATATGCTCAGCTGTTGCATAATTATAGGCCAATGTCTCTGAGCTGTGTATGCCATAAAATTCACGAGCAGATAGTTTGCAAATATATAGCTGACTATGTTCCTGTCAATGTGGTTTGCAGTCAGAGTATTTCTTCATCACAGCTTATTGGGAGTATTTAGGGGAATATTAAGGAATTTTCTTGTGCCCTTGCTAATAGTAAACAGGTGGATGCTATCATTTCACACTTTTTTCTTTTACTGGTGGAATACAATGTTCTGCATAACAAGCTCACATAAAATTTAAAATGCACAGGATAGAACTATAAGTTAGCTTTATTGTCTGGATTTAGTGCTAACCCTTTGCACTGAACACCATTTGCATACATCAGAGATTCCTGGACTGCATGTGTCCAGGTCACTTATTCATTATTATAATTTATTTCTAGCGCAGCAATACCTAGAGACCCCAGGGAAAGGCATTTACACATACATGCATATAATGAAAAGACAGTTCTTGCCCTGAAGAGCTCAGCATAGAGCTACCTGCCTGGTGCAACAGCACCCCATGCAGAGAGGCCAGGGTTGCCTCTAAATGTGATTATACATTCATGTAGTATAGTCTAGCGCCATGCAGAGATACTCTCTATCCTGGAAGCAGTGCAGTTGCATCACTACAGACCTAAGTCTGGGCTAAATTTGCTGTAAATAATGTATAAACTGACAGCTACAATGCTTACATTTTTAGTTATCTCTGAAAATGCATTTTATTGTGCAGACTGTTTTTTTAAATTTCCTACCTAAACAGAATAGAAAAAAATAATAGCTAAAGGTTTAAAACAGTCAGAATCAGGAAAAAATTCCGTGATGAGATAATGTTTTATACCATGTGTTTAGTTTTCAAAGTAGGCTAATATTCTTAAGAACAGGCTAAATGAACCTGTCCTCACTGCAATGAAAAAAATAACCAACAAAACCAAAAAACACACACAAAAAAAACCAAAATAAAGCTCTACCAAACCCCCAACAACAAACCAATATATTTTGTAATTTTTTATTTTTGTATATATTTTAAAATTCTCACGCATACTTGCATTCAGAGCTAGTCTTTCCTGGAGTTAATACCTCAGAGTAGTGATGAGATTCTTGCAGTGACAAATAAAATCAAATAAATACTAGAAGATTATTTTGATTTTTTTTTCCTTTTTAATAAAGAAGTATTTTAGTACATGCAGGGCTTAGTGCAAGGAAATCCCATGGTCTGCGCTACTCAGACAGTCAGATTACATTAACACAGTGGTCCCTTTGGACTCAACAGTCCATTAACCTAAGTATGAAGTTAGAGGAGAAGGGGGGATAAAACTTGACTGTGGAAGTAATTGATTTTTTCAGGTCAAAAATGAAATCAAATCAGAACAGCAAACATCACTTAGGATCAGCATTTTTATTTATTTACTTATAATGTTCAGCAGATTGAAACAATTTAGTTCAGGCTGAGTATTTACATCAACTTGAGATAAACTGATTAAATTCTTTTTAGAATATTTTAAATAAAACTACAGGTGGAATTCATAAACCTGAGAGGGAGATGTGAAGGATAGTTTGGGAAAGGAGTAGTTTATGCACTTTCTGGTCCCTTTGAGGACATTTCTGTCAGCTTGATCCTCTCATCTCTTCTCTATCTATACAAGTCCATATGGATTACTTTAGCTTTTCCAACAGTTATATAAAAATAAAAGAAAAACACTTCTTTGTTTCATGTTTCCCAGTACATTTGAGTGTTGAACTTAAGAAGGCAAGCTCAAAGAAATGATCTTGATTATAAAATTTATTTTATATTAATACTGACAGCAAAGAGTATCTAAACAAAAATGAGATTAGGAAACATTTTAATTATACATTAAAAAAAACACAGGAATTTTCATGCTGTGACATTTTGATCTATTTTGGAAAGAGAAAAAAATTCAGGTGTCTGAATTTCTCTGAGAAATTGAGATTCTGAGCTACAAATATCAGTTGTATCTAAGTTATGTATACGTACTCAATCTGAAAATTCTCTGATATTTCTCTCTTTTGTGGCTTTTAGATTAACTATAATTTCAAAGGGTTTGACTATTTTGCTGTCATCAGAATTTGATCTATTTCACCAAATGCCTGGTGTATTTGAAAGGAAGATGACATATTAAAACTAATAATTAAAAATAGTTAAATAAATAAATAAGAATGAAATTCGAATAGCAGGTGAAGTTCTTCCTTTCCCCTGTGGCTAATTTTTTCCCTGCAGGTCATAAAAGCTATTGAAGCAATTATTATGCTGTTAAATTCTGGAAGAGTACTTTTAAATAATTTAAAAAGTTATATGTTTTTTAACTTAATTACTATCATTATATTTTTTACATGGGAGTGAACTAAGAGATAAGTACCTTCTAAGTCAATAAATATCTTGGCCTGAAGCCCTGGAACTTTATTTATTTGTGAAGTGTTTATCTTACTGAATCCTCCCTAGGAAAAAAAACATAATTATTGCTTAACGATAGCAGTTGTGAGATTTCTCATTCAATTATAAAGCAGGATGCTTAAAGTTTTTTCAGTTGTAGAAAAGCATCTCTTGAATCTGGTTGGAAATGGAAAAGCATAAAGTGAAACACAGGACATAAACCCACAGGCACATCATTTTCATATTGCCCACAACACAGGTAAAAACACAAGAGTCAGGCTCCCTCTCTGTGAACTTTGCAGGAATTGCTCTGTTGCTGTTAGTCAATCAAGCCCCTGCGGAAAGAAAGACCCCATTTACTAATAAGATTACAAGGGTCACCAAGAGAAGACTTTTCATTATAATGGTCTTATTTTCTGAGGAATGCTAAAAGACTTTCCAAGGTGAAGTACTTAGAGATGTAATCTCTTTCTAATCTCTAGGAACTGCCTTTTTCTCTTATTAATATTGCTTCCCCACCATAAGCTACAACTCCAGAAAATACGTAAAACATGCCCAACATTAGGCACATTCTCAAATCCCATGATTTCCATGAAATTCAGATGTGTGCTTGATGTAAAGTTATAGTTCCTTCTCTCTTTTATGAAAATAAATTATCCCCTGATTTAAAAAACATCATGCCTACATATCGGCAGATATTTTTTTTAAATTGGAGACCCAAAAAAGGTATAGTAAATAACCATGTTGTTCCCTGTACGTATCAAATCTTCCTTTTCAGGGCCATTGCTATTAACAGCTACTGATCTTAGATTCATAAAATAATTAAGGTCAGAAGAGACCTCTGGATGTTATCTGATCTAGCCTGATGCTAAATGCAGGTTTAATTAAATCACGTTGTGCAGGACCTTGGCCAGTTGAGTTCTGAATATCTCCAGGGATGGAGGCTCTATTATTATTTTAATTTGCTGTTGTTACTATTCAAATTATGTATGGAAAAAAAAAAGGAGACAAAATTTGAGACCAAAATTCCTAGCTCCTCTAAAACCTCCCAGTTCATTCATCAGTGCACCTATATGAACTTTTAATCCATCTTTTAGTGGGATATTCTCTACAAAGACACAGTGAAAATTGTTATTGAAGTCAATAAAATTGAAGAAAAAAAAAAAGCATTAAGTCATCTTTAGACTTGATGTTAGGAAAAATTCTTCACTGAAAGGGTGATTGGCCATTGGAATGCGCTGCCCAGGGAGGTGGTAGAGTCACCGACCCCGGAGGTGTTTAAGGGGAGACTGGATGAGGCACTGAGTGCCATGGTTTAGATGATGGTGTTAGTGTTGGTGTTAGTGTTGGGTTATAGGTTGTAGGTTGGACTTGATGATATCGGAGGTCCTTTCCAACTTTATGATACTGTGATACTGTGATCTGGAACTTCTCAGAGGATGCCAATAATAACAGAATTGTACATTTACACTTCTTTGCCCTTCTAGGTAAATGAGAGTTCATAATATCCTAAAATTCATGTCAAATCTCCATGTAAAATGGTGCAAGACAAACCTCTCCACTGTCTATGTAAGGTGGGTGATGATTGCATGGAGGGGAGAAAGAACAGGCTGCAAAGGGTTTTAGGAAGGGTATAAATGAGGGACAGAAACCTTTACAAACTCTTACCTGGAATGGTAAAGCATTAAAAACAAACATACATCTGTGAGCTAAAAGCTTGGAAACAACAGATGTTTGTAGCAGTTTTGCTATTGTATCCATTTTCTGAGAGGTGGGATATAGAGAAAGGGTACTAACAGTCACCAGGAAGAGGCTGGTACAGATGAGACTCCAGTACAAAGGCATGGGGGGAGGGAGTGATGATCAGAAAAAAACAGGGGCAGATGAGTGAGGGTGATTGCACTACTAACTGAAGGGAGTTGTAAGCTGGTAGTGGACACAAACCTGGGGAAACAATAATTAGGGGTAAAGCCTCCTGGAGGAAGTGGTTTCTGTGTGTAGGCTGAAGAATATGGGGAAGAAGATGATTTAGGAACAGAGATGGATGCAAAGGAGTGAGAGTGCAAGATCTTTAAAGCCTGTAAGGATTATTATAGACACTATGAAATTGGAAGTGTAATTTTACCCTCCTTAAAAAAGCCATGTGAGAAGGTGTATCAAAGTGAATTGAAAATCACCCATTGATTCAGAAGCTACATCATAAAACAGGTTCTTCATGTTCTTCTGGGCCTGTCACAGAAACCACCCACTATTTCCATTTCCTTAACTCCTATAGCATTTTATATCTCCTTGTATTGTTCTATTTTTCTCTTTTCATTTTGCTCTGTAAAAAGCAGACAGGGGATATATTTACAGAATTTCTTTTTCCTAAACTAGCACAGGCTGTAAATTATTCCTGAGCATCTGCTATCAGATTCTGATGGATGTCCGTATTTGTGCAGTCAAAATTGGATATGCTTTCTCACCCTATTCTGGTCCAGTACTAGTAATAATCTCCCCCTTATAGTTTCAGATCCTTCCAGCTATTTCCTCTCAATGACTCCTGACTCCCAAATCTAACTACCCAGATAGTGGGGTGGGGAGGCAGGAGGCGGGGGGGGGGGGGGGGGTTGCACCCAGTTCCAAAACCTATATTCCCATATTCCAGCTCTAAAAACAGGTTCTTTTCCAGAAAACTTCTTAGATAATCAGTCTTCATAACAACTAGTTTCTTTGCACACATCTTGGACCAGTTAGACTGAAAAAAACCAGGAAAATTCATTAGCAGGTGCAATTCCAGGTTTGGATCTAATTCATTACTCCAGCAAAAAGTATGATATTCAGGGAAGGTGCCTTTTGCAACAAGGCACTGCACTAACAAGGGGTTTTCCTTGCTTCAAAAGTGACTCTTTCATGTGAAAAAGAAGAAGAAGAAAGGCTAATTTCATCCCTGCTGCAATTATAGCTGTATGCACAACACTAACAAGCAAGCAGTAAAAGACAGGGCTAATTCTTCATATGTTCTGACATTCAAAGTCCAGACTGATGACACCAAGGCAGATCAACGTTGTGTCTTGTGGCCTGACTGGAGCATGTTTCTTGCAAGCAGGCTCTTCACTGGGTTTGTGTGGGAAGTTACTGTGCAGTGCTATTAGCTCTGCTTATGACTGTCTCTCTGTGTTCTTTTTTTTCAGATACGAATTTCTGCTTATTCTGTGTTGTCCGTAGATCCAAAGAGCTGCTTGATAACAGAGTGCTAAGCAGAATTTAAAACATTGACCACTTTACAAATTTCAGGTCTTAACAACATAATATTTTCTCTCTGAAGTTTTGGTTTTGTTCATACTGAGAAATAAAATCACCACTTAAACATCATGTGGATGTTGATAATGTCACTTGAAGCAGCTTCAGAATAATGTTTTTTCTTCCTAGAATTGAATGTTTGTTTTTATAGGGATGAAGTATTTTAGCTTCTGTGATCTTAGATACTATGGTTCCGCATATGCTGATAAACTAGACAGAATCAGTTAAGACTAAACTATACTACTAAGTTCAGTTCTGCATTGGAAGTCAACCATCTGTTTAGTTAAGAGTGTTGTCATCATCTTGCCACAGTTTTGGTCACTGCCTATTAGGGCTCTCCTAAACAGCTCTTGGAGTAAGAGGCATTCATCCTTTCTTGGAGAATCAGGTAGTTCAATAGCATGGATTCGAACCATTCCAAAATGACAGGACTGGATGCAAAAGAACAGTTCCTAGTCAAATTTAAATCACATGAACAAGTACAGTGAAATCAAACCACACAGTCCTCCAATATTTCAAGTAATTTAGAAAATTCAGGTTCCACTTGGGACTGTTAATATGTCTTGTTTCCCAAGTCTGGGGATGAAGAGCACCTTGACTTACAACCTCTACTTTCTACACTTATGTTTTCTTGTTATCCCACATGACCCACGAATTATTTCATACTTTCTCAGTACTAGTAAATTAAAAGATTTAATACAAATCTAATTAAAAATTAGTAGGCTGCCCATTCTACTTGGCAGCCTTTTTGAACTATACTGCTTATAATCCATTCCATACTTACTTATCCTGCTTAGCAAAGACATTTGCAAAATGTAGTTGTACAGTCATGGAAACTATCAAATGAGGCAATAATGATCTATCTGTCCCTTCAGAAGGAATAAAACTCTGCTGGAGTCAATATCTTCTGGCAGGTTGTATAGAGAAAATAAGAATGAATAAGAAGAAGATTTGAGAGAAAGATTAAGGTATAATCACTGCAAAAGTTTCTATAATAGAAAATCTAGCCATTGGTTTGCATGGTTCTGTTCTATCTGAGTTGTTCAGGTCAGCATTAAACAATATAAGATTAAGCACTTGTCAGGTGAACTAATGAGTTTTGGATTGATTTCTGTCTTCTACAATGCTACTAGCATTTTTGACAGGTATGATTTATAGGTCATTCTTTGGGCCTGTTCATGAGAAGAGTTGTTTATTTTGGTTGATGGACAGGGTTTCTAATGTTCCCAGTGGAGTGTGCAGATGGCAGGAAGGACAGTAATCTTTGAGACCATTTCTCAATGTCTAGGGTATGTCTCTTATAAATTTGTAATCAAGATCTCAAGAAACTAATGTGGGCAGGCTGCCTCTGAAATTGTTTTTGCGACCTTTGGCCAATGTAATGCTCCTTGAAAAATGTATGTCTGGTACTTTTGCTGTTTAGTAAATGGAGCTTGTATAGGCAATCAAGGAAGTATACTTTCCTTTTTAACTGATGTGACATATATACACAGACAGAGTTCTACACATTTACAGTTCTATTCCCTCTGGCTTGGAAGACTGGTTTTGTACATTTTATGTCTATGGATATTTAGTGCACTAGTAGACTACGAAAAAAGAAGCCAGTCAGTCTATGTTGGAAACTTAATGGAATCTCTAAAGTGTGAAGATAACAAATCTAAGAAGCTGTACCACTGAATAGTTTTTTATTCACATCTGCTGTTCTTTTCATAGTTTGATTTTTTTATTTCTTTTTTTTTTATTTCATTTGCCTTTCATAATTAGATTTTACAGTCTTGGAGGGATGGGAATGCAGGCTACGTCTAAGATGACATAGTTGCGCTAACTGAAAAAGCTGCAGCAATATAGAGCAAATGTAGGCCTTTTTTTTATCATTTTATTGATTCTAAAATTTAAATAATCAATTTTTAAAGAGTATAAATTGTATAACACTTACGAGAGTACTTCCTGAAAGCTTAGGAGTAAAGGATTGATTGTGGTGTGAATTTAGACTTCTAAGATGCACTGCTTTCACAGATGAACAATGGTTAACAATGGCAACATCACAAAAAGATGATTCCGTGGTTTGACACTAATTCTAGTCCTGCAGAGGTCAACTGTGAAAAATTTTGGCTTTCTGATAGAAAGTTTGTTTTTCAGAGAAGTTAAACTGCTCACATATTTGACCTTAAGTTTATCATAAGTTTGATGCCTTTGGCCTATTTCATTCTTCGGATCCTTTTGTTCTTTTCAGTCCTACTACTAAGTCCAATGTTAGGACTTCAAATTATTCCTCCTCCCCCCACCTTGTCAAGTGTGTATATCACTTAAAACAAACCCTAATTTTTCAATAAATTTCCTCTATTTCTGTACCATTCTACATGTCAGATTGTTATTTTTCCTCCACAATGGTAAGCACTAAAGCCAGGATGAACATAAGCAGAAAGATAACGATACTCTAATGGCTATCAGAGACATTGAACATCTGACTGACTTAGATACCTCCATAGGCCTTTGACACCATTTAAAAACATCTTGGGTGCGTAAAACATCCATACAAGACAGAGGAAGATTTAATAATCCCTACAGAGCCTATAGGACAACTGTGCCCTTCAGGACAGGTAGCTGCTAGATGTCTGTGATTAAGCACCTATAATGTATCACAGGGAGCCTCCTACTTAAACCCTCTTGGCTCTAAAAGCACCCTAGCTTCCATTTGCCTCCCACTATCCTACCCCAGCATGGACACCAAAAATAGTACTTAACAAGAGTGACAGACAGGTCAGGGAAGGCAGCTCTGCAAAAGCAGTCACAGCAGCCAAAGCATCAGAAGAAGACAAACTTGTATAAGTGACACAAATAACAAAAAATAACATTTTCCAAAAAAAAATATTCTACTAAGGTCATTTACTTCTAAGTCAATTTCTCATACCTTTTGATAGGTACTTATAGTATAGAGAAAATTCAAGCTTCAAATTAGCACAGAAAGGACTGTTGACATTCAAGCACTAACATTCAAGGTGCCCTTTTATACATTCATCGGACACAAATTGGTGACAGAAATATTTCTCAGACTAAATAGCGTACTTTACCCTTAGCCATAATATCCTAAATAGTTTGAGTAATTTTGCATCCTTTTGGACTCAGACAAACAATGAAACTTCTTGTAGGATTTTTTAGTCCAACCATCCTCTTACTCTCATTTTAAGGAGATGTTACGTCTCTCTACTGATGCTCCAAGTCATTGAATTATACTAATCAAAACTCCGCTAGAACACCATGTCTTGCTGCAGCACATAAGAGCTTGATGTCACTGTTTTATTACCTGTGAGCACAGAACTTATGAATGGTTTGGAGCTGGGCAAACCTCTGAGCTGCTGGTACTTGGAATGTAGATACAGTGTCAGCCTCCTTATTTACAAATTATTAAGTCTTCTTTCTCTAAAGGTCAATAACTAAACTTGTTTCATTTTTATAACTTCTTTCCTAAGCCTGTATGCCAAAATTACATATACAATTTCAGGAGAGTTCTCATCACAATTTTGAGTGGAAAAATTAATGAATCCTTATCTCTACTGAAAATACCTCATTGAGCAATCACAGCTGTTTTTCCCATGGCTGCGTGCTGTTGAACACTTTCCTCTTATGACTGACTAGAATATCCTGATCTTCCTTCCCTTAAGATGTTACTAAGGAATGACCTAGCAGTTTATTAATTAAATTCTTGCTATTACTCACTCAATTCATGAGCTTCCTCATTGTAGTAGGAAATTCAACCATCTTTACCCTTGGCCACTACATTTTCCTTTTCTTCCTATGTGGTACCTAATTTTTTCTCTGCAGTGATGATGTCCTTCTTCACACCATGAGCAAATTTCATAAGCAATCTCCTATATTTCATGCCAAAATTGCTGTTTAAAAAAGTAATAATGCATGAACCCAGGCTCTGTCAGTAAGCTATTTCTAGCCTCATATCACCTCTTTTAACACAGTTTCTTATCTCTTTAAAGCTCTTAAAGGAGTCCTCATTTTTCTACTCCTTAACAGCAAATGCCTTATGGAGCAACAACTAAATATTTTAATTTTTAGCTCTTTTTTTTTCTTTTTACAAAAAACACTCATTCTATTTGAGAAAGTTACATAGTTTCTCCACAGAAAAAACACGTATTTTTGTGCCATTTCTCCTCCATTTCCATCATTTGAATGTCCTGTTCCTTGGAGGCTCCTGAAGTAGTGCATGCTTTTGAGCATGAAACCGAAGGATGGTGGATAATTTGTTTGCTTTTTGTTAAATATAGGTATTGTGTTTAACATTTCTATTTGTTACACACGATAAAATCTAACATAAAACATTTTGTTTCTAGATTTGTGATTTTAGGAGATTATGACAGTGATTGTTATGAGAATGAACTCATAAGGTATTGACTCTATCTTGTTTACGGTGATTTCAAGACTCATACCTTTATTACTATACTGACCTTAAAATCAAAATTATAAAAAAAAAAGTGAAAATTCGCATCCTATTTTAGGATATTCCTGAGCTGACCGTGCTTCCTTTGGGCTTGAGCAGCAGAAAATTATGGGGACTGAGGTAGAGTCCCCACGTACTCCCCATCAGCTTCACTCACATGCTTACAGGGCTGCATGCCAGCTGCCTAAAGCTGTGTACCCTCTATATTAGCAGCAGGACGAGGCAGACTTTTCCCATGCAGGAGTGGAATGTTTTATGTCCCTTTGGTCCCTTTGTTTGCTCTTTGACTTAGCCATACTTTAAACCAGCAAACACTTTGAAACTAACTTGTTTGCAGCAAGTTCCTGCCAAAGTTCAGAGAGTTACTTCAGGACTCAGAATGAAAACTCAGATTGCGCTGCAATTTTATTGACTCCTGCAGTCAATAAATCTCCCCTTCCTCAAATGAGTGAGTGAGCTCAGCACACAATCCATTTCTCACCACTGTTTTTCTGTGGTTTGATCTGTTGAGAGCAAAAGCTATTTTGCTTCCTATTTGGCCCCCGTAGGTTAAGAGGACAAATGAATTTGCGTGAAATAGGACAACAGTCACCTACTGGTTTGAAATGAGGGTCTGAGAAAGGATTACCTGGGATGGCAGATGACTTTTTTTCTCATACTGTAGATAAAAAATTAATCTGTGCGAAGAAAAAAAATACTGTTGAAGAAAAAATAATAACTTTGATGTAATATTGTATGTAATCCAAAGTTAACTTTCTGTCCTCAAACCCCTGCAATTCATACCCAATATCAAATGAATCAGTCACAGACTATTATGGATTATTATTAGTCTGTGTATATAGCAATAAAACCTTATGTGTGTGACTATTGTCTCCTCATTTCCCATCTGTGTCATGTGTCACTGAGCTGTACTAGTGACCTTTCCTATGACCACAGATATTTTCTGTTTGTACTACAATTTCCCAACGTCTGCAGTGAAAGTAATGACAACTTTCTTTCCAAGAGCATAGGACAGCATGGCAGTGAATAATGTTGCATGGGTCTAATTCAAAGTCCACAAAAGTAGCTGAGAATCTTTCAGCTGAATTCGACGTGCTTTCAGTCAGGTGCTATAAAGGCCCAATCATTCTATTACAGAACAAAACTCACTATTAATTTAGCCCCATTTGTGAGAAGGCAAGTCATTTAACAATCAACTCTAATTTCTGCAAACAGATTTTTTTATTCATTTATTTATCATTCATTTTCAGCCTTTGGCAGGTTCCCAGCAAAATTATTCAGTGCTGATTGCCCATCTGAACAATGTGAGAAAGTTTTTCATCTGCCTGATGGAGTTTCCTCCTTTTTCTTTGTTGTTTTTTTTTTTCAAATGATGAAACCTCTAAAAGCTTCAGACTGCTGTGCAGATCGAATAAATTTAATTTATGAAAATTACTACGTCAAATGTCCAAATATGACTTTCCTCTGTGGCCTTTCCTGGAAATTTTGGAATTAGGCAATGGACTATAGACCATGTCCATCCTGGTAAATTAGATGTTTCTGATACCATACTTTGGCAGTTCATTAGCACAAGTTCATGCAAGTAACATGGGGTGGGTGCTGCTCTCTTCTCGCAAGTGGTGAGCGACAGGACAAGAGGGAATGACTGCAAGTTGCACCAGGGCAGATTTAGACTGGACATTAGGAAGAATTTCTTCACTGAGAGAGTGATCAGGGATTGGAACAGGAGTCTCCATCCCTGGAGGTGTTTAAAAGACAGGTAGATGAGTTTCTTAAGGATATGGTTTAGTAGAGAGACAGGCACAGTTGGACTCGACGATCTCAGAGGTCTCTTCCAACCTTACGATTCTATGATTCTATGATTTTTTAGTGTCCTAAACTGAGTGGTTATGTGCAAAGTGACAACTGAGATTGGTTCCTTGCCCTTGAATTCTTCTGGGTTTTTCTGGACTTGACATAAGGCAATACTTTTACAAATGCACGACTTAAAAGTTCAGCTCCCCAAACTGTGAATACTTTTTCAAAATGAAATCCTTTGAGTCCAGCAGAATGCAGATGGAAATCTGTGTCTTTAAAAGACTAAACAGTTTTAACAAAAATCACAAAGTAGGTGTCACGTATAATTTGGCCATCTAATGTCAACTTTGATCTCAACTGTGTCTGTTTATAGCTAAAGGAGAGAAACATTAGCCTCCAGAAACTCATTTGGAGAACCTGCAAAATGTGAATAGTTTAGGAGCCTCTAAATAGTTGAAAACCATGAATAATTTTATCATATAAGACTTGGAAAATTTTACATTTCCTTTAATACATTAAAATATTGCTCATTCAGATTTTCTTCTTATTGTATTTTTCACAGACCTATCCATCTGTTTCCAGTTCTTCACTTGATAAAAATAAATTAAATTTGAAAAATATTAAAATGACATATGAAATTATTTGAGAATATATATAATGAACACATCAGACCAAAACTCTTGGCAAGGGTAGAGAAACATCAGTGCAGTTTGCCTGGAGAAGCTGTAAAATCTCCAGCATGGGAGGATTTTAAGAGAAGACTGTGCAAATATCTATCTGAAAGGCATTGTCTGAACCAATATTTTTCTGGGGCAAAGGAAAGGAGCAGAAGACCTCTTGAGATCCTAATTGTCTTATTATCTAGGAGCCTAGGATTCTACAGATTTACAGTTGTTAAAAACTTATAATTGGAATTTCAAGACAGCCCACTGGACAACAGGCAATCAGATAAAACCAGAGACAATCAAATTAGAGGTTTCAGTTTTGATAAATATATACTTAACCCTATTTTTTACAAAATAAAAAATGTCATTGATTATTTTAATGGACATTTCGCATAATGTAACCATTTCAAATTGTGATTCTAAATTTGAGATTGAAAATGGAATGAAAGGAACATTTTAGCTACACATTTAGATACCGTATATTAGCATATAGGGACACACGGGGGAAAAGAAAGTAAGGGAGGAAAAAAAAGACTACTTTTGAAATCCCCATGAGTTCTGCAAAGCCATGATTCCACTCATGTTTTCCGGCATTAACTACTTGTTTGTATGTGTGTTTGATGTCAATAATTTGAGTTGGTAAATTACTCTGGATACAAATTGTGAAGCCAGTTTTGACAATGTGCAAAGTCCTATATTCCATGGATATGAATATTTGGATGTGCAAATACCCCAAGACTGTGGACCTGAAGAGTATATACAGTCTATATTTCTGACATAAATTAAATCACTTTCAAACAGAACTGAAGAATCTGTTCATGGCCTTTATGATTCAGCAGCAAAGGCTCAGAACGTTGACCCTGATTCTTTCACACTTTGACCAGAAGACACACTGCCTCTCATGTTTGATTATTAAAGTAACATATCTTCTCAATCATGGCTCCCATCTTCCAATTTAAACTCTTTGCAGTGTAATCTGTTAAAACTATTACTTTATATTGGAGTAAAGTCCTTTGTTGTTATTCATTCTGGGGCTCTGCAGAGTGCAAAAGTGCAAGGACTTCACGTGACCTTACAGAGGGAACGTCTCATTGGATTTACCATCTGCTCCATTGATGGCCAACAGTCTGGCTTTTAAGGTGTTCAGGATATATTTTGGTAGTGACTATAGTTTAAATAGAAATTTAATCAACTTGCCCCTGTTAAATATTTATCCAATTACGTAAGTGACAAGCGAAAAATGAATGAATCCCTTTTAACATAACATAAAATAGCACATAGCAGAAGGGAATTTTATCATTAAAGATATAATGAGATCATGAACACCTCCAAAGGGGTGAGTTAATCAAATAAGGTCCTAATATGACAAGCAGCCTGTCAGAAGAAATTCTGTCTGCTGCAGTATGCGAGTTGCATTTCAGTTAATAATTGAGTCGTGTAACCATTCTACCAACCTTGTTAGAGGATGTCACACTCAGCTTTGTTGATGAAGTAGGACAAAAGCAGATTGTACGGAAGAGGAATTCCAAGAGCTGATATTGGCAGTGGGTGTAATTACAGGAACTGCTGACAGTTACAGATATAGAACTTTCCCCCAGGCACATAACGCATATTGCACTCCCTTTTTCAAAATAATTATAACCACTACACAATGAGTATAGATACATGTACATTTGAAGAACTAGCTGTATATAGAGAGAAATCTGAAGCATATGGTTGTGGATAATCAAGATATTTATTTTTCTTTTGAAAGGGAAGTGTCTAAGGCCAGATCCTTAGTTTTCCCAAAACTTTACTGCTCCATCAACTTCAGCTGAGCTCTCCTGATTTACACGGGCTAATGCTCTGTCTCACAGTATGTAATCTTTTCCCATTAATGTTTACCTGTTGTGCCATAATGACTACAAAACGCCTGACAATAGCTAGACAGTGGGTGTGCTGTGACTGCCACTTAGTACATGGATCATAATCATGCTATTGGTACTTTGCGCTTACTCCATTTATTTGTCATATCCATCTGGTGTCCCTCCTACATAGACTAAGAGTAGACACTATCTACAAGTGCAGTTCTCATCCTACATTGGGAATGAAAATAGTATTGCAATAGCAATAAGCAAAAATCAGCATTCAAATTCTAATAACAACAGCAGCACAGTAATAGAAAACCTCTCTCCCTCCAGGAAATCAAGGCACTTGGAACACTTTTTAAGTGGTGTTTTGCAGAAGATAAAACATAAGGTAATAAAAGATCAAAGGATTACCTTGTGATTATACTATTGGCAGATCTTCTTTGAGCTGCAAAATAAAAAAAAATAATGAGGAAATTCATATCATTATTAATCATTACTTCACTACAGGTACTAAATGCTACCAAGACTAATGCTGTAGGGAAGCTGTCATAATAAATTCTGTATCCTGGCAAAAATCATTACAATTCATGTTTTTTTGTACTTTCTCAAAAGGAACCAAATAACTGCTGAAACAGTTTGCTAGCTTTGGATAAGTTTGTCTTTTGAAAAATTCAAGAATTCAGAACAGCTAATGCAGAAGGAATGCTAGTAGACCTAAGTTTAATATCATATTCGGTTGGCTGCAATGACCTATCTCACTGACCGTCTTACGGACTATCTTGATATGTATCTTACTATCTTACTGATCTTATGATCTTCATTTAAGAGCAGAAGGTATGAGATCACCAACTCTGAACCTTGTTCATCTGAAAAGCAGCTGCATTTAAAACCAATAATTTTTTAGGAACTGAGATGTAACATTCATATTGTACCTGAAATAGCTTAAAAAAGAAAATAGTATAACAGCAGTGGGCAGAAATAATACCAGAAACCATAACATAGACATATCTATACTATAATAAAAAAAAATCAATGTTCTATATTGGATTTCAGATGATCCCCATACAAGACTGTCTTTACCACTTACCTTGTGATTCTACCATAAACCCACAATTCACTACTTGTTCCCCATTTTACTGAGTCTTGCAACATTTCATTTGTGAATGAATTTCCACCTGTCAGTTCAGAATAACTGTGCTTGAATTCCACCACCCTTCACCCCTATCTATTCACATTTAACATAAAGAAAGCTTTTTTTATGAATTACTGCTATGCTTGCTGCAATGAGACACTCACCATGGTTGATGTAGTTTATAGCAAACAACACCAAAATATTCTGACCTCCCTGAATATTTAGCAAAAATTCCTTGCAGGGCACCTACAATAGTGGCCTCAAAGAGAAGGATTGCTGTTTAGTGAGATAGTGCTAACAGCTGCTCATTCTTGCTTTGACTCCTTGCAAGTTTTGCCTTGTGACACTTTGCTGATTTTATTTCATTATTGAAACATTCATGAAACCAACCCTCAGGTGCCTAACTGTGGATCTTTTAACCAAAATTTAAATCCATCTGATATTTGGATTTTGGGTTTTGAGTTTTGGTCGTTGGGGTTTTTTTTGGAGGGGAGGAGCACTTTGGGTGGTTTTTTTTAATTTTTTTTTTAAAAAAAAGGTGAGTATTGAGATTTCTCCAGACTAAGGAGGCCCATTAGAGAAGCTTTTGGAAAAAAATCTTTTAAAATTATTTAGTCTCAGGCTGGCTGAGTCTTGCCTGTAAGAAAACCCATTAACCTTAAGGCTATCAAAGTAAGAAACACTATTCCCATCTCACACAGGTTCACCAATCAAATACTAGAGCAGGATAGCCATATTTCAAAATGGGATGTCAAAATAGGATATCAAATCCTATCAGATGTTTATCAGATAATTACCCATGACAAATTTCAGTGTGATTGCTATAAGCACATCCCCTGTTTCAGTCATGAACTAAGATTTCAGTTGTTAGAGAAGCTGCCTGTAAACTTGCATATTAAGCAGGCATTCTGGCAGAGTAGTACAGCATGAAAACACAGAAGGCTAAACAGCAGAGCTACAAACAAAGAAGGACCCTGCTTCCAGGATAAACTAAGACCCACAAAGTTCACTATCTGTAATTTAATAGAGTGCTGAAAGACCAAAGATTTTGATGCTCATCTTCAAACAGGATAGGGAGAGGATACAACTGCAAGTGAATCAAGAGGAGAAGAAATACTTACCATGAAATAAAAAAGTAAAAAAAAAAAAACATAATAGAGAATATGTGGCTTAGAAAGATTTAAATTAATTAATATGGTGGAGCTATGGAAGAAACAATTGCTTATTTGTAATGTGCTTCCTTTACAGTCAATATAAAAACAATAACACATTTTGGTCACATTTTCTGGAAGTCCATGTATTGTTAGAGCCCTGATTTTTTGCGTGTATTTAAATCAAATTATTTTCAGTTTTGGTAGATTGTTCTTACATTTCAACTCCTCTTTGCTTCCTTATTTGTTCATTTCCTTGTAGGTACAAACCTCTTCAGAACAAACTTTTTAAAAAGATCTGAGAACAGGACATTGAAATTTGTGCATTCTAGATCCCTTTGTATTTCCACCTGATGACCGTCTAAGTATTTTAAACACTGCAGAAGGTGAGGTGTAGAGGTAGAAGAATGCAATTTTTTATGCATGATTAGCTTTTCCTTCCTGAGTTGGAACAGATCACCTCTGTCATTGCAATAAAGTCGCTAACAGCAAAGGGAGTTTTTTCCCTGTTATAAGTATTTGAAGAATCAAAATTGCAATTCTAGTCCTCATGACACTGTGCTGCTTTGAAGAGCTGTGGTAGATAGGACTATTGTAACAGAATTACAATTCTGTAGGTATAATAGTGTCTGAACGACAAGCCTGCATAAACATCTATCATCTCACTCAGTAATTGAATGCAGAGCAGACCTCACATAAATTTTTAATATATATATAAAACAGATTTTTGGAGCTTTGTAAGTTTTCTTTTGTAAAACACCTGGTTACATTCTAGGAAAGGAACATTCCAGATTTATTTCTGGTGTTTTGCAATCCTTCCTTGAAAAGGGAAAGTACCATGCATACGTTTAAAATATTTAGGGATTTGTAACAGTTGTACAGATTTAGCTGAAATCACATTTTCACAAAAATTTTGGAATAAATTTTTCAAAAGGTCATAAGCATCTAGAGGATAATTAGAGAAGAGCAACCGCTAATTTACATTCATCAAAAACAAATCACTTCAAACTAATCTAATTCTTACTATGAAAAAGTAGCTGGCTTTGTGCATAAAGGAGAAACAGGAAATGTCATATTCTTTAATTTTATTAAAGCTTTGATACATGAAGGACTTACTTAGAAAAAAGGTTGATAAACATTATCCTGGTGAAACTCTAGAGAGCAGGATTACATTGCTACTGTCAAAAGTTTAAAATTAGGTAGCTACCCTTACTCAATATCATTGTCTGTTTAGGATTCTATCTAACATCTGATAGTTCATAATTTCGTAAACAGTTTGGATGAAAGAAAAGAAAGCATATTTATTACAGCCACAGAGAGCATCAAGGTGAGCATCAGCAAACACAGTGGGGAAAAAGGACTAGAATTCAAAACAACTAGAGATAAGTGAGAAAAAGTACTGTGTCATTCAGGAAGGACAAATGTAAGATGAAACTCTTGGAAATATAGAATTACACAAACACTAACATGGATTTCTGGCCTGGCTGCAGTGATACAGAGTGGGATCTGAGTAATATCACACTACAGCTGAACAAGATGCACAGCTGAACTTGAGTCAAAAACCTTGTGCTTGTTCACAAGGCACAGCAATTTCTAAGGATGAGGACCATTTGTAAAGGTAATGGATCCTCAAAAAGGAATGATACTGGTTTGGTCAGGCATAGAAATATCAACTAGGAGAAAAGTTTAAAGAATTTAAGATAATTTAATCTGGATAAAAGAAAAACTGAGGGACAAATGAAGAAATGGTTTTCAACTGTAAAAGGTAGATATAGGAAAGAAATACACTCTTCTGCATCTACTGTTTTTATGCCAAGGAGTAATAAAAGTAAAGATGATTAAAATCTGACATCAGGAAATGTTTCCATCACTGAAGTTTTTTAAGAAAAATTGGACTAGCATTTGTCACAAGTGACAGCTGACCCTGTTTTAATGAAAGAAGGTGGAATACTTGACCTCTTGGTGTCCCCTCTAGCCTCATTTTCTTTGATTTCTTCAAGAAACAAACAGATTTCATTCTCTGAAACATAAACTATCCTCAACTGAAGCACAAATACACTGAAAAGAATAAGTATATCTCGTTAGGGTTCACAAAATACACAGAAGCAATGCTGTAAAGTAAAACACTTTATGAAATAGGAGTCCTGTTGCTCATATGAAAATTTTTATTGGCAGAGAATCTCAAATTGCATATTGTTAATGTGGAAATTGGCCCTTTTTTTGTGAAAGGGAGAAGAAAATATATTAGAGAAACACAACATTGCCATTTTATTTTATTAATTAATTGAGTCAATGACGTATCACATCTGCTGACGTCATTCTGTAAGACCTTGATATCTGAGAATGGGGCAAAGGAGAATTAATGTTCTTCCCTTTATGATTCTGAGAGATGTAATAGTGATTCAGGTGAGAAATGTTCATATAACACATGGGGCTAATTTGCTTTTGTTTTTCCTTCCCTGTCTGCTGGAAATCTTCTTTGGGCGAATGCAATACAGAACCGGAGGTCTGCCTCTATAACATTCCAAAGCATGCCAGCTTCTTACCCATCTCATTCTTCAAGACAAGATTGTTCCAACACTACTGCCCATGGTAGCTGTGATGTCTTTCACTCCCAGGAGCAAAGAATATATCAAAGAAAAATTGTCTTCACTTAAAAATCACAGAGATTCAGGAATGGAGGAAGACACTGAAATATTTCTCATATTTTCCTCCTATCTAATTTTAGCCAAAATCCAAAGAACAAGTAACTCCCCTCCCCACAAAAATACCCAACACCACCGCCTCCAAAACCAGAAAAAAAAACAGCAAAGCAACCCACCAACAAACAAAACACAAGCCAGAAGAAGTTATATCTTCACAAAAGCAGTCGTTGTGGGAGCTTATCTCGCAGACAGTCCATTTGCATTTCATACAATACTTGAGTGATGGTATAGATTGGGGTTTACAGCTTCCTCTAATCCAGATGGCCCTATGATCTGCTCGGACAGCAAGTATTCACCCAACTGAAGTGCATGTACACGAACGCACGCAGTATGGGGCACAAACAGGAGGAGCTGGAAGTCCTGGTCCAGCGGGAGAGCTATGATAAAGTTGCTATCACAGAAACGTGGTGGAATGACTCTCATAACTGGAGTGCTGCCATGGAAGGCTACAGGCTCTTCAGGAGAGACAGGCGTGAGAGGAGGGGTGGAGGGGTGGCCCTCTATACTAGGGAAACCCTGAATGCTGTTGAAGTCGAGATCGGTGATGACCAGGTTGAGTACCTATGGGTAAGGGTCAGAGGGGCAGTCAGGTCTGACTTCCTGGTTGGAGTATGTTACAGACCGCCCGACCAGGAGGAGGATTTGGATCTTCTATTGTTTAAACAGCTGGAGGCTGCCTCTAGATCGGCTGCCCTTGTTCTTTTAGGAGACTTTAACCTTGCAGATATCTGCTGGGAGCTTAACACTGCTGAGAGGAGGCAGTCCAGGAGGTTCTTAGAGTGTATTGAGGACTGCTTTCTGTCACAACTGGTGAGTGAGCCTACCAGGGGTGAAGCTCTCCTTGACCTGCTGTTTACGGATACAGAAGGGCTGGTGGGTGATGTTGTGGTTGGAGGCTGTCTGGGGTGTAGTGATCATGAGATAATTGAGTTCTCTCTAAACAATGTAACAAGAAAAGCCAGGAACAGAACATCGATGCTGGACTTTCCTTTATTTAAGGAACTGGTCAGGAAAGTACCCTGGGAAATAGTTCTTAGTGGCAAGGGGGTCCAGGAAGGCTGGATGCACTTCAAGAATGAAATCTTGAAGGCGCAGGAGCGGGCTCTCCCCATGTGTTGTAAGAAGAGTCGTAGGGGCAGACGGCCGGCCTGGATGAGTAGGGAGCTTCTGAAGGAACTAAGTAAGAAAAAGAGGATGTATCGTCGTTGGAAGGAAGGGGATGTAAGCCAGTTCATGTTGAAAGATGTTGTAAAGTCGTGTAGGAAAAAAATCGGGGAAGCAAAAGCCCAGCTGGAGCTCAAATTGGCCGCTTCTGTTAAGGATAATAAGAAGAGTTTGTATAAATATATCAATGGTAGAAAGAAGGGCGGCAGCGACCTCCACTCCTTGTTGGATGTGGGGGAAATATAGTAACCAAAGATGCAGAGAAGGCTAAGGTACTTAATGCCTTCTTTGCCTCCGTTTTCAAGAGTAAGGATGTCAGCTCGCTTGACAGTTGGCCCTCTGAAGTGGTTGATGGGGCAGGGTGAAATATGGCCCTCCTGCAATACATGAGGAGGAAGTTAGAGACCTGCTGAGCCACTTGGACCCTCATAAGTCTATGGGGCCGGATGGGATCCATCCTAGGGTGATGAGAGAGCTGGCAGATGAGTGTGCTAAGCCACTCTCCATCATCTTTCAGCAGTCCTGGCTCACTGGAGAGGTCCCGGAAGACTGGAAGTTGGCCAATGTGACGCCCATCCATAAGAAGGACCGTAAGGATGATCCAGGTAATTACAGACCTGTCAGCCTGACCTCAGTCCCAGGTAAAATCATGGAGCAGATAATCCTGGGTGCAATCATGTGGCACCTGCAGAACGGCCAAGAGATCAGGCCCAACCAACATGGGTTTAGGAGGGGTAGGTCCTGCCTGACCAACCTGATCTCCTTTTATGACCATGTGACTCGCCTGGTGGATGAGAGGAAGGCTGTGGGTGTGGTATACCTGGACTTTGGCAAGGCCTTTGACATTGTCTCCCACGGTAGACTCCTAGGGAAGCTGGCAGCCCGTGGCTTAGATGGGATCACTCTGTGCTGGGTTAGGAATTGGCTGGATGGCCGAGCCCAAAGAGTGGTGGTCAATGGTGTCTCATCCAGTTGGCAGCCGGTCACCAGTGGTGTCCCCCAGGGATCGGTATTGGGTCCCGTCCTGTTTAATATCTTTATTGATGATCTGGATGAGTGGATTGAGTCCATCAACAGCAAGTTTGCAGATGATACCAAGCTGGGAGGAAGGGTTGATCTGCTAGAGGGTAAGATTGCCCTACAGAGGGACCTGGACAGACTGGAGAGATGGGCTGATTCTAATGGAATGATGTTTAATAAGTCCAAATGTCGGGTACTTCATTTTGGACACAACAATCCCATGCAGAGCTATAGACTGGGGACGGAGTGGCTGGAGAGGAGTCAGGCAGAAAAGGACCTGGGAGTGCTGGTTGACAGGAAGCTCAACATGAGCCAGCAGTGTGCCCAGGTGGCCAAGAAGGCCAATGGCATTCTGGCCTGCATCAGGAATAGTGTAGTGAACAGCACCAGAGAAGTTATCGTCCCCCTGTACTCGGCACTGTTCAGGCCTCATCCTGAATATTGTGTACAATATTGTGTCCAGTTCTGGGCCCCCCAGTTTGGGAAAGATGTTAGGATACTGGAATGTGTTCAGAGGAGGGCAATGAAGATGGTGAAGGGGCTGGAGCACAAGCCCTATGAGGAGCGACTGAGGGAGTTGGGGCTGTTTAGTCTAGAGAAGAGGAGGCTCAGGGGAGACCTCATTGCTCTCTACAACTACCTGAAAGGAGATTGTAGTCGGGCCGGGTTTGGTCTCTTCTCTCGGGTGACCAGTGACAGAACTAGAGGGCATGGACTCAGGCTTCGTCAGGGAAAGTTTAGGCTTGATGTTAGGAAAAAGTTCTTCACTGAAAGGGTGATTGGTCATTGGAATGCGTTGCCCAGGGAGGGGGTGGAGTCACCGACCTTGGAGGTGTTTAAGGGGAGACTGGATGAGGCACTGAGTGCCATGGTTTAGATGATGGTTGGTGTTATTGTTGGTGTTGGTGTTAGTGTTGGGTTATAGGTTGGACTTGATGATCTCAGAGGTCCTTTCCAACCTTATGATACTGTGATACTGTGATACTGTGATTCACAAGTTGCATACCTCAGTCATAATTCTCATTATGCTTCTCAAACAGTCAATGGAAAAAAAAGGCACCTCTTGAGGCTGAGTCATCCAGCCTGCTTTAGACCATCTTAAAGTGGGATGAATCACTGTCTGGAAATATTTGTTTAGTTTTCTGCACTATAAATAGAGAATATAGTAACCATCTGAGACACAGATTTTTAAGGTATGGCAACTATGTCCTTCTTCAACCTTGAGACTTTCAAGGCAAAAAGAAACTGAATCTACATGGATTAATGTGTACAACTCATTTTAAGCACAAAGAAAAGAGTGTAAGTGCCAGTTACTGTCAATCCAATACGGAATTGCATTTCCAAAACTGAAAGTGTTGCAATTTAATGATGAATAATTATCCAAAGTAATATGAAGGAATCATCTCACAGGATTTTAGAGATTTAGCAAACTTCCACTTTAAATATTTTAAACATCTAAGGTGCTTTCATGAATGACAGAAGATAGAATAATCAAATAATAGCAGAAAAAGATTCCATTAAAAATTATGTTTAAGAACTCCCATATCAACTGCATTAAATATTTAAATGCACTGGTGTTTTTCAGAATCCAAACAGTGCTTCAAAGAATTGGAATTTTATTGTTCTACTTTTCAACCAGTGTGTCAGTTCAATAGAGAAGATTCCTCTAGATGCCCATTCCAGATTTGTCTTGGGGATTAATTAAAATTTGATGATGTAGTCTTATAGCAATCAGGTTTCAAAATGAATTTTAAGGACTCACTAGAACCATAACTGTATTGGGAGTAAATAGGTATATGAAGTGTTTGCGAAATGTGAGGATTACACATATGATCTATCCATATGGTCAGATTGACCTCTGGGTTATGACTGGATAAATTAATGCAATGATTAATTGAATTCAATATTTCATGGTGTAAATTAGAATAATATTCTGCCCTTCCTTAAATTCTTTTTCCACTCACTTATTTAAATAACATCATTAGGATAGAGGTAACAGCAGAATTTATCCCATAGACATTGATTGTTCCAGGGAATAGTTTTAGCGAAGTTGATGGGGTCTTTGTGGTGTAGGAGCCCAAGGTTTATTAAACATGACAGACTTCCTCCTTTACACCTCCATATAATGTTTTTTATAAAAAATTTAATGATTCATAGAAGAAGAGCTGTTATGATGGGAATCACAGAATCTTAGAATTACCTCAGTTGGAAGGGACCCAAAACGACCATCGAATCCAACTCCTGTGTCTACATAGGACACTCTCAACATTCACACCGTGTGACTGAGAGCATTGTCCATATAACTCTTGAATGCTGGCAGACTCTGTGCTGTGACTACTTCCCTGGGGAGCTGTTCCAGTGCTCCACCACCTGCTAGGTGAAGAACCATTTCCTAATATCCAGTCTAAACCTCCCCTGTCCTATCTTCCTGCCATTGCCTCTAGTCCTGTCATAGGTTGTAAGAGAGATGAGCACTGTTTCACCTCCCTCTTCTGTGAGAAGGCTGTAAACAGCTATGAGATGCCCTCTCAGTCTCCTCTTCTCCAGATTGAACAGACCAAGTGACTTCAGCCATTCCTCATATGACTTCCCCTCCAGACCCTTCACCAGCCTTGTGGCCTCCTCTGGACTTTCTGCAGTAGTTTGATGTCCTTTTTATCCTGTAGTGCCCAAAACTGCCCTCAGTTCTCAATGTGGGGCCTCAACAACATAGAGCAGAGCAGGACAATCACCTCCTTCAACCGATTGGCAATGTCGTGCTGGATGCACCCCAGGACATGTTTGGGCCAATCTCAGAGCATTACTTTCTCACTGAATTTTACAAGAAACAATTAATTGGAGAAAAGAAAAGTGTTGCTTTCATCTCCTCAATTTAGCTACACAAACACCTTAGTCAGCAAAAATGGTAGGGTGTAGAGTTACGTAAACATGACGAGGGATAAGGAGAGCTGTAAAAGGGTAGCATGAGGGAAGAGTAACTCATAAAGCAGGTGAAGCACTGGAGGCAAGAGCAATTCATACAGCAGAGGTTCCATGAAGCATTTTGTGTCTTAGTCTTTTATTTTCCTGATGATTTAGTGAAAACACATACAGTTTAACTCTCCTTTGAAAAGAATTAGTACTGAGAAGAGGAAAATGCTAGAATCCAATCAAATGGTTATTGAAAGATTACTTAATTATCTCTGTAAATTTAAGCATATAAGAAGAGTCACATTGGCTCAAGTTAAATCCATGCCCAGTATGCTACCTGGTATCTGACATCATCCAGAAGTAGATGGACAGGAAATGTGAAGAAGCTTTTTCTCCTTGGAATATCTCCCAGCCTCTTGTGAGTTGACGCTCAGTTGCTCCTTGGGCTGAAGATATTGTCTTTCACTTAACAGTCCTGGTCGTATTTGCTTTCAATTAATTAAGATCTTCAACTACTTTTACATGTATGCAAAGTTTAGACATCCATGAGCCATAGTAGTAAATCTATCATCTAACAGCTGTATGTCACATTACTAATAATAATCACATAGCCATAGTGTTTAATGAGGAAGACAGGTTATGGAATATCAGCCTCACTCTCCATCATGGTTTGCACAGTTACTGGAAGAAAAATAATTTGCACCTTGGATAAGCGTGCTAAATCAGGGTGTGATAGAAGTCAAGTGGAGCAACACACACTTTGCTCTGAAACCCACAAACCTCAGTGGAAAACTCTGCAAAGACCCAGCGTTTTGTACTAGGTACAATTTCAAAGCACAGTACTTTGAAGGTCAGCCCAATTTTCACTGCCGCCTCCTAGCACTAACCACTTCAAAAACTAGCTGGGGTCTGTCTGGAAGCAATGAATTGCATGCAAGATAGACACATCCTCAGGAGAAGGAAACCAAGGTCAGGTTCCAGCCATCGCTCTTAACACTGTAAGCTCTGGTCTACTGAAAACTGGAACTGAAAGCATTCATTTGTTTCAGTTAAATCATCAAAAAGATATAAGAAAAGGTAGTAACACACATATATCGCTGACCCACATCCTATTCATTTTGGCAACACAAAAGCAAAAGACTTAAAACATATTAATCTCTGATTCTATGGCACTTCAAGAGTGCCTGAAACATCTATTCTTAGGAGCATGAATTTGTCGATGGCTGATCTATGTCTTGTCAATTCTGGATTGGAAATAATGAGGTAAATCAGTTACACCTAGGTTGGTGCAAATCTTTTTTTTTCTCCTCTCCTTTGGAACAAATTACCAAGGTAACTCTGAAGCAGCTAATGTGATATACAGTCTTTCCAATCAGCAGATTTTCCAGGAGCATCAATCAGTCAGCTGTCTGCAGCTCTGAGATGGAGCTTAACTCTCTCTAAATGAATAAAAAGAAACCATCTGGAAGACACTTTCCTCTTGAGCAAGAGGTAAAGGCATACTGACTGTTATCTAGTGTCATTGCAGAGCATTTGTGAAATGACAAGAACAACAGAGGTTGTTTCACATATTTACCTGTGTTCTCAGAGCCCCTAATCTGAATTTCACCATGATCTTTTTCCCCTGTGAGTACCTGCTTTGCTGGAGGAGGAGTGGCAGAAGCGAGGTGCAGAGGACTCATCTCAGATACCGGGAGACCACTTGGTGACAAATCCCATCTCTGTCCATTTTTGAGCTGCAGGATTGCCATTGTGAGATCCTGCCAAACCAACTTAAGACATTCCTATAAGCCCTGGTAAAGTCAAAAGCAAAGAAACCTTGAATGAAAGGAAGAAACAAAGGATCAGAAATGGAACAAGGGTGACAGGGTATGAATAAATGCAGTACAGAAAACAGAGTCTAATTTCTAGGTCACAAAGAGGCAAATGCAAGGTATGTATCTAGGCAGTCAGACAGACAGGTAAGGGCTGTTCACCTGCTAGTCCATCATTAAATAAGTTTTCACCAATAGAAGAGAAACTTCTAAACAGTTTCTCATGTCTCTTGCTTCCAGGGTGCAAGACCAGCTACATAATACTCAGTACCCTCTTCCGTGAAATAGAAGCAACTGAGCAAATGTTTTTGCAAGGTTTTCCAAGGAAACCGAAATTACGCCAAACTACCGCCAACTACATATTCCTATCACGTTTAGTTTTGTTGCCCTTATATAAATGGTTTCACAGGCATTTTTTTCAGGCATTTTTTTACAGAAAATTATTCCTCTATCAAAACATGCTAGAAATTACTTAACTCTGACATATCTCCAGCAAGAAGCTAATTTTGCTTTGAGTGAGTATGTCCAACTAAAATTTGCATTGCATGCAAAGCACTAGAAAAGAGGTGAGACTTTCCCTGTAAAAGTCCCTAAAGGAAACATAAAATGGACAAATGTTCCTATTAGGCTTATCACACTTCGAAGATTTCAGAGAGTCAGCATAGATTGATTTCCTCTTGGCACTTAGCCTGGACATTTAGACGGACATCAAAAAGGATTGGCAATTCAGACATTTTTAAGACCCCTCAAAAAAGTATATGATTGGAGGTGGATCTTTTTCTGAACCAAGAAGTTGTCTGAGCAGTTTTTTTGGAATACCCTTGATATTCATAGAAGATTCTTACATGTAAGTCATATAAGCGACATTGCAGTTAGCTGCCCCTCTTTTTGAGATTTTCCTTTTATTAATGTGTACTGCAGTATGCACACTGCAATTGTATTACACATTTCAGCTGTCTTTCACTTTCTGTTGAAAAATAATACAGAATCTACTCATGGTAGGAAGGAAAGAATTAGTCTAAATTGCCTCCTTAAAAGTGAGAACAACCAATGTTTTCCCCTAAGAAAAAAGTTCATCCCTGTCTAGAGAGCAGGATACAGGTAGAATGCTACTATATTCCATTTAAACATACCCCACTCAAAATGATGCACAGGTTTTATAAAACCTCCCAGGTGGAAGTCAGGTTGGTTCCTGAGGCCAGAAAGATCAGGGGTTTTTTTTTGCTACAGCCTAGACTAGTCTATGGAGAGTCAAACTCCCAATTTGCCTTTGAAATTCAGTGAACTCCAAGGACTGCTTCTGAGCCTCTACTCCAATACAAACCACAGTCTTTGGAACACACACTTTTAAAAATACATTCTCCTTATCTTTTTTTTGTTTTATTTTTTTCTTGGAGGACATGCTTCTTCAATACAAAGTCATGGAAAGTATTAAAATTCATTACTTTCTAGATCACTGTTTAACTAACTTTCACAAATCTCCATTTAAATGGATTTGCTAAACACAAATTGTCGGTTGCTAGAAGTCTTTTTTCTGCAGAAGGGGAGGCTTTGCTTTTTCCTGAAGGGTTTTGCTTACTGCTGTTAAAATGTACCTCAAAAGTGAAGACTGAGGCAGTTTTTGGCAGAGAGGTATATACTTAGAAACACTAACCCAACTGATATCTCATACAGTGTTCTAGAGGGAATGACCACATCTGGTTTATACCTATAGTTTCTAGGTTATCACTATGATCAAACTTGTTTTGCCAAGAATTCACACACCTTGTAGTTTTTCCTCCATGATGTTTAACTAGCAACCTTTTCCGTAGGGCTGTAAATAAAGCAACACTTCTTTGCAAAACATCATAAGTAAAGTCAGCAAACTGTCAGCTGTGGCAGATTGTTCATAGTCTGTATAATTGAGTTTGATTAAGAGTTTTGTTGCCATCACTGTTTTTATTCTTTTCCCGTATAAACATTTTATGTCTTCTCATTGTTAAATATTGTTTTACTTTGTTTATTTGGTAGAGCTGCCACAGAAGACGAACATTCAAACATAGAGTTAATGAACATTGATGTCATTGTGCTCAAAGGAACATAAGGTTGGGAGGAGGAAAAAAGGCATTTTAATTATTGGAATATTTAGTGGGTGTTTATTTTACAAACACTATCATTATGTTGACAACAGCGTAGCAGTGTGTTCCACAAGGCTTTTGTTACTTCCTCAAATGGGAGGATGGAGTATAAGTGTTGGGTTTTTTTCATTGCAGAATTTCTTTCTTGGGGTCACAAGCATACCTAGCTGCCTACAAACAACAGCAAAATAGAGTTTCTCTTTCCTGATATGTCACCAGTACTTAGAAAATATAAATCAAGTCAAAACAGGCTAGATCAGGAGCATGAAATTCATAGCCTGACATGATGCAAGCAAAGAAGACAGACATTCAGGGCTCTATGAAGTCACTTTCATGAATGTATTTCAACAAAACTACCACTACCACGATTGTCTTAGTAATGGGTAAGAAAATATTTAAAGTGGTAACTCTAAAATATCTTGAAAAATAATTACCAAGGCTGCACCTAACTTGCAATTTGTTTGCATGTGCATGTAAGTGAAAGATATCTGACAAATATTGAGAAAAAAACATATAATCTTTAAATTTGCTATCAAAACTACTCAATAGCTTTTTTCAAATTAATTACTCACTGGTGATGCCTACGCCTGGGTCGATAAAGTCTGTTTTCTATTCTCCTGAACTATGGCCAGGTCTGGCAACATAAATCCCATTAAACACTCCACTAAAGCTACAGGGATTATTAACATAAATTTATCTCCATATTTTCTGTTTAATAAAAACTAGGTATACTAAAATGCTGTAGAAATTAACCTTAACAAATTAACTCCTATAGCACTGTGGCTGAATAAATAGCACGCTGACCTTGGTGCAGCTCTATGAAACTCAGGTTAGGGTCATACTTTCTCATTAATAGGATGCCTATAGCAGGGTCCAAAACAGAATAAATGCTGAGGGAATCTTCCATCAGTTGAAATACAGTATACATACTATATACTTTCATATACATATATATGAAGTACTCTCGTGTCAGTACACTGCAGGCATATCTAGTTAACTTTCCATTAGTGTTAATCAAACATGTTACTTCTGCATCATCAGGGAGTTAAAGCCTAGCCTGCACCATTCAGAGTCTTTGATTTAATTTTTACAGAGTATCAATTCATGGATAGGCCTAAATTGATTTGTAGTTATAGTGCTTAGACCACTGTAATTGATATATGATTAATAAATAGCTATGCTGTAATTCATCAATGTCACATTTATGAACTGCATGCTAATTAATTCGTTCTCTGTCTTGATGGTTTAAGCATCTTTATTACACATCTTGTTTATTATTTTTAACTATCACATTGTAAAAACGAGGCAAGTACGGTATGACTGGATAAGACAATAAAGGATGTGCAAAGGAAATCCCCACAGAGATGACAAATAGGAGTGATTTGTTGCTGTTCTCTTGGACTCAGGTACTATTCACAGTAATAACAAGGGAAAGAGCCAGACCTGTGATGAAGGGCCAAATCTGAGGCAGCCAGAGAAAGGATCATGGGATATGGCCATTGATGCCCACTCTCAAGCGTGGTGCGCTTTTCAACAGCAAGAATTAGGGCAAGGTTTTTTTTTCACTTGCTTCCCATGATCATAGACTCGTAGAATTACCTGAGCTGTAACTCCTGTGCCTACATAGGACACTCTCAACATTGACACCGTGTGACTGAGGGCATTGTCCAAATACTTCTTGAAAGCTGGTAGACTCGATACCGTGACTGTTTCGCTGGAAAGCTGTTCCAGTGCTTCAACACCCCCTGAGTGAAGAACCTTTTCCCAATATCCAATCTAATACTCCCCTGGTATGTCTTCCTGCCATTGCCTCTAGTCCTGTCATAGGTTGCAAGAGAAAAGAGATCAGCACCTGTTTCACCTCCCTCTTTTTTGAGAAGGCTGTAAACAGCTATGAGATCCCCTCTCAGTTTCCTCTTCTCCAGGCTGAACAGACCAAGTGACTTCATCCACTTCCCATACGACTTCCCCTCTAGACCCTTCACCAGCTTTGTGGCCTCCTCTGGGCACTCTTCAGTAGTTTGATGTCCTTTTCATACTGTGGCACCCAAAACTATTCACAGCAATTGAGGTGGGGTCTCACCAATGCAGAGCAGAGCAGATCAGGACAATCCCCTCCCACACCCAGCTGGCAATGCTGTGCTGGATGCACCCCAGGACACTGTTACCCTCTTGGCTGCCAGGGTACACTGTCGGCTCATATTCAACTTGATGTCGAATAGAGCCCCCAGGTCCCTCTCCACAGGGCTGCTCTCGTCCCCCAGTCTGTACCTGTATCCAGGTCTGCCATGTCCCAGGTGCAGAATGATTGTTACATCTATCCAATTTCTTTCACTGAACTCCATGAAAAATCATTGTTTCACTAAAGTAATTATCCCTCCCTTGGAGCTGTCATTACTGAAATACTGTAGATGGCTGCTTTTACATGCAGCTCCTTGGAGGGCAATGAGTGTAATCAGCTGAACACACAGGGCTTGCTGGGATGAATTGGTTAGCAGCACACAGCCAAACACCTAAACGAACTTTCAAGTATTGATCTGAGAGTGAATGCAGCAGATTTGTCTGCTCGCTTTTTACTCCAGGAGCCAGAGGAGTTAAGTGTTTGCAGTTAAATCCACAAATACATTAAATCCCCTATAAGTAGAGCAGGAAAAGACAGAAGAAAGGGACAAGGATTAGATGATTTGCTTTACTCTTTTGCAACTGGCATTGCTGATGCTGTGGAAATGCTTCCCCTTAATGTTTTCTTGACGTGTAAGTGGAATAAGTGGCGTTGGGGGCAGCAGAGCTGAGTGCCCTCCTACTCCTACTTTTGCAGCATGTTATCTTGTTCCTTCCACAATTTATTTTAAAAGGAGAATAAATCAACTGATAACATCTATTCAGAGTGGAAAATAAAGCTCAGTAATAAATCTTGTTTGGACCCCCAAATCCTCTATAGAAAAGCCTGAAAGAGTTATTTTTTCTCTTTGCAAATGTGATGTATCACAAACACAAACATGCACACACATTCCAGACAGTTTTTTTAAACCATTTGCACTTTCTTTAAATTTAATAGTCAGCACACTTCAGCACTGTCCCTGAGACAATTCAGTGCCCTGGCATTGTTTTTCCAATAATGCATGAATACAAATTAATTGTTTTGTTGAAAGGCTAGACAGAAACAAGAAGGGAAAAAAAAAGAGAATGCTTTGTGGAAAAAAAAAAGAAAAAAAAAAAAGAAAAAGCACTGGTAGGAAAAGAAAAGTAAATTAATCTGGATTTATCTCCAGAGAGGAGGAATTGATCTCATTTGTATCCTAATCACTATGCACTGTATCTGGCTGAGATAAATATTTAAAAAAAATATAAATGTCAGATTTTACTGTGTGACTGAAAGGCACAACATTGGCCACACTAATGCTCAGCTGATGTTGTCAGCCTATCTCCATGTCCCTACTTCTGCAGGCCAGCACTGAACACATGGTCCAGCTTCGCTGTGCTAGACTCTGCCAGACAGTGATTCGAGTTTGAATCACTCTGAGTGTGTGAACACACAACCCTGACAAGGCTAACCAATGCTGTGTTGGTTTCCAAGCTGAATATTATCCATCTAAGCACTCGCTGGACATGGCATACACAGTGACAAGAGTTAGATGTGTTTAAAAAGTCATTTAATCATAGAATGGTTTAGATTAGAAAGAACCTTAAAGAACATCTGCTTTCAACACCCCTGCCATGAACAAGAAGATCTGCTGCTAGAACAGGCTGCTAAAAAATCATCCAGTCTGGCTCTGAACAGCTCCAGGGATGGAGCATGCATGACTTCTCTGGGCAACTGTTTCCAGTGTCTCACCAGCCTCACAACATGAGATTTTTCCTTTATATTTAATCTGAGTGTAATCTCTTTCAGTTTAAAGCCATTACTTCTTGTCCTATCACTACACACCCTTGTGAAAAACCTCTCTCCAGGTTTCTTGTAGTCTCCCTTTAGATACTATAAGGTTGCTATAAGGTCTTCCCAGAGCCTTCTCTTCTCCGGCCTAAATAACCCCAACTCTCTCAGCTACTTTTCACAGGAGAAGTGCTCCAGCCCTCTGGTTATCTCCATAGACCTCCTCTTTGACACGTGTTCTGTTTGCCCATGGTGCTTACACCATCTGTTTGCAAATATGAAGTGATTGTATGTTCTATTGTCAGTTCTCTTTGTTGTAACACTGTTCTTCAGTCAGAGACTTGACATTGTCAGAAGAGGTGTGCTAAGTGTGGGGAGGACTAATAGATTGTAAAATGGAGCTCAATAACTGAAAATCTAGATCATAATACATGTAATAAAGAACTCAAATATCATGGCCCAGGAATCTTGTTTTCCAAGCCTCTCGCAACAGATCTTTTTCTCTCTTTTTGTTCTTTCTTCTTTCATACTTCCTCTCTAGTTTTTTACCTTCTCCTGTAATTCAAGTTTGCAATTTTTTTTAGATTACTTGTTGCCTAGACAATTAAAATGGTGTGAAAAATTGTTATGCTATTTCATATGGTGGAGCTAGATCAGGGGGAAATTAAGTTTCCTTGACTGTTAAGATTTACATAAGCATTTTACAGTAAAAGCCTAAAATAGCACTCAGATTTCCTGCAAACAGATTCAGGTCTTTAACCAAGATTCTTTGCATCAAAATAACTACTTGTACTCCTCTTTAAAGAGCTTCTCTATTAACTTGAACAAGTATTACTGTTAAATTCCAGCCAAGCATGCAGAAGTAAAGCATTTAGGTCACGCAGGACTAAGAATGATCTCTCAGGAAAAAGTAACTCTTCAATGAGTTTGAGGACGTGTAGCTCTGGAATGTCAGCCCGAAGCATAACGCTGTAGCTGAGAGACTACAGGTCATCCTGGGATATAAATCAACAGGAACTAAACTAATGGTCTCATCAAAGTTAGGACACAAAGCCAATGCCATCCCTGTGTAATATTTCCAGACATTGCTAGTGCACTGAATGGAATACTGTGTCCAGCCCTCTACATAACATGTACAGAGCACTTTAACAAAAGTGGGAAAATTCAGAAAGAACTGCAAGCTTGACCTGAAGTTGGGAAAAAAATGCCTTTTTAGTGAGACCAAGGAAATTCCCTTCTCAGTGTTACCCAAGAAAATGTTACAGTTTGATTTGATCAATCCAAAAGAATCTGCAGGAAAAGAAGATAACTGGCAGTTAGTTCTTTAATCTAAGAAAGGGAAAACATAATGAGTTCCAAAGGTTCACAGTAGAAGATAAATTCAAACTACAAATTGCTTCACTTTTTTAACACTGAAAGTTATAAAACACCGGGACATTTTATCTTAGATCATGACGGATTTGCTTTTGCTTAAAGCTTTAAATCAAGACCAAATGCTTTTATAAATAGATACCTAACAGCTTAACCAGATGTTATATACTTCACAAAGTTATAACTAGGTGAAATTGTTTTGTGTGTGCTCCGTGGGAAGTCGCATAGTGTCTTCTCAAGGGTCTGCATTAGTTTTGTGTGTTAGCACTATAATTGTGCTTTGGTAAGCACCAAGACCTGCAGTGAGATACCCTGCTTAACCTTACTTGCAGATGGAGTTTCAGATATGAGAACAGAGCAGGCATATTTGGAAAACATGTAAGTAGACACATCTCAGATATCCAAACTGGAGTCTGTGAGGTGGATGGGGGAAGATTGCAGATTTCTTGGAGAGATTGTGGCAGGAAGACTGTTGCCGGAAATGTTATCCATCCCGAAACGTGGTCCCTTCCAGTATGTAAAAGACATCTAAGAAACAAGGTAGGATAACAGAACACAGCAATTTATGCAAATAAGGCAATTCTTCCTGTTCCTTATTCTGGTTTACTCAAAAGTGGGAGCCAGGTGCTAAACAAGCATGAGGTGTTACCTACCTGTGTATATCCTGCCTCATTAGGCTTCGCCATACACAAACACAGTGGTACTCAAGTCTAGTTTTGTAAAATCTGTCTCCTAGTGCTAAAACCCTTGGATTTCAAGCCTATATTGTGATTCAGGAGGCAGAGGCACAAAAGAAGCCCAGAGAAACAGTTAGACACTTTTAAATTTTTTTGTCATCTGACTATGAACTTGAGAATTAAAATTACAAGCTATTTTTCACAGAGATCTGTCTGTTTAACTAAAATTTTAGAAAACCTGCTCTCTTATGTCTAAATAAATGTATCAAAGGTTCCTGCATTTCACTGAAAGGATGATGAGTATTTTTCTCCCAATCTTAATTAAATTTAAATTCTAATTACGAAATGGCTGATACTCCGTTTCTTGTTCCAGCTGAAATCTCTCATGATGTTTGCATCCCACCTTTGGGGAGGTTGTTACACCTGCTAATTTCTTTCTGGGAAAGATATACATAGTGTGCACATTCAGGGCATTCTTTCTGAGTTTGTATTTTCTGTGTGTATAATGCTGGAAATGAAGGGAGTACTTAGCCTGTGCACTGAGGTCTGAAGTGGGATTTCATTTCACAGAGGACTTATGAATGTCTTCCATGCTGTGCTGAATTTCACTCTCAAAGGTCTCGTGAACAGTAACTCTCCAGAATATTTTACTGTTGTGTTTTTCAAGAACTAGAGAAAATTTGTTGAAATGAGTAGGTTTATGGGACCTGGAGATGCTTGGGTACCTGTGTGGAGGGGGAGGTATGTATATCTCCCCAACCCGGATTACTTCAGTAAGGCTTCTTGATTATAGCAGGGGCTCTCCCAACAGCGACTATTTTTCGTCCTTAAAAGTTTCTGTTTCTCCATTCCTCTCTTCCTGGCATACCCCAAAGGATCATATGCCAATGGAAAATATAATTAATTTCAAAATGTTTCTTAAGACTGTGATCTTTTACCTGCTTGCCAGCTCCATGGCAAAAGGTAAGGGTATGAAGAACAAGGTTTCACCAAGTGCTCACCGCTGTACTATCGCTTTTTTCCAAAGCACGTTTGGTCTCTATTCCCACTCCATCTGTGTCTGATGCAAGCAGCATTTATAATATTTGGAAAATCTCTCCCAACTGGTTGTTTAAATATGCAATGAGTGGGTTACTTTTCCCTCTCCTCATCACTTTCTGCCCGTGCTGGTCTGTGGTGGCTATGCTGTACTTCTCTGTACTGATAAATTGCTGAGCAGCTATTCATGTACTGTGAAGTATTTCTGCAGAGGCTCTTTTTCTTACTTTCATATCATATTAGGAAGTCATGTTTATAATATGTTTTCTGAGCTCCTTTGTCATAAGGGTTCGCTCTCTGTGTGAAGTCATGACTTGGCAAGTTCTAGGAAGTCTCAGCACACAGGTCTCTTTTTTTTTTAATTTCTCTAAAACATTATTTGCAATAAAACCTCTCCCAATCCTTAGTAAGTTTTTGGCCCTTTTTCTGTCCTTCTTTCAAATATATCAACATTCCAGAAATGTCCAGAGGAAAACATTTATTTTACTAAACACAGGATCTCTGCAGCACACACTTCTCCTTAACGCACACCAACATCCATCTCATCACTTCCTATACTTCTTGTTCTCAAGCCTTCTATCCTAATGCAGAGTACAGACCGATTTTGGCTCCTTCTTCCAAAAAGAAGTTTATTTAAAAAAGATAATATAGTTCCTCAGATTAACAGCCATAAACGGAAAACTGGATAAGCCCTCAGAAAAACACATCCTATATCCCCTGGATAGTAACACTGAAAAGATGTGAGACAGCACTTACTACAGGAGTACAAAAATATGACTACAGTATACTACAAAATTACTACATAAACGTGGAGAAAAAGGTGATTATGCCTTCTTGGAGTTCTTCCTATCTTGCATTTTTACACCTGATGTCTTTTTATTCTTCTTCCTTTTAAACAAGAAAACTCAGTCTCTAATCATTCTTCTTTATAAGTGGTTTCGGGTTTTTTTGCTTTATTTTGTTTTTCTCCATGCTTCTAATCATTTTGGCATAAGGAGACAGAATCCCAGCCTTAAGGCAAATTCTGTTTCCTCAGCATGGTTTAAAAATTTTGCACATAAACATTTCTTCAGCAAGGATTTATTTCATTAGAAAAAACACTAAAATATCTCAAAGACTAATCAGTGGATTGGATTTTATCCACAGTGCAGTGGATTTTATATAGCTTCACACAACTTGATGACTGATTTATTTATTTAGTAGGGAATATAATTTTAAAGCCTTTTAGAAATCACAATAATTCTCTTCAAAAAGGCAGACCTTCATTTTCCACAGATGCTTCCTTTTTATTATCTTTATAACAGTTTAATTGGTAAAATAACAGTACCAGAAACAGAATGAAAGAAATACTCTCCCCAGGCTTTTTTTTTACCCTATTTTTTCTCTATTTTTTTTTTCTTCTTCTTCTCTTATTGACCTTTAGAATCAAATTGCTACTGTGTTTTCCTTCAGATCTCTGGTGAAGACCATAAATTTGGGGGAAGGAGCAAAAGTTATATAGCACATCTCATAAAATGGTCTGTAGTCTCTGGAATTGGTATTAACTTTATGAATCTATTATTTCCATTTATCACATTGGATTGAATAGTGTCTAATTTTTGCCTTAAGCATACTGATGTATCTGTTTACTACATTCATTGTTTCCTGGTTTGATAGCTTGGGAAAATTGTTTCAGTGCTCTCTCCCACCTGGACAATTTTTAAATGTTAATGCTACACAATAATTTGAAAAAACAATTTTTGAATATCATAGTGGAGCCAATCTTCAAATGCCTGCAAATACTGCTTTGCCACTGACCGGCTGTTAAGCATCAGTATGTTTGGCAACGCTTTTAAAAAAATGAACCACACACGTTCCTCTAGGATTTTCTGTTCTCCTGGTTTTGGTGAGAGCAACAGGTTTCTAGTTGCCAGACTATGTGATAGCCCAAGCTAGACACTTCCTACCACTATAGGGGAAAAGCATGCCAATGCCACGAAAAGATAACAACAATCACAACAACCAACCAGAAAGGAAGAGAGGGATAGTGAACAGGTTTAAAGACATTAAAGCATCTAAGAGGTACTGAGCAGGAAACACAGTACCTGCCAAAAATACAGTATGATATTTGGCTTTTTTGGCCATGATCCCACATTTATTCTAGTAAAAACATAATTCAAGCAATGTAATGCAAGGGGTTTTGTTTGGTCGTATTGAGAAAATAAGACAAAACCAAACAAGCCAACCCATAGCTTTGTAAGACAAAAATGGGACAGCATGCTGAGAAACAGCAGATATAGAAAGCAGCTGTGGATTTGTGGCTGTACCTGAAGGAACAGACTGTGTAGAAATTCACAGTTTTGCTAAAGGAAAAGGCTGATGCCTTGCTTCCACTTTAAATTCAAAAGGCAAAGGAATTTTGTCACTAATTTTAATCAACATTTTCACTAATATGTTCAGATGGCGAAGGTGTTGGTGCTTCTGACTTCAGTTTTCCATGCTTTGCTCTTGACAAAAGGTAGCTCAGTATCCAATTTCTGCTTAAGGTCAGTAGGGACTGAGTGGATAACTCCCCTGAAAACCTCCCACTGCTACTTCCTGTTCACTGTCTTTTAACCAGAGAAAATCTATGCACTCATAAATAAATACATGCAAAACATCTCCTAGACTTGTATTCTTTCATTCCTCACCAAAAAAAAAAAGAATAAACCCTCAGATTTTGAAAAATAATGCATGCCATGAACTTCAGTCCAATTTAGTAGAGCTGAAAGGCTGCACTTGTTTGAAATGATCAACTTTTGGAGTACGACTGGTCAAGGTCACTGCAAACTCAGCCACTTTCCATTTTACGATGCAGATTAAGTGTTTTGCATCTCAGCTTCTATAGTAAATAAAAAATACTGTAGTTAAATATATGGCTCTCATCTTTAGAGCCGAAGGTCATATAGGACTTGGGACTGAATACAGAACAGGTGGAAGACTGTTTTACACAGCACTGGGACAAATTAGGGATTCATCTATAATATTTCTTGGTTGCGCCTAGTGCATTTATTTCCCAATTTCCCCAAGCTTTGATAATTTCTTCTGATACTGAATACTTAAAAAAACACTTTGTTTCATACATCTGATATTTTCAAGTTTCAGTGTCAGAAAATTAAAGGACCTGTAGTATAAAGTACTATGCAGTTAAGCAAGCTATGTTATTCCCTGTGAGCATTTTCCTCAGAAATAAAAGGAAAGAAAAAAGAAAGGTTCAAATAAATGCTTAGATTTCAGTATACAGCAGTGAGAAGAAATTTTATATTATATTAGCTGCTCTGTGCTGTTGATACCAAGAAAAGCAAGCTAGGCTTTAAATGAAATCATTATTGGATACTGGGATAATTTTGTGCGTAAAAAGGCTTTTATTAAAAATAATCATTAATATTTTTTATGCAAAATTCTCAAAGCATTTTGTAACACTAAGACTTCAATCATGCCATTAAAGAACAGTACAAATTATAATAAAACCTTGTAAAATTGCATATTGATGGGAAGTACAGGGTGGAGTGTCCTTCAGAAAGGATTTTCTTTTCTCAAATATCTGAGTTTGGAAGGAAATTTTCAAATTGCTAGTGCCTGAAAGTATAACAAGATACCACAGATTCCTCCACCAACCACTAGAAAAGTCCCTCAGGCAAATGAAAAATAAACACTCTAAAATATAACCCTTGAAAACAATTAAGTCTGTTTGATTATTCTGTTTCATATGAAATGTAATGTCTTTTACACAAAAGTTCATTCGGCATGCCATATTCCAGTGACCTCAGTATCTGATTGTGTTGTGAACAGCATCAACTTGGTTCTCTGGTCCATATCAGACAACAGGAACCTGGTCCTCAAACAATTTGTCATTATGAAATGTGCAAGTTTCCTCAGCGATTTCCCAGCATGCACTTACAATCTTCAGACATTAGTGAACAGACTTTAGAGATGCTGCATGTTCGACTTAGTTGTCCACATCCTTTCATACCTGTTCCCTCGTTGGTGAAGTCAACACTGACCTTTGAAACCAGTTGAACAATTCCCGTGAATAAGATGGCGATCACGATGGATGCACGATGCACATCTTTGAAAAGAACAAACAGAAGTTAGGTATCTCTTAACTTATTATTTCATTTAGGACCTGTAGAGGCGCCAAGCTGCTCAGTGAACAGCAAGGGGTCTTGCAGCACCTCAGGACCCTGGAGTCTGGTTATCAAGGAACCAGGGAGTCCTGGAAAGGTACAGGTTTTTACCATCTAGCTAAACTTCAGTCGTCAGCTGACAGGGAGGGAAGAAAGCAAGAAGGAAGAGCTACTGTAACACAAGAAGCAAGCATATAAAGTCCCCAGACTGTAAAGCAATCACTGTTTAGTTTGTATCACTTCCCATCCTCATTATGTTCTTTGTCAAGAGAATGGATTTATGTGCTGCCATTTTCTGCACTCATTATGGTGTTTGTCAAGGTAATGAATAGTCTGAGGAGTCGAATTTCCAATACTGAAGAGTGAATTATGGTACATGAATTAAAATAACTCTTCCTCTGGCCCAGGTTCTGCATCCCAAACCAAGAGACACTTGCTCTATTTCTCATACAAAGAGCAGAAACAGCATAAGTTGCACTGAAAAGTCCTGACTAGGTCAAGGAGTGGAAACTGTAATATACTAGGCTTTAAACTTCCAGCACCTCATTTTCACAGCAAAGCCAGGACAGAAAATGGCATGAAATTAATTGGCAACAGTTTATTATAAGTGACAAATGGTTATTAATTTCTTTGGTATTCCTTACAAAAACATTAATCATGGCAAGCTCTTTTGGACTTAGTGTGACTGCTAATATGTGATTCCAGAGAAATTCTGGTGTAATTTAGCATTAATTAATGTCCACTTACTGCAAAGTGTTACCAAATTAATCTATTTACTGTGACTAAGGAAGGAAAGGAAATAAAATAGAGTTAAATCTCTTTAATGAGATCGCAGTGTTTTAATCCATTGCAGACTGCAATGACCTAGATTGCATCATAAGCCTAAAGTACAGAAAACGTGTTTCATAATTTTCACGGTGCCAGAGGTCAAGGCCAAGATAATAAAGACAATATCAAGAGAAAAGCAGAGACAAGACACACAAACTTTTGCTTTCTGAAGGCATGACTCACCCAGAGCTTCGATGGAGAGGAAATAATTCTCAAAAGTAATGCTTTCAACTAATTTTTTTTTCTGTGAAATGCATAGGTAAAACCCACTGGTATAGCTGGCAAGGAGCTAAGAAATCCCCTGAAAAGACTATATTCTCTCAGCTGCATCAGGACTGTCACTGTGACAGCAACATCTACAGTTCACGTACAGGGCAAAGCGAGAACACTTGATAAGAAGCAAGTCACAACTGTCAGCACCAACTATGTAAACTGCAACACAAAAGAGAAGGTATTAATTATGTTTCCTCCTTGATAAATTAGGGAAAAGAGAAATGCTTTTCAAAACCCTTTTTGTGGTTTATCAGTGCAGGATCACATAAGTCTTTTCTGCATTTCTAATGAAGGGAACTCCAAAACCAACCTGTGCATTGGGGTTTTTTTGAGGAAGTGTGAGGAACTCCTTTTGTCCAAGCATACCTCTGAAACAGCCCTGCAACTGAAGTCAGGCAGGATGAAACATGCTTTTCTTATGGCAACAAGCTATTCTGCTAATGGCATCTAGTCAAAAATGACCTCTAGCCTGAGGCTTGTCATTTTCTTTCTGGCTGCTCCGCACAGCACGATGGACTTCCTTTTTTATTTGTCTTCATAAGCAGGTATTGCTGGTTGTGTTTCAGACAGGCACATATGACATGAGGAATCCCAGAATACGTACTGATTAGACTGACCTTGTCTGAGTTTAACTGTTTTTATGAATTAGAAATTTCCTTGAAGCTAAGTCTCTCTTTTGTCTTTGTAAAGAAATACAACAATACAGGGAGAAACTCCTCCCAGTCTGAGCTCAATCACCGTTATTAACAGGAATTTCTGAAGATTTCCTTTGCATCTATTGAATGCTAAATGAACAACTGTGTCTTCTTTAAACTAAATAAGATTTGAGATTGCTAAAACCAAACATGACAAATCCCAGTCTTGTTCCACTAACTCAGTTTACCTGTCGTTTGCCTTGGGCTTGACTACGTATTTCAGAGGTAATTTTCCTCGCCTTCCATTTCAAAGCAGATGAGGAAATACCTGTGCTTCAACATGTGTAAAGATTCC
This sequence comes from Tapera naevia, assembly GCA_033556795.1. Taxonomy (NCBI): domain Eukaryota; kingdom Metazoa; phylum Chordata; class Aves; order Cuculiformes; family Neomorphidae; genus Tapera; species Tapera naevia. The sequence continues at coordinate 698,860 of JAUMJJ010000482.1, forward strand.
CATTTACCACTAAAGCAGGGGGAAGAGGTGATTCTTTTCTTCTCCAGGGCAGTAATGGTCAAATGCCAACTCTTCAACAGGACAACTATTCTTTCTGCTTAGGAAAACAGAACTATCCACAGAATAACACCTGGTTGGCATTACTAAATGCAATGCCTGTCATTTCAACATAGGACTGACCAACCTGGGCTACTATTACTGCTCTCTTCCTGCATATATATAAATCTATTTTATGTGAACTTATGCTTACACCCTGCTCCTTAAGACACCACCTCTTCTGTTAAACCTCAATTAGTTTCTTTAGACATTTTCTAAAAAAAGGATCACAGAATTTATTGAAAAATAACAGTATAATTATGGAATTTGGAAGTCTTGTGTTTGGCAATTAAACTGTCTTGACTGATCTTCCTTCCTTTTTTGTTAAAATCTGTTCTTCTCCTCACAGTCCATCAACTTCTGTACTCCGTGGGGGGAGAAGGTAGGAAAGTAAAAAGTAAAACTATGGTCTGGCCGCTAGAAAGGGAGGAGCTGACCTACCTGTGTGCACAGGCCAAGATTCTCAGACCATTGAACTGTGAAGAGCTCTACTTACTGGGTGCACAGACACCAGTTTGGATCATCTACTGTTTTAATCACAGAATCATAGCATCATAGAACGATATGGGTTAGAAGGGGCCTTAAAGACCATTTAGTTCCAACCCCCCTGCCATGGGCAGGGACAGCTCCCATCAGATCAAGGTGCTCAAAGTGCTCAAAGCCCCATCCAACCTGGCCTTGAACAACCTCCCTGGATAACCTGTGCCAGTGTCTCCCCACCCTCATTGTGAAGAATTTCTTCTTAATGTCTAACCTAAATCTTCCCCCTTCCAGTGTATAGCCATTACCCCTCATCCTATCACTACCAACCCTTGTAAAAATTCCCTCCTCAGCAGGGTCGGGGAATTTTCAATAAGTGATTTCCTTTCACTTGTCTGTCCAGGCAGGTGAGACACTGACTTTTGGCTTATTTCTATTGTATGTCTACATGTCCATGTGGTCATTTCTTCTCCTTGATCACTCCCCACCTTTTTCTCCTCTGGTTTCAGCAAAATCAGCCAGGCTAGATCTTGAAGCTCTTAGTTCTACTCATCATCCAGGTTAAAATGCTTTGTCCTGATAAGCAAAGAATCAAAGTCTACATTCACTTATCTTGCTCAGAAACCCTGGGGGGAAGGGAGAAGCTAGTATTTAGATTAGCCCCAGAGTGAATAATTACTACATGGAAAGAAATAAAAAATTATTTATTAATTCTCATCTCTTTAAACATTTATTGCTTTTTAATTCAGACTGAATGTCAGGATTTTTTTTCTCCTTGAGAAGACAGTGACAAATGCACCTCTGAGACGTGATCTACTAGACTGCAGGATTGTTATCGAAGTAAAACTTATTAAATAAGGAACTTGAAACTAGAGAAAGAGAAGAGAAACCCACCACCATCACAGTATTTCTGGATAACTTACCAGCACTACAATATTTTCTTTGCTTGAGTCCATATCTGACCAAAAAGGGAGGAATTATCCAATAGCTACTGCACGTGATCTCTAGTGTACCACGAAAGAACCACTCTTAAATAGTCCCAGTACTCCCTTTCCTGGGATTGTTCAGACAAAAGGCATCCAAAACTAGGGAGATATTGTGATACTTGAGAAGTATTGGGTTTTATTTTATAGGTGGACCAGAGGATCTCTTTTCTTCTTGAGTATGACAATGGTTTGCTACTAGAAAAGAAAAAGACAAAATTCCTGAAGACTACCTATGCAATGAAAATCGGAATTAATTTAAACGGAAATGACAAGGAAGGAGAAGAGCAACTATGCAACCAGCCAAGCATAAATTTTCTAGATCTTCAACCCAGAAGTGCAACAAAGAAATCCGTGAAGCACTCTGGATATGCTGGACCTACTGCACATGCACAGGGACAGGTGGCCACTGTCTTTTCTTCGTTTTTCAAAACCATAAAGAGACATGGTATGTGCAAATGAGGTCATACAAAGCTCCATTATAAAAGTCAGATTTTTGTCAAGTCTTCAAGCCTTCTTTAAAAACATGTTGTGGGTTTGCGTTTGTTAGTCTAGTTGGTTTTTTTTTGTTTGTTGTTCGAGGTGAGGGTGTTGCTATTTAGAGGATCCTAAACATGCATCATTTAAGGAACTGTTTCTCTGTGCATGCAATCATACACTCAAGCTCAAGTCCACATATATGAATACATTATTAATTTAGAGTAAACTGAATAATTAAAAAAAAAAAATGAAGACAATTTCCTTTTCTGTTGGTTTCCAAGTTGTATTTTTGGTTTGACATCGACAAGCCTCTAAAGCAGGGGCCAGAATACAGAAACCAGTAGAAACCTCTGTCTTTAGTGCGCTTTGAAGTTGGCTGTATTAGAGGAAAATTTTTTTCTTTATATGAAATATAATATTAATCCCAACTCCAAGGCTCTTTCATCACTCAAGGGTCCCATTGCCAAAAGATAAACCTCAGCTAAATTGAAGGGCATAATATAACAACCTTAATAACCAACTCAATAAAGAAAAAAAAAATAGAGAAGAATATGAATGAGACCAGGGCTGAGAGTGCACTTCTTAACCTCTGAAGAAATTGTGTTACTATTTACTTGAAGCGCTTTACGCTTCTAAGTGCCTTGCATTTGTCAATGAGTGCAGACTATATAATGATAACATCATTATATTTAGGCAGTTGGCTGAATTTAAGGCGTTTAAGGTTTTTTTTTCTTTTCCAGAGATGGAGATAGTATGTTTGGTTATGGATATTTATCACACTAATTCTACCATAACATCATCTTCCTTCACTTCAGTTCCCACCAACCACATGTATTCTCGATAGATGAGAGCTTTCATTTCACAGAGCCACGAACCTGAGTCTGTAAGACTAGATTTCATTTTTATGTATATCTCAGCTTCTACACTTCAGTTAAAGGAAGCCTTTCAGTCTTTAAAACATTTGTCCTCTTAGCATCCCTGGCAAGTAAAGGAATTACATTATTTCCTTTAAACACAAGGGAAATGGTGGTAATGAGAGATAAAGTGACTTTTTGAGAAAGTCTGTAATAAGGTAGAGATATGAAGCAGAATTTTTTCCATGTAATCACCATCAACAAAAAAAGTCATTCTATTCACTGTGCAATCACATGGTGACAGATTAGGGACATTTATTTGTTTCTTTCCCTAAAATAAGCTTCTATCTTTCAGATAATACTGAACATTATTCCTAATTAATTATTGTTTTCTACTTTTCAGAGCAAGAAATTCAACAGAGATCTCTTTTTAAATCCAGTCAGAGGAGACATGATTTTGAATTATTTTTATGAATCTAGCCTGCTAATGCAATAAGGTGATGCTTCAGAGAGAAAGCTATCAAGTCTGTGTTTGTGTGATTACTGCATATTAAATTTCCAGTTTCCAGACTTTTTTAAAATACTAGTGACAATTAGGTAATATGGAGATGATCTTCATAATGGTATAAGGTAACTGATTTATTTCCTTAGACTTCTAAGACCATTTCATAAAGAAAGAGATCTGAACTTCACTTTGGACTGACAGATCAAATTAACTCTCTCTCTGTCTTTTCTTGTCACTGCCCCCCAACCTTAAAATGTCATTACTCTGAAGTTAAATTTTAAGGGACTGAACTAATTTACCTACTTACTTCCCAAGAACTCTTCAACACTGAAGGCTTCTTCAGCTTATATTTACAGCTACATATTTTCCAAATTCCATTTTGCATCCAGCAAAATTTCCCTGTTTCTCTTCCACCTGCAAAGAAATTTTCTATACCCACTCTATGCTAGTATCTCCTCAGATGGCTTTATATTTACTCACCTCTCAATCATAACCACTTACTCTTGGGTCAATAATTTCCTCCTGTTTGAGCAGATCTTCTCCTTTCCTGATGTTTAGTCCCCTAGGATGATCGTAATAGCAATCATATGATATGAAAAGGTAAATAGGGGGTTTTGTTATTTTGGGTTTTACTATTTTTTTCCTAATTTCTGTTAAGTACGTCTAGTCAATATTTCAGGCAATAACATCAACACTTCTCCGTGTCTGATAAAAATACTTTGTGTCACACATCTTGAAACACCATTTACCTTTTTGATGATATTATCATATTGGTGGCCCACGTGCACTCTGTGATAGTCTAAACCAGCCAGGACTGAACATTTCCTGCCTGGTGTCCTCGTGTTCTCAGCAGGAACTCTTATTATTTATCCCCTAGTACTTCACGGGTGCATTCTGTATTTCTGTCCCATCATTTGTTTCAGATTTATTTCTTCTTTCTCCATTACAGATAGCCACACATAACCCCAATTGAGATGTCTCAGTGCCTTTAATATTTCCCTATCTCTACTTATAGTGACAGCTTATACTGGCATTTTACATGGTCCTTCCACATTACTGGCTAATAATCTTCCCCTTTGTTTTCCCTGGCTGTCTCCAGCAGAGTCACCACATTGGGGCAGAAACCCTTGGTATAAATCTCCCAAATCATAGCCTTACTCTTTGCACAAGCACACCAACATTGCAATTACATTTCTATCTGTTCTGTCCACAACTACATCACAGCTTTCCTGTAGGATATTTTCATCCGTCCTGTTCCTTGGTCAAGAGATATTGCTATAATTTTTATTCTTTTATTACAGACCCACATGAAAATTCTCTTTGCCATATTCCACTTACTTCCAGAGCATGGATGATTCTCTCCTCGCACCTTGTTAGAATCAGACCAATTTGCCTTATTTCATGCATTCCTTTCCTGTTTACTAAACATATTTCTTCTATTCATGCATATAGTATCATTCTCAAATTTTATAGAACTTCAAATAAGTGCTTTTATGTACTTAATCATACTGACATTTCTAACGGCTTTTCAATATGTTTGCCCTTTATACTGCAGGGCACATATTGCATTTGAAATTTCTAGGATAACCTTACAACTTTAAATGTCCATTCAAGTGACCTGTTGCCATTAAGAAGGACTGAAATAACTAACATGCTTTTTTTTCTGAGAATCTGACAACCTAATGCAAGAAAAAAAAACCCCAAACATAGAAGACAGAAGAAGGTGCAGAAGACCAACTGCCAAGTCGCTTTTCCAACAGAGATGGTTTAGCTCTATTTTGCAGAATAGTTAATACCAATGTGCCCCAGTGGTCTTAACCTTGCACGGGATGAACCCCTGCACATTTTAGTGGAAGAACAGACCAGAATGTACCAGAATGATTCTTTAAGTGTATTTTCTTAAGCTTGTTTTCTTAGGTCAGAAAGTTGTCACTGACGAGTCCATAATCCCAGTGGAACACAACTGTAGGCATCAATGTAAATCTTGGGCAAGACATTGGATGACAGATTCCTCTGTGTGGGACCTGCCCTCCCCAAGTTTGCAGACACTCAGATCCCTTTGCTACAACCTCTATCATCTCTTCTTGTTTTCCCATGTCCTGCTTTTGTTCATTCTCTTCTTAGTTTTGACTGGTGTTTATACAGACTTGGTTTCCATAGACATAAAAAGAGTCAGGCATACATTTACAGGAATCTCTACAGGAATACAACTAATAAACAGGGTGAGTAAACCCTAATTTAAACATCTCTCATTACAATTAATAACAACATTAAGCGAGACAAACTCCATTCAGTGTAGCTTGGGAAACTGAGTGACAGAAGTGTTTTTTACTCTCCAATATTATATAGAGTATAGCACAAAATACCTCTCTCAAACTTCACATTATAACCCATGAATTACTACAGACACATTTATGTCAATGAAACAGAATTAAAGGGAGTTCTGGAAAAACCTCATGTATCTCCATCTAAACCATAAATTGAAATCACTTGGTCATTCTCTTTTTCCTCTCAAATCAGCCTCAACTTGTTTAATTTTTCTCTGTTATTTTTTTTAGAGGGCAGAAAGCCTGAAAAGAAAACGTAATAACCCATAGAAATAGAAAATGCATAGTTCTACAGAAGAAATTTGCGGGTTTTGGCTGAGCACTAGCAAAATTTAACCTCTAGGATTTGCATTTGGAAGGATTATAGAATCATAGAATCATTTGGGTTGAAAGGTATCTTAAAGATCATCATCTAGCTCCACCCTCCCCCCTGCCATGGGCAGGAACATCTTCCACTGGATTAGGTTACTCATAGCCTCAACCAGCCTGGCCTTGAACACCTCCAGGCACAGGGCATTCAGGATATCTCCGGGCAACATGTGCCAGTGCCTCACCACCCTCACAGTAAAAAAAATCTTCCTAATATCTAGTCCATATCTACGCCCTTTCTGCTTAAAACCATTGACCTTCATTCTAACACTGCACTCTCTGATAAAGACCCCCTTCACAGCCTTCTTGTGACCCTTTTAAAACAGCAGAAGACTGCTGTAAAGTCTCCCCAGAGCCGTCCCTTCTCCAGGCTAAACAAGCCAAACTTTCGCAGCCTGTCTATGAGAGATGCTCCAGCTCTCTGATCATCTTCATGGCCCTCCTGTGGATCCGATCAAGCAGATCTGTGTCCTTCCAAGAGGCAGGAGAATATTACTTCTCGCCTGACAGCATAAAATCACACTTCCAATCAATTCTGCTTATTACTTCTGTTTCCTAAAACAGAAAGGAAAGTTTCCTGGAGAATATAATTCATATTTATAGGTCCAAACTCACCAGAATATTTCACTAAAATGGCAAAATCCATAAATGTATTTTAAAAAATATTCAAGAAGATAGATATTTGACTAGAATAGAAAAACCCTGTTCATGACCCATGAAGGTAAAGTTTCAGCATCAATTTTCCATGTAGTAACCATCAGATAATCTCCAGAGTCACACTCCACTGAGATGCACTACTATAAGACACAGGGTTTCAATGTTTTGCTCCCCAGGCTAATTACCACCCCTTATACTCAGGCCAGACTGCACCCCCACAGTCACAAACCTCAGCAGAAAACAAACCTCTGTGAATCCCTCTCTCTGGAGCCCTGAGTCTGTGCAAACTGCTTTGGCTGAAGAAATCAGAAACCCTTACAGGAATGGAGGGTGGAGTGTTTCACTGGCTCTCAGCAAAAAGATTATTAGGGTTTGTGCAAGGGTAACTGAGACACACTGCATGTACTAATACCATTACAGCATAGGAAGTCATCTCCCTCTGTGCAGGCACCACCTTTTTTCCTTGCAAGAGGCTGCACAAATAAAAATACAGCCCATGAGTACAAAGACACCACAGCAAATAAGATCAACCGAAGAACATGAGATAAATGCAGTGTTCTGAGAGCAGAAATTAGCCATATTTCCCAGGAAGTAGCTTGTCTGGTAAAAACAAAATTCTGACTGAGTTTGGCCAAGCCATTATGATATAGAGAGTTTTATCCTGTGACAATGAGGTTTTTGGAAGATGACCTTCAAGGCACAGCTAATCTCCAGCAAGCTTAAGAGCAATTCTCAAAAGAATCTCTTTTTAAGATGGAAAATAAACATCTGTAGTTTTCCAGAGCAGTTACTACATGTCATGAACTGGGCAGCAGCACAGCTAATCTCAGGTCTACAACACAGGCATGAGGCTGCATTTAACACTGATATTTTGATGCTTTGCTGTCAAAGAAGGATTGAAGTATTATTTTATTTTGAGTGCTCTATTCTCTTTGATTTTGAGGTCTGAGAGATAGGACCCAAGAATAATTTACAATGGTTCATAGGGACAAAAGGAAAAAAACCAAAACATATACTACCTCTGCCTCCAGAAATTCGGTAAAACCCCAGGCAAATGCAAATACTCAGACATATTTATTTCTATTATATAATGGGCAATCAGTACATTCTTTGTAGTCACTAGGTCTCATTCTTTTTCTCATGGTATGATACTTACACAGAAAGTGCTAGTAACGAGTGGCAGACCCATCATTAGTCCCAGGAAATTATATTTGCAGCCAATCACAGCTTTAATTAAGGATCTGAGTACGATCCTAATGCATTGAGCAGCAAAATTCCTAGTAGCTCCAGAGAACAGGAGGAGACACTGAATATCGCCCATTTGAACCTGAAAGTAAGTTGCTTGCAAGCATGTCACAATTTCATCAGTCATTGAATAGAGGGCTGCAAGGGACCTCGAGGGATTGACTAGTCCATCTCTCTATTCAAAAGCAGGCAAACTATTCCTAAACCACTCCTGACAGATGCTTGTCTAACCTGTCCTTATAATTTCCTGCAATGAGGAAGGTTCTCCCATTTCCTGAGGCAATCTCTTGCTGTGCTTATCTACACTTAGCCTTAGAAAAGTTCGGATTTCATTTTTTCGTCTCCTACTGTCTGACCTAAATCTCCTCTGCTATTTTACCTGCCTGTTGGATCCTTCCTCTGGGCATCATTCTCTGAAGCCCAGTGTTGGTGATATTTCGGATCCACACTGGATAAACTGAGGCCATCCCGTAGCAGACGGGATGTGTGTCACCTTGACTGGGCCTTCACTGAACTTTGCAGGACCCCTCGCAGTTCTCCGTCTCTGGCAACACGAAGCTACTTTGATAAAGCTCGTCATTTCCCAGGGCTGCTGCTTGAGGATGATAATTGTAGCTTCAGGAGGGCTGACTTTCTGGTGTTAAACCTCCCAATGAGCTTTAAGAACAAGAAGCAGCTCAAATAATCTGCTCAGAAGAGGCACATTTTTAATTCATTATTTATGCCAGCCTGCAGGGGGGAAATTGTTGTTATTCTCAGTTAAACACCATTTGGCGACCCAGGACTACTCCCATTACCTGCTGAGCCAAGTTAGCATGTTGCAAAATACAAAATAAAACTTAATTTATTATGATTAATCATCATGTGACGAGTAAATGGTCCCAGCACAGCAGTGGCCAGAATGACTTTCTTCCTGAAAGCTCTGTCTTCCTTTATCTGATTGCTTGTACTTGTTTGTCTCCTTGAAGTTTTTCTTCCTTTTTTTATCATTTAACTCTGTGTAGAAAAGATTATATATGTGTTTTCCTTCAAGTCAGACTTTTACTTCCCCGTGCTTTAGGTTTTTTGTTTTTAAGTACTGAACATATTTTGTTGTGTGAAGAATAATGAAGAGGAAAATATTTTTTTTAAAAAAAAGCTCCAAAACTAAAATCTATCTGGACTTTTTTACAAAAGTGCAGGAACGTCCCTTTATGATGCTATGGCTAAAAGCCAGCCTTAAAGAATTCTGTCTGTTGCTGCAGGAAGTTATGGGGAAATCCGTGCATAAACCCTCATTCTCAAAGCATGTGGGGTTGTTCTTACCAAGTGGTTGCCCCTCCCTGTTGGGGTGTCACTCTCTTCCTTCTGCTTCACCTTTGTTCCTAGCTCACTGGTACTCAATATATACTTACAGTCTTCATTTCAGTTGATTAGAAACACCAGGATGAATACCTTTTTTACCCCCTAATTTTTTTATCAATGCTCTTTGCTTTGTCCGAACTACTCCTGCTTGTTTATTGAACTCCAGTTTTCTTAAAGGTCATCTTGTCCAATCCACCTACAGGAACAGGGACGCTTTTGATTAGATCAAGTTTCCCGTACTGCCATCCAACCCGACCTGGAACCTTTCCAGGGTGGGGGCCTCTGTTAACTCCATGGGTAGCCTGTTCCAGTGTTTCACTGCCTTCATAAAAAAAAATTTCTTTCTTATATCTAGTCTAAATCTACCCTCCATTAGTTTAAAACCATTACCCCTTGCCCTACCACTGCACTCCCTGATAAAAAGCCACTCTCCGTCTTTCCTGTAGACCCCCTTTAAGCACTGAAAGGCTGCTATAAGTTTTACCCACAGCCTTCTCCTATCAAGGCTGAATAAGCCCAACCCTCTCAGCCTGTTCCCTTACAGGAGGAGCTCCAGCCCTGCTCTGGTCATGTCCTTCCTATGCTGAGGGCCCCAGAGCTGTACACAGTACTTCAGCTGGGGTCTCACCAGAGCAGAGTAGAGTGGGAGAATTCCCTTCCTTGACCTGCTGGTCACAATTCTTTTGAGGCAGCCCAGGACAGATTTGGCTTTCTGGGCTGTGAGTGCACATTGTTGCCTTATGTCCAGCTTTTCGTCCATCAGTGCCCCTCAGCTGACTTCTCTGTCTTTTCTACTTTTTCCCCTCTGTAGTCCAGTGAATTCTCTGATACTCACCTTACTGAAAATCTGGCCTTGTCATTTTTAATATTTTGTTATTCCTGTGTTCTATGTAGCAAAACTGAAGATTATCATAAAAGTTGCTTATGGTTGAGGAATGATTTTTTTTGTCTTAAATTTCCTATATAAAATGATTTTTTTTGCTTGCTTGCTTATGTATTTTTAATCTCAGCTCATTACGCCAAATGTTTGGTCCATATTTTCTCTCAGTTGTTTACCGCGTAAGTCAAGAAACGTTCTACAACTTTTATGCAGGTCAGATAAACCAGGACTTGTATTTTTTCTAGTCTCTTTCTCAAAGATTCTTGTGCTTTCTGCACTTGTGGGAATGAGAGGAAGAGGTATATATATAACAACAGCTGGACTTCTGCAGATATTCCTTACTGATGGGAGCATAAGTAGTTCCTTTTAATGAAAATAAATCAGTCTGCCTTTAGACAGAGGTTAAAAAGGAAAGGAAATCAAAGCAAAACCAGTAGTTAAGGACTTACCATTCACATCCTGAGTTAGTGCTGTATGACCGGGTTTCAGCTTCGACCCTATCTCTGTTTCTGTTAGTGGGGACAACTGCTGCACTGTTACTCATTTAGAACATCCACAGGAAACCATATTTATCTGTTTACTTGTGCCATGCTCAAAAGGGAGGTGGAGGCTGCAGGGATTTAAGGGTGAAATAAGACTTTTTATTACTTCAATTCATATCAATCAAAGACAAAAAGAAACAATTCCAATATCTTATTTTAATGTTTTCGTTTATCTTGGAGTTTAGTTGCCATAAAAACCTATATGTTTAAAATGTCCTTTGGGGAGGTACAGTCCCATAAAATCTTGTATCCAAGTGACGTATGATAATGAAACTACCTCTACCAAGTACAGAAAAATGAGAATTTTTCTTTTATTGTAATCATCAAATAGTTTGCCTCGAGGTATTGATTGAATTATACATAGTCTTTATGTTTTCTGGAAGAAAGAGAGAGGAGAGGAGAGGAGTAGGGAGAGGAGAGGAGAGGAGAAATAATTCTAACAGTGTGGTTTTAGGGTGATATGTAGGAAGTGGTATTATAAAAAGAACAATTTTTATGAAAAAAAACAGCATGCATATGGTTACATTTTTTTTAGTTACCTCCAATACCTGCAACATTATAAAAAAACAAAACAATATAAACAAAATTAATTAGAAGCATTTCCATCTGCTACCCATTCATACAGGCAGATAGAGCTACCCATCTATTAAAAAACTTACTGGTAAGCCCTTTGGGATAAGGATAGTCATGGTCTTGATTTTTCTAACAAACTTCATTGCAATGGAGACAGATATCCATGCCCCCACAGTTTTCTAGAATCCTACTTGTGAATAAAAATGCAGATTTTTGAAGACAATAAAGTAATGGAATCTGAAGTTCAGGTCTGAGACTAAACTTCATTGAATTTTTCAGACAAACTCAGTTCTGTCTTTTACTTTTTATTTCAGGTCTAAGCACACCTGATGTCTCTGGCATTCAGTTACCACAATTATCTATGAAAAAAGAGCATTTCTGCATATAAATGTCTAATGTGACATATTCAAATGTTTTCTTTTGGTGTATAGCTAGAGCAATAGTGGAGTTACTGCTGTAATTACAGCTGGGAAAATGAGGCTGGTGACAGAGTAATATAAGCAGATAAAAACTTATGCTACTTACTTTACTTTGTGTGGAATTCAACTAACACAGTCATCCAAAGACAAGATCAAATGCCTTGTTTAACAATAAAGCTGTGCAGCTTTCTCGTCTCCTGTCCCATATCAGAAGATGTTGTTTGCAGAACTTCTTACAAGCAAATAAAATATAACCTAGGCTAATAGCTACAGGTCATAGTATTTAATTAAATATATATTGGAGTTGTCTTTCCATAATACATGCAAATAGAAATGCCTGTGGGCTTTTCTGGAAGACACAATAAAAATTATGCTTTTCTGGCAGTTCTTCGTGCCATCAGAAAATTCATTCTGCTATCGAAATTTGTCTCATTAATTGTTTAGATTTCCTTTCTTTTTATATCTTTTTTGTTGTACACTAATTCAGTACCTGATTCTCTACTAATAGGTATTTGCCCCAAAGATTTCCAGGAATTCTTCGTTTTCTCACAGAGGGTAAAAAATATTGCTAACCATGTAATGGAAAACACATTAAAATGAGACATCTGACAGCATCCTTGAGCTCTGAAAACTTTTAATTAATTGTTTCAGGGGGAAAAAACGATTTCTTATGCTTAGAGACATTTGCATTCTCTCTGTAGCTTTCAGTGAACCTTCTCTACGGCCAAATACAAATCTGAAAAACATCAACAGGTTAAAGATACCTGTTGAAGGAAGGTTTGGTGTTATTTTTTCTGCTCATGTTCTAGATGTGGCATTTAGCAAAGCTTCACTAGCTGCTCCATGACCCTGGGACACAGCGATGTGACAGTTGCCTCTGGCACTCAGCACCTGTCATGACAGCCGCAGTGATCAATGTTTCATTTGCCCTTCATAGCAGGGAGAACTGGGGTGTTTTTTCCTTTGGTGATCAAATGTGAAACTTTCCTCAAGTTTGAAGGCAGTTAATTCAAAAGCAGGGATTAAAAAGTGACACAGGCAGTAAGGAAGGAAAGGAAGAGGAATGCCACTTGCTTTGAAAATCAGCCAGCAGCAGAAGAAATCACAAAAACTTCAAGGTCCCTCCTGCCCTGTCTGTCTGCTTGAAGTACCACAGAAGTGGGAGGTGATGGGAATTTTTTGTGGGTACTGGTGTGTGTGCATCTGGGAGAGCAATGGGGCTGGATAGACAACCTCAAGCCAACTTTTCTATTCATACCCACACTCTGGTGACTCACACAGTTGACTTATTTTTTAAAGAGAGGTAAGATAACATTAAAAGGTACAATTGGACTGGATGATCTCAAAGGTCTTTTCCAGCGAAGCGATTCTGTGAGTGAGACAGCTGCTTTGAAGGACAAAATCTGTGTTTATTTCAGTGATGCTCAGTACATCTCTAGTGACGTCTTCATTAGCAAGTTGAAAAAAACAGGCAATAATTTCAGACAGCAGAACTGATTATCTCTATGGTTCATTTATTTTTAAGAAAATTGCCACAGTTTTGACCTATATTGATAAACTAGCAGTGTCTGACTATGGTTTCAGGAGGCATTTTGAAGATGGACAATTCCAAGTAAGCAAGTTTAGATATGGCTGCTGCGTCCTGAAAAACAAGGTGTCTTCTTAGCATGGCTGCAGGTTTGTGCTACTGATGGCAGTCCCTGTGGGGTACTGCAGCTGCAGCACCGTGGAGATAGAAGTCGTCATACCTCAAAGACCATAAGGTTGCCAGCAAGAAGTCTCCTGTGGATGGTGCAGACCTCTTGTCTCCTTAAAGAACACAGTACAATTAATTTCTTCTTTAAACTTAGACATCAAGCTCTTGTTCTGAGTTACAGCCCGGGGGGCTGTGGGCACCAGAGCTGGATGGCTGGGAACGTGGGGCTGGCTTTTGTAACTCCTAGGAAAGAGGATGCCAGCTAGAGTTCAGCAGCAACCTTCCTTGTTTTTAACTAAAAGGCTTTGAACCTCACAGATTTTTAACACAATATTTGGGGGTCAGCATCCTTGAAAGTGCCAGTCAGATACCGCTTCATTAAAGCATCTCAATATGCTTTATGCCAGGCATGCCTTTTGTCATGGATGTCGCCATCTATTTTTACTGCTTTAATCATCTATGATACAGTTAGCAAAGCTGAATGAATAACCCAGAACGAACTAGTTATCCATTGAACTGACTCATCTATCTGCAACATCTATCACTGCTTGTGTGTCGTATCTGTTCTGCAGAGTATTTTGAGATATGTTCATATTTAAAGAAATACTTGCATACACATGTGTATGGTTTCTTTCATATTGTATAAATCTGGGTTGAATGCAAACATTTTTCCATAGCTTCCAAAGATTGTCTTGACTATAAAAAATAATATAGAATATCAAAAACACTGATGAAAATAACATAGTTCTCCCATCACAAACTGTTGCAAATTTATTTCTATAGAAATACTTCTCTGTAAGCTAGCTGAAAGACTGTCTAATAAGTATCAGTTTGATCTTGATGAATTATTTTAAACTGCTGATTTGGATAGGAAAGGAAGTAAAGAAAGAAAAATAGTGCCCATTTTCCCTAACTGGATCCATAACTGGCTTATAATGAAAGACTACTTCACATATCCTAAAGCTTGAAAGCTAGGGAAATATAACTTGTGTTACAACAGACTCAGATTTGCTATTCTTAAACATAAAATATTACAGCTATGTATCACAAATATCCCTCTCAATTTAAACAAGTCAGAAACAGGACTTTGATGAGCACTTCTCTTACAGCAAGGGTTGGTTTGCAACTGAGTTAAATTCTTTCCTCCTTTCATCTAAACAAGAGGTTTCTTCCTTCTGGAGGTGAGTTAAAATAAGCAGCCCCTATTCAGGACACCTTCCAGAATGAAAAGTCTTTGCAAGTTCTCAGATGCTGGAGGATGAAGCTCTTACCAAGAATGAAGTTTTGCAGGCGCAGGAGCGGGCTGTCCCTGTGTGTTGTAAGAAGAGTCGTAGGGGCAGACGACCACCCTGGATGAGTAGGGAACTTCTGAAGAAACTAAGTAAGAAAAAGAGGATGTATCATCGTTGGAAGGAAGGGGATGTATGTCAGGTCATGTTCAAGGATGTTGTTAAGTCGTGTAGGAAAAAAATCAGGGAAGCAAAAGCCCAGCTGGAGCTCAAATTGGCCACTTCTGTTAAGGACAATAAGAAGAGTTTTTATAAATATATCAATGGCAGAAAGAAGGGCGGCAGCGACCTCCACTCCTTGTTGGATGTGGAGGGAAATATAGTAACCAGAGATGCAGAGAAGGCTGAGGTACTTAATGCCTTCTTTGCCTCAGTTTTTAACAACAAGGATGTCAGCTCGCTTGACAGTTGGCCCTCTGAAGTGGTTGATGGGGGCAGGGTGAAATATGGCCCTCCTGCAATCCATGAGGAGGAGGTTAGAGACCTGCTGAGCCGCTTGGACCCTCATAAGTCTATGGGGCCTGATGGGATCCATCCTAGGGTGCTGAGAGAGCTGGCGGATGAGCTTGCTAAGCCGCTCTCCATCATCTTTCAGCAGTCCTGGCTCTCTGGAGAGGTCCCGGAAGACTGGAAGTTGGCCAATGTGACGCCCATCCACAAGAAGGGCCGTAAGGATGATCCAGGTAATTACAGACCTGTCAGCCTGACCTCGGTCCCAGGTAAAATCATGGAGAAGATAATCCTGGGTGAAATCATGCACCACCTGCAGAACGGTCAAGAAATCAGGCCCAGCCAGCATGGATTTAGGAGGGGTAGGTCCTACCTGACCAACCTGATCTCCTTTTACGATCATGTGACTCGCCTGGTGGATGAGAGGAAGGCTGTGGATGTGGTATACTTGGACTTGAGTAAGGCCTTTGACACGGTCCCCCACAGTAGACTCCTAGGGAAGCTGGCAGCTCGTGGCCTAGATGGGAGTACTTTGTGCTGGGTTAGGAATTGGCTGGATGGGCGAGCCCAAAGAGTGATGGTAAATGGTGTTTCATCCAGTTGGCGGCCGGTCACCAGTGGTGTCCCCCAGGGATCGGTATTGGGTCCCGTCCTGTTTAATATCTTTATTGACGATTTGGATGAGGGGATTGAGTCCATCATCAGCAAATTTGCAGATGATACCAAGCTGGGAGGAAGAGTTGATCTGCTAGAGGGTAGGATGGCCCTACAGAGGGACCTGGACAGATTGGAGAGCTGGGCCGATTCTAATGGGATGATGTTTAATAAGTCCAAATGTCGGGTACTTCATTTTGGACACAACAATCCCATGCAGAGCTACAGACTGGGGACAGAGTGGCTGGAGAGTAGTCAGGTAGAAAAGGACCTGGGAGTGCTGGTGGACAGGAAGCTCAACATGAGCCAGGAGTGTGCCCAGGTGGCCAAGAAGGCCAATGGAATCCTGGCCTGCATCAGGAATAGTGTAGTAAGCAGGACCAGAGAAGTTATTGTCCCCCTGTACTCGGCACTGGTCAGGCCTCACCTTGAATATTGTGTCCAGTTCTGGGCCCCTCAGTATGGGAAAGATGTCAGGATACTGGAATGTGTTCAGAGGAGGGCAACGAAGATGGTGAGGGGGCTGGAGCACAAGCCCTATGAGGAGCGACTGAGGCAGTTGGGGCTATTTAGCCTGGAGAAGAGGAGGCTCAGGGGAGACTTCATTGCTCTCTACAACTACCTAAAAGGAGGTTGTAGTCGGGCAGGGGTTGGTCTCTTCTCTCAGGTGACCAGTGGCAGAACCAGAGGGCATGGACTTAAGCTTCGTCAGGGAAAGTTTAGACTTGATGTGAGGAAAAAATTCTTCACTGAAAGGGTGATTGGCCATTGGAATGGGCTGCCCAGGAAGGTGGTGGAGTCACCTACCCTGGAGGTGTTTAAAGGGAGACTGGATGAGGCACTGAGTGCCATGGTTTAGATGATGGTTGGTGTTAGTGTTAGGTTATAGGTTGGACTTGATGATCTCAGAGGTCCTTTCCAACCTTATGATACTGTGATACTGTGATACTGTGATACCAGCGCGTTCTCCCAGGCTGTGTTGGAGCTGAGAGTGCTATATAACACTGCATTCCTGCTGTATCCGGCTGAAAGGTTTGGATCCAAATAAGTGTGACTTACTAGGTCTGGACATCCTATTGGGATGGATGTACCAGTGGATAAGGTTCAGCACAAATGGAAAGTGATTAATAACTGGGTCTGAAGTGTCTGTAGCCCAAATGCTGGCACTTCCTATCATACAATCAAATGACAGGGAATGCATCACCTTCACAGAAACAACTAGAATAAAGCCAGTTCTGATTGGCATTCAGTAATTATCGTGACAAGGTCCAGCTAATTTTGACACACACAAACATTTTTTCTTTTTTTGTTGTTGAGAGCAGAAAGGAAAAATCCATTTCTGTGATAAAGGAGAATGATCTTACTCAAAATTGCAGACTCCCTCTACAATAAACTTTAGTTTACTTATTTTCCTGAGTACACACACACACACACACAAAGAGAGACTAATTGCAGTCAATATGGTATTTTCCTTTATCAAGCACAAATTACAAAACCAGAGAACATGGAGGGCTGTACAGTATATAGTTATTTGCTCATCCCATAGGCGTTAGAGAAAATATCTTACTTAGTACCCAACTGTCTCAAAGCAGGAATATACTCGCTTGCCAAAAAGAACGTAAGTTAGTTTTTTTCTTTGGGGGAGTGGGTGGGTATTATTTTATTTTTTGTTTATTATTTAGATGCGAATAGGAATCTTTAGTCTCTGTCTGAAAAACAGGGAGAGTTTCTTTATCTGTCCAACCAGTGTAACGCTGTGTAACTCAAGAAAGGAAAGATGTTTGCGCAGCTAAAATCTAGGAGTTTCCCAAGAAAAAAGGTGTATGTAGTGGCCCAGGTACCTTCAAGGGCTGTCACTGGTACAACTGCTCTTGCCTGCACTTGCGCTTAGGGCCAGCCTGGGTTGCAGATGTACACCTCTACAAATTCATTTTGAATTTGTGTCTCTTAGAGGAAAAGAAAGTAAAGTGTTAAGAGCTATGGAGAGAAATAATAAGAAAGAGCTATGATGATCGCACGAGGCATGATCATATTTTCACATATCCCAGGTACCTCCTACAGCTGGATTATTACGAGCAAAAGAGACGTGGTGTAACCCTTCTGTCATCCTTGAAATAAAATGCTTACAGTAGTTTCAGGGCATTTTACGTACTCTTAAGATTTGGCTAACAGGTTAGGCTGAGGAGTCAGGTCCACAAAGTCCAGTTTCAGTGTAAGCCTCCATGAGCTTCTTTGGATCTCATGCAGCCTCTGTTCCTTGGCAGAACAGAAATTACTTATATGGCCTCCTGTCAACTTAATCCATGAAAATTAATAGAACACATATCCGCCTTGACATGACAGTTCAGCAGAGTATTAATGCACAATTTTCTTCCCAGCCAATTTCTACGGCTATCTCTTGGACTTCCTGAGGGTGCAACTCAGGTGACCAGTGACAGAATTAGGGAGCATGGACTCAAGCTTCGTCAGGGAAAGTTTAGGCTTGATGTTAGGAAAAAGTTCTTCACTGAAAGGGTGATTGGCCATTGGAATGCACTGCCCAGGGAGGTAGTGGAGTCGCAGACCCTGGAAGTGTTTAAGGGGAGACTGGATGAGGCACTGAGTGCCATGGTTTAGATGATGGGTTGGTGTTAGTGTTGGTGTTGGTGTTAGTGTTGGGTTATAGGTTGGACTTGATGATCTCAGAGGTCCTTTCCAACCTTATGATACTGTGATACTGTGATACTGTGAACTTTGTTGTGATTTTTGATCTGCACGTTCTGGCGTGAAGCAAGTATTTTAGTCCATAAGGCAACCTTGTTTAAAACCGGTAATATTTTGTGTCAGTGTCTGCAACTTACAGAATGTGTAGAGATGGCTTTTTTTACTCAAAGAGTGTCAGACTTGAAGAGCATAACAATGACTTAATTCGTACCAGCTGACCTGAGGACTGGAGCACTCTTCTCTGGGCACGTTGTAGAGGAGCTGTAGCTGTAGCCACAGCAGATCACCCTCCTTAGCCACTTTCAAACCATTGATCTAGTCACAGGATCACTTTTTCTTATTACAGTCTCTCTGAGATTTTCTGCTTCCCCCTGGCTTGAGGAGCTTCATTTACTAACATGAAATATTATTAGGTGGGATAGATGTTCATTACTAAAACTGACTCCAGCTGAAATGGCCATATGCTGGTTTTTTGAGTAGTCACACACAAATTGAAAGAGCAAGTACCTGCTACTCTGCAAAAGCAATGACATATGGAGTTCAGCAAGCCTTTGTACCCAAAACGGTATTTAAAATTTCAACCTTCAAGCAGAGACTCCAGGCTGCCTCTCATTTTTGCTTTTTTTCTTTCCTAATTTGTAACCAATACTTGATTTAGTAAATGCCAGAATTCAGCTCTCAGGATGAATAAAAAAAGCCTCAGGAAATTAGTGACCTCCTTAATAAAAGAATACAATAACTTTACTAGATTTATCATTTCAGGGGTCTATAAAGATTGAATTGGAAAGTGGGGTTTTTTTCTTCCTTTCTGAAGGGGGAAAAAGAAAGCACCTGGACTACACAGCTGGTTATTAGATACTGCGTACAGTGATAAAAACAAATTATTGGCTTTCATTGCAAGTCAGAAACAGGTAGGTAGTACAATATGTGCTAGAGAAGGCAAAAGGCAAGTTCTTAAATGGAGCTCAGAATTTAAAAGTAATTATAAAACCTATCCCTGATGTATTTATTATTTTCAATTACCTATTACAAAAAGATTTAAAACATTACCAATTCCAACTATCTTCTTCTTTTCTGCAAAGCTGACATTACCATCCTCAAATGAGGATGATTCTTCCATACAATTCACTATCTGTGGAAGTCCTTGGTTAAACAGATTAAAATATTGCAAGATCAATAGTCAGCAATATCTGCTCGGGAAATTTTTACAAAGCTTTGTATTAACCAGATAATTCAGTTGGCTAAATTACCTGTGTTCTGTGTTCAGACAGGGCATAAAATGAGATTATAGCAGAGCAAAACCAAAGAATCTCTCAAAGACTTTTCATCACCTATTTACATTACTGCATTAACACTGGGATGCATCTCACCTGGGTTTAACCACACAGAAGTGAAGTATCTCACTTAGACACCTTCATTTCCCCTATAATTGAGAACAACATATATTGATAATATAAACTCCTGGGGATAATTAATTCCTTTCTAGAATGGTTCCAAAATAGGTGCAATGAATCGCCCTCTGGAGGCAGCTGTCTTCATGTATCGTCAATAAAGGCAATACACATGATTAGCTTCGACCAGTTGCTGTGACTTTTCAACAAGGTAGTTAATGTTTCCTTCTAGCATTTTACTTAAAACATGTTCATAATACAGGATGAACTGAATTTGTTTTTGAGGAACTCACTGGAATTTGACTTTGAAATTTCAGAGTGATTTTCAACCCCAGCTCACAAGATGAAGGGACAAATCTTAAAACTGTGGACTGATCTTGTTAAAATTAATTTGGATCATCTGAACAGAACTTTTTTCTTTTTTCAGAATTCAAAATGTCTTATTTTACTATGATTTTGATAATTTAAAATCTTTTAAATTCATATAATCGGTCATTTCTAAACTTAAATTTATGTATTATGTTCTTTCTGTTCTGCCACAAGTATGGTACTTAAATTATTGAAAAATATAAACAATGAAATAATGCAAAACAGAGCAGAACTATCATTTTCAATATCCAAGAACATAAATTTTCTAATGGTAATTCTTACTACTAGAAAATTCTGGAATAAACTTACTCAATGCAGAAATTTAAGTATACAGAGCATAGACAAAGAGCCTGGAATAAATGGCTTCTCATCAGTTTATTGAGGTTAGGTGCTATTTGTAAGATTGTTTTCAAATCTGATAACAAGATCTTTTTGTCAAAAGACATCCAAATGGGGACTGATGATGATCAGTCCTGTCTTTAAACACTCCATTATCCTTGATCCAAAATTCAGACCTCATTGCACAGTACAACCAATGTCAGGCTGAGCTCCACGAGAAATGTTATGAATACTTCTAAGCATTTTTTTTTACTGAAAGACAGTTTGTAAAACTCAGAGACTAAAAAAAGCGCTTTTAAAAAGTATTAATAAAGTTATAGTTCACAAAGGCATCTTACATAGGAAATGCCCCTCCTAAAGGTAATGGCAAAATACATGTAAGACTACCAGTTCAAGCTGTGAAGCAAAGCTATTTTCAGTTCAATTGCACACAAGTGAACTTACTTAGATGCAATAAGCATCTGCAAGGTTGGGACAAAACACCTCTGGGGCAAAACGCAACCGTCACCAAAAAACTAAGCAGAGCAATGAGGGAAAATATCCCACAAATATGTCAAAGAAAAGATTTGAACAAGATCAAGAATTCACACTGGCATGAAAAAGATGGAACACAACCAGGGTGTTAAGTGTTAAGTTTAGTGTTAAGTGATTTGGTAAGAAATTATGTAGAGTGTAAATTCTTACATTAATGCTGCAGAAACAATATGTAAACCCCACAGCATTTTAGTTCTAATAGTACCCTGTAATTCAGTTTTAATAGTGCCCTCCCTATGTGCAAGGAAGAAATAAAAGACACATAGATAAATTGAACTTGACCAAGGGCAAATCTTTGAATTATTTTGGGATCTTGGAAGCTGCTCAAGAAAATATACGTGAGTGTGTGTATATATATATATATATATATATATATATATGCTGGGCACAGGAAGCGAAGTTGTCTCTCTGAAGTTCTCTTGAGACTGTGAAACTGTTTTGCTGCTGGTCTAAGGCAGAACCTGAAACAGGTTCGTGACTCTAAATTCCAGCTTCACACAGCCTTTGAGTCAGTGAAATATTCCTCTCTCAACCTAGAAAAGCAATCCAATCTATTTAAGAAAGACCAGACCATTATGTTTATAATCACAGTCCATGTATCCTCAGTCATTTCAAGGAAATTTATAACTTATGATGCCTCATACTGTCTTCAAAGGAAAATACTTGTCAGAAGAGGTCAGAAACATTTCAACATTACAAACAGGAAAAAAATGGCACAGGGAAGGTCAAATTACACGCATGTGTCAGGAGTCTAGAAATGATGTTTTAATGCTCAGCTATAGTGATTTTTTTTCAACCTTCCTTTCCACCTCCCTGCCTCCCGAAATCACCTTTCCATACCTATGGTCATCATTGAATCTGCCACACCTGCATTTCAGATGCATATCCATTCTGATCCAGGTAGAATGTGTCCTTTTTATTTACAGGTGGAGCAAAATGTTCACAAATGCATTGGAAACACATTGAGACAGAGGTCACCCTTCTGTTTGTGTGTTTCCTGCATACAGACACAGTACCATGGCCTGTAGCTGGAGTTAATGCTTAATAATGTATCACTCTGCAATTATTTTGTCTGATTTCAAATAACGGGGTAATTCACAGCATCAATTATAGCAATTTTAGTAAGGCATAAAATTCTGTTTTCACTACAAGTCTTGAATTTATGGAAGCATTTTGCTGGGGGGGGGGGGGGCGGGGAAGAGAGAATTTGGGAAATATGAATGATCCAGAGCACCTTCTTCCAAGGTTGTGAGAACTATTTTTGGACAATCAATAGAGAGAAGATTTTGCAATTTCTAAATTAGGTAAAGCTCTCCTTATATGTTCTACATGTCAAATGTATTGCCTGTCTCTCACACCCTGTAGAGGCCGCCATCCTTACCACATTTAACACCTTTCTGTGCTGTGAATAAATAACTTACCTTTTTTATCAGATTGAATGATGGATGTAATGAAATTAAACTCAGAGGATTTTTTTTTCAACCTGTAGGTACCTCAGGCATCTACTGCTATTTTGGGCTGGATGAAGGAGTTGTTGACCTGTGAGTCTGCTTGTACTTTTTGTTGTTGCGATTGTTTGTTTCCAATACAACATTTGCCTAACTAAGACTTCTTCAGTGCACTATCTGCTTATGCTAATGCAGTCAGCCTCTGGTTACTTGGGGCGTAATTTTGGACACAAAGTCCTGACATGATGCTGCTTGGAGAGCTGCAGAAAGTGTAAGTATTGGGAGACTTTGGAAGTACACTTCTTTCAAGAAACTAATACAGCAACTGAAAAGTACAAACACATGAAAGCGTTGGTTTCTACACACAATGAATGTTGATAAATCCTCAGAAAGCATGTGGGTCTGGGTTTACCCAAATGCAGAATGGTCTACATGACGCTGAGTATTTTAAAATTATTTTTGATGAAAAATTCATTTTAATAAAAGTATTTTTTTTAAACTGACCAAGATTCTGGTTATAATAGTCTGGTTCATCCAGTTTTTATTCTATGAATTCTGTCTCTAAAGAAAGCTTTTTTATTACTTTTATTAAAATTTGTCATTATAAATCATCTATATTACTGTAGTGCCAAAAGCTGTAAATGAAAATTATAGTTACATTGACAACTATGCAAATTTTAATGGGTTTTACCCCTAACCTGAAGCGGTTTCCAAAAAAGATGGTTCTTTATACTCATTTATTGTTTTCGCTCTTTACTTTTATGATGAGGACTGCACTGAAACTTTCCAGCTTATTACACATGTGAGAATCTCTCTCTGGTTTGAGCAAGATGATCGCTACTACAAACATACAGAGAGGCTGTGGAGCCTCTGTAAGGATGTCAAGAGAGTCAATTTTCCTCTGTCTTCCTTTGACCTTATAAATAACTCAGGAAACATGACACCTCTTGTAGCCATATGATTGGATACTGATGGATTTCCCTAGCACTCAGACGATGCTTTCTTTTTTTTCTGAATCTATTAATGCTTGTACAACACATAGCTCTCAACAAGTGTTGTTACAGCAAATGAGAGGTGGTTTCAATTCCTTCCACTTCAAAAATCTACATAAAGGCGGGATGATTATGAAAGAGGAACCAGGAGATCTCTCGCTGCCACTGATTTCACTTGCAGAATAGTGGCTGGGATAGTTACAGCTCTGTGACTCACTTTCCCCATATACGAAACTGGAGTACGTCTTTTGAGAGAAGAATGATTTTCATTTCTAGCTGATAATTAAGAAGAAATTGGTACATGAACACTGTCATCAGTCCTCTATGAGTGTGATTTTCAGCAGCTTATTTAGGCTGCCCAGGACAGGGAGCTCAGTAGCATATTCCCACCTTCATTGCTGTTTCCTTCTTTCATCTCCTTTGGGCAAGATTTCCCCTTTTTATAGTGCTTTGGACACAGAAATGCCAGTCTCTGCTGATGTCTCTAACCACTTACTTGCTACATAAATCCGTCCTGAGTGCTTCACCTCTTCTTCTCTGGCAGGAGAGCCTTGTGTGTGAGCAGTGATACCACCACTGGGTCTGAGATTGCATGGAAACAGAGGAGGTAACAGAGCAAAAAAGATGCCAAACCTGCCACTTCCAAGTGAGGTAAAAGAGGATATTATTTATGTATTGCACAAGGAAATCAATCCATCCCCCACCCGAGGTGTTCTGCCAGCTGCATTGTGCATCCCTGCAGATGTCTGCAGGGCAGGGGAGCCAATGAGGCAGCAGAGCAGACAGAGCAATGATGGTAAATCTCCTTTGGAGGGGGCTCCAGCTTGTGGCAGAACAGATGAAAAAGAACTGAGCCCCAGAAAACTGAAGCTGAGGGAGCCCTAATCTCCTTCTAACCATAGCATTTTGAAGTTTTTTTTATATTCTTTGTGCAGGAAAATGTTCTCTGCTAAGACATTAGCAGGTAAATCTCTTCATTATACAACATCAGCAGGGAAATGACGTCTGCGTTTTCAGATTTACAGGAATGTTGTGCTCTCAATTCCAGCTTCTGCCTTCAGGATTTGCAATTGCCTTCCCAGAAAAGTCAGGTAGAGAATATCTGTGCTTGAAAGGAGCTTACAGTACTGGAAATCTGGCCCATAGCACAGATGAAGGCAAGCCTAAACAAAGGCTAAAATAGTATTTAACCATCCATCTAGTCCACTTTGTCTTAATTTATGATGGAAATTCATCTAATCTGAGGATACATAGTGCTAACTAGGCTAATCTCATCCCAAAATGTTACGTGTCTACTCTGCTACTCATTCAGAGTCACACTTACTGATGGGAAACTGAGGAACTGGCACTGAAAGCTGCACTTGGCTAAGGGACTGGCTCTCCCACTGAGGTCAGTTCAAGAACTCAAACTGTGCAGGCAAGGCAGGAGGACGGCTGGGCATTCAGCATTCAAAGCCTCCTTTCCTGATTTGTAAGATGGAGACAGGGCTACACTTCTTGTTTGAGATTTACAGATGGAGGATACAAAGACAAAATACTACTATGAGAGAGGAAGTAAGCTTTATAACCCTCCCTCTGGGGAAAAAAAAAATAAAATCCAGAAAAGACTACTCTATTTTACAGAACTTTGCAGAAGTAAATATTCTTTCTTAGTCCAGAATAAGGAGTAATGGAGCATCTTTCAGGAAAAACAGCCTTCAAGGCTTCCATACACTTGCCAACTGTGCACCTTCATATTTAATACCACCGGAACAGTGACTGCTGCAATATCCTAACTTCCAAACCCTCCCTATTGTAGTGTTTGTTCTTGCATGTCAACACCTCTAGGCCATAGAGATGTGACATATGGATGCACAGACATGCTACAGACAAACTGCTATCTTTGGATCCTCTTCTTGTTTCCACAGTAACCTTACAGAAACAGCTAGCAGTCAATAGAGAAAATCAAAGGCGGGGATAAATCATAATATTAGGTTAGGGAGGAACAGACCTTGAATACTGAGCAACTGATACACAGCATAATACAATTTAGGGTGTTTATTATGCTAACCCAGGGCAGGAGTGCGTAGGCATATGATGTGGCATTTATGACACGTGTTTGCTGCTGGTTAAGTAGAAGTGCAGATGAAAGAGCAGGTACAGAGATTTCTATGCTCATAGGCTGTTTAACGGCTTAATCCTCCTGCTAAACTGAGCTGAGCTTTGCTTTGTGCAGGATGCTTCCACGCGCCAGTCCAAGTGACACAGGCACATTTATAACAGACATCATATTATTATTGGTGGACTTTGTGTGCTAAGATTATTTAAGGGGAAAAAACAATAAGCAGAAAGAACAATCAAATATGTTAATTCAGGAGTGTCAGACTCCTAATATGAATTGGTGCTCATTAGTGTGGCAAGTGTTACATTAATTAAGTCCTTTTTTTTAGTAGCTGTCAGTGTATTGCTCTGTATTTCACAAACAGTTTATCTCCCAAAACTGTTTCTCTCTAGAGAACAGTTTAGGCAACTGTCAGATGAATTATCTAGTGAAAACTGCTTTTCTTACTAGTCACTCAAGTGATTGCACTCCAAGTAAGGAGCCTCAGCAACTCTAATCCATTCTCATTCAGATCATTGAACCACTTTGGAACCACATAGTAGCAAGTACAGGATCTGAAGCTACACCATGCTTGTTTTAAAACACTTAATTCTCAATTTAAGCATTAAAATTGTAGCTGCGGTAACACAGAATCATGTTTATGGCAACTCCACTCCAAATATTTACTCAATATTGTTCAGTCAATTTTAGAAAAGAGATCAGGTTTCATGCTACAGGTATTAATCTGAAGATCTCAGTGTTAACTCATGTGTGATATCAAAAATAAAGGGAATGATAGCATTGACATAAGGTCCACTCCTTAAGAAAACTGATGTTCTCTTAGAACATTAAAAAGTCCCATTCCTGGGATCAAAGCTTATCTAACTTGACTCAGAATGACACATGAAATTGGAAAACAGAAACTAAATATATATTCCTGCTGTTTGTCACTTAAAAATCTTATTTGTCTCTCTAATAGTTTTTATCCCTGACACCAAAAACAAAATAATGTTGTTTTAAGATGGGTGTTGATCACTACATCACTGCTTTACCTGGAAGAGATGCAGGTGCCTAAAGCTGAGTAGGACACAGTGTAACTCACCTGGACTCATTAGCATTGCAGCAGCTTTGCATTTACATATCTGCACAGCTCCTAGGGAAAGATAGATCCCATCTACCCGTTCAGAGCACAGAATGTGTCTGCAGCTGACAGTGAAGACAAGCCCTTAGAAGTGAGACCATCCTCCAAACAGCAAATGAAATGGTCAACTGCAGTGAAGCAGTGGCAGCTTTTGTTACACAAAGGACAAGGGCAGAGTGAGTAATTCCAGATGATATCTCTTGATCAGTTGCAGATAGTCTGTATGTCTTTGCAAAAATACCGACCAACACCTGATCCACAGAAGCAAGTAGGTCTCCAGGATTCAACTTCATGGAGAATTTAATTGCCTGAGTATACAAGTGCTGAACTCATCTGATTTCTTCTTGTTGTGACCAACCAAGATAAGGAGAAGGCCAGTAGGTGACCCAAAATAGCGTGGCTTCATCTTTTTATGCTTAAATCCTCGGAAAACCTTTCCATGCAGGTGGACTCAGAATGTACCTCCAGCATGCAGCAAGCATTGAGCTGGGCAGCCACGATAGTTTCCATCATTAATATGGCTGGCAGCAGCACCATTTCCTGGATCAAGCCTCAGCATTGTATTCTGCACACCCAAACATATGGGAAATGAAGTTTCATGTGGGTATTTTGTAGAAGGTCTTCACGTTCCTAATTCTTTTTTACCTAGGGTTCACCAGACATTTGGCAAGGCTATGAACAGAAAAAAGGTGATGTGTAGGGGGCAGTTTCTGCACACTTTTGTGACAAAGAAGCCAAGATTCCAGGCATCAGTGAGCAAGGAAACACATTTTTTGTAGATATGTTTTGGTGCAAAACACTCATGACTCCTGGTCAAGAATGGAACTGGGGAGTCAAGATATTTTAGGAAAGCCCACCTTCATCTTATTCAGGTCTCAAGGCTTTGTCCCCAAACCTACCCACTGGGACGAGCTCACAAATACATTTTTGGTATATCTGAGGTGTTCCTTATGTCTTCAGAATCTAGATTTGGTATCCTGCTTCCAGGATACCAAGTTTTATGTGCCTAGTTCTTCCCACACCTCCATAGAAAACAAAGGCCCTACACCAAGATAAGAGCTCTGCCATGGAACTTGGCGCATAATACCTGGGTGTCTTTATGGGACCTTGCCCAGCAACTTCACTTGATTTCCTATGCGGGCTTTGACTATTAGTTTTTTTGTTTCACCTCTGTGATTTGCAGTAGTATTTGTATGTTAACATCTATAAGGCTTCTGCAATGACATCAGAACAGCCAGGAAAATCTCTAAATGCAGGAGAATGATTCAGAACACGCAGAAAGGTTGTGCTGAGAGGGTCAATACCAAATTCCTCAGATTGAAAACAAGAATTCAGAAAAATCTTATCTACAGAGGAAAAATGTGAACCTGTAGTTTTAGTAGCATTTTGCAGGTTCCCATGGTCTTTTTAGTAAACAATGTGAAGGGGTAAAACTAACAGGCACTTTTGAAAAGACATGCAGCAGTGAACAATGTTGCTAAGTGAACACAGGTACTTTTGCTCTTTCCAGCACAGGTTAATGTGCATGCAATTGAAAGACTGGCCATTTCGCAATAAAAGAGTTGAATGAGCTTTCGTTTTTTCGATCAACCCAAGGTAGTATTTTATGAAGGAATATGCATTCTCTCTTTGACCTTAATAAAAGAGAGAAGGTCATTGGTTAAAAAAGATAATTAAATTTTCAGGGTTTTCATTAATGAAAAAAAAATAGTAAAGAAAGTACCTAAATTGTGCAATTAACAAACATTAAAGCAATAAAATATTGACCCTGATTTTTCTTTTTATCTATTTCCTACCAGTTCCGATACTTGAAGCAATAATAGTAGTTAACAATCAACGAGTTCCTAATGAGGACAGCTCACACTACACCCAAAATAATTATCTTTTGAAAAATCAATATGGAAGAAAATGTGAAAACAATTTGATATAAGATGTGATTTCCTCTATTTCTTTTTATATTTATATACAAGATTCCCCTCCTCCTGCAACTTCCCCCCATGTTAGAGCCAGAAAAAATATCACCATCTTGGAAGATAATCATATAATTAAGATGTATGAGTTGTGCATTCCTGTGACATGTGAAATAGAAATATAATGAAGGAAATAATGCAAGCACATACAAAGGGCCTCCTCACCCTCTGCAATAATATTTGCTGTCATAAACAATATTTTTAATCAGAAAAAAATGTCTTTTATAATAATCATGCTGCATAAAATGATATTCACAACATAGTATGGTGGAGCAGTTACCAAATACAGAAGTAATTTTGCTATGAAATGCGTAGGAAATTAGATCCTGAACTTCTTCCTGCTGCAGATGTTTCAGTCTGGACTGGATCATCAATGTTGATCCAGTTTTCTCTGGAAAATAACTTCATAAAAGTGAAATGAACAAAGAATTTCAACCCAGTTCCACAGATATAGATTATGTCCCATGACTCCAGGGTGATAATTTGTAAAACAGAGAAGGCTTAAGTCTATTTCAATAAATGTCACCAACCAGTCCAGAAACTGAGTATTTCCGTGGTTGTGATGGAGAATAAAAACAGTTAATGATACTTTTGCCATATCCTTCCCATTGACTTTTGCTTATCTACCAACTCAGCAAAAGGGTCTGTTTTTTTAATTTGAGATTGAGAACATGAAAAGATTGGGTTCAATGATGTCCCATAAGATACAAAAGTTTTGAACAGACTGAGACTGCGAAATTCAAGGACTGTATTTCCATTTGCAAACTACCAAGCTTGATGTGAAAGCTGAGGGTATAACCAAAGAAATCGTCACAACCTGCTACATAAATAATGTTGGTTATGATGCCTCCTGAGGCTGGCTCAGATTAGTCCCTTTAACATTGCCAGGCAAAAGCTAACATAGGAAGGAGACTCATTGGAAAAGAATTAAACCTGAGATTTCCATCTGGCTAAAATATAGGGTGATGGCAGGCAATTAGATCTCGTCTGCAAGTAAGGCAGGAATAGAAACATCCATCCAGTCAGGCTGAATGCCCTCCTACTCTTACTGCTTGCACTCCGCTTTAGCATCAGGATGTCTCAGGTTTTAAATGAAATGTCAAATGTAATTTGGCTTTGGATACACAAGATATATGATTGCCCTTGGAGAAAGTTGATAACTCAGCGCACTCTGTGTCAAATGTGCATCTACCTGATAGCTCACTCCATAAAAAGCTGTAGCCTACTTTCCCTCAACAGTGTAAAATAGTCAGACTTCGAACAGACCTGCCTGCAATTTACACAAATAGGTCCATTTTGAAAGAAAACCGTCATATCAGAAAGGAGAAATGGCTTATTGAAAGTTGACTCCAAGTTAAATTTCCAAATGGCACGACTGCACATTACATTAGTATTCAGTGACTGGAAGGCAGTTACTACACCCGCCGCAGATAGCTTAATATCAGATGAGGAACTGTGTTAAATGGCATATTTAGATCTCTTTGAGACTCAGTTCGGAAACTTTCATTTGGAGGCATGGTGTACTTTCAGAGAGGTTTTAACTGCTTAGAAACTAAGCAAGGCCGAAACCACAGAGGCGATATTTATGATTATTGGTGGCTTCAGCATTCCTTACAACATTTACTGCATTTACATTTTGTACTGAGAGAATGGAAAGATTATCTGAATTCATTTGTAAACCTTCTGGTTTAGGTAAACTTTTAAAATCAGTCCTTTCCATGTACATAAGCAAAGTAGAAGACCCAACGTAAGAAATATTTTTTCAAAAAAATCAATACATAACTGTGTGGTACATCTGTACTTCCTCTATTTATATGGCCCCCAAGAAGACATATTGTCAATGTATCTTTCCTGCACTTTCTCCTATTGCTTGCAGCCATCACTCAGAAAACTTTATTTTAGTCTTATTTTATTTTGTATTTTTTGTACTTTTGATCTCTTGCGCATGCTGTCTTCAAAACTGGAATGCATGATGTCTGTTTCATTATTAGTATGCAAAATTTACTAGGAGAAAAACTCAAAACTTTTCACATTGCCATTTAGACTATGCCATTCTTGAAAAGCCACAGTGTTTAAATGTAAAGGCAGTGACAGATATTGTGCACGTGGCCGTAAATAGATAGGCAATATACTTGTCAGTCACAGAACATGAGAAATGCCTTATATACCCAAATCAAAGCTTGTAATTTAAGCTTGTGAGAGATAAGGTTACACATGTGGTATTTTGTTCTAAGAGCACTGGTAGTAAGTTAGACTCTTGTATCTAAAAAAATCTCTATCTTAGCTAATTTTGTAGCACTCATGCTTGAGACTGAAAAGATATTCAATTAAAACAGAAGTTTATCCTCATTTCCTTCCCTTTATTGAACACAGTAAGTATTTGGGTCCTCTTTCGCATCTTTGTTTCTAACAGGACTGACAGAGAACTGAAATGCATCTCTTTACCATATGATCATTTTACACTCATTTCAAGTTTCAGTCATTATTAAACTGTGCTACTGTATATGACCCCTCCTTTACCTCATCCTTAGTAATCCAGCCTGGTATTTCTTTTTCTTTTTCCTTCCCTGCTCTCAGTGGTCTTTCACATCCTCAGGTCTCTGTTCCCCCATTGTTCCTGTACCCTCTCCAGACAAGCACCTCATGAACAGCTTTGCTTCTTGTTCTTGAAGAAGCCAACAATGTTTCTCGTCTCAGATCTCCATCCACTGATCTACATCCACTGTCTCAGTCATGTTTTTCTGAAGCTGTTGTAGTCTTCAAAGAACTCCCAGAAGTTCAATAGCTTCCAACAGGAGTTTCTAATCCACATTTGACTGTGAATTTAAAGATGAGATGTACTGTTAAACTGGGTTCTGAAATGTGATAATACCTCAGATGAATTCATTTCACTTTAGGACAGAGAGAAGGTTTAGAAACAGAAAGAAATATCCCTAAACATCATGGATTATGTCAAATTTCACAGAAAAACAAGAAGCTAAAATCATACATACAACATACAGATGTAGGAAAAAAACATGTCTACATCACCAAAGTTACCAGGATGCCTCCATTACTAAGGTTACTTAGGATCTCTTAACATTGCCTCTTTAGCCACAGAAAGTCTTATAGCCAACTGTCCAAAAATTTCCATCTTTTATGTGAATGCTTCCATATACTTAAAATCTGTGGCCAGGTTCCCTGAACAGTTGGCCTTGGAGTTGTCAGTTCCACTAGTCTATATTTTTAATTATGTGGGTCTATTCTACATCTCATTTATTTCTCTAAAACCTTGTTCCTCTGTAGTCCTTCCTGTACATTTACTCCTGTGAAATAACAGTATTCATACGGAGAGAAATAATAACAGATTGGCACTGCAGGACTTCAAGTTCCATTTACGTCTTCCACAGAATCTTTAACAGAGCAGAGGGGAAGAAATACAAATGGCTTTGGAACATGGCAAGAAGGTTAATAAAACCAGGCCTTTTGCAATGAGCTATAAGATTATTGTTGCTTTTCTCTCTAGATCAATATTGATTATATATTTCAATTTAATTCACACATTGAATTTTTTTTATTGGACAAACAACTGCAGTGTCTGTTTTCTGTCCCTTAGCAAATATTATTTCAAACTTATTTTGAACTCATATTGCAGAAGCGTGACTCTGCTGCACTGACAACAGCTTCTCCATCATGTGATATTGGTCCATGATCACGTAACTGATCCGAACACAAGCTGACATACTGATTTTACTGAAATACTCCTTCCCTGTGTCTTTCTTGCCATCTCAATGAATAACTGAGTTCTCCTCCCATGGGATGCATAATATAGTTGGTCCATTGTGGCAGTCAGGTACATTGCTGTCACTGGATGAGATAACACACCCTAATATGATTTTCATATTTAGGAATTAAAGTATTTGGTTATTCCCAAAAACAAAACACGGAAACCATTAGAACTAGAGGGCTAACTCTTGTCTAGACATCACCTCACTGGGGAATATTAGAGATAATCATTCTTCTTCCATCACAGCCATAATCTACTTTCTTTTTAATTATAACTTTTCTCAAATATAAATGATGTTTCAATACAGGCCTTTTGAGCATCGCTTTGCTTGACTTCCTTTAGTTAATAATCTCCAGTCTATTTCCGGGGTTTTTTTATCAATTTTGTTTGAAGAAGTGGAAAGAGCAGATATAAAACAAGATGTTCATAAAATTTATAGTCATAGGTAAACTAATGCTGCAGAACTGAAGACATACAACTCCAGTCATTTCCATTTACATACAGAAGAGTGTGGGAAAAAAAAGAATATTACCATTGGGAGCATGCTTGTTTCAATACTTTGGCAACTGAGGGTTAACCACGGTCATGAAACTGCTGGGAATTGATACTGTGCAGAAGTACAAACACTACACACTGGTTTCAGGGTTTCAGTCCGTTTTCTTAAAATTATAACAAATCTGAAGAGTTAGAAAGATCTCTTCAAAATCATGTTTTTAATGGTTTGAAATGTTTAGATTTCAACTTTTGTTTTAAAATTATAATATAGAGGAAGAAGTTTGGCTTTGAATAGTTTGTTCAAAAACATGCTCAAAATGTTTTACTCAAAAATGTCTAAAGAGGATGCCAAAATATTGTCAAAGTTTCATGCATTCGCCCAACTTCTCTTTGCTCGTAACATAGAGACAGGGTTTGACTCCAGGCAAATAGTATTTTATTTCAGAAACCGGTCTGCTATTTTTACAACCTTGATTTCTGGGAACAATGTTAGAGGAAAACTTAATATACTAGCCGAAAGAATAACTTTTAGAGATTGGTTGATAAACGTAATTCCAAATCTCGTTAAAAGCTAGTCCTGTCCGCAATTATTTCAGAAATATTAAAAGGTAAATCATATATTTTATAACTTACCCCATTTATTTTTTTATATATCTTGTGGGGTTTTTCTATAGAAATGCACTTTATTCAGTTATTTCCAGAATGTCTAGAAGGCTGATTGTTTGTTTTTTTGTTTAAATTAGAAATATTTTTGTCTTTTAAAAAGCAGAACCTCTTGATATTAATCTTTTTTAAAAAGTATAGCAGAACTTTATTTTAGTAGAAAATATTTTATATCAAAATTTTCCACAGACATTTATTACAAAGAATAATTTCCTAACCAGCCTCAACTCTGTATGTGTTCACAAGGACAATTAAATAATACTTCACAATCACCCTAAATTTCATGTTACTGAATATTTATGCTTGATTCTCAGGATTATATAGTATACCTACACATTCTTTCATTTCACATGTGAGGTTTCTCCAAATATTTCCTAATTTTATCTTGGTTTTTCAGTCTGTCTGGGCAGCATTTGATTAAGTAGGATTTAAGTAAATCATGTTCTCTAGAAAATAAAACAAAACAAACTCCATTTCTCCATTTTTGTCTTAGAGAGTCTATAGCAGAAGTAGAAAATGTTATTAGACACTACACTATAGGCTGAGAAAGCACATATTTGAAAGGCATATGACCACTAGAATGCTCACAGAAAACTAACATACTTCCAAAGGAAGTCAAAAGGCAATGAAATAAATTACTACAGAAGCAATAAGTGAGCGTAGCATTTCTAATTACTCGCAGATATATACTGAAACTGAAAAGATTTGCTCTCAACAGAAAAGAGGACGGACTTGAAGTAGTCTCTATTTTCTCATAACCTCCTCAGCTTCCTTGGGTCTGTAAAAAAAGCACACACAAATGAACTAAACTTTCCTATTCAAAGCCACACACTGCACGTGAGAATCATAAAATCTGACAGATATAAAAATGGAGGAAATATCCATAAGATTCTGGTGCATTACTGAAGATGCGCAAACAGGGAACAGACCAATTAGGTTAAGTATTGGTATAAATTAAACAGAAAGTGCATTTGCTCTAGTGCTGGCCTTTCAAATTGAGAGTGATGGCATGATTAAATAATTGAACCATTTCACCTTGTACAGTCAGACAGAATCCCAATAGGAATAATTATTCCAAAATGGATATGAAGCAAATCAAACTCTTTGCCAGCTAATACAGCAGTCTGCAGCTTCACTTTTTGTTGTTTTATGGATGAAAGTGGGATCAGGGTCAACAGGTTGCTTTCCTTCAATTTTCAAAATGTATTAATTATTTCATTAGAGCTGGTCCTTCATCAGTAATATTCTTTGCAAAGACAAGGTTTTCTCATGTCACGCAGTGCTGCAATAAGATGCCCTTAAATAGTCCTCATACAAATTAATTCCTGGGTTTGCCTGACCTGTAGTTTAAACCCAAAGAATCAGATATATCATCTTGAAGTCTTTCTTTCCTGAAATCCCTGTCATGAGAACCCATCCCATAACCACACAAGCCTCACAATCGTCATATGAGGGGGCATACATAAGCTTATGAGCCATAGCACAGGCATCTATGAAGTTCTCTGAAAACTAACTTAATATAACTTGTTCTTATAAAGTCCCAGCGAAAGAAAATTTATTAAAAATTGGTTGCCTTAGTTATCATATCCCTTGAGTACTGAAATATAGCCTTTTTTTTTAACTGAAAATTAAGCTGATACAGTCTTCTATAGCATTTTGCTATTCAAAAGTGCACTTAGTATGTTTCTCTGTGTGTACCTGAAATTACTTTCCTTCCTTCTCCTTTACCATCACTATTGTTTCTTCATTTTTGTTTGCTTCAAAGAGATGAGTTTCTTCAGTCCTCTGAATTTTGGTGATTGTATTTTCTGCTTTCCTCCTAAATTTTCGGTTTAAACTGCTTTGTCTTCATAGTAAATACAAGTATATTTAGTTATTCCTACCAGTCTCATGGGAAAAGTAAAAAATCATTCTCCCTTCTCTAGCTATCCACCTACTTCCCTTCCTTATAAACTCAGCAAAACCACCATCTACCATCATTGAATATTCTCTGCATCAAGAAGCTCTTCTAAGTTATCGCTGTGGTTCTCTGCATGGAATCTCTCTTTACTGTTGCTTTACTGACCGCTTTCTGAACAAATATTAGTAACTATTCTCACTCCTCAATCTCATTTTAAGTTCTGCAGCTTGGTATTCATGCATGGGTTCTGTTCGCTTTTTTGTTTGGTTTTTCCCTCTTTTTTTTTGAGTTTTCTGTTAAGTTTTCTTCTAATCTGTCCATGTGAGGTTCTTTTACACTCTTCTCTGTCTCCCAGTGATCCAATAGAGGTTCGAACTTGATATTTCAGTGTATCTGGTCAACTCATTATCTTAACATTCTTCATGTTTTTGTATCTATAACATCTTGTTGCTCAGAGAGTTTGAAAAAAAGGAATTCTCTGTAAGAATTGTTGAAGAGAAGAGGCCAGTGGTACATTGTGCATTTGTTTGTTTACACCTGTAGGGTGCATGTAGAACAACTGTAACTTTAAGCCAAGTATAAATATTCCTGATATATCAGTATAATGAAAAATAACTCACAGTGGATTTTTTTCCTTTTTTTTTCTTGTTTCCCATCATTCCAGTCTGAAATTATATCTTCACTCAGTGTCCTAACATCTTAGTCCATGCAGCTGTTTCCCCCTCGAGAAAGAGGTAGAGAACTCACGTTCATGCCTTTGCAATTAAATTGGAGACTTTATCACTGGAAGGAATCCTTCACGAATAAAGGGGTGAGTATAGGTAATCTCACTGTTCTCCCTTCTCCCTAGCATTTAGGAATTTGGGATGCACTGCATGTTCCTCCTCTCTTTATGGTATCTGTGATACTTCCCTGGGGACACAGCTGTTAACATGCTAGTCATGCGGCATTGCAAAGAGGAAATTTCTAGTGCTTTGGGACTGCCTTGGCAACGAGTCGACAAGAACAGTGTGAGCTTATTGGAACAGTGGACTAACATGGCAAATATTCACCTATCTTTAAATAAAAACTATTTAAACTCCATAGAGGTGGTCATACTTGACACTGGAATCACCCAGGCAACCGCTGTTGCATGGACTTCTTCTCATAAGTGACAATTATTTTCAAGGTTTGACACACAGCGGTGAATAAGCTTTTAACATTTTGACCAGAATTATTGTTAAACAGAGAATCCTTTATGCTTTGTGTCATCTCTTACAGACATAAGCCACTCATTTGTGGCTAATAGTGCTGGTGAATAGCCTACCAAACCCAAATGTGCTGCCTTGTTTACCTTACAGTTCACTTATGCGTCTGCTTTGTGATAAGAAGAAAGGAATAAGAAGAGGCCTGAGACTGTGAATTATATCTTTTCTCTCCATCAACTACTCAGTTAGTATGGCAATAGATCCTCAGCTGTGGGGATTTACAGAACTAACAGTATCTTATAACCAAGAACTTAGTTTCTGAAGCCCCGTATATGTTGCAAATAACAGTACACTAGAGAAAAGTCCAACCGCACAGGCAAATTTAACGTTTTCCCTCCACTTGCACCAGGCAGGCATCTGAAAGCTTACCAGTAATGCCCAAGTAACAATACACATTGAGGACAGCTGGCCAATTAGGCCTTTGGGATGCTTTTGAAACACTCAGGGTATAACCTTACGCCACAAATCTATTAAGAAGACAAAAGCAGCTCCGTATAGAAGAGAATTATTGTCATATGTATCTCTAGCAATGATTCTTAGAGTCTGAAATTCACATGAGTAATTAAATACAGCTTGGTTTACGAAACAATAAAAAGCACATTCCATTTTTCAAAATCCTTTGTCTTTAACACGAAGATGCTAATGAATTAACAAACTGCTTATTGTTTTCAAAGGCTAATTAAAACTTGCATAAGATTCAAGATTAAAGTACCTAAATGAGGATATTCACAGGTCAATGGAGATCTGTTTAGCAGTGGAGCAGGAGCTATTCAACAAACCAGTCACTGGGGTCAGGCTTTAGTTACATACATGCTGGTCTCCAGTGTCAAGAAACATTTGCGGAGAATGGCAGCTCTCACACAGGGCCCGAGGTAGGATCCACCATTTTTCAGTGGCAGTTGAAAATCAGATAAGCAACAACTGAAGACCTCTCAGATAGCTCTGAATACCTATGGATGGAAAACTGAGCTCCAAATCTCCACTGATCATACCAGGAACTACATGTGGACATCTATGTATACGTTGTTTTTTTTTAATCTGGAGCTAACTATCACGCTGTTTGGCTCATTAAAGTTAATCAACTCAGAAAATACTTAGTTTTGCAGTTAAAACTGCCCTTAGTTTCTCAGTCAACAGGGTTTCTTCTGAAATATGAAGAACAATGGTTTAGGGTTTTGGCTATCTCTGTGCTCTTTTGGGAGCAGAGAGCTCAAATACACTAAGATTGGTTCAATCCCCTCAGAGCTAGCTGGCTCAAGCTAATTTT
The DNA here is from genome assembly GCA_033556795.1 of Tapera naevia. Classification (NCBI taxonomy): domain Eukaryota; kingdom Metazoa; phylum Chordata; class Aves; order Cuculiformes; family Neomorphidae; genus Tapera; species Tapera naevia. The sequence goes on from JAUMJJ010000482.1 coordinate 737,008, forward strand.
ATCTGTATTGTGTGCAGAGACAAAGTAAGAGTAGGAGTTGATCTTCACCTTTTTCTGAGGCTCCTTCTACTTGCTCCCCATCAAAAGTAGAGCATCAATAAAGTTCAGGTAGTTCAAACAATAAGGTAGCTCTGTGCATTTACATTGAGTACAAGACCAAGCCCAGGTAAACACAAGAATCACAGGTGTCACCGCAGTTTTCAGTTCTTCATCCATAAAGCACACTTTCTATGGGTTTGGCTTTTTAATTTCAACACCATAATATTTGTGAGGCTGTTTCAACTTCACACTGTGTGTCTGTACAACATCAAGTGAGAAGAGCCCCGGGCACTGTTATACATCTTCCTCCTCTATCCTACAGATGAGCTGGGCTCACAAATTCTACTAGCTCCATAGAGAGCTGCTCTTTGTGCTTTGACGTAGAGTGTCTTTAAACCTCTGCTTTTTTTCTGGTTTATGACTTAGCTGATTCCTCTGTGTTGACTGCTGCCTCTTCTCAGGCCAAAGAGCAGTCTGTTACAGCCAGTCATCTTTTACCCAGAAGATGTGTTCAAACAGCTGAAACTCCCTTCTTATTTCCACATCAATGACTCTCCCTTTCAACACATCTTTTTGCTTATTGTCTCTTCCCTGATATGTTTTTGCCAGCTGACCACATGAAGCTGATGGTAACATTTAATTTCAAAGGACAGATATCTTTGTGTGCCAGCCTATCCAAAGGTCTGTGTTTCTATCACATGCAACAGAATAGTTTTTTGGGTTTGCTTCTATAGAAAGATCACCTTGCTTTTGCAGTGCTGTAATACACTAAATAAATAACAGAATCCAGAGATGGAAGAAGAGGTAAATTCTTATTAAAACTGTGGTCTTATTATAGGAAAATACTTCCAAATCATATTTCTTAAAATCAGGAAAGAGTGGCAGTATGGCATAGTATTTTCACAATTACCTACCATCTCATTTTATTAGTAATGCTTCAGTTACTGAATTCCATTCAGTGTATAATCAGATCCTAAGCTATTTCTCCAAGCCAGGCTTGATGTGCCAGACGCTTTAAAGAGGACACAGTTGGTTAATCGTGCCTTCCAGCTGTATCTAAAATCACATAAGGTGTTATCTATTTGCTTGTCTTAGCACATCAACGAACTGCTAGTTGTTCTTTGAAGAGTTCTGCAGACATCAGAATTAGCTATCAGACACTTTAATAGGCTAATGGAAGCCGACTGTGTCTCCTCCTAAAGCAAGCAATAATGAGTACTCTTTCTGCTTTTAGTAGCTTATGTACACAGCAGAAATGAAATGGCTGGACATATCAATTTGTCTGAACGCTTCTTAACACACAGTAATGACATCCTGTGTTGAAAAATAAGCCAAAACTATGCTTACATTTGTTTCAGCAGAATAAACTCTAAAAATGTTACAATATTCCCAACAAAAGCATCAGGGGGGAAAAAATATCAAAACCCAAGTTAAAAAGAGAGACTGATAGATCATAACAAAAAGAACATCATAACCAGTTACAGGAGTTGTGAAAAGCCTGAGGCATAAAAATATATAAGTTTAATCCTTTGTATTTGTAGTACAATGGGACTTTTTGACGGGTTAGCACAATGATGCCAAGTATATTGGAAATTGGTTGTGTTTTAAAACTCTGATCCTTTAGAAAACAACCCCAATAGGCAGCTTTAATCTATTAAGTCACACAACAGCCTTCTTAACTCACCAGTGCCTTGGTTTGAGCTAAACCTGCATCAGCAGCTCTGTTTCCTCTGAGGTCCTAGGTAAGGGTCAGGCTTTTGGTTTTGCTTTTTGACTTTGATCTTTGTACTTGATTTTCAAATAAAAATACAATTCTCAAGTTACCACATTATCCATCAACTTGGGCCGTTTAAAAATAACCCAGTGTTGATATCCAAGATAAAACTGTGAGTGCTGGCAAGAAGCTATTTACGTAGATCACAGTTCAGGTCTTGGGTTTGCTACAAGGAAGCTTTACTCACAAAAGTAACCTTAAAGATGTCAATACAATGGATCACCTTGTATAAAGCTTACTGAACAACCAGTGAAAGGATATTCAATTGAGTAGTAGGAATAAAAATATTTATTCAAATTTTTAATTTTAGAATCCACTTTTTTTTTTTTTCTCTAGCTACAAATGAAATGGTATAATTTCATGAAGAAAATAACAGAAGTCCAATTAAATTATTGAACTTCCCCATAATAGTTTTCAAAGGTAGTGTAAATAGGGAAAAAGACCAAGTTTATTTAAAAAATACGCGTATTTAAAAAACTGAGTGCAGTGAAAAGCTAGTTTGCACTAAATGAGGATCTAAATTATGCTAAGAAACAGTCATGTTCCTGCACACTAATAGCTCTTGCCTTGCAGATCCACCTGTAAGCACCTGTCATAAAAAAAAATCTGTTTCTGAACATTCAACCCCTCCAAAACCACAGCCATCCATATACTCTGGTAAGGAGCACAAGTCTCAGCAGGGACTTCCTTACATCAAAACAATAAACTGAAACTGGAACACAACACACACTCCCCTTTTACTTTTTTGAAATTAAGTTAACTGAGACTGAAGTACGTATTTTTCTTTTTCTGTAGTAAGACTGGAAGGAAGAAAATCAACCTGCCAAAGACAACAGAAAGAAAAAAGGTTAAACTCTGGCTGAGTAGAATCAAAGTGAAACTTCCCATTTGCTTCAGAAAGGGTGAGAATTCATTATGGAGCATTACAAGAGAGTGAGAGGAGAGAGACAGAAAGCACACAGTTACTTATGAGGCAGGGGAGAGAACCACACTTAACTTTTTTCTCCTTCATGTAGTGAAATTTCTACGCATTTACGATACTTGATTTATTTTAGAACTGCCTTTAGCTGCAGTTGTGGGTTGAGAGTGCTTCAGAAGACGACAAGTTTGCTAATGCTCAAAACCTGAGAGCAGCATGTGGGAAACATATTTTTATACATAAACAGGTGGAGTGAGGTATGACATGGACTTTTCAAGGGATAAAAATGCCCATCAAGTCAAGAGCATGCATTTTCTACAAAATCCCTGAAGACCTATTTGCTACTTGTTCTGCTAAAAGCCCTTAACCTTCAGTCTTACACTCTACTAGTTTCCTTTGCATCTGAGGGTCTCCAAATGCTACTCTTACTCCAAGGAGATTATTCAGTTAAATCACTTCTCACTCTCTCGGCTGAACTCCTTCTTGCCAAAACTCCTGTTCGTACTAGTGGTGGTAAATCACCTCCACCTGCCTACTGGGTAAAATTTGCATCTGCCCAGTAATGGTCATAATGAATCTCCAGCAATAGCCATTTTCTTTGAACTTATCAAGCCTGAAAAAAAATTATGTAGCATGCATCCCACCAAACTTGTAAGACTGAGAGTTGAGGAATCATTACTTCCTGTTACAAAGACTGCCAAAGGATCCTGGATGGTTAATCAGCTATGACTTGAAACATGTTGAAGATATTTGAACTGCAGTTAATGGAGACCTTGTTCTCCTGACAGTCAGATGGTGAGCTGTGTGGTTTAATATCACTGTTGTGTCTGAAATGTGTTTTACTTTGTCAGTGAAAGAACCATATCATATGGATATTTTAAGCATTGAAACCATTAGTTCTTTTAATATAGGTTTGCCTGCTGAATCTTAAAATAGGAATGTAACCTTAGCAATTGTCAAATTTATTGCACCATCCTGGCACAGAATGCAGAAAAATAACCATTATCAAACCCATCATATTTTCTTCACAGAATCTGTTTTACCTCTCAGACTTGTTAAGATCAGTCTTTATATTTCTCACATCATATTTTCCATCAGTAGCTGGGATGTCCAACATTGTAACAACATGAATGGGTATTTTTGCCATTCTTTCATTACTCTAAAAGAAATACTGTCTTTAACAGTATGAGTTGAAATCATAAGCAATCACACAAGTTGATGGGAAAAAAAGACAGTGGTTTAGCTTTTTTAGGTTTAGTACTTGCTGTACTATCTTTTTCCAGGTCAGCTGCATGCCAATTCATTACAGTGTTTCATTGTTCATAATTTACTTTCTCAGATCTTCAAAGACACGTTCTTACCCAAGAGTGCTTTAACTCTTAACTCTCAGTATGACAACAGTTACTCATTGTGTATCAAACTACTTCCATATTCTTCTTTGTCATTGAATGTGTAGCAAATATATTCACTCCATCTGTGCAAATACACACAGTCTTGGAAGTTCATTACTGAAATCAGCAGTACTATCAGAATAAACTTCTTTTCATATTTATATACCTTAGAGGTTCAGCCTGCAAAATAAACCAGAGACCCACCATGGTATTAGTTTATCTTGGTTTTGACTCTCAAAATGCGACTGTTTTAAGGAAACTGTATGTGAGATTCACCACTGCACTAAGACTTTTTCCAAGTGACTTGCAGATGCCTTGAACTTAAAGTAAATGAAACTGGTAATTGTGAGACAAAGGAAATAATATGTAGAGTAAAAACTCTCCTAGAGACCTGAATTCATACTGGTATCAACAGAGGTAGGTGAGGATTATGATTATATTACTTTTGTAAGTAACTACCCTCTAAATAATTGAAAGACTTGGGCTAAATGTTTAACAGCTATCAATGACAGTCTACGCTGCTCTAGTACACTTAGCCCAGAAACACACAATTAACCTTCATCATGTTGTGAAAAAAAAGTATTTGGATTAATGAAAAAATTATTTGCTCCTCTAAAGTAAACAACTACTGGTTTTAATTTTAAAGAGTGAGATATCATCCTTCATTTAAGAAGGATTATTTCCTACCTGCTGTTTTGAGCTTATGCCTGTATGAATTCTCTGCTAGAAGTCCTAAGACAGAGACATGTTTCTTTGGCTTCTTACAACACTATTATTATATTTAAAAAAAAAAGAAAAGACAAGACTGGAAGTAGAATTAGGAAATTTCTCAAGGAAAGTATTGGCAACACAGAGAGTGTTTGCTTATCAATTCCCTTAAATTAAACAGAATTTTATTACTGATTGCAATGAAAACACCCTGCCATTAGAGAGCCATTTTGAAGCTATTGAATTTAATACAAGTCTTTCAGAACTATGGTGCACGGTAAATTAGGAAAGGTGCACCCTGGAGCTGAACATCAATAAAATTTTTAAGCAATTAACAAAATCAATATTGTAAATCTTCTCAGCCCTGACATTTCTCTTTTTTTTTAAAAAAAAAAAATGAACAAAATCTGATTAAGGGCAAATTACATAAGTGGTGTTTATGACATTAAGAGTATATTACCTTAGGTTACTTTTCAGTCAAACTGGCAGTCGAGCTTGCAGTTTCCCAGCTTGTCAGTGGAATCCTTAGGGAAATTGCTCTGGGGCTTCTGAAAGACTTTCCTAACACTTTTGGACCTCGACACTGTCCAGTATCTCTGGACCCACTGCTGGGCTGGGCTGGGCTGTCTTTCGTAGTTGCAGACACAGCTTCCTAGCTTGACAAAGTGGTAGATGCCTCGACATTAGCGTGGTAAAAAGTTGTAGTTCCTCCTGGTATGCCCAGGAGATCAGCCACCACCTTATGGTAGTGCCACTCTTGAAAGCCCTAAGAATTGCGATCTGGCTTATTCTCATTTGAGGATTAATTAGCTGTTATTACAGCTTGTTCTTGTAACTCCTTGTCTTAATTGATTTTTGTAACCATTTCGGAAACTACAGAGCCATCCAAGAAACTTACAGGGAAGAAGTGCTGTGACTTCTTCACAGGTTGGTAGGTTTAGTCTTTTAGCTTTCTTAATAGAACTCATTCTCCGAGCTCTTGACGTTTTGCAATCCCAACAAAATAAATAAATTAATGAATAATTTAGAATTATACAAGGGTTTGGTTAATATTTCTTGAGATTTTGTTTTGTTTCTTTTCGGCATGTTTCTTTGTTCTTAACTGAACAAATTTTCATTTTACAGCACATGCCTTGCAAAATCACTGATTTTTCCTTGTAAATGCTTATAAATAGTCACATTAATAGTCACACTGTGCTTAGCTCCATCTTCAGTTATTATTTCTCTAACCAGTGTTTAATTATTTCTGCTCTCTTCATAGCTAATAGGCTTTTAGATGAAGTTAAGTTTCCTAGAGGAATTACAAATGTGTTAATCTGCAAGCAACTTCACATCTGCAATGTGGTGCAGTATATACCTACATTCACATCAAAGAGTCTGAGAACCACGGATGCAAGGGGAGATGAGAGACAAAATCCTTGACTGTTTTCTGCAGGAAAGGGAATCAGGCAGTAAAGAGAATAGCCCAGGACTCGGGACAGTCTTCTTTATCCCTTAGTAAATCGAAGTGTATAAATATCTGTGCGAGAACCGGAGGTCAGGCAATACTTCTGCAACTTCTGTTTGGTCAGGTCAAACTGACAACAGGAGCTGCTCTTTCATCAAAGTGTGATGGAGTAAGAGTGTATGTAAATATCAGCAGTTCTGCATCAACAGCTGCATTTTAATAACTGATTGTAATGGGGCATTCAGTAAGGAATTTAAAACAAACACTTTTTAAGCCTTAAATTTTTACTGTTTAAGTTTCAGATAAGGTTATCCCTGATGTTCTGTCCTCCACGTGTGTTTACAGCTAAAGGCTTAGCACCTTGGGAACTATGCTGAAGAAGTAAGGGCAAATTGTATGTGGCTCAAACAATTCACATGCAGGTAGCTAAAATGTATCTAGGCTGCACTGGAAAATATATATATATATATTATATATATATACACTTTTGGGGGTTTACATATATATATGTTTGTGTGTGTTGTTTTTCCAAGCTCTCCATTCCAAAGCATAAAATTGTGAAGAAGGTCACTACTTATGAGACATTTAGGTATTAAAATGTGAGTTTAGTGTTTGTAAAAGAAAACAGAAAATTAAAAGTCCTTCCAAGATTTTTAAAGGAAGCTGGTGATCAAGTTCAATAACTCCAAAATGGGTCATGATTGGCTTCTGTCACAGGACTGCATTACATAAAAATTCTGATATATAGCAGTAACTAGTAGAAGTAAAAAGCTGTCATCTTTTTGGATATACCCGCATGAAAATAAAACACCTCTGTTCTGACAGAGGTAGCAAGACCCAGGAACTTGACTTTACCTTCAAGGCTCTAGAAATCAACATTGCCTGGAGGACACTCCCAATTCTGCTTTCCAGCCCCCAACCCCCTGCCCCCGCCAATTTGATCTCTGTCTCGTTTCCTCTAGTCTTCTTTTCCCTGCCATTTCTTTCAGATAGTTAATCTGAGATAGCTAATCTGAGATACATCAGATAGCAGTGCATCAGTTTTCATCCAGCACTGTATTTTTGTGCAACTTGTTCCAGTTTCCCCGTAGGAGCACTCTCAGTAGATATTATCTCAATAATATTTCTTTTCTCATATCTCCTAGTTCCCATTCTCCAAATGCAAGCAACAGTACAGCAACAACCCTTGAGGTATTTCAGTCCAGTATTGTGCTGTTAAGCTGACCTGTCTGTACTCAGTTTGGAGCAGACATGAGTCCAGATCTTTTTACCTAGCGGCACAGACACCGAGCTGAAACCACTGATGTAATTAGTTATTTCATCAGGTGTTGACTGCAAAGTGGGGAATAAACGCTTCTTACACCAAGAAAAGTTATATGAGGTGGCATGAAGAAATGTGCATAATGTCTGGCTGTGAAAAACCTAAACACAGGGATAAAGAGCTGTGAAGCAGAGGGCAGCTGAGCACAGTCTTCCAGAAAGCCAGCCAAACAGATAGATGCTAAATCACTGAGGGATACTCAGTTTCCAGGATGCTTAGCCTTGTTCCTGCCACTCTCAGTTTTATTTAATAAATATCTCACTCTCCATAATTCTCAAAGAACAAAACAATATCTGGATAGCAAGAGTCCATTATCACTCCATATGGTGAAGTGAGGCAAGATGGGCGGGACCCAAAACACAGAGCAGCTGCATTGCTTTGTTCTTCTTCCACCAGCTGCAGTAAAGGCAGTGTGAGGAAACAAAAACTCTGCAGAAACGAAAGGCTGCTTGTCAGAAGACAGACAAAAGAGCTGTTAGCCAAGCCTATATTATGACCTGGCTTTCTGATACTGACAGTCTGTTTTTATTGCAACTTTTTCTTCCTGCCTAAATATTGCTAACACTGCTGCTTGGCCAAAGCAAGTCATGGCAATAGAAAAAATTCTCTCCTACTATAACAAATCTTTTGATGACAACTGTACTGTCATATCTACCAACATGCAAGTTCAGAATTTCCTAACACTTCTTGCATAAGGCTTTTCCCCCACTTTCATCACCCTTAGTTTTCATTTCTTAGAAGTAATGTGTTTGCATAGTGAGTTTTCCAAAGAAATTCTTATAAAGTCAATAAACAGCGGAAGTCACTTTAATTCCTAGACAAGATCAAAAAGGAGATATCAGTCTAGAGAACCAGTTAGTTCCAGTGGAAGCTGATGTTTTCTATTGCAGAGAAGACAGAGGGATGCATGTGCCACCAGATGTGACTTGATAGGCTCAGAGACTTTGAAGAGGTCGATTTTTATGCATATGCAAATCACAGAACAGAAGTATTACCCTACACACTCTTCAGTGTCATTGGTAATGGTTATTGACCATGTATCAACCCTATCCTGGTGTTGTTTTGTTGTTTAAAGATTTTTTTAATGAAAGTATTTATGAGAAGTAAATAAGTAAAATGAGGAGAATGGGAAAGTTTCACAATTTCCACTCTTACAAACAGTAAAATCTGTGTTTCTGGGACCAGATTCCCATTCTGCTGAAGCAATGTACAACAAGGTCACAATGACAGCTTTGTCCTCTTATTTCAATGCACGAAGAAAGAAGTAGTTTTCTACCACTATTCCAGTTAATTTTTTCTAAGGAGATATCCAAATGTTTTATAAGTTCGTGTACGCAGCATTATTTACGTGTTACAGATGAATGCAGAGACAAGTCATGTTCATCTCTGAAGTCATGCCATAAACCCTGCAGAAACACATCTAACATAACCCAGCATCACAGAATAATGGAATACCTCATTGTGACTGTACAGACTTAATTGTATGATTGGATCTAAATTAATCTCCCTGATCTCCTTACTAAGCTCCCCCAGTATCCTCTAAAGCACGCATTATGCAATCCAAGTTCATCCAGACTTAACGGTGTAGCATGCTGTGATTGACTGAAGCTTTCACATACTCCCTGAGTCTCACCTGTTGAACCTTAGTTTAAAGAGGGATAAAGAAAAAGTAAATAAGCCATGATTAACATTCCCAGTACTGCAGGAAATGCTGCCCCTTTAATGATCCAGCAGCTGGAACAAATGATTGCTCACTCATAACATACACATTGCAGTTGTCATAGAAACGCACTTAGCAACAAAGAATCCTTGACCTTTTCCCCATCTGTTTTGAATCTTCACAAAGGCACATTACTTTCTATATATTGATTTTTTTCTTTTTTTTTTTTTTTTTCCCAAGAGGGAATTGCCACATTTTACGTGCCACCCAGGTACCAAGCCTTCCATACCTTCAGGGGCAGTGCTGCAGGGGTGCTGCCTTTCCTTACCGCTGGAGTGGGACACCAGTTTGTTCTTGACAAAAACGTAACTGCAAATAAGGCTTTTGAACTGGGAACTCCACCCCAACCTGTAAACTTGAAGAACAATCTGCTTCAGTTTGGAAGACATGAGGGAAGATCACAGTTCTGTGATTTTGGACATCACCACCCAAGGTCATGTACAGTCACAGTCAGTAATTAATTCAGAATGTCCCCTGAACAAGATTGTATTATCAAAGACCAATATGAATAAAACAACACCACTGAGAAGAAAACAGCATTGCTACAAGTGGTATTGCTACATTCCCAGAAGAAACAGAAATGCATACAATTAATCCAGACTCTGACTGGTTAAATCCCTGCATATTGTGAAGGCACAGAGTTTTTTTGTAAGGTTTGGCTGTTCTAATCAGATTAGTCATCAGATTCCTGAGGTATGGGTTTTTTAAAGAAATATGACCACATGTTTAATATTTGGGGTAAACAGAGTAAATTTAGTCCCAAATTATTTTAAACTAAACATGAAAAAAAATAAAATAACCCTTTATACAAAATATTTCAGTGATATTTGAAAGGCTCTGGTTTTGTATTACATTTTTTTCATACCTTCTCTCAAATGGATTATGTTTACAGTAGGATCTCCTCTCCTCTCCTCTCCTTTGTTTTGAAAAACTAGATAATAAGGAAAATATTTTAAAAAATGTGAAGTACACGCACATATAACCATCCACACACAACCTGAATATCTGCAAAGAAAAAAAAAATGGCAGCTTCGAAATACCCAGTGCTTCTTGTCTAAAATCGTTAAATACATCTTTTTCCCATTACAACAGTGTTTCATTATGATTTAAATAACAGTAATCACTGATCTTAAATGTTTTCTGAATTAGATCACTGAGAAGGGATTGCAAAAGAGCAGCTCTCATTTGTGTAACAGCACACAGGACAAGACAAGGCACTGGCAGCTTTACTAATTCTTCCAAATCATGGGGTTACTGTTAAGACTCAAACTTTTTCCTGCAACATCACATCTTCTTAGTATCAAGACTTTAAACTGGAAAACATATACAGGGAATAGTATAGATTATTATGATTTTGAAGATCAATTAGGGACGACCTCCTGGGTCATATTTTTTTTCTGCACACCACAGGTTAGCACCAGTGGTCCAAGAAAGTTTTGCCTTAGTTGGAGAGGTGAATAACAAGGCTACAAGTCACCTTCCATTTTATCTTCTGCTGACTACGCTAAAAGGGAAATAAAGGAGATACATACGTGTGAAAAACTGTAATGAGATCAAGGAAAAACCCCTACCTTTTGACAAGTCCTAAATTCTAAGCTTTAAGTTGTTTGCCTGCAGTTTAGCTAAAAACAGTTGATGCGTATCTGGGTCTAATCAACCCCAGTTCCTGTAATTTAATTGTCCACTGGAAAACTAGTAAATTGAATAGTCAAAGATGACAAGACAAAGTGCAAGAGAAACAGAAGCTAGACAAACAGACACAAAGCACAACCTCAACTAGGGCAGCATTGATTAGTGACAAGATGACGCTTGTATTTTCTCGGCAAGATATAGCCATGTAGGTGCACCTCTATACTTTGTCAATCACCCCTAAACATCAAATACTGGAAGTATTCACAATGACATCAGATATTTAGTAGATGTAGGGAGGAGCAGGAGGGTCTGGTTAGGACATGGTAGGTCAAAATCTTTTTTATACACAAATTAAAAATACACCTTTTATATAGAGCCAAGCGTTTGGTAGTATAACTGAAATCTTAAAGTCGAACTTTAGAACTACTAGTCCAGATCTAAGTATTATAGAAAGGGAAATAATATACCCTCTATCTTGCTCTAACAATCACATTTCTCCTGCTACTTTGGGCCCCAGGTTTGGTGGTTTCTCATTGATGGTAGTGGTGCAATATTATGGTAACTCATCAGGGTCTGGAGCTCTTTGCTAGGAGAAATACAATGTTCATGTGCATGTTTTCTTTTTCTCACTCTGGGGTCTGCATAGGCTAATTTCATTTTTTCTATCAGACTTCTACAATTTTCTTTTTCTTCATTGGTTTGCAGCTCCACATGGCATCTGAGTTTAATATGTATACTAAGATTCTTGTATGTCAGACATGATTTATTCTCTTTGTTAGGCCTAAAACCATCTTCAACCATTTTGTTAACCATTGGTGAGCTGTTTACAGATGTGCAGTTCTCCGATGTAAGCCCATCCAATGCCAGACCTTATCCCCATCTCTATTTCCTAACAAGTTAGAGTCATAAAATCATGATAGCACTGCACAAAGACAAAAAAAAGTGAAACATATTAGCTGTAAACAACAGTTAGAAAAACTGTAGCTTCAACTGAGAAAGTAAGAGAAGCTGCAGGCAGATCAAGAAAAGCTCAAACAGATGGAAAAATCTCTGTTCAGGGGTTGGCCAAACTCGGCCCATAGCCTACCCAGAGATATGACTTACTTCCTGCTGCCAGCTCAGAATTTAAAGAGACAGACAGTAGTTTTGTAGGCTTCTGATATACCCACTTCTACTTCTGTTATATCTAATATCTGGAATAAGGTTTCTGAGATTTTATTATAAATCCCACCTGTGCTGGAGTGTGCCATACATTACGTGCATGCATGTGAGTGAAGTATGTGAGGGAGTGTGCTTAGTTGGTTACTCTGGACTAACTTTCTATAGCACAATTGATTGAAACTCCCTGTTCCCTTTATCTACCTCTGTATTCCGTATTCTTAGGTGTCCATTAGGTGCATATGTGACAGTGTCTTAACAAGCACAATTTACTTTTACCATCTGAACAACAAGCAGAGCAGGGGAATAGTGATAGTGTGGAGAGAGACCTGATGGATTTTCATAGCTGGTGATTGTTGATTTTTATACGAGCTGGATTGTGTTTACTATTTTTTAAATATTTGGGTTTGTGTCTAAACTGAGACATCAAAATCATGACTCAAGTTATCACTTAAAATTAATCATAGCTGCGTATCTACGAATCAGTACCTAGGTGTTGACTTCGGGCAGCTCTTTCTGAAGGACTCTGAACACACAATCAGCATCTTAAAAAACATTGAAATTGCTTGGTTTGGGTAGAACCGGCTCTAAGTCTAGTTCCCTGTTTTCACAGAACCATAGATCACAGAATCATAGAATGGTTTGAGTTGGAAGAGTTCTTAAGAATCATCTAGTTTCTACAACCCTGCAATGGGCAGGGACACTTCCCATTAGACCAAATTCCTCAAAACCTCAGACCAGAAGCCTCTGAAATAGTCATTTTCCAAAGACTGCTCAAAGAAACTATAAACAAAGTATTTAACAATCCTGCAGTCTTTCTAGAGAGTTGAGATATTTTTCTTAGAAATATTAATTAAAAACAAGGATGAAAAATACCTTTTTTTAACTAGGAGCCCCATAGACGTTCTTGAGTTTCAGAAAAGAACAAAAAAATCTTTATGGGAATATTTTATCCAAATCCTGAAACACCCATTTTGGGAAATCAAATTTTTCTAATATGTCATGATACACAATGTCAGGTTAAGTCATGTCAATAAGTTCAAGTCCATTCTCCAAATGCTACTTATAAGTCCAGGATACTAACTTGCATCCTGAGATATCCAGAAAAGGTGTAAACAACAACCATTGCAGACTGTGCTGGTGGAGGAATGACTCCTGGCACAGGTTAGACAGCACATCACTCGCTGCTGAACAGGGCCAGAAAAAAACCTTCCAGCACTGTAGAACTGGCAAAACCTTAGTTCCCATAGAGATGAAGTTTCTCCTAATTTAAGTTCCTGCTATTCATGACAGTCCCCTGTCAAAAGTCTTCTGTGCAACTAGCATGTATGAACTTGTCCAACGTTATATCAGGAGGAGCTTGAGTTGAATTTTCCAAGTCCTTTTGTGGAGCTTGGACCAGCCCTGTCAAGAAAAGTAAATAAGCCTGCATGGATTTTTCCACTTCTTCAGCTATACAGTTCTTTTAATCTTGCTGATATTTAAACTGATGACATGAAAGACAGTTACAGCAATTGCAGATACTTCTGTTTATAGAGATTTAATAGAAACACTCAGCATAAAATTCAATGAGCAGCATCGTACTATCAGAACAGTTAAATCTTAAATGTCATTAAACTTGGTGGAAATCACAGCACACATCCTCACATAAACCTTTCAGTAAAATTCAAATGTGGGCTCAAATTCCTCTCCAGGATGGGTGGGACATAACAACACAGTTACAGAGAGGCCATCTCACAGTTGATAAAGCCATTCAGCTTAAAACGTATCATTTTTTCCAGAAGTATCTCTCCTCTGTGATTTTTTTCTTCCTTACGAAAGCAGGCAGGAAAGTACTGAGAAATTAAGAGTTACTGTTACTGAGAGGCAGCTGACTCAGTGGGCTATGGGACACAGGGGAGATTCTGCTACCCCAGCCCCAGACAGCTTGGCTGACACAGTCCCCTGTTGCCACCCATTTCCTGACACCTGGACCCTTGTACACCTGAGATTCATGGTCCTGAAATTGTCTGGTGTCACACACACATCCTCTGAGAGCGTGTCCATAAAAACACAATCAGAAACAGCAAAGGAGAGAGCACAAGCATAGGTGTTGGTCAGTCATCTGCGTGCACTTGACCAGCCCCTTCTATACCTTTTTGTTTTTGTTTCTCTGTGTTTTATTCTCCCCAGTCTCCCCTGAACCTGTTCCCTCCCGTTTGGTTTTCCCCTACATATCTCATTAGTCATTCATACCAATAGTCCTTTTAAAACTTATTACCACAAATTTTACTCATTCCTCAAGTTGTCTTCTCCACACACTCTCTAATGGGTCCCATACTCTTGTAGGCAATACAAGGCAAAACAGGAGCCAAGCCTGAAAGATTCTAGAGGAGAATTTTTTTGGTGGTTTTAACAGAAGTGACAATGGGTTTATCCTTCTCTTTTGATGGTTTAAGAATAACCAATTCAGTTTGCTCAGTTTTCATCAGTTATGGGGACTTCTTAAGTTCCTTAACCTGACCCTCTGTAGATCTCTGTTTACCAACATTTTTCTTGAATCAAAAAATCTACAAATTTCCTTCCTACTGCAAATTATACATGAAAAGTCCATGGTGGCAAGATAATTTTTGTAGCATGGGCACTGAGTTCACTCTCTGTGCGAATACAACAGGCCAGTCTAGTCCTCAAATAAATCAAGTCACATCTACTGCCTGTTTTCCCCCAGGCATTATTAGACTGTTCAGCTTCACAGACCCAGAGCCCAATGTTCCGGATGGGGTCCGCAGAACCACTTTGGAACATAGGGCTTTGCTCCCTTCATAGAGATATGATCTGTACTTGAAGAGGGGAAGGTAATTTATTCAATTGAAAATGCAGTATCAAATAATTGCATTTAAAATGCTTGCCATAATCCCAGGGCATAAAACACGGGCCTCGGAAGAACAGTCCTAGAGCTCTTTGTGTTTCTAAGGGTGTGTGAGGGCTTGGGGAAAGGTAATATCTGCTACAGATGGAGAAATAGTCAAGCTTTCTGACATACAAGCTCTTCTTTCAGTCTGAAACAGAAACAGCAACTGGCAGTGTTAAATTCATGTTGAGAACAATTGCTCTGAGTTGAGTTTGATATAGTAATTAGTTAAATCATCCGAGATAAACTGTTGCTGGTATCTTTAAAGCAAAAATAAGTGTTTGTAGGGAAAAAAGCAACACAGTGATATATCACCTCCAGGAAAAGTAGGAGGTGGCAAGGGGAGGGAGGAGAAAACTGAAATACATCTTAAACCAATGTCCCTTCTGAGTCCAGGAGGTTCAGTATCCAATTCCATTTTGAATTCCAGTTCACAGGCTTATCTTTTGAAGGATTTATAGTGAAGTTTTTGGAAGAAGTGGGGTGTAGAATAGTTTTCCTTCAGATTCAGGACTAAGAGGCCAGAGTTAGAATGGTTATTCTGTGAGAAATCCTCTCTCCCTGATAACCTGATGTTTCTGTCCCTTACTGATTATTCTTAGAAGACTGTGGTGGTGCATAATGGTTGTCTATTTCTGTACACACAGTTTCCAGGAGAACAAATTTTTCATGAGAGGATGTACTGTACATTCAGGTATTATCCAAGTGCCATACAATTAAAACTTAAAAGTTTTGAAGGCTGTAATGTGAATACAATCTACCGTGATGGCTGTGAATATTTCTAAACTTTACTTCTACTCTTCAAGAAGACTGATGAAAAATTGGTTTTGAGAAGCTAGCAGACCCTTTGCAAAGGATACAGAGTTATAGTAAAACTACTGTCATTAAAAGACATTAAGCACAATGAAATAAATTGTTACTGATCCTGAGAAGAGATTATTAAAAACATATTAAAAACATGTGCAAACACATATGGGTGTACATGCAATTTTGTTATGCTAATGACTGCTGAAAATGGCTCTGAGAGGCTAACACAATCAAGCCAAAGCTTAATTGCAAAAGCACTTTTGCAGGTGAGATGAAAAAACATTTTGATTTAGTAAAACTGGATACAGATAGCTGTGCGTATCCCTGTGGCATAAGAAACATAGAGTTCCCCCGCCCACTTGAAAACCTGGAGGAAGGATCATTAACTTATAAAATACATATTCATGTCCCCCTCCATCATTCAGACTATGCTTCTGCTATTTAAACTTCCAGCGTTTACAGGAGTGACTGCCCCTCTTGTGCTAAAATTTACCCCTCCTGGCTAAATACAACGTATGATAAAATAATGATGTAAGACATGACAGCCTTCTTAGGGGCACTCATGCTAATGTGTGTGAGAGTGAAACAGCCTTGCAAGGTACCTCCCACCGTCCTGATCACAGCTGCACCCTGACCTATGTTACTGGTTGCTGATAACCCAAATAAAACAATGAAAGAAGACCAACATGAGTGTTTTTCTGTCCTGCAATACTCTGAAAAGTGAAAGCTCACCGTAAAACTGCTTTATAATGGAAAAGTGAGAGAAGATTTATCAACTTGAAAGTTTAAACCAACAGGTTTCTATGAAGAAGCTAGAAAACCACTGGACTTGAAGTTCCCACTGTTTTTCTAAGCTCTCTTCTTTCCTTCATCATGGAAAAAATAAAAAAAAAAATGGTCAAAATTCTGATATCACCTTATCAGCTCCACTGACTGTTAAAATTACTTCTGTTGACACCAGTACAAAAGGATATCCTGACAGATCCAAGCAAGCTCAGACATATTAAAAGCAATAAATAACTGTTATGATCCCAGAGAAGCAACATCTACTACTCCATTTATTTTGTGTATGGCTTCAGAGATTAGGGGACCCTGCTACTTAATTGCTCAGAGGGACACTAATCTTGTAAAGCTCTTTTCCTAGCAGAAGCTATCAAATAGAAGCAGGACTCTGTAATAAAATTATAGTTGTTAAATTCTCCATTTTGCTGGGAAGTTACTAGGTTCAGAAACAATTACCAAAACCACAGAAGAATAATCAGGCTGTGGTATCAAGATGTGAAAAATTCAGATAAGATAGAACTGCTGTGCCTTTAGTGTAAAGCCTTTTCTCTACGCTTATGTTTACCGCCCATAATTGCTTTTTCTTTCCAGCAAACCACATTTTCACACCAAGTAACAGTCACGGGAAGGAAAATTATTTCTCTGTCTTAGCCATCCTAGGAAGGAGCAGACCCCCAGAGAACAGAACCTAAAGGAGAAACATCTCGGCGGCATGGTCTAAAAAGGTGGGGGGGTGTTCAGAAATGAGGTTCCAAGACCTCTTTTGTGTATGTGATATTTTTCAGACCAAACATACAATTTCTGATACCACAGTTACTTGCCCAGTGGCACTTAAGCTTCTCTTGGAGAAATTATGAGTAACTATGAGTTTTCAGTAAATTCACTGTAATAATGGGTTTGTTCTATGTACAAAGGAAATAATCAAAAAATAGTTCTTCCTGAGTTTGTTCGGAGACATAGTTGTAGACACGTGGCCTGGAAAAGAGGAAAGATGACTTTGGGTAAGTCATAGGTAGCTTGAAACATGGTGTTGCAATATGTACAGGAGTGCCCATTGTACTCTTTTCTCCAAGACTGGCCATTTCTAGGTGACTAGAGAATAACAGGACCATATATCCCCCAAATGCTATTTCCTTTCAATTGTATAGTAGTGAAAGCAGATTTAACGGCTGGAGAGTCCATTTGTGCTGTTAATAATAACAGCATGAATGAAGGAAGGTTTTACAGGGAACTTTCTTGTAACCTGTTTGTGTGGTACTGGAAACTGGTTCTCTCGTGCTACCGTGTTACATGAGATATATCAGCTAAAGGTACTTGCCTGGACTCTGCTCAATTCCACACCACCTTTGATCAATCTGTCAAACCTGGAACAAAATGATCCATCTGACTGCTCAATTGAATGGGGTTTGCCATGGAAAATGGGGCTCCTGGAGGCCCTTCATTATTAATAATTACAGTATAATAAAAAGCACATAGCTAATTGCTGATCCTCTGCTATAACCTGTTAGATTAATAGAAACAGTTCTTTCTTCTCAGGAGAGTAGGCCCACTTTCACATTGCAAAAATAATTAAAATGTAATCAAGTGCTGAGAAGTCACCCAGGAGGTCTGTGTATAACAGCCCACGTATACATTTTGCCTTTTGTGCCAAAGCTGCTCACAAAGGAACAAATCTGTTGTGTCATCAAGTGCTGATTCCTCCCTTGCATATGAAAAAGGAGCAGACTGAGCATGAAATGACAGCTCCACACTCTCACACAGGGTCTGGCCCTGCTGCTGGCCTTCCAGCTATGACTCTCCCCAATTACACCCAATAGGTTAAGCAGAGAAATCTTCCCATGTTAACCTATATCCTGTAATTACACACAACTATATTTCACTTTCAAATTTGAAGCTCAGGAAGGGGCTGCAGCAGGAGGCTATTTGTCTGTCTGTCTTTCTGATGCTAAATACTATTAATCTTACTCTGGAAACCCAAGCACGGAATGGACAGAAAGGGCACTTCCTTCGTTAGCAAGGAAGACCTGGGGATACCATCTGGGTCCTGTAAAGGAAAACTCACCCCACCGAGCCCAGTAACGTGCTGCTCTGAAGGCAATCACAGGAGCTTACGTATTCCCTGAATACAACTCTCCCTCTCCTGGGTCACTTCAGCCCTACCTTCTGTTTCAGTGCAGTTGCTAAAGATGCCATCCCAGCATCTGAAAGAAACTAAAAGATTGCTGCAGCTCCAATCCACAGATCTAGACTCACTCACTGACCATAAATCTTCTTGTGGCTTTTTTTTTTCCTCTAATTACTACTTTAATCTCAGAAGTAATTTGCAGAGGGAAGATCGGGGGAAAATTCCCACTCACACACATTTACTTCTCTCTCTATGACCAGTTTGCAGCTTCCTTTCACGGTGGGGTGAAAATATACTGCAATTCTTATTGTTTCTCTTCTCTGCACCTGCGCACGGAGCCAACGCCCCCTGCAATCACCAGAATATTCACGGGGCTTCAGAATAGAAATCTTAATTGCTGTAATCCTAAGGTATTAAACACTTATTCCTATATTGGTGATACATTTTAAATGAGCAGGAATGTACCTGCAGGGTCAGGCAAAAGGGGCTAAAGAGTATGAAAATCTCATGTGGATACCGTTACGAATTTCTCACAGGTAGAGTTCTGAGCAGACCATTGTTTTCGGCTTGGATCAACACCTAAATAATTTTCTACTTTTCCACAAATACGAATTAATACATCTAAGGAAGCCCCTTCATCAGACTTCAGAAGAATGTAACTCTCATTTTTTTGAGACTCGGGCCTAAACAGTGGGCATAGACAAATGGGAGTGCATCTGCACTTGTAAAAAAAGCACACCCGCTTGACTTCAGCTTCACAAATATTGTATCTAATTTTTACCTCTTACACCTGGAGTAAAAGAGTAGTGCCACACTCCCATAAAACTGACAGAACTGGTAGAACAGAAACCTTGGACAAAGGTCTTTTTGTAGTCCTTTTCGACGTGAATAACGTTGACTTTCACGACCAACTTTTATTTTTTTTTAATTATGGTCTGGTTGGTGATTATTTACACGAGATAAAGAATGTTTGAAGACTTCTATGGTAATTAAGTTTCATCTTTTGAGACTATTCTTTACATGTGAAAGTAATTGCTTTTAGTTGTTATAAATCCTGTGTAAAATTCCTCAAGCAATAAACACAAGCTGTATCTCAGTAATTGTCTATTGACAGATTCCAGTATGAATTAATTTTCAATTACAAACTTCCTTTTTTACTGTATCAGGTTGAAAGCCTGCATTTTGAACACGTAGATATTCTCATCTTGTGCAGATTTGTCTCACATTATACTGGAAAATAAGAGAGAGAAATTCGTTGAGCAACCATCAGTCTGAATACCAATGCAGCATGACAATAACAGTGCATGTCAAAACTCAAATTTCCTCTCCAAATTTCCAGACAGCAACAAAGACCCATTACCAACCCTAATTATTTTTATTGCTGCTACATTGTACTCATTTTGACTGCTTCTTTAAAAGTTAATGGCTTGATTAAGAAGGGCACCTAAACTCAAGGAAACAGCAACCACAAATGAAATCTCTGTTAACTTAACCGGAAGTATTCTAGGGGGTAAGTACCTAAGTTACCTACAAGGGGTAAGTAAGTGATCCTGGGCTGAGCTATTATATCTCTTTCTGAACAAGAAGTTAGAGACTATAGCAAAACTTTCACTAGTATTCATCTGGAATTAGATGACCAGTTTACTATTGCTTTCAGAAATGCTGTATGGTACCTACTTGCATTTTTAGGTGTGGGATACTTTTCTCACAACAGCAGCTAAATCCCATATCCAAAAGCACAAAGTTAGGTGCAGGACCATGCTAAGGGAGATACCAAATACCCTCATATTTCAAATCTGGGGGAAGAGCTGCTGGCTTGGGTCCTGAAAACAGCTGACCTGGTGGAGAGAATGCCAAAGCCCTCCAAGGAGAAAACAGAAGGGCTGATTCAAATGCAGGAAAGTGCGGTAATGGACTTCTGCTGCCAGAAAACGTCTCCATTTTTCTTTTTTCCTGTTTTGCAGCCATGAGGTCCCACCCTCGCTTGAGCTGATTCTGTACCGATTTAATTAAATAAAATAGCAGAAACCTACCCATTCTTCCCTCCTCTGAGACATTTGCTGCTATTTTGGTGAGGTAAATTACCCCGTGTAAAGGTCCTAAGAATGCTAAAGTCAGCATCAAATAAGTGACAGGAGGGGAAAGTGGAAGGAGTGCCTACCACAGAGCCACACGTGGATACTGGTGTGAGTGGCCTTTGCATTTGTTCCCTAGAGGACAGAGGCATCTTAAGTTTAAAAAGGTCTTGTAACACTCAGAGAGAGATAATCCTATGTAGACATACACTTTCCAGTGTGAGTGCCGCATATTTGCTGTGTCTTATCTGCAGCACAACAGAGGTGTCTCGGACACCCTGTGGCGTCTAAAATGACCCTGGAAATCTAAATTCAGGGAGCTGAATCTCTCCGTTGGTGACCTCAAATCATACCACTAAAAAGTCAGGAGTCTCAATGACTACAAAGGGGTGTACTTAGTCCAAGAAAAGGGGATATATTAATTCCCCATTAATATAGAAAATGTGAAAGGGTAGGGGTAATGTTTCAAGCATTTTAAAGTAGAAGCATTTTGAATGCTTTTTAAGTTATAAAATAAGAAATAATAAATAACAGTTTTCCTCCATACATTTATGTGCCATCACATCTGCATTACAAATTTCTAAATTTCTGTTCAGGATAGTTAATTAGTTTGCCAGGATAAGTGTTACCAAATTTCTGACACTGCAGGAAAAAAAGTAGATACATACACATCTGCAGGTGATTGCACATTTGGGTATATATTTAACAAGGAACGTTTTTCTACTCTCTGGTATTTGCAGTAACTGAAATGAAAAAAAAATAATAAAAAAAGAAATCAGATACTCAGACCTGCGGGAATCCTGATACTGAAGAGAATGGGATGATAGAGACACAAAAAAATGAGGCTTGACCATGTCTCTTGACCACTGCAACATGAATAGCTCCGTTAGGAGAACCGACCTTTTCCTTCTCTTTTTCTTGTGCAAGGTTTTGTCCTTCTGCCTGTGAAATAAAGACTTCAGCTAACAGTGCCACCACATGGGCCCTTGGTGGTACTGTATTCCCTGAGTAATATCCTAATGGAATAGAGAAGAAAAAGGTAACACTGAACTTCAGCATTTCTGTTCATTTCATCCTACCTTTTCATCTGTGATCTGGAATTCTCTCTCCAGCAAGAAACTGAAAGCTTTACAGTGTCTTTAGATAATAAGGTGAAAAGACCTTGGTTTTATTTTTCAATGCGATAACTTAGTGGCTTGCAAATTTCTCACTTGAGGTTAATTGTATCTTCAGAACGTGTGACCCACATTGCAGGCAGACGGAATGAAACAGTTCTGTATACTTTTAATGGATTTATTTTAAAGGATGAGCAAGCAAATGTTCACTTAAAAGCACCTATTAGTGAGCTAATATACTATATTTTCACTAGGATAATTAAAGACTGAACAACGCGATGGTCAAATTGAGGTCACAATTAAAATTAAATCAGTAAATCAATAGACTCAGAATGGTCGAATCACTGCATTAATACAATATATAATGAAATTGAATTACAAGGTTGATGGCAGAATAAATTACTAGACAATAGTCTTTCGCTTTGGTTGAATTTAACAGAGGTGGTTTCCTTCCAGTAAGACCCCACTAGTGTTGTGCTGTACCAACGTGGAGTTAACTCAGCAGGTAAAGGAAGCAAGTATTTGTCTATATGTCTCTGCACACTCTTTGTAATTTATCTGGGAGTAATCAACAGGCAATAAAGGAATCTTGGCTTAGTCTTAAAAAAAAAACTCCTTGTATGTGATTTTAACTCAACGCTAGCCACTATTAACCCTTTGCTGTGGTTGTTCTTAATTACTACCCTCTTTTTTTGCAGCATAACATAGAATCTCCATAAGGACTGAAACCAAGATTGATGATTTGATACATCTAACTGTAGCTTTGGGATAGCAGTCTTTCTCCAATGCAAGACAATACACTCCCTAAATCAGTAAAAAGTTTGTGTATATTTTAAGGAATTATTGAGGAGTCATCTATCCTATTGTCATAATAGCATTTAAAATACCTGTGAGTAATGCCCTTCTTTAAATTAAGAAAAATGTTCCTCCAGTTTCAGTCATTGGCAATAAGAAAGAACAAGAGAACCATTTTCCTTATGTAAAACACTAGATTTCATAAGGGTTGGTTTTGTTTGCTCTGCCTTTGGAGTCAACAAATAACTCAAGTAATCTGGATATTCAACACAGTTCAGTACTTCAGTCAATACTTGTAAGTTTTTAAGGTTTCGTGTCATGGAAGAAATCTCAAGAATGAATTTATCCATTTCTGTCTATCACATCAGCTGCAGCAGAGATAATGCTCCAGAAGAAATGAAAGGTCTTTGACAGAAGAGGAAGGTGCCAATATTTCACCTAATACAACAGATGTTAGATCTTGAAAATTAATTCAATAAATATACACTAATGAGACCAATATGAAATCTCCAACTCAGCTTTCTTTTCGTGGCTGATCTCAGAATTTTTTTTAGCAATTTCTAGATTTTTTTTCTGTATTTCTTTCTCAGATAAAAATTCAGGAACAGAAATTGACTAATTCTAAAGAGTTTTGATATAAAAATGTTTACAAATGCTTTTAAAATTTTGCTAGCATATGCTCTATATATGATTGCAGTATTTAGAGTGTTTCCTTTTCTTTCCCAGTTCAACTTAGACTCCCTAAAAGGCTAAGAAAAAAGGACAGGGATTTCCAAAAGCAGTGTTGGTGGCCCCACTCTTCTGCTGAAAGCATCTTCTCTACTGGCGATGAGAGGATGACTACAGTCTGACTTGGCTGTCTCTATTAGGTAAGCCTAAATTATCTACCTAAAAAGACAGAGCCAATCTGAATCAAAGATGAGAATGTCATCAAATGTCATCACTGTTGTCTTAAAAACTATACCACTCCTTCCATCTTTGATCACATCAGAGTTCTGGTGCTAATTTCCAGAATTCCTTGATCAGGTAGTCTTTCGTCTTTAACCAGTGACAAAGCTCTCATAAAGAATTAAATAGTGTCAAACTGCCATTCCACTAGTTGACTGAAGATATTTACCCTATTTTAAGAGAAATCATAAAAATGTTTTGGTAAAAACACTTATAAAAATTTTAAATATTATTTTTCCCTGTTATTGAACTCAATCTGTTTTATTAGATATTTCCTATTGAAGAAATTTCAGAAAAGAAGGTAAATTTACTTTATAATAACATGAAAACAAAATAGTACATAGAAAAAGCAAATATAAAAATGGAAGGTAAATATCATTTCTGTCTCAGCATCACAAGATTAAGCCTTGGATATTACTTCATTCGTTATGTAACAGCCCTGGGAAGTCAATCGGTAAAGACAGGAAACACATACCTCTCTGCATCGTGGTATTATTATACAGAGAAAACAGACTATGGTCTTGAAATGGGAGAACTGACAATCCCACATTAGGGAGCGCTGTTACAGTGTTTTGTTCTGGGTCTGTCTCTAATAGCAACATGGCTTTTTGCTATAGTCCTGTAGGAAGAGAAGATTGTCAAGTTTTGTTTGATGGTGGCTGCAGTGATTTGGTTTGGAGGTGCAGTGTGACTTTGAGATAAACCCCCAGACGTCCTCTACTTACTGTTTGCTATTTCTGTTATCAGAGCAGTTTAAAATCCCTGTGATTTCAATGGGGTGAGGAAGGAGACAATGTCCTTTTTGGGCAGGCGCTGGCAAAACCCTCCCAGTTTCTCCAACAAGACATGCATTCACTGAGTGCGACTGGGTAGGTCACGCGACTTGCAGTTCATCCCACCTAGCTTTTGTACTGGCATATATAGTCCAAGTCAGTCAAAAAGGCTCCTTCTGCACCTGTCTGACATCTGTTTCAGGACCACATCATTGTCCAGTGAATGATTAGCTTTCTGACTAAATTCCTATCTTCCACAGCTGTTAAATTACACCTCGGTTCCCTTCACATTTCACTGAAAAAAACCCAGCCCTATCTTTCAGTGTAGAGTTACATATCAGACTGTTTTTGGACCTGTGGCAGGGTTTTTGTTATAGAGAGATCACAGAGTATCAAACACATAGAGTAACTATTCCCAGAACAACATGTGCATTGCATGACAGTACTGTTATGGCCTTGGTGTGTCTCACAGGCTTTGTGCAAAGCTGTCAAAGAGATTCTCCTTTATCTCTAGCAGGAGACAAGAATGCTGCAACCTGGGCTTAAGGATCAAGGCAAGTTTAGTTTAGTACCAATGGCTACAAGCACTTCAGATGGCCACCATGGCTGTGAATAGACAACTAGAAATTCCTCAGCCCTATGTGTCTTGAGATAGCAGGGAGAGGGAGATAATAACTCACGAACGTCCTAAACATCAAAACAGATTTGAATGCAAGAAGGTTTTGTACTATTATATTAAATAAAACCCCTGATAGATAGCTAAGTCACAGGAGACGAGTAGTAAGCATTGCTGCTGTCAAGTGATTAATTTCAGTAAGAACATCAAAGAGAGGAAACAAGGAAAATGGATGAGACGCTTGCTGCTTAGGAAGAGACAGCAGTAGGAGATTTTGCCTGAATTAGAACTGCAGCCCTATCCTCAGAGCTGCCATAACATGTTGTAATTTCCATTGCATTGGATTCGTATAATCGTGACAAGCAGTAAAATTCACTTTTCTCCATAGCACCAGTAAATAGAATATCAGGAGGCATTTGAGAGAAGCAATATAATACTGACCTGCCCTTCCCCACCCCAAAAATTGTGAGATCAAATTTAAGAATCACAGCATTCAAAAAGAAAATCCTTGTGTTATGATTTGTAGATTGTAAATTCTTCTCTGCAACAGAGAGACAAGTATTTTTGCCTTCAAAAGGTACATCAGAGATTCTTACAGCTAGATCCACCTGCCAGGGCTTTATATACAAAGGGGCCAAAGGAAATGGAAGCCTTTAGACCTTCTGTCGCATTTCATAGAATCATAGAATCTTCTGGTTGGAAAAGACCTTTGAGATCATCGAGTCCAACTGCACCCATCCTCTGCTAAACCATGTCCCTCAAAAACTCATATACTCGTTTTTTAAACACTTCCAGGGATGGTGACTCAACCACCTCCCTCGGCATTCTCTGCTATTGCCTGATCACCCTTTTAGTAAAGAAATTCTTCCTAATATCCAGTCTGAACCTCCCCTGGTGCAACTTATGGACATTTCCTCTTGTCCTACCACCTGTCACTTGAGAGATCAATGCTCGCTCTGCCACAGTCAGCGATGAGGTCTCCCCTCAGTCTCCTCCAATCTAAACAACCCCAGTTCCCTCAGCCACTCCTCGTAGGACTTATTCTCCAGCCCCTTCACGAGCCTCGTTGCCTTTTTCTGGACAAGCTGCAACACCTCAATGTCCTTCTTGGAGTGAGGGGCCTAGAACTGAACACAGTACTCGAGGTGTGGCCTTACCAGTGACAAGTGCAGAGGCACAATCACCTCCCTGGTCCTGCTGGCCACACTGCTTTTGATACAGGCCAAGATGCTATTGGCCTTCTTGGCCACCTGGGCCACTGCTGGCTCAGATTCAGTCGATTGTCAACCAACACCCCCAGGTCCTTCTCCTCCAGGCAGGTCTCCAGCCATTCTTCCCCAAGCCTGTAATGCTGTACGGGGTTGTTGTGCCCCAAGTGCAGGACTTGACATTTGGTCTTGTTGAACCTCACCCCACTGGCCTCAGCCCATGCATCCAGCCTGTCCATATCCCTCTGCAGAGCCTCCCTTCCTTCAAGCAGATCAACACTGCCTCCCAGCTTGGTGTCATCTGAAAACTTGCTAAGGGAGCACTCGATCCCTTCATCCAGATCATTGATAAAGATATTGAACAGGACTGGACCCAGTACTGATTGTTCTGTGAACAACACAGTGTCTAGAAGACCGTCGAACATTAGTGATGCTCACAGGAAGCTGTCAGTGTGGTCTAGAGAGAGACAAGCAGAAATGAACTCACTGGGATACCATTTCTTTCCATGGACCAGTGAAACCTGGGGACAACTGTAGCAGACCAAATTAGCAGAAGAACTTTTGAACCCTGATTCTAGCTTGATATTGAATTTCTGGGAAGGCTGCAGGAAGAACACAGACTTCATTGAAGACTAAGATAATGAAGAGGTCAATTTACCATGGAGAAGATCATGTGTGGGTTGTATTGCTGTTGTTTTGTTAGGTTTGGCTTGTTTTTTTTTTTCCTACGGCAAAGTTAGACCTTCATCAGAAAGGACCAAGCTTGCAGAGAGCCTGGTGCTTCAGATAATTCCACCAACCCAGCCACGTGGAGTTTGAATTCCCATTCCTAACTAGGTAACATAACACAGATTATCAGCCAAATATGTGGAAGTTGCCACTTTTGGGGGAAAAGAAAATAAACTAAAAAATAATGTCTTCTCTCTAGAGACGATTCCAGAATTGGGCCTTCCAGGAACATACATGTCCACTGCTTTCAGACGTATCTTGCTTACTACGGGTTCTTCTCTACTCCACTTGGAGGAGCTGGACTCCTTTTCAGTCATTGGATCCTTCCAGATGGGAATCTAGGCTCCCCCACACCGAAGCTGTGGAGTCCCTCAGGTGATGGGGGACAAAAGCCTGAATTTGAAATAGATTGTGTCCACTTTCCACTACCTTCTTGGAAATAGGGTTAAACCCACAGACACTACACCACAAATTCTAGGGCTTTATTAACCTGGAAATGCCTAGGTGACACTGCAGTTTGTTACCATTTGTGTTAAGGTGTTTGTGTTCGAAGACTAGATTATTTTTGAGAGATTAATACAAATGCAACTGATTTCACATACTCGAGGTCTGGGACTTCTCTTCACATATTCAGTAAAACACATAGCAAATAGCAACATTAAAACACCTACCAGTAGAGATTCACAGATCTCAAAAGAGAATTGATCATAGCTCCCTGCAAGCATGACCTTCTGTTTAACACAGGCCACAGGATTTCAACCACTGTGGCGGAAGACATTATTCTTTCTTTCTTCCTAACTGAACACTATCAAGCCCAATAACTTGCTAGTGGCTGAACTATAGCTTATCATTAATAAGAGATCCAGCCTTGGTGAAAATGCTCCACTGTGAATTTACCACCTACTTTGGTGAGCTTCCAACGTGCTTAAACACCTTGACAGAATTCATTCTTTTCTATTTGAATTTATTTGACCTAAACTTCCTGCTATCCAATTCCATTATGTTTTAATGCACTGAATTGAATACCCCTTAATACAATTTCCCTGGTTAAGATTGTTATACAAACCACCACATGTCAGACACCAGGGACTAAAATGGGGACTTCCAGTGCTAAAATCTTCCATGTGAGAAGTCAGAGGTTGTTAAAAGGTGCTGCTTCATGGCAGGATAGGCTAAATCTGGACTGCCACAAACAGAAACCCTGCCTCACTTGCATCAGCTCTTGTGTTCCTGAGCTCGTTGAGCAAATCAGTTCAGCTCTAAGAAATCCAGTACTATAGAAACAATGGATTTGGTTTCTGTTGGCTTGGTCCCTGAACTGGGTAGTCATATTACCTGCCCAGCACTGGGACAGGGAAAGGCAGAATCTGATCAACTGACATAGGTTGTGACGAACTTTCACTTTGGGAGAACTGAGGTAGATTTGCCCCATCTGTGGAGCAGGGTCACGCAACACACAGTGAGTAATTGGTTAAAACTGATCTTAAGGAGATCTGAAGATGCATCCTGAACTTAATGCAGGGCTTCCAAAAATTCCAACCGAACCAAAACTCAACTCATTGCTCCAACTGGTGATTCCTAAATTAAGCTCCAGTATTGGTCAAGGCATTCACACCATGTGCAGGAGTTTTGGTACCAAAAGAGCATGGCAGGAGTGACAGTTTAAATTAGAGTTGAAAATCAAGATGGAAGACTACAACCACAGACATTTGTCTCACTACTGAACAAACATCAAAAAGCTCCTGTGTCCAAAGTGAACTAACACAAGACATATTGATGGACTGGCCTGAATAAAGGCAACCCATTTTTCATATTTTTTAAAATATTACCTTTTCTCCCTTCCTAAATAAAAGACTGGAATAGTAAATCAGCTAAGTGCATCACTTTGATAAAAACTATGCAAATCTTTGCACCATCTATAATACTGACAGTTCAGATAAAGGCTTTAGTTTTAGTTTAAAATATAAGTTCCCAGTATGGAATGTAAATGCAAACATTTGCTTTATTTGTTTTTTAAGTACTTTTTATTTTGTTCTCTGACAGTTACAAATTGCATGGATAATTTATTGAACCTTTCCATCCCCACAAACCCAGCCCCTCCTTCATGAAAAGATCCTCTAATATTATAGGACCCTGGCAAGAAATACATAACTTGAGGGGCAGTGGGAAGGAAGATAAAAAACACAGAGAAATGACACAGATTACAATAAAACAAACAGCAGTCAAGAGTTCAAATTACAAAATGCTATGGGTATTAAAAAGGAATCTATCATATGTACCAGGAAAATGCACACACTATAGAGCATTTCTGTGCTGGTCCTTCCCCCTTCCCTTCCCTTCCCTTCCCTTCCCTTCCCTTCCCTTCCCTTCCCTTCCCTTCCCTTCCCTTCCCTTCCCTTCCCTTCCCTTCCCTTCCCTTCCCTTCCCTTCCCTTCCCTTCCCTTCCCTTCCCTTCCCTTCCCTTCCCTTCCCTTCCCTTCCCTTCCCATCCCTTCTCCTGTACCAGCACCACATGGACTACAGGGATGCTGAGCAAGGAAAAATATACAAAAAAGATAAAATACATCAGAGAACGAGGCTGTGCTGTTTGTTTTAACCCAAATAATTTCAGAGACCTGGTTTAAGCTGTAACCTCACACATAGTGTATGAACACAGCCAAAGGGATAGCAGGGAACATCACATGCCTCAGAAAAATTGTAGCATATAACTACTCCCAGTGGAGTCATTCAGTCAAATGGTTTACTGTGCCCATTCTGCCTGTGGAGAACAAACTTTAGGACAGATTCAGTTCAATGTGACTGCACGGCAGTTAAGACCTTGCTCAATGCCAAAGTGTTGTATGGTGGGCTTTTTTTTCCCTGAGTTAATGTACATTAATGATCTTTTTAAACTAGAGTCTCTAATCTAATTTTGACTTTACAGAATCTAAATGAGGATAAGAGGAAATTATACAGTAAAAATGGAAATCCAAGGAGTCACCTAAAAACCCAAGACACTCTGTCATGAAAATTAATGTCAATTAGATAAATGCTCAATTTATTACGCACTAGAAACAGACAAAACAATCTTGTGGCCTTCTGAACAACAAAGGAGAAAGCACATTAGAAATTCTGCCCTCTGAAGACCACTTGTATAAAACAGCACAAAACTCACCTTTGCCAGAGTCTTCTATGAAAACTAAAATACAGAGACCAGAGTACTTCACAGGTCTGCAATCACTCTGGTAGCATCAGATGCTTACAATGACTAAGAAAACAAATACATCTCTTGATATTAGGTGGCAGAAATCACTTAAAGGTCCAATTCAAAAAAAGGGTGTCATCATCAAAAAGGGGTGCTCAGCAGACTTATCTTTTTAAACAAACAATTGTTTGGATAAATAAATCACTCCTTCCCTTGCCTTTTAGATTTTTTTTTTTTTGAATAATCATCTCCAAAGAAGATACAGAGCACACAAGAGCCAACACACAGAGTTCTACAATACTTTATTAGCTTTTCTAGGGCATTATAGTATAGTTATTACTTGTTTACTTCAGGGTTTACTCTCTGCCTCTACGATATAACTAGGAATCAACATGTGTTTTCATCACTTTTCCTGAAAACAGCTAAACACCAGAGAGGTGGCTTGACAAACTATCAGTCTTTATCTCATAGCCTACAGTTTTGAAAGTCAGTAATGCAGACAGATGGTGGCAAAACAAGCCAAATTCCATGGGAAACTCAGAACTGACACCATTTTCACATACATTACTTCAGTAAGAACAAGCAGTAAAATAGCTTAATATGCATAAAGTGGACACTCAGCCTCCAAACAGCCGATGATTATAGAGTGGTAACCCCATAGACTGAAAACAAATTGTCCAGGCAGATGTTGCAACATCCTACAGCCACCGTACCTAAACTTTCCACGTAGCAAAACTTTCAGGTTGCTAAACTTATTTGATTAGAAACAGATGCCACCCCTGAGTCAGGACATATATCATGTTAAGCTGTCAAGTCTAAAACTGGTAGAACTACATTAGGAAATTTGGTCCCTCTTGTAATCCAGGGAAAAAGAAGGAGAGCTGCAGACTGTCGTTTCACATGTCCCCAAGTTGCACTGGAGGAGGGAAGAGCCCAGATCTTGGTGTTCTCCACATCCTTCATGGAAAACAGGTCTGTACTTCAGTGGCACCATAGGGCAGCCTTAGGATTGACTTACACATGGTGGAAAGTGACCTCAAAATGAGCTTGTAGGAAGTATTTTGGAAACATTCCTACATCAGAAGGGCAGGACTGTTACTGCAGTCTGTTTCCCCATGAAAGATTTCAGCTGGGGTAAATGGGGATTGTAGAGCACATATCCCTGCCCTCCCAGATTGTATGCCCAGGCTCTGCTGGAAAGAACTCACTTGCAAACAGTGTCACAGAGCACCTGCCCTAGCATCATCAACAGCATCAGGGAGCCTCAGGCAGGAACATTCAAATCCTAACTGCCCCAAAGCCACATGCTGTGTGTATTTTTCCCCAGCACTATCCTCCCTCCTTGCTGCACCAAACTCTTTAATTCTTTAATTCTTTTCTTTAGCTTTTTCTCCTTCCCAAGCCTCCTGCCTCCCTTGTCAAAGCCTCATCTCGCCTTCGCTCCCTTATCTAATTATCTCCCACAGAACACCTGGGTTCTGCGTGCTGGACTGGCATCTTCTGCGACGCTCCAATCTTTTGCTCGGTTGTCTCAATTAGCTCCGGTTGTACACTTGGGTATGGCATTAATGTGACATCTGTACAGTTCAGGAAACGTCTGCTCCATTATGGAGCTTTTCCATCATTTCTCAGAAAGAGATTATTGTGCCCTTAAATGCATCCCTGCCTTAGCCAGAGGGATCATTCTCTGCCTCCTTGTCTCACATGCAGCCGCTCAGCCTCTCTGCAGATGTTGAAGCTTGGAAAAAAATGGGTCCTCTGCGAGAGATGTGAAATCACACACCATCACGGCTCTGGAAATAGTAATTTATTGGAATGCTTGGAGCCAGAATTGTAAAGCTGAGTGCTGTTGTTATAACTATTGCACCTTGATTGAACTCTGCTGTAATCCCAGCAAAGTGTAGCTCTTTGCCCTGTTTGCACTAGCTATAAAGTTCAGGGGCTCCTCAAGCTGCCTTTCAGGACTTTAAAACCTTCACTGGGCTCAAACTGCTCAAACTGCTCACAATAAACTGCAGACCAGAATGTTAAGGGGATAGGTCTAGACTTTATAATAGCTATTTTACATTTGCTTCCATAGAACTGCTGGCCAAATTTGCCCCATGCTCCTCAAAAGGACACTGAAGGACAGTGGAAACGGCATCTCCAGAAAGCGAAACCCCAGACAATGTTGATTATTTTAAATTTAACACTAACAATAATAAAAGGTGTAACAAAATTGTTCAGTGCAGGTGAGGGCTAATGCTTCCTCACAAAGATGAGAGCTTCTCACTGGATCCAAAATGACAAAATGAGTATTTCTCAACAAGTTATCATGTTGGGTTCATAAATTTTTTACAAAATCCAGATCTTAACAGGCCTTATTTTGTGGAATAAAATTTGCTAGTATAA
This sequence comes from Tapera naevia, assembly GCA_033556795.1. Classification (NCBI taxonomy): domain Eukaryota; kingdom Metazoa; phylum Chordata; class Aves; order Cuculiformes; family Neomorphidae; genus Tapera; species Tapera naevia. The sequence continues at coordinate 769,556 of JAUMJJ010000482.1, forward strand.
TTCTTGATAGACATAAAAGTTAGGACCAACACTTTTGGTTATGTTATCTGGAAGCCGGAAGGTTTATATTATCAATTTTCATCCATTTGTCCATTCTTTGCAATGTAACTGCTGAAGCTGTTGGCCAGTTTAAACTATATCTGATGGAGAAGGGAAGTCTCAAAGAAATAATATATGTTTCATGGAAATGAATCTTTAATCAAGAAGGGAGACCTTATTAACTTCTCTGCTGATTAAAATAACTGTAGTTTGAGAGCAAGATCATTAAACAGAGAAGCTGCATCAGAATTTTTTATGACCACTTTAGATTTAGGGAAAAAAAAAACCAAACACTGTTACTATTTGCATTTTAGCAAGCACAAAAAATCTGGCTTAGTGACTACTCCATAACAGAGCAATCTCTTCAGCTCCTCAACACTTTCACTGGTCAAAGAACAAGTTGTTTCAGGTTGAGGGGAGACCACATTGCTCTCTGCAGTTAAGTGAACGAAGGTTGTAGTTTGGTGGCTGCTGGTCTCTTCTGTCAAGTAACTAGTGATAGAAGAAGAGGAAATGGCCCCAAGGTGCACCAGAGGAGGTTTAGATTGGATATTAGAGAAAACATCATTACTGGAAGAGTGATCAAGATTGGAACAGGCTGCCCAGGCAAGTGGTATAGTCACCATCCCTGGAGGTGTTCAAAAAACATGTAGATGTGGCACTTCATGACATGGTTGAGTAGACAACATGGTCTTAGGCTGACGGTTGGACTTAATAATCTTAGAGGTCTTTTCCAACTTTAATGATTCTATAATGATGATTATTTTGGGTGCCCAGGAGAATCCCCCCTTGGATTCATTTTGCACTTAGAAGAAAACAAGGTTTACACTGGAGGAAAGTAAAGGAGTGATGGGTGATTGCTGTGCTGCAATACACGTTTGACCCGGTCTATGATGAGACACCACAGAAGTGGCCATGAATTATCTCGGGACCTCAGTGATAGATTGATCAAGAATCAGTATTATACACACTGTAACTTCATTTCGAAATGGTGACTGCTTGTAGATGCAGCCAAACTCAGACGTCATGTGAAGTGTCCTAGGCATGGTTTCTCCTATTCTTAGCAAAAAAAAGTGAAGATTCTAGAATAAGACCTCAGGTTTACTGTTGTTAGTGATTTTTTTTTCCTTGTTGACATTTTCTCCTATTGTGGCTGCCTTATTGCCTCTAATTCAGAAAAAAAAAAAAGTATCAAGTTTCTTCTTCCATGACACAGAAAGTGATTTACTTTTGCAAAAGAGGCCTCTTGGATTAAAATCTGCCTTCAAGAGATCTCTTCGCATTTTTCCCTAGGTTCCTCCTTTTATGTTTTTTTTCTCCTTTTGTGACTGATTGTGGTATTTTGCTTACCCTTTTCACATTTGTGTATCTCCTAAGAAAACAGCTTTATTTCACCCAATTCAAACTCCAGAGCAGTCTCTGCTGGCATGCCTGACGCAAATAAAGAAGCCTAATGGCTTTTAATGGCTATTAGACCCCTTTTTTCTAAGAAATTTAATCCAACTCATTAAAGGATTCCATGCCTTTGAGTTGTCCCAGGGAATTATTTGATAATTAAATGACTAAGTGCCAAACTGAATGGGTGCCAGTCTCCTAAACCACCTTCATCTCACGACGAAACTTCTGCAAAGCACTTCAGCCACTGCTAGAAAGCCCTTAGAAGGCAGCAGGATAACAGAGAAAGGACTGGACCTGTTTGGACACCACTGAGAACTCAGCTGACTTGAGAGGAGGGAAGCACCACATTGCTGCATTCAATTGCTTTTGCGCTAACTGGGACACCTCCAGCAAGGTTCTTTGGGGACCGGGAATAACGGACAGCAGATGTTTGCAGTCTGCTGCACAGAAAGAGCAGACACGTCTTTACTACCCCTAAGAAACAATGTGTGACCAGGAATAACTACATGCTTCCAAAGTGGAGAGACATGGCCAAAGGGCTGGGGAAGGAGAAGCTCTGGGATCTCCCTTTACTCCCATAGTACAGCTCAGAGGGTACATGCACTTCTTGTCGTGTAGGGAGCCTTCTCCAGTCATATCACAGCTTTTTAGGGGGGTCTAAGCAGTGCACTGGAATTGATTTATCTGCATTTAAATGCTAATAAGGTGTATCTTCCTTTTGACTATACATACTCCAACTATGTTCCTCACCTCTGAGTTAAATCCTTCTCTCATCTCATTATTTAATCCATTCTCCTGCCACGGTTTATTCTTTTGGAAGAGTCCGGGATTATTCATTGTGTTTTGTATTAATTTAGATTATTTCACAACACACAATTTTATGGTAACACACAGGTGAGAATGAGCCTTTGGGATTTTGCTTTGGTTATCTTTTGCTGCTTTTGCCACTGGAGAAAATCTGATGTGGAAAATCACCATGAGTAAGATCTCCTTGCCTCATCCTTTAGGAAGAAACAGAATTACATAAATCTTTTTTTCTCTGGCCCCTGTGCTGAGCCAGTAAATCATTCCTCCTGGAAGCAGTGCATCATTTTTCATGTCTTTCAGGTCATGCGATCAGCAGACTGTAATTTTCTTTTAATAGGGGCCTCTTCTAACAGACCGAGAGACCACATGGTTATAGTAGAATCCCAAAAACTATTCCTTTCAGAGCAGCCGTTCATGTACTGCTATGTCACTCTGGCTTTTTTTCTTGTTGCATATATTAGTTCCATAAACTGTAGTTAATCTGCTGAACAGGACAGGTCCACCAGCTGAAAACATGAAACTAAATATACGTGTACTAATATATATATATATATATAAATATACACTTCTTTTGGGAAAGGAAGAAAACCCCAACAACCTCAATTTCATTTGTCAGCACGGCCCAGTTTTGCTTTTATAGCAAGTCCTTCCATGAAAGGATGATGAAAAAGAACAAAAGCAGTATATGCTGAGTTTAAGGAAAGTCTCTCCAAACTGTCTAAGTGGTAATTCACCCTCTGGAGTGTAGGTTCAACTTGACTGTTATGGACTAAAACTACTTCTTCAAAGCTCTTTGTGTTCATAGATGCTGTCTGTAACAACTTTCACCAGTCCATGCTGACAGGGTCCTTCCTGCAATATATGAAGTATGTGAAATCACACACAGTGAATAACTAGCAGCCAATAGGCTGAGAGTAATGGATATGGAAACAGTTTCCAAGAGGAGATTTTTGCTTTTTCTTTAATAACTTTTCAGGCGAGTATTTGAATAGTAAGAGACAGGAGGGATGATATCCTAAAGGTAACTAATATCAATCAGTCATCAAAACTAGCTGCTTTTGTGAGATCTAATTACCAAGGAGTCCAAAGCTTGATGCACCATACAAGGAGTGGTTCTGGCCATCTCCTTGCTCTGGCCTCTGAAGTAATGGTGACTTTTCACTTTCTGCCTCCAGTAGAGAGTTCTCTAACAAAGCAGCCTATGGAAACAAGCAAAGATCAGTAAAAGGACTTCAGCCCCTGGTTTGCAGCCTGGGGCTCAGAAATGGCACAGATTTCAACCGTCCTTCTTGAAAAGTTCTATCAGTAGCAGACAACTGCTGTGATGTGGCTGGTATGAACCTGCATGATGTCCAAGTTTCCTGAAGGGCACTTCTTTTGTACTTCCTCAGAGCAAATCCATCAGATTGAACCTGTCACAAACTGAGAGGGTCATCTGCTTTCAGAGTCCTGGTTTAGGTTTCAGTGTTGTATAAACCTAGCAAAAGAGGCGTAATATTGTGCTCATCCTGAGGCATAAACTTTAAGGTCAAAGAGAATTGTCAAAATCCTGCTTGGCTCAGTGGGTGCTGTCAGCACCACAGACACTCAAATTCTGTTTAAAAGCCATTTTAATCACTCAGATTTCTCCTTTTTTCTTTCCCTACGAACTCTCTACTTCAATGAGAAACATGCTTCTTCATGTTTCTTTTGTCTCTGATGCTTTACATGTCCTTTAATAGTCATCATTCATAATGGAAGAATATTATCAAAGCAATCAAACCATAGACAAAGGGACTTAAAATATTTACATCTGCGTTGAGCCCTTCAAATGAAGCTCATGACAGCTTGAAGCCACACCAAGCATCAGGCTCAGTTGCTGTCCACAGCATGTCAGTACTCACCCTGCCTGGATGTGGGAAACAAACCCCAAACCACAAAGCTGACCCCAAATGAAGCTGGAGAAAGAAGTAGGTGCAATAGTCTGTGGGGCTTTTCCTACCCAAACAAACCTTACACCCTTTCCAAGTTTGTAACCTGGAGTTCCTCCTATTTACCATCTCATTCTGAAGGCTTGTAATACAGGCAACAGCAGGAAAAAAAGAGTCTCACACCAATACCAACATATAATTGATCTGGGTTTCTAATCACTGCTCCTCAGGGACTGCCAGCCCTTTAAAAATAAGATGTATTTAATCTGTGTCCCACTGACATCAGTTCAAAGGCAGCTTCAGCTGCTCTCATCTTCAAGAGAGAACTTTCTTGCCCAGACTTCAATTAATCCCCATGCTATCTAATTTTTCAACATTTTCAACCTTCTACAGATTCTGTGCACAAAATCCTTTCACTTTCACTTGTATTTTCTTCTCAGTTTAAATATACAGGTCTTCAGCCAAAAAGGATATATAAAAACTCTCTTATCCAGACTTTTCCTCCCCAGCACTATAAGTTAAGACTGTGGCTGCTTTTTGATTTGCTTTATTTGTCATTATCTAATCTAAAAAATAATCCTAAGTGCTCAGTCTCCTCAATTTTAGTCCATTACAGAGATTGTTGGGTTTTTGTCTTGTGCAAATCAAGTTCTTCGGTATTCAGCCTAAGAGTTAATTATGTTGAGTCATTCCTTCAGCATATGCTCCAGATTTTCCTGAACTGTACAACTTGCTTTTAAAAAAAAAAGCAAAAAGAATAGATTTCCTTATTCCCATTTGACTCTTAATTCACTTAAGTAATTTTATTTATATTCACATACCGCATATTTATATTTATATACCACTCCGAGCCTCTGAAAAGTATAAGGAATTTTCAGTTGTGCTTGGATAATTTTCAGTATGGTATCCCCTGTATTATATACTAAATTTCAAATAAAGAAAAATTACAGCATTCATCAAACGCAGACATGAGAATGGAACTTTTCTTGATTAACAAATCTGCCCTCTATACAAATAATTTCTGTCTCTCTTCAAGGCTTATTTTCTTTTTCTAAGACAGACATCCATTTCTCCCTTATGCTGTTTTCAATGGATCACAAAGTGCACATGCATTAAACTTCTAAAAATATGACCAACCATGCACAGTCAGCTGTATCATGCCATGTCTTCAGTTGTGACCAGTAACAAAAGTCAAGAATGAGGAGAAAGGTAAGAACATTATAGATCTGCTGGATATCACACAGATCTGTTAGAACAAGTCCAGAGAAAGCCACAAAGATGATCTGAGGGCTGAAGTACCTCTCATATGAGCCCAGGGTGAGAGAGTTGGGGTTGTTCAACCTGGAGAAGGCTCCAGGGAGAACTTAGAGCAGCCTCTCAGTACTGAAAGGGATTACAGGAAAGCTGAGGGGCTCTTTATCAGAGAGTGTAGCGCTAGGATGAGGCATAATGGCTTTAAGCTGAAAGAACAGAGATTTAGATGAGATACTACAAAGAAAGTTTTTACTATGAGGATGATGGGACACTGGCACAGATTGCCCAGAGAAGTGGTGGCTGCCCCATCCCTGCAGGCGTTCAAGGCTAGGCTGGATGGGGCTTTGAGCATCCTGATCCAGTGGGTGCTGTCGCAGCCCATGGCAGGGGGGTTGGAACTGGATGATCTTAAAGGTGCCTTCCAACCCAAACTGTTCAAATTCTATGATGAATCTATTAGTATTTCTCTGTTGTATTATCTCAGTTTCTAATGGCTTGTAGGTTCAGGGAATTCAAGAACTGTGGGCAGCATCATGTGTAAGTGACCTTGATGAATGCTTCTTCCATGCATTCATCTAACTGTAATTTAGCATCCACAAAACACAATGATAAGGAGCTCCATAGTTCAGTTGTGCACTGTGTAAAAAGTAATTTCTTTTATTTGTTTCAAACCTTTCTCTTGATAATTCCCTTTTGATACCATCTGTTCATTAAGAAAGAGAAAAAACTAATCCTTTTTCTTTTTTTTTTTTTCAGTATTACTCAGAATTTTCCACAGAATACCAAGGGATAGACAGGGCCTCTTGACATCATCTAGTCCAACCCTCCTTCTCAAGCACAGTCATGTAGAGCAGCTATTGTCCAGGGCCATGCCCAGTTGAATTCTGTGCACCTCCACTGATAAAGACTTCAAAGCTTCTCTGCGCAAGCCATCCCCAAGTTTGACCACTCTCCCAAAAAAAAAGGTAAGAATATTTCTTGTGTTCAAAAAGAACACAACTCTGGGTGAAGAGTGTAATACCATCTTCTTCACTCTGCCACCAGGTATTTATATGCATTGATAAGACCTCTCCTGATCTTTCTCTTCTCAAGGCTGAAGTCACAGCTCTCTCAGCCTTTCCTCTTAGGAAAGATGAACCAGTCCCTTAATCACCTTTGTGGTGCTCTGCTGGACTTGCTTCAGTAAGTCTGTGTTTTCCTTGTACTGGGGAGCCAAGAACTGGACACAAACACTGATTTTAAAGCCCTCCATCACACCCTTCTTCAGCCATCTCTTTTCTAGACTGAAGCTTCCTGATCCAGCCGCTGATCTTATGCTGGGAGTAATTTTGTTCCTTTGCTTATCCTTTTTACTATCCTCATACTCTCTAGACCCAAGATATCCATTTTTACATGGGACAATCTTAGCTTTGCTTGCACTCAGTGGCATGAGGATTTTTTCTGTACATTCTGTATTCCTTTTCTAACAAATCCTAATGTTCATTGAATCACAGACTCACAGGATCATAGAATCATCTGGTTGGAAAAGACCTCTGAGATCATGAAGGCCAACCATACTTGTCCCCTTACTTAAACCATGTCCCTAAGAAACTCATCTACCTGTCTTTTAAACACCCCCAAGGACGGCGACTCAACCACCTCCTTGGGCAGCCTCTGCCAATGCCTGATCATCTTTTCAGTGAAGAAATCTTTTTGTAATGTCTACTCTAAACTTAAATTGCTCTTTGATTGCAATTGAGAACAAAAAGATGCTCTCCTAAAACTGTGTATTAGAACTTCTGAGATCTTTTTCCTGAATAAGCCTTTTAACAGATGGGGTTGTATAATGCCAGTTTTTCCTTACGGTATTATTATTAGAATTACTTTCAAATGCGTCCCTCTATTCTTCCTTCAGTTTTTGCTTTGTTTTCTTAAACAAAAACTGAAAAAGGAATTTATTTTGCATTAGCATTTTTACCCCCTTTCAATTATTTTCTTATCAAAGAACAGAAAAGTGAAGGTGGATGGGGTTGGGAAGAAGGATAAAAATAGTAGAAAGCGATTTTCTTTTTGAGATGTTTACAGCATAACTCAAGGGAATGCCTTCTACCCTTACATGCTGGTCTATGCAGTGACAGAAGAATTCAGCTGCTTCTATCAACAATGTGGGCACAAATTTAACAATACGTAAAGTAAGCAGTCCAAGGGCTAAAGACTTCTGGCTTGTGAAATGGAGAAGAAAGTACAACAGCCATTGTTTCACTACCTACTTCTGATACATAACTCACTTTTCAAACCCAGATTGGCTATCACAACCTATGAATAGACGCTTAGAGGGGTCTGAAGTAGTTGGAACTCCTTGTAGAAGATATGCAGAAAGACTGTTTTACTGTAAATCTTTGTATTGCTTGTCTTCTTTTCACATTTACAAGAAAATGCTGTCCCACTTCCAACATGCAGATTTAGTGGATGCAAAACTTGATGGGATTTGATTAGAAATAGTTGTCTGTCAGGAGAAAGAAGAGGTGTATCACTCTGTGAATGAGGTAGGGCTTGGAGTATTTTAGGATTTAATTCCAAAAGGATGAGAAGCACTGAAAACAGTCGTGCCTTTGGCCCTGACTGTATTTTTAAAGCCTAGATATCTCTTCCTGCAATCCAACACACCACTTCTTGGGGTGGATGCATTACTGCAACCATAACAATAACATTTCTATGCCTGAAGTCTTAGACAAGGCATTTCCATCCAGCTTTATCCTACATAAAATGGTAAGCTACCTGAATAGATTGTTTTGTTTTCCACTAGATACTATTTGGCACTGTCTACCAGGCAGACCAGAAGGAATTCACCAGGTGGTTACTCAGCTGTTCTGTACATGCAGACTACCTAGTGTCCCTTCTCATTTTATAGTCAATTTAACTATCAAGATACAACTATGTTATTTACCTGCCCCTTTTCATTTGGGCTTGAATTGCTGGTTTCTTCTGTAACTATTTCTGTTACAGGAATATTCACCTATTCACAGTATCACAAGGTTCGAAAAGACCTCTGAGAGCATCTAGGCCAAACTACAACCCAACACTAACACCCACTCGCCATGTAAACCATGGCACTAAGCACCTCATCCAATCTGGTTTTAAACACCTCCAGGGACAGTGACTCCACCCTTGGCAGTGCATTCCAACGGCCAATCACCCTTTCAGTGAAAATTTTTTTCCTAATATTCTATCTATTCTAGATCAATGGTGAAAATCACTATACAAATGTAACGATAATCCTAGCTCAGAAGGCTGATGAATTTAAAATCAAGAGAACACAACACCGATGGATGTAACAGATGAAATAAGAACCACCTGGATCCCCAAGGCCATATATATGGGATTTAAAGGAGACTGGATAAAATGTTCATACATATGAAATGACAAATGATAAGATACCTATGAAACACTGAGATTAATCTTTCCTTCATAGTGCCAGTAGAAATCCACTGTAATGATTTCAAATTCAAGAAAAGCTCCTTTCTTAAATTATCTAGACTGAAAATGCATACATTTTAAAAAAGGAAAATAAAAGTAACTTCCTTCCCATCCTCCAAATAGGAAGGGAATAATCTGTGAAATCCTCAAGAGACAACTGAAAACTGCAATTATCAGTACAAGTTCATGTTTCTTTTCAGATAATTCAAGCAAATGTCTACTTTATAAAAGTTAATAATTTATGCCCTACTTGGCACCCTTCCACTACCAGACCTGAGTATGTTTGTTACTTTGAGCTTCACAAAACATCTGAAAGCAGTTAAAGAATAGAGATCTGGGCAAGCACAGTTGAAGCTCATCTACCATGGCAACTGCATGCTCTGCAGAGATTGAGAGCCCAAAGCTGGGCATAAGAGAAAGCTAGTTTATTTCCTAGAGCAATGCAATTATCTACTCTGTGATTTAAGCTCAGTTGATGTGCCTGACTGTGTGAAATACATTTGACTGTTCCAACTGTTGCAATACTGTTCAGTAACAAACTTAGGTGAAGGCAGTCTGTCTTCTTGGGATACCACTGTCTCCTACAGCTCTTGGGGAAGACCTCTCAACCACATCATTCTAGTTAAGTTTATGGGCACTTGAAGTGGGAAAAGTATCTGTGTTTGGTGATGGGCTGTATTCATAATATTAGATGTAAACTTCTGCAGAAGTTGGGTTCACGGAAACAACAGTCTTTTCAAAGTAACCAGATGGACAGATGAAAATGTGATGGGATTAACCCTTTCCTTGAACATTCCTTTACCTATGACTCCTCTCAGAAAACAAGTGTGTGATCATAAAGTCATACAATTTAAAGACTAAATGTTATTTCAACGCCCACTTAATGCACATTGCACGGTGAACTCCACTGCTCAGAGTAACATAATGTCGGCAGGTCAATGACTGTGACCTCCTCTTAGAAAAAGAGATGGGCTAGTGCCTTGAACTCTCCCCTAGGTAGTATAGGACAGCCAGTAGGACCTCAGAGTCCTTTAAATTTATCCAAACTTCCCATGACTGGGAGATCCAGTAAGAGATGGCCCTCAGTACTGGCAAACACAGTTGCTATGTGTGTATTTCAGCTTCATATAAACACCTGCATTAAACTTCCCAGCAGAGTCTATAGAAATCTACTCAGTGCAGTCAGCAAAATCTAGTAACTTCTGAGTCAGCTCATCCTGAAGCAGGCACATAAACCTCCCTTCAATTTGGCTAAAACTAAACACACAGAGCCATTGAAAATGATCTCAAGCAACCAAGACCTCCACAACAGGCTGGAAAACATAGCATGGAGAATATAGGTAGCCCATATTCTCTTCTACAGCAATAGCGAGAGTCCGTAATGTGTACTGACCAGATCTGGGGCCTACCTTAAACAACCCTCCCTTAGAATCCTACTCTGCGGTTCAGATATCACGGTATAAAGCTAAGTCTGGTGATCCTCACCTGCTTTCCTGGCAAGAAAAATGGGAAGGAAGAGATTATTCAAGTTATCAAAGAGAAGCAAAGACCTGAAGAGGATCCTGTAGATACTGTAATCTACAGGCTTAGAACATGCATATATCTGGCATCTTTGATCTAGTAGGATTAAATGCCCCTAATCTGTGTCTGTATAGCACCAACTATAACGGTCACAGATTCCATTTCAGGCTCCCCATATTACAGCACATTGTGTAAACTGTAATCAAGTATTTGAGCAGTGACTACATCTTTAGAGATGTTCCAGTCCAAGGCCAACACTCTGCAGTCACGAAAATTAGGATAAAAGGTAAGACTGCCATGCCTGTGCTTGCCTTTACACTAGTACCAACACCACAGCTCAAAAATAGTGAGCTACAACAGTGGTTGTATACTAGAACTCAATATGCAAAAACCTGAGTAACAAAGAACAATATTCATGATCGAACAAAAAGCTCAACAGTAAAGCTGCTATTGAAGTGCATTAGTAGGTACAGCACCAGCAATATTAACATGGACAACAAAACAATGAAATAGTGGAAAAACATATGCTCAGTAAGCCTTTTGTATACAGGCATAATGGAGATTAAGACTGAACTGCAGGTGTCCTGATTTATGCTGATGTACAAATCTTAAATGAGCCGGTCTTCTTGCTTATTATACAACTCTAACTGTAAATGAGAAAATAATCCTTGGAACTGGTAATTCTCAGTTGCTCTTGTATGCATCCATTTACAATCCATATGGTGTTAAACTAGAAAACAACATACAACTTTTAGCTATCTTTCTGGCTATATCTCTTCATTGAATAAAAGAATTTAGTTGCAGTACATTAAATCAAGGTAAGGAACTCATTATGCTGAATGACACAAATGCAGAAAACGTGGACACTGATAAAAAGGCCTGACAATGTGTCTTGTGGCTATTGCTTGCTTAAGCTGAAATACTGTTTACCTTATTTTGCTGCATTTCAGTCAAGCTCTTTTTGTACGTACAGAACTTAAGGATTAGTTAATGAAATGAAAGAAACATTTTCATTCCCCTATTTTACTATAGCTTTTTAAGACAGAAGGACGGAGAGAACGAGCACAACAGTGCTTGACAGGAACAGGAGTTCCAGCAAGCACATATCTCCAGGCATCTTTCTGCTCCAACAAATCGAAAAGATACAAGCCAACAAACCAAAGCGGAATGCAAAATGCAACCCAAACGCATTGCTATTTGGCAGATTACAATGGCAATTCCCAGATCCATCTGAAATTAAAGCCACAAGTTACAGTACTTCTTGCGTGAGACAAGCTAAAAACGGGTCCTGCATGACTGAGTTTACAGAGCTGGGAGGGTAATCCAAGTCTGAAAAATGAAAACTCTTCAAGGCCAATAGACAACCAAAGCCATACCCAGGACTGAAACACAGACTCGCTCAGCTCTCATTTCAAAAAGAAGCATCTGTGAAGTTCAAAGCAGAAAGGGAGCTAAGAGCTGTGATGGCCTCGTTTGCAGAGTAAGATGCCACTCAGCACTTTTATTATTGGCATGTTGTTTGCAACTTGGAAAACACAAATGCAATATGGCCCAAAATCCTTGAAAAGATACCACCTACACATTTTAGTGGACTAAACACATCTCCAAACTATATACCCACATTTTTTTCCTCACTCATGATTCTAACATGTACAGCTCTTGTGGTAGCCAGCACTCTAGAGTGTATTTCATGTTTAAAATTACCTCATTCATTATCCCAAGGTCTGCTGCTGTGCTTTCCCTCAGAACAGAAAGTGAATTAACTTCCAGTGTAACACTGCCTTGGCATAATCTGGTCAGAGAATCACTTCTTTAAAGAAAGAGCTCCTTTCTGTGTGCACTGCTGGTTGGTGAATTAATCAGATGATCATTACAGCATCACCCACCTCCCCTTCGCTGCTGCTGGGTCAGAAAACTGAATATTCGAGTCAGTCACTGCATGATCAAACCTGAGCGTCAGAAGTGAAGCAGTTATCCACACAAGAATGGCTCCCAGAAGGGACAGACAAAGGGGAAAAAAACTCAAGTACAAGCTAAAATGGAAGTTGCCCACCTCAGGGGATAGACACTGGTAGTAGACCAGACTGCTTTCGTCAGAAACCTCTCCCTGGTGTGTCAGTTGACGACAATACAGCATTAGAAAAGAGACAGACAGCTGACTGGACTGAATAAATACAGTTCACATAACCAGATACAGGGAAAGAAAAACAATCCAGTATTTAGTAGAAGAGAAGAAAAGCTCTGTCTCTGTCCTGGGGGCACAGCACCTCTTGTCACAGGCAGCCACAAGAACAGCTAGACAAGATAAGTAGGCATCTCTCTATACCTGCATGCAGACATGGAGCTTGTTTTTCCACCTAGAGTTCAGAGAGAAACAGTTTTGTCAATGGTTTGTTAAAAGCAGATATTTTTCCTAATTACTTCCCATCTTTGCAATTAGAAAGCTGTTTATATGACTGTGCCAGAAAAGAAACCTATTAAAAAAAAGCAAGCAATTTTTCTTTTGCAATATATGTCTTTCAGTCTGTAATCAGTGAGAGATGATACATTAAACAGACATGGAGAAAAGCCTTTCATTACAATTAACTTCACAACCTGATTCCCAGCAAAAGAAGATACTGAAAAAAAGACTGTGCAAAAAGTCTTCCTATTTCACAGAGCAAGGACAGACAAAGCAGTTCGTTTGACACTGTGGAAAGTGTAACTGTATGATTTACCCATTACATATTCTAATTAATGTCTAAGCACCTAGTGAGTTGGGGAAAGTGCCAACATCCAACTGTCACTATGCGGACTACAGGCAATAGAAATCTGAATGGCTTGCCCATGGAGTAACTGATCCAAATGTTCCCCAGAATGCCCACACTGGCTCAGCCCTCCCTTCCCATCACTTTATTTTCTGTGCACTGTGGTTTTTGAAATGAACATCCTCCCCTGAGTGAATCTGTAAAACCACCATCTTCTGATCCCTCAGCACTGATGAGGGAGATGTGGAAAAAATTAGGACAAACACATTTATGTCAAGGGAAGGAATTCAAAGTGGCTCTGTTAAATTTTGCAAAACATCTAATTGTGGAGTGGTTTACTCAGAATTCAAGTAATTCCCTATGGTATGGCTTAATCCACTTTGGAAAGGATCACCCCACACACAGCTTAAATGACTAAAGTCTATGCGTAGATGAGCTATGAATTCTCTCCAAGCAACATTCCTGCTGTTCCAGGTTTGAAACCACGCAGGTGAACCACATCAACACTCTAGAAAAAACTGGGATTAAGTATTTCATCCTCCAAAGTGAAACTTCTTCAATCCCTGGCAGAGTCCTTTCTAAATCATGGATGCTTCAAAGGACAGAAGGACACCAACATTGCACTTCACTATTGCAGCTTCGCTCTTACAACAAAGAACTATCACATCAGCTGAAGAGGTTACAAAAATCTATTTTAACACAAGCCACCTGCAATCTGTTTTCCATGACTCCCTTAAGACTCATTAAATGTACATGCTCTAGATACTCTGTAATAACCATGGTATTTTACCATCCACTGATGACACCAGGTCTTGTGAGTAAAACCTCTGCTGACTACAAACGGCCACTGAGCTGTGCTACTGTTCTTCGCTGCTACCCACACTCTGCAAGGGGTTAGGATTCCCACTTTCTGTTCCTCCTTCCCTTTTCTAAAGCCACTATTCCCCCAACACCTTGTAAGAGTGTTTTTCATTTTAGATTGCACACAAGAACAACAAATCCAGGTAACCTCCTACAAGAACAGGAGAATTTAAAAAAGAATATATGTCAAAAGGATATATGTTTTTTTACATTAAAGCAAAGAGCTCATCCCTCTCTTTCTAAAATGAACATCCTCCCGAGTGAATCTGTAAAACCACCATCTTCTGACCTTAAAAAAACCACTACTTTGGCAATTAATATGTCTTCCCCCCAAAACCAGAAAAAGTTCACTGTCACTTCCTGCTCCCAAGCACCAGCAGCTGAGAACAACCAGTGTCAGTGTACAGGCTGGGGAGGATGAAAAAAAACCCCAAAAAAGTACCAATATATATTTTGCTTCCCTAACCCTCAACCCCAACAGAAAATCCAACAGTGATTCCAGAAGAAAATAAAATCAGGATGAAATTAAGATGGATGCTGAAAGGCAAATAAAGCATTCACAAGCTGTCTTTATAGTACTTTATCTCTAGTTACACAAAATAAAACTGCTGGCTAAAGCAAGCCCACGGCAAAAATAATTTTTGACTGTTCTGTTTCTTTTTCTACATAATTCTTCCTAAAGAGACTCAACAGGATAACCTTTGACAAGTTATTTTGTAACATAAATGGTACACCCTAGCTTCCTACCAGCTACCACATGATGCTTTGATACACGTGATGAAGCACACAGAGTTTTGCATGTGTATGCAGCCCCATATACACATATGTACAAGTACACGTGGAGGGTGAAACTGCTGCTTGGCTCTCTTTGTCTGACTGGGATCTACCTTAGTGAAATATTTACGAATTTTACTCTCCAAGAAAAAATCGGTAGCAGTTATTCAAGGGATTCAGAAATTATTAGGGACAAACACATTATATCCTTACAGTACTGGATTAGAGAGATATCAAGCCACGACGGATAACCTGTTAAACTTCCTTGGTACAGTAAGTTAAAGCTTAGACTAACATAATGAAAAAGAAAGCACCTCATTTAAAACAAAATAGCTATTCCCCCAGTTTTGTTTGGTTGTGGTCTATTTTTGGCTTTACTTTAAATGGATGATGCTGCACAAAGTGCTAAGAATCAATAGATTTTATAAAATAAAATCAGAACTTATTTTATCAGGATTTAAAAATAATTAAAAAATCCATTTATGTGCGGACTTCCAAGAATGTTTTTCAACAATATTTAGTATTTAGAAGACAAGACACAACAAAGTAGTTGATTTACTTACATCTAGTATGTTGCTGCAGTTCCAGTGCTGTCTTGTTCTTCATGCTGTGAAGGTTCATAGGAGCTGGGAACAAAATATGCAGCCTGAAAAAAGTCACTAGCTGTATGACTGACACATCCAGACAGTTTGTCAGCACCCAACTGGGATGAGTTCTACAAAATCCTTTGGAAAATACACTGAAAAAATATGCAAGGTCACTCAACAAGCAGGAACACAGATGAACACACAGGCTGGATTACACTTCACTGGCTCATGTCAGCTTTTCCATTTCTGTGGCTGAGGTTCTCCATTTATAAAGTGGTCAGTGATTTCCAGTGAAGTCGGGGTCTTCCTAAGCCTTATGCACCACACTTTGATACCATTTGGGTTTACATGCTAACGTTTATAGCTGATCTAAGTGTGTAGTTTTAATACGCTGTTGCAGAGTGCAGCATATGAAAAGGTTATTATATTCATTTTAAAGCACAAGGCAGAAAGAACAACCATCTATTAGTAATGTGTTTATAAAAGTTACATCTAACACTTTATAAACCTCTTTGAAAAACTGAATATGCTGTAGGATCAGGCTGGTGATGCTGGGTGAATTTTAACAAGGAAGCACCCTTGGCAGGTGTGGCGAACTGGTGGAGAGTGACCCATGCCCATATTCTTCATGATTAGTCTTGGGCAATGGGAAGAGGAAATTTTCTTCAAAAGAAGAGCTTTTTTCAAAAGAACTTGTAGGAAAATCCTACTATACATACAGTGGAAAGGACTGGGGATCAAGAGTCAAGAACTCAGTCAAAACAAAGTGTGACTACATCATATAAATTAACAATTTGTGTGGGCACACAGGACATTCCTTCAAAACAAATTTAAAAAGACAATTTTTTTGTGTAGAATTGTCTTTGCATGTTAGTAAATTCCATGCTTTCAAAAATATCCTTGGAAATACCACCAAGTACTGTATGCAGAATGAGTTCACGGGAATTGGAGGCACTAGAGAAGTTACATATTTCTGCCAGATGAAGACAAGAAAAAAAAACACAATAAAATGATAACTACTACTTCTTCAAAGAGTCAACTACAGATAAAAGGTACTTCTGTGGCTCCTCTGTTGCATTCTGTTTTACCAGTTAACACAAGCACTAAGTAATTAGGGCAAAACAATTCCTCTAAGTCACTCAAACAGAGGGAAAAGAGGGACTGAATGGATGTTGTGCTTAACTAGCAAGCTTGGATAATGTGCTGGAATAACTAAGGAATCACAAACCTAGTGGATTTTCCTCCATCAAAGCTCTTCTAGTGTTTGTTAGCAAAAGAAGCACAAAGCACTCCTGACTCACAAATATCCGTTAGATTCAGATTCAAATCAGTCCTTCTTATCATTATAATTCGGAAGGATTTCTTCCTGTCTTAAATTGTTATTAAAAAATACAGGAGTATGAGAGTACCCTTTGAAGAGATGCACAAATTTATGAAGAGCTAATTACATTGTTGATCGTTCAAAGCAGATTCATTATGAACTCAACATGTGGCACAAAAGACATTTTATGAGTAGCCTTATTCCTGCATCAAGCAAACCAAGGAGTGAAAATCCCTGGGAAAAGCCAAGAGTTATAAACATAATCCTCTAGTATGCCATGGCTCAGCAGGTAAGATTAAAGACAAAACACAACACCTCAAGACTGCAACACCAAAGGGTTTATTAGCATCAAGAATATATAATCACTGTACAGAAAACACTGAAAGTTAAAGTGTGAAACACCGAACCGCTCACTGTGCATTCCGGTTGCCGAGCCTGTTAGTGATGATTTAATTAGCTGCCCACAGCTGGCTAACTTATCAGCACTTAAAAACATTTCTGTAAGCAGGCAAGAAATGATTGTCCTATCTGAACGATAACATTGCCCAAGGTGGGAAATAAAGGATCATATGAATTACATTTAGAAGTTACTAAAGGAACAAAGTTGGTGGGAAGCGAAGAGAGGAGATGGCCATAGTTTTGTTTTTTCTGCACTGAGGAACTGTAGCCTCGGTACTGTAAATCTGTACATACCCATGTTCAGTATTGCAATGATTTCCATTTTTAAATAAGAAAATATATTAACAGGTACAAGAATTTACCATCAAATCCAGCCTCTTCCAGTTATCTTTGGCTTGAGAGGAAGTTGCTTACTTTAACATTTGAGGCTCAAATATTTTCACTGGAAAGAAATGTCATAGCATCTGATCCCCAAGGATGGTATAAATAACCATTTTCCTTTAAAAAAATGCTTGGTTTTAAACCTTCACTGAACAGAGACTCAAAAGCCTTTTCTGTTTCCTGAGCTCTCAGTCCTCCATGTTACCAAACCCGCAGCTTCTGTCTTCCAAAACTGTTGGTGAAGTCCGCAAGGGCTTGAGAAAATCTCTTGAGCATTTGGTTATTTCCACCATAGGCAGGCAAAAGGCTTACTTTCTCCAATACTAAAAAAAAAATCAGAAAAAACATAATTCAGCATTTATTCAGCCTGGTTGGCTCTCAAGGAACAAACAATATGGGAAACAACTCTATCTGCCCCTTGACAAATGGTTTCATCTGATCTATGCAATTCCACTGGTAGACTCTACCTATTTATTTTGGCATCCAATGGAGGAAAACATAAGGCCTGTCCTAAGGCAAAGGAACTACAGCTGCATTCTGGGATGCAGCAGTACTGGGACCACAGCCTGGAGATATTCCAAAGTCACTTAACATTTACAGCTTAACTTGAACAGAAAGCAGCCAGTCATTAGTACAACCCCAAACTGTACAGTCACATTTTAGGTGGGACACCCCCCACTCTCCATGTTTCCACTTTTTCAATCACTGTTTAATATAAACCCAGAAGGCAACTGATTTGACCTGTAAATTTACAAGATAAAATAAATATATAATAAATAAAATAACCAAAATGTGAAATTAGTCATTGCAACGGGAAATTGTTTCCTGCCTCTGCAGAAATAAATAATGCTGCTAAAATGAAAACAACTCTCCAGGGAGAAATGGCTATCTACTCTTCATTAGTATCAACTAAAATTAGCACGTACTTTTTCTCCTCTCAAGCACTACTTTACACCACCACTATTAACTTATTATAATTGTTAAATTTATTTACTTTTGAGACAACAGTTTTTTTTGATAACTAGTAAGGAGGAGACAAGTACTATATAGAGTCTGTAAAATATCTGGTAATAGAGCTACATTAGAAACTAAAGGCCTCAGAACACAGCTTTGAACTGAACTCAATTTGCAATATTGTTACAAAAGAACAATACTAAGCTGATGCTAAATTCTTAGACTGTTTTATCCAAGAGCTTTACTTAGTACAGAGTGACATATAGAATGCTGATACACAACAGTTACTATAATGACTAATCTTTTTAAAAGTCCTTAACTGCTGCAGCAGACAGCACAGATTGCTTGTAGGACTCTTTCAGAGGCAGTAAGCAAAGAAACATCTATCAATAAACAAAAACATGTTGGAGGGCATTCCAAATGAAAAATTGTGTGGTACTAGACCAAAATCTGCTGTTTAGGCATGTGTCATATCTGTGCAGTGCTTTGGGGTTTTATTTTTAGATAACTTATATTAGTGTTAAGAGCACGGCCACAGGTAATTCAAAGGAGCATTACATCTGAACAAATTGAAAGCTTCAACTGGCCATTGTGTAAGATGACTCCTTTACAGAAAATTCAATGACACATTAATAGTTCATTTGTTTAACGATTTACAGACTCTGTAAAGACTTCAACAGCAAATTCTTAAGACCATCTCAGACAAAAAGGAAAGATAATGATTTTGACTAATGAAGTACTAAATTTCACTAAAAAGTGCCCTATCTCACTTGTAATATAAAGAGGAGACACTAATTACATTTAATTTTGATGGATTTTTTAGTAAGTTTCTAAAAATACATATAAATAGACCTTAGATTATTAAGACTTGTCAACTGTTGATTAATATGTGATTAGTCTTTCTGTATCATTCTCACACTTGTAAGCATCCAGTATTCTTGCAGCCTGCAAGTGTAATAACTCACCACACATGAGTGGAGCCAATAATCTGAACCCCTAAAGTGGCAGAAGAATCCTGCATCACATGGAGCCAAGAGGTGTCTTAAGCACTAACAAAGCAACATGCTATTGTTTTCATTTTACACATCTGACATTCAAAGTAGAATGGAAAGCCAATAGAAAATAGGTAATAAACTCAGCAGCAGCGTATGAGAAGAACTCAAGGCCTCAGGAAAAACAGCCCGAAACTCTCCATGCAGGAACTCAGCATCAGGTAAAACCCCAAAATGAGACAACTGGGTTGAAGTTGCATTAGTGGCTGTCACATCTGCTTACTCAGAGTGGTCTTACACACTGTGGTCTTGATTTTTAACTCCCAAAAGATGAATGGGAGATGCAATTGTTGTCTGCTGCTGTATGTATCTGCCTAATGCTTAGAACATGACTCCTGGGAGCCAGAAGCCTGGGGTTCAAATTCTTGGGTACTTTTAAACATTCTGAACAAATGTGTCCTGTAATTTTAAAAGCAATCTTATGTGCTGAAGAACAGTCAAGCAAGGCACAAGTCTGAATGGAAAAAGAAAAGGTCATCTATTTCTAACTTGTAAACTCTGACTTACTAATACAGCTTCACAAATGCAAAAATTATCTGGAAGAGTCTGGCAGTAACCTAAAACCAATGAAGTAAAAAGACATGTCTTAAAATAAGTGAATGTCAGCACGTGATTAAAAGAAAGGTCTACACACATATTGGGAGCAGTGAAAATACTCAGCATCTTTCACTTTGCCTTATGAAAATTCTGTCCTCCATCGTATGATCAAATTAATCCATAATGAATGACAAAAAATTTTGCATCATTTTCATATAGTTACACTCTTTTTCTTCACGTCATGTAAAAGATCACCTTTATAAATATACATGCAGATGGAAGCGACATTTTTGTTTTTACCCAGCACTAAACTCTTCAAATACAAATTAATTTTGCAGGAAAGAACAGATTAGTTGGAAGATCTTTAACAAAATGGATTCCCGTAAAAATAGTTCACAGTTTCTACCAGATTTTGATCAGTCTTCTGAAGAGTCAATAAAAACCCCTAAGGTAACAAGTGGCTTTTCTGTTAGGTTTCATTTTTCCTCTCAACTCCATTTCTTGCCATGAGTCTAATATTTAACAGTGTAACATCTTAAACGCCCAATAAACACAAACTAAATATGTCAGATGGTTTTATGGCAAATGCATTTTCTGTAAGGTAAATTCAAAGAAGAAATGCTTTTGAGAACAGGTTTATTCAACATGAAAACAAAACATTTTATTGTCTTACTCTGACTTGTAGTAAGACAGTACACATATGTGTGGTTCAATATTTCATTTTCTATGCCAGAGTAAGGGTAAATTTTAACAACAAAAATAGTGAAGACAATGATGTATTGCCACCCCAAACCATTACAGCAAGAATCAGATCATTGGTGAGGGTGGATGGGACCTGAAGATCATTTAGTCCAACCTCCATGCTCAAGCCGGACCAAACACAACACATTTCTCAGGACATTGACCTGCTGTATTTTACTTACGTCACAGATGGAAACTGCCACCTCTCTGGGAAACCTGTCCCAGTGTTTGATTACCCTCATAGTAAAAAAAAAAAAAAAAGGGATTACTGTTCAGATTAAGTTTGCTGTTTTTCTGTTTGTGTTTACTGTCTCTTGTCCTGTCACCGCACACCACTGAAAAATGTAACTCCACCTTTACTACCTTCCATCAGGCATATGCATGTTCAGCTCCAGGCTGAACAGTTCCAGCTGTCTCAGCCTCTCCTTGCACCACAGATGCTCCAAGCGGTTCACCATCCCCATGGTGCTTTGCTGGACTTTTTCCCTCCACCTGCCAGCAACACACTGGTTGTTGCGGCCAAGGAAGGTGACGGCCCCTTTTCACCACGAGATCAAATTGCTGCATAGAATCATAGAATAGTTTGGGCTGGAAGAGACCATTAAAAGATCACCTAGTCCAAACCCCCTGCAATGAGCAGGGATATCTTAAACTACATCAGGTTTCTCTGAGCCCTGTCCAAACTGGACTTTAACAATTCCATGCTCTCTGGGCAACCTGTTCCAGTGTTTCACCACCCTCACTGAATTATAAGAAATTTCTTCCTTATATTTAGTCTGAATCTCCCCTATTGTGGTTTAAAATCACCACCCCTTTTCTTATCGCTACAGTCCCCGCTAAAAAGTTTGTCCCCATCTTTCTTACAGGCAACCTTTAAGTACTGAAAGGCTGCCACAAGTTCTCTCCAAGGGCTCCAGAGCTGGAGGCAGTACGCCAGGTGGGGTCTCATAAGCATAGAGTAGAAGGGCAGAACCATCTCGTCGACCTGCTGGCCACACTGCTTTGGATGCAAACCAGGATGTGGCTATCTTCTGCGCTGCATGTGCATGTTATCAGCTCATGTAAGGCTTTTCATCAATCAGCATCCCAAGTCTTTCTCCACCAGGCTTTTTTCAATCCCTTCATCCTCCAGTCTGTATTGATACTGGAGGCTGCCCCGACCGAGGTGCAGAACCTTGCACTTTGGCTTTACTGAACCTCATGAGGTCCACAGAGGCCCACTTCTGGAGCTTGGCTAAGTCCCTCTGGATGGTACACTATCCCTCAGGTGCGTCAACTGCAGCACTCATCTTGGTGCCTGAAATCCTGCTAAGAGTGCGCTCAATCCCACTGTCTGTCATTGATGAAGATATTAAACAGTACTGATCCCAGTACTGACCCTGAAGAGACATCACTCATAACTGATCTCTATTGACAATGAGCCACTGACCATTACTATTCATAAGTATTATGTGAAACTTGTCCACCAGAACCTTAAGAGCCTTCTCTGAAAAGCTGTTTCCTCATTACCTGCCTCTCTAGCCTGTGCTTGTGCATGGGGTTATTCCACAACAGGTGTGGCACTTGATACTTCCCTTTGGTGAACTTCATGTGAGGTCATTTCTCAGCCTGTCCCTGTGAAAGGCAGCACCCAGTTCTGGTATCAGCTACTCTTCTGAGTTCTGCATTGTCTGCGAACTTGCTGAGCGTGCACTTCACCCCATCATCCAGGTCATTAATGAAGATGCTATTCACTTCTGGCCTCGGTGTCAACCCTGGGAGTACACCACTTGTGAGGAGGCTGCACAGGGAGTTTCTGTCACTGATCACAACCTCTTAATCCCGGTGTACTGTCCAGTGTCCAATCAAAATCACTCTCTACTTCTCCAGTTTATATTGCCCTGGTTTATTTATGAGCATATTATGGAAGACAGTGTCAGTGCCCTGTGAAATTCAAGTTAGCGAATACCTACAGCTCTCACCCAGTTCACTAAGCTAACCATTTTATCATAGGAGGCTATCAGGCTCATAAAGCGCAATTCTCCTTTTGTAAATTCACGCTGACTACTCCCAATCACCTTGTATCTATTCTACTTGCATGCAGGTAGCATGTTCCTCATGTACGACAGAGAAGGCATCCCCTCCTAACACCAGAAGTTTCAAGGTTCCAGCCATCAGACTCTCTATTTCCTAACTCGATAAGCACAATGAGCATCTCCTCCAGTAAAGCGAGGTTCAGACTCTTGTCTTCAAGGTCACAGGAAGATCTGGTAAATCTCTTTCTTGTCAGTGCTGATACTATGCAGTTGGCTGACCTCCTCCTACAGCTCCTTTACTTAGAGATGCAGACATTTCACCACCACACATTCCTTGTAAGCAACGAGCACAATTCCTACTGCCCCAGCACACCGTCTCAGCCACTTCCTGCACCCTCAAATCTGAAAAAAATATTATTCCCCAAAATATCCATCTCTACTGAGGCCTCTGACACAGGGGATAACTGCTCACTTAGCTGCCAGGGAGGATGCTCTGGGATACCATGCCAACATTACAAAAGATGTGGATGCTGTGACAAGCAGAGCTTCTGGATGCTTCTGTGCAAGCTGCTATGTCTGCTTATAATCAAAATATCTAGTTGGAATGTACAGTTAAGAAGTCCATCAAAGGTAGGAAAGAAAGGAATGAAAGCTCAGGAAATTCTGGATCCTCTCCTCAGAACCTCAGATCTGCAACTTGCAGTTTTTACCCATGGTACTATAACTAGTTATATTCCACTTCACATGTTTGCTAAGGTGCGTTAAAGAATTTTCTAATACCACTAAAACACACTTTTAACTTCTTTGAAAAAGAACTAGAACAACATAAAAAATGAAGTTAAATCTTGAGCTCAGCACTCACAACCTCTCACCTTACTCAACAATCACTGAGACCACCAACTGAGAAGGTATCTCACCTGTGCAAACTTGTGTATCTGCTCCACCACAGCTGCAAAAAGTGCATGGACACTTTCATCAATTAGACTCTGCATATAATGGACAGCTTCTTCATCAGATAGGTCCAAACGAAACTTGTCCTGCACCTGGGATGGTGGGAGGAGATGACAAAGATGAATTCAATTGAACAGTCAAACACACACTACTCTATCTGGACTATACAGTAAGAGATAATGATTTCACTTGTGGAACTTTAGTAAAGAATCTCTTTTATTTCTAATTCACATCACATTGTTGGGAATTTATAACTTTATGCAAAATGTTTATTTTTAACTGTTTCATAAAAATGAGTATCTAAAAAAGCTAGAAACACTCCATACACTCCATTCTCCTAACTAGTCATGTCAAAGCTTAAAGTCAGGAAGTCAAGAGAAGTACCTGGACATAAGCAGAACCAAAACACTACAAGAAAAAGATAAAATACTTAACGTCCACTAAACAAGAATGAAACATCACTTGAGAAAAAAACACACAACTCTGCATACACAACACAAAGTTGAAAGAGTCTGGATAATCGTAGACGCTTCTGGAAGTTATCTAACGCTTTTTTTATTCTAAACTTGTTTTCAGATAAAACTGTCTTTCAGAAACTGTAAGGCAATTAAGTAAAGAATACATAATCACAGGAAGCACCAAGCAAATCAACCCTGTCAAAACTGACCTTTATATGGCAGGTGAGAATTTAATTAACTTTGATTACATCCACTATTTATGAACAGTTGGCTGGGGAGATACTGCTACTTCTTACACTGTTTTTTCTTTTGACAGCAACATATTTTAACTATTGTACCAATAACACATTTTGCTTAGTATCTGCAAGTTGTATATGAGCTAAAACCTGAATGCACTATAATTAAGAACACAGCAAAAGCATTTATACTTTCCTCTATCAGCATTGGCAAAGCCTTGACCCATGAATATTTACAAAGAGGCAGTAGATGCCTTTCAGCGAGTTCCAACT
Source organism: Tapera naevia (assembly GCA_033556795.1). NCBI lineage: Eukaryota > Metazoa > Chordata > Aves > Cuculiformes > Neomorphidae > Tapera > Tapera naevia. The sequence goes on from JAUMJJ010000482.1 coordinate 794,228, forward strand.
AACTCCATGGAAATTGTTCAGGACTGCTCCAGATGGTAACATCTCACAAGCGCCGTTACAACAGATATTCCTTTGGCAATACTAAAAATGTATTGCTGGCAAGAGCTTTAGGTGGGACTAAAGAAAAGAAGATTTTGCTTTGCAGGAGCTAAGTAAGTTTTGCAGACATGCTTTACTCCTCACAACATTTATGAAGGGAAAAGCATAAATAAGCACTTTTGATTACTTCAATCTGATGCAAGGATCTGAGGAAGAACTATTAGACATCAAAATATCATTTTCTAAGTTTTCTGAAGTGCTGGCTGTGCACCAAGGTCTGCATATAGGAATGGCAAATACTCAGGCTCTTTCTGAAAACACAAAAAAAAAATCCGATTTTTTTTTTGGATAACAATGCTAACATTGGGTGCTTAATTTGGAAAACCATTTGTTCTCCTAGCAAGTCCCTGATCTCTCAGAACTAGAGACTAATACCCCAGCACTTTCTAAATCCTGTCCTAAAGTTGTGCTCCTACAGTTTAGATTGGATATTAGGAAATATTACTTCACCATAAGTGTTGTAAAGCATTGGAACACGTTGCTCAGGGAGGTGGTGGAGTCACCATCCCTTTAAGTGTTTGAAAGACATGTAGATGTGGGCTTGGGGACATAGCTTAGTGGTGGACGTGGCAGTGTTACGTTAATAGCTGGACTCTATGGTTGGCCTCCAGAGTAATTAAAAAGGATTTTGTAGCGGGTTGGGTTTTGGATTTTTTCTCTTTGGCCTCCAAGAAACCAAAGTCAAAGTCCAATGATGATTGCTCTGATCAAGACCAACAGAGGGGCCCTGCCTTCTGCCAGGAGAAGGAGAAGGACCAAGAAGACAATCGGGTTTACTGGGATGTGTGCGTTCGATCGTCTGGCACATCGGATCCTCAAAGATACCAAGCCTTGGTAAGACAGTGGTGCCCAGTGTACTTTAATGCCATCTCAGCATACAAGTACAGAGACTGTTCCCATTTCTGGCGTGACAGGAGGGTCTCGGAAGTTGTCAGCGGTAGAAGCCAACACAAGCTTGACAGGAGACCAATGGGAAAAGCACTCCATTGTGACAGGGCCAGAAGCCCCTTGCATTCTAGGTATGGATAACCTAAGAAAATGGTACTTCAAGGACCCCAAGGGGTACCAGTGGGCTTTTGGTGTAGCCACAGTGATTGGAGTCCAAGCAATTGTCTGCCCTTCCCAGCCTCTCAGAAGACCCTTCTGCAGTGGGATTACTGTGAGTTAAAGATCAAAAAGTGCCAATAGCCACGACAACCATACACCGGCAACAGTACCAGATGAATCCAGATGCTGTGATCCCCATCCATAAGATGATTCGGAAGCTGGAGAGCCAAGGGGTGGTCAGCAGAGCCCATTCACCCTTCAATAGCCCCATCTGGCCTGTACACAAGTCTGATGGAGAATGGAGACTGACTGTGGACTATTGTGGCTTAAATGAGGTCACACCACCAAGTGCTGCTGTACCAGATATGTTGGAGCTCCAGTATGAGCTGGAGTCCAAGACAGCAAAGTGGTGATGCCACCATTGACATTGCCAATGCGTTTTTCTCCATTCCCTTAGCGACAGAGTGCAGGCCACAGTTTGCTTTCACCTGGAGGGGCGTTCAGTACACCTGTAATCGACTGCCTCAGGGGTAGCGGAACATTGCAGAAAGAGAAGGATGGCCAAGGCTCTACATACACCCTGATTCGTGGATGATAGCCAATGCCCTACGGCGATGGCTAGATCAGTGGAAAAGAATGAATAGGAGTTGCAGAGGAAAACCCATCTGGGCTGCTTATCTGTGGCAAGACATCGCTGCCAGAGTGACGAAACTGAATGTGAGAGTCCACCATACAGATGCCCATGTGCCCAAGGGTTGAGCTGAGGAACACGCTAGTAACAGAAGTGCAGACCAAGCAGCACAGGTCAAGATATCACAAGTAGACCTAGACTGGCAGCAGAAGGGAGAATTGTTCCTAGCTCAATGGGCCCACAATGCTTCAAGTCATCAAGACCGAGACGCCACCTATAATTGGGCACGAGACCGAGGGGTGGATTTAACCATGGACACTATTTCTCAGGTTATCCATGACTGTGAAACCTGTGCCGCTATTAAACAGGCAAAAAGGCTGAAACCCCTGTGGTATGGTGGACATTGGGATAAGTATAAATATGGGGAGGCCTGGCAGGTTGATTACATCACATTGCCACAGACTTGCCAAGATAAAAGCTACGTGCTCTGGGTAGAAAAACAATTTTAGGAAGAAGAATGCCAACATGAATATGAAGTGAATTAGCTCTAAAACCAAAACCGTGACTAAATAAAGGGCCAAAGATCCCAACTGAGCTGTTGTGGATGTTGATCTTCAATGACAGGTGACAACCTCGAGGACTGAGGATGGCCAAGCACCTCCTACCATGGTCAAGGGCAAGACTGGGTTGGCCTCTGTGTTCACCACCAAGAAGAACTTTAAGTTCTGTTGTTGGCTGCAACCCAATAGGCGCTGAGCTGTGCGGACACATGTCATCCAGACTCTGATATGAGATATGGCCTCCTCTGTTACAAGAGAGACATCCAGGAAAATGAAACCCGATCTTCAACGACAGACAACATCAAAATAAAACAATGGCTACATACATATATGTGTGTGTCTGTGCACGGGATACACACAAACAAAATGTACAGGTGTTGTGTTAAAGAAATGATATGGACTAAGGGTCGAGAATGCAGTGGGTTGGCTTTTGGGTTATTTTTATTCAGGTCTTCCTTAAAAATGGCCTTTACAGATCCTCCTTAACAACGGAGGTCAGGATCCACGGAAGTATTCCATATCTTCCTTTAACATAAACCAACACATAAATAAGGCGTGGATAAGGGGGTATGCGCTCTTCTTCCAGGAGGCTGGAGAGTAGGAGCTCTGTTGCTGCTGCTCCTGTCTGGAGCTCAGCCCTGCAGTGGCTGCTGTTGTCTGCCGATGCGTAGGGCGAGAGTCTTGGGTCGAATTTAGCTGTTCTGCTTTCCTCAAGGGAAGTGGAGAGATTTTGCTAGTTCTTTGCTTTGTTAGTTATCAGGTGTTACAATCATGCATACCTGTTTCATTTAGTTCCTTTTTGCCCTTTCTCCCATTTTGCCTTCCCCTCTTCACTTTCTCGGGAGTTCAGCATGATATCCTTGCTGTATGTAGCTGTTAATATTTAGAAATACATATATTTAGTGTGATTTTGTTTTTTCTATATTTTTTTTTCTTGAAAAGGGGGAAGGTTTGGGAAAAGGGCGTTAGAGAGCTTAGGGAACCTAGACCAAATCGGCTCAAGGTTTGGGAAAAGGGCTTAAACTGAGCGTTAGAGAGCTTAGGGAAGCTAGACCAAACCAGCTCAGAGTTTAAGGAGTCAGGTCGATTAATGGATGGGGCAGGAGCGTAGGTGGTGTTATGCTCAATTCCTCCAGTGTCAGAGATGTATACTGCAAGGAACAAGAGAATCCATGCTGTCAACAGATGGCTTAAGGGCTGGTGCCGACAGAGAAATTTTGGTTTCTGTGACCATGGGGAAAACCTTTACTGCATCTTGCCTGCTAGACCCAGATGGGTCCCATCTGAGTAAAAAGGGCAAAAGGATTCTAGTCAGGGAGCTGACTCACTGAGAGGGCGTTAAACTAGTGAACTCAGGGAGCTCACTGAGTGGGCTTTAAACTAGGCTTGAAGGGGGAGGGGGATGTAACCAGGCTCACCAGTGATATGACTGTGGAGAGTGAGTCATCATCAAGGATGAAGCCAGTAACCCAGCTTAAATGCATGTACACTAATGTACGTAGTATGGGTAACAAACAAGAGGAGCTGGAAGTCCTGATCCAGCAAGAGTTATGATATAGTCGCTATCACAGAAATATGGTGGAACGACTCTCATAACTGGAGCACTGCCATGGAAGGCTACAAACAGGAGAGACAGGCACGAGAGAAGGGGTGGAGGAGTGGCCCTGTATATTAAGGATACTCTTGACGCCGTGAAAGTTGAGATTAGTGATGACCAGATTGAGTACCTATGGGTAAAAGTCAGAGGGGCAATCAAGACTAACATCCTGCTTGGAGTATGTTACAGACCACCCGATCAGGAGGAAGAGGTGGATCTATTGTTTAGCAGCTGGAAGTCGCTTCAAGATAGGCTGCCCTTGTTCTTTCAGGAGATTTTAATCTCCCAGATATCTGCTGGAACACAGCCAAGAGAATGCAGTCCAGAAGGTTCTTGGAGTGTATTGAGGACTGCTTTCTGTCACAGCTAGTGAGTGAGCCTACCAGGGGTGAGGCTCTCCTTGAACTGCTGTTTACAAATAGAGAAGGGCTGGTGGGTGATGTCGTGGTCGGGATACAGTGACCATGAGATAATTGAGTTCTCCATAAACAATGAAACAAGGAAGAGCATGAACAGGACGTCCATGCTGGACTTTCAGTGGGCAGATTTTGGATTATTTAAGGAACTAGTCAGGAGAGTATCCTGGGAAATAGCCCTGAAAAACAAGAGGGTCAAGGAAGGCTGGAGCTACTTCAAGAATGAAATCTTGAAGGCGCAGGAGCGGTCTCTCCCAATGTGCCGTAAGACGAGCTGCAGGGGCAGACAGCCGGCCTGGATGAGTAAGGAGCTTCTGAAGGAGCTAAGTGAGAAAAAGAGGGTGTATCGCCTTTGGAAAGAAGGGCTGGTGAAATCAGGTTATGTTCAAAGATATGGTTAAGTCTTGTAGGAGGAAAACTGGGGAGGTAAAGCCCAGCTGGAACTCAAATTGGCCACTTCTGTTAAGGATAATAAGAACTGCTTTTACAAATATATTAATGGCAGAAAGAAGAGTAGCAATGACCTCCACTCCTTATTGGAAATACAGTAACTAAAGACGATGAAAAGGCTGAAGTTCTTCATGCCTTCTTTACCTCCACTTTCAATGCTAAGACAGATTGTTCACTGGACAATTGGCCTTTTGAAGTGGTGGATGGGGTCAGGATGGAATACAGCTCCCCTGTAATCCAGGGGGAAGAAGTTAAGAGACCTGTGGAGCCACTTGGAGCCTCACAGCCTATGGGTCCAGATGGGATCCATCCTAGGGTGATGAGAGAGATGGCAGACAAGCTTGCTAAGCCACTTTCCATCATTTATCAACAGTCCTGGCTCACTGGAGAGGTCCCAGATGACTGGAAGTTGGCCAATGCAACGCCCACTCACAAGAAGGGCCGTAGGGACGATTCAGGTAATTACAGACCTGTCAGTCTGACCTCAGTCCCAGGTAAAAATATGGAGCAGATAATCCTGAGGGCAATCATGTGGCACCTGCAGAATGACCAAGAGATCACGCCCAGCCTGCATAGATTTAGGAGGGGCAGGTCCTGCCTGACCAACCTGATCTCCTTTTATGACCATGTGACTCAGCTGGAGGATGAGAGGAAGGCTGTGGATGTGCTATACCTGGACTTCAGCAAGGCCTTTGACACTGTATCCCATAGTAGACTCAATTGCTGCCATCTACTCATGTGCTTTATTCCCAGACAGAAAAATTTAGAATTATGTGAGCTCTTGTGGAGACCATCATATCCACCTACTACAGTCTCCTGCATAATAAGCTAGATAAAATTGTATCAAACAATTCTGCATCAAGTTTCTAACTTCCGATTTATCTGTGAGATCTCTTTACAGAGCTCTTCTAATGAGGCAGAATGCTTCACAACGTGGCTAAATTGTTTCTATGATTAATTGCCCTATTTAACTAGTGACTTATTTCTTATCTTACTTGTCCAATTTCCATCTGAAAGGGCTGAGTTCATTAAAACTTTTTACATTAGAGAACTGTCGATCAGAAAACTCTTTTCTGTAAGTAAATATCAAATAATTTAAGTTGCTTCTTAACCTTCTCCTGGATATGACTAAGGAAATACGGCAATACAGAATCGAGTCTTTCCTGAACATTTTCCACCTATTTACTTTTTTTAACCATTGACAAAAATGCGAGACAAATTATTTCAACAACGTTCTTAACAAGGCCCTTTTACTGAGATGATGCTATCCCTTCTTCCCATTTCATACTCTTTCTGTGCACCAATGGCACTGCATATGCAACCACCCTCTTTGCAATAGCAAAGCACTCCCAGAGTTCAGTTCAGTATTACTCTGCATTCTTTGCAAAGCTGGTGATGCATTCCAGAATAGCGCCCTTTAGCACCACTATAATAAGCACGTTAACCTGCGAACCATGGAGAGGTAACACTGCTTCACTCAAAACAATTTTATAACTCTGTTGCTGATATGTTTGAAGTAAGCATAAATTGATTTTTTTCTCAATCTCCCCTCAAAAAGAAGTTTGATCAATACAGATAGATTAAGCTGAAAAAATTCACACTCACAAGGAAAAAAGTATCAGAGAGAGGTTTAGAAGATATTTCAAGGCTAACATTAAATAACTTTTATCTTCATAAGAAACATGACAAGAAGGAAGTTTCTCCCTCAGACGCATTAAGAAGTTTGATATCCAATGCAGCACACAGTAGAATCCAATTCAATTTAGTGGACTATTCACAAGCTTGGAATTATTCACAAGCATAAATACCTACCAAAATTAGAGCACAGACTTCTATCAGATCTATTTTCACACTTAAATAAAAGGTGATGTAATGAGAATTTAGCAAAATTGCTAACTGCAATTTCAAAAGAATAAAAATCACTCAATGCTAATTTACACAACTCTAGTCATCAGTCACTTCAGTGATCTTCTGATTTCTTCACAGAAGAACTCAGAAAGTCTTGCAGTTACTGATATTAAGAAACAGCTTCATTCTATGGAATTAATGACTATTTAAATGCACTTCCATCTTCTCCAGGAAAAGACTGGCACACTAATTTATGTGGAAAGAAATCTACCCACCGTTAGATCTTACGATCAGTTTGCAATTAGCAGCAGCATCAAATGCTGTTGAGTACTAGTTCTCTGCATGAAAGTTTTTCAGCGCTGCAATTAAAAATGACTGCTGCAACCTAGCTGAGAAGAAACACAGCAAGACGACAAATTACCCCTTGAGCAGCAATAGCAGCAAAAAAGATCAACATATACTGACTTATGGTTCTTGTAACAAAACCAATAGTAATTCTTATTTGAAATCTCTGAGTTTGAAAGTAAACCACATTCTGAAAGCCAGTGGCTTCTCACAGAGGAGGTGCTATTACAAAGGTATTTCTGCATAGTGTGAAAAAAAAGGTGAACAGGGAGTGGTGGTGGTTGTGATGTGTCACATTCTGAACGAACAAACTCATTCTATGCACTTAAGACCAACAGCCACCTTGAAGGCATACAGATTAAATTTCTGCTTTGTTTCCAGAAAGGAAAGTTACCCACACCATATACCCACATTGATTTTAAACATCAGATCTGAAAGAATGAAAGGCTGGATAAGGAACTAGAGCATCCATGAAGACACTGACACTAAACTTGAAACTTTGAAGTTGTCCATTAATATTCCCCTGCACAGTAATAGTAACAAAGCATAAAGGAACAGGAACAGAATTAAAAAAAAGAAGAATCTGCATGACTAGAAATTTTATTATACTTCAGTTACATCTGAAGTGTCCTGTAAGAAAGCTGTTGTCAGTTATCATGATACATCTTCTCTTTTTCAAAGGAAAAAGAAAATAAAAGGGGAAGAGGCCACAAAACACAAGGGAGAGTTCAGAAATAAATATAGGGGGGTAAGAGGAGAAGCATTTAAGTATAAATTACTGGCGGCTGAACTGATGAGAACAGAAAAGGCACTGATCATCACTTGCTGCAGAATCACACAGTGGATGGGAACAAACTAAGAAAGGAAAAAAAAGTAATTTACACTAAAGTCATCGAGAAATACAACTTTGCCTCATAATCTTTCCATCTAAAATTACAGGTTTATAAACTACAGCTGAAACAAACTGAAGAGAAAAGAACTAGAGAAGGAAGAACTGGATACTTGGTAGGTCGCTCACCTTCCAGCAGTGAGCAAAGCAACTACAGCTAATGTAGTTTTTGGTGGTGTTTCTGACTGTTTCCCTATAACATACATAGCAAAGGTCTTCACACATTCCATTACTGCTGCCTCATGCAATAAACTTCTCAGTACCTGGAGAGATTGCAGATTAAAGCATTAACTAAAAGATCCTTCCTTTGAAATGTACAGATGAACTTGCACAGCAGATATTTTTAACAGAGCATACATCTGCATTTACACATTTTATTTATATAAAATCAGGCCACAATATGCAGATACATTATGTTGCTTTCTCAAATAGTTTAAATATAAAGATTAAGGTGCTATGATACAGGAGGACAAGCAGTGAAATAACTTTTGCTGAAACAAACTAATCCAAAACCCAAACACATGGGAGAGTACAGTCAAAATTAGAATTACTCCTCTATCTGCCAACACCCCAGCCCAAAATCAAGTGGTCACTGAATCGGTCTGTTGTAAAAAATCCTGGATCTTATCACAACACAGCCTGATCAGAGCAAATGCTAACTAGAATACTGCATCTTGAATTCTAGGGTAGGTAAAGGAAGTCCACACTACAAATATTGGTTTGGGAAAGTATAATATCATAAGAAATATAACCATTTCATGGAAAATGCTGATATTTCCAACCAGAAAAAAAAACCCTCCACCAAAAAAACCTGTTTTAACAATATGAATTTTAAAAACCTGTAAACTTAATGTGTATCTACAATTGATGTGACAATTCACTAGAAAGAAAGGAAGCTGTAAAGTTAACTGAGAGAGAAAGAACATAACGTATACCAGAATAATGGGCAGTGTTAACTGCTGGTAAACTTGCATTTCATTTTTGTTTACATGTCTTCAAGGAGAACTAAAAGGACTACCTTTCTGAAAATGGCACCACTGACGTCATATGAAACTGATTTCACAGAACACTTCCAGTGAGACCCACGGAGCTATGCATGGTACAAAAATCAGGATGGCAATAAAGAGATTAAATAATAAAGAAAACCCTAATAATTATATCAAAATTGCAGTTAAAGGCCTGAGACAATGGCAGGCCTGTGTCTTGATACAGCTGAAAGAATCTCCAAGTTCACTATTCTCCTTTTCGGTATTTTATATTCTTGGAAGCATGACAGGATCTAGAGATCCCAAAAGCCCAGCTGGGAATACATCTAGTGAAGGTAAATGCACTTAATTGCAAGGTTCCAAGACCTCCCCTTTTGCTTTTTGCTCTTTAAACATAAGACTGCCCTTTCCCTCTCACCAAAGCACAGATTTGTATAGTTTCTTTTTCTTTTTTTTTTTTTTTTAAACTCCTCAAGTTCGACCCACTGTAAAGCGCAGGCCACAGTTATGCTTATATTAAAATCAGGAATTTTTCCTTTTTTTACTAGCAAGCATCTTTGCACTGCTAAAACATTACCTAAAATGGATGAGGTACTTAAGGTTCAAGGTTAAAACAGATTTTTAAGAAATTCTTAACAAAGTGTTTATAAATTTCAGGGCACTACGTGAATTCATACTCCATGAACATTTGTAGCTGTGTTTTTCATAATTATTGAAGAAGGTAGTAACACATTTTGAGTAAACATATCACACATACATATAAAAATTATTTCTCCATGCAGTTTAGTTTTTAAACTAATTGAAAGTCAGCCACTCCGAAGACCGCTGGCTGCTTTAGTATTTATTGTTCCAGCAACATTAAGCAGCGCTGTTGGTGTTTTCTATCACTACTAGCCACATCATTCATTCCAATATAGAAGAGCTCACTGTGAAGTCAGCTACTCAAATCGAAGAGAAACTTCAGTGTCCTTTTTCTTGGGTCATAATATGCATTGCATGTGAGCACCCTGATGATGACTAAAACCTCGGATAAAGATCAAATGGCAGTCAAAAAAAAGAAAACAATAATATTTAGTGGTGCTTTCATGATTATTTCTACTGTTTTGCCTTATAACTGTTAGCAACAGTCAGCATCCAACATTCTTGCAGCAGAAACTGGCATTAAATTCTTGATTTAATCCTTATGATATTTCATCTTTTTCAGCAAAAGACTTTGCTCTCCCTGTTGCTTGCAATGCAAACAACCCACTTTACAAACTATTCAGATTCTCTGTTTTCAAGAACAATTTTATTTGAAAGATTATTTCAACAACAGCTTTTGTGTTCAAGCTTTTGATTTGGAAAAAAAAATCTGTGGTTTCTAAACAAGCCTGTGTAGGCTTCTGTAATTTTTTTTCCAATTAGACACCAGTAAAGACGTTAGTTGACATCTCTAAAATGAATGTCCATGAAAAACATGAAGATATGGGTTTCAGCTGCTGCAGTATGCAAAGATTATATTCAGCTCAGATTTCCATTATATTGGCCAAAAAACAACAACACTTGGTTCATGTTGTGATGTTTATTCCATTTTTTTTTGAATTTTGAAATTAATTAACATATATATGCAAAATAACAGCCTAAAACCAAAAAAGCTGGGTGTGCAGCTGCAGTATCATCATCCAGAGAGAAAGGTGAATGTCTGCCTAGGCAAAACAAGTTCTATGTCAACATGATACTTTTTCAAAGAATAACAGCCCCCAGAGTAGCAAGCAAATATAAATACCGAAAGAAACGGCCTCTGACCAAGCAAAACTGAGTGCATTTCAGCTATAAATTTCCTCCTGGAATTCATAAATCTCAGACAAGTTTTTTTAGCTCCACCTTTAAAGAAATACCTGAATTTTCAGGTGAAAAGGGACAAATATCCACTGCCTAAAAGAAGGTATGTCAAACAACAAACTAGAAGTCCTTTTCCTTTCATTAACTTGTCAACTCTACTCTCAAATTATCCATTGACTGACTCCTGGAAGGACAGAGGAGGGGGGAAAAACACAGGAAGCTTTACTACAACCCAGATGAAGTAACTGGCAAATATGCTTAGATTTAGAAACAAGTTAATTCAGAAACGCTTTGTATACCTCGAGTCACATTCATCTGCTTCAGCTTTTATATCTGTAGAACAAGAATTTCACTTTGATACATTTAATGTAAAAGGAACAAAACACATCAACTTTCTCTTATTGCTAGTTTTCAAAACATTATACCACCCATTTTTTTATCAAGGGGGGATAAGACGTAGTCCATGTACGCACAGCCTTGGAAACACAGAGGGATGCTCTCAGCATTATACCCTATAGGAAGAAAATTCTCTACTCTCCTGAAAGGTTTCATTTTAGCCTTTTCTGTGTGTACCCAAAAGCACTATCACAACTGAACAGGGCTACTTTCACAAACAGCAGTTACCTACTGCTTGCTGCAAGCCAGGTATTTGTGCCGCATATGTTCACAATAACCTGGCCTGTAAATGAAAAAGTTGCAGCATCGTTGCAGCACCTTCTTTAATCAATGGGCATCTGAAACGCAGCTCAGTCAATCAGGACACTTTCTTTTAATGCCTGCTGAGTTCATTGTGTGCCAATGAATCACTGGTCCCTGATGTCTTCTAATTTAAAGGTCAAATTTGCTATGAAGGACAGATACAAGCCATCTGGCTTTCCGGTAGAAAAATCAAAAGCTTTTTTTGTTAGGAGGTAACAATGCTGAATACATTATTTACATTTCAAGAGTGATGGTCTACCTCCTCCTTACACAAAACTGGCTATTACTGACTCCATAATTCAGTGATTACTACTTAAATTTATAGCATTGGCTAATTAAAAAAAAGTCCAACAATTAGCAATTAGTGTTGCAGCTGTACTCAAAATCAAAAAGCAAGTAGCACTGGCAAGAAAAAGGAGAGTGTGTGGGGAAATCTTCATTTTATTATCAGTTATGCATTGACAAGTCAGCATAAAGACATTTCAGTCCTGCCCTTTCTGGAAAACTGAGAAGTGGAAAAGAATAAGCAAAGGGTGTAAAATTTAAAGGCAATTACCTCAGAAATCACAGAAAAGGAGAGGAAAACAGTGGAGAATCTTCTACTTTTCAATTTGATTTAATTTTGTGATATTTTTGAGCCAAAGTGGGTTTTCAGAACAGTCTAAATCTGAGGGTGACAGCAGGAGATGGTGTCATGAACCATAAGGTGAAGCACAGTAGACTGCCAGTTTTCTTTACAAATAGTACGGAGAGGACAAAAGGAGATGAAAGGATCAAATTCCAAGCTCTGCAACTACTTGTCCTTGGTCAAAAAAACTGACAAACGTTTTACTTTTAAATAATATATCAGGAACTGCAAGAGGGTTCCTATGGTTTTGAGCATTGGGACAATATTGTGTGGTTGGCAATCACTGTTTTCTGGGTTCTTCTATAGGGAAAAATAGCAATCGAAACTGTAGTGGGGGAAGTGAGTCACTAAAACAAGCTTTTATTGCAACTGAAAGGTACTAGCTAATCTATCCAGTTATACTGTGTATGCACACTGAAAGGAGACAGCTAGGTGAAAAGTGTTTTTCTAAACACACTCAAATAATAATTGTGAATCTTGAAAAATAGCTTTACTTTTTTCCCAGGCCAAATGCTGACTATTTCTTTTTCAATCCAACTTTAACTGTGAGAATTGCACCATTAAGGTCAGCACAGACTTACTGTACGAACACAAAGGCTAAGCAAAGTAAGTGAGAAGGTGCTGTCAAATTTTGATACGCTCTAAATCTGCATCTTCAATTGAAATAACTGGGAAATTCTGGTACTTTTAATAATTACAGGAAGAATATACAGACATCGTCATCTTTCTCTGATGAGAAAAATCAGTCTGAGCTTGTTCTCTTTAGCACAAGAATGTATAAGTACCTTCCCAGATGACAGGAACAGAGTCCTTAGCTCTGCTTACAGCATTCTGTGCCATAAACCATGTCAATTAGGTGTAATCTATACATTTTACAGGAAGTTGTACATGACATACGGTGCTGTTCCAATTGCACCTTGACTCAATACATATTTTCCCAAGACATTTCACAGCTATTGGACAGAAACGACACCCAGACAATATGCTTTCCATTATACCTGCAGCTTGATTATACGTTCTGCCAGTTAGCTCCTTGGGACATCATGTTGTTACTGGAAGGTAGAAGATATTTTGGCAAATCCAATCTCTTAACTATGAAGATCCTGCCTTCCCTTTGTTCCTCAGATTAGCAACAAAATTGCTTAAGAATGCTTTCTACCCTCAGATTCTTCTAATAAGTCTCATTTAGCATAACAATCTGAAATTCTTTAAAAAAAAATTCAAATTCAAATCATCCAATGACTCACTGAAGAGGACGTTTCATATAATACTCCCTTTTATGATCTTACTTTGCTTACTGATTTGCTGAACATAACAAAGTCCAAAGATTGCTGACTTCACCTTCCAGGGTAACAAGTGAGCATACTGTTATAAATGTACATCTGTGTGACAGGAAAGGACAGAAGACAGTAAAAGAAATCAAGTCATATAAAATTACAGTAATCTTCATTATTCAAACTTGTTTTACTCCAGCCATCGTTATCACATGGTATATGCAAATTTTGGTTTATTTAGAATATGTGCATGAATACAAAAATTAAACCGTCCTTCTGGCTCTTAAAACTCGGGAGTTTACTTTCTAAAGTTTAGAAAAGGCAAATACCAATGCTCGCTAGCATGTTTTTACATCTTACCAGCAGGAAAGTATTTCCTGCAACATAAATCAGAAGTGAGTAGGATGCACTAAGTCACTCTGTGAAGCTAAAATTTTGACTGGAACATGAGCTACCATCTAACACCACAATGAGGAATCAAAATTTTGTCCATTCCAGAAAAATCTTCCTTTCAAAGTAACTTCTAGAATAATTTATGTCTACTCAGTACCAGCAGTAAAACTGCACCTACAGAAAAATTCCAGTATCAAGGTTCTTCATGCCAAACAAATTGTTCGCCAAAATAATTGAAGCATAATACTCACTCCCTTCGGAAAGTGTTCCTTTCTTCAATAACACGGAAACTCTTTTATTTCCTACTATACAAATTTTCTTGTAGTTTAATCATAAGCCAGCATTCTGATTTATCACCAAATTTAGGCAAATGTAACCTCTCTAGTTACCTCAGTGGCTTGACTTCAGAGGCCTGAGATCAGAGCCCTACTGGTTCACCAGCCTCCTGACGCAAAAATAAGGGCTCTAAAAACAGAGAATGAGCGTTACCACAGCACTGATAAGGAAGACGCTGGCTATGAACTTCTAAGCAGGACACTTTCTTAGATGCAGAAACATTTGTAAATCCCCACCTTTGACTTCTGTGAAAGTGATATCACGGCTGAAATGGCTATTGACTGGACGTACACATCAAAGGTAACCTAATTTTACAGGTCAGTCCAAAATGGATCTTGAGCTAATTTGAGTCTGCTTAAATATATATGGATTTTTTTTTTGTTTTAAGCTTTAAGGAAAAAAAAAAATCAATTGGTATGTTGAAAGCATTTATTCAATTTTCCTACAACAAGGTACAGTATTATCTTGTTAAATGACTGGATAAACATGCCCTTCAGCCCAAGAGATGCAAGACACCTTGCTCCTTTTTTTTTTTTTGGTACAAAAAAAGCTCACAGCTAATTCGAAACAGGCTAACAGGCATTTGATATCCAAAACAAAATTTTCTAAGACATCATTTAGAAACCACAGCAATGACCTATTCACTGGGCTACAAGGGGTTAAGATGATTCTGATCCTAGTCCATTTAGAACTGATTTGCCAACTGTTATTTTTTTTAAAAAAAATAATTGAGTACCAAAGGAAACAACTAGGGTCATAGGAACCGTGAACATAGTTGTACATATCCAGTAGCTCATGATACCAACAACCGCTTTGTGGAAGAGTCTTCTGCTGATCTACTCTTTAGAGTTACCACTAGGATGTATTATTTTTGTGAATGTGAATGGATAGACTTGAACCTATCACGGGGGGGTTAAACTCACAGTTTATCAAGCTGCTACACTGTCAGAGCTCAGTATCCCAATAACTAATTGCTGCATTTGATCTAATAGCAATCTGTCATATAATAAATACACTTATGTTCTTTTCATGCAAAGAAGGCACTATTATTTTTACTTGCATGGGAATCGGGAAGTAACAACATTTATGTAATTCACAGCTCTTAAAACTTCCATTTCAATTTTGATTCCTTCCATGATCTTCAATCAGATACAATACAATCATGTTTTCCATAATCTTTAATTTTTAACTACTGTACATCAGTGGACTGTAACCTACTTAAAAGCTTTAGAAAAGATATTCTGACTTCCAATTCTGTATCCCTGTCTGTTATTTCAAGAAAATTATATGGGAAATTTATATACAGTAAGAGTGTTTTAGAAGAATCTGAAATACTCAAATGGTGCCACATCAAAACAATCCTTTATAAATATTTTACACAATCTGACATCCTATTATCATTAATTACAGAAGGCAGCATATTCTTCAACTGCATTTCTACAGAGTTTACGAACATAAAATACAACACCAAGATACTAACAGGAAATGAGGATACCGCATGTTAATTGGCAGTGAACATTGGGAGACTCATTTTGATAACAAGCATTATAGCTCACAAGAATGAACATTACCACATCAAGTAACAGTGAACACTGGACAGAGATCAGTAAGATTAAAAAACATAGCAAGCCTTAAACTTATTGCTGCAAACATGAAAGAACCTGCACTTCTGGAATGCAATGAAACCGTCAGTTTGATCCCCTAATGACCATCAGTCAATAACAAACTTTTAAGAATTAATTCCTGCACTACCTGTGCACACATATATTAATTTCTCCCTCGATTTACTGTACACCTATTTGTAGAGTTTGCAGTCGAAAGGGTTCTTACCTCCTTACTATATCACTGAAGTGAAAATAGTGTTTCTCTCCAAGCCAGAACCACACACATCATCTTTGTAAGATGAATACCCTTTGCAGGGTATTTAGGAATAAAGGTGAGGTTCAAATATTGATATGGAAAAACAGTTAGCTGTTAGTTTCTTAGAAAAATCACCAGGTGGAAGGAGGGCTGTCTTTACCACAAAATACAGCACTTCTGGGTAGCCCAACCTTCATCGAGATCAAACTGAGCAACTACATGAACTCTTTGTAACAATCTGAAACCAAGAAACTCTGAATTGAGATGACAGAACTCTTGTATGCAAACGGCAAGATTTGGCTGTAGTCACACTTTAGTTTTCTTTAAGGGAACTGTATGAAATATTCAGATTCTGAATATGTGTTTTCAGACCCTACTGAAAACACTGAAGAACAGCATATGTCAGAGAAAACTGCTCGACTAAAAATTACACTGAATTGATTTTCATTGGATACACAGGCTTCACAAAGTCTTTGTGGAATTAAAACAGATAGCCCTTCACTATAAATCTATTATAGAAAAGCCAACGCTCACCTAAAAATTAAGTGTAATGAAACCTAGATGAAAATTTATCCAATATTTTTAAGGTTAATTATTGTCAAAATATCAAGTGAAGAATGATTTCCCTTTCCACCTGTCTGAATCAAAGTCAGAATCGCAGAAAACAAGTCTGTTTTCATAATGAACAAAAATTTCTTGGTGATGAAGATACAGTCCACTGCGTTTAAAACTAAGGTAGACTGGTTTTATAAAGCCATACATGACTTACAGAAATTTAGACTAGATAGAACAAACTTTCATGATGTAGTCACTGTTGATTGCTTCACTTATTGAAGTTTCATAAAGTGGGATTGCTGTTCTAGAGAGAATACCTAGGTTAAAATACCACTTCGATAAAAGTTCTAGAGCAGATTGTGCACTACTGCATCGCTGATAAAAGATCAATGCTCCATTCATAGGCACATGTGCTATGTGGTCTTAGAAGTACATTCTCCTATCATTAACTTCATAGACTCTAGAAATCGCTCAAAACTTGACTGCAAATTTCATTACATGACAATTTTAGTTAATGAAAGACAAGGAAAGCGTTACAGTTACCTTTTTTACAGTCTTGTCAGGTTCAAGAGCAATATCTGGAATGTTGGCATCCACCATGAGGGAAAACAAGTTCAAGATCAAGTTGGAATACCTAAGCAAAAGAGCAAACTAGGTAAAACACTTCGTAAACTGTACAAAAGACATTTTGTAAACAACTTCATTTAAGAATACATCATAACCTTATGTGAACTGGAAATGCTTCAGATAGGATGTGTTTGTAACACTTTAGTTGAACATATTTATGTTAAAACCTTAAAATATCTGATATTAGCAGTGGAAGGCTAACCTTCAAACTGTCTTAAAAGGCCCAAACTGAACAGGTTGCTCTGCTTTTGTTACAATCTTCTCAAAATTGTCAGAACATTTATGCAGAAACACAAATATAAGCTATAATTTCATACACTGAGATTTAATGACCTTTTGTATCTCCAGTAGGAAAAAATATATACTAGAATAATTACTCAAAGGTTATTTTTATTAAAAAGGGTATCAGTGATATTGCAATACTATATAAATTAGCATTCAAACAGCGAAGTCTTCACAATTAAACAAAATGATTTTTCAAGTTGCTGCAAGGGCTTTTGCCATAACAAGCTCAATGTAAGTGATTTAACCACATCCAAATCTACAGTTGCTCTGTTAGGCTGCAATAACATTGGTAGGCAGGCTGCACTCACGAAGTACAAACGTCATTTACAACCATTACAAAAGGCAAGACAATTTGAATGTGGTGTTGGAAGTATTCACCAATCTTTTGAAGAATACCACTTTGCCCTTGAAGGAAATTAGCTCTAAGTTGCTTTTTGAAAGGATAACTTCCAAGCTGTTCAACATAATCTGAAACTTGCCTTCCTCTACAAAGAAATCTATGTCCCTTTTCAAAGACAAAGTACGTAACTGACTTTGAAATCTGAAATATTGCTTTCCTAAGAGCACAAGAGCTTCACAAATGACAGAACATGATTTTTTAGCAGCAAAACTTGTGTATTCTATATATTCAGCAAGCTGCTGAATATATAGAAGCTGACAATTGCAAGGAGTATAAAGTATTTTAACTACACAAAAGGATTGCTTCGTAGCCGTATTTTACAAGTTAAATACTGTTCAACAAAAAAATCTAGAAAAACATAATTCCATCAAAAAATCCTGACATGCTATTATTAACTGGAATTAGCACTACCTAACACATTCCAATGCGAGTTTTAATGCTCTATAACACAAACATTTAAAATAAACTGTTTGAGCAGAAATCTGTGTCTAATTTGTTTCAGCTGTTCTGTTTCACTTTCCCAGGGGTGAGGGCTGGAATCAGGGAAATTACTTCTATTACACATAAAAAGAAAGAAACAAAACAGTTATGCTACCACTTTGTTCAGCTCTGGCTAAGAAATCTGGCAGTCCAGTTGTTTTGGTGCCAGGAACAATCACCACAGGTTTTAATTATTTTTCCTAATTGCTTTAAAGAAGTAAATCTCATTTTAAACACACTTAGAGCTTACAGCTACATTCTTTCAAGTCTCTTCCTAGGTCGCTGGTAGCTTCTATTGGTAGTTCTCCCTTTCAGCTGACTCAGGAGTCCAGAGTCTGAGTTCCTTTTGTTCTTGAACTGCACAGAGGATAAGAGCTTAGGAATATTACAGGTTACTTGGGTCATTTAAGTGATGGAGGTTTGTAAAAGAGATCTCAAAGGTCTCTGCATCATTGCTTGATGACAGTTAAGAAATGGCTCTGTTCCAAGTCCTTTTATACTCAGTGCTTAAGTAAAAGCACTGGAAGCATAAGACCATCTGGAAAACCCCAAGAAAAAAACAAGCAAACAAGAAAGTGTAATTTCACGGGGGGTATGGAATGGGAAGAGACAAAACTTAGGAAAGAGCTGCTTGCTATACTATCTGCAGGTCTCTCCTACGCTGCTCCCCTCAACATTGCCTCAATTCAGTAATGAATTAGATGGCATACTAAGGATAAAAGAGAGCTTATTAATTAAATTTGTCATCTGTCTTTAGGATCCTTCCATGTTTCGTAGATTTTTTTTGAGAATTTATTAAAAAATTGGTAGTGAAAAGTGAGGTAAGAGCTTCCTACTTGAGACAGTTAGCTATCATCCTTCCCACAGGCAACATCCTTGACAATATATGCCAAGCTGTTCACAGCCCAAAGTCATGCTAAGATTAGACATTTTGCTGAAACACTCAAATTATGAATCTGACCTGTAAGAAACAAACACCTTTATCTGACAAGTTGTCTCACTTGTCTTTGGTATCTATGTTACAACCGTCTCTGGAATGGCTGACCTCCACCCACAGACAGAATGAACTAGAAGCTCAGTTCTTCTAGGTTTAAGGAGCTTCAAGTAAACACCTAAACCTGATCCTAAATCCCTCTCAAGTGAAGGCATACTTTGGTTTTCCCTGCAGTGCAGTACAAATTAATTTATAAAACAAATAAGCACTTGGAAGCACTGGAGGTTGATTAAACTTCCAGATTGAACATGACCACGAAGTGCTAAACCCAATTTTATGTAAAAATTTAAGAAATACAACAAAATAACTCTACTTCTATGTAGAAACGGCCTCAAACACACCAAGAAAGAAACCCAAATCAGAAAAAATCTCAACTTCACACTGCCATCTTTTCTGAGAACGGTAACTTGTTTTAAGTGCTTACTATCTTATCAAATACATGCTTGATTCTAAGTATATATTGTCTACTAACTCACACTGAACACCAAGCTTCTCACATGACTAACACAGGGGAAATCCTTACAATCTAGAACCTGACTCTGGGAAAAACTTAAAAATTCTGATGACAGCTTCTTCTCTGCTGGATCCCGCTAAGGATGTGCAAACTTGCAATTCTCGTAGGAAGGGAAATGAAACCATTTTGATTTATGGTTTATATCCTGTAATCAATGCTGTATCCTTCACCGACACATAACAGGGACGTGGACACCTTTAAACAGGCTTCACTTGTACCACGACAGTGTAAAAGGCTGCTACAGCCAAAATGTGGATACTGCCAGCCACAGTTTGCCCTGCAACACATTCAAAACTCAGAAGTTGCTCCATCAGGACAGCACTGCTGACAACCACACACTGATTACTGTTGTTTACAAAAAAGTGGAATGCATCTCCCTTATTCCCCCCCGAAAAAAAAACACCAAGCCAACAAATAAAACCCCACATCAATGAAAATACACTGAACTGCTTCCTTCCTAAAACAATGATCAAAGTTATTTTTCTATGTGTAAGTTTCAAACTGTTTTTATGTTGTCACGATGTAACACCCATTCCACCAGGAACTCTGAAACACTACAGCAACTGAATTATGTAGAGAATTGTTTATACCCCAGGGAAATAAAAAAGAAAGAATATAACACAAATTGATGGAGATGACAGAGTTTGCATTTTGTCTTGGCAATCAGGCGTTATGATTTCACACTACTTAGCCAGAAGAAGTATCTGTGAATGGGTTTGTGTCAACATGCAGAACTGTTAGAACTAAGCCATTCTGCCTCTAATTATTCTTTTTCAATAAGTAATCGTAATCATTTTTAGATCTAGCTGCTTAAACTAAGTGATATTAATATCAATATCATCCTATGCTATCTTTGTTGAAAGCCTTAATGGTATTTACCCAGAACCATTTAAAAATACTTTCCTATTAAACTGAATAAATATTGGAGAGACTGTAATTACAACTACAATCTCAGACATTAAAATGAAAACATCTTGATTTACAGTTTAGTTTTATATCCAAATTACTGCTGTACTCCACACTTACCGATGCTCTTTGTAGCAAAACATTACATAACTTAAGGTAATGGACAATCCTTCACTGACATTACAGACCTTTCCATTGAAATAGCTAGATTTAAACAATAAAACCAACTCAAGTATTTCACAAATAAGAAACACATTTCTAGAAAAAAGTTTTAAGAAAAATTTAGAACATGGAATATATATTATCCTGATTGTTCTATGGAGTCATGAATATTGTTTGCTGTTTTTTCATGCTGATGAATTGCTTTTAAACTGTTAATAATGACAGTTCACAAACCAACTCCTTATTCATTCTCCTTTTAACTACAAGAGAACTACATGTAGCTTTTTTTTACTTTTTTCTTCAAGTCATTGACTGCCTACTTTTCCTACTGCATGCACTTTTCACATGCGCTTTTCATATTACTAGTTTTTTCCACATCCTTGTGGAAGATCACTATGTGATCTTGACACCAAAGTGAAATTTTTTTCATCTCCACGAAAGTATACTAAACCAGTCACTGAAGAGTTCCAGAGTGCTTACCTGGGCTCTGTTCAAACTGAACAAAGCTGAGCTACTTGGCTCAGAAAGCTGGTAAGTGTTATTATGGTCACTGTACAAGAATGAAGCTGATTCCAAGTCTCGAAGAGAGACCTGTTAGTTTGTAAATAAATACAGTCTATAGAGGTTTTAGCTGTTACTGTTCTTTGTATCTACAGAAACTGCTAACATACTTGATTGTCACTACAGGTAGCTGATTTTTGTCCTACAAGACCTATCCAACCAATCCTACGTGTGACATTTTCAAGACAAAGAACCTGAGCATCACTAATCTAAACTGGAGGAGGATAAAGCAACACATGAGTAAAGATGCAGAGTTAAAAGTCAACGCATCATCAATAATCAGAGAAAAAGTTGCTTAAGGGTAAAAACATATTCAAAAAACAAGATATAAATTAATATCCTACAGAATTTACAAAAACAAGCTATTTGGTTTATCAATAAGGCAAAACTGGAGACCTTAACTTGAAGTACAATTAGATTCAAGCTCTACTTTACACCAGTTCTGTCATGGTTTCACTCCTTTGTTTCATACAAACTTCAAATAAGTTTTGAATTTCCAATAGAAATATTTTTCTGCGATTCCTTTATTCCTCTCCTGTTTTAGGGGTGCTCTAATAAATTTTAGCATCAAAATAGTATCGTTACCTGCGGAGATGTAGAAAGGCTGTGTAGCACTGCTTACGGAACTCCTGGTACTGTTCACTTTGAGTGCCTCCCATACCTTCCACCATCTCCTTATTCAGCTTCATCGGGGGAGGCAGAGGCTTAGGGTCCCGACCCAAAATATAACCAAAGTCAATGTGAAATAGTTTTCCTGCAGAACGAAAGGCAAACATAATTACTTATTTCAACACTATAAAACATCTTGATGCAAAACCTGGAAAGAAGATAAAGTTGTACATGCACTCTTTAGAAGATATTAAGAAGCTCTCTAATATAATTCACTGTTTACTGTAAGACATAACAATACACTTTATATCTTCAGCTTTCAATTTGAAATGATGGGTTTAAAAAGTAAAGCTATTTCAAATTCATTGAGTACTAACAAACAAGTCTTTTTCCCTTCTTTATTTTTAAACAGATGGAGTATACTCAAAGACTGTAACAATGCTGAAACTTGTCACTAGCTACTAAATACACACTTGTATAACAGATACTACTAATTCTTTGCTCCTTGAGAATTTGTTAGCAAATTAAATTATTAACACACACACTGCATTGCTTTTAGTATACCATTTGATTGCTGTGGCATGAAATATGTTATTTCAGTTGTACGTTAAATTTGTCAAAGAGAAAACAGGACCCATGATCCTAAGAACTACCTTTTGAAGAGACCAAATAGCAAGGATAACTTCAAAGCTATTTCAAAATTCTTTAAGGGTCATTTGAGTAAGGTTAAAATATATCAACAGTTTCAAATACTGAAGAAACATTACTAATACTGAAGAAACATTACTACAGTTCTGTATCTGAAATTACACTTCAAATGTGCCAGAGCTTGTCTTACAGTTTTTCAGTACTAAAATGAAAGACTTAAAAACAGTTTATCACTACCTTTCCCTTCTCAGATCAACTGACTACATTTAGTGTTTCTGCAGGATTAACTTGACAAAATTGCATCTCTTGCTCCAAAAGCAGAAGGCAGTTTCCTTTCTTATCAAGAGCTGGCGTGCAGTCATGCTGCTCACAATAACGTTCTGATCATTCACTGCATTCCCTTTAAATAGTACTGAACCTGTGAGACGCAATAGGTAGCAGAAAGAACAACTGAAACACCAGCAACTTCAAAATAATGCTAAAATCTTTAGATAATCTGAACGTTAAATATTGCATAAATATGCAAAACCAAAAATGTCAACAGAAATCAAAATATTAATATGCATAATTCTTAGGAAGCTAGTTTGTAGGAAACTTCGCTTCTTAGGCGGAAAATATTGACCTTATAAAGCAAAATAAATTTTTGGAAAGCACTCTGCAAACTTTCAGACTCAAATACATAATGTAAACAATGACTTGGGTAATATCAGAGATACATTACAAAAAGATCGTAAGACTTGAGGTATGTCAAGAAAACTTTATATGACATCTCTTCAGTTATTTGCTTAGGAGGAAAGAAATAAGTTTGTCTTATATGGCTAATCCATAGAAGCAAATGAAATGTTATGCACAAGATGTAAGATCTTTTCAACAAGAAGGCAGAAAAACTATTAGCGTGATTGTTATCTGGACAGTCACGGACAGCACAGAGCACAGTCTTGATTCAGAATTATGGAACTGAAGAACGTTATAGACACAGATCTGTTTGCAAAGGGGTATTTTAACCTGTAGCACCTGTAGTAATTTTAATTTTTTTATAAACTTAAGTGTTCAGTACTCTGGAAAAAAACCAGAACAGCCAGTATTTTTCAATTAGCCACCCCTCTTTGACCATTTCACTGATTAATCACAATCTATGAGAGAAGGCTGCTTGAGCTCCCTCAGAAGGACTCCTCTTCAACCAAGAAGTAATTCCATCACAGTAAGCTTTCTAAGGGATATCACAAGGATGCTTAATAGGCAGGCAGAGTATTTGCTAGTCGAAATACACCATCAACACACTTTACATACCTAATTGTGCTAACAAATGAAGTTCCTTCCTTCAGTAGTTTTTTCAAGCTGCTGAAGAAGTTACTTTCAAAGATCATTTTTGTACACTACGTTTTTGAAGTTGGCACTTTGATATATACACCCACACACACTATTAAGTCACAAAAAACATTTAATTAAAAAGTTGGTGGGGAGGGTCTGGTTTCTGTTCGTTTAGTCAAACCTGTCACCTCGAAGAGTCGAGAGACAACATTTTTAATAAAACAATAACTCTTGTGGCAATAATTAGATCTTTCTTTAGCTTGCTCTGGAGATAAGGAACAAAAGGCGATAATTAGTAACTTAAATTGGTAACAAAGATGCATCTAAAACATTTCAATAGCTGATTGACGTGCCTTCATATAAATTAATAAGATATCAAATAGTTTACTTATTAATTTTTAAGAACGAAGCATAAAAGAAAATATGAGGTCATTCTGCACTAGCATTCTAGGTTCTCCAGCTGCAGTTCAAATTTCAGCAGATTTTTAGGCTGACTGAAAACTTACGTCAAACGCTTTATATTTTTTAAATCATATACTAAACAGACATAACTCATTTTCACTCATGCAGCTCCAAGATCAATTTAAACCAGTATACCGTATTACAGAATATGGACAGAAGGCTCCACTTGATGCTTGTCTGAAGTTGCTACACCAGTGAGACCACCTGGGCAACCTGAGGGAATACTGCAGCATTAAAGCTTTCTACAGAGAAACTCAATGCATGTTCTCCTTGAGGACTTCAGTACAATTAGAACTCGCCTGTTTTGGACAAATGAAACTGTATGCTTAAAATTGAAAATCAGGTGAAATCTGTATTATTATTTATGTTAATTAATAAATCTATGAAGTTAATAAACACGATGATTTGAAATTGTTCAATAACAAGATAAAAAGTTGCAAGCATCTCAAGTGATATCCCAAGTGAAACTTTTATCAGGGTGCAACATGGAACATCTGATTTCACGATATTAACGAAATTGATCACTAGACTATTACTCAGTATAAAGTCTACTACAAGAACAAGGCTAGATAAGGTTTCTGGTATCTACTTCAGGTACAGTATCTGCAAATACTGAATAATAGCAGAAAAAGCAGAATCAAAATAGGAATCTGAACACTCCAGCTCTCTACCAAGCAATGATTATATGAACTTGAAACAAAAAATACCCTTTTGATGTAGAAATTAATATACTCAAGATGTAATTTTAAGAGGACAGAAAATACATTTAATCAGAATTTCTATTCTTTAAGAACTGAACTTCACTGTCTCCTAACATAGCCATCACTCCCAATTCGCATCTGCAAGAACAGAGACAAAGGCTGACAGTAACAACTTACGAATCTTCTTTTTTGTCAAGTTAAACTTGTTTTTTCTTCAAAAGAACACCTCCTCAAACACTACCCATTTGAAATTAATCAGACTCAGGTGTGACAATATTTGTCTAGTACTCACAGCCAAAAGAACGTTTACAGGATAATCAGCATCTTATTTGCGCAGGTGCTGATCAAGTTTTTCAGTTACGGATGGTCACACAGTTTCTATTTCCAAGTTCCTGAAAGTTATGTAATTTAGTTGATAAGAAGCATACTTTCTCAACTGAATTTTGAAAATTACTCTCTTAAACCTTCATTTCTCAGAATCACAGAACGGTTGAGGCTTGAAGGGACCTCTGGAGGACACCTGGTCCAACCTCCTGGTTAAGCAGGACCTCTCAGAGCCAGCTGCCTTGCCCAGGACCATGTCCAGATGGTTTCTGAGTATCTCCACAGTCGGAGACTCCACAGGCAACATGCGCCAGTGATCTGTCACCTTCGCTGTAAGTAATAATTCATTCTCATAGCACAGTTCTTGTACACAATTAACATCTGTCCTCCCAGTAAATCAGACTCCTGAGCTTTGTGCAACACTACTTTTTCTAAAGGCTTTGAACTTCCATATTTTACAGAACAATTACGTTTCCTTCCTTTAATACCGTGTCAGTGCCACAACACATACACTTTAATCTCAAGTTTTTATTTCAGCTTCTAATCCACCTTCTTCAGATTTATTATGTCTTAATTCAAAAGACTCTTAATTATAATGCTTATAAATTAAAGACAAAATTGGACTTGTAGTTTTGGTCTATTACTTTTCCTGAATGACTGCTAAATCATATGGCTAAGTGTTTTGTTTAAGTCATGTTTCAAACTAACAGAAAAGGTGAAACAGATTGATCCCCATTCTCAGATTTTTTAATATTTAGACACTGAACCCTTTATATATCTATTTAGAAACATGAGCTCCTTATAAAAATGAAGGATTTGGGGCATCTGACAGAATGAAATGTAACAATACAGGAAATACCTAAAGAATACAGACAAGGATGCACAAGCTCCCCGCTTCGTTTAAAGGCCTGGAGCAGGATTATCTGTCCTTTACATACAGTTCAATATACACAGCTTCAGACAAGTATTTCTGATGTTCAAAGTGGCTCACTCCTCAAAGTCCAAAAGATGACATCAGCACTCATTCAGGAAGCAGAAAAATAAAATTTCTGCTGAAAAGACCTCAAATAAAGTCTCTGACCTTAAAAAACAGTGCCCTAATAATCACTCTCCACTCTACATAAAAGGTATTTTACTGTAGAAAAAGCAAGACACAAGGCATTTACTAACTAGAAAAGGATGAGATGTTTCCAGGAATATGCAATAATGCAGCAGGCAGACACAAAATTATTTATTAAAAACCTAAAAGCTGATACTGTTGTGTACTCTTAAGCTTTTTTTTTTTTAAAAAAAAAATATGAGGTTGACTACATTTCTCTACTAAACACCTGTTTTTCTAACGTAAAGAAGACAGGCTCCTGAACAGTTCAAGGAAATGGCACCAAACATGAGAAGTTTCCCTGACAAGTAGCCAGGGCATGAGGGATTTGAAATCCCATCCAAGTTTTCCTTTCAGTCTTGAGAGCAAAGTGATCTTTGATGAAGTGAAGCATGGACTTGTGGAGACTGAAAACTGGTATCTGGTGCTTGCAACAGCCAATAACATCTGACTGCAACCAAAGAGGCTAATTTGTCCATCACCGCTAATGCCTGGATTTTAGTACAGAAGAAAGTTCCTTAAGCAAAATGTGGAAAAAGCAAAATTACTAAAATAAAATAATTCTGGTGGCAATTTTCTTTTAACAGGTAAGAAAGCCTTACAAGTTGTTCTGAACCTAACTGTTCCCACACTTGGGAAAGCGGGGTGGAGGGGGGAATCCCACACCAATACACAATATCCCCCAAGCTCTGAATTTCAATGTATTTTCTGTAAACTATTTTAAGCTGCCTCTTCTTTTTAAACTTTTTAGAAAAGTACAATTTAGTGACTATTTTAACTGAATTCCTATTCTAAATTTGAAGTAATAGGGTAAAAAGCCATTTGATGAAAATGACTGGATAGATGGAAGGGGTGGTTTCCTGATCTTCCCAGCAAATTCTGATGCTACCACCAAAATTTCTCCTTTGGTAACAGCACTGCCATGGTGAAAAAAGAATCAGAATAACTAACTTTTTTGTCATAGTTTTCATCAGTTACACGTTTCAACTTCTCTAAGACTACACAAGAACAGAAGCAAGCTGTATGAATTGTTAAGGACTTATTCAGGATAAAGATTTTAAACACAGTATGCAGCAACAGCTGGAGGTAAAGTTTATCATTGTCATCTGTATAATGGATAAGGGCTCAGCTTGTGCTAAGCATTGTAATTTTTCCCCCTCAGATCTCAAGCTGTCCATTCTCAAAATACACCCCATGCAGGCATACTATAAGAAAAAAGATGTCAGATGTATATTGTTAAATGAGAAATACTGTTCAAGATACCTAAAAAAGAAAATGTTTGTTATTTTCTTTAAAAGGAGCATGTTCCTTTACCAAGACAAGTAACATTTAAAAACTTATTTAAGAATTCCACTGCTTTTACATACTGTAGTAGTTTGCAACATTAACAAGTGTATTTATCAATGTACTTATCTAAGCATTGATACAGAAGCAAGATTCATACCCTATAATTTTTCCAGTTTTACCATCTTCAAACCTGACTTGGCATAGATGGTTTTAACAGAAAAGCTCTGAAGGGACAAACACATCGTGTTATCCCACATATGGAACTGTCCAGATCTTTGCTATATTACCTGGCAACCTTTTCCAGCTGAGACTGGAGGATAAATCATGTCAACTAGTGCACTTCACACTGAAAACAGACCACAGTCCCACTTCTAAGCATTAAATGAGAAGACAGCATATTTCTTTTACCTAGCTATACGATGCTACAAGCAAACGCGGTTTTCAAGTTCTGAGCCCTCAGTCTTTCACCTGCCCTCATATTAATAAGCTATTTTTATCCACATAGCAATTTGTTCTACTGCTACAGAGCAGTTTCAGGTGCAGAGTTCATATCAAAGTGCCTGGATTTACGGAACCTGTAAAGGTAACTTGAATTTACATGTAGGTCCCTAACGGTTACTGGAAGATTCAATCACTTGGGCAAGAGTTAATTGGCCAGACACACACACATGCAGTGTTACTCAAGAATGCCACTTGGACGTCTCAGGCTATCCTAAATATAGGATATCTGCAGATAGGACAGAACCTTCTAGAAACATTCATTTGTCTGTAAAGGAATCTGAAGTTATTATTACATTTGTGAAAATGATGGAAGTATGCCTGTAATTTTTGCATAGACAAGGATGTTCTGACTGAAGGCTCCCTAGGTATCTTTCCGAAAAAACCTTCCAACAGTTGCCCTTGAAAAATATCTTAAAGCATTTAAAAATCTGAAAATCTAGATATCTTGCGTAAAACTACTTTAGAAAGTCACCCTATTTCTAGAACTATAGACATAGGACAGTCATGAAAGACAGTAGAAATTATTTCACCCATTATCACGTACATTCTCATCCTATAGAGTAAAAAAAATATTTGTAACATTAAGTGGAAAACTTTGTTTTTATGAACTTCAGTATCTACTCCTTAATATTTAAATTATACCATATATATTCTAAGCACAGACATCCATATTTTTGAAGATGAAACAACAATTCCATTGGAACGAGTCCAACAGAGATGCGGCTACATTCACCAAACTAAAAGGAAGAGCCAAAAAAGGTAATAATATATACTGCCATATAAATACAAGAAAAGTATGTGAACCCTCATCTGTTAGTCAGAATTCTCTACCCTACTGGAAAGCTTCAATTAATTAAATAAATACTGTCAAGAATGGATATATAAAAAAGGTCATACCGTTTTAAAGAAAAGTACTTAAAGCCTCCATTCTTCAAGAGAATGACATTAGCTTTTTCCTACTTAAGGGATTCTCAGTAGCAAGAAACAAGCCTTTGTTGTATTTGCCACATAAGAATTTCTCTTGACAGCTCAGAAAAACTCTCTCTGTATGTGACAGAGCACAGGCAGCAAAGGAAAACAATTTCGACTCAGAATGTACTGTGGATGTGGGCTGCCCTCTGCTGTATTTCTTAAATTCTTCCACTAAACCAAACAGCCATTGTGCTGCTACTCCCTAACACAGACAGCCAAGATGCACTTTGCTCCAAAACAAAACACTAAAATGCCATTCCTTTGATTATGCAACCAGTGCCTATTATGGAAAGAGTTACATCCGTCACCTTAAAACAAACCACAGACACTTCCAGACAGATTTTTAAATGTACATTTCCTACAAAAAAAACAGACTTACTGTAGATGTTCTCCCATGTGCTTAGAGCAAGACTTTTTACCTTAATCAAGGCCTTATAATCAATTTTCTATTCTTTCATACAGAGTAAGCTGATTCAAAGTAATACATGCGATGGACTTAAAACTGTAAACCAATATGCCTTCCACATGGAACATATAACATTTCTCATTTATGTGCTTCTCATCCAGTAAATGTTTCACATTATTAAAAATCACAACTCCTAACTCTTCACCACTATGTAAGGTAGGTAATTCAAGGTATCGGAACTACTGGAAGCTATAGTTCAAAAGCAAGCAAGCAAAAAAACAAAACCAAACCAAACCAAAACCAATGCAAAACAAATTTTCTCCTAGAAGAAATGTTTTTATTTGTTAAAACTTTGTGAGGTTACATGCAGCTGACAATTAAGATACTTGGGGTTGAAGTAACTTTGCAAATATTCTTTAATGCATCCTTTTCTTCAGTTTTGGACCAATATGTTTGAAAAACAACTGTAATTATTATAATAGCCAAATTTAAATTAACAGCAAAATGTTTTGGTCTTACGTAAAAGTAGTCAAATTTTACCATATGGTATGTTCATACTTCTTTCAAGAAAGCTAGCATCATTCAAGCGAATTCTTGTGTTTAATGAAAAACAAATTACAGGTCCAGCTTTTGGTGTAAAAATACGTGACAGTAGACGCAGGACTGTAGAACAAGCCAACTGAAAGCTACAGAATCATAGAATCACTTGGTTGGGCAAGACATTTAAGATTATTAAATCCAACCATACCTGTTTCAGTACTAAACACATCTCTGCATGCTTCATCTACCCATATTTTAAATACCTCTAGGGATGATGACTCAACTATCTCCCTTGGCAACTTCTGACAGTGCCCAAGAACTATTCAGTAATTTCTAATCTGAACCTCCCCTGGTGCAACATGAGGCCATTTCCTCTCATCCTATTGCCTGTCACTTGGGAGAAGAGACCAACATCCAACCCACTAGATACTCCTTTCAGGTAGTTGTAAACAGGGATAAGGTCTCCCCTCAGCCTCCCTTTCTCAGCCACTCCTCATAGGACTTGTTCTTCTGCCCCTTCACCATCTTTGCTGCCCTTCTCTGGACACGCTCCAGCACCTCAACGTCTTTCTTGTCATGAGGAGACCAAAACTCAACAAAGGACTCAAGGTGCAGCTTCACCAGTGTCGAGTACAGGGGCACAATCACTTCCCTGGTCCTGCTGGCCACACTGTTTCTGATCCAAGTTAAGATGCCACTGGCCTTCTTGGCTACCTGAGCCACTGCTGGCTCATATTCAGCTGGTTGTCTACCAACATCCCCAGGTCCTTCTCTGCTGGGCAGCTCTCCAGCCACTCTTCGCCAATGCAGTAATGCTGCACTGTTTATAAGCAGTCTGTAATGAGGTGAGAATCTAGACTTCCATTACTGACAGATATATAAATGGTTCCTAAACTGACAGTGAAATAGTGTATCAGATACAAAACCTGCCTACTAATGTGTTTAGACAGCAATTAATCTACTTGCTTTCTTACTTTTCAGCCTCTACTTCATTTTACTAATAGTTTAAATCTAAACTTTGATTCAATGAATCAATAATAACCTTAGATGAGACAATATAACTTTACATCTAAAAAGATACTCTAATCTACCATACTCAGCGGCTTATACTCACAAGAAAAATGGAGCAAAACAGCACCAACACAGAAGAAATCAAACAACTACTGTTATAAAATTATAGTGCTAAAAGAATTACCTGTTTTTGTTAGCAAAAGATTATCCAGATGTCTATCTCCAACTCCAAGGATGTAAGTAATTACACAATAACCAGCTGTAACAAGTAAATTGTAAACATCAATACAAGTACCTTTCCTGGAGAGGAACAAGTTCCATACAATTAACAACAGCATATGAAATTATCTTAGTACTTGCTCGCTAGTAATAAATGTGCCAAAGAGACTGGGGGCAGTGTTAGCGCCAGTGAAAAATAATCAATATACTATGAAGTAATAAATTGATGTAATAAAATAAAAATCTGCAGCTTACCCAGTACTGCCTAGGTTTCAATTCGTACTACATAATGATATGCTTAACACCAAAAGCCTAAATCTACTAAATATTAGGATTAAGGTATTTCAAATGAAGATAAAGTATTTAGAGCAAAATGAACGTACGCATTTCGAACTTAATATATTTTCAGGCAAACGTAAACAAGCAAGAGACACTGATATAAATCTAAAACTATGTATCAGTGTAATTCACATGCTAAGCAGTAAGCCAGGCAGACATAAGCAGCAAACTGTTTCAATTCTTCCTTCCACCCATTAACAATAAGAGTCTGAAAGACAGAGCCAGCAGAAAGAGGAAAGAGAAAGGAGAAGATACCGTGGAGCAACAACTGAATTTTTTTTAAGAATGAAGTTGCTTGCAATTTAGTAGACAGAAAATGTCATATTTTAACATTGCCTCTACACTACCACTTTTTTTTTGTTATCCAAATGGAACAAGTAGTTGAATTTATGTTTTAAAAGCAAATTATTTTTTTTTACCTCAAATACAGATGATTTACTATTATTATATAAATGCTTAACATCTCCCTGAATTACCAAAACTGCAACTCATGATGTGAGGGGCAAAGGCAATATTGTTGCTAGTTAGCAAGAATATTTAACTTCTAGTCTCTTCCAAGGGGAATAAAAAGAGGGCTGAGGAGAGAAATTGCGTATGACAAGCCAAGCTCAAAATAATTCTCTTCACAGGGATTCTGACAGCAAGTACATGCACAGTAGTCATCTAAACAGAAGTATCTTCACACCTCACCTGACCTGGCCTTTCTGCTTCAGATATGGAGCTACCAACTGTAAAGACTGTAACTTACCACAGCTCTTAACATAGGTGTCCATCACTTCTGCACTTATTCCATGTGGGCCAGTCTCACTAGGTGCATGTTTCCTGAAGAAGTTCTGGAGGGAAAGTCATCAAAATATTTAGTTACTCCACATGATCTGTAACAAGATCTTTAGAACTCCTAGAAAATAAGATTAAATCAAGACCACAAATAGCCATCATTACAATCTGTTACACTAGCAGCCACTCCCCAGAAATCTAGTAAATTTTAATCTAATTTTATATTGCTATTTTAATTTTGTCTTAAATCATCACTTTCTTATACTCAACAAAAAGAGACTTGAAGTTCAAATTGAGAAGTAGTTTTCTTTGTTACCAACCTCAGAAAACTACCAATGCACTGAAAAGTTACTAAATAATAACAGTGCAAATACCTCCAACAGGAAAACTGTTCAGGCTAGATCAACAAAAACTGGAAGAGGACTAAACAGTCCAAATTACTAACTACGTTTAGGACACACACTCTTACAAAGTTTATCATCATTATATGTCTCCACATTTTTCAATACATGCAACCCCTACTGAGTTTAAAAGGAAAATAATGTAAGTCATCAAAAAGAAACTTCACTTTTGCTGTGAAATGTGGACAGGGCCAAAACAGCTCTTCCCACCACTCAAAAGACAACTGCTTTTTCTCTTGATTGAGACAAAAGATTATCAGCACAAGTTTCTTCCAGAAGTGAACAAAAAGCTAAATAAGCACTTCAAGAGGAAATTGGCAGGCATTTGAATGACAGACATGCAAGTGTCTAAAATCACAGTGAAGGACTGAAAAGAATCCTAAAAAAAACCAAAACTAGGTACTGAAGGAAGGTACCTGAAGGCTACTTAAGAAAGTTTTGTCTGTTTTGCAGTCCTGTTTTAACATGTATCAGAGTTTTAAAGCATAGAGACAGCTTTAGTTATCTTTGCTTACAGAGGAACAAACCCTTTTGATACATTTTAAAAAGCGGATTGAGTGGTCAGAATCATACTTCAGACCATCCAAACGCTTAACTGTAAGAGTGTGGAACAGAAAAACCTCCAAAATATGAAATGTCATTTCAAGATTGTTGATAGAAGGTAACACTCAAACATCAGAATATCTTTTATTTGCTGCAGAGCTGCATTCCCAGCTGGTATTGGATTATCGGCTTTGAATATTTTCAGAAGTAAAACATTTTTTAATCTTTATATTCAGTGCTCATCTTTATTTAAACAGCAGTGGCACCCAAATATAAGCCAAACTTGTCCAATACCTAAAAAAGTTCATATAGTTTTCATTTCCTCAGAAACCTGGTCTCTGATGTATTTTGTCACTGATCTGTTAAGTAAACTTAGATCCCATTCTTTTGGCATCTCATCCATTTAGATTAGTGATTCTTCACAGGAAGAATTGCTCTTTGGGTATGCATAGCCACTAAAACAGTGGGGGCACCTATTTTAGATTGGAATATGATGTTACAAGCAATTGCAAAATGACAATTTCAGAAGCATTTCTATATATATTATTTTATAAAAACACATCATGGTGTAGAATACAAATACCACATTTCCAAGATTACAAAGGACTGACAAGAAAACACTTTATAAACTGTATGATTATTGATGTAGCTTTTTACAATCTTTACGGAATGCGAAGATCAAAAAAATTATCTAACTCAATGCCAGTCATCATCTGACTAATGATATGCATTTTTAATTAGTGATAAGCACTTTATATGCTTATTTGTTAAGCAAATGATAATGACAGATAAGTATTTTTTAATCTCCATATTTTTCACATATGTAGTTTATAGCAGCTGAGAGATATTTGCTTTGGCTCCCAGTTACTGAGTTATGAATAAATCCAAACTTCAGTATAAACTAAAAAAAAAGGGAAGAAAAGTACTGTGACAAATTGAATCCAACATAAACATGCTGTGTTTTTATTAAAAAGCCTATTAGCTATATATCTCATATGGCAATTCGGTATATTATTATGTAACTATATTTACTTCAATCAGCTGAGCTCTGCTACCCAGCTTGTGTGCTGTGCTTGAAATTAGTACAAATTTTGTGTGCTAGTATTCAATTACGTGTCCCTACTCAATTTCATGACAGGTAGAAGATGTCTGCTACAAAAAGGTCAAAATAAATAAATAAAATCACTAAGAATCTCCACATCAACTATTGCAGGGTAACATTTCAGAAATTATATGAACACACTATTTAGATATTACAACAACAACAAAAAAAAACATTAAAATATACTTTGGCAATGTATTAAGCTAAAACTACTAATGGAATGACACAAATAATTTAAAACAAACAGTACAGAGAAGTGTCATGTACCTATCATTCATTGTTAGAGCAAAGCCAGAATTTAGGTATAACAACTAAATTACACTTTAATTATTTAAATACTAATACTCGTAGACTATGAGATACTCATTTGGTGACTTAAGTATATTTCTTAAATTAAAACTTATGCTGTTAATACCATTACGTTTCAAGCTGTAATTTAAATTCTAGATACCAACAGAGAAACTGAAGACATCTGAATGAGATCAAAGCCTGCAATTTATATCATTTACTCAAAGATGACTTAAAAACACTCCATCACATACCTGTATACTTTCCTCAGTAGCAAGAACTTCTGCAACCGGTACTGACTGAATAAACTGCATGAAGCCTGTGATGAAAAACAAACAAATAAACCAACCATCCAATGCACAGAACTTTCAAGCTACTCTAAAACATGTTTATTAAGTGACAACATAAATGCACATTTTCATTCAACTATTTCTCACTGGCAAAAAATAAAACATGTTTTGTCCAAATTATCTGCCTTCAGTAGTTTTAAAACACCAAATCAGCTTGCAGGTCTGCTCTTCCAAGTCTTCTTTAGAAGAGAGATCAATCAATATCTTTCTAAATATTATCTTGAATGAATCTAGAAGCATAATCAAGCCTGATTCTGTTTTGCCTTAGGGTTTTTTTCTTCATTTCATGCAAATATCTATAAACAGAAGTGTTCAAAGATCTTTGCCTGAAACCACACAGCAAGCTAGCAGCAAAGATAATACTACTGATAGTCACATACCTCTGTTAGGTTCCTCACAGACCTATCCAACCTCATCTTGAATGTTACCAGGGATAAGGCCTCCACTACCTCCCTGGTCAACCAGTGTTTCACCACCCTCATTGTAAAAAAATTCTTCCTCATACCCAGACTAAATCTACCCTTTTTTTAGTTTAAAACTATCACTGCTTGCCCCGGGCACAACAGGTGTTGCTAAAATGTCTGTCCCCATCTTTCCTGTAAGTCCCCTTGAAGTACATTAGAGCTCCCTTTTAGAATGCTGTATTAAGTTAAATATCTCTCATGAAAACACTGTATCACAACAGTATATGAACAGAATATTACCCCCAGTACTGTATTTTTAAGAAATAAAAGTACTCATACCGTGTTTTGTACTGGTTGCCAGCACTTTATAGGGTGTCAGTTTCAAATCCAGATTCTCTTTTCTTAACAGCTGGGGTGAAAAAAAACCACACACAAAAAAAAAGAAAGATGAAAAACAATGAAAAGCAGCTTCCATCTCTAAAACTAACGTGTATTGGACATCAATCTCCACTGTTCTTCAACGAAAGTCTGTTTGCCAATCTAGTATTTATTTTAAAGTATATGCAGGTTCATTGTCTGTCTATAAAGAAAAAAAAGAGAATAACCCAGGATCTGAGAACCCTGGACTGTACTAGCAACATAACCTGCCTTATCAGTTTTCAACAGTCCTTTTTTCAAAAACGAAAATCAAGAACAGAGAAGGACGAGGATGTGGTTTAACAATCCTCACCTTATCCATGAGTGAAATAATCTGAAGAATCAGTTGATCTTGACGTAAATCATCACCATGCTTAAAAATAACAGGATATTTGCCTCCATCTTCTGTCTTGAAGAATAACTGAGCAGGCATTAAGGCACTCTGCAAAACGAAACAGTTCACTAAGCGAGTTCACAGCAATGCTCATATTAACATGTTGCTAGAGTGGAGTTCTAAAAATATAAATCCTTGTTTACAGTATTGTAAATCTCAAGTGAACGAAGCAAGCTATCAGCTCATAGGATTCAAGTATCACATCTAGTTACAAAAAGGTTTAGAATAGCTGCAGTGAACATCAGAACTCCCTTCCATGCTCCTTAAGTTTTGTAGAAAAGAAATTCTAAAGCTTCTAAAAGCAGCTACTCACTGTCTAGTACCTAGGTATGTTTTTAAAAGAACACCTTAAGGCTTTCCTTCTTTAGCAAAGAGTTTGAAGGATACATTTCCTACACATCCCCTCCCCCAGCAGATGAAGTGGAAAGGACGGACAGATTCAAATTCTGTTTGTAAGCATGAAACTCCAATCAACATAGAAGCTTTATGAAAAAGGTCACAACAAAACAAATTTAAACTGACCAGATCAAAGAGAGACACAATTATAGGATAAACATCAAAGAAATGCTAGGGGCAAGACATTTTAAACAACTAATTGCTTCCTTAATCTGTTTAGTAAAAGCAAAAATGTCTTTTTACATTGTTGTTTGAGAAAGCCAATTTAATTGTCTGCAATTCCTCTGCATAAAGAGTTGAAGGGGATCAATTACACACATGAATGATTTAATCTATTGCAACTGACCAAGCCATTTCCCTCAGAACCAAACTAAAATAAAATAAAATAAAAATCAAGCATACAGACTTAAATATTTGAGCAGTCGCATTAAATGTTTACGTGCCATGAACATTTCCAAATCATTAAGTCACATAAACAAAGGAAAATGATTCTTTAAAAATACTATGTGATATCCAAGATCACAAAAAAATAGTCATTCTTTCTGCTTTGGGCTTGTCTTTTATGCCATAGCACAGAATGAGAGATTAAACAGAAATCCGTAATCTTCCAGAATCAGGAGAATCAAAGCCATCTCTGATTTGGAAACAATTCACATCTCATATTTTTGGTCTTAACTTTTCTAAATTGTTACAGAAGATGTACTGGATTGACTTTTGATCCACGGAAGTATTCCATATCTTCCTTTAACGCAACCCGACATATAAATAGGGTGTAGATAAGAGAGTACACTCTCTTCTTCTTCCGGCAAGGCTGGGGAGCAGAAGGTCCCTGTGTTGGTCCTGTCTTCTGCTGAGCCTGCGGAAATTTTTTTAACGGGTCAGATTTGGCCATCCAGCTCTCCACGGGAGGAGGTGGCATGGTAAGATTTCACTAATTCTTTACTTTGTTAGTTACCGGGTGTTACAGCTGTATGCCGGGTGTTAAATAGCTCCTTTTTGTCCTTTTTCCCCATTTCCCTTCCCCTCTTTCCTTGCTCCTTTGCGTATCTTTGCGGTGTAGTTGTTTGTATGTAGAAAAATACAGAAATACATATATTTAGTGTGATTTTGGTTTCCTCCATAGTTTTTTTCCTTTGAAGGGGGGGAAGTTTTGGGAGAGGCAGACTGAGCAATTGGAGAGCTTGGGAAAGCTAGCTCAAACCAGCTCAGAAGACTAACATGTAGACGACTATCTGACTTGAGTTTGTCCTACTCAAGTCCAGCAGTAGTCTGTATAGAAAACATCCAGTTGCAGTGCAAGTAGTGTTTTTAATCAACAGACCTCCCTTGACCCTGAAATCGTATTCACAACAAAAGCTGAGTCAGGTTTGCAAAACCTTGCCTTCATGACAGGATCTTTCCCATACTGCCTCCAGCCTGAGATGTGAGAGCGTGCTTTTCAAACAGACTAACTGGTATACACCATAGCTAAAGTTAGGAAATCAAGGGATAATATGGTGCAAAACCATGGGAAAACGTTCACTTCTGCTTTTAAGTAAACACAAATTATACCGCAGTCAATAATCAGCCTGCCAAAGTTTGAAACTATGAAGTGCAATAGAATTCTGACCTAGTAGATGGAGATGATTAATAAATACTGGTTGCCCCAGCACCTTGAACATTTTTTTAACCGGGAAACAATGCCTCCTGGACATCAGCCTGACTGGTAAAGGATATTTTTGTCTTCCTAAAATTTGATCACAGTCACCTAGGTCAACCTGAAGAGCTGAAGTAGAGGTTCTACACATCACTGGACAGAGGCAGCAACTTACATTTCAGATAGTGTAAGAAGCAAAAGAACCCTAGTCCTTTGAACAGCATACTGACTGTTTAGTAAATAGACTAAGAGATAGCCTTACAAGCACAAGCAACTGCTACAGATTGGTTTAAGAATTAACTAACCTTATGGATACAGGATATACCTGTCAGTCCACTCCAACAGAATGAAATGGATCATCTTACTTCTTTCCAGTCTCTCAACAATTTAACACTTCTATTTTGCAATGGAATAGACACATACATGTAGCTGAGAAGCTGTGCACCTGACTAGATTTGTATGACTTTGATCACAGACTGCTAAACAAGGATGCTATTTAACTAAGATTCGGAGAAATTCTCAACTAGGAAGCATCCTTTCAGCTTGAGGACTTCATAAACTTTATAAACTGTATCAGTTTTATAAAAGCTGCTTTGGCACTTGCACACTTAGGAACAGAATTTCACGAAGAAAATAAAGAGTAGTTTAACCACTTTATAGGGACACTACATTTATATTTTGCCTTGACTATGCCAGCCTTTTTAAATCTTTCAACTGATATTTTTAAGCTTAGTGCTCATAGGAGTTATTTGCATCTCAGCTATTCAGAAGACCTCATTTACCTTGAAGAGTGTGGCTTTTTCAGGGATTATCCCTTTAATTTTCACCTGAGGTTCCAAAGGAAGTGGAATGAGCTCCATATCTGCTAGATTCATCTTTTCATTATCTGCTAACAAAGCCTGAAGCCTCTCATTCTAAAAAGAATAAAAGAATGAAACACTCATTTAAAAAAAAATAAAAACACCATAAACCATGTATTTTGTATATATCAAAGGTTAAAGTATTTTAACAAAGCATATATTAATATCCAATTTATTATATTCTTTACTAGTCCAAAGAATCAAGGTTTCACTCTTAAAATCCAGCAACGAAAACTCTCTATTTGCAGTAATCTGAATAAAAGAAGTAGATTCTTCATCTAGTCTCGAGTATAACGAAACAGTTTTACAAGTGCCAGATAAAAGTCTTACGAACATTTATTTCTAAATTACCTGCACAAGTAGCAGGATGATTTGTTTTCTATACCATCATCAAATGACTGTTCTGTTTCAAAAAGCTTCAAAAACTTGATCAATGCTCTTATCTCTGACCGTTTAAATTCCTGATCTCAAGGAGATCCCCTACTACCAAGGAACCAAACTGTCAACAGCTTATAGAGATCCGACTGGGGTTTGCTCTACATTCCTACATCTGTAGTTACCAGAAATACAATACCAGTCAATTTTCAACTACTTGACACTTGGTGTCCTACATAATAAAGGTCAAACATATAAAAAGCCTCCAGTCTTTTCTCCTACTGAATATGAGGTATAAACACAGAGGCACAGCAAGGTAGCCCACTACTCTTAGAAACGCTTCTTGTGGCTAATTGTTGCTAGCTAGATTTTTGGATTAAAATCAACGCCATGTGTTTTATTTTTACAAAAATATCCCAACAATTACAAAAGCATCTGACAGAATGCTCTCAATGTATAACACAAGCAGAGTTCATTCTCACAAACTTAAAAATTTGCTTTTACAGATTACACCTTCATTACTGATACACAGAACATCCACAACACTTCATAAAATGTGATGCTTTGTTTTCCTGCACAAATATATGCCATAGATATTAAAAAACAGAAAAAATATTATACTGGAAAATTCACATTTAAAAATACTGATGTGTGTCAGAGGAAAAGAAAATACATGAATATAAATGAATATAAATATACATGAATATAAATTCCTTTGTCATTTCTGCTTCCTCCCCAAAACTGTATGTCAAGTTCAGTTAACACATTTGAACCAAGAAGGGCAAAGCGTCTTAAAATGCACCTATGCTAAAAATCCATTCCCTCAAGATGCAACAAAAGGCAAAGTTCTGCTAAACGTGCACCTTCTAAAAGAATTGTTCTTGGAAGAAATAAAACCTTGTTGTTAGCCAAATTTTGTTATCTATCCTGGTATAATTTTCACACTGTAGTACCCTCTGCTCACTTCCCACATCCCTCACACCTTGTTCATTGCTAAACCAAAACTACTCAATTATTCTCATATTTTCCTTTTGCCAAAATATCCCAATATTATTCTCAGGGGTCTATTCTGTTTTTAATCTACAAACTTTCAGAATACTTTGGAACCTCTCCAATGTTTAGCTAAAATTATTACAAGACAGATGGACACTTGTTCTAAATCTCAGTGCTAAGTATTTTTTGTGAAAAGCTTTCCTATTGTCAAATTCTAGACATAAATTTTCCAATCCCTTAGTTACCTTTTTCTTACGATTCCCACTTTCACGCTGCACTGCCTTCATTACATGAACCAGCCGATCTACAAATGTCTGCTGGGCTGCCAACAATGAACGCATAACTCTGACAGACTTATCACCCTAAACGAATTAAAAGAAACAAAATTAGTTCTTTGTTCTGTAATTATTTTACCTAGAAATTATTCTCTTATTCTTAGACCACCGGGTTTTCAAAAGGTAAGTGAATAATGATCAATTTCCTGTCAATTCAAGAGGTATTTTCAGTAAAACACAATCAGAATCACTGCAGCCAGCAAATCAATTATCTGACCTACCAGTGCACTTCCATTTGCATCAACAATTTCAGTGGTGAACAGTCATGCATGACAAACCTATTCATGTAGCCAAAATAAGTTAGTAAGGATAAGCACAATGAATATGCTTATAAAGCGTAAGAATCAGATTGGAGTTATGTCCCTAAAATGGGAATTAATAAGAAGAATATACTAAAATCAGTAAAAACTGCACATCTGCAATAAATTATAGATTTCAATTCACTAAAGGTTTGTTTCAGTGCTTCTGCCTCTTTTTCCCTGCTACTACAGCACCCTCTGCTGCTGACAGACAGAACAACACTATCTGTGAGTTCAAAAGATGGGTTCAGTCTCAATTTGCACTGCAAGAACAAGTGCTTCCAGTAAGGAAACAGTAAATAAAACAGATAGATTACACAACTCACAGATTCTTCGAACCAGCACATTACTAACAGGAACAAACAATAAAACATGGTAAAAAGGTCTCACTAATTGTTCTTCCTTTTTCAATAGTTTTTTGTTTGCGACAAACTCAAAACTCAAGCAAAAGTGGATGATTTTTTTAAAATTTCAATACATATGACACGAAAAAAAAATCCTCCTTCTAGACAGGCGTGACTATTTAAAGGATGACTATCCCAAACCATTAAGTATTTCCTTACACAGAGGCATTACCTTCAGCAAAGCCTGACTAAATCTTCTCATCACATTCAAGTACATTTCGTGAGTCTTGGGATCCCTCTGCTGAGTGTCTTGGTCTTCACACTCGACTATTACATACCTGCAGCATAGAAATAACCCAAGTTATGCCACTCTCTGGTGCTATGCAATTGCGTGAAACACAGTAGCCCTATATTATAGGCCTGGAACTAAAAATAAAGCTCATCTTTTAATAAGAAAAAAGGAAATTCTTCAAAACAGCATAGTCAAATTCCCACTTAGATCAGGAAAGCATAAAGTTTTTGAGGTTCTCCACTTAGAGTGAAGCAGCATCACTCAAACAAGACAAGTCAGAAGTCCAAATCATAGAGACACTTGAACCAAGCAGGAATCATAGAATCGACTGGTTGAAAAGACCCCCAAGATCATCAAGTCCAGCCATACCTGCCCCCTTACTAAACCACGTCCCTAAGAAATTCATCTACCAGCCTTTTAAACACCTCCAGGGACGGCAACTCAACCATCTCCCTGGGCAGCTCTTCCAGTGCCTGATCACCCTTTCAGTGAAGAAATTTTTCCTGATGTCTAATCTCAACCTCCCCAGGCACAACTTTAGGCCATTTCCTCTCATCCTATCATCTGTCATTTGCGAGAAGAGAGCCGCACCCATCTTGCTACAACCTCCTTTCAGGTAGCTGTAGACAG
This sequence comes from Tapera naevia, assembly GCA_033556795.1. Classification (NCBI taxonomy): domain Eukaryota; kingdom Metazoa; phylum Chordata; class Aves; order Cuculiformes; family Neomorphidae; genus Tapera; species Tapera naevia. The sequence goes on from JAUMJJ010000482.1 coordinate 836,856, forward strand.
CAATGAGGTCTCCCCTCAGCCTCCTCTTCTCCAAGCTAAACATCCCCAGTTCCCTCAGCTACTCTTCACAGGACTTGTTCTCTAGCCTCTTCACCAGTCTCGCTGTCCTTCTTTGGACGCACTCCAACACCTCAATGTCCTTCCTGTCATGAGGAGCCCAAAACTGAACACAGTACTCAAGGTGTGGCCTTACCAGTGTTGAGCGCAGGGGCACAATCACTTCCCTTGTCCTGTCGGTCACGCTGTTTCTGATACAGGCCAAGATGCTATTTGCCTTTTGGCCACCTGGGCCACTGCTGGCTCATGTTCAGCCAATTGTCAACCAACACCCCCAGGTCCTTCTCCTCCAGGAAACTCTCCGGCCACTCTTCCCCAAGCCTGTAATGCTGTATGGGGTTGTTGTGTCCCAAATGCATGACTCGGCACTTGATCTTGTTGAACCTCACCCCACTGGTCTCAGCCCATCGATCCAGCCTGTCCCGATCCCTCTGCAGAGCTTTCCTTCCTTCCAATAGATCAACACTGCCACCCAGCTTGGTGTCATCTGCAAACTTGCTAAGTGTACACTCGATCCCTTCGTCCAGATCATTGATAAATATATTGAACAGGACTGGATGCAGCACTGAACCCTGGGGAAAACATACTGGAGGAGTAAACATTCCACTGTGCTGCTACCCTTTACATAATGCAGTGTCAGCAAGCTGACTGCAGAAACAAGTACATCTGCAAAAACAAGAGTATCACCCTACCTGTTCCCTATTTTACAATTAGCAATGGTGGAAGAGACAGAATTGGTCCTGCAGCAGACCTGCAAAGCCTACATTCCAAAATAAGTTTTTATTTCTAGAACTATGATTTAGGTACAAGATTTAAAGAGTACAATTTGAGACAGTTATACTGGAAACTTCTTTTATTAAACATTTGTTTGGAAAGCTTTTGTTTATTTCGCAGCACTGACACTCAAAAAGCAGCTACGCACGGAAGGTCTTCTAGTGATCAACAGATGTGATCAACAAATTTCTTTGCCCGACCCAGTAAAAACATACAACCCAACTATTACCAAAAGGAAGAAATTAGGAAATGAGTCAATATTCAAACACTGCATTTGGATTCAAAAAGTGCCTCTACACAATCAGCAAGCACACTTGGACAGTATGCTGACAGCTAGAATTACCCCTTCCTTACACACTTGTGCAGAATCTCTTTACACCTGAATCATTTTAAGACCAGAGGTCTCTTATTTGCAGCTGATCATATTTGACTAGTCTTATTTACAAACACACAACACATTATATATGTTAAAACAAGGCATATGTAACTTATTCCATGAGTATTATCTCAGAAATCTACAATTTAAGATTACTTCTAGAACTACTAGTATATTCTTCTACACTGTTCACTCACTAAACTGGTACACCTAGATTGCAGTCGTGTATGTATAAAAATAAGGTCATATTTACAAAGACTGTGCACCAAAACTTCAGGGAAAATAGGCAGTAATGAATTGGAACATGGCATTTTCATCTTTATTTATTAAAAAGCATAGTTTCTCAAAGCTTTCTTGAGACAAGGATTAAGAGTAATGCTTCATACTCCAATAGGCCTCTCACACATTGAAGAAGAGACTGAAAAAAGTAGTTACTAGCTGTGACTTTTGTAGCTGCTGTTAAAATGTAAGGATAGGATAGCTTTACAGTTACAAGTGACTGAACTGGGAGGTTTTATTTTCAAGAGGTATTGTACTTTTTCCATTGATTATTTTAGGTGCCTACTGTGTCTGGATAGTTGAAACGTGCAATTGCTCAGCAGCCAAGAGGATTTATGGCTATCTCAGCTCAAACAGTGGCTGCAACATTTATGTTTTGTCACTGAGAAATTGAGATGTCTGGATGGAAAACAAAGAATAAATTGACTGGGTTTTCTGTGGTGGTATTTTGGGGGTTTTTGAGTCCTAAGACAAAAACTTCAGAGTTATGGATACTCTGAACTCTCCACAAGCTGAATGTCTGAGATGTTGCCAAAATCGGAGTGTACAGTTTCTATCAATGTGACAGAAATCAGCTAACCTACTAACACTTATTTTAAATGAGGATTATTTGATTAGGTCCAGAATTTGGCTTCTACCCATACCAATTAGGTCTGTAATAATTTAAATAATTTAAATTTATTTGTATTTTTTTCCTGAAGTCAAACACTAACTTCATCCAGTACTATCAACAGAAGTTAGTGCACTAGGGAACTGTAGTGAAGTGATGCACTCGTGTATTTTAAATTTAGGCTAGCAATGAAATAATAAAATTTAAAATAAGCAATCCTGAGAGTGACTCCCATTTGTAAATGTGTTTTTAAGAATTTTATAGGAGTTATTTAGTATATTCACATCACATATCGTACTGGTCCTAATTCACAGCTCATCTGTAGTTAATATTTATAACATATTAACATATGACAATATGTATTAGTATTTTTAATTATAAGATACCTCTACACAGGATACAAATGAGAATCATCTGACTTCAATTTACAAAGCATCTAAATATAAGCTATTTTAAAATATGTGCGTGTATACAAGTAAATAGTTGTGTTTTGAATATGTGTATACATATGTATAAACACATACACACACACTTTCACAGCGTAGCGCTCAACTCACCCCTGCGTTCTTCAAATGAGATAATTCTATCTGCAAATGCATATTCAGAAGGTATGCAGATGACTGGTTTAGCCATCTAATTTAATTTGTGAACTACAGAAATGAGACAAGATCCTTAGCTGAGTCATCTTACCTCTCTGCCAACTACATGAGCTACTCACAACTAAAGTTCCCCCCTTAAGAAAACACATCTGAAATGACATTTTGTTTGTGCTCATAGCATAACCACAAATGGAATCTAGAAAAGTAAATAGCATAAAAAAAGAGTGCTTTATAAACCTTTGTAAAACACACTCTTGATTAATACTGATGTATATGAACTTAATATTCTAGCCAATGCTGCCAAAAGTTATAAGCACAAACCAAACAGAAAAGAGCAGAAGATGAACTTCATGTCCTTCCCACCACCACAAACGAATTGAATGACAACTGAAAGAAAAGATAAATCTTACCTATAGTTTGTAACAGTGTAGTTAATGTCCCACAAGTTAGCTTCCTTTGCCTAGCAGCTAAGCATGCTTGTGTATTTTAAAACCACCACCCTCCTCTTACTAGTGATTCTGTTAAAAACACATACTGTTTTAAATCTACTCCTCCATATTGAAAGAAACTGACAATCTCAAGTTCTCAAGACAAGTCATCTTTTTCTGCTCATCCTTCTGGCACTCTTTTTATTTCAATTAGATATTGATACAGTATGAATAAAGAGCTTTTAACATACCAGTATAAGTAGTTTGCCAACGTGGAATTTTTGCATGCTCGTGAAATCAAGAAAGTGCAAAGGTCTTGCTGGAAGGGATTTAAGAAAAGTACAATTAAGTTATAAAGAACTCTAAGCCCTTGAGAAAAACAAAATTATGGAAAAACAGCCAATAACTGAAAGGATTTTTGAGAGATACTTCCCTTTCTAAAGTCTGAATCCAATCCTACCTCATGTTTAAATTGTACCAGCTTTAATATTACTCCAAATCCAGCAACGCTCCAAGTAAAAAAACCAGTTTGCTATTACAGTAATATATTTATCAACCGGTCATCCAACAATAAACTTTTACTGTGAAGTTTATAATTACAACATACTAAACTTCCCTCCTATGCAATTATCCCTTGTTTTAAGATTCAACCCTAAAAGGGATTTGCTACCCTGTTTTGTATCCAGAAGATCTAAACTCATTAAGATGCTCGACATTTTAACATAAAGAAAAAAATCTGCAGAGGATAACACGATATTTAGATGCTTTTTCAAGCACTAACAATAATTTTGTGTATTTTTTTACTGATATGCTCAATCTGAGGCTTATTTTCTATGCAGACCCAAAAAGGAAGATTTCAAAAGGGAATACAGATTTTTAGTTCAAAGACCAATTAACTGTACATCAGATTAAAAGGAGGTTCCCTCAAACTGTCTTTACCTTCTATCCTTCCCTCCCTCCAATCTCATTCTCTTCTACTTGTGTTATAAATTGAGTATAATCCTTGGCAGATGGCAAGTCTCACTTAGGTCCAGAAAGATGACACTCACGCCAAAGAATGTAGCTACAGGAAGAACAGACTGCATAAATTAAAACATTTGGGTAACTGTTTTCCATTGAAAACCCGCTTTAGAACCTCAAAAACATGCAATTGTCAGTATCTAATCAATATTCAACAGGTTTGGCAGTTACTTTCTCCTTTAAGCAGAGTATTCAGTTTTATGAAGGATTCAATGCCCAGTCCCCTAATTTTGGGTAGTGTGACCATGTAATATAAATAGTTTGTAAAAAAAAAATAAAAGTTAAGCTATTGATATCTTCTAAGCATTTAGTTTTACAACCACTTTAAGTATTCAGCAAGATACAGTAGGTTCAAATACTCAAACTCAAAACCTAAAACCAGTAACAGGTCACTAAAAAGCTTCAAGAATCAAAAACACAAGGTAATGCATTTGACTTACATCAAGGTTTTCATTGTCTGTAAGTTCCTTTGACTTAGAAGTAAGAGGTGGTGACGAAACAGGTGGAATAGGGCTCATAATCTGGGAACTACATAAAAGAAAGCATGTAATTGGCATGACTCAAAGTCCTTGCATGGAGGGCTCAGGGCATGCACTGAAATAGCAATGCATTTCACTTGCAGAGCATAACAAATTCAGAAAATTGTATAAATGTGTATATTTGATGACAGCATCTCAACCGTGTTTCAGTGTACAAATGCACAAACAGCGACTTTGATAGCTGCAGTTCCTGAAAATGGCAAAAATTGGTGTCAGGACAGCTACACAGTATATTCCTGTGAAGGATATAAACTTACATCAAACTTAGCATTTTGTTTCATTGTCCATAAAAAATAAGAAACATAGAAGGGAATTTAACAAACCCATATTTTCAGGATAAGCTTTTTTAAAATGGTTTTTAGGATGAAATTGCTAATACACAACACCTGCAGACTCTTGTTTCTGGAATGCAATTACACACAACAGTAGACAAACACAATGCTGGCAAGGCAAAATTATCAGACAGTAAATTTACTTGAAAGGAAGTAATCAAAGGACTAATGTCTAAGTGCAATTGCAGCCTCAAAATACACCACACATCCCAGGACACCCACTCTGCAGCTTAGCAGCAAGATCAATGAAAAGCAGTAACATGAAAAGTACACTCTAGTGACACAAGTGATTAGACACTGAAGATTAAAACTAAAAATCCTGGAAATTCATATGAAATATTCACACGAGACTTCAGTTAAACCAAGTTTCCTGCACCTCGCTTAGTATCACATTAATTAGATATTTCAGGCTTTCTTTTGGATTCCTGCAAGAATAAAAAGCTTGCTCCCCAGCTCCCTTACACTCACAGGACTCTCCTTATACCTTCATTTGCAGGAGCAGGAAAAAAAATTCTTTTCATTTTATTTTACATCCATATTCTTTGATGAAAGTAGGAAACAGACTCTTAGAACTACTTCACTGGAGACATCCTAACTTTCAAAAAAACAAAAGGAAGAAATGCCAGTGTTCTTCCTGCTCTCCAGAAACTGTTTTCCATGCCTGTAGTAGGGAAAAAGGCCACAACTTCGAGATTAAGAATGTTTGCTCTATAAAAACTCTGCAGTCAGGAACACATTCCATGAAAGCTCAGCGGTTGTTTGTTTTTTTTTAAGTCACCGCTTGATTATAAAATAGGATGCTGAATACACAATGGTCTCTAAAAAGGAGAAAGAATTTGAGGGCCTACAATGTCACAGGTTTCTGCTTTTATACTGGAAATCTAAGATTCTTACCTGTCTATTTCTGCACCACTAGTTCCAGATGTTGTCAGGCTTTCTGACATTGAACCTTGACTGTCCTTCTTGCTAGGTTCGAGTCCGTTCTTTATGTCATCAAAGTTTTCATACTTCAGTGCCTGGACTAACTGTAGCAGGTACATCAGCAAATCCTCACAAGTTAAAAAATATAAAAATTAATTATGGGAGTCAGCTGAAGCTGACCAGTACTCCACATATTTTCAAAATTCTAATTTATAGAAAAAAATTAGTCAGAATTTACTGAATTAAAGAAGGGAAAATTGGTGTCTCTCCCTGGCTAGCAATATATAATAAAAAAAATGGGGTAGGATGGAGTTTGACTCCCAAAGGATACTGAGTTATTACAGTACTCATTTTTTTTTTTTTACTTAAAGATAGCAAGTGCTAAATAAGTAAATATTTGAGTGCAAATACTGCTTTATTAAAGTTCACTTCAGCTAAGCTGCCCTTCTTGCTTCCAGCACCCATAAAATTAACTTTACAGTTTGTGGCTCCCAAGAACAACATTACAGTATCACAGTATCACAAGGTTGGAAAGGACCTCTGAGATCATCAAGTCCAACCTATAACCCAACACTAACACCAACACTAACACCAACCCATCATCTAAACCACGGCACTTAGTGCCTCATCCAGTCTCCCCTTAAACACCTCCAGGGTCGGTGACTCCACCACCTCCCTGGGCAGCCCATTCCAATGGCCAATCACCCTTTCAGTGAAGAAATTTTTCCTCACATCAAGCCTAAACATTCCCTGACGAAGCCTGAGTCCATGCCCTCTAGTTCTGCCACTGGTCACCTGAGAGACCAATCCCTGCCCGACTACAACCTCCTTTTAGGTAGTTGTAGAGAGCAATGAGGTTCAACCAAGGTACCAGGAATTCCGATCCTCTCCTCTCTTATGCACTATTTTTTTTTAATACCGTGTGTAGCTGGCAACCCAAAACCCCCACACATCTTATCTATTTTTTACTGAAGAATAGAATTTTAATCACTTGCTGTTTATAATTAATTTGTTTTGCCGAAGGTGCATTTTTAAAGTCAGAGGAGTATGACCTTGGCTACTGAAGTGCACTTGCAAATATTTTACGTATTTATGCTCCCTATTTTAAACTCTATTGACTGCCAAGGATTCAAGAATTATGGTAATACGAAGTATTTTTTTTCACCATCAAAAGAAAACAAAACCTATAAATAATTAAAATTTCATAGAATCACAGAATCTTCTGGTTGGAAAAGACCTTTGAGATCATCGAGTCCAACCGCACCCATCATCTGCTAAACCATGTCCCTCAAAAACTCACCTACCCTTTTTTTAAATACCTCCAGGGACAGTGACTGAGCAGCCTCTGCCAGTGCCCAACCACCCTTTTGGTAAAGAAATTCTTCCTAATCTCCAGTCTGAACCTCCCCTGGTACATCTTATGGTCAATTCCTCTTGTCCTGTCACCTGTCACTTGAGACAAGAGATCAACACTTGCTCTGCTACAGACCCCTTCAGGCAGCCACAGACAGCGATATGGTCTCCCCTCAGCCTCCTCTTCTACAAGAACTTAACAGATTAGCATCTACTCACAAATCAAACCTCATCATATTCTAATCGGTATATAATTAGAACGCCTTATCTCCACAGATGCTTTTCTACTCTCTTTAGAAAAAACACGTGACTATACACTGTTTCCATTTGTCAGGTGGATTTGCTGGAAATCTTTTAACAAAGCACTTCTACACAGGATAACACTCAAAATTTATCACTGGTTTCTGGGGCAAAAATATGGTTGTTACATCTTGTTTGACAAAACCAGCAGCAGGACAATTATCAATGACTACCATTTAATAATGTGAAGATCTTGCTCCATAAAGAGCTTATAACAAACAGCATCACAATGAATTTTTTTCCACCGCTATTACTACTTTAAATGCCTTCAACAGTAGTAAAGAATTCAAGTATCCAAGACACCAAAAAGGCGACTTTCACATGTACCCACAGCCCATCGAATACCTCATCATCAGCCTGCTGAAGCCTGGCAACAGCATAGCGCCGAACCGTTGGGTTGGTGAAGTGAGATGACAGAAGTTCTAGAGAGTCTTCCACATCCATGGGTTTCCATTTTCCCAGCAGCTCCAGTGCTTGTTTTGCCTCTTGTGGTAGGTCCCAGTTGACGCATTTTAAGAATTTTGTCAAGGCCTAAATAGGGACAGATTCAACAATTCAGCATCAGTGAAAAACCAGGCTTTTGATTAGGATGATTTAGGATAAAATAGACAGTTTCAACAGGAAGGGACCTACAACAAATGGCTAAACCAACTGTTTGACCAATTGAAGGTCAAGTAAAACTTAGAGGCATGTTGTTAAGGGCATTGTCCAAATGCCTCCTAAACACGACAGGTTTGGGGCATCAATCACCTCTCTAGGAAGCCTCTTCCAGTGTTCGACCACCCTCTTGGTAAAGAACTACTTCACAATGTCTGGTTCAAACCTCCCTTGGTACAGCTTTTGCCCATTCCCATGTGTCACAGAATCATAGAATTGCCCGAGTTGGAAGGGACCCAAAAGGATCATCGAGTCCAACTCTTATCCCTACATAAGACATTCCCAACATTCATACCATGTGACTTAGGGCATTGTCCAGGTACTCAGCAGTTCCTGCTCCCATTCCCCTCCTCAGGAAACTCCAGAAAGCAATGAGGTTGCCCCTCGTCCTCCTTTTCTTCAAACTAGACACATCCAAAATCCTTAGCTGCTCCTAACAGGACACTCCTTCCAGCCCTTTCACTAGCTTTGTTGCTCTCCTCTGGACACATCTAGGGACTTTCAAATCATTCTTAAACTGTGGGATGCAGAACTGTCAGCAGTATTCAAGGTGAAGGTCTTGACAGTGCTACATGCAGCAGTATTATCACCTCTTTTGACTGACTGGTTACTCTGTGTTTGATGTACCCCAGGATATCGTGTGCCCCCTTGGCTGTCAGGGCACAGCACCGACTCACAGTAAGACTGCTGTCAACCAGCACCCCCAGATTCCTTTCTGCAGGGCTGCTCACCAGCCACTTCTCTCCCAATGTTGCTTGTGCCTGGTATTATTCCCTTCAAGGTGCAGAATCTGGCATTTCAAATTTCATCTCATTAATCATTGTCCGACACTTTAATTTATCTAGATCCCTCTGCAAGGCCTCCTGCCCCTCAGGAGAGGCAAAATCACCTTCTAGTTTTGTATCATGAGAACACTTGCCAATGGTGCATTCAACTACTGCATCCAGATTGTTCATGAATATATTGAAAAGAACCAGTTCTAGGACTGAGCCCTGAGGAACTGTTGGTGACTGGTTGCCAGTCAGATGTAGCCCCATTCACTACACTTAGCACTCTGCCCTTCAGCCAATTCTTCATTCAGTGAACCTGCTCATCCCAGCTGAACAATCTGTCCAGAAGGATGCCATGAAATCAATGTTTCATTTTAAGGCAGAACTAGATTCAGACTATATCTACATAAGATGATGCAAGTGAAATGTAAAGTCAATGGTTACTGTTCTACCACAATTACCACTACATAAAACACGTCTACTGCTGGTGGATTATTTAGTTATTTAATTTCCTTTGGTCTTTTGGTGCAGTACTTGCTCTGGCACATGCTAGTCCTTGTTTAACCTTCAATAATTACTCCTTCCTGAAGACAAAATTGGCAACACTGGTATGTTAAGCTGAGGGTCAGTGTTTGTACAAAGACTGCTGTAGCAACAGCCAGGTCATGACTGAAGATGGAAAACTACATTCCACAATTTTTAAATGAGTATCATTGTAGAAAAAGTGAAAATAATCTTGACTACCTTCTAAGACACTGAACTCTCTCTGTAGAATGAGTGCCAGATGAAGCACCTGTTGCATTAATAAGTCATCTCAAATCATTCAACTTACCTTCTCCTGATTCGTAAGGTAATATCTGAATTTCCATACTAGATCCTGTTCCTCATACGTTAGCTGCTTTGTTGGTGGATAACTCACTATAATCTATTAGATACATAGTTAGAAAGTGAGCTTAAAACAATGAACAGACACAATCAACAAGTTCACAGACTATACTGTGACAAAGCACACTGATAACACACAAAAACAGCTAGAAAAAAAGCTTTACAACAACACAAAGTTCTCATGCTATCATGGTGACACTCCTCAGTTATGTGGTTGACTGAACTGGCAGCACAGGCAAACATACAGCTATCTTACAATAACCATTCACACCTACATTATAAGTGCACAATACGCATTCTTATCCCTCCCAAAACTCTTACAAAAAAAAATGAACAAGTACCTTCTGTTACTTTCTGAGTGGGACTCATCTAACTAATCACTTCTAAGAAACATATTTCTTCATTAATTACTTGACTTAAACTGAAATGAACTGTATTTTCCTTAAATTGTTACCACATATCAATATCCAACTACCTAACAAAATTTAATTTAGCCATCACACTACTGACTTACATTAAGCTGATCTCGTGTAGCTGCATTAGGCTTCAGATCATGATCAGAAGGTCCACTTCTTAAACTTCGAGCAAGCTTGTGATGTTTGCTTTCTACTAAGTTCTCCTAAACGCAGAGGGTAAGTCGGGATTTATAAATATTTAATCTCCAGGGAAAACTACTACCGAAATGAAACCATCCAGCAAAGACTCAACAGTATCTTGCATAATGCATGACAATTAAAATTCACATCTAAAACTCAGCATCTTCTGGATTTTTTTTTGTTGTTTTAGAAGAAACTCCTTTAATATGTGGAAGGTAGTTGGAGATTTTGAGGTTTTGGTTTGCTTTGTTTACTTCACACAATTTAAAACCCCTATCTTGCCTTTTAGTGTACTGCTGCAAAATGCAAGCGCTTCATTCAACACATCTGTGATTTAGCACTCAAACGTGCTAGCCATTTCATAAACACCTTCAGGATGCTTGCAGTATGAAGCTTTGTATGCAAGAAAAACTTCTCAAAAAGTTTTCCCACTGTTAATGCCATGTTAGCAACAGTAGGAGCCACAATAGGAGCCACAGTGTCAATGAGATTTCAGCAGCCAAGGCAGTTTTCAGCATTGTCAGACTTGCTCTTGCAGTGTTAGACTACACGGTGCTCAAACAGTGTTGCCAGTAGAAGCCCACTTACATTAAGGTTCCCAAAGCTGCCAATACCAGTTCCACTGAATTGGCATCCACAATAATGGAAATCTTTTCTAGAATTGTACTTAGGCACTGTCTACATGGAAGACAACATACAAGAAAGTGTAGGGAGAAAATATTTTAACAGACAAAGCGATCAAGAGTTACTGCACCTTCTGCACTTCAATTCCCTCTTACCTTATATTCCCACCCTCTGACCTCTTTGCCAACAATCTCCCTTTTCTGCCTTCCTACATCTCAGACACAAGCACATTAGGTATGGAAAGCAGGAGTTTAACACAAACATTAAATAAATTCTTGTATTTTAATCTAGCAGCAGAAAAAAAAATCATAAGAAGTCAAATCCACTGGTATTTCTCAACTAGTCAATACACCTTTCCACTGGAATTCTAAAATGTTGAAGACAGCAACACAGGCAAGCTTTCATCTCCATTTATAAAAACTTTTAAAAATACTACAATACAGATTGTATTACACAGAGCATTGCTTACCATAGACATCTGGGGATCTGGAATCTTAACAATTTCAGAATTTGTTAAAATTGGAGATGACTCATCACCATCCTGAATGACAAAAAAAAGTTAAAGGCATATTAAACATAACAAGTTTTAGGAAAAAGAAAAAAAAAGTGACATTAATGTACTGTGAATTATCCTGCAGGGAAAGAACGATGCGACTACATCTAACTGACTTTTGACAATTATAAAGAGGAGAATAGAAAATAAGAAATGGATTTTTTTTCTCGTCAGTTTTTGCCAGATGATGAACAAGATACATAGAAGTTCATCCAAGTCAAGAAGTCAACAAAATACACAGTTTTCTGAACTAGCAACATTCTTCTGTACGTTCCTCAGAATCAGCTTCACAAAATCAATAAATAAGGAGGCTCTATTTAACTTTTTCTCTTATTATGATATCTCTATATATCTTATCATTTATCTTTAGATAAAATACCATTTCAAGTAACATCAATGGCATCCAATTTCTCCCCCACAAAAAGTAAATGGACAGCCACTGCTGTAGACATCACTTTTTCTTTATTTCAAGCCATGAAAAAGGTTCTGATAACCGGACTTTATAAAAAAAAGAAATTAACTAGATGCAGCAGTGCAACGCAATCAATTTATTTATTCAAACAAAGGTTTTATTTGCAACCTGCACAAAAACATATCAATGATAAATGCAGGTGTTATTTGCACTTGGAAAGTCACCGAATTTTTGCCTAAATGGAGAATCAGAAAAGATACTCTTGTTACTAGCAGACTGCTATACTTCACATCTTGAATACTGTATTAAAATTAAGTTAACAGAGAATATAGGAAGAGCCAGTGCCATTTCACTTCATTGTAATTGAATGTTGAGTCAAAGCATCTAAAATTCCATCAGCCACTGTTTAACAGGCTAGTTCTTTGTAAACACTTGAAAACAAATTTATCAACAAAACTGTGACAAGCAATCTCCAATTCAGCTATCGGTTACAGGCAGGTGACAACAGAACCTACTCTCATTAGACTCAATGTACCGGATTGGCAATGTACACTGTACTCTGTAATTGGATGCATGACAGAACTGAGAAGACAGGCATTATCTTATATGTAATGTTTCCTACTGCTGCCAGTATAGGGTCAAGAACATATTGGAAATCTACTTCATAACAACAAATCCCTCAATGTTCAGTTAGTTATAGTTTTAATATGTACCATTACACATTCAATTATATTTCCACAAGAGCAGCCAATTCATAGCTATCTTGTTCCTTCCACTTTTAATATGCTTCAGAAACGTCTGTTAAAAGAAAGATGCATGCCTAAAGTCTGAATCTACTTTCTAGCACTCTGCACATCTGTAAAACCATAATGACGTAAAAGAAGTTGTGTGTGTAAATTAGGAACAATTCATCTATAATTCTTGATTTCTGAAGTTGAGGGAGAGAAACTGGTTTTAGTAATGTCATATTCAATTATAGAAATAAAACAGAAGAGCTAAGAGGGCACAAAGCCACACAGTAGCCATGCTCATAAGTTTGCACCTGTGAAAAGTACAGCATGTTCTAATGTAAAAAGTTAAAGGTTAGTAACATGTTTCAATATTTTGATCATATCCCACTATGCTCTCCAGAAAAATATTTCCTTGATTTCTACAGAAGCTAATAACTTTGGTTCACGGAGGAATCTGACATACTATAGGTTTCATTCTGATTTATAACACATGAGAGTTTCGAAATAGTAAGACCCTCCACAACCTCGCGTTCCAGGATAAGCATATTAGAAGCATTATGAAACAAGTAATTCTAAAGACAAAGACTTCAAAAGTTGGTGAGAGGTCTCATTGTCAATCATAGTACACGAAATGATAAGAGATAACCTAGATATCTGTTTAATGCACATTTTCAAAGTTAGCAAAACTCACCAAAAACTCAAACCAATAAAACTAAATACCCTCAAACCCACAACCCAAAAAATCCACAGAACACAAACCACCAATGAATAGCCCCCAAAAAGGCCCCCAGAAATCAAACAATCAAAACCAACCAACAAAAAACCCACAAGACTGAAACAAACAAAATACCCACCCCAAAAAGCAACACACTAAAAAAGAAAAACAAAAAAAATCCCACACCTCCTCCTCAACACACCCCACATATTTGCCTTAGGCTGTGGGAGGATACATTAATGGCCCAGCAGAACTTTTATTGCCTCCAGAAGCCTTACAAAGGCAGCTATCACACTATGTGATATGTGGATGGAGAATGGACACACACACATATTGTTTTTATATCATCTCTGGAAGTCACAGCTATTACAAGAGCTTAGAAAATTTCTTCAGAGACACTTATTTTTGTTACGACTACAGTTAATTTGAAAAACAGATTCTTCTATAGCAGCATCTGTTTAAGGAAGTTTGAAGAGTATCTTATTCATAGTTTCAGTTATTCAATAACATATTAATTCAAAGGGTTAGATTAATAGCATTTAAACAGTTTTCAGATATTCACAATCTTTAACTTGCAACAGATCCTACAGTTGAAGTGGATTCTGATGATTGTAGAATCCTGCCTATTGCAATTTATTACTGTATTTTTCACTACCTTCTTTACAAATCTTAATTTAGATGACAGTTCTGTCCAGATCAACTGGCAATGTTGTTACCTACACAAAAATACTCATATTTTCCATTATTAACATTTGCTGTACCAAATCACAGGTATTTTTAAAATTCTTAGAATAGATGCTGCTTAAATTTAGCACCTTTGATCTCAACAGGACTCCAGTCTCTTTTTCCACCTACTTTCTCCTTTCCATAAAGCTGCACTCTTCAGTAACTTTGCAACTTCTCATGGACCTAAACAAGATGAAAATTTTAAGAGGCAATAGCTGATAATCTCTTTTTTTGTCAGTTTATAGGTACACTGCTTTTTCCATTTCAGTGGGTCTTTCCACAATATGCAGGTCCATAAAAGCACTAATAATGTCTTCAAGTGCCACAATGATGTCTTTTAAGTTCACTGTCAATCCTTCATTCCATTAAATTTGAACTCATAAAAAACAATGAAGGAACTACTTTGGAGATGGTTTCTAAACAGGAAGAAAAGATGCAAGACATTCCAATACAGTTGTCTTTTACTCAAATGACTTTCAAAGTATTATCAGCATGAGAGACTAAACTTCTATAGTTATTCATTTTAGAGAAAATGTTCACCAGCAGAGCTTTGTGCAATGTTTTAATAACTTATTTTTATAAAGTTACCAATCAACACAGGTACATTTCTTCCTGATATAAGACATAAATTTACACACAGCTACTATGAAAGTAATACTGGATGACTGAGGGAATTATAAATCAAAAAGTTTATAATCACTCACACTTATTAAATTCTGTAATCTTGAACTGTACTACGTGAATGATTGACTTCTGCAATCTTGTTGCTTCTATACTACTTGATTTGTAGGTACATAAACAGTTGCCACTGACAGCTGTCTGACGCTACCCTGCAGCAGAATATTTCACCTCAGCAGAAAATCCCATTCATTTTACGTGCATATACTGCTTTTAAACACAACCATAAAGCCTGCAAGGCACATACCTTTTCGTAGTAAACTATTCCATATTCTTTATCATCACACTTGACGCAACGGAATTCAATCATCAGGTACATAAAATTAGAACTTCGCTTCTCTCTCTGAGAAAAAGAGTCACCACAGATGTGTATCACATATTAAAAGTGCATCAATCTTCAGCATTCCAGTACAGCAACTACCCTACTTCCTTTGTCCTGTAACTGATTAATTAGATGACCAGTTGTTGTAGTAATTATTCAGTTAATAATTTCATGGCACTACCTGAGACTATATCACCCTTCTTCTGACATTCTTGCTTCCTTAGGCTTCCACTTCATGACAAACACCCACATGTAACAGACAAAAATCACACTGTTTTCATCAGTGCCTTGCAACTGTGGACTAAAGGTCTGCAAAAAGGCAATGAAGAATCACCAGATGACAGCTGAGGTTTTGATTTTGTGTGTTCTGTTTTTTTATATATATGTATCACAACTATGCATGTCAGAGTCAAAACTGAGAAGATATGAGAATTAAAAAAGTCATGTTTACACATAAAACCATGGAAGAGGCAAACTGGGCAAAGAGGAAAACTTCCCATGACAATCTATATCCTAGAGCTGAAATTAGTGATCTCTAACAGTATTTTTTCCCAAGCCATTCCAAATTTTTTCCACTGTGATCAAGTTCACTTGAAGCTGAAAACTTAAGAGGCAGCTATCTATACTAGTGGGTGAAAAGCTAGACATAAACCAGCAACGTGCACTTGCAGCCCAGAAAACCAAACCTATTCTGGGCCGCATCAATAAAAGCGAGGTCAGCAGGTCAGGGTAGGTGATTCTGTCACTCTACTCTGCTTTCACAAGACCCCACCTGGAGCCCTGCATCCAGCTCTGGAGTACTCCACACAGGAAAGTCATGGACCGGATGGAGTGGGTCCAGAGAAAGGCCATAAAAATGTCAGAGGGATGGAACATTTCTCCTATGAGGAAAGGCTGAGAGAGTTGAGGTTGTTCAGCCTGGAGAAGGCTCCAGGGATACCTTATTGCAGCCTTTTAATACCTAAAGACAGGGACAGATATTTTAGCAGGGCCTGTTGCAACAAGACATAGGGTAACAGTTTTAAACTAAAAGGGGAGATTTAGACAATGTATTTTGCAGATATTTTTTACAAGGAGGGTGCTAAACTGCAAACAGGTTGCCCACAGAGGTTGTGGATGCTCCATACCTGGAAACATACAAGGTCAGGTTGGATGGGGAGCAACCTGATGCAGTTGAAGATGTTAGATGATGGTGTTAGTGTTGGGTTATAGGTTGGACTCGATGATCTCGGAGGTCCTTTCCAACCTTATGATACTGTGATACTGTGATGTCCCTGCTCATTGTAGAGGGTTTGGACTAGATGGGATCTTTAAAAGGTTCCTTCCAACCCAAACCACTCTATGATTCTTTGATTCTCATTATCACCAAAGTCAAATCAACTCTGGAAGTTTAAAGGATTACTTTTCCTTTCCTGGCAGTTGAAGTAAAACAGGACAAGTACTTAGAATTACATCTCCTAAGCAAACAAAAGTTCTGTATTTATTAAGATAAAAAAAAAAGTACAAATCTGATGTACAACAACCTACCTCATTGATCATTTCTATTTCTCTGAAGGTCAGTCTGTCTAGCCAGTCCACTTTCACCATGTGACCTTGCCGATGAGACTTGGTGAGCTGCATGAAAAAACACAACGATAACATTTAAACTGCTCAGCACAAGAAAAAGAGTATCAAAGTTATAATTCAGGGGAAAAGAAATAAAATAACTGCAAAAAACTGGTTGTACAGTACAGACAGAGTAGATCCACGCAAACAACTCAGTGATGTAATAAAAATAAATTTAGTACCTAAAACTTCAATCACAGCAAAGATCAAAACCATGTTCCAAGTATATCAATGTTGCATTTTTACCACATCAAAACAGAAACCTATTTTTTAAGCAAAGTCACATAACAAAAATATTTCAACTTTTGTGTTCTCATGTTCCACCCAGTAAAACTTACCAAGCCAAAAAAAAAAAAAAAAAAAAAAAGAGAAGATACTTTAAAAACTATCTAAATTGAATAATTCTGCCCTTGCTAGACTTTAACGAGTTTTCAGACTGGGACTTACACACCGCAAAAAGGTCAGCTTAAGACTTAGTGCAAGTCATAAGAAAGCTCGCTCTCCGATTATTTTCAGGCATCTGAAAAGTCAAGTTTTACTCCTAGATCTACACCTTGCTGTAGTAATAGAATGGAAGTTGAGTTGTTTAAAGGACTACATAACAGTACAAGAGTGGAAGAGAAGGTAAGTACGAAATGAGACATAATATCAGTAGTTTCAGGTGCACTGTGACACACAGTTTAGCAAAAATTCGGCAGAAGACCACATGAATATTAAAAAAAATCATCTTTTCAGCTTCTAAGAAATCAGAAGCATTCCTAAAAACATCAGTAACTCTTGCAATATTCAAGAAGAGATACAAAGGGACTAGAAGACACCAGGTTCTTCCACGTTTTAAAGAAATCAATATCTGTCTAGAAAATTACTAGTGAGGAGACCCTTAATGTTATTAAGAGAAAGGTTATAACTGAAACCTCATCACTTTTGTTCTGCGGTCACTTGCCTACCCATGAGCATTCAAATTTGAACAGGCTATACAGTTACACTGACTGCCATTTCTCAGACAGCTAGAGGACAGGCAGTACACGAAGAAACTTAGGAGAGCACATGAATGGAATGTTTTGTATAAGAACACAACAGCAGCCTACTTCTTCTGGAGGTGAGATTACAACAAAAAAAAGACACAGAAAACTTAAGACAATTAAAACTTAAGACATGATATGCCAGGAGTTGTCTAGGTTGTGGTTTGTCAGATACCAGTACTAGGCTTTCAGCAGCTCACCACTATAGACACAAAAAAAACAAAACCACTGTGAAGAAAAAAAGGCTGAGTTTGCACTGGTAGTACTGTTTTGTCATTCTCACCTAAATCCCCAGTAAACTGATCTCTTTGCAGTACGAGCACAAGTATTATTGCACACCAAGGCTGTCCTGAGATAAACCCCACCATGATGTACTCTCAGAAAAGCATCAATTTCATGTCCAGGTACAGATCCTGACAATTCTGGAGCGCACGAACATGACAAACTCACAACAAGCAAGCTTCAAAAATTACATAGAATCAAACAGCTTTTAACATCTCTTAGAAGTAAAGCTGACATAACATCATTTACTCCCCAAAAGACCATTAACAGCCATCAAAACTATTAAGGAAATGAAATTTTATGCAGTCTCCTTGCAGGTGTCCTTATGTTAGTGGATCTGATATGTCAAAGATCAGCTGGCAAGCATTAATCTTTGTCTTTTAACACATTGATCAACTGCCCCTTCATATTCAACAATAACAAACCATCTTGCTTGTTGACACAATGACTTCTTGCTGTTTAAGACAAGTTCATCGGAATTTTTCTCATTCACATCTCCAAAGTTTCACTTGGTGTTACAGACTAACAAAGCTCTGGATACTGATTCCTACTTCTAAGTAGGAATCAAAACTGATAAATAATTTAGTTTTCTTGAAAACACTTTATGTCAGAAGAGCTGGAACACACTATGGCCCACACCATGGGCTCTGCGCCTTCTCTGAATTACGTTTTAAGGCAGATTACTTATGAAAACAAGCATGACATCTAGCTCTGAATGCCAATACTGGCTTATTTCACAAACATGTTATCTAGATCAACTTTTATGATTCTCCATTCCTACTAGGTCTATTAGAGATGAGTTTTAAAATATTTCACTGAATATTAACCTTCAGCTATAGTTAACTGCTCTACCAAAGTAAAGGACTGATCAAAAGAAGTTACAATTCAAAAGTAGCCAAAAAGCTATTCAGTTGGGAGGAAAACCCTGCCTTAAAAACCTTCTTTCCAGATTTTCTAAGAGCTGCCCATTTCAAGAAGAACTAAATAGTACATTACCACATGCATCTGATGCTCTTTGTTGATTTTTTTCTGTGACACACAAAAACACAATCCAGTAACGTCTATGAGACTGCTCAAAGCAGCTGATTTACCTAACATTTCTTCAAGCTTCAGACCACGGTATAGTTTGACAGAAGTAATAACGTTTCGATGCAAGTCTTGGAAGACGACTGCAGCTTCTAAGAATTAATTAACTCCATTCAGTACATAGTAGGGACTTTGCTCATTTGCTTCTTCTTCAGCAAACTCTGGGACAGTCTATCTGCAAATTAGCTTCAATTAACTTCAGCAACTTAAGAGTACAAAAGGAAAAGATACAGTGGGAGAGGCAAAATACAATCCTTACTAACATTTCAGGATGCTGGATGTAACCAAAGCACAAAACCCCAGTCTTTGGGTTCTTTCAACTTAGCAGGACTGTAAATATGAGCATAATATGGCTATAATTTTTTGCTATCTTATGCTATATTCCACAGCCAGTTGATCAAATCTTATCTCAGCAATATTTCAGAGACAGACTGTGCCAAGACTGTACTGAAAGGATAATACAAAAACTGGCTTTTATCTCATTTCTGATTTCAAAATATATTCCAAAGGTAGAAAACCAGCAGCATGTAGACCAGTTACAAGGCAAGATGCTGCTGCAGGCAGACATGCTTCAGCCTAGACATGAACACTTGATACATTCACAAATATCCTACCTAGTTCATACAAACGTCTTCTCAATCTCAGTAACGCACCTTTACACGTCCACCATTTTAGCAACTTTTAATTTACTCCCTATTTTTTTTATCTAACAAATATTTTTCCTTCCTCAAGGTAGCCTTCTTATGTCCACTACCTTAAACAAATGCATGAAAATTTTCAGAATACCATATATTCACATCCAGTATTGATAGATTCAGCACAGGACCTATCAAAGCCTTTGCCAAATGAAGTACTATTTTGATACCTTGGTCACAAATTCTTTTTCTTGTTTACTGGACTAGAGAATAAGGAAAAAAGTTATTCTGTATGTTTTAGAAGAAAAATGACTAATCTCTTAAACCTGCAAACCTCCCTTACAGAGAAGAAAAAAAGTCATAATACAGCAACCAGTTAGGCCCACAAGATCTGCAGGCATATATATAAGAACTGTTCCACTGGATTAATATTTAAAGCTTAAAATGAGAGAAGCTAGTGCACTCTCTTCAGGGAAAGAGGCGTTTATCACCTGCTACTAACTAAGAGACATCCCTTTAGATACTATCTCACAACTGTTATTATCTAATTCCATTCAGACAGCAGAAGGTGTGAGGAAATGAACAGATCAAAAAGAAATTAAGACTATTTTTCGTGTAAGTAGAATAAATTAACACGACACTCATGGGAGAAACATCTTAATATCGTTAATATCTGAGCGTGCTAAGGATTTCCACGCTCTTCACATTAATACTCCTTAGTACAGGAAAAATCTGCATTCACAACGACCCCCAGGATGCAAAGACATGGCTTTTTCATCAGCAGCAATTTTACAATCAATGCTTCTGTGTTTTGTAAGAGCACAACCATATGGCACCTCAACATGAAATCAGAGACCTGCTGCAATATCAACTGTTAATGGTAAAAGGATGCAACATTTCTAGCAGCCAGGCAATGTTTTTATACAAATTAACTACCATACACAAAGCATATCAAGAAAATACAGTTATCTCTCTGATGGAAAACAGGTCCTTCAGTAAGCTCTTCTCAATATCTGGAGGACTCTAATTTGGCCTGTGGTATCAGACATGAAACAATAACACAACACTCTGAATAAGTCTTTCCAACAGACAAACAAAAAGTCTACACAAATTCATCTTGCATTTAATTAGTCCTACTCCTCTTATCTATATTTAAATATACATTCACATTCAGTACCCCTCTTATCTATATTTAAATATACATTTACATTCAGTACCCTTAAGAGACATTCAACAACTGATAAGTAAGTCACAGCAAAACTGAAGCTGATTGTACTCAAACAATGGCTATTGAGGAATGATACATCACAAGAACCTCATCTCCTGTGTAATCAGCTGCGCAAATGAAAGCTCTCATAGAGACATTACTCAGAAACCCTATTCACTTTGCCAGCATCTGATGGCAAGAAGTTTTTAAAAATGAACACAACAGTGAAAATACTCTGATATTTCAGAAATTACTATCACTCAAAACAGCTTTCAGAAGAGAAGAACGGTAGCAGTGATTTTACTAACTTTTTATTAGCCATTAACCAGAATTCTCAGCTGGGACATGAAAAGAGAATCCCTTCCTCTTCCTCAGTGACTTTCAGCCTTTATCTCTCACATGCCAATAGAAGAGGCTAGAACAGACACAGGTATTTTAAGACTAAAATGTTCTAAAATATTTGTATTTCTTGAGCTAGGGACCATAAGGTATGAAGGGAAGAAAAAACACTAGTGCAGTCATGCTTGCGTAACGGAACCAACATGGCTACATTTTAAAACCCTTTCTCAGACACCCACTGCCTACACCATATAACCATCTGATAAACTATAACAAGCCTTGATATTTAGTGTCTGTCTACACAGCCTGCTTGGGCTAGAGGGGATTTATTCTGCTATGATCAAGAAACAGGTCACCACCACTGGCAGAAAGCTATAATGAGTTTCCCCTTATAAATTCAATGTGAACTAGACTAATAAAAGAGAGAGCCTAAACGAAAGTTAGTTTACGGCTGTGATAAATCTTTAGATGAGAAAATGGACATATTTATGACACTGCACCTATTTTTCACTGGGAGTCACACAAAGGTGAGGATGAAAACTAGGAAACAAAAATTAAGAAGAAAGTAACACAGAGGATGGGGACTGAGCGATTTGGCAAGCCTGAAGTAAACCCACCTGAAGAATGTGACATCCATTCAAAAACTAACACCTACTGATCAATTGCAAAAACAGTTTTGATGGCAAAAATAAACTCTGCCATCAACCTGGGAGAAAAAATACTAATATAAACATACATTCGTGAGTTTAAAAGAATGAAACTTTTGTTAATTTTGGCAGTTTACTCAAATTCTTTCTAACATAGAGGGATGTCATACATATCAGAACACTAGACAACCTTAAAATCTAACCAACGGCTACTGAAAGAAACTAGACCATCCTCATAGGTTGCCGTTGGGAGCTGCCTTTACTGAACCTGATGGAATTCTGGCTTCAAGTAACTTCAAGGCACGTTCACATTTTCATTCTTTATGGAGAATTAGGATGTTAAGTCATTACAACAGAATGCTATGCACATTAAAAGGTATTTATATGCCCCCTTTTAAAAAATACTTCAGAAGAAAACAAGTGTGATCTAGTTTACTCCTTTGCATAAATCCTGCAAAACACCTAAACAAAAGACCACAGCTTTCACATAAGAAAACAATAGAAGCCTGTCTTCATTAAAGCCTGTCTTCCTTTCACTTCAGTGAAAGAGCAAGTGTGTCCCATTCATCTCAAAGGTTACTTGCTATTCCATTACCTTTGCCAATCGGCTCATTTGATCTTCAGAGACTGTGCTGCTGGTTCTCCCAGGAGTTTTGGTGGGCTCCGAACCATCGGCTTCTACATTGGGCCAGACTTTCAAATCATGCATTCCTTGACGAAACATACTGCAGGGAAAAATGCACAATCACTTCAGTAAATTCTAGATAATACAGTTGTCAGAAATCAAAGTACAACAGCAACTACAAGAAAACAAAGTAACTTCCTTTGCCAACCCTACAAACATGCACTGCCACATATAATTTAATTGAATTGCAAAAGTACCTTATATCTTGTGCTCTCTACAGCCTTCATTATCATCGACACAGAGTTCAGAAGAAAATGAGTAAGTCTGAGAGAATTTATTCGGCAAGTGGAAGAAAAATGGGCAATTCCCAAAGCCAATGGAGTGGTACAAACCCAAACCAAGGACAGAGCTTGACCTTCACATTTTTATTATTTGTAACAAAGCCTGAAGTGTTCCTCTTGACTTGTAAATTGTCACATTGAGTTTAGGGTCTTCCAGTTTGAAAAACATCCAACTAAAAACCTGCTGAAGTTTTATTTGAAGGTTAATTGATAAAAAGCAGCCTTCTGAGCTGCCGAATAATAAACCCCACACACACCACAAGCATTAACGCACCATTTTCTCCATCTATGCTTGAAATTGAATAATTGGTAATTGGAACTGTGCACTGAACAGAACTTTGCAGGGTAACTGACAACACCTTTTCTATGCAAAATCGTGCTTCCCTTGCATATTTGTGCTTAGCCACCTACAAAAGATGCCTTAAGAAATCTTAACAAGCTTTAACAACTTCAGGTACATTTAATTGGAAGTAATGTTTTCAAAAGTCAACCATAAAAATGAGAAATATTGACTAGAAGGACCATGTGACCTTGAATTTATACATCACTTCATGGAATAATACTACAAGACTCTCCACTTCTAAGTAAATACAAAATTTTGAAATTATTTGTTGCTGTCTGTCCATCTACCTCCCTCAGGCCCCACACGGTGAAAAGAAAGTTTCATTTATAAATTGTATTCTTTTCCAGAAACTTTTCTCTAATGCTTTAAAAAACAACCAGCAGTCTTTGGGGCACAGTCTAATTGATCTGATTCAATTTTCTGCCCTGAGACATCAACCTTTCTGTGAAAGAAGTGTCTTCAATGACCGAGACACAACATCTCTCTACAGTCATCTTCTGCACTCTACTGTCACTAGAACAGCTTTACTAATGTAAACCTAAACTTCTCCCGCACTTTAGTTTAGCCTTATTACCTAACCACTGACAAGATAAAACAAAAAAAAGACTATTTCTCTCCATTTCCTAATGTCACCTACGTACCACAAAAGCGTTCCTATGGGCTTTTCTTCAGCCTCATTAGTCTTTACTCCTCCTCCATCACACCTATGTGTTAGACATTCAGAGATACGGACTGCCTTACACTCCTAGGAGTCAGTAGATTCCTGAAAATCATTTACATAGAACTGAACATATCCCAGCCCCATGGGCAGGTATGGATAATATTCACTCTAAGACCCAAATATTCTGTTTTCCTCGGCAGCTGCTCCCCATTTTGTATCAGCACCTCATACTTTTTTTAAACAGCAAACTGTTTTTTTTCCAGCCCACTCTGTACTTAGTCAAGATCCTTTTGATGTGTTGTCACCCCCTAGCAACGTTGTAATCTTTCCCATTTTAGTATTATCATCCACAAAATTACTAAACATCCTCCTTTGGATAACAGAACATTAGTTTTGAAAACTACTAATTTACTTAGTTACACTTTATTTCTTATAAAAAATACTTAATTGACTTGCAGTTGGGCTGTTAATATCTTAAGTATTCAGTACTGGCACCCACGCACTACAAAACTATAAACATGAAGTGATTTCAATATTTGCTACCTTAAAATCCAAGCTTACAGATCTGATTTTTAAATGTGGAACTGTATTAAACACAGTTTAAAACTGTATTTAAACACAGTTTAAACAAAAATAATTAAAAAAATCTCCTGTACCCACTACTACTTTACCATTCACAAGTGAGCATCAAATCTTTACCACGGAAGAAAGAGCAATATACCCGTATTTCCCAAAGAGAGAGACCGTTGTTCCTCCCACAGGAATGGCTTTACCGGGTCCATATACATCCCAGATGGTCAGAGCCACCTGTGCATTGCGAGGCAAGTCTGGGTACTTGACAGGCAGTTTCAGCCACTCATTCCAGCTGTGGAGAAACACTTTTCATTACTCATCAAGTTTTAGAATACAAGTTACTCTGTATTCATTCATAGAACCCAGATTCTCTGAAGAATATTAATTTCTAAGGGCAGGTGGACTACTTACTTGTGAGCTTTAACCATTCAAATACTCGTCCCAAGTGCAATTAAAAGGCTAGAGGCCAGAGGAAAAACACTCTAACTTGATGAATAAGTACCAAAGAGCAGTCTAACACATAGTATGAAATTGTGCTTGTTCAGACCCAAGCAATTATTTAAGTAGTGAACACACAAATAACAACTTCATTACTTATCCATTACACAAAAAAGACGGGTTTGTGCTGTCTGGGCAAGTTTATAAACCATAGTAAGACTTAAGAACACCAGCTATTTTAAGTTTTAAGAACACAACAGAAAACTTATCTTTCTGACACAAATAAAACCCATATAGATTTATTTATATAGCTTGATGCCCTGGGTAACTAAAAGGAATATGAAATAAAAGGTAGTCACTTACTTCCATCTAGTGCTAAATGCTTTGTAGGACGTTCTAACTGGAAGAGCAAGAGGCTTCCCTTCTGCAAACACCTGACAAGTTACATACAAGTCAGAGCAGGTTTCTTGATACAGTCCTGAAAACTTCAGCATTGGATCCTCTAAGAGAGCTTTGTAACTCTTCTGTTCTCTTTTCCCTTCCAGACTTCCACTATAGGTGGGGAAGAGAGGGGAAGAAGAAGAAATACATACATCAAAACTTATTTTATCCACAATAAAAATCCTATTTTATTTCCGTAACTTATATTTAGATTATCCAGTACTGAGGCTATCCTCACTTCCCCTTACTAGCCAGTAGCGAAATCCAAATATCAGATATGAACTGATGTGAAACACAAATACAAAATTTATTGCTATACAGATTCAGGTGTTGACAGGGAAGAGCAGAGATGGGAATTGTTACTTGTTTCTCTTTCCAATTGTAATATGTTATTTTAGTATAACCTGTAGATTCTCATACATGAGAATACCTCACATGAGGTACCTAAGCAGGGCAACAATAAGAGGACAGATGCAGCTATTATTAATAAAACAAAACTAATAGTACACAAGTGCTCCAAATGCTATTTAGAAAAAGAAACATGGTAACAAAAGCCTTATTTTTAAGTTGTATGAAATGTGAAACCTGTAATTGGCTTTGGATGTCAGTCATCTCTCGAATCAACAAATCAAAGCCCAACTAAGCAGACAGCTCAAATCAAACTTGACTAAAGAGCTGCAATAATGTGCAGAATACTAGTGTTAAGAGTAAACTGATGGAATTTCTCAGGCCTCAGATATACCATGATGAAAACAATTACAAATAGTCTGAGGGTGGATATCTTTGCTGTAACTTTTTTGGTGGGAAAACACGCACAATCAATCTTCTAGCAAACAGAAAATCTTTCAGTACAACAAAAAGACTTCACAGTAGACAAATAAGTTTCTTTCAAGATGTAGTGTAGCACATTGCAGGATGACATACACATTGATACGCAAAAAAGCCCTAGTCAGCCAGAATGAATTAGCCAAGAGGACACACAGAATCGTAGAATGGTTCGCGTTGGAACTGACCTTAAAGATCATTCAGTTCCACACCCCCTGACACGAGCAGGGGCACCTTCCACTAGATCAGATTACTCAAAGCCCCATCCAACCTGGGCTTGAAGAGCTCAAGGGAAAGGGCATCCACAATTCCCCTAGGCAACCTGTGCCAGGGTCTCACCACCCACATCGAGAAGAATTTCTTCCTAATGTCTAATCCAAGTCTTCACCCTTCTAATTTAAAGCCATTCCCCCTCGCCCCCTCTCCATTTGACTTGAGATACAACCTCCCTTTCAAAAGCCAAAATAAGCTTTCCCAAGTTAGTTTTCAAAAAAAAAAAAAAGCGCAATACACCTTAAAGTAGCAACATTAGGCACGCTACACCTTACAGTCACCTGCATCCCTCCGACACAAATGTAAACATCCCACTGCTGAGAAGCAGAAAGAAAACAACAACAACAAAAAAAACACGAATCAGCAAAGACATCAGCGGGCGGTAACAGCCGCTTCTACAGAAGTTTGCATGCGCCCAGTTAGGAACATACTCACATCTTGCAGCACCTGGATCTGCCTATAGCGAGGAACCTGACCATGAGCAACCTGCTTGCTTTCTAAAACACCGAAACGAGCCTGCGAGAGTTTACTTTGCCGCCACTTTCGGTGTCGCTGGGGAGGCGAGCAGGGGCGATCTCGGTGCCCCCGCGGCGAGCGGGCGGGGTAACCAGCACCGTGGCGGCCCTGGACCTGAGGCTACGCCGTCCGAGAGGGGCACACAGCAGGGGTGGACCCTGCCCGCTCCCCCGCGGCACCGGCTCCTCAGGAGCTCCCCGTGCCGGTGCCAGCGGGCGGCCCGGCCTCCCCCGGGCCGGCAGGAGCCGGGCCGCTTCCCACACGCGGAGCAAGGCGGACGCCGCAAGCCCCGCTCCCCCCCCCCCCCCGCCCCCTCACTCACATCTTCAGTTGTACGTTGATGTCCAGATCGCAGCTATAAACATAATAAAGCTTCTCGGTCTCGCCCATGGCTCCTGTCGCTGGCTCCAGCCCGTGCTCCCGTCCCTCCACCACAACAGCCCGCGGGCACCGGCCCCGCTCTGAGCATGCGCCGCTGCCGCCATCTTGATTAAGGAAGGCATGGAGCGGGGACGCCGCTGCGGTACCCTGTCATGGCCCTTTACTAAGATGGCCGCCAGCCGACGGGGCGGCCCCAAGATGGCTGCGCCCGTGTCAGTCCCACCACTACGGCTGCCGCCATTTGTAGCGCACGCAAGATGGCCGCCTCCATGGCTGCTAGGTGTGAGATGGCTGCCCGTCCCGCCTAAGAACGGAAAGGGCTGAGCCATGCGGCAGCTGCCGTCACAGCGATCGCAGAATCGTAGCATGGTTTCGCTTGGAAGGAACCTGAAAGCCCAGCCAGTTCCAAGCTCCCTGCCATGAGCACAGACTGCTTGCACGGCACCTGGCTGGTCACAGCCCCATCCAACCTGGCCTTGAACACCTCCAGGGAGGGGGCATCAGAGCTTTGCACGGAAACCTGTGCCAGTGCCTCACCACCCTCATCGTATCACGGTATCACACTATCACAGTATCACACTATCACACTATCACAAGGTTGGAAAGGACCTCTGAGATCATCAAGTCCAACCTATAACCCAACACTGACACCAACACTAACACCAACCATCATCTAAACCATGGCACTCAGTGCCTCATCCAGTCTCCCTTTAAACACCTCCAGGGTCGGTGACTCCACCACCTCTCTGGGCAGTGCATTCCAATGGCCAATCACCCTTTCAGTGAAGAACTTTTTCCTCACATCAAGCCTAAACTTTCCCTGAGGAAGCTTGAGTCCATGCCCTCTAGTTCTGTCACTGGTCACCTGAGAGAAGAGACCAACCCCTGCCCGACTACAACCTCCTTTTAGGTAGTTGTAGAGAGCAATGAGGTCTCCCCTGAGCCTCCTCTTCTCTAGACTAAACAGCCCCAACTCCCTCAGTCGCTCCTCATAGGGCTTATGCTCCAGCCCCTTCACCATCTTCCTTGTCCTCCTCTGAATACATTCCAGCATCCTAACATCTTTCTCAAACTGGGGGGCCCAGAACTGGACACAATATTCAAGATGAGGCCTGACCAGTGCCGAGTACAGGGGGACAATAACTTTTCTGGTCCTGCTCACTACAATATTCCTGATGCAGGCCAGAATGCCATTGGCCTTCTTGGCCACCTGGGCACACTGCTGGCTCATGTTGAGCTTCCTGTCAACCAGCACTCCCAGGTCCTTTTCTGCCTGACTACTCTCCAGCCACTCTGTCCCAAGTCTATAGCTGTGCATGGGATTGTTGTGTCCAAAATGAAAAATCATGAAAATCTCTTCCTTACGTCTAATCTAAATCTTTCCCCTTCTAGTTTAAAGCCATTGCCTCTCATCCTAATGCTACCAACCCTTGTAAAAAGTCCCTCCCAGCTTTCCTGTAGCCCTCCTGGGTATTGGAAAGCCTCTATGAAGTCTCCCCAGAGGCTTCTTTTCCACAGGCTGAACAACCCCAGCTCTCTTGGTCCTTCCTCATATTGGAGGTGCTCCACTCTCTGATCATCTTTGTAGTCTCCTCTGTATCTGTTCCAACAGTTCCATATCTTTCTTATGTTGGGGATTCTAGAACTGGATACAATACTCCAGGTGGGGTTTCACAAAACACCTCACCCTGCTGGCCACGCTTCTTTTGATGAAGCCCAGGACACACTTGGCTTTCCAGGCTATGAGCATTCATTGCCACTCATGTTGAGCTTCTCATCATTGAGCAACCCCAAGTCTTTCTCTGCACGGCTGCTCTCAATCACATTTTCCCCCAGCCTGTATTGAAACCGTGGATTGCCCTGACCCAGGTGTAGCACCTTTCTCTTGGCCTTGTTGAACCTCAGGAGGATCACACTGGCCCGCTTCTCCAGATTGTCCACGTCCCTCTGGGTGACAACCTGTCCTTTTAGTGTGACAACTGCTCAGATGACATCAGTTTGATGTCATCTGCAAACTTGCTGAGGGTGCGTTTGACCTCACTGAAAATATTAAATAGCACCGGTCCCAGGACAGACACTTGAGGGACACCACTCACCATGGAATGCAGAAGACTGGGAAATGTGGAGGCTATCATCAGAGTGATGTGCTTGAAGGTTCTGAATCCTGCTTTCTTATTCCAGCAGAAGTCCCAGCAGCAACTGGATTTCTCACCAGCTCTCTCCCTATTATTGTGCCTGTCAGTGCTGCAGACAAATTCTTTGCCTCTAAACCCCTTTGGTGCCCTGGAAGGTGGGCATGGCTTCTGTGAGGCTTGTAGACTGTATGCCTTTTGTTTTTTCCAGGGATAGTCACACACAGGGTAATTTCGGAGACAATGATTCTTTATTTATAGACTCATAGAATCATTAAGTTTGGGAAAGACCTCCAAGATTATCCAATCCAACCGTCAGCCCAACACCACCATGCCTAATAAACCAAGTGCCACATCTACACATCTGTTAAATATCTCCAGGGATGGTACTCCACTACTTTCCTGGGCAGCCTGTTCAAAAGCTTCACCACTTGTTCAGTACAGAGATTTTTCCTAATACCCAATCCAAAGCTCCCCGGGTGCAGCTTAAGGCCATTTCCTCTCATCCTACAGCTTGTTACTTAGGAGTAGAGATCAACACTCACCTCATTACAACCTTCTTTCAGGGACCTGTACAGAGCGACAAGGTTTTCCCTCAGCCTCCTATTCTCCAGACTAAAAAGCCCCAATTCTCCGAGCCACTCCTCACAAGACTTGTGCTTCAGACACTTCACCATGCTCCAGCAACTTAGTGTCTTCCTTGTTGTGAGGGGCCCAAAACTGAACACGGGATTCAAGGTACAGCCTTACTGTTGACTAAAGCGGGATGATCAAATCTCTATTCCTGTTATGTTCCTGACACTTCTGAAGAAAAACAAGCAAAAACAGCAATTTGCTTCTGCCGCAGTGCTGTGAATGCTGTTTAGGAAGTGAACATTGCCAGCTGATCACTGAATCCATTGTGCTGGTTTCATCCTCAGTCTCACCAGGCTTAATTTGGGAGTATTTTTTGACAGTTGGTTATGTTTATCCTGAAGCCTCTGCTATCAGTAGCAGTAAGTAAGTGATCAGCAATCATCACCTAACAGAAAACAAACTCCTAAAATGTATGTGCAGAATTACACATGCAACAAAAAATCACTCACAACTTTCATATTGTAAATAGTCAAATGCTTTTAAGTAATCCTTAGTGTTTTGAGAGTTAATAAGGATTGCAGGCACCTTCAAGCAAAAATACATACATGATTATTTATTATTAGTAGTAGTAGCATTGTATTGTATTGTATTGTATTGTATTGTATTGTATTGTATTGTATTGTATTGTATTGTATTGTATTGTATTGTATTGTATTGTATTGTATTGTATTGTATTGTATTGTATTGTATTGTATTATATTATATTATATTATATTATATTATATTATATTATATTATATTATATTATATTATATTATATTATATTATATTATATTATATTATATTATATTATATTATATTATATTATATTATATTATATTATATTATATTATATTATATTATATTATATTATATTATATTATATTATATTATATTATATTATATTTAACAACTTATAACAATTTATTATAATAATGCATTTACACTTATTCTGTATGTAGGCAAAGTAGCTGGAGCTTACCAAGGAAGAGGTTTGTACTTTATGATCCACCACAGCTGCTGGACTTCTCAACACTGCTGAACAGAAGCATAAGAAGTGCTGGTTTTCTTGCTGTGCTGGTTTTCTTGCTATACTTTTGAATGCACTATCATATCACAGAATCATACAATCATAGACTCATAGACCCATAGAATGGTTTGAGCTGGAAGAGACCTTAAAGATCACACATTTCCAACCCCCCTGCTGTGGACAGGGACATCTTCCACCAGATCAGGTTGCTGAGGGGGCAGAGCTCCAAGGCAGAGGTGCTCTCTCCCAGCATGTGCTGCTTATGTTAGGAAAAAAAAAAAAAGAAGATAATTGTTGTTATTTAGGGAAAGAAGGACCATTTCACCTAAATGTTATTTTTTTTTCCTCCTTAGATGCTGTCACCAGGAGATCTTTTTGCATTTTTCTCCAAAACAATTAGCAAATTAGAGAAGGCCATGACACAAAACTATGTATCACTAAAACAAATCCTTTACTTTCCAACACTGCCAAGCTGGAATGTGACATGAGTGCAAAACACAATTCAAACATAATTAAATTAACAAATTATTTTGTACAGATGATGTTAAAATAACTTTTAAAAATGGTCTTTTATCCTGCTTTCTTTTGTTGATTTTTCACTTTTTGATCCCAGTTTCAGTTTCTACAGCTCTGGCATCTGCCATTCATTTATTGCCTGCCTCGTAATTTTTGATGGCTTCTGTTTGCTTGTTAGTTTGGTTCTAGCCAATTTTTTTACATAAAATCTCTGCTTTCCATAACAGAGATAAACAAACGTATTGCTCTTGGCTGTGGAGATAAAGTAAAGCATAAAACTGAAAATTTAAAAGACAAATAAATCTATAAATCTCACAGTTTGAAAGCTAAGCAATGTATATCTATCTCTGTGTGTACACAGACAGCAAGTACATTTATATGTGTGCACCTTTTGGGGCATTATTTTGTCTCAGAAAAAATTGGATCCTTTTTCAGTTAATGGAATTAGTAGTATCAGTTAAATAATCTCACCATCGATTTCCCCATTACAGAGACATGTTTAGGTGATTATTCAAGTTTTGTTTATTTATCAGGAAAAGAAGCTAAGGGAAAAAATCACAGGAGACCTCTGAAGATGGTACTAAAAAATGTCTAAAGTTGTATATTTCCCAGTTTTCTCAGATACCAATATGTCTAACTAAATAAGTAAATTGGTTTGTGGGAGGCAAAGAGAAGAAATATGTTTAGGAAAGACATTTTTGACAATAAAATTTTAGGAAGATGCATTTTCAATCAAAAGTGTCACTTTATACTATTGTCATATTAATAACCTTACATTTATAAGTTCTCTAATGTAAACACAGAGGCAGATAGAGTATTTTTCACGTTGTAGGATCCAAAAGTACTTTGAAACTCAGCAATGAACAGGCCCCACATGTCTGGAAATCACTGCCTGCACTACTGACACAGATCTTGCTGGAGGTGACAGATGTCTCAGCGGGTGCAGTGTCTGTACGATGTGCCACGCTGCTACAACTGAGGTAGCACACTGAAGCTAAACAGAGCCATTTGGTACAGAGCAGATGCAGAGCTAGACAGGGCACTATCCCATTTACTCTCTGCTGCCACTTCCATGGATCCTTCAGGGCACCTGGCATTCACTGATAAAAACACCCACTGTGGCCTGTTGCCCCGAATCAAGTGGTATGTGTGGCTCACATCTAGCTTGTCTTGACTCGGCCCCTGCAGACTGGTCCATCTGTATCCCAACTACAATAGTATTTGGTCCATCTCTTCTCTAAGCTTCAGTGACCACTCTCGTGGCCAAAAGATATGATTATTTGTGTATGTGTGCTTTCCAGCTCTAAGTCATCTGATGTAATGTCAGGGTTCTTTTACAGCCTGCAGGAGGGTTGTTTTTATATTATCTAGGGCATGGCATGAAGATAAGTTGTAGTCATTGAGTTGGAAGCCTACTGAAGTAGGGCAGGATTATCCCAAGCACCTGGTTGTCAAACAAGAGATGTTTGTTCTTGTATTGTCAGTTTACAGCACACTTGTAAGTAAACTATCCTGGCAACTCTACCCGGGTTTCTTCTTTAAGGGTGCGGTATGTATATTCCAGAGGGGGTCTGGAGTGAACTAGCACACACACTGTACAGGCGACTGCATATATGTGATGGGAGAAACAAGTTCTGGAACATATCCAGAGTGTCACGATTGCTGATACTCCAGATATGTTGGGAACTGAACTTTGACCTTAATAGTGACAACAGAAAATGGCATCTGTCCCTTATCTTGGGGAGCTTGGGGGACTAACAGGCTGTAACAGTCACCAGTCTCTCCTGCTCATGCCTCTGTTCCAGGGGATTCATGCCTCAGCGAAACCATAGTTATCAGTCTCGGGCTCCACCACAGCCATGCCTGGCCCAGGTGTGGGCACCGCTGAGCCAACTGCCACTACTGGGCTCATGATCCATCCCCATGGAGCTACCTGGTGCCCAGGGCCGGGGCTGCCCCAGCCACCCCTCAGCCTGCCCTGCTCTCTGGGACAGGCCCTGGCTTTCTGCCACAGCACAGCCCAATCACATGTTCCTGTAGTGCCCTAACATTTACCTGAGTGTTTGGTCTTGAAACACCAATTTAGCTCAACATCTGGAAGAATTTACAAGCTTTTTGGAGAAAGATACACAAAGAGAAGTCTATTTCTTCTCATGAAAACTACAAGTAACTGTCTACCTACACCTAGATTTAGTTACTTACTGATATTATGCCAGTCTTGTCGTTAGAAAACCTATAACAAGCGTGGCATTGACACTCTTCATGGCTTTGCTCATGCATTAAATCTCTGCCATCTTTTTTCTGTTTTTCAGTCTGATAGTTTGTCAGGTCCCAGAAGCGTGATGAGGTGAAGCATCAAGAAAGCAGAGGGAGCAGCAGAGAGCTCTGCTGCTGATAAGTTTCTCTTTGGAGGGAATGGAGCTATTTTTCTTGTCTTGAAGCAAAAGTATCACTCGCAGCTCATATTCGATTGATAACCACAGAGAAATAGGTGACCTCTCAATCCTCCTAAGAAATATACACCATCTTGCAGAGGACAGCATTGCTTCCTCATACACCATCAATTTTCTGCTAGTGAGACTACCATGATAAGCAAGAGAACTGATCAGTTCAGATGTTCATCCAAGTCCCACATTCTTGGTAAAGACTTTAAACAAAGTTGCTGAAAATAGCTGTGTTGTCAGACTTGCTTTGTTTCATCTTCTCTAAATGTGGACCTCTGTCCACTAGAAACTGGACTGAGACAAATAAAAACTATACATGACCCTTAGTACATCTGTCAGATGATAATGACTGTGGGTCACTAATGATCTGGAACAAAACTGATTTGACAACTGTCTTTTTCTGTCTAGCAATGTTCTGAGAAATGCTTTATATGCTGGATGTTCAACAGAGAGCTTCTGCTGTTCAGATACCATGGTGGAGGGCAGGTTTTCAGAACAACAATGGAGATATTGTTAATACAGTCATTATTATATATTTTCTTTCCTTAAATGTTTATAGGGGCATTAAAAGTTTCTCAAAATTTGCATTAAATGGTCATTTAAAATTATTCAGTATTTACAGTATAATTTTAAATATCCATGCAGGACAATAGTTAGCTGCAAAAACCACAACAAACTGACCAACCAAATATTAAATTTAAAACTAGTTGTATCATTTGTGTCCTAAATCTGATCCTTCTTACAATTCTAGCCTTGGAACAAAACTGTCTCTGTGACATGCTCTGAAAACGCTCAGACTGAGACCATTTGGAGCAGGGAGCAAAAGCCCAAACCCTCATAGAATGAGGCTCTCATAGGGGTGACCCTGTGGATTCACATCCAGAAAGCACAAAGCCAGATATAAATCTCTATTTGAAAACACAGCACACAAATAACTTAGGTTTATGGAATTATGGTTTTCTTTATAAGGTTCACTTTCCAACTTATTTTGTGTTTGTTTCGCAGCTAATGACTGTTCAGTATAAATTAGAGTTCTTTGAGGAAGAAATAATCTGCTCTCCTGCATTTCTGCTTTGCTCCTAAACACTGCAGTAAGAAGTGCAGTATTTTGTCTGATGTGTACCAGGCTTTTTCTCCTTAAGTGACACTACTTCTGAACAAACTTTCCACATTTTTGTTTCCTCAGCCTTCTGTCCAAGAACAACAGCAATCATTCTTTGTGCTCCAAGAAAACAAGGACTGCAGGTATCTCTTTCCCCATTCAGTCCTGTCTTTTACTTTTAGCAGCACCAACTATTTCACTCTGTCTCAGTGAGTTCCGCATTATAAACAAAAAAGGTTTGGGCTCCACAAAGACCGTGAAAATGTTGTCCTAAAACACTCCTGATTTTTTTTTTTTTATCTCATCCATGAGTCTCTTTTCTCTGAGCCTGATCCAGACTGATGCCTGTGTTTCTACTATTTTAAGGACCCAGATCCTTGCCGTCTCAGTTTGCTCCTGAGACAGACATCATACCAGTCAGTAAGCCCCTCATGCAGTTGATATTGATATACTTATGGTGGAGAAGATGACTGTTCTGGCTAATCATACAGTGCTTCAGGGAACAGGTAGAGATGAATAGGGGTATTATTAAACATGTTCTTGATCATATTAAAGGATTTGTTCTAATCTGCTAAAATGAGGTACAATTTTACCATTTTATGCTCAGGTACTGAGCTCAGGTTTCATCACATCGATTAAAGATGAAAGCATTGGGCTTCATGGAACATTCAGTTTCTTTTGAAATAACAACAACGGTGTGGACTTCCGTTTTCTTGTAGAACCAGCCACTGCAACAACCCTCTTTGGAGGAATCCCTGAAGCCAGTCGTCCCTATATGACCTGAACTCAGTAAGTTCCACTAATGAAGAATTTGGCCCATTACCTTTAGTTTTCTATTACTGTATAGTCATTAAGTCATATAACTCCCAAAACAAAGAACTGAAAAGAATAATTATAATAGGAGAGATGAAATGTTAACCCAGCCTGTTCAGAAGGAGGGAAAAAAAAAGATAAAGCAAAACAAAAATACTGAATCAGGTCATCAGCTAGAGAAAATCAGTGTAACTCCAGTGAAATCAATTAAATGATGTTAGATTACACCAGTTGAAGATATAGTATGTAATTTTAAGGTCTTTCCAGTTCTTTCTCCCCCTCCCTCCGTCATAAAATTTGTTTTTAACAAACCCAGTCTGCCAGATTTTGCAAGTTCAGTAGTCTGTTAACTGAGTAAGTAAAGATATAATGAAAGCAATAAGTGCTGAAACATCACACATGCAGTACATATCTCCAGCCAGTCCAATTTTATGCCTAAGGAGACTGGCAGAGTTCCTGCTGCGATTCAAATCTTATGTCAAATTTATAAACTTGTTTTCTCCATTCTCCTCTCCTATCCCTGTGCCCCATCAATCAGAGCTTATACCTGCACAAAAGGCTGATCCATCATTAAGGAGGCAGGTTGCAGCCAAATGTAAATTTGCACTTTAAAAAAAAAAAAGGAATAATACTCATGCTGCAGGGCAGGGTCACACTCTGACCCTAGGCAATCTACCTCTCAATCTGCAGAACACAGGCTAAAATAATGTGTCCGCCAAACAAGCAGTAAACTTTTCTGCTTCTGCCTTTTTGAAGATTCTTGGAGTTGCTGCGTTTGCCGGCTGACACTCTGTCTGTCTTTTAAAATATGAAAATCTCCTCCATATGCATTGAGCTCAGTATTCTACTTAGCATTTCAAGAGCCCTAAGGACCTTCAGGGGAAAAAAGCCCATATTCTGAATTTTCAATTTTGATGACAATTTGCTTTCCCTACAGGATGTGCAGAAACACGTTGAAAAACTTGTCAACTGCACTAAAGAAAATGTTCCTTGCCATGGGAATGAGGGCACATCACTTTCAACTAACTTAGGGAAAACAAGTTTGACTTTTTTATACGAGTGGGTCATATTTTCACCTGTACCCCGTGCTTCCCCAAAGTGTATGAACATCTCTTTTAGATTGTTCCAAATAAGAAGCAATAATAATAGCAACTTAAAAAAAAAAAAGAAAAAATAAAAATAGAAAAACCCTGAAAACTCCATGAGTTTTGACCATGCACCTAGGGACTAAATATAGCCCATCCATTGGTCTATCCATCCGTTGGTCCATCCATCCATCCATCCATCCATCCATCCATCCATCCATCCACCCATCCACTTACGAAGGAGTCGATTTTCAGAACATCCAAATGCAAATAAGTGATCAGACCATAAGCAAAAGATTGTTCATTTCTTTAAAACTATTTAATTATGGTAGGATACACAGTTATATAATTTTATTTAAGCTAGCCTCCCCTTGCTTTAGAGTCAAAGGAAGGAGACAACTTCAATATTTGTACAAAACTGGGATGTACCACTGTTTGCAAAACAGTTTTTCTCCAAAAATTGTAAAAGGAACTTTGATAACCTGCTTGTATTAAACACTGGTTTTACAAGCTGGTAATAGATGAGGTGAATCTTGCCCTTAAGTTGAGATTTATACATTTTCTCTGTAACCACTAGGTCACAAAGGGCACATTGCAAGGATTAGTTCTCTAAGCACCAGCCATGTCCAAATTGTTTAGTGTGCACTGAATTTTGTTCCTTCCATACCACAGATGAAAGGTACTGTGGAACTGAGAATTTAAAGTTTTGATATTTTCTTCTCCAATTGAAGTTAATGGCAAAACCATAACTGACCCTGAAGGGCTCAGGAACAAATTGTATGAGCTAACTGCTCAGAAAATCCAAGGTTATGGAATTCCGGATGAAATCACTGTATTTCGATATTCTGGATGCTCAGTATTCAGCCTTCATTAGCTCATGACAGATGAACCACGAGCTGAGTTAGAAACAGGAGAGATAAGTCTTGATTTCTGGGCTTGTTTTACAGCCATTAGACAGCACTTATCTTTAATATGAAACTCCTAGTTTTAGAGATTGGACCAATGACAAGTGTTTGTTTTTGTTTTGGGCTTTTTTGATATTACCAATATATCCGTGTTCTACATGGTCTAGACAGGACTGCATGCATTATAGCATCATTTAATATTTCTGCTGCTAATCCTGGTTTACCCTTGGCACAAACAGATCTGGTATTAAGCAAAGGAAGGTGTTGCATGAACACAGTAAAAGCTGCATCTCTTTCTTTCAATGGACTCAGACATTCACACCAGGGCAGGCAACTAGAATATGCAATTTGCAGTAAATGTTATTCAAATGTTTTATCTGGAAGGTTTCATTACAAATGCCTTCTCTAGCCTTTTGTCCAGGGTGAGATGCAAATATAGCAGTGACTGATAAAGACAGACATGTAAATGAGTATGGATGTTTGCATAAGCTGTATTTCTTTGCTGTGGTGGAACAAATTCTGCTCTTAGTTACATTTAAGCATCAGCTATGGATTATAACATGGTTATGAGTGTGCAGCTGAGGACAGGATAAATCCATCCATCCACCTGTTGACTGATCAAACCATGTTTTTTTATTATGGATCCCATCTCCATGTAGAAGTGAAGCAGGCCTTGATCACAAGGGCAGGCTATGCAGCATCATCACTGCAGCCCCATGACACAGTGTGGGTATATGCCATACTCCAGTGGGTGCTCATGATGGGTGGAGAGCGACTGAGATCCCCCATGCCTCCCGATAAAATACTGATTTCCAGATAGACGCCAGCAATTAGAAGTTTGTTATTTCCTTTGAAAAATATGTAATAAATAGTCTAAGCTCAAAAAGCAAGTTGAAAACTCATAATCAACTTTGTCATTCTTCCTTTTCTTTCTTATTTGTAGGAAAAAATTAATCACTCTTCTCCCACCCTCTGATAAGGCTGGGCTTTTGCACTCTATTAACCCCAGGGGCTAAAAGATAGACTCTTTTCTAACAGGTGAATTAGTGCTAGATAGCATTACCACAAATGCCAAGTCATTAAACATGTAATTGGAATTTTTTTTTTTTGTTATCTTAAGTTTTCTACATTATAAAGGATCTTTACAAATTAATGACAGAATACGAAGCTTCCCTGAGAGCTATTTGCCCATTAAAAGTAGGCATGAAAAACTCCCATCCCCATCACATGAAGAACTATCCCACCAATTTCCAATTACTTCTGACACTGACAGTTCACTGGACTGTTAAGTTATATTCTGCACCATGCTGCTTAATGTGTTTAAGTCGGGCAGGTATTTGCTACTCTTCTTTTTTTCTTTCTTCTTATTATTTTTAATTTTTTTTCCCTGTGATTGTGGAGCAATTAAGCTATGTCACTAATGAAAAAGCAGGATTTTAGTACTATAAAGGCACAGTTAATTTAAAGATGAAGCCCTGGCAATAATGAAATAAATCCTTATAGCAGCCTGTTCTCAAAATGTTCCTGGAAGTTTATTTAGGACCTCCAATAAAAGCTCTTCCTATGGCACTCACATTCTGAGTAAAGAAGTCTTAGTAAAATGAGCTAAAATACTTATATCTGTGTTGGGTAATTACAATGATAATATTAGTGATGATGGTAATAAAAGGGAGAAGAATTTGCTGTGGAATATTTTTTCTTCCATTGTATAAAAATCTTGAATTGAAAATGGAGGAAAATGATTGACAAACATGGTAACTTATGTCAATAATTAAAACCAAAGAAATCTAAAGCTTTAGAATTCTAGAGTAAACAAAATATCACTGATCCAGAGTACTTTAAAGCTCTATGATGGAGGAATTTAAGTGGCAATGTGTACTAGTTTCAATATTAGGTGACGGAGCCTTTAAATAGAATTAGTAATGGTGTCACTGGGAAATTGGTAAGTTAACAAAGTGTCCTAAGCTCATGGATGCCCTTATCAGAGTGAGAGCTTCTGGGGCTGTTGTATTCTGTCTGTACTGTGCATTTTTACCTCTCACGTACAACCTCCTTGAACTGCTTGCAATGTATCTCAGAAGGCATCTGCTCTCTGTTGATTGGTGATTAAGTAACACACAATTCAGCAAATAGTTATATTCAATCTCCATGATTTAAGTAGGAGTATTTATTAAATAAAAAGTAATCCATCTCAACATGGTCAAGGGTAAGATAACCATACACTAAATGGACTTTATCAAAAAAATTGTGTCTGTTGTGATCTTTCCTTCAGATTGCTCACAGGATCACTTTTTGACACGTTCTGTGATATCATTCATAAGCTTCGGAAGAAATTTAAGCTAAGCATTTTTCTTTTGAATGGAGAGATCAGTTATTACTGAGAAAGAGGAAAGATGTGGGCTTTCTAGAACCTGTGTGGTGTCTGTGATTAAAGTGAGTCAACTAAAACAAAGGTGAGTAAAAAAATTTCTAATAGGAACTTGGGGACACTAATGGCCACAAAAAGACAAATCCAAAATAGAGCAGGTACAGAGAAGGGCTATTAAAATGACAGGGGAGTAGAGAGCCTGATTTAGATGGTGAGATTAAAAGGGTTTGGGATTTTAAACCAAAGGATGGGAGTTGTTACAAGTTGTTACTACTGTTTAATTATCTTTACTCATGAGGAAAATCTCTGGAAGGAGGTAAAGATACTCAATTTAAAGGAAAACGATGAAAAATATAGATAAATACAGATAAATTGCATAGGTAGGCACAGCTGTCCTCTTGACAGAGTGCTGGAAGTATCTCCATGCAACTGTGAAGCATCCTCTTTGAACATTGCTACATGTACTGGAGTATCTCTTTATCACATAGACTCCACTTGTAAACTTCAGTGTGCCCTAGTAAGTGTCTTCTACAAGTCCAAAATCTGGTAAATCTCTCAGGCAGGTTAATGCTGGGGTATTGTGTTCCACGCAGATAGGTGAGGCTCTGATAGGTGGTGGAAGGATACCCTCCCGTTGATTCAGGAGGTTCAAGGTGGATCCCCTTGCTTTCCAGTCTTCTCCTCAGGAGAGGGCCTAGGTGTGGCTGGATCTGACCTTAATCCTAGGCTTGGTCAATGATTCATGTCTAGCAGAGTAAGTGGATGAGTTAACCACCAGTCAGTTAGTGTTACCTGAGAGTACCCTTGAGGATTATCACCTAGGGGGTTAATACTTGCTGCCAATGAGCCAAATGGGCTGTCACCAGAGCAGTCAAACTGTTTCACAAAGCCTGTCAGAAAGACGATTTGAAAATGCTGCAACAGTTATTTGATTTATTTAAAGTGACAGATAAAACAAGGGTGGCATTCCGTTGATAAATTCACTTGCTGTATTAGCGCTAGATGATTATAACTGGTTAATCATGATCATGCATGTATAAGAGGTAGCATTTGAAACTTGAGGTGGTATTTATTTTCCTGGGTGGTATCTGATAAAGCCAGAGGCACAACTCTTTCTGAAAAGCCATCCCTTCTTGGGGCAAAAGAGAAGTGTGGGCCTGTTCATCAGGTGAGGTGGTTCTCTATCCAAAGAAAAGGTTTTCAGGTACCAATTTTATACTTTTGTAAGCTCTTTGGCACCTCTTGGCAAGGTGGCACTATGTCAATTGTTAGATGTTGATTAGCTCTTGGCAAGGCCAGTTGTGTTGTCAGAAGCGTGGACTTGGCACTTGGGGTGGGGAGCTCAGTCTATGCTTTTGCGGGTGCTTCTGTCCTTAACTAAAGCAACATCCAGCTGTGAAGCCTCTACCTCACCCTAGGTATCACTCAGCTCATATGAGAGACCACCACTCTATCCATCTGCTTCGCCAGATAAAATTGTTCAAGTCAAACTGCTCCCTTTTGCACAGTCACAGTGACTTTGGTGTTTGCCCCTACTTGCAAGACCAGCCTTGGCAAGTTGGGCAAGTCCATGGTGCCACATTGCTGGATAAGGTGATGTTTGTACTGGAAACAGCAAGTCATTCCACAGTGGCCAAAAAGCAGTTTTACATGCCTGATGCTTTCCGCTGGAATGACTGCTTCTGCAGCCTGTTTCGTTTGTCAGCCTTTTCTCCAGCTTCAAATCTGTCACTGAAGAACACTTATTTTCAAATTAATTTACTTTGGCTCTCTGATTCTAAGGGTTTCATTTGGCTTACGCAACTAAACAGAAAAAATAACCAACAGATTAATGTGGTAAAAGATGTTTTCTCCCGTTGTTGCTTTTCCTTTCCTTTTATGTTGTTCTGACTCCTTTGGCTTCAAAGAGTTGAAGGCAGAGGCTTTTGTTCAGATATTCTTTCGTTTTTTTAACCTTGTGCTTATTTACCCTGGTGTGTCTACAAGGTGGAATATATTGTTAAACCAAGAGGACATGATTTAAGACCCTTTTCAGTGTTCAGAGTGATTTACCGAGGCTAATCATTTCAGAGATGAAATGAAGAATTACTGCTTTAAATGACCATGTTAGGTTCAGGCACCCCATTGCTACTCTGCAGAGCTGTATACAAATAGTATAATTTAATAATGAGTGGAAAACCCCCTGATTCAACCTGTAAATCAATAGTTGGAATTTACTCTTGTACAGACAATCCAGTGCCTAGGCCAGTTCACACCTGGCATTCCATGAGGGCTTACGTGAGATTCAGGCAGTCCACAGGCTTTGTGCTGGGTTTTTGAACAAGGCTGTTTTCACTCTGCAATGAGCAAGTGCAGT
The DNA here is from genome assembly GCA_033556795.1 of Tapera naevia. Taxonomy (NCBI): domain Eukaryota; kingdom Metazoa; phylum Chordata; class Aves; order Cuculiformes; family Neomorphidae; genus Tapera; species Tapera naevia. The sequence goes on from JAUMJJ010000482.1 coordinate 879,719, forward strand.
CGTATGTTTCAATAAGGGACTTATCCGTTAGCATGTGAAAATGTTACTGCTAATTTTACATCTTGAAAACAAATCAGGGTTTCACAGTTCGAAGGCAGAAACCAACCAGCTATAAAGCGTCAGATTGAGTGTGGTCTCAGAATTGAATAAGTCTATTTGTTCTAACAAACAGTTAGGCCATTAAATTGCAAAGCCTTCCAGTGTTTGTCCAGGTAAATAAGGACACATCCAAATTGATTATCTGTTGTTCGGAGGTAATGATACGTAATAAACTATTCGCTCTGGGTATCGTAACAGAAATGTGCTATAGTGCTCAGATGTGCCCTGTCTTCCAGTGTAAGAGCAAGATCTCCCCACTAGTTTAGCTTGAGTCCTGGACTCCGTCATACACACAAATGTATTTTTCCCACAGGCGCTGGGGCCAGGACCTCCAGCCCCTGTGGGGAAAATGCATTTGACTGATAAAGAAACATGGACATTTTTCTTGCTTGGTAACCTTAAGTGATACTGCTGCTTCTGCTGATGGATATTTTGCAGAAATCTGCATATGGGCATCTGCAACTCACAGAAAAAGGCTTCAGGGACGTTAAGGTTGGTCCTGTTCTTCTGGGTGTCATTATGCTCAATTCAAAAAAGAATATCTGTCATCTCAGATGTCAGATCCACTAGCTGCCCAGCAATAAATCTTGTGCTCATGTCAAAATGTCTCCAGCAGAATTTCTAGGATGAAACTTCACAGCTCAACATTAGGCAGCAATTTATGATATATGATACAAGCAGCATGAGCAGTATTCTAACAGCATAAGGAATAATTTCTAAATTTTGTCAAATGAGAAGTAGTTAAATGATTCTTTTCTCAGTTAGGAAATTAATTGACTTTTTAAATTTTTCATATAAAAATTTTTCCTATGCACACATTCTTGATATCTCCAGAGTTGGACTACTGGCTATGTGCAGATATGGATGGAAATCTCCAGTGCGGGGGAGAAAAATTAGGACCTGGGACAAAGAACCAGGGACAGAAACATTTTCCAGCAGCAGCAGGACCTTCTTCATGGGTTCCTGCTCCATCATTTGTGACAAACACCAAACTGAATGTTCGTGGGGACAAACTCTGAGAAAGTAATAACCCGTGCTGAGGCAGTGTGAGATGATAAATGTTTTATTGCCTTTATTTTTCTCACATCACTTGCCAGTTAGACCTACAAGGTGGTATTAGTAACCGTCTGTGGTGCAATTTGTCTTGCCAAATTTTAGCTGACTGAAGTATTGACTGGGATAGTGTGCATAAGTAGAACACTTAAATTTAGAGACCTAAGAATGTTTATTCCCAGGTTGGTGTTTAAATTGTTCTTCCTTGTAGCTGATAAGGAGACATTGGAGCAGTCCTGGTGCCTGCTCCTGCTTGGTGAGCAGCATCATCCCCTGGCTCCATGTCTCCCCTGCTTGTAAGGAGAGGCCACACATTCAGGGACTCAACTCACACTACCTGATTTCAGGCCTTTTCAGCTGCTGTTCTTACCCTCTGACCCTGGGTTATTGGTCAGTGAGAGGACAGGTCTCCTGAATGTTCCTTCCTGCCTGGGGACACTTGACCAGTGCTGGAGGTTGACAATGAGGAATGGAATCATTGTCCAGGGGCACCACCTGGTCTGCATTGATGAGCTCTCTCTATAACCAGGGGAGAAAACAGGTGCCCTCAGGACCATTTTCACTTAATCTATTATAAATGCCTATTTTAAGATGATACAAAATCTAAGTTCTCTCAAATGATTGTTTAAAAGTGATGGGCTACAACTTATGTAGCCAACAATTTGAAGCCTTATGCTAGAAAAGAATAACACAGATTTAATGGAAAGGAGGAGGTCACCTCTACCTGTTTATGGTGTAATTTTGCTGATATCAGGAGAGAACACTGTGGGTACATTTAACCAATGTCCACTGAAACAGAAAGCAGGATAACTAATCAAACAAGCGAACCAGGCATTATCTCTCAGTGATCATATAACAGATGGCAGACAATATGGAAGGGGGAACACACAAAGAGAGATATTAATTTAAGGCAGACAGATAGATGGAGCAATACTTTCAGAAGTAATAAATGGCTCAAAGTTAAGACCAATTCTCAAATGCATGTTCAGAGATGTATGGGTTGAGCTCTTAATGAAAATATCTTGTTTTTAAAATATAACGAAACAAAAGATCATGCATTGAAATTTATTTTCCATTTGTAAAAGAAGAAAAGGCAGAGCTAAATATTTCTTGAGCCCTTTTTTCTCTGAAGTTGCTAAATATTGCAGTGGTCCTGAGACAAGGCAGGTAAAAAGATGTAAGGATTTATTTTTTTTTAAAGGGGAAGAATAATTAATGGAAGTGTGTTTCTTTCTATTCCATTTTTGAAAATAATGACACTAGTTTGTCTGTAAAAGATAAGAAAATCTGAGTCTAAAAATCCCCAAACGACAGACATGCAAATATCTTTCTAACCACTAGATGGTACTTAAAGCACAGAGTTGAAGCAAACTGCTCTTCAGTGAGATGTATCGTCAGGGCACCTGTGTCAAAGGCTTAGCGAAGTCGAGGTTGGTTTTATTTTCCCCATATCCTGGAGGAAAAAAAAAAGACAAAAAAAAAAAAAGAAGAGTAACTCTCTTCTCTGCCTTTTCTGACTTAAAAAGAAAAATGGACATGGCAGAAGTGTTCCTGATTAGATTGGTACAAAAAGATGATGCATTCTTTCTGGATGAATCAGGAGATATGAGGTTCTGTCACTCTTTAGATATAGATTTGAAATACTAAGGTTAAATTTATAGTCTCTTGAATGAGCCACAAGACTCTGTTTACTCCTAGAGTAGAATTGGGTGCAGTTCCAGCAGTTCTTCTGTGTGATCAGTTACTTTATCACCTTGATCAGTTCAGAAGATACAATAACTCTCTTTTTTAATACATCCTACTACAGTAGATCCTTTATCAACCTTCTTTGGATTTAATCACACTTCTGGGACAGTAATCCTCTCACCATCTCTCTCTTTCACATGCATGCAAACAGTGGCCTGCAGACACGTAAACACCTGTGTTACATTTTGACTTTGTGATTTTTATATTTTCTGAGAGAAAGGCTGGAAGAGATAAGGAGGAGGATCTACAGAAAAGATAGCTCAATTGCAGCTGCTCCTTTTTTTTTTCCAGTTTCTAGCAAGGACAATTGATTTCCAAAAGTGACTAAGGGAGAAGTTTCCATCTATAGGAACGATATTGCGGTGGATACCTGGAAATTTGAAAATGTACCTTGGGTACAGATTTTGGACTTCCAGTCCACCTTTGAAGAGTTAGGACTCAAAACTGTTATTCACTCTGTGCTGTGTGACAGGCTCAATAGTTTAATCTGGTGCTTTCATCTGGATTCATTCTCCACATAAATTTTTACAGCAAAGAGCAACACAGGAGAGGTCAGTGAGGTTTTCCAGGAAAGTGGGAATATCAAATATCTCTCTGTATTTCCTCCTATTGAACACCCTACTGTGCAAATGGGAGCATTTCTTCCTGACCTCTTCTGCCTACAAACTGTCCTCGGAGGTATGCAGATCAATACTGTTGCTTAATGTACGTGAAAAGGTTAGGCTGATTCTCACACTTTAAAAAAAAATGCCACTAGATCTTTACTAAAAGTATCTCAGATGATTTGCCTCTGAGGTATTCTGTGCCACTGAGCTTCAAAGCCTCCAAATATTTGTTTGGTGTTTCTGATTATCCAACAAAAAAAAAAAAAAAAGAGCAAACAATCCTGCTATATCTTTATAAAAAAAACCGTGAATGACATTAAGGTTGGAAAGGTGCATCTAAAAATGTTATAAAGTGTTACATCATCCAGAAAGTTAGTAGGGAATGTCTTTGTTACCAAGACCTAAGTTTTTTTAAGGAAAAGGTGAGTCACTCTCTGCTTCTTCATAATTCTTTGCTTGTCTGTGACAAACCCAACAGTTTTGGCCTGATACAAAGCTCCTTGAGCACAGGACAAGTTCTCCATGAGGACAAAGTCTGTTCGTTAGCTTTGTGGCATCCTCTGTAAGCAGGAACTTTTTCAAAACAATGAAGTCTGAGGAATATCTGTAGCACTGATTTAATCTCTGAGATTTGCTCTTGCATAATGGCCTTGGACCAAAGTACTTGGCTTTTGTAATGAGCTGATGTGTGAAACCCTTGAATGTGAGTATTTTCCTGCAGTTCCTGAGCTTTACTAGCTGCTGACTGGGAGTTACTAATTTTCTAGATTTGGGGTTGTTCCGAAGTAAACTTCTGGGCAGTTTTTACTTTGTGCTGTGGGGTTTTACAAAGATGCACTACAGCATCTTCAGAAGTTACTCACTGGTTGTGTCTGTTGGCCAGATGTGTTCTATCACATGAAGGGGGTTAAGGCATAGGACACAAGATAAGCATACTTGAAATGTTTTTACTCTTTCTTCCAGTTAGCAATTTCTATTTCACTAGTTGGAACTTGCCTCCAAGTCCATTCAATTCCTTTCCATTTTTTTTTTTCCAGAACTGCATTGTTTCTAGCTAAGTCATGAAAATATTCACCATTTCTTCTCAGAGAAAATCATATCTGTTCCTGTCTGTCTGTTACTCCATTTGTCTGTCTGATCTGCTGCTTTACAATATGGATGGGAATACTACTTGGGTGGTTTCGTTACACCTTTTGTAACCATTGCAGAGCTTCGCTTGCAGGGGCTAAATTCATCTGTAATGGTGCAATTTCACTGACTTCAAGGAACATACAAGAGATGAATTTGATCCCCAGTCTTCCCTGGGAAAAATGTGTATCTGTGCATACGAACAGTTAGAGGTAAGGAGGGGAATCAAACATAAGGTTTTGCAGAGATTGTTCCAGGACAATGGTAAATCGTGCACTCATTGCTGCACTGCACAGAATACACTAAAGGAGAGCAAGAAAAATGAAGGAACATGCAATTCTGCCCACTTCAGCAGTTAGGCTTTTGTTAGAATACTCTTAAGGAATTACAAAGCTGCCAAGACTGTATTTAATTAAATATATAAATATCTGAATAAAAATAAAACACAAGCAACACTTACATCATGCCTACAAGGTGTTATTGTTTTGTTTATTTTTTACAGATGAATATTTTGCCAGGGAGAAACTTGCCAAGTGCTGTGAGAGAGAGAAGTAAAGAGAGAGAGAAGGAGGTAGAGGGATGCAGTGAAAAGTAACGATGCTACAAGAAGAATGGCAGCTCTTACATTTCAGAGAGGCAAACACACTACAGTGCACATGTGGTATGGAAGTATGACTTGATTCCCCTACTTAAGGCTTCATTGAAATTGCCCAGTACTTATGGGAAAACAGATGACAGAGTAATTAGAGATGGTACCTATAATTTATCATTCATGGTCTTGAACTTCCTGTAGCTGATATGAATGACCAGATATTTTTTACTAGTACAGTAAATATTTGGGAGGAAAGGTGGGGGGAACAGAGCTGAGTACAAAAAATAACTCTTATTTGCCTAGAATCCTGAATCTTTAACTCCCAGAAGTCAAAAATTATACCTGTAGATGTTCAGGTTAGGATAAATACCCCCAGCCAGCAACTCTTTCCAAGGCAAGTTTCCCACACCAAGAAGTACTGAACTGCACAGACACACCCAGGAAAGTATGGGACTGTTCTTGCTCCTAATGGAAGAAGATTTCAGGAGCACACTATGGTTTTGTCTACAGTCCAGGCATATTCCTGAAAGGCTGTGTCCTTGTGGGGTCTTACAGACTGCTATATCCTACCTAGTGGAGAAACTGGCAGAGATTTGACCCTGGCTTTCTTTGTCATTAGTAAGACTAGTTAAAAACTTCCATGTAGTAAATATTTCAAACTGCTCAACTGTGCTAGTATTGTAGATTTCTTCCGTCCTAAGAGAGGTACAAGGTCTGTTACTATGACTCACTCTTCATGAGCTTGAGATGCACCTGCAGGTGCTGAGTCTGCAGTGACTCCCAGCCACAGGACTTGGTCCTTAGCTTCAATGAGAGAGGTGTTCTTGTCCTAATGCTGGAGTCCTTGCCTGGGTGCTATTACGAAGGAACACAATCACCTCAAATTCATATGGCCTGTACGTGAGGCTTTCTCATCATTTTATGTGTGCTTCATGTCCACTTATGGCCTACAAGAGTGTGAATCTAGGAAAGTTGGGTGTTTTTTTGGAACAGGGGGTGAAGTCCACGTGGTTTCCTGTGGTTGTACCTTTCTTAGTCCCTAGAAGTGGTTAAAAAAGAGTGGTTAAGATGAAATAACAGCTGGATTTTTCTTTCACTCCCTAAAAGCTATGGCTGTGGTTTTCAGAAAGGCTGAAGGAATTAAGTATCTATTTCTTTATAAAGCAAAAAGTATGAATCTCTCACTAAGCCTAAAAAGTAAATGTTTTGCTTGCTGTATTTTAGCCTCAGAACTGATTGTGTATTGGGTTTATCCGTGCTGCTTTAGTACCTGAACCATGCTGTAGTATTCATTATCCTGCTAACAGACTCTTATGTTAATTTACAAAGAGAAAAACTCGGGGACATCCATAAGCTCACACACAGAAGCACTGATGAGGAAACAGCTTGACATTGGGTGCACTTTCTGTATTTTTCTCTGACAATCTCAGGTGGTGGCTGCAAAATGAAAATACTCCACTGATAAACACTTATGAATTGGTAGGTGAAAGAAGCTCTCATTTCAGGTGCAAATCCGATAGCTTCTCCTGCGGTTTGAGGGAGAGGATTAGTTCCCTTCACCACAGGTTTCTCGTCCCTCCAACCCCCCCCCCCCCCACCTTCAGGATCTGTATCCGAACCCTCTATCTGAACCAAAAGCTGTATCTGTCCCTTAGTAAAACATCCTTTATTTGCCAGCTTGTTTTTCCCACAGACTCCCACTCCCTTTTGTGTTTGTGCTAATGTTCCGAATGTCTACACCGCGTAGCCGATGATTATTTGTGAGACAGAGTGAGTTAATGCAGATTTGCAAGCTGTTCCCATTTGTTAAATGTCAGAAAAACACATGCAAGTCACTGGCTTTAGCACTTAGCTGCCAGCTGGCTCTTCTGAAAGGAGGGGACAAATGACAGTCTATCAAACAGCATGCTTTCAAAGAAAGAGGAGACCTGTTCCAGAACTGCAGCTTCAGATACTCTTTTAACAACATAAGCAAAACTGGGAGCCAACCTCATTTTTTCCCCCTGGCTGTAATGAACATGTAGCTTAGCTACAGCATTCCCCCATCCCCAGTAAAAATGAACTGGAATTAAACAGCTTATAAAGAAAAAAATGGTCTCTTTTTTTTTTCTTTCTCGGTCTTTGTTTCCTTCCTTTTCTATTTTATTTTTTTAAGACTTCTTTTTGGCTCAAAAGAGCAAAAATGTCAAAAGGGAAAGGAGTGGGGGTCTGAGATCAGTCTCAAATCTCAGAAGAAGATTGCAGGAAAATGTGCCAAATGGAAGTGTTTATCCATGGGTAAGTGCCCAGTGTAGATTAACATATTTTAATTATGGTCTCTGGGTTTGCTGTGTTCCCTAAAGAATACATGGTTTAGGCCTCACTGGTGAGCCAAAGTTATCGGGGGTGGGAGGGTAGGTGGATTTTTTGTGTCATGCATGCTGATGGGGAGCTCTGTCCTCACTGCACCCCGAGAGCCGAGACATACCTATCTCCTCAGGCAGATGCTGCAGGAGTTGCTGCAGTGATGGTTTCTTTGTGCCACCTGACATGCTCCAACCCTGACCCAGAGGCCACCACTCCTCTGCTGCTGCTGCCAGAGCGGAGACGCGGGTGTAGCACTGCTTTCCTGGGTGATGTCCACCAGGACCTCCAACATCACCCGCTCATTAGGATGTCTCTGAACAGCTGTCGTGTGGTGCTTTTTTGTCACGATTGACAGTGGTGAGATTAAAGCAGTTAGCCACAGGCTGAAAAGCTCCGTGTTTTGTTATGAAGCCCTGAGTTATCTAGTCCACTGTTATAAATATTAGGCGTCAGATTTGGATTCATATTGAGTCATTTGTAGCCTTGGGTATATCCCAGTGCACAAATGGTCCAATTTATTACAGCAGGACTATTTGTGTACGAGTTTACCACGATTTTCAAGATGTCAGAATCTGGCCTCGTATGTTTAATGCTTTGTAATTAACAAACTGTTTTGCTCGAGTGAACATCTTCCAAATACACAGCAAGATTTTGAAATGGAAGGTCAGTTACCAAAGTTTTCTCTGGTTTAAACGTGGTGCAGCTTAGGGCAGGGCTTGTGGAAGAAGAATTGTTGTGTTGAGCAAGATTCATATTTTCTGTCTTACCTTATCTTAGTTTAAGCTAAATATCCAGGTTGCTTCTTACAGATGAGAGAGAAAGGCAAAGCTGTAAAGAAGGGAATTTGTGCTACATAGCTTACAGAAGAAGTCCCTGATTACCTCTGTCACTGGAGGCAGCCCAGGTGACTTTAGGTGACTCCAGGTTCATTGCTACCCAGTGAAATAGGAAAAAGCAGATGTGGTGGAACCTTTTCTAATCACCGTCTCTGCCCATCTAGCTCATTGCTGTTGTTTCTCCCGAATGCATCCCAGTCCAAAAGAAAGACTTTGGTGCCAAACATAGTCTCGAATTGTGATCCAAATCACACCTCCTTTCAGCTGTTTAATCCCTGGGAATCATAAACCTTCTGGGTGTCCATACTTTTACCCTGAAAACATATTCCAAACACCCTTCAATTTGAATGGTGGAATGGGTAGTTATCTCCTGCCTAAATCTTGGTGAGATCCAAGAATTAGATAAAGTTAAGCCTCTGAATCTCATGGATATAATTTGGAACCATGCCTGACATTTTCAAGTTCAACACAAAGTCTTATTTCAGTCAAGGCCCCTCTCATAGATAAAACAGATCTAGATATTTAATCAAAAACTGAGATATGCCATGTTCCAGGCTGTCTTCAATCAAATGAATATGAAATAAGAGACTTCAATGGCTCTAAAGTTTTCATTACAGTCTCCAGCTCTAGACTTTGAGGCTGTCTGGGGAAAAGGGCTGCAGAAGTTATTGTTCTGCAGCTGGAGGAGGAATCTAAACCCATTTTGAATTTTCAGTGCTCAGGGTCTTCAGAGCTAGGTCCACAGAGATATTCAGAGATATTTAGGCACCCAACTGTTATTTGTCTCAGTGCCTTCATCAAGAGAGATCACAGTCAGCTTGGATGTAAAGAGTTTCAGAAAATGAAAGCACCGAGCAATATCAGTCTGTAGAGAGAGAGAAGACAGTTGTTATCTGAACATTTCCTCCAAATTAGATTCTTATTATCTTTCCTTTTGCACCATAAACTGTTCCATGCAATTGTGCTTGGGATCATTCAACTGAACAGAAAGATTCCCCTGTCCATCTGCCTGGCAGGTCTATCCAAAGGTACATCCTTTTCTCATTCAGTTTCTTGGATCTGGCTGGTGAAGCTTATCAAACAGAGCATTACGATATAGTAGCCTTTCCAAACCTGCAAAGTCTGACTCCGAATACTGGGATCAGTGAATGTGTTGCAGGTTAGCATATGGCATTTTTTAGTGGCTTGAGAATATTGCTAGGGAAGAAATTAATTTGGCAACTCAACAGATCTGAGGCTGCCACAGATCCACATTCCAGGTCCAGCCAGTAGAGAGACTGAGCTTTTATACCCAGTAGGCACAGACACACAAAAAACCACATACACAGCATGCATATTTTTTATATAGATGTATCCAGATCCACACAGAGTGCTCCCACAAACACAGTCGGCACCCACAGCCTCATAATGTCCTCTTTCTGGCTGACCAGGATGACAATCTGCGGATGCAAAATATACATGTATGTAGAAAATAAGGATCCCCCAGTATCTGGGCTCAGACACAGTCTGTTTCATAGCTACCCATTTTGTTGGCACTTGGACGTATGAGGTCCTGAGGCTGCAGCTCCATGTGGGGGATACAGGGGTACAGAACTCTTGCACACACCGTCAGACACTCTCTCCCCCTCTCTCTCTCTCTCTCACACACACACACACACAGACACACACACAGACAGAGACACACATCCTGTGCACTCCATAATGTGCCCCTGGGCAGTGACCCCTCTCTGTCTCTAAAGTGCTGCAGACATCACTGCAATGGGTGATGCTTTCCTGTGGCAGCCCTGGGAGAGACCAGGACAGGGGCTCATTTCTTCCCTCAAGTTATTTGGATCCCTCCTCCCTGGTGTTATACTCTGTTCTGTTCTATGTGTGTGGAGATGAGCCTTTTATCTCACAACTTGACAAATACCTGCTTTCAGTGAGATTTTTTTCTTGCCTAGGTAGAATCTCCTCTGTCTCTGAAGCACATAAGCTCTGTCATACTCATTACATGAAGAAGATCGGGGTGTGTAAGCCCTTTCCCTTGATTTTCTTGAAGAATGTCAGGCTCAGACTTAAGCAGTAAATGCCAGTAACAGCAAAGGTGTGTTTCATGTGGGAAAACAATGAGACGAGACCAGTCTAGTAAATAGAGTAGGGCGTATCTGGAGAGGTTCGGGGAGTCTGGTCATCAACTCGTGGACTTTTTACCATTTGGAAGTCAAATATCCCCACTTGGCAAAAGGCGATTGTAGTTTTCCCTTGGGGCATCACAGACTGTAAGTGTTTTTAGTGTTTCCATGGTTAAGAGTGTCAAACATTCAAATGGGGTCTCATTTTTAAATGAATGCAGGGTTTTCAGGGGTGCTTAGATGAAAGATCAGCAGATGCAAAGGAAGAATTTTGAAAGTTTGAATGTATTTCATTCTCATAACTTCAGCAGAAGATAACCATCTTTTAACTTCAATTACCACTTATTAGTATCTTTATGTACTTAGATGCCCTTGAAAAATTCTCTGAGAACTTCTAGACTGAAAGTTCTTCATTTTAAAAGTGAGCACTGAGAAACATTTCCCCTAGAGTGTTTATGTATTTTACTGTTGGTATCAAAAAGCAATGCTTATCCTTGTTTTAGAGAGTGGTTTGTCACATAGGTACTGAACAAACTGAGTTTTTAGAAATGAACAAGGATGAGCTAAGTATTGCAGAATATTTAGAGAGAAAAGTGACAGCTGTTTCTTGCTTTCGGGTTCATCCTGAACCCTATTTTATTGGCATGGCAGGTGCGCTTGAAGACTGGATAGTGGTAAAATTGGGTTTATGGACAAAATCACTATTTTCTTATTTCCCTGCGTCCTAGGTGAATTGAGGAAAGTTTTCCTGGGCATTTTTGGTCATATTGGGCTGATACATCCTGCAGTGCTATACATTGAACCAGCTTTGAATGTGGAGGCTATAGGACCTCAGTTTACCAGCACCAAGCTGGGATGGCCAGTCTGCTCCTGCAGCTCAAACCAGCATCTCTTCAGGTGGCAATGCTGCAGTGCAGACACTCAGCTATTTTGGAGCCAATTTAAATCTCTATCTCACGGTGATGTCTTATGCAGAGAAGGCTTATGTTTAGAGGCTGATCTGGAGCCCACAGAAATGGGTAGGATGTTTTTGACTTTGCTTCAGCAAACTCCATCTAAATCATTAATCTCCCCCTACCTCACTTGCCTTCCTTGAAATATGGATAACAACCTTTTATTAACACAGTACCTGCCTTGCTTAATACAATAGATCCCTAATCACGCAGGGCAGAAAAGAGGAGAGAGGTAGGGAAGGGGAGATGGTGTCATTCTATGGCAAAAAATAATCAGATTAATCCCTGCATCATGACAAGAGTTTCACTAGTTGCAGAACTAGGGAAAAACACTGCTGCATTCCCTAGGAGCAAGTCAGAGAGAGATGTGGTATAAAGCTTTTTTTCCTTATTTTTCTCCTTTTTTTTCTTGTTTGTGTTTATATAATACTGAGGGTTGAACAATGTGGGAGGGCAAAGGCAGAAAATTATAGTGCTGGAAACCAAGTTCTGTGCTTAAAAGATTTTTGTCAGCATCTCACGAGCAGGGTGACCAAATGCTCACATTGTAGGGGTCTTGTTTTCATGATCTGCATCCATATGTCACACGCTTAATCAGAGAGGCACAATCGTGGACTACAGCAGGCAGATCTTAAATGTCAGCACTCTGGTAGAGGGAAAGCATGACTTCCCCCTGACTTCTTTAGCTGAAATGTTGAGCATTTTGCACAGCTATTGCTATGTCTTGGTTGGACTGTTTCTGTTTCCACAGTGTCCTCATGCCTGTCATTTTCTGGACCTGGTTCAATAAACACATTAGCCACATCTGAGAGGACAAATATTTCTTTAGAGGCTTAAATGTCTATTTGAACATGTGATTGCAGTAACCACACGTGCAATCAGAATCAGTCCTGTATACAGCATTGGTACTGACATCTCCAAATTTAGGAAGATCATACATAAAAAGAGGAACTACGCTAGTGTCAAATGACGGAGAATATTGGCTGTCTGCATCAGCAGGTCTGGCGGAGTTGGTCCTGTAAATAATATTAGAGGCTGAGTAGGAATTGCCAGTCTCTTGAAAACCCTCCGTGCGGAGGATGCACATCACTGTCCAGCAGGTGGCTGTGCTTCTCCTGAGCACGACTTTCCTTCATGGCCACACGCTGAGGACGGTACCTCTTACCGTGCTAATGTAGCAGTGACAGCTGGATGCTGAGCAGTCAAAGGCCCGTGGTGGCTTTTGTTGTTATATTGCAATCCAAAAAGTCAGTGTGAAAAATCTCCGTAGTGCCATTCTGTTGATGTTGACCTGGGGATGAGACATCAGGTTTGTCTAAAGAAAGGAATGATTTCAGAGAATACCCTGTTATCAAACACTGATACGAGTGGATATTTAGCTGCGCTCCTGAAAAAGAAGGTTTCTTCTAGTGCAACAGCTATTAGCAAATACACATTTTCTCAAACAATACGAATTGAGCAAAGTGAGTATTTAATATGTGAAGGATGATTTATAATGTGCTTCACAAAAAAGTTTTCAGCAAGTCTGAATTCTCTATTAAAAGCTGCTTGCTTCATTACAGAGTTACCAAAATAGGCAAAAAATATTCCTTGCTTATCCCAAGACTCCTTAACTCCTGACAATTTTAATAAATCAAGGAACATTTGTAAGTACTAAATGTTAAATGTGTATTCACAGTTAATTTTTAATCAACTAACAACAGTGATGTGTTAATTGAATGCTATTAAGAAACCATAACTTGATGCATTAGCTATTTTCCTACGCAGAGGAACTTTTCCCAAGGCTTTCAGTTGTTTCCCAGGCTCCTTTTGGAAAAAAAAAAAGAAAAGAAAAGAAAAAAAAATTTATACATGTTTAGACCTAGACTGTTCAAACCCTAAAATTGAGCCAAGTTCACAAGATTCACTGAGGTTTGTAGTTTTATGAACCTGAGCTGAATTTTAAACAAGCCTGAGCTAAGTTTCAGGTTATCTTGTGCCTTAAGCTATGACTTACAACCTACAAAGTCCTCATGTAGGCTCAACATGTAGACTGCTGGCTTCAGTATGAATTGCTTAATTTTTGGGATGTCAACCAAAATATCAAAGAGAAACTCAGAAGGGTGACATTCACCTGTCTCTGAGACTTGTGAAACTTGCTTTTGTTGCATCCATCTTCTTATCTTTCTTGTCAGTGTGAAGTCAATAGAGCTATGCTACTTCTATTCCCAATGAGGGGTGCAGTGAGGCCTTGATCATGTGTGGTTATTCTGCAACTAGCTGAAGAACTGGCTGTTTCCTGTCCAATCCCATATATTCACTTTGCTCTTAACCCCATCTGTTCCCTTCTGCTTTTGCTGGTCTGCTGGATGGACTATTTGTGTTTCCTGCCTCACTCTCTTTTTAGTGGAAATGAACTAGGTTAGCTTAACCACTCTAATTAAAAATGCTTTGCTAATCTGTCTGATTCTGAGTAACAATAGGCAATGTTCACCTAAGCAACTGAGAGAGCAAGTCCTAGGGAACAACAGTTCCTGGCAGAGTATCTAGGAGTGAACTGAGGCTACTGCTTTGGCCAGCTATGGTACAGATCATAGAAGAGAAGCTCATGAAGCCCCCAGATTTCCCTCTGTACATACTCCTTGCACGGGTGTTTTACGTATTTCACCAGAGTCTGAAATAAATCTGATCAGAAATGCAAGGAGAAAAGGAGGATGAGAAATGAGAAACAAAAACAGACAAGTTATAAATATCTCTATTTTTAGATACTCAGATGAAATTTGCTGTGGGGTTTTTAGTGATGGTAATCAGGAGAATGAAGGGCATCAGTAAAGATGATTGAAACCTATCCAACAAAAATAATCTACTGCAGTTGGCTCATTTTCTTTCTGATGTTGTGCTCAATGAAATGAATTTAAACTGTTTATTTTACAATTAACATGCAATGTGCATTTCTGGAGTAATTTATGAGAAACAATTTTCTTTTATGTGGGACCACAGCAGACAGAGAGCACAGCTTCAGTTCACAATGGCACAGTGAAGTCTCAGGGAGAAATAAGGTGTTTTCTCATATACTAAATTTGCCTCTTTCTATACAAGTTGCATGCCATTTCATGGGTCTTTGCCACAGTAACCTCAAGGTGCCAGGAGCAGAAGCTGGGCTAAGGATGCTGGGTTCATGGGCACCTAGTGTTGGTTGCAGATAGCATCATCTGGTCCATGAAAGTCAGCAGACAATCAAGGCAGACATTTGCTATTACGTTAGCAACAGGTTGAAGCAGCTTTATGGGAAACAACTTGCCTCATGAGAGGCTAGAGCCATACCTTAGTGAGTTCTTGAATAACCAGGTCCTGCATAACCTGGTCTCTTCTGTTGTGCCCCAGCTGGTCTGTGCATGACTGGAAGAGGCAGAAGTAACATTGTCCTTTCTCAAAGTCTCACCTGTAATACCTTTTCTGCACGCTGCATCGATAACCATTACCCTTCCCTATTCTCCACAGTGCTGCCAACAGCATGGATGAGCTGATGAACTGGACATTATCCTGAGATTTCAGAGTGTATGCTTTGTTCCTTGCTCTGTTATATATTTCTTCCGTGGCCATGTGCAAGTTGTCTCCTAAGGGGAATATGCTGGGTTGTGAAACGATCTTGAATCTTGAAGATAAAGTCTTAACAAAAAGCAGTGGCCAGAAGCCAGGCAAATTCAAATGAGGAAAAAGGTGCACATTTATAGTGGAGAAAGGAATTAACTCTCAGAACAAAATACAGACATCAGGGAAATTCTCTTGCTTTTCATGTCTTTAATTCAAGACTAAAAACTAAATGTAGCCTAATACAGATAATGTTTAAACAAAATGAAGTGACTGGGTTTAGTACAGTTATAATTGTCTGGCAGTAAATAGCTGATGTTATCCAAGTGGTTAGACTAAGGTGAGCTAATACTCTTTTTCCATGCCCTACATTCCCTAAGCCCATAAATTAGAAGAATTTTTGAAGGACTCTGACCAGCTTCCAACTCAAAAGTTAAATTAAGCAAACGTGCCTCCATAAGACTTATCTGGTATGTAATTTATATCATTTCACTTAAATTGACTAAAAGCAAGACATCTAGCAGTTAGTCAACAAGGTTTATGATAAAGTTGATGGCAAACAATGGCAAATGCCATGGTGCCAGTGGTACCAATAGTGGACACCAGGTAGCTAAACCTTCTGGTCATGCTGTCTCTCTCCATCAACCAGAAGGAAGCCTAGATGATTGCCTTGGACCTGATGATGATCTTTTAATTGGATGATGTTGGATGAGATGAATTCCAGCCTATACACTTTGAGCTCAGTTGTTTAACAATGTATTTTTTTCTTCACTCCTCTTGTCTCCTAACACCTCTCCTTATATTTATCACTGCTGCAAGATGGTCCTACATTTCATATCCACCCCAAAATGACTTTCGCTTTCCCAAAGGCAGGACTAAGTCTGCAGATTAATTGCCCTTGGTAGCTGTTTTACACTTTCTATTGTCTGTGATGGAGCCTAGATGTCTTCCTCAGACTTAACTAATTTTCTGTCCCGAACTGTACAGTATTGTTAGCAATTGGTAAAAAACTGCTATGTTTCTTCCTAGCTGTGCTTGAACTTTGAGAAATGATCATGTTACAAGGAAATCAGAGATTTACCCAGATGAGTGGAAACATGCGTGTAATGAGAAGAGGAGGGAGAGGAGCATCTCGAACATCTTCAGGCTTCAAAAGTTATGCTATTAATGTCTGAGGATAGTCATGTTAGGGTGACACTTATGGAATTGATTCCACCAGTCTCAATGATGCCTGTCCCAAGATGAAGTCAATCACTGTGCGTATCAGGTTAAATTCACTGATATTGAACATCTTTCCACTGCACTAGATAAGGGGAGACATTGTTTTATTTGACTGATATAGGAATTTGGAACTAAGGAGCAAACTGAATTTCTAGTTTTTCGACTAGTGTGCTAAACAAGAACTAATCCTACATTGGCTGCTTTGGCAGGGAATAAAATAGGTACATCCAGAAGGTGATTCAACTCAAAAAAATCAGAGTCGCCTTCTCAAAAAGTATTTTCCTCTCTTTCTCTCTCTCAAATATAGAGAAATTGATGGTGACCAAGTCCTAACTTACTGCTGTTAACTAAATACATAAAATTAGAGAGGACGAATCTGTGCTGCCATGTCTTAAAAATGAAACCAACTGAATTTCTTTTCTGCATGCTAGTTTGTTGACATTGCTGGAACTAAGATGTATTTTAGTGCTTATTCAAATCTCTAAATCTCTCTATGCAAAGATATTTATATATCCATCTCTAGATATTTATATGTTTATTTATTTACTCATATAGTCATGTAGATCTCTCCACCAAGCAATTCTCTAATTAGGTGCTGTCAAAAAAAAAAAAAAAAGAACCATTTCAAAGGGAATAATTTGGGATTTGGGGTATGCCCAACTCCTTCTGTATTTTAATAACATTACAGTGCAATTGATGTTAGCAATTATGTAATAAACTTCATCTATGTAACACTAGAACCTATCACACTAGTTAAGGTATATATCTATTGTATACATCTATGAGTCAAGTGTAAGTCATATTTAGGTAAATCATAAAGTTATGCCACCAGATAGATTTCTTGGTATGGAAATTTCCAGTAGCATTTTGTTGTGGTTGGGCATGATATTTTTTTTGTATTTATTGGCTGATAATCCTTTTGCTATCAGAGGCAGCAAATGATAATACAGTGTAACTGCTGACAGAGACATTTAAACATTGTGTGTTTATGAACCTTCGCGATGTTTTCTATTTCAGAATTTTAATTGATACTCTCTCCTTCAGGCAATTATCTCTGCAAAACTCTCCACAGCTTCAGCCTTAAGTTCACAAACCACGCTTAGGATGGATATGTTTCACCACCTGGATGACCTCTGTGAGAAGCAACAAAGCAGATTCCCAAAGTAATTCTCTCATCTATCACCACTTCATCTTTTCTATGGACTGCAAAAAAAGAACAAAACCCCTTCTTTCAGCCCCTGAAATGCAGTTTATTTACCTCCAGCATTTCTCTGCTCCTCAAGATCAGATCTTTTCTCATTGTAGAGTGTGTTTTCACGGCAGCCAATTGTGCTTGGAACTCATGCATCTCCTTGAATAGAGTAGGCTGCTTTGATTTCCTCACTCAACAGGAAGAGGCACCTGACTTGACAATGTGAGGAATAAGTCAAGCAACAACTTTTTGTAACATCAAGGAAGACTGATTTCAGCAGTTTGCATTTCATCCTCTAGGATGAAAACTTAGTATTTTGGCCCCACACATAATCTTCACTTACGTTATCATGTCTGTGTTCTTGTAAACTCAAACCACAATGCATTTGAAGAGGGGAGTATTTTCCACTCCCAAAATGAACAGTGGAAGTGCAGTTTGCTGAATGTCAGAAAGGAGGTAGGAGCACTTGAGCCCAAGATTTAGAATCAGAGAGCACTTGGCTCTGTGTAGGGGGTAGGATATAATTTCGTCTGTACGATCACTTCACTCCACTGTAACTTAGCATGGATTGCAATTTTTCCACTTACAAAAGCAAGATTTAGTAGTGCTAGGTCCTGGCATGTCTGAGCATTTCAGAACATGTGTTAAAGGTCCATAAGAGTTAAGCATATGCCCACCTAATAGTATGGGTATTTTCCACAAAGCACAAGGTCTTTCATTTTTGGAATAGTACAGGTGTGCTGATGGCAAACTTTGATTACACCTAATCCTCTTTTGTCTGCAGGGGAATAAATCAGGAGGAACACGAAGCAAACAGCAAAAGAATATTTTTTTTTTTTTTCTGAGGAACATTGTGTCTTATATTCCTTACCACAGCAAATTCAGGGATAAGCAGATTTTACATTGGTTTGCATCTTTACCTGGAAAGCTGTGGATAAATGGCCGAGTCTCACTGCCCCTGATGAGAATAAGGAAAAATGTCTCCTCCTTGCATTAGATTTTCTAATATTACTTCTCTGACAAAAGTTATTTTGTCCTGGCTTCATTCCAGTGAGATGAAGCTTGAGTTCATTATGAACTGTTTTCCTGTGTCCCTTATTCTGTGGCAGTGATATTAACAGATACAAGGTAAGGTGGTCTGGATTTAAAAATAACCTGTTTTCATCCACCTTTCATGCTTGAAAGGAAATTTGTAAATTGTCAAGTTGACTTAATTTTTCCTCTGGACTTGCACCTATTTGCTGTAATAGGAATTTCCCCCTTGGGTTTCACTCATCTCCAGTGTGTGGCAGGAAAAAGGGATTAGGATTGTATTTGTCTTCTTTCTGACGCCAATACCCTTTCAGCAAGTCTGCTATCAGTTCTGGCTGCCAAAACAGCATTTTAATGCCTTACCTAAGGGTCAAGTATTTTATATTAAGTTAACTTTTGCCTCTGCTGACTTTCAGTACTCCATTTACTTTGGAATCCTCACTCCTGATGGAGTTTACTATTGTTTTATGCACACTCAAACCTGCTCTTTGGTTCATTCTGCTAACCCAGCAAAGAAATAGGGAAGGAGTCTTGGGGCTTCTTCTTCCTCCAGTAATGGCCCATTGTAATGAGTTTATCCTCAGATTTGGAGAGACTCTTAACCCTTTGGCACCAAGAGATGGGATTTCTTGACACTAAGTGCTCTGCAAATGCATTTTTGTCAGAGCTACCGACCATTGGTACCTGAAGGGATTTACACAGTACTTTGCAGACCCATTTATTTGCAATACAAAATAATGTTTTGTTTACAGCATCCTCCTCAGAGGACATCAATCATAAGGCACCTTATTCCTGCTGCAAATTGTCAATAATCCAGAGGGGTTTTTTTGCTCATTTTTTGTCACGGTATAGAAGAGCTCTTATGTCTTCTGTTAAGAAGGATGTGCCTGTGTGAAGTTCTATGTGGAGATTTTTCCAAGGTGACCTGCAGTCTTGTGAGGTTTGTAAGTTCTATCACACAGACTGCTAGGTGTACATGAACTGGATGTGCACAGTTACCTGTCTGTAACTATATAGTCATGGGATCATAGGTCATCAATAAACCTTCTATCACAGTAATTTAGAATTTGATCATCAAAAGGGAAAAAAAATGTATCAGCAAACTACTTACAACAATTATTTTACCTGGAAAATCAACTATAAACTATTACTACAATAGCAGTTATGTCTTGTGCCAAAGGACCTAAGAAATAGTTGAGCCTTCATGATTTCTTCCAGAGGAAGTCTGTTTCGCTTTGCTTCTGGCGAGTCAGCTGGAATATTTTCCTAGTATATATCATCCGTTCCTCTACTGACCTAAAATATATCAATACATTAGATAGATGGACATTCTGTGTCTATAATTTCAATAATGGATTAAGTAGAATTTTCTAAGTGATGCACAAGATATATCAGTATTTTTTTTTTAAGGTGGATAAACTGATACAAGGAAAATCAGTGTTATTTTACTTAAAGGGGTAGAGTTTGAGTAGTGTCCAAAGTGGCCATTCAGGTATCTATATGTAGGTGTCATTTTGTACTGTCTTTGGTGCTAAAACATCCACATATATGATGCTACCAGACTCAACTGGGCATCTGAACCATTTACTAGGAGACCTCACCTACTATTTTTTTCCCTCAGCAATATATATATCATGGACTTAAGGGTGTAGTTAGATCCTTATTAGGATTTTCCTCCCAACATGTGTTTAGGTTTACATGTGGGCATATAGGAAAATAAGTGTTAAAAGCCCACCAACAATCAGCCAAAATCATCCACCTTTCTTTTCTTCTAGGACAAGAAAATAAATGAACTTGTTAACTTGAATATGAGAGTTTTCCAATAATTCTACTATAGAAAGAAAAGTCCATTTTCATTAGCATTTCTGACATTCCAAATCATATTTTTTGTTGTTTATTTGAGATTTTTGTCATCAAAAGTATTCAGCTCTGTAAGACACTATGTTGGAAGTGACTTCAAAGATCTCCATGATCATTTGGTACAACATTTCTCAGCAAAAAAAATCCTAATTCTATTTCTCTTTCCCTTGTGCAAAATAGGGTAGTGGGAGAATGAAAGATAGAAAGAAAGGGGTACGAAAAAATGATGGAGTGAGAAAATGTCCACTTGAAAAAGGGAAAATTTTGAGGAAAGTCAAATCATTATGGGCAAAATAGTTTTCTCCAATGTCATAAATAATTATGAAAAGAAGGCGGTTCTATTCAAAACATCTTTTGTGTGAAAAGTTCTATCTTATTTTACTTTCCTTTCACTGCTGATTTCCAGTTAAATCTCAAAAACTTCCACTTGTGTTACTTGTTGATGCAGTCCTGTTGGGCTTGAATAGACACTGTCTACTCTTACTCATCTTATCTTGTCTTCTATGGTTTTATTGAGTCGGTGCTTGCACAGCCCCAATCTTGCACAATCTTGGAGACAGCTTATTGCTGCAGGAGGATCAGTGAGTCAGGCTGATAGTGTACCAAAGTGCTTAAGTGATAACATAGTGTTCTGAAAAACAGCCAAATAGTGATTATCATTGCCAAAATATCTAAGTGGTAGGCTGAGGTATCTAACTTTGGAGAACTTATTTTTCCTGGGATTAACAGTTTCTCTGTGTGGGTTTGCAAAGACCGATAACTTCCAGTTATGGGGCTTGCTGCTTTATGCAGCACCTTTGAGCAGGATCAATCCCTGTTTGTCAGCATTTCCACAACCTGACAGTAATCAATGTACATTTTAATTGGATCAGATGGTCTTTTTTTTTTTTTTTTCAATTTATGAGTGACAATTTCTCTTTCTTCTCTTTATACAAGATCGAGGTTTTCATTCACCTGTTCAGGAAGCACGATATCTGCTACCCAGCATGTCATACAGCATCAGAATTGTCTACTGTCTTGCATGAGGTTATTATGACAGGTTCCTGTGTTTTTGTGGCCTGGCTCCATGAAGCATGTCACATTTGATAAATGTCTGACAAATGTGAATTGCTATTTGGAGGCTTGATTTAGATGGGAAGGAAGTTTTGCTGGGAGAACCATTCCCCCTGGATGTGATCTGATTCCAACCCTTTCAGTTCAGGACAGTCAGTTTGCAACCTGACTGAATGACGGGTCGATATCCAATAATTCATGATCAAAAGCTGAATTCTTCTTAGTCAGCAGAGCTTGGGTTTCCTTCAGGGGATGAGAACACTGTGCAGCCACTCTGACAGAGATGCTATTTCCATTTCCCTTTAATCTGAGGACACTACAGGCAAAGCTAACTTGGCATGAAACATTTCTTACATTAATTACCACAGCAAGATAAAAAATAATAGAATATACATTTTGGTGCCTGGCCAGTTAAGATCAAACCTCATTCATTTTAGGTCAAAGCTATGCAATTAGGGCTGGATTTTCTGTAGGATGTGTGTTTTCCATTTAATTGAGCTATACTGCATATATCTGCAAGCTAACTTTTTTTTTTTCCCTTCAATGATGTGCAGGAATATTAATAAGACATTATTGAGTTTTTATTTTTTCATGACTAGATTGCTAAGTGTCACGTTCTTTTAATACATTGACTCAGAGAGGAATGAAAAATGGATCTAATCTATTGCCATTCACCATGGTATCCAGGTACAGAGCATGAAAATTTATGATGGTCAAAAGATTTTGCCATAAAAAACCCTGATGTCTGCTGCCTAGTTGAGCCAGCATTGGAGATTTCTTCGTCTTCCCTGTTGGTATCAGTCAGATGTCAGACCTGCCTTCGGTTTTGCTTTGGGGACAGGATCTTTCAAAGGTGTATGGCACCCTCAGTACATTCGTGTTTGTCCAGTGTCTTCTTTCAGACCATATTAAGCTTAAATTACATATTTATCTTCTCCTTTAATGTTTTATTTATTTTACAGAAGACATCTTCTATTGTTTAATGACCAAGAGATTTTTCAGCCATATCATTTTCAGTATTGAGCATTATTTATAGAAATTTGTCATTTCTCTGATGCTGCTTTGTTTAGCTGGTCTTGGAGAATTACTCTATGTGTCTGCCAATAGAGCAAATGAGAAGAGGATTTTGCAGACTTTTGTCCTTCTGATTCATGGGCCTTAAGAGGGAAAACAGTACCTTGTAGAAATTGTATGTGGCAACAAAGTGATGAGGCAAAAAGTCTTGAGGGTCTTGTTCCTCTGAAAGCCAAAGGCAGGCAGCACTAGTCAGAGCTAAACACAATGTGAGAAAATATTTAATGACCACTACTTCTGCTAAGTCGGAGAAAAGTGCCAAATCGCTTCCCTAGTTAGCCAGACATTGAACTTACAATTGAAATGTCCCTGTTGACCCAAGCCATTCCCTCTTTTTAACAGATGGAAAGGGACTCTATTAACATTAAAATTTTTGATCACAAAGTTTCCAGGGTACATTTGGGATCAAGACAGTTCTCCCATGAGAAGGAAATCTCGTTTTGTTTGTACCTGTAAACAGACCATGGTCTGACATTGTTGAACAGTTAATGCCAAAACCCATCTAGCTTTGCCCCTTGTCCTTTACATTTCTTCCTGTTTTTAACTGTTACTCATTTTTACAACACCTCAGGTGTGTAAGGTTTTCTGAGCTATCATAAAAGCCAAGCGGTCCCAGTCCATTAGTGACGCGTAAAAGCTGTTTGCAGTTTTATGTCTGCTAGTTTAATCGACTTTTCTGCAGACTACCACATGGCGTTCCTTCCATTATATCACACTGAGGTATAGCAAGAGAGCATTCAGCATCAATAGGATCAAAGCACAATGAGCAAGAGTCATATGAAAACTGAAGAACTGCTATATGAAAAGCATTTCCCTTTTAAGGTGGTTAAAGAGCCTCTCCTGCCTCTTGTAGTTAAAGGTGGATCCAGGTGGGACACTGAAGCCTTGCATACAAATCAGAAAACTTCCCAAAGAACAACAGGTATCATATTAATAGAAGGAAGCCTACAATTGCTCCATAGCCACTTTGGCAGAAAAAAAATGGTACTCAATAATTAAAATTACGTGTTATACCTAGAACTGATGATAGGAAATTGGGTCACTGACGATATCTTCTCAAATCAGAGCCAACACTCCATCTCCCTGGCTGAGAAGAGTGGATTCAGGACACAGCTCTTGAATGAGGAGAGGAGGTTGACCAGCAGCTTAATAACTGCAGCACAAAAATGCAGGTCCTTCAGTTGTCTTTTGCTTAGACAGAATTTAAGTCAATCCTGTCAACAATCATTAAATCAGTCTTGGAGACTCTAGTTTGTCTAAGAAGTCGCACTGATCATATCTGGATCTGTGGCAGTATATGGTTCTCCTATACTAGAGTTCCAAGCTACTTACCAAGTAAGGGAAACATTTTTTTCATTCTTGTAGTATTTATAAAGCTGGAAGAGATCTTTAAAGAAGTACTTAATAATGGGGAAGGCAGCCTCCAAATCATTTTAGGCTGTTCTCTGAAAGCATCAGCTTAACACTCAGCAGTGATCAAAATGGTTAATAGTGTGTTAGTAATGAAAAGGAAAGGAAATGGTAACTGAATGGAAAAATCCTGTGCTTGCAGGATGTTAATAGATCTCCCTGATAAGTTCTGGGCAGGAGGGGAAATTGTAGGCTGCAAGTCTAAAATGCTGCATGCTGTTATGCTGTTTTACTTAATGCACTTAGCTGAGAACACACTCTACCATTCTAATTCAGCAGCACAGTCTGGGAAGTAAAAATTTGCCTGATCAAACTCGGTCTACTGACAGCCTTGAACATAAAAACTACCTACAAATATCTGCGAAGTAGTAAAAAAAAAAATCAAGAGAAGAATCATTTAGGTCAAGCCTTGCATAACTGAATTAGCAGAATGAGAGTCAGCTGTGCAAAATATGAGATGAATATTTTGCATTTCAACACCACTAAAATAGGTAAAGTAGGCATTTGAAAGATAAATATAAAGAAATATGCCTTCTTTGGAGATGATGAAGATTTTTCCTATCAAGTAGGTAGATTTTAGGAGCTCTGAGTCTGGTTCTCATTCTGTTATGATAGTTTTCATCACTGTTGCTCCATTTACTCCAGATTTACGCTTCAGTTAACCTAGACAAGCATGAGGTTCCCAAAGTCCTATCCGTGTTGCTAAATGTTCTCAGCATTTCTGCATTCACTCAGATGTGTCTGGTCCACATCCTGTGGTTCTGTGGGTTGAGATGCTTTAGTGTTATTTCCCATTGAATTGTTTCATTATTTATCTGTCCCTGGAGGAGAATTTGTGGAAATTGCATTGGAGAACTGTCAGCACTTATATATTCTTGTTTGCATCCGCTTGGCAAAGTGTGTTCCAGATCAAGCAGAGTACAGCTCAGACTTGAATTCGTATCGCAGGTAAGTATACTTACAAAGAGCAAAGACCACACACTTCAGGGTTTTACACAAATGTGGAAGGTGGGAGAGAGAAAAAACAGAGTGTGTGTCCTGCATGTTCATTTTGTTTAAGACCACAGTGCAAAATTATGATGTAACCTTCCCTGGGGAAAATCAGCAGATGACATGTTTCCTGTGAAAATGTCTGCAGTAAGGGTAAAGAAAATGGATTTTTCTTCTCATAGTTAAATTTGTTTTACTTCTCATTCTGACTTCTGAAAGTCCAGAATAAACTTCAGGAACATTCAAACTGTATAATTAGTCTGGAAAAAAGGGTAGGAGAAATTCATCTAATGATAGATACTGAAATAGCAAGTCTACATGAACAAGTACTTTTCATATTTCACCTTCTGGCAAGAACACTAAGTATAAGCTGGGAGTTTTGTGGTCCATGTTTCATTCTCTCCTTGACCTATCCTATAACTCTGGACAGGTGACTCTGTGAACATTTCCTTTCTCATCTTTTTTCTCACTTGCCTGTTAAGCGCTTCGGAGGTGCTCTGAGTCATGGCATGTACAGCTCTTGCCACAACAGCTGTGCTGGAGTTTGGGGAACCAGTCTCTCATATCCCTCAACACCAAACTCCCTTAATATCCTTACCTCATAGGATATATATATTGAGCTGCAAGCTGATGCAACCAGTAGAGCAACAGACATTTTGTATAGGCTGCCATTTTGACATTTATTAGGAAATATGCTTCTTAAAAGGATGAGGAAAGACTGATTTTCATAATGGTCATGATGCAAAACAAAAAATTGACATTTCCTCCCATTACTTAAACTCCAAGTATCTTGGAAATGGCTTATTATTTTACGTATTTCTAGGGGAATATAGCCTATCTGTGATCTCCTAAGGATTTGTGACCATCTATATGTACTATTAAACAGAGAGAAAGCAGTGAAGCTGAAAGATAAGCATGCCCCAGTCAGCGTGACCTCCCTGAGACAGTGGCAGTGTCAGAGCTGAGCCGAGTGATTTTCAAATGGAGACAAACAGTATCTTGGAGACAGCCAGAGAGACATTTCAGAGGAGACTTCATCTGGAAAATAAGCTAACTCTGATGGAAAATATGTCTTCCACAGGAAAAGAAGCTTTGCCTAGAGATTTGGGGGCAAAAAGACACAAGGAATTCAGATACTGTGTCTGTGCTGGTGACCCTGAGTGAGCAGTTAAGACTCCTTAGGCTTGTTTGTCAAGGAAGCGTTGTAAAAAATACTGTTAATAAAGCGAAAGCAGGCAACAAAAAGTCACACATGCTACAAGCAGAGAGGACAAGACTCAGAGCTACATTTGGCATCGCAGTATCTGAAAAGATAGAAGCCTGACAAGAGGGAGTGCAATCCAAGATGGGACTGCGCTGTAGATTCAGACCCCTAAATGCAAATATTTCTGTACGTGCTGTGGGACTGTGTCTGTTGCAGTCAGTACATTACTATCAGTGGAGCCTTCAGAGCTTTTCTTTGACGAAGTTGATATGGTTGGTGGTGACCTACAGC
Organism: Tapera naevia; assembly: GCA_033556795.1. NCBI lineage: Eukaryota > Metazoa > Chordata > Aves > Cuculiformes > Neomorphidae > Tapera > Tapera naevia. The sequence continues at coordinate 906,088 of JAUMJJ010000482.1, forward strand.
TAGGCAAGTACCAGCATCCACTTTAGAGTGGGTTGAGAAGTGCTCCATGTGCTACTGACTGAATCACCACTGAATATAATGCTAGCTTAGGTAGCTGTAGGCCTTTCCAGCTGGACACCAATCATGAAAGCCTGAATCAGGCCTGAGTTCCATCCCAGCTCATAGTGGCTGCTCAGTGACTAGAGAGAGGCGGTTAACTCTGGTTTATAATGTGGAAGTCGGCCAAGTGAGGATCACCAAGAGCTGGCCAGAAGGAAAACTAAGACCCAGAGTATGTCTCTGAGGTTTTATCCTGCCAGCCACATGTTTATGAATTGCCCCTCTTCACTCAGGATGCCTCCTATGGCAGGGAGTTGAGGATGACCTCCCATTTCCAGTTTGTAACAAGATCTCCCAAGGGCCAATCATACTTCTGTCTCATAGTGGAAGAATGCTTACTTGTAGAATCATAGAATCATAGAATAGAATCATAGAATCACCCGAGTTGGAAGGGACCCAAAAAAGCTCAAGTCCAACTCACATCCCTACATAGGACATTCCCAACATTCACACCATGTGACTGAGGACATTGTCCAAATGCTGGCAACCAGGTGCCATGACTACTTCCCTAAGGAGCCCGTTTCAGTGCTCCACCACTCTCTTGGTGAATCCCTAGCTTAAGGGAATCTAGAGACATTTTTGATTTCTGTAGGATAAGCTCTCCACTCTTTGAATTAACTTAATGGCGATACTAACAACAGTCAGTTGGTTGGTGTTAGCATTACTGTCAGCATGTTATATGTCATGTAATCTATCTTGGCTCAGAACAATCAATACATTGCTCCAGAACTTGCTTAAAACTCTTGGAGTTGAACTGGTCATAGGCAAGAGGGGAAAACATTTGCAAAACTTACCCTTAAGTTGTACGACCTTAAGATACTCCCCTCACATCCCAGCCTTCACGGAAAGAAATGGAGATAATGGCTAGAGTCCTGTCTCACAGGTGTTTAATGGGGTTAATGGTCCCTTCATAACCAGTGTGAGATCTTTGAAAGAAAAAGGTTACTGAAGACTAGGCATTGAGTTATTATTCCTTCTTCTTTTTGCATTTTTGAAAGGGGAACATACCCTTCAGAGTATTCTGTTTTGCAACTGCATTGTTATGGTTGTTGATGTATAAAATTGGTGCTTGGTGTGTATAATTTATTGCCTCTGAAAATGATAAATAGCCTGATAAGAGTAGTGAATTGTGTGTTCAAATTCTAAGAGTTTCAAGAAGAGAGAATTTGTCTGGGAAATTTTCTATGACTTCCCACAAAGTATTATTTAAACTGCTTCTTAGCAGTGATGTTTTTACATACACTGATAATCTTTAATTTCAAAGGCATCTTTGCCCTGATCTGGCTGGTGGAGTCTATCCAGGCCTGCTGCAGTCAGTAGGAACAGAGGATCTTGAATGTCTTCCAGAAGAAGTCTGAAATTCTGTGGCTTCAGGTGTTATGATTACTGGTATCACCAAGAGTGTTTTGATAGGTATAAACTGGAAATGAAAATATTTACCCTGGAAAATATGATAAGGATTTTATCTATTAAAGGAATATGGATCTGGCTCCTGTTGGATTCAGCCTGACCCAAGAAGGCTTTAAACAGTGTTCTGTGAATTTATATGAAAGACCAAATTATAAGATTTCCTGAGGCGATAAGGCACTGAACTAGATTCTTTCCAGGCTAGATTTCTGATACCATTCATCTGCACTGGACACTGGCCCTTACATTCCTGTTTAATGGACTTGTTGTGCTTAATAAAAACTAAAGCTGTCGGAGTAATTTTTAGCACATTATATGCTTGATGATTCTTGAAGAATAGTGTCAAATATTAATGAATTACATTAACTTTACTAGGTTCTCTCAGAGGCATTCCAGACTAAACAGGAGGGAAGCCAAGGCAAGGCAGGGCAAGACAAGGATAGAAACTGTCATCAGTAACAAATAAACATGCCATGAGTTTTGTTTCTTCTGTTGTGGAAATGTCTTCAAATTCCTGTGCACTTTCATTGTTATTACTTAACTAAAACAGTATCTTAAGATTTTAGATTTCATTGATATTGATCTCATAAAATGCTGAGAATGTCTATAACATTAATGGAAGATGAAACTATTCAGCAGCCTACAAGTTCAGACCCAGAATGGTTGCATTTGGTTGCACAAAATGCGTCAACCTCCTAACCTCATTTTACAAAAGTTTCACATGGTTATGGAATAAGCTTAAATGTTTCAGTCTTAATGGAGCTCTTGAATAGTGGTTACCAGAAGCTCTTTCACAGGTCAGCAAAACACTATTATGTTGATGGCTCCTGCTGACAGAGACTAGCAAGAAACAAGTCTTCGTAGAAGGTAAAATGCATATTTCATTGGAGGAAATAGCAATGTTATTCTGTATTTCAACTTGCTCAGACCTGCGCTGTGACATTTAACCTCATGGTAACTCTGCTCTTTCCTCTATAAAAGCATGAAGTATTCACACAAAAAGCACTTGTTTTGTCATGAAAATGGGATGAATATATGAATCCAAAAGAAGTTTTCTAAACTTGCTGGCATCATTATGTGCAGAATTCAGACAATTCCCATTATAAGAAAAAAAAATGCCAGCTGCACCAGCTTGTCAGCTGCAATTGGTATAAAAATGGTTTCCTACATCATCCTGTTAGACCTTGCACGTCCAAGTCATGTATAAAACCAACTACTGATGTCAAAAACTGTTAAGAATATTTTGGTAAAAAGTTCTGCTTCATATAAAGTAAGACTTTCGCAGCAACCTAACAGGTTTATGTGGCTAAGTAATGAAGGGAGGAGAATGAGCAGGTGTCCCTAGTCTATGAGGCCCGTGGGTAGAAGGGAATTGCATGATGTACCTCAGCGTAGAAACAGTAGCGAAGGTGAAGGCATGTTCCTCCATGAGACTTTACAAGTCTGCAGATCAACTACTTTCCATCTCACGGGCACCTCACAGCATAAACAGCTTCCAGCATGCTTTTGAAATGACTTGCATCTCAACACCCAAAGGCCAAACTATTTTTTTACCTCAGCATTTGGTAGTGTTCAAAGAAGACTAAGGCTTTCTTAACAGTGGCATAGAGCAGTTTGGCCTTGCAGTTCGAATAAACTAAACTCATACAATGCTAAATGAAAGCAAAGTTGAGTACTAGATCATCAAGAATTACTCAGTTGGTCAGCAGCAAAACCCAGCCCCCAGCTTAGAAAGCAATGTTATGAACTTCAGATGGAAGTAACCCAGGGAAAATATCCTACAGTCAGCTCTATAGAGGCATTTAGGTGTCAAATGACATATGAATCCCATAGAAGTCTATAGTCCATTAGATGCCTGCCCCAGAGACAGATGTGTGCATGTCTTGGAATGTTCAACTTTCCAAGTTATTTCCAGTTTGTCTCCCTTGGGTAGTTTGAATCATCTGAGGCAATCTTGGATGTTCAAGAGATCCGCTTCACAGTGCCAGAAATTGTCCAGGGTTTATTAAGACTTGCAGTTTTCTGAAATGGCAGTGAGAGTTCTGGGGTATTTCAAATGGACTCAGCTTTCTAGATGTGAGCAAGTGAGTTAAGTTAAGAAAGAGTGCCCTTACTCTACTCTCTTTTCTACCACTAATAAAATGCAACCAGTGTGTTCTTTTAACAAGGACTATATTTCAAAGATACTTGTCTGTCTTGCCTTTTTTTTTGTTTTTCCTTTATTTTTCTGTCTGAAAGGTTTAAAAGGTAAAAGGGAGCTTTCCTGTTCAACTGATTGGCTTCAATATTTGCTTGCAGACACAGTATGTAATTCTTTTCTCTTCGGCCACAGGCTCAATCAAGCCACTGTACAAGCTCTAACTTAGCTCCTGATATTGTTGTCTACTTATACATAAAAGAAAAGAAACGCTGGCCTCCAGTTTCTGGGTCTCATTTCCATTCATTACTTGAACTCTTCTCCTAGTAGGAATCATTAGACAGCAGTAACTCATTTATTCTTAAACTTTAGGTGACCATGAGCAGAGTAATAAAAAGGAACTTTTATAAAATGACTGTATTTAGGAACCTGCAGGGGAGAGGGAATTAACACTCTTCTGCCACTGATCCGTTTATATTAATGGTTGCATGTAGGTAGCATCAAAAAGTCAACAAAGGTTCAGGAAAAAAAAGGGGTAAAAAACCAATTTGTTCCTCATTAAAGTGCTAGAAAAGACCAAGATAAACCTGTTTAAAATTGATCTGATAAGCTGGGGATCTCTGATTCACTGATGTGTTTTTCTCTGCTAATGGTCCTTTGCTAATATTTATCCATTGCTTTGAGCAACTGTTAATCTCCTAAGTTGAGAAACTCTACAAATGCAATTTCTAGAGCATTTAACCTTTCATGTTTGCTGCCTCCAGAGTCTGGGTTGGCTTGGATGCCAAGCGTTGCATTTTACTAAGTATCTGTGAACTGTAAATAAATGGCACAAAGACTCCTTAAAACTAGTTTTTCTTTTTTTTTTTCCTTTTTCTTTTTTTTTTCTGTCCACAGAAATATGAGATTTTTCCAAAGTGTAATGAAGTTGAATTCACTTTTACTTTCCCACTTACTCACTTCTGTCAGTTGCTGAAATTCCTTCAATTGCCATGTGCTTGCAAGTGTCATTTCTTTCCTCCATAATTTGACATCAGAAACAGCCACAGAGGTAACAGCTCAGTAGCACGAATGTCTTTCTAATGATGTCTTGGAGAATAAAGGAAAAAAACTATCTCACTACAAGCCTAATAATTCTAATATCTTGAAATATATATTGATTATTAAAAAAATGAAAAATTTCCATAAATTTCATCATATATGCAGCCACACATGTTTGTGTTTTCAGAATCAAAGATTTTGATCTTTCTCTATTTGTCTCTTTCTATTTCTTGGGTTTTTTTTTTCCTTTTTGTTTTTTTTTTTTTTTTTTTCCTTCCCTGTGATATTCTGGCCATGACAAGCAAAGGCTTTTGAAAAAATGGCCAGGGCTCTGAACAGAACCTGTTGTTGCAGGTAATTGTTGAAATATCAAGGGTATTCCGTCCTCCATTACTTAAGCTTTCATTTGTGGCTTTCATGGTTTTGAGGAATGTTTATGGCTGACAATCCTTTCTTTACGGCTCTATCCTTCAAGCTCTGGCTGATACCGCTGAGAATGACCGCATGAGTGACTGATAAAATGTCAAGATGCCATTATTTCCAGGAGAGTGTTTGGGAGCAATAAGATCCATTTCAATTTATCTCATCCACCTGACTTTAAGGGTCCAGGTTTTACTTCTTGGACTGCTACAAGGGAAAAGGAACACAAACCTTCCCCCACTGAAACAAACGAAAAACTTACTGCTTTTAAGCACTCCAATCTAATATTATGCAGATGGGTTATAATGGCAGTGGTGCTGTGACATATATGCCATATTTCACAAAACTCGTCAGCACAATATTTTGGACTTAATTAATAATCTCTGTGAAAGCTGGTTTATGGATCGTAATAACTATATTTTAGAACCTGTGAAATACCGCAACAAAAATGCAATTCACAAGGCAGATGGTGAAGCGGGGTCTGTAGAGCAACAGAACAGAGAGATTTACTGTGAGTTTCAGAGAGTCTTTTGCTAGGATTTAGCTCTTGCCAAAACTGTACCACTTTTCAAACGGTCTTTGAGGGTCACCAGACTACTGATAAATCCGGGTGAAGGGAAGGAGGCAAAACAAACTGCCAAATGAAATAAATGAAATTATGAATTAATACTTTGCATAGATGGTTTTCCAGTGCAATTACTCTAAAGCCATTGCGCTCACTTTAAATTAAATAGCAATCATTTGGTGTAATTCAACTGTAAACTTTCTTAAATTGCAGTTTTCCAGGATGTGGATTGAGTTTTGTTCTGCACTTACACAGGAGCCCAATCAATTAGGGTTTTCTTCTTGTCTGGTATTTTTGGGAAGAATTGGTACGATCATCATCATATTAATAGTAGTAGTAAAAAACCCAACCCTGTTTAATGAGATAATGCTACTTTAGGGGTTTTTTGGGGATCCACTTCTACATGTCTTGAGACAGTTCTTGATCATTGCCTTGGGAAGGCAATGGCCAGCCCAGCTGAGCCACCTCCCGTGGCTTGAGGATGGTGCTGGAGAGATGATGGGTGCTCAGATATGCCCTTTGTAGGATGGAAAAGTTGTTTCACACTGAATGGAAAACCTGCAGCTCTGACTCAGCTTTTCCAGAGACATTTCAGATACATCCTGTCCAATGTGCAAAGTACTCATATGCTGCAGCGATTAATCTGAGCTACAAGAATGTAATTAACTGTCATTTAACTAACAACTGCAGTTAAACTAGCATTTAAATTTGCTGAGGCATAGATTTGATAAAAGGTCCTGAGGTGTGGCAGAACTGCTGAGGCTGACAGAAAGCTGGTCCCAGTCCGGTCTAAATTAACCAATCTGGTTTTAGAACTTCAATCTGGTTTTAAAAAAACCTTATTCCAGCTACACTCCCTGGGAGGCTGAGCTTCCGACCAGCTTCTAACTCAGCCCATTTAATGAAGTTTGAAAACTGGAATGGATTCTGAGTGCTGGGCATGTTTTTCAGGAAATTTAAAGAAGGCACATTTTTTTCTACAACATCCAAGAAAAGATATTCTGGCCTGCTTTTTGTTTGAAAATAGAAGGAAAATCAGAATTGCAATGAGAAATACAGATGTTTCCACAGTTCTCTTTTGACAAAAAATACTTAATTTTCATTAAGCTGTTAAGCTGTTTTTGTGAAAGAAATATTTTATAACAGGAGGTTTGCTGGCCACCAGGCCCAAGATTAACAAGTGTCAGCCTTCCTTAACAGTATAATTGTGTAAACACAGATCAGCCAGGCTTGTTCAGTATTGCCCTATGCAGTGAAAAAAGGGTTTAAAAGACGTCTAATCAGAATTATTTACATCCACTGTGAATTTCCTGCACCAAGTGAATGTCAGCAGCAATGGAATAGCAGGATAATGGAAATTCAACACTAACTCATTTATCCCATCATCTTGCTTTTATCTTTACAAAGGTAAGACAAGCAAAACTGAATATAATATTTCAAGAGAGGGCACAGGATTGCCTTAAACATTAAAACAATTCTACTTTTTTTCTGTCTCCTTGTTTTGGCATGCGTATATGTTTTAAGTACAATCATGTAGGTAGCCGTATCTTTTTTCCTGAGTGTTGTGTTGGGAATTTGGTCAGAACTTCACCGCTGCAGCCAACCCGGATAAGAACCAGGACCAGCCCAGCACGAATGTGCAGGGACAGGGACAGAAAGAATAGCTGAACATCTGCTGATTTTCATGATGACAGAGGACATTTATGGCAGATGCAACAGAAGACTTTGACAATCAGTCCTGCTAAGAGTAGCTGCTGACTGATACATTTGACAGATTAAATTGTGGAAGAATCTCAAGTAACTGAAAGTCTTCCTTTCTGACAAAGTGCATCATTCTCTTTACCAGGCCTGAATTTCATCACACAGACCACTTAACACCTCTGAAAACTCTCAGTCTTCCTGCATCTTGACTTATCTGCATTAGGTAAAACTTACTTCTATGAGAAAGAGTAACGCTTCAGGCAAATTCAAGGTTTTTTGTAGTCATTCTCAAAAAATTCTTTCTCCTGCACGCAGCTCAGGCACTCCAAAATAGCTTTGGTTTTTTTTTTTGCTTTGTTTAGAACACTAAAACATCACTTTTGGGGCTCAGAAGGACATATGAGATGATCAGGTTCACTTAAGAATTACTTTTTTTTTACCTTCCAATGACATTCTGGACAGCAAATGGAAAACCTGTCAATATTCTCAGGGAATGTGCTCATAGATTTTTGGTCTAATTTTGCAGGCTGAAGCAACTGGATACACATTCAGCCAGAAGACTCCTCTGAACCTAAAATGGAGTCCTAGTAGTTATTTTGCATATCATAATTGTGTCAAGTAGTTCTCTCTGATACCAGGGGTTCACTTGCTTTAACAGACAGGCCAGGTGAAAGCTGTTAGGAGAAACAAAATTGGTCACAAAGCAGATTAATGACAGAAAGCAGATTCCTCACTTCTACTCTGGTAATTTGGTCACTGGAGCTTTACTTATCTTCCAAGACCAAAAGACTCAGCTCATGGTAACTCCTACTTTACTGGTACAAAGATTTCACTTGGACTTGACCTGTGCTAGGGCTACTCATGAAAACAAAGACATGGATTAATCAGTAAAAAGGAGCTTCAACCTTTCTAAGGATCGTTTGTTGCTGCTGCTGGGTTTGATTCTGCTGTGTATGTCCATGCAAGTCATCCTGGTTAGTGAGGGTGACAAAATCAGGTCCAGGAACATTCATCCTTATGCCTGACAATAATAACTTATTTCCTGGGCATGTGTCATCTCTCTAACCACATGCACTTTAAAATTGAGCAGTCCCTTATACTACAACAAAAAGGGTTTTTTTTCCTTATGTGAATAAAAAAAAAATAATTGAAAACCACTTACCTGGTCAACATTATTTCATAGGATGCTGAAATATAAATCAGACAGAGTGCGACCTTCATAGAAATTTCAGATTTATTTACAGTGGTTTGCACTGATCGCTTTATCTACAAGGAGCTCAGTTTCCCCTTGGTGACTCATAAGTAATGTGGTCCACGCAAACCCGTGTAAATAGATCCAATATTTCAAGGAAGGTCATGCTATATACTGTCTTTGTTTCTCAAGAATAGATGATGGCTTACTGCAGGGCTGATACGACATTTATCTTCATGAGTGAGGAGGTTGATTGTGTGGCCCAAAGGGCAGTAGTCATGGCTGGTGGGCACCCAACGGGAATGAAACACACCCCATAAAACTCTCTCTATTTTGGCGTCTACGTGATGAAAGCTCCTTACTCTCCAGATAGTCTGCAGAATACACAATGGTAAAGAACAGTTTTCTTTCAACATGAGAAGGAGAAAGGAGATAAATCCTTAGACTTCCAGGCCTGAGAAGACCTCAACCTGCTGTGCGAAAGCAGGGAAGTTCCTTGTGAGAAAAATTTCTTGAACCTTCTTGTGGTGCCTCCTTTGTTCCTGCCAGATGGCATACTGGATCAGACTGACCTTGGCTTCATGCAGTCCAGCACTGCCTATATCCAGTCTCTTTTGCAAATTCTGATCCACAGGATATATCACCTGCAAAAGTCCAAATCCACAGAAATGGATATAGTGTTATGCTGTTGGGCTTTTATTTTCAATGTCATACTCATTGTTTTGTTGGTTTGGTGTTTTTTTTAAACGTTACCTTCTTAAATGGTGTGACATCACAAGACATGTAGCTTACCATAACACAACACCAATGTGCTGAGAGCTTTCCAGCTGAGTGTTGCAACACCCACTGGATGAGGACGTGGCTTAGGCCATGTGCTCAGAAGGACCGTCTTATAATACCCTGAAGAAAACATCCACTCTCCTTCTCTGCTGCGTTTATGAAAGGACATGACAGTGGTAGAATTTTTGGAGCTGGAGATCGCCATGTATTTACTGTACATGTCTTCTGCACATTGAAACAGACTGTAGTACTGACAGCGTTGGATAGATTATAACTGCCCTGGAAAGGCAAATTTTCTCTCAAAGAAAAGAGTTGTCTGAATTGACTAAGACTATAGACTAATAGGCTAATGCAAAGGATGAATCCAAATTATCCATCAGCTGAAAGATATACCTACATAGTGTAATTATTTTCTCCAAGGATGATATATTCCGTTACTTGTATTATATCATGTTTATCAAAGAATTTAGATCAGTAATCCATATATTCTTGTCTTAACTTTTCATTTTGTTTACTGCATAAAACAATGAGTTTAAAACTTAGGAAATTAGGATTAAAGTCTTTTTTTTGTTGTTTTTTTGGGTTTTTTTGATGTGTGGCAGATTTTCCAGTTGAACTTTGTGGAACCTTCATATTAACTCATTAGCTGCAGAGTGTTTCCAGGTGGTTGATACCCATAGCTGATTTCTTCATGTCTCAGTTTCTCATTTAAAAAAATAAAAATCCACAACAGAAAGAGGAAACTGTAATTTCCTTTTTCCTTTCTCTTATTTCCATTTCTGTTTAAATCTTGGTGTTGCCTGTTAGACCTCATCTGTGCTGATCTTAGTATAAGGGAAGCTGGTAATAAAAATACCTTCCTCCCTAAAGAGAGATTTGGGAAATGAGCAGTGGTATACAATAAAAAGAATATAAATCTCCATCATGTTAACAATTTAATCGCTATAAATAAAAGATTATCACCATGTTCTCAGACCTTTCCTAGAATACTTTTAGGACTGCATCTGTGAAAGAAATAAGATGCGTAACACCATTGGCCAACTGTATTTTAATCAGTCCTTGCTCTGTGTGTTTTATAATCACTCACTGCAGCACAGACTTCGAGTATATGAACTTTTGTCACTTGGTCCATGTTTATTTTAAAGAGACATGGGCTGGGGGGGGATATCTGCACAAGGCAATAATTCCATTGTTCAGGAACTTGAGCCGGATCTGACAGCTGGTGAGGAGAAAGGTCAGTTTCTGCTGACTTTCGCAGTGGGTGGGAGAGAAGCATAGAGAGCAAGAAGATCAGAAGGTGAACGAGGTGGCCCCGGGGACGAAATAGATGACTTTAGGGTGAGGGAAAGTCTATTTAAAAAAAAAAAAGTAGAAAGTCTATATCCATGAAAAACCCCAAGACTACTGTTCAGGAGGAACCTGAGTGAGCTTTGAAATGTCAACTAGCAGAGAAGTGGCCAAAGAAACCAGTCGGTGTTAGAATACGCAGAATATGGTATGCAAGGCTGTGACAGATCTTCTACATGTGAATCTGTTGGGACTGAACTCACATGTGTGGTATTTGCTGGGAACTCTGCTTTAATTTCAGCAGAGAAGTCGTGTCTTATTGGATTGCTTTGCAAAGTAAGAGGAGCTCTTTAGTTCTGCAAAATGTCTTCTGCAAGCTGCTTTGCAGCACCACTCAGCACCCTGTAGAGCTTCTTGTCTGAAAAAAACATGAAAAATTGTTTCACAGGCACAAACATTTGCAGTGTTTTTCGAAGTGGGCATGTGACTTCTCTAGTAGACAGGTTTGTGGTCAAACCACCATACATGGGTAGGTTTTTGCAAAAGGACCTGTTATGGAGTTTCTGAAGTGTCTGGTCCTGGCTACTCTTAAAGAAGGGATGCTGAAAGAGCTAGACAGCTGTCAAGCACAGCAATCTTTGAGTTAAACAGATGAAATCTTATATAGAAAAGTAACTACATAAATATCGATGCTTTCCAAGCCAGTATTCATTTATGAGAACTGTGGTCACCATGACAACATTCTAAAATAAACATAGGTGGTTCTGAATCTTGGACAATGGGTTTAAATTAGCTCATTATGATCATGGAAGTTCTTAGGGGTGGAGACCCTGACCACATCTCAAAGGACATGGCTGCAAGGCCAGCAGTGGCTGGCATCCTCCTCCTCCTGCCTCTTGCACAAGGCCCCAGCACAATCTGCAGGCAGCAGCAGTTTCACAGCATCTGCGCTGCCCTGTGACCCCATGCTGGACCAAAGAGACCATGCTGGGCTGTGAGGTTGCAGTGGTGGGCAGAGGCTGTGACAGCATACTCCACTTAGGTAACACAAGTTGCGGTGCCAGGAGATGACTGCCAGCAATACTCTGAACCCATCCTACTTGTCCACTTCCCAGCACTGCAAACTCCCCTTTCACCAGATTATGGCTGTGAGATTTGGTTGGTGGAAAAAGAACAAAACTGAAAGGGTGAGAGCATGTCTTGTTAGCTGGTATGGTTGATTCTGATCCTGGGCAATGTCATCTCCCTGTTGCTGCATAGTGCTGCCTTGTGCACAGGAGATACATCCTAGGAGACTGGGGAGCACGGTTAGGAGGCAGAGTGTGTGCATCAGTGCTTCAACTGCCTCCTGCTGCAGGGACCAGCAAGCAGAGCCTTGCAAAGCCTTACACAGCCCTTATATAGCACCACGTAGCAATTGCCTTTTAGTTACCACACAGTTTTGTTTCCTGAGTAGACTGGAGGAATACAGAGAAATACAGGTTAAACAAAACACAGATTTAACTCGGTCCATATTCTGGGGTTGTGACCAACACAATCCTCTCCATCAGTCTAAAGCAGAGAGAAAAAACAAACAAACAAACAAACCAAAAAAACCCACCCCACCCCCCCAAAAAAACAACTCAAACCTCTGCAGTAGAAAAGAAAAACAGATGCACAAGCAGAGCAGAGGGAATGCTGAACAGTACAGCCCATACAGACATCACGATGTGCCAAGCAGCAGATAACTGCATGCAGGCAAGGAATATCTTGCAAAACAAAGATGCTTTCCTGCCTGCCTGTGGAGCATTCAGCAGCAGGCGGGTTAATTTAGCAATGTCTCACTCAGAGCATATCCAAATGTTCCACTGGTCGCTCTTGAGTTACTCTGTGTCTCAGGTGTACTCTTCAAGTATTTTAAAAGGGGTAATGATTTTTTTCTTGGTAGCGAGTACATCCAGGCAGATATAATTTTAATATAAAGGAGAAGTTTACTAGAATAGAATTTAAGAATATTAAAAAGGGATTTGGTTCCGAGAGAAATATTAGCAGTAAAGGCAAGGATAAGGATTTTGGAGAAATTTAATTAAAATTTAATCTTCTTTCTAATTAAATTTCCTTTTAATTAAACTTAAAATTAAATTCGCTTTGTTTAATTGGAGGAATTTAAAAAGTATTACCTTAGAGTGTCAATCATTTTTTTTCACAGTGCAAAAAATAGTTTACTCTGGTTTGTCTACTTTAAAAGATGAGATTTCACTCTGAGTGAAAAAAAAAGTAATAAAAACATAACATTTAAATGTAAATCAATTTATTCCTCAGTTTTCTTCCGCCTCCTTCGCCCCTTCCATCACTCTCACCTGCCATACTCTAAATGAGGACAAAATGTCTTTCCCTCCTGGGAGTCTGTCTGAGTAGGCAGGGAATGCCCTAACCCTTTTGACATCTGGGCCACAAACTTATTACAGGATGGAACTCTGGGGCGTGGCAGTGCTTTGCTCTGCTTGATGCTGTTAACTATTTTCCTCCTTTGCCGATCATAATTTCGCCCTCTTTTGTTTGTTTGAGGATTTTTTTGGTGGGGTAGAAGGCTTGGGGACAGGAAAAGTGGTAAAAGAACAGAATGTTCCTCTGAGCTAGTGATGACATGAGATGATACTACACCAGCGTCACTCAGTAATAGAGAAGTCTACAAATGCCTTTCTCCTTTCTAGTTGCCTCTCAAACTCCCCAGCCTCCCTCCCTTCCCTCCCTGGGCTCCAATAAGCCTGAGCATGCCTCTGCTCTTTCTGCTTTCCACTTTCATCACTTCTCTGCTGTCTCTGCCCCTCTGCCAAAATCCACCTGACCAAGACTATTAGTGGCCTCCTGTCCTGAGCTAAAACAAAAAGTGATTTTTCTGGTCACAATCTTCTTGATGTATCTTACCCTCTTATCTACTTACTCCTCCTCTGCTTTCACTTTATTGGTGTGTATGGCTCTCATTGTAGATCAAGGGACAACTTTTCATGGCTCCTTGCAGCTAGTTCCCCTGCTTACAGATTGGCAGGCCTTTGCTGGTTGCCCTCTTTTCACACCCTATTCCTCCTCCTGGTCTCATTCAAGCTCAGAGTTGCAGCCACATGGTAATTCTCACTGTCTCTGCCTTTTGCTGTTCCCCAGATATAGCTCTTCTTCCTCTCAGACCTCTCTTGTTCTGCATTTCTTCTGCTTCCGTTTTTCTCCTCATTTGTTCTTAAACTTTCCCCTTTTTGTTTTTCTTTTCCTTGCTCTGCTCTCTATCCTTGTGTTTTGAGGTGTATGCCTTCACTGCAGTCAGAGACAACAATTAATCTAGTGAACCTGGGGAAATCAGAGAGGTCACCTGCACCCTATTCTCTGCAGTGACCTCTCAAATTGTGCAAAGATGCAACCTTCCCTCTGCTCTACAAGCAAGTCCTTGGACCTCAGTAATAACTTTTTCCCTACCTCTTTAACTTGAGAAACCTTTCAAATAATCTTGACCCTCAGAAGAAGAATTATGCTTTGCCTTTCATACTATCAATCACACCTTTTCCTTAGCATCTCTGTTGTTCCGAGTGTGAATTGAAGCAGCTTTAAAGAAGCTGAAACTGAACCCCTGGAAAAGATGTGGTAGATGAGGAATACAACAGGCAGGAGCAGAAACTGAAATGTCACCAGTAAACTAATGGACACTGATTTTTGTGCTGTGCTGTTTGTGCTTTGAGTGGCTGATACCATGGAAATAAGAATCAAAGTGAGGTGAGCAGGATGTCACAGTAATCAAGATGGGATATCACAGAACAGGAGAGTGTCTGAGCCTGAATTTGCCAAATCAATTGATAAAAAACAGTTTTTTCCATAATAATATAATCAGTCTCCTCTCTAAATATTTCAGATGCTGAAATTGCCTTCTGTACTTGAATTTATAATAATAAGAAATAATAAAAAGCTCCAGCAAAAGGATTAAGCAAGAATGAGCTGCATGTTCGTGCTCTATGCAAATTGGTTACACCTCTGTATTCATAATTCATTGCAAGTGGTTGAAGGTAAATAGATTTTTATTTTTATTCCCTGTGAAATTCTCACATAAGCAGAAACTATCTCTTTAGAACATTTCCCCCCTCTTGTTTTATTTAAGTTGAGAAGCAAAATAAGTAAACAGATGACTGTAGCAGCTCCTGATCTTGCATTGTATAAGATACTGATTATGAGGCTATAAGACTCTTCAGATGATTTTTTTCTGCCTGGTTCTGTCTCAGAGCAGAGCTGGGGCTGAGGACCTGGGGATGGGGCATATAGGAGGATTGCCTTGGCAGGAAATATGAAGGGGAAGTTCTGAAAGAATGGTGTTTAAGATTTCCTTCATTCTCATTGCGTTTTCTATATTGACTTAACATGATCATTTGAACAATTAAACAAAATGATAAATGCAGAGCAGACCATGAAAACATGCCGAGGCACAGTTATGGTACCACAGTGTATCCTTAGTAGGAGTGTTCTGTGTAACAGGAGTTGGCTGCAAGAGAGAAAAAAGAATTCAAATAAACACTTTTATCTTGATGACCCTTAAATGAAGGGACAAGGAAACAGTATGATCAGCTAGCAAAACATTGGGAAGATAAGAGCACTTTGTTGGTGTGGAGGTCCTGATTCTTCCTTCCTTTGTCATTTGGATCTGTGCAAGGAGAATGACAAATTGCAGTAAAGATGCTAACAAATCTGATCAGTTTAAACCAGTTGCTGGCTTTCACATGCTTTAATGACAGTACAAGGTGAACAAAGTTGACTCCATCCCAAAAAGGGATCAGTTGATCTGAAACCTGAGCTACAGTTGTAATAACTATTAAACCAGAATTTTTCATATTGCCATAATGGAAAAAAGCACACATTACTGCAATATAATGATAAAGATAATATTGAAATATCATTAGATACTTTAATAAATAGTTATTCAAGAGTACATATTTAATTTCCATACTTCTGCTTCCTTTTCAGGATCTTAGGATAGTAAGATATTTGTACCATGTGTTGCTTTCTTTTTAACACAAATTCAGTTTTATCTCAATTACCCACCAAGTAAAAACAAAAAAATGAAAAGGCCCCCAAAGCCCTTTATAGTATTTCCACAAGACTAATATAAAGCAGTTGTATCCTGCTGAGTTCACAGTATATTTTAAGCAAAATGACCCCAATGTTGTTCTGGATCTTACAAATGCTGATATATATGAATACCTTTCCAGAGGGAACATTCTCAGGAGTACGCAATGGGTCAGGCTTTCCCTGTTTGAAATGATAATTATATGCATGGGGTTGTTTTTCAATTTCATTTAGTTCCTTTTTAAGTGTTTATTTTTGCAGCACATTGTCCTATATTTTGGTATTTTTCCCATACATTTCTCAAGGCAACTAAAAATAATACACAGTCATATTTAACTCTTGTATAGCATTGGCTTTGACAGTCCTCAGAAATATAGATGCATACTGGATGCTACTGTGTGGTAAGTGTCCAGATGTAAATCATCAGGTATAGATAAGGAATGAAGGAACACTTGCCTAATTTTCGAAAGTAATGTAGGATCTGATTCTGAGAAGTATCCGGAGTGCAATTTGTGGAAAATTTAAGTGACATCAGGGCAATATCCAGAATTCCTTCAATCCCCCACTGCCAGCTTCCCTTGAATGTCCTGAAGGATAGGATTCAGCCTGACTGAAAATTTAGGTGTCTGCATCTGCACCTGAATTTAGGTGTCTGTGGTGTTTCTGTGAGTGGTATGCAGCTGTATAAATCTGACTTATTTGTACCAAAATGTCTAAATGAGAGCACTCCTTGCACTCCCCAAATAGGTTATGTGGACATCCCAGCTTCCACCTAACCTCTACAATGGTCTAGTGGCAGCTGAACTCTACTTAAGCTTAACTGTATTTGACACTTAAAGAGGAAAAAGAAAAGATTGCCTTTTCTTTCTCAGATTTCTATTTTTAACCTGCCCACCCATCCTATTCTGAGATATTTACTTGTCCCAGCCTACTGGACCTCCACCAGCCCATCACTGAAACAAGACAGCCACAAAACTACCTTCAACTTCTGCAGTATGTGGTATCCAGTTTTGGTTTCTAGCTGGGGTTATCATTGCCCACAGAATGTCTCACTCTAGGAGCTGAATGTCTTAGTTACTCTGTTCAGTAATACTTATAAAGGAAGCTGTAAGTGCCCTTTCTCCAAGTTTAATGCATAAAGCTATGAGAGAGAAATTCAGGCTCAAGAACATGAACCTTATTTGTTGCATCAAATACACAGTTGTCTATATTGTACCAAACATAAATTTTTAGGAAAATTAATCTTCTAAGATTTATGCAAAGGCAGAACTGACATTGGGCCCTGTCCAGAGAAGAGGAAATTAGTGGGGAATGGCTTGTGCCCATAGCTTTCAAACTGCCACAGGCACTCAGTGCAATTTGGACACTCTTAATACCTAGAGCTTACGATAGAGATGCTTAAACTATTATCTTTTCTAATTTATCTGTTCTTATCATTGAAATTACGTCTTTCCCTGTGTCCCAAATAATAACCTGACTGTAAGTCCCTTGATACGATCCAGGTTGGCAATACAAAAAACCCCACTTTTTGTATTTCCCTAATAGTCATTTACTTTGAAGAATAGGTCTAAGTTTCCAAGTTAATGTGAACATCTTGAAGAATATTGCTTTTCCTCTTGCTGATCAGTATCCATGTCCATATCAGCTGGTATAGGAGGAAGGATAGAAATTTAATTTTACATGTCCCAGTTTTATGCCTTGACTACAAATTGAAATGCCCCCTCCCTCTTGGCAGTGTACACAGAGGTGGGGTTTTGACAGTGGCCTTTAATAGACTTTCAGAAAGCACGGCTGGAAAAGACCTATGAGGTCATCAAGTCCAGTATCGCCAGAGCGATAATTCAGGCTATTCTCCCCACCAGAGGTGATGGTACTCGGTGACAATTCAGACATAAATTCCAAGTCAAAGATCCTTAAATTTTCCTGTACAAGATTCAAGAAAACAGAAAGTCCGGAGCAGCTTCAGTTATTTTTGATAGGGGTTTTCATTAAATTATTTATACCATCATGAATAAGGCAGTATAAAAGCAGCTGAGTATTCATCTGTGTTTGTTTGTTCATTTAAGTATAAAAAGATTTGTTTGTTTGTTCATATAATTTTATTTAATGATTACTGGTCACGTGTTTGGAATATGAGGGTCAAAAGTGGAGAAGGTAACTTCTTCTAAGGGGTCGTAGCACTTTGAGTGGTATGGCAGGGAGCTGAGGACTGGGGTATAGGGATCATATCAATATTGGTCAAGTACTATTATATCATTAAACGGAAGAAGCATAATGTGGGTTGTATTTCTGATGTTATTAAGTTTTAGAGCTGTCTGTCTTTGTGGACGTGTCGTTTACACTTACTGAAGATGATGTGGGAGACCGTTGAAGATACAGGTAAGTATTCAACTGATTCTATTCGTCTTTCACTTTTACTCGTGGTTATGAGCTTTGAAGAATCTTCTTTGTAAAACCAAACTATGGCCAGCAGAGCACAACTTTGCAGCAAATATCAGGCTTTTGGCACTATCTGCATAGTTATTCAAAAGCTTTTCCTTAAAGCTTAGGAGACTATAGATTCAAAATCATAGAATCACAGAATTCTTTGGGTTGAAAGGGTTGTTTAAAGGTCATCTAGTCTGATGTTTCTGCAATAAGCAGGGTCACCTTCAACTAGATCAGGTTGCTCAGAACCCTCTCCAACCTGTCTGTGAATGTTTTCAGGGATAGGGCACCTGCAGCCTCTCTTGGCAGCCTCTTTCAGTGATTTTCTGTCCTTACTTCAAAGATTTTCTTCCTTGTATCTACTCTTAATCTACCCTCTTTAAGTTTAAAGCCATCACTCCTTGTTCTATCACTACAGGCCCTTCTCAAAAGTCTGCCACAATCTTTTTTCTAGGTTTCTTTTACATATATGCACACACACATATATAATTTTTTTTTCCAATCTATGTGTAAGTGGTGAAATGTTCAGTCCTCTGAAGAATGAATCCAAACCTTTCATAAGTGAAAAAATAGAGGGAAGGGAAGGAGAAAGAAGATCTCCTTCTCACCTGCCCCCTGGGAGGAGGATGGAGGGCTGTGGGGCAGTGGTGCCGTGGTTGTCAGATGCCTCAGGACAATGGCAGGATACCCACGCCAGGCTGTCAGTGCTGACTACATGTGTAGAGCGCTTGCTTTGCCTGGAAATCTCTCATCTGGTGAAATGAATTTGTATATTTAAAAAAGAGGGGGTGTATGTGCGTGACGATGAATCACATCTTCTGTCAAAGGTTCCAGATACTGAACTGGATCATTGCTGAGTGTCTGGAGCTCTTTACTTCTCTTTAATCTCTCATGGCTTTTAATCTCTCACAGAATTTTCGTTAATGTTGTATAAATATTTCTTGTATAAACTACTTTCCCAGCTCTTTACCTTTCATTCACCCAGCCCTGTCCTCTCCTCACCTCTACAGAGGCACTTCCTGATGTTTGGCACGCCCTTCTTATTTGTCATCCCAGCCACTCGCTTCGTTATTCTTCCACAAAACCTCTACAATTAGTGCTTTATTCAAAGCTTTGCTCAATGAAAAAATATTACTGATTTACAAATGTGTGTCCCTGGAGTCTGCGGAGGTGACTGGTGTCTGCTTGCCTAGTGCTGCACCTGCCACATTGGGAAGGATGTGGGGAAGGAGAGAGAATGAGTCAACCAGAAACCAGTTATAGCCTAACTGCCTCCCCAGCTATGGCTCTTCTCCCAGGATCTGACTCACAGACAGAGATGTCCCCAAACTGGAAAGATATTAATTTGCTTTTTTAGAGGCAAGGCTTGCCCTGAAAACTGCATGTCATGCTGCAGAAGGAAGGTAAAGTGGATGCTATTTTTCTTGAGGGTCCTGTCCCAGACCTCGATTCACCTTTTGGTCTCTGTCAATCAAGGACACAACCAAAGCTTGCCAGGGAAAGGAAGTTCTCTGAAGACAAAACCAGAATAATCGACTGGTGACTATGATGACAAAGTGAATCAAAAGCAATATAAAAGCCCTCCCAACCCAGACGGACTGAGGGAGCACCTGGTCTTGAAGGTGCAGGGGGACAGCAGAGATGACTGTGCTCTGAGCAAGGTATGATGTTGAAGCCTTGTAACAAGGGCAGGGCTCAGATCGACGTCAAACAGGTCTCTCTTGGGCCACAGGCTCTGTGGTGAGGCCATGTATCCCACAGCCCTGTTGGGGCTGGAGCATTCACTCTTTAAGAGATACGGGCACTTCAGTGAGTCACACAGGCAGATTAATTTGCCATATTTGTGTTATTAAACTAAATAGTGTTGGGCACTACAGCTTTACTGTCTTACACAGATAAACTGACAGCACATTTTCATCTCAGGCAAACAGGTTTTCCCACAAGTGGTGTCTATACACTTTTCGGACATTAGCAAGGGGCAGGGGCCGCTCCCAAGAGATGCTCAGGGTGCAGACACTTGGCTGCAGCAGTCTGGAGGGTTCAGTACTGATATAAGATGTTGCACGCCTTGGTATCATGCTGTGGAAAGAGGCACATTAAATTTTATAGCATGGACAAAGCGCAATCCAACTTTTCAGCAGCCTAATCACTTTGGACAGAGGACTACTCTCGCGTGGCTGTATTGACTACGGTTCAGATGATGACTCAATTGGTACTGTCTCAGATCTCTGCACAGACCCCACTGCTTTACAGATATGGCTTTGTACCTCCTGCTTTTCATTTCCAGAACTAAACTCAGAAGTCAATGACAATTTTCTTCAAAAGGCTGGGATGTGCCTTTTGCCTTTTGCTTTTGGCTTGTTTATTACATTCTTCTAATTTTGGGGAATTTTTAAAAATTGTGGACATCACTTAAAGGCAAGACATGAACTTAGCTTTCAATCCCAGAGACATCAAAGATCAGCTCTTCTTTAAGGAAGAAAAATGTTTTTTTCATAGCAATTCTCTGCAATGGAGAATCTGTCCCCTAGTACATACAGAATACATGCTGTTTTAGTGGCTTTGATTTTTGGAGCAAAGACTCGGTGGGTTGCAATTAGAGCTCGCCATTTGTTTTTTAATGAAATAATTTTCCAGATTGAATAAAAATGCTGCTTTGCCCAAATCGAAACATGTTGTGAAAATGTGCTGATTTCAGTGACATTTTTAAAGGAGTAAGTCCAAATGAATCATTTCAATCTTCTCTTTGCACTTCGATAATGTCAGAATGTTTCATTTCAAGAATATTAAAACATTTCATTTTAGCACTGAGGTAGGCGATTGCTGTGGAGCTCCAAGTAATCATGTTTTCGGCATTTGTAAAGCAGATAGTTTAAAGTGACAAAAGATGGTAGGGTCTGAACCTCTTTCTCAAATGCCAATTCAGACACAACTTTCTCTGAATTAGGTAGATGGGGTCCTTTGATATGGCTTAAAAAAATCTACAAAGAATGAATGCAAAAGAAAAGCAAATAACAGAATTTTCACATTGCAAGAGTTTCCCTCTATGTACACATACCTTTTTTTTAATTATTCTTAATGAACGTCACTTTGAAAGGAAATAAAACCAAACAGACTCATTTATTTCAGAAGACTGAGCTGCCATTGGCCTTCAACCTCATGTTTTGCTTTAGTCTGAGTTCACTTAATTGCACAAGCAAGTTTTTCTGGTCTCTTTGTCCGTACTCTCTGCCAGCCTGTTTCAAGAAGCTTGGCACTGTGTGAACACATACAAAAGTTCTTATTTAGGCTCCCATCAGTGTAAGTTGCTCCCTAATCAGTAAAGTTTCAATATATTATGTGTATCCAAGATAATTGATAGGTGATGAGACTCTTACAGAAGAGTAGGTAATAAAAATGTGAACAGTTAGGGATTAATAGGGTGAGTGACCTAAGTGCAGTCCTAGAAATCCAAAGGGAGTATTTAACTGAAATTTAAAAGAGGTTGTACAAAGGATGTTTTTGAATGGAATAATCAATGAACATTAGGAATCTTAAATAACAATTAAATTTGTTTATTCGTCAGCATTAACCCAAATGAGTTTGGGTTTTTTTGTAGTTACCATATTGAAAGCATTTGAAATCTAATTGGAAATACTGAAAATAAATTAAACAACAATAGTCTATTTACTACATCACAAAGGAAATTAAAAAGAGGTTCATATAAACTTTGCCAACAGTGTTTAGTAAGTTTATTAACAACCAAGTTGGTGAATTGAGATATGACTATGGCTGCACATGTCATTTATACACGTGTGTCTCTAAGTTACCTCCAAAGAATCTTATTTGCAACAGGAGAGTGTAGAATTTGACCTGGACTTCTTTCAGCATCTCACATGGTGTTAGTGATCCAAGTATAATTTAGGGCTGCCGCAGCTGTTTCTCAGAAAGCAGCCAGTATAGTAAGTTTGACTCTAGTTTAGGAACATGAATCACACATAGCTGTGACTGCAGAGCAAAACTAACCTTGATCTTGTTCTAGAAGAAACCTCATGCAAAAAAGCAGCTCTTCCTTGGTGCTTTGTCAAACCTTCTTCATCTCTGCTCTTTTTTCAAAATGTTGGAAAAATTGGAGAAGACTTGTGAGCTATGAAAGCAGTAAATGAGAAGACATCATTACATGTCTTTGGGAAGACAGGAGCAGTGCCTGTTGTTGTTGGGAATCAGAAAGGTTTACAGCCTCTCCTTGTGCAGTTTCACTTGCGGAGTGACATACCTCTTTTTTGGATAAGGAAGGAATTAAATATGAGCTTCTGTCATAGTTGATTGGTTTGGCATCTTGATGGGATAGTCTTTTCTGAGTTGTCAGTTTATGAATATATAATCCTTTAAGGCACATGTAATAGGGAATTAATTGCTTTAGCTCTTTGGAAGGACACATTCAGCATATCTTTAGAGTTTTAACGCTTTCTTCTATTCTTTCAATTTTCTTTTCTGTCTACTTAGTTTCATCTAGTTTTTAATATGAGAGGAAATTTTGTTTTAAACAGGTCAAAATACCCTCATGTCTTTTTTTTTAATCATCTTTCTTAATATGGGTAATTGTTAGAAAATTTCAGACCTTAATAATGACTAATGTTATTGTCCATCTTTAGCAATCTACAGAACAGAGATTCTTTATTCTCCTAAGTTTATTAAGGAAGCTATTACTTACATACTGAATGCATAATGAATTCCTGCTATGAATAACAATATGTTAATATTCAAATAACTTCTTATATTAGTAACTAATGATCATCTCTAGTAGCAATGCTATATTTGTGTGTGAACCACCTTCCTATTTATATAGAAATTGCATCATGTGTCTATTATTTGAAACTTGCATTTAAATACAACACATTTCCAAATAAGCAAGGATATTTGTATAGCAAATTGCAAGCAACACGAGCTCATTTCATACATCCACTAATCTGGGCAGATGTGGCACTGGGTTCTATCATCTGATATGAGCTCATGACCTGGGAATGACTGCATGCTAGCATGGTTATTCAGCTTGTGTATCTAACTTGGTTTGCTTCTGGCCACTTGATGCCAGCGAACTTTCTTTTTCTTCATGTTAGTCTACAAGAAAGAAAAAAAGCTGTGTTTGGAATGCAAGGATTTACAATACGTGTTGGTGGAATGACTTGGTGCTCCCTCTGCCACCAGAGTCGTGTTACAGCAAGGATAGAGTTGTATTTCATGGAAGACATTCATATTAGGGCATAATTCCTGTTGCTGGTCCCCAGCTGTGGACATGCAGTTTGTTAACGACTAATGAGCATATGATGACAAGGAGCCAGAGAGACACCATAAAGCTAAAGGGATGTTGTGGATAAACAAGGCTCAAGGAGTAATGGAGAAGAGCAATTATTTCTGTTTTCCTTACTGTTATAGGAAAGCACTTGAATGGCTCGAATCCCTTTTAATAACATTGATAGAGCTTTTCAAGAAATTTTATGATTGTTTTCCTTGTGATCCTCGTGAGGAGAGATACAGGAGAAAAAAAGAAAACTGAGCCAGTTGCTGTGGCCTTGGAAACCAGTTTCTATACATTTTCAGTCTATGAGATCTTACGAAAAATAATTTAATAACATTCTTTAAAAAAAATGAAATTTCTTGTTTTTCTTCTCATCTCTCTGGGAGGAAACAGAAATTGCCTGTGAATTTTTGTAATTACCCCAATCATTCATTGAATAGAACACTTAGCAAAATAATAACAATTCTTCTACAGCTAGAATTACATATTTATTATTCCTCAAGCATCACATACATAAACATATTTATAAACATTTCTTCAGATTCAGGAAAGGGCCACATAACTTTGTCCCAGCCGACAAATAAATCATTGTAATTCTGTTAAGATGCATTGTCACATCAAGACAGAGGGTTAGGCCTCCTAACAAAGCTGCTGGGTTTTGACTTTTCCATTTTGAATCATTCAGTTTTGACTTTCAGGTTATACTAAAATACATCTTTTATATGCTAGACAGAATGAGCTGCTTAAATCTCTCACTGCAAGGCATTTCTCTAAACTCTCATATTTTTTTCTGGCTCTTCACTGCATCCTTGACAATTTTTCAGTATCTTTTCAAATGTGTTCTGATATCAATCTCAGCAATGCTGTAAATGGAGGTAAAAATCACCTCTCTGTCATGCTGATTTTACATGCTCCTGAATTCTCTGCACCCAACTGTTGCTTCTTATTGCCTTTATGTGTATCAGAGAGTGGATTCATGGATACCCCAAAACACCCGAAGGGCAGTAACTTACCACTAAGAGCCACGGAATTGTACTAAGCAGGATTTCTCATCCAGATTTTTCTACCAGACTCAAAAACTTGAGAAACTATAGCACAAGGAGACTAATTTCAAAACATAGTTCTTTGTGCCCATCTTCAACACCATTCAAAGCTCCCTTTACCCTCCACTGCCGCTACAGAGAGGTACTGCTCTCCTATAGGTCTTGTGTGGATGATTCCATACGGATGTTTCAGATACCTTAGTGCACCCCAGATATCATTATTCTCCTTTATTTAGTTAACCACACTCAGATTTTTTGTTCCCTTTGCAGTCAGGAGAGACATAAGCAACCTCAAGGCTGGTTTAGCCTTTTCCGCTATTATTTACTTTGTACCTGCCATCTGTTAACCTCAGTTGCTACTTCTCAATTTTAGCATTGGAAAGAAGAAGTTTTTCTCAACTTACCTTGGCCATTTCATCATCTGTGGTTTTAAGACAAGTAGTATATCTTCCCACATTTCTTTTTTTCTGAGTCTGAGTCCTAGCCATCTTTGCTGTTCTTTGCATAAGAGTCATTTCACAGCTTTGATCATCCTTGTCATCCTTGAGCACTCCTTGTCATCTAACTAATAATCCCTCTGAAATCTAAAGACTATAATGAATTTTATATGTCTCTTTCTTAGATTAAAAAACAAACAAACAAATGAACCAATCCATAGAACTAGCAGTTTTTGAAGAGAAGACTCTTCACACTCCCCTGAAACCCACAGCAGTCCTTCCCTTGACTTCAGTTCATAATCTCAGTACACAGAGAGGGCAGTCTGGTGCCAGAATGAAAAAACCCTGCACTTTAAAGAGTGCAGAAGGCAAAAATCTGAGAATTTCCTGTTCTGGGTTTAATCTGAATCCTTAGGCATTAATGATTCCATTTCTTTTTACATCTGTGTCGGTTGGACAAGGCCTAGACTGTCTGTAAAATTGCTGAGCATATATTTTATTAAACATTTTGTTAGCTAATGTGCCATTTTCTGGTGTATATTTGATAAAAAAACCCTGTCACCAGAAGCATTCTTGTTACCAATGACATTTAAACACAAATGCAGATTTATATATCAGCAATCGTGTTTCAAGACCAACTCTATGCAGAAGTCAGCATTTTGCAGATGTTACAAAAAGTATATAAGCCCAAGCAGAAAAAAAAATACTTGCCCATCTTCTGCTATATTTGATGTAATGAAAGATAATTACATACTATTCACATCTTAAAAGAAAATACTCATCTTGGGTAAGAGCTTGATTGAAAATTGGTTGCAGATATATAATGCAAGCCTTTCAGTTGGCTTAGGTGGAATGTTGCTCAGGCTTTCAGGAGGAAAGTAAAGCTCTAGAGTGCTGCCAAGAGATCTCTTGGGATTACAAATGAGACACTGTCACCACAGTTTTCAGGTGCTGCAGAAACATCTCTTCTAAAAGCCTTGCCTCTGGCACCCATCTTCTTGTTACAGTAATATAAAGAAAGTTCTGTTGGCTGGTATGTACCAGGGGTGAAAATTCAATCTTACGTATGTCCTTGCCGTATGAGAACATTTTGAAAAGAAATACATGTCCTTAAAATTATATCAACTCACCTTACATGACTAAAAAGAGGCCATTTCTAAAGGATATTGATTAAAATGGAAATACATTCAAATAGATGGATTCTTGGCTTGAAATAACCTTTACAGTAAGTGAATGGTCTATTTTGAAAGTATGATGGGTGTTCTGGGGGGCACTACTGTATCTTAATTTTATTTTATTGCTATAGAGAGTTTTCTCAGTTTATGAAAATGCTATGCAAAGTGAGATCTATGGATTTCAGAATGGGGAGGAGCAGGAAATTTTATCTTAAAAAGACATTTGCCTTTCTGTTTCTCATCATTCTTCAGTATCAACAAAGGGTAGAGCCAGGAACTCAAGGGAAGATGATTTTTCATAGGCATTCTATCAAACACAAAATAAAAACCGTTCTCTTCCCATGAAAGCTTGTATTTTAAATGAGTCAGACAAAGAATGAAACAGAGGAAGTAGTAAAATCCCTTTTGCAGTGACAGATGCCAAGAGATCTTTATCTGGTCAAATCCTGAAAAGCAATTAAGGATCTTAATTGGGCAAAGTTCCACTTACAATGAAGTGATTTTACAGCAGATGACTTGATAAGAAGGAAAAAGTGTAAAGAAGTCATTAGACAACCCTGGAGATATGAGGGAAACTGAAATTTTACATCTTCTATAACCTGAGTAAAACACTTCCGAAAGGCTGGTCACTGCACCAACATAATCCCCATAGTCCTCATCATCTATGTTCCCCAAAGGTGGGCTTTGCTGTCCTGGCTGAACTGCTGCATAGGTACAGTTTAAACAGTGGAGGTAAGAAAGAGCAAAATCTCAGGCTGTTGCTTACCATTTTTGGGGTTTGGGTGGTGATTCTCAACTTTCTTCAAAGCTTGCTTGATACTTCATTGTGGAAAATAGAGATGCTTGTATGTTCTTGGGCAACTGAACTGTTAGAAGGATGGTTTTGCACCAATGTCAGAGACAAGAGCCTAAATTCTACAGAAGCTCCCTGGTAATTTTTTCATGATCTTTTGGATCAGATCTCACTTGTTGACTTTTGTACAGGAACAGAAACTAAATTCACACTTTCCAACAGCAATTTATACACACTAACAAAACCCCAAAAAGCAGAAACAGAAGCAATTCTGGTTATGGATAAGAGCAAGTATTTAACTTATCAGTACTGCATAGAATCAAGAACAGAAAATTTGTTCCACCTATGTTTGTGGGGGTTTTTTTGTTTGTTTATGATTTTTGTGGGGGGTTTTCTTTGGTTTTTTTTTTTTTTATTTATTTATTTTATAAATGGGGCTATAGGACTGAGTTTCATGCTCAAACATGAGCCATTAAAAGTTCGTATTGAAAAATTGTACCTATATATGTTCATGAGTACTATTCAAGCAGGACTAGGTTACCTCCTGAGCCACTGGAAGTTTGCTTGCTGTTAGTACATAATACATCTGGATCCTTGGTTGATTTTCTGCAACATGTCCTCTACTTGCAAAAAAAGACAAAAAAAAGTCAAATATGGAACCTTCCAGATCCTAAACAGGAATATGAGGTCTCCTGCTGAGACTGATCTACAAATTAATAAAAATTAAAATAAAACATATAGAGGAATGAAGCAGAGCTTGAGGAATCATAACTGTAACAAATTGTAAATCCACTGCTTCCTCTTGGCTTACAGAAAGTGTCTGCATTTAGGAGGAGTTAAAAATATAACAGATCTAAATGTGAGTGTTTCTAACACCCAAAATACCAAAATCGTCGTGAATTTTAAGTACAGTACAAACAGTGTGAACTGCAGAGAACGTGGTAGATTCTAGATGATCTAGGAGATGAGACGACATCTTATGTTTACATTTCCAGTCAGCTGAGAAAATCCCTGAAGACTTTACAAACTCTGCCAAAGTACAGATACTGCAATAGCGGAGCACATGAGAATTTTTGTTGCAACTATAGGCACTAGAGAATTTAGGAAAAGGAATTTTCACGAGTGAATTTCCTGGGAAACAAGTTTGTTGACGAAAATATTAGAAGCTACACTGAAGCTCTGGATCTAAATAACTTCCACTCCATCCTGTTCTGCTACTCCTGTATGAGTCTGGATATACCTGTTACCATTCTTTCAATCAGTTTTCTCTTTCCTAGGCTTTTCTAGCATAAAAATGGCCCATTTGAATATCTAATAAAATGAATACCAATGGAGGAAAAAAATGGGTTTGGAACTTTGTTCCACACGATAAAGCAAAGAAGTGTGGAAGTATCTATAAATTGAGAAATGATTTCTAGGCATATCCTTAATTGTTGTACTGATAGTGAAAAAAACTGGAAGCAAGTTCCCACAGAGAAACCAAAAGAAAATTTAGCTTTAGTTCAAATGCATACAGTGTAAAAATGCACTATCCCCTGCATGATGCTCCTATGGCCATAAAGTATTCATCCTGAAGTGAAGACAGCTATTGTGATCTTGACCTTTTTTCTGAATCTGATATTACTTAGAAGGTGAGTTTCTTTGCCAAACAGCAACACTGCTCATTCTCTACTGGTGCTTCCATATAAAGATCTTAAAATACTTCACCAAAATAGAAATTATTATTCTGAACCTCTGAGTATGCAAGCCTTAGAATCACAATTTCAGAAGTCAACAGACAGAAGACAACATTAAACAAGATTTCCAAACACATTTCTAATTGTCTGCTTCAAAGTACTACTGACATTTTGTCAAGAAGAGGAAAGATATGTTCTACCATTTTAGCAGATGAGTTCCCTGGAAATAAAAATATTAAAAAAATATTTCGTAAGTGCCAGGAAGAATCTGAGAAGCACCCTTGTTAAATTTATGAAATGTTCCATATGATTCCCATATGAATGAAGTGGCTTGTGGGCAGGCAGATTTTAATCAGTACACAAGCCTTTGAAGTAAATGCACCTGCAACCGAAGGCGCTCAAAAGTTGTTCTCTGTAGTTCTCTGTGAACGGAGTGGATAATAGAGTACACAGATTAAAAAAAAAAAAAAGAGTAGAAAAAAAGAAGAAAAGGAAAAAAAAAAGAGGTTTTGGATAGATCTTGTGGGGATACACGTTGGGATTTTTTCTTTTCTCTTAAAACACAATTTAGAGAAGTTATATGCTTTAAGCTCTGCTTTATCTTCACTCATAATTCAACTCCTCCGTCTCTCTGCTCTTCTCTGAATGCCTTCTAGTTTTCAAAAATATTTTTAATTGTCCATTCCCAGGAGTGCATCTAAAACTTCAGTTGTGGCTGTCCCCCTGACTTTCATACATACATACAGAAGACATAGGTATATACTTCTTCCTCTTCTATTATCTCTCTGTAGCAATTGCTGTCTTGGTTATGACAAAGGTTTAAGCCAGGAACTCTCAGAACTAATAACATAAGCTTTCACAGCCTGCAGCATAAAATGGTTCAGTACCACAATATTTAATTTTGCTGCATCTGAAAAAGGTGCCGAGTGAAGTCCACCACATTCTTGCTTTGGTGCCTCAACTTCATACACAAAGCAAAGGAAAAAGCAGTGACACTGAAGCAAGAGATAGGACCTAAACATGTAAAATTCTTGAAAATTCCACTCTGCCTGGATTTCTGGGCCAAAGGCCTTCATCCATGTATAGACAATCAATGCAGACCAGTCAACTCCAGTAAAATACAGCAACAAGGAGACATTTTGATTGCCCAATAACTTAGGATTAATGTAATCATTCCCCATGGAAGCAGTAATCATGTTCCTCAAGGATTAAAGAGCCTAACTATTATGCTATAAGAGTAAACTTGTATTGATCTTTCGAAGTCAGGAAGGGAGAAGGGAAGTTTTGGGGACTAAAGTGAAGGAAGAGTGAATGGAACATGTATCAGTTCTAGGTTGTGTATTTTCTGATCTGAAACAGAAATGGTCAGACCTGATATGGTTCAGGATTTAATGTATTTTGTACAAAAGTCAATAGAAGATAATTATGAAGTTCTTTCAGAGCATTCATTTGCTGCAATTAAGGTATTTTCTCAGAGCTGTGGGTTCAACGCACCAGGTAACAAGGAAATAATTGAATATTTTTTTTGCTTTCCCTATTAAACTGTCTTTATTACAACCCATGAGTTTTCTCGCTTTTAATCTTCCAGTTCTCTCCCCCATCCCACTTTCAGGGTGTGAGCGAGTGGCTGTCCGTAGATTTGTTGCTGGCTGGGATCAAAACACGACACCTCTCAACTTATTTCAATATTACTGTTTGCTTTCAGCTTTTTCTTCCAGCTGCTGCCTTTGTGTTTCGAATGGTCTTCCA
This sequence comes from Tapera naevia, assembly GCA_033556795.1. Lineage (NCBI taxonomy): Eukaryota > Metazoa > Chordata > Aves > Cuculiformes > Neomorphidae > Tapera > Tapera naevia. The sequence continues at coordinate 936,374 of JAUMJJ010000482.1, forward strand.
TAAGATTGATCTAATTTTGTTATTTTCTTCTCTTACTTCTAATTTCTCTAAATCTGCCAATATTATTGCTCTACCCTGATGAGGCTCACTATTTCTCCCAATTGAACATCATTAACGTGCTGTTTGCTGTCTCAAGCAAGGGGCTGCTTATTTTCTTTTTTACCAAGTGCTCCAATTTTCCTCATCATTCCTCACTGAACCATAACCCATTCTTTGTATCTACAAGAGCTGGAACCAAGGAGCAAAACACCTCCCTGACCCTCCTTTAGCAGGACATCTGAACCTTGTCAAAGCCCCTCATGTTATTGTGCAACAAGGAAAAGTAATGCAAGTCAAGAGTGAACCTTGTCAAGATTGGACGTGTAACTTGGGGCTGTACCAGGATTAATTATGCCTTCTGCTGCTTTACGCACTCAAGTCATCAATAAATTCTAATAAACAGGAGTAGGATGTTCTTATTCATGTCATTCCAGAGGAATTAGAACACAGTAGTGTTATTTAGCAATGCAGATGTTTTATTATTGTGTTGTTTATGTGGAAGTGGATATGACATGAAGAGGTATATCAAATGAGCAATAGAGAGAAGCGAGCTGTGCTCCCTTTTTGATTATGCATATTTATTCATACTGCAGAAGTTCCTGCACGTAGCAGAGTCTTCTAAGATGGATTACTTAGTTTGGAAACCTGGTCTCCTCTTTTCTCCCCCCCCTTGCTTTTTTTTTTATAAAGTTTGGATATGTCAATACTACCTTTGTACAGTATTTATGAGTTCCTTCTTTAAATTGAACGTTAATTGATTTAGTCACCACAATTGCAAAACAGGAACCTAATCACCAGAAGCTAAGTAAGCAGAAAAAAAATAATGATTTGGAGCTGTCTGTCTACTGCTGCTGAACAGACACACTGGGCACGGTTTAAAGCTATAATTGCATTGTGGCACTGGCTTGCTGTTCCCAGCACATGCATAATGTAGCTCCCAGTTGTAGACTGCTGCATATCCTGCTGTATTTACCCTCAGATGCCAGCAGAGCACATGCCACCCACAACTGCTTCTTCCCAACAGAGTAAAACTGTCACACTTTCAATTAGATGCCCCAAAGCACTTTATTGCCCACTGGAGAGTATAGTCATATCTTGATGGAGGAAGATTATGGGCTAAATGCAGCCATAGTAGTTCTCCACAGGCCACAGCAAAATTACTCTGGGAATGAATTTGGATAAATTGCTCCATTCATGCTATTGATCATAAAACAGGGCTATGCACTGCTTCTTTTTGAGGGCACAAATTCTTGACCAGAAGTAGTTGAGCCAATATATGGCCTTTTTAATTTCCTGTAGACTTTTACAGTGCCAGAAGGCAAAAAACCCCCAAGTAGTAGGAGATCTTGCTGCCTTGCCTGTACCTATCTGCAGCTGTTTATTGCCATGCAAATAGTTACTGCAGAGACAAACTCTGCCTCTTCAGACCTTGGACAAATCTGCTACTCTGCTTCATTTTTCCTCACGTCTTGAAGCTGTGTCTTTGTTTACTGCTGCATTTGCACTCACAAAACAGAGGCACTCCACAGAAAACTTTCAGGTCTATCATCTAGGCATAGAAAAATGGCTGTGTTTGAGGGAATTAAAGATCTGTTGCACTACAGCAACCCCTCTTAGGTCAACATTAAGCAGTGTTAAGCCATCTCACATGATCTCATAACCAGAGAAGGCTAAGAGCGTGCATGTAGACGGGCAGCTGTTAACATGTGAACAACCACAGTGGCAGACGAGTAGCATTTTGTTAAGCCAACATGACATGATTATATGTCTAAATCCATGGATGTAAAAATTTTAAGAAGAAAGTAAGTAGTGTAATTATCAGTGCTGAAAATTTTGGCAGCATCTAGCTAAATAGGGAGGCAATACTTTGGAAAAGTAATAAGAGAAGGAGTTAGAAATACTAATCATCTAGAATTGTTAGTCACACTAAAATTACAGCCTCTGGACCCAAATTCAGTAGCAGGCTAGGCATATATGTAGATTTAGGAATAGGTACAACCTCTTCACCTATACTGATTCTAATTTTATACTTAAGATTTACTCTTGTGTAACATACATGTCTCAGCTCCCAGTTCAGATATACCTAAATAAGTATACGTACATGTGTGTCTGCAGGTAGCAGTCTACACATGAACTTCACATCTAAGCTCATACTGGAATCAGTGGAGATCTGAGCAGTGAAAACCAAAGATATTTGTCCAATCAACTCATAAGTGTCCACTTCATGACAAATTGAATCATTCTTGATGTGGCATTGCCTCCACCTATTAGATCTCTGAGAAGAAACCTTAGAGGAACCTATCCCATAGATAAATACATGTAGTGATCTGAATCTGAAGCTACCAAAGGAGTTTGTGAATGTTTTATCTTTTATCTTTTCCTTTTCCCTTTTTTTTTTAATGTTTCCAACCTTGAGATGGAATCTATTCATATGGTTTCCCTATAATCCCACTTCAAGTTTGCTCCAGTAATTAACTTAGGCAGCTGAACTCTGTCTTATAGGGCTTATATCACTGATGTTTTCAGAAACTTTGCTAAGCCAGAGCTCAAAATACATGTTTAAGACCTTTACAATTTCAGGGCCTTGCTTAAATAAATGTGTGTGTTAATTTGAGCCTAATTGGTTTAATATTAACACCATATGACTATAAAGCATTGATTGATTTAGTTTTAACACACAGCATCATGTATGTATCTAATTTAGAAATCTCAAAGAAATTGAATGTAAACAAATCTGAGTGTGTAAGAGTGAAGTTACAAATTTAAACATACAAGAGCCAGGGTATAGAAACAGTGTGGTTCTTCCAGAGTAGCAATAATAATTCAAACATATTGTATCTATATAATATTTTTATTACCAGTCAGACTATTAAATGCATACTTAAATCTATGCACAATATGCAATGTGGGCAAGTCTATTGTTGCTCAGAAAACTATAGCTTTTTCATTTCCTAATTGCAGTTTCATGGCACTGCCAAGGTTTTTTGTTTAATTTATATAGGGATTTCTATGGTCCTTAGAGCTGTTAATAGAATGGATTCACAAAGACCGCTAGTATAAGGAAGGCAAGGCTGGTAAGATTGCTATTCATCACACTACCTTTCATCAGCAGGATTAAAAGAGTTTTTATCTACATTTTGCAAAAGGGAACAGAGTCACAAAGTGATGACCTCATTTACCTACTGCTGAGCGGCCGGCCAGTAGAAACACTAACAATAAAATCAAGGCCACCCAGGTCCTAAACCAATGCCTCCAGTGAGGCACAGGATAGGTTATGAATCAGATATCTATCTATACTTATGTATGACTCTACAAGGACAATATAAATGTGCAGGGCCAGGACCAAGCCAGGTCTGTACAGAGGACCTGCTGGCTTCTTTAAATATAGGTGTAGCTTCTCAGTCTGACTAGTTCTTTAGCTGTAGAGCTGGTGCTGCATATACTGTATAACAGTATATCCAAAGTTCAAACACATGCCTGCATGGGTCTCCACATAATCTATAACTGGAGGAATTTCAGCTTTCTTTTGAAACTTCTCTTTTACTTTTTGTAAGAAAACAACAAGTATGCAAGAAAATAAAATCCTTTCCAAGCATGACATAACTGAAACTTGTCTTTGGCTGTAATATCAGACTGTCTGAATGTCAAAAAATTAGCTTAGTTAGCAGTATAGTTTCATGGATTGGCACCAATTAGTGAAACACCTAGAGTGGTACCTTAATGGATTTGTGCAGTAACAAAGTTATGTAAGGGCTTTCTGGAAAGCCAAGGAGATGAGTATGAGTCTAGTAAGTCCCAAAAAAGAACAGCAACCATAAAAGATCTATGTTTAAAAATAACAAAGAACTTGATTAAGGTTTCTCAGAAGAAAATGGAAAGAAGGATTTGTTACCGCAAAGCTAAAGGGTCAAGCCCAATCCACAGTGCCCCAGAAAGCTTCACATGCCTTCAAGCCTCACATGGCAAGTATTGCACAATGCCAGAAGTCCCCTCTAATATCACACAGAAAGTCTACTCTGTCCTATGTGTCTTGTGGCAATCTTGTTTCTCTCTACCAGTTAGAAAATTGTGACTGACCGTCCTCAAGGTTTTGAGTGGTCCCTTCAATGGCAAGTGGTTTGAGCACTTGTGTCATTGGTGTTGCTGCTGTTTTCTACTGTTCCTTTGAGTCCATGAATCTGGGTGTTTATTTTGTTGCTTCTCCTGTCTGTAGTCTTAGTCCTTAATACTGAATGGTATTAACCAGATCTCTGCACAAACCCAACATTCCAAATATGTACACCACAAGTACCTTGAATTAAGACTAATTCGTGTGGGAGAGGGCTAATGTATCCACTTCTGTGCTGAGGGATGACCATCATTGTGACAGGCTCTCCGGACTGATGTTCAGTTCCGCAATTTATATTAAATGTCATTTACCTCATTCAGATGCAGACAAAAGACCATATGTCTCCCTGGGGTAACCTGGGCCATCTGGAAAAGGAGTTATCCAGTGTCTCCAGCTTGCTATTGAGCCTCAAAACTATGAGTGGAGGGATGAGCTAAAAGCTGATGAGAAGATCTCCCACATGACCAATGTAGAAGTGTGACCTCGGACTCAAGGGAAGAAGATATGGAGGCATCTCCAAAGTCGAAGTAGCCTATCTTGCCTGAGCTTTCTGTGCTTGTGACTTGGTGCTCTTCCAGTGCAGAACATTACACCCTGGGAAGTCATTCTTTAGCAGACATGCAGTGCCAGTGGTTCAATGCTCAGAGTAGATTTGCTCATCTGGCAATGATGCCAAGTTCAGGGCTTGCAGCAACCAAAAAATGAACCAGGGTGATTCCTGTCACTTAGCCTTGAAATTTGAAGGATCACAATTTAGTCTAGGGTTGTTGTTATCAGCTTCCTCTACAGGTTCCTTATCCCATCTCAGAGGACAGAAGGAACTTCTAGTGACTTAATCCATAGTGACGCAGGTAATATGGACCATTTTACGGAAATTACTCTCTCTACCTTGCTTATAGGAAGAGCTTAAGTAGCTGGGACTAATTGCCCTAGTACATACTGGGTAGCAAAGTGACATGAATCCCACTTTAACTAGGAATCAAATTTTAAAACTCGGGAGTCCATGGCAGCCTCCAGATCCATGTGTTTTGTCTAATCATAATGAGGAGCGCAATGCTTTATTCCCTTTAAGCCAGTGGTTAACACTTTGCTGTGTTTTTTTTTTTGCTTAGTAGCCTGAAATTAGTTGTTACATACCATAGTCACTGTTGTACCATGCCTTTATTTTGGTCAGATTTTCAGACATTTCCTGGCAAATAGGTTATAGCTTTCGGATATGAACACGGTCCCTAAATTCAGGCTTCAAAATGGGGAGAAAGTAAGAAATAATAGGTTGTCAGCTCTCTTTAAAAAGGTGCATGCATCAGGAGAGAAAATAAAGACGCTGTTGCTGTGCATAGGAGACTCCAGAAGCATTCAGATAATACTTACATCTGCTTTAATGATTCCATTTAAGCTGTCATTTTCAGCATTTGCCTTGCAGCATTCAAAAGCAACTACACTTACATGTTCTCAATAGACTCAGTGCCAGTCTCAGATATAAGGGGGAAAAAAAAGTACAAGAGAAGAGAGGAAAATAAAAAATGCCATACACTACTTTTCAAAGAACAAATTCCTTGCAGGAAATTAGCAGTAATTTTGGGGCCACCGCTGTTGAAGAGAAATAAGTTTCAAGAGAAAAGTGAGCTGCTCTCTTCTTTTTGTAAGCAGTAACAAAAGGCAGAACTAAAGACAGGCTCATCACAAGCCTTAAAGGAGCACAGGCAAATATTTTGGAGCAGGGAGCGCTGTAATCAGAGTGCTCTTCTCTGTAAGACCTTGTGTAAATCACTTTACTTCCTTTATCCCTGTGTTTCCCTGTGGTTTGTAATAACAGGAACAGAGCAGCCATGATCATGTTGGTACTGCACAACTCAAATTTGTCTGCCCAGGTGCAGCCTTGCAGATGAAACTCTGGGCTAGGGTCTGCATTGGGTTCAGTGCTGACACAACTTTCCTCAGTGGCCTTGGGCAAGCAGCTTAATCTGCTTTCTACCTTCCGCTTTGACAGAGGCACTCTTGACAGATACTGTGCTGAGTCAAACACTCCTACCCTCCTGTCAGCTACAGATTGCCCTCACTTCAGCCTCTCTAGCTTGCATCCCAGTATCTCAGCTTAATCTTTCACCAGGGGGGTTTGTGTTGTAATGCCAGGATATAGGCACTTAAACTCTTCTACTGGCTGCACTGCAAGAGGAATATCTAGATATCTAGGATATCTAGAATAAAGGCAAGCTGGTAGTCAGTGGGTATGTGAATGCTATCTTCACCAGATCTGGTTTGGTTTCAGTCTCTCACTTGCAAAAATAGCTTGAGAATAATAGTATTTTCTTTGTCAGGCTGCTCTCCATACACCACAAGGTTTCTGGGAACACTATACAACTAACGTAAAGCTTAAGGGAGTTCTGGATTTTCAGGAGTGATTCGGTGAGCTTCTGGCCCTAAACTTGCCTTGCACTATGCATAATGCAGCTTGGAAGTGAGGCTTGGTCAATTTCTATATTCTCTTGAGTCTGTTCATGGAAATGTTTGCTTTGCTTGTAAGAAGTATATCTTCACTTGCTGGTTTTGAAGTAGGGAAAACAGTAAATGAGAGGTTAATTCTCATTTTAATTTCTGTGACATAAGGGTGCTCCAATGCTGTAAGATATTTCTCCAGATGTAAATAATAAAACAGATAAAGGAAGTGGATGTTACATATTTATTGAAATATTTCCTTACTCTATACCTCTTTGAAGAATTAATTTCTAATTAGACATTTTGGAAACAGAAGTCCTATGTTTATAGAATAAGCAGGATAGCTGAGGTTAAATGCCAAGGGACCTCCCGAGACCATGGGGATATTTGCGGCATCCTGCTGCTTGAGAGGTACACACTTCCACTACAGAAATATGTGAAATTAGCAACGCCACTTTCTTTTCTTTCTTTCTTTGGATTCCTTCCAAATTCACCTCTGCCTTTTCTCTCTGGATACAAACCAAAGACAGTAGATTCTTCAGTGTGTATCCTCATGAGCAACTCTGCAGATTAAACGCCTGCAGCTATTGTGCATCCAAAGTCTCTGCTGAAAAATTCTTTCTGTGACAGAGGAAAATTAAAAATCTAAATTCAGAATGGAGCCAAATTACCTACTCTTGCTACGGGAAGTCCGACATATCATTACAAACTGGTTTACATGTCTGTGTCCAATTTAATGTGCCTGGCTTTTGTTATGGAGAAAAAAATATAAAAAAGGCGAGAAAAAAAGCCAGACAAACACACCAAAACAGAAGAAAAGAAAACCAGGTAGTGATTTGTTATCTCTGTAACAGGTGCGAAGCGGACATTGTAATGCAAATTCCTTGGGCTTTCACTAAGGGAGAGTCAAGACTTTGGGATCCAGAGCTGCCAGTTCGAGTACATAAGGAGTCTGGGACACTCCCTCTCATTTCCTCAGATGTGGCCCCTTATAGCTGCTTTAGAGGCAAGCACAAGAAACCCTGCAAAAGGTAGATATGGAACATGTGGCCTACGAGAAGTTTCTTCCTCAACTTAATTAATTAGAGGCTAAACATAAGCATTTGTATACAAAGACAAAGCAGTGACGAGAAGGAGCTACTGGTCTCTGTCTGGGTCAGGAAGTGGCTTTGCAGACAAGAAATGTCCCTAGGAAAATCAGAAGACTGCTTCTTTTCCCTGCTCAGTATTGTTGCGTTCTGTGGAATGTGCACACTTTCCCAAAACAGTCCAGCTGTTCTGGAGGGGAGCCAGGGCCTCCATTCCAGGTCTTCCACCTTGTGACTCTGTAGATGGGGCCGTCTCAGCTCCCATCTGTAGCTGAACACTTCAAGATACAGAAAATGGGAATGTGGTTTCCCGTTAAGAATTTCACTTCTGAAAATTGCTGTACTAGGTGACTGGCCGTGGCAAAGTTGTTGAGGAAGGTGTCTACAACAAGCATGGCCAATCTGTCCCCAGTCAGTATGTAGCATTAAGGGTGAGGTATACTTTGCATGATCCTCATCCCTTGTAGTATCCTGGATCAGAAAACTTGCCAAGGATGGTACTTTAGTCTTAGATGTGGTACGTAGAGCTGGTCAGAATGGAAAGCCTATTTTCTTCAGAAAACATGAAGGCAGTATAATGCTATGTTGATGGAGCACTTAAAACACAAATTTTCAACTATGGGCACACATTCTAGTCTCAGATTTTCAGAAGAGGAAGCGTTTTTTCATTTCTTTAAAGTAATTCTTCATAAAGGCACTCATTTTTATTACACAGTAGAATTTTTAAATGTGTAAATGCTTATAAAATGAACAGAAATATTTCTATTTATTGACATGAAAATGTTTTATGGACCAAAAATTAACTTTTGGTGCATTATTTTCTAATTATGGCTCCCTGGAAAAAGTGCTTTTCAGGATGGGAGAGGGTCTACCTGCAATTCAGAGTAGAGGAACTGTTTCAAACTTGCAGTATGTTTAATGGAAGAAGACATCTGTTTTCCATGTAATGTTAATTTAAAGCATTCAGCACTTGGCACGTGCAGCCTGGAATCAAAGTGAGTGGTGAGGACAGCGGGAAGTACTGAGAAAACAGTGAGGTGTTAAGGGTGGCCAGCCCATGATAACAGGGAAATCTTTCCTTTTAGGAAAAAAAAAAAATGTTGGTTTAGTTTGTGCTTCATCAAATAAAATTTTCCAAAACTATGTCTGATTGGATTTTTGGAGAAGTTTGTATATAGTTGTATTAATGTGTTTACATGAATTCCAAATGTCACCTACTTAATCTAAGTGCAAGCCTCTTTAAGAAACTATTTTCTCCTAGCCTTCACAAAACAAGACAGAAGAAAAAGAAGTGCAAACCAGAACAAGCAAAAAACCTCCTTTCAGTACAACAAAATATTTTGCAAATGCTTTTTAACTAAAAAAGCATATTTTTTTCTTGGGAGGACGTGTATAGACAAAAATTCAGATGCCAAACTGATAAATACAATTGACCTGCTCTGATGTTAACTTAGGGCTTATCGATCTGATTTCTGATGTGCCATAGGAACATTCATTTTCAATGACTTCTAGCTACGACCTTTTCATTAGTGCTGCAGTGTCTGGATTGCAGCCATGGGCTGGTCAATGTAGATGGGCATAGGCTGACCTGGGTTTTGCTGCTCTTGCTTCTGTCTGGCCAGCTGTGAGGTAATTAGCTAATGGCAATCGGCTGTTACTGTGAAAGGCAGGATATGGTAGCCCAGGTACAGTGCTAGAATAAGTATGAGGATTCTGAGATGAAGGTCTATGTTGTGATGGGGTATTAAAAAAAAGAAAATGATATTTTGGGTTAATCCTGGTTATTAATTCTAAGCAAGCATTTATAACACGATTTTCAAGGTTGCGTCCAGCGATCTTCCAGTAACGAGTTATACATTGCAGCAAATGAATTGTTTTCTTGTTCATGATTACTAATTTGGGATCTAGGTCACAAAATTGAGTGTGACCCATTGGGAGTCAATAACTCTGACAAATCCAACTCTATTGGGGCATTTCTTTATTCAAAAAACAGGAGATGAATGAGTTGAGGTAAATGTTGCTGTCACTGGAATGAGCAAATCATCCCACATAGGGTTTCATGGAGATTATGAGGCTGTACCTCCTACATCTCAGTGCTGGGAGGCAGTTCCATCTAAGAATGGACTCAGTCCTACTTTTTTTTTTTTTCGAACAAATTTTCTATCTGCAAAAACACATCTGAATTTTGGTTGACCTTTAAAGTTGTCCAGGGTGGGGTGGCTGCATTCTTGCTCCACATCCTTTCTCTAATTTTGTTAATCAAGAGCCTGCCTGCACGACACTGTTCATAACTGCCTGGGAGAGCTGTGACAAGTGAATTTCAATCTCTCAGAGGAGCTGATATTCTTAGAGCTGCAGGAGCACTCATCAGGAAGGGGAAAGCTGTGAATGCCAATAAATTATTGAAGGAAGCAGGAGAAATATTTCCTTCTGTTGACACATTGGCATTCACCTTTGGGAATGTAATCATGGGAAAGGTAGGCAATCTTTTGTCATAGGGACCTTTTGCTCAGAGAATTCAGTCTTTTTAAAACCTTAGTAGGGACCCTGCAAGCTCTGAACATGGAAGGGATATTCAAGCTATAGAACATCTTCAGACAGGCATGTTGCTCAGAGATGGCAGTGAAACTGAATCAACCCTGCTGCATGATAAAACGTACTTGATGATACAACAGGAGTTTCATAGGGTGGACAGTAAACTGCTCTGGCTCCCTGACCCCTGGGACAGGATCAGCTCAGGATTGGGATTGTTTTCTAAGAATAAAACAAAGCAACTTTGAAAAAAAGTCAGAATACAAACATGGCAGAATATAAAATTCTGATGAGAACAGGAGGTGGAAACTAACAAAGACCTGTTAGTCTAAGGCAGAGACTGAGCAAGGGTAAGTCTCCCAGAAAGGAACAATCCCTCTTGGGCTGTGCCTGGAGGGAATAGCTGGGGTAAGGAAAGGAGAGTTGGGATCATGCAGGAATTGTTTCTCCTTGCCTGAAACACTGCCTCTCCCTCCTTCTGCTGCCACAGACAAAAATTAAGCTGGCAGGCCCAGAAACAAGGAGGATTTGTTCCTCTGGATTTTGAATTTTGCTTGGAAAGCCATCAAATTAGCATTGTTGTTTTATTCCAACTTCAGAAACGGCAGGGAAAAATACCCAAGAGCTCCGTGGATTTGAATCCACAAAATCAGCTCCATTTTTGTTTAGAGAAGATGAGTGAACAACCCCCCTCCTTAACAACATATTTGGCTCAAATCACCAATTTACTGGTATACAAGAATCTAAAACTGCCCCTCCGGCAAATTAAGGGATTACGTCAATCACTCAAGTCCAGTCTACCTGACAACAGCACGCAGCAACAGGGCAAAAGGTTTGATGCTCTGCTGGAATGTGATAAGCAGAAAATGCCAAATGACACATAGGTAAAGTTATTACCAGTGAGATGAAGACAAACTGGAGGGAGTTCATAGAAGTGCAACAAAAATGATTAGAGAGCTGGAGGGGTTGATTTACAAGGAAACTTTTACAAGAACAACCGTCAATATGCACAGCAGGGCTGAGCAACATCTGAGGGGGAAGGGAGAGACCATTGCATACATCTGAACAGTAAAAAACACCCAGGGAGGAACAAAATTGCCCAAGGGGGAAATAACTAAGATAATGGGTTGAAATTAAGAGAGAGAGGATAAGCATCAAAATAACTTCTCAGTTGAAAGACTGTGGAATTATCTAATATGGGAAGATGTAGAAGTCCAAACCAAACAAACTTTACACTTCTTCCCAGACCCTCTGAAGGCACAAACTTCACCCACAATTAAATTTAGAAATCAAGTATTTCTAAGTGACAGGTGTAAGAAGTTTCAGAAGAAGTCAGGTTCAAGAAGCCATTTAAAAGGGATGGTTTGCAGATAATTCAGTGATAACTTTCTTGCTGTTTAAAACCATATCAAGGATGAGGTGGAGAGAGCTCTTAATTTCTGTTTAGTGAGTTGAAGTGAGCACCCTAGAAACCCCCAAAAGTGCAGTTTGGGCACTCTTGTCACTGGCATCCTCCTCGATGAATAGTTTTCCAGTTGAGATAATTGGTTTGAATCTACCTCTGGTCTAGAGTGACTGGAAATCAACACCAGATAATGGCTGCTTGGTAGAAGATGTGACACAATTTAAAGCACTCAGTTGAATTCCTACTGGATATTGGACATGTGTTCACATTAAAAATGCTTTGAACAGCAGGATCAGCATTAAATTAATGTCTATGCTCGCAATCTTGCCGAAGAAATCCAGAAAGGGATGGACATTAGTAATGAACTGTGTGTTCACCTTTTGAGAGAAGTCATTAGCAAAAACTTTGCCTCATGGGTTCTGAAGCTTGTTTCCACCACCACATCACCTGACTCCTCTATGATATGTTAGTTTGAAAAGCAAATAATTTAATATATTTCCTCAGCCTACTAGAAATAGCTGCAATTAAAGAAAAGCTACATTACAGAAAGTTTTCTGGTTAGGCATTATTTTCTAAGTAACTATTTTTAAGCTGTTTCTTGACAGGGAAGGCGTAAGAGGTTTGTTGTGTCTGACCTAATGCATCTGGTAGTAATAGCTGCAATGAGTAAGGAAACAGCATGAGACTCTCCTACAGAAGTGGTATTTGAAGGTCTGACTGAACAAAGCCACTCAGACCATTTCAAGTTTATTGTTGTTACACTTTGGTGTGGCTTTCCAGTAATTTATAGGGGTGTTTTCTGAGTTCATGAGCTCTTGAGACCAACATCCAATAAAATAGTGATGTACTTTCTCTTGACTGAAGGCAGAAACATATATCATTGTATGCAGTGGGTCTGATATCATTTTATGCCAGATGGGGAAAAAAGCTATAAGGCTCTGGCTTAGTCAAAAGAAGAGGAAAAATAAAGAAAAATGTCAATAAAAGACACTACATCGTGAAGGGCACTGTTTTGTTCCTGGTTTCCTCAGTTTGACACATTAAGTTAAGAGACAAAGAATTTGGTAGGTTAATCCTATCCTTTATCAGAATATCCCATATTAGTTTATGATCTCTTTCTGAGCTTGATATAAAGCCACAGAAGCTAATTAGCAGTTATTAGATTTAACATTATTTATATACACATATATATTCCCATAAATTTTCATCTGTATTTTGACATGTCCAAGATATAGAGTACTAATCCTTTATGCCCTTACAATATTAACAACAATATCCTTTTAAATTTAGTTAATGTTTTTAAAAGTTGCCTCTTCCGTTACTATTAGCCTCTTCCCCTCTATCAAACAATAAGTGGTGGATCAGACTTGGTTGATTAACTGTACAGAAAATGAAAAATCACCAAAGAAAGTAAGTTTATTTTTAAAATAGCTTTTTTCTTTTCACCTACAGACTAGTCTATATATACAATAGTCAAACAACATGCAAAACATGCAGGAAACAAACCCCAAAAAGTATCCATTCCTAGAGCAATTCTCTGTCTCTGTAAAGAAATAAAAATTAAACTCTTCTTCTTGTGAAAGACAAAGCCAGCAGTGCCTTTTCAGTTTTGTCGGAAGTCTAAACTCACTTACACGTCAAGGAAGAAAGTCTAGGAGCCTCTTTGATATAATATCTCCTGTTAGCACAGCCCAAAACAGTGATTTAAGCATAATCTTAAGGTTTAGACACTACTAGATCCCTGCTAACAATAACCCAACTGATGGCCCCACAACCATCTACCACAGGGTCCAGGGCAGAAGTGATGTGGCTTTGCACATCCCTGCGGAACAGCAGGTGATGCCAGTGGAGCAAATACTTCTATTGGCAAAATATTTCCACCAGCTCTCTGTTTCCCTGGGACAGAGTGATGTGGAGGCATTGAACTTGCACATCAACATGGGATCCTCCATGGCATGGGCAGATGGTGATGCCAATTTTGTTGTAGACCATTCCCAGCCCATTCATGTTCACCAGTGCTCAGAGGGGAGTGGATCTGGCTATGGGCCATTTGGAGGAAGAAGAAATGAGTGGAAAGTTTTGTTTTGTTTGCTAAATTCAGCTTGGGATTTCCCTGTGACTGCTACCAGCAGAAAGTGTTAGCATATGAATTATTTAACATAAACTCAGGGACTGTAGTAAGTCTTCTGACTGTCTGGCTTCTGTGGAGATTTCTTTAGCTGACAGTTTATATTCCTCTGTGACAGATGTGTTTTCCAATCCTAGATTGTACCTTGTGCTGGCCCAAAAAAAGGCAGCTTCAACATAAAAGCAAGGAGACCGTAAGAGAAAAACAGCTTTTTTTTTTTAGAGAAATAAGTTAGGATTTAAAGCTTGTAATTTCTATTGTTAAATCAGTTTTAAGAAAGAAATAGATCATAATTCACTTTAAAGGTCATCTTCGATCTGTCTCCATCTCCCTGCTTTCTTTTCACTTCCTTTGTTCAGGGAAGGAATAAAACCCATATTATTACTCAGACATAAAACCTTAAAGGGAGCACAGGCTATTACAGATTCTCCAACTGCATTTTGTATCTCCATCTGAAATCAGGGAGCCTTTCTAGTACCAGCTGCAGACACACCTAAGTATAAATAAACGTTGCTTTGAAGAACTTATAAGGAAAATGGACAAGAGGTGGAAGAAAGGGAGCCCTTGCTGAGATGGAGAACTGAGGCGCAACAAGGTTAAGTGGATTTCTGGAGGTCGCTTGGGAAGTCTAACATCAAGCTGGGAAGAGAACCAAACTCTTCTGAGTCATCATCCCCTGACAAGCCCATCCTTCTTCTTTTCCTACTAAATGGAACAATCCTGCATTGGTTGTGGTATAATGGTCTACATGACCGAGTAGGTCTTTTCCATTTCCTGTGTCTATGATGAGAGTAATTCTGCTTAATAGGGATGCAGTCAGCTGGTGCCAATGGTTAAGTGTTGCTTAACCAGGTGTTAAATAGGTATGAAATTCCAAGCTCTGGGCTTTGAATGCAGAAGTTGCCAAATGAAAATGAAAATAAAATAAAATAAATAACAACGGAAGAAAAAAAAGGAATAGAGAGAAGAAAAAAGTAAAATCCTTGAGTATCAGATCCACATGCTTATATACATTCAGTCTGGTGTTTTCTTTCAATTCCCATACTTCCAACGGGGTTTAAATAGCATGTTTATTTAACAAGGTTAAGAGGCTATATAATAACCAGTTCTATTTAAACAGATATGCCCCCCTTTTTCTTTTATAAAAATATACTCAATAGCTGGGTTTTTTTATCATCTGTCACTTTCTCTTGCAGTGTCACCTTTAACTCACTACTGAAACTCACTCTTATGGTGAAATCTCTCTGCTTTCCATCTGATGTGTTTATTTAATAAGACTAGTAATTGTATACAGACATCAGGCAAATAACAGACACCATCTATTTACCTTAAATTATGATTCTTATTGCTTTGTTTAGCCATCACAGACATTTCTATTGAAAGTATATCTTATATTTTCATGTGAAATATAGTATTAGTTTATACTTGATTTATGTTCAAGATGGTTATTCATCCTCACTGATTTTTCTTTTTATTGGGAAAATCTCACAAACTCCTTTTCTTCTGGGGAATCTCACACTGGTTCATTCTGCACATTTCTTCCCTTCAGTGTTTTAAGGTTTGACACATCTGAAATCCATAAATTATTTCGTAGCTATCAGTACTTCTTCCCAGGATAAATTATTTAATGGCATTGTTTTATTGAAAGGTTCATATTAGCTGCTGACACTTATTGACAGGAAGAAACACATCCTTCCACTGGGATAAAACATATTTTTTATTAAAGGAATGCAGGATGCAGGATTGCGTTCCTGTCTTCTCACATGAGAAAGGAAAAATGAAGACATTTGGCCCTTTAAACACCATAGTGACATGTAGCACTGTCCTTGATACCCTCCCTCTCTTTTTGCCTCTGAGTCCTCTATTTTAACATATTCATTCAACTTCTTAAATCCCCCAGGTTCTACCCTTAATCCCAAACAGTAGTTGCCCCATTAGGAGTGCAATATTAAGGAATCTCAGCTGAAGAATGAAACTTTAAGTTTTGATTTTAGTGTCTTTCATCATGTAGCTGCATCTGACTCCCCAAGATCTACAAAGCCTGAGAGCCCTGGCGCTCACCTGTCCTGAGCCAAACCCACACAGGTGTGAGTGGTTCTGATGGCTGGATCAGGACCCAAATGCATGAGCAGTGCCATCAGTCTTACATGTATTTTACTGGGCAAGCAGCAGTTTGATCTCAAATTGCTCCAGGAATTAAATACTTGTAAGTGCAGGAGAGAAAAAAAACAACAAAACAACCCAAAACACTAGTCTCAAGCAAAAAGAAAATAAAGCACAAACATGCACACACACTCACGTATACATATGCACCTGTATATCTATCTATCTATCTATTGATACAGAAACACAAACACACATATGCGTAAACCTAGGCATGTAATTGTAGCAAACAGCATTTTTCTACCTTGATTTCAGCAGACCCATTCTAGCTTCATTGTGTAAAAATCAGTGTTTAACTGCAATGCAACACAAACAGCACAGGTCTTCCTCATAAGTGTATTATGAATACAGTTTTCTTGTTGCCTCTTTCAGAAATTGCCTTGAAGGAACTGAGTTTTGGGAGTCACCCCAAAACACCTCTAGAAGCACTGGAACAGATTACCCAGGGGACGTAAACCAGCGTAAACCTGAGGATTAGAGTGACAATGCTCTGTTCTGTAACAGCTGAGGCTCCTGGCGAGTGCCAACAGCAGCAGCTCTGTGTCCTCATTGACAGGGGTGTGCTGGAGGAGGAGGAATTCTTTTTAGGTGAGTCTGATCTGTGGGAAGGGGAGGGCAGCAGGTCTCAGCAGTGAAAGAGGTGGCTGGTCTGGGTATGTCTTTGGGATCCCAGCCTTACTACAGAGGACCTAGTCTGGTTTACACTGTTGATAGGTGGAGAAAAGGAGGAAAGGTACAATTCTTTACTTTTGTCCTTCGCAATTCCATATCTGCTGCATGTGGCAGACTAATTTTTTTGCCCTCTGCCTATATGGTTTATCTCTGCCCAAATACTGCAGCAGAAGGTGGCAATACAAATAGTAATAAAGTTCATAGTGGTTTAGCAGCAAGTATATTGCTGAAAAACACCTCTTGCTTTTGATATTGCAATCCCCTGAACCCACCACCAAAGTGCAGGAAAGAAAATACAAAAATGCATTAGTGGCAACCCTTTTGATTTAAGAAGCTTTGAAAAAAAAGCAACTTGAAACTTTTCTGCTCAATTTTTATCCCTTCCATTGGACCAGAAGACATTTTAGTTAGTGAAAGAATCTTTCAAGCAAACACTTCAATGACATTTTAACTATGCAGAATTTTTTCCCCTGCAAAAGTTTGCACAAGAATCTGAGAAACAATTCCTTTTGAGAAGCTAAAAGATTTTTTTTCCATCAGTTTGTTTGGCCTTTTAAATTAAAAAATAGAAAGGAAAAACGAAACAGAAGAAGAACTTTTAATTCTTGCAGATGGTGGAAGGTGGGCTTCAGTTTTATCTGTCTGAAAATAAAGAGGCTTGATGCTGTGTGTCCCATTCATGCGAAAGTACTTTGGCTCTGGGTGTGCTACTAACCCACACACTGTGTATCGCCAGTGCCAGACACATTTTCCCTTCCTATGGGTCTGATAAGAAATTCTACATCTAATAAAAATATCCTTCCTCCAGCATATTTTCATCAGAAAACCCAGAAATATGAAACATTTTACTGAAATATTCCTGGCCTTAAGGCAGGAAGAAGAGGGGTCCCTGTGTGCTGCCCCAGCCCTACAAATAGTCGAGCTACCTCCTCTCCTTCCAAGAGCAGGGGATGCAGTCACAGCTGAGCACTATGCCAGGGTCGAGTGATACCCTGCAGGACGTGTCCCTGAGAAGAAAATCAGGGAAACGAAAGTAGTAGAAAGGGATACTAAAGCTGCTCTCTCATTTTCCACCTATTATGTCTGTTCTCTCCCTGATTTGAAAGGAAAACATCTATATTTTTGTAGGACAGCTTAATGCATTTGTGATCAGATAATGTGTGTTATAGCCTTCTTTGCTGTTCTCAGAAGAGTGCTCTAATGCTCTGCTTATACATAGGACACACACATCTGTGAGGAAAAATATTGTGTCCTTCGGTTTCATCCTGGATTTGTTCGGAAAGTAACTCCATGCTTTCAGCCTGCCTTGCAGGAGTGCAAACGGGAACAAAGCAGCACAGCCCATGTCTGTCTGACTTTTAAGCTAAAAAATGACATTAATATGGCAAAGCCTTTTTCAGGACTTCATCATTCCCACAGCGGAAACGAAACGAACGCCCCAATCACATATGTGCTCAGACATGCAGAAGCAAACGCCAAAATGAATTAACTGGAATAGCTCTATTAATTTATGCCTCGGCAGTAATGACCTTAAGACACAGAAGAATTATATATTAATCTGTTTCTAGTGTATAACACTGCTAAGTTAACACATTTAGGAGAATACACTTCCCTCGCCTCCTGCTGTGGAGGTAAATGAGGCAGTGTCTGCTGGTCACAAATCAGACCAGCTTTCCACTAGATGGCAGCTGGTGCTTGCACAACCTCCAGGCATATTTTGGTGCAGCAAATCCTTTTTCAGTGCTAATCATCTCACAAGCTGGAAAATGGGCCATTTCTCCCCTCCCTCTCCCCCTCTTTGTTGCTCACTTATTGGGAAGGAATGGGAGAGGGAAGAGGAGGGGGGGATCATTTGACCGGCACAGTTTTGTATCAGTCCTCCATCTGCTGCAGAGCTGGCCTGCTTTTCTTTTCTAAACTGGTTTTGGTGTTGCATGTGCAACGGAAGAGAGAAGAGTGTGTGCTTTTGTGGGTGGATGTGGGTAGAGAGACAGATCAATTGGTTTTCCAGAGGGGTTTGCAGTAGGGATGAGCGATGGGCTTAGCTTCTCTGGGAGGAAGAGTTTTAGCCCTGGTGAGGAGATGGGATAGGTAAGGACTGGATGTGGGGTAATACGCAGAGGACCACCCTTGCCTGATGTCCTTCATCAACCTGGAGGTAGCCAGTGCCACTGTGGTAGAGTTGAATGTCCTGAAAATTAAGATCCCACAGCAGGGAACAGGATTAAAGGTGCTGTCCCCATGCTTTGTCCCGCTTACAGCAAAGTAATGGCAGGAAAGAGGAACATCAAAATTGATTCTGATAAGTTACTGCTTTCCAACAAGCCAGTACAATGTATTTTAAGCTTACTTTTCCCCTTCTGCCTAGGCTGCCTTCCAAGTCCTAGAAAATAAGCATCTCTGCAGAAGTTTTCACTTGAAGCTTTGCAGGTTTTTGGTAGGATCTGAGCAGCCTTGTGAATGACCTCCACCTTACACAGAGGGAAACTGAGGCATGAGTCAGTGTCTCAACTAGAGATAATGTACAGGAGTTTTGCGGCAGGAACAGGGCATAGCCACATTTTCCTGGTTTTCTCACTGCTGTATGAAGGGTATCACAGCAGACCAAGATGATGAGGTCTCTAATAATGCAGCCTGCGAAGGGGGACAAAAGAACAAGATTGTGAGGCTCCCTTGAAGAAAAATCTCATGTTCCGAGGAGGTATGCAAAAGCATATTTGGCCTAGACTATTTTTTCTCTGTTATGAGAGGTCAGGAAGGTTAATTTTTCCTCCTCCAACAAGCAGGTTGCAATCAGCAGGTTTTGTTCTGAGACATTGTCATCTCCAGCCTCTTTTCTCCCCAGCCCTCCCCCCAGCCATGCTGAAGTTTCTCTCTCTCTCCAGACCTGCTGCTGCTGCATTGCCAACACCGGTCCTTTATCTCCCATCCTATGCGTCACCCTCTGCAGCATTCTTTCAGGTAACAAATTGTTACAGTTTTACTGACCTTACCTCTTCCTACTCCTCCTTCAGAAAAAAACAACCACTAAACCCCAACAGCAGCATCTCTGCATCTTCGGGGTGGCTCCAGCTCTTTGGCTGCTTCAAAAAAGTTCAGTGCATCAGACAGGTGATGCTGCGACAAGCCGAATCCCCTCTGACTAATTTTGGCTTTACTTTCTCAATTCTTCCCTTGTCTCCTGTCATTTGTAGTCGAGTGCCTTCCACTGGGTCCCAAGACGGCTGATTTCCCCCCTCGGGGCATTGCCAGCTGCCATATATGAGTTTCTCCTATAGAGATTGAATGAAAACATATATTGTGCTGGAGTGTTAACTTGCAATGCAGCTATCAGCAGAAGTACATATCACTCTGGGTGGCATTAGTCAATTATGACAGAAAGCCCATTGGTGACATAAGTCAATTGATAATAAAGCATAATCTCTCTTTCCCCCATCACATATTTTCCAGGCATGAACTACTGTAGCATATTTCCTATTCACAGATGAATGCTCCAGCTGTTCAGATGGGCATTTTTCAGAGCCGAATGCAATGTAGAGGGTTAATGGCTCCAGTGCAGTGGTCTGAGGATAAAGCCACTGCAGGTGCACAGCTAAATGGGGAGTTAATTGGGTAGCAGGTGAACATAAACAGAACGCACAGAGGGTGTGGAAAAGACTTTAGTAAAAAGGAAGGGCCGGTGGGAATGCAGAGCCATAGAGCCCCAAAATAAAGACGTATTGAACTCTCCTTTCCTGTGCCGCAGTCTTTTTAGTACTCAGTTTCTGTTCTCTGTATATTGTTTGAGTCTCCAAAATGCTGCTGCTCTTACTGTTGGGGTTCCCAGCCTGGGATACAGGCAGGAGGCATCTTAGCAGCTGCTGC
The DNA here is from genome assembly GCA_033556795.1 of Tapera naevia. Lineage (NCBI taxonomy): Eukaryota > Metazoa > Chordata > Aves > Cuculiformes > Neomorphidae > Tapera > Tapera naevia. Next base: position 956,809 of record JAUMJJ010000482.1, read on the forward strand.
TGGAGGATGGGGCTTGTGGGGCTTATCGATGGATGATTCATCTCACGCCATGGGGACAGGATGCGTGGAGGGGAGAAAGACTCCCTGCAACACCAGAGATGGGCTGGTTTGGGGAGGCAGAGTCTGAGACTGCTCTGCTCCATGCAGAGTGTAATGCTGGGAGCCAGATAGGGGAAAAAAAAGAGGCAGAATCAGGCAGATGGAAATAACCATCCCTGTGTCTTTTAGCTGGACACTGAAGAGAGCCACAAGCCAGGCAGGGTTGTGAGCAGCCAGGCGTGGAAAGGTGGGCAGGCAACGCAAAGAGCAGAGAGGGAGAGCTGATAGAAACCACTTCCAGAAAGCACAAGAGCTCTGAAAGGGCCAAACTAAAGCAAAACCCATAACTGGGAGTACAGGGTCTCAGTCATCCTTACCAAGGTGGGTGCTTTCCATAAGCAAGGTTGGAGTGGAAACATGAACAACAACCAGCTCTACATTGTCTGTCGCTGTGTCCAAAGTGAAATATTACAGAGGTGGCTCACCAGATTCTCTGCTTCCTACCCACCAACTCCACATGTCTGCAGAATGGTGAGATCTCCTCATCACCAGGGGTCAGCAGTATCAGGGTCTTCCCCCATACCTTCTGTAAAGCAGTAGCTCCTGATACAAGTCCACTGGCCCCTAGACTCCCATCTGATCAAGCCTCCACAGAAAACCTTCAAGGCCATCCTCTCAATTCCCCCCCACACATGTGCTGAGTTTTCTCTGCATTTGGGGCTTTGCTGATTAATCTTGGTTTCCCAAAGCTTGCAGAAAAAAGCAAAGTGAGCAGGCATTGCTAGGCAGAGGTATGCTGGTGGAAGTGTGCCATGCTGCTGTTTAAAGCTAGTTGGAATAAAATAAGTTTTAAATAAAGAACTCTTACATCAACTGTTCCAAACAGATTAGCATTTTCAATCAGACAAAGGGAGGAATCAGGATTATTTATTTATTCATTTTTTAAGTCAGACCTGGACCCTTTTAATTGCCACAGCTCTTGGCTTTTGCACAAACACATCAGGCTGTGGTCTTTCAAACTGTGTTCCATCAGATTCACTCAAGTGATGGCTGGACACCCAGGAAGATATGTCCTTATTTTAGTCCATGCTGCTATATTGCTAGCATGCTGTGTTCCCACTGCCCCACTTTCCTTTCCCCTCTCCATCACAGGTCCAGAGAAATTTCATACACAGAGAACCTTTATTTCTGCAGAGGATGGTGCAGAGCAAGGTATGCTTCCAGGGATACTCATTGGAGCTGAGTCCTCCCGGCTCTAGTAGTGAGGCAGCAGGAAGCCACCTTCATGGTTGAGTTACCCCTCAAAGTGTGTGCTTTATCTGGATATTGACAACCCAAAGCTCTCCTAATCAGCTGGTAATGTATTCCACTGGGAGCACCTTATTTATCTACCATCTCTTCCGATTTCAGTCCTCTGTCTCCTTGCAGTCTCCTGGCCACGCCACCAGGCTGAGCACACACCTTTGATTTTTCGGGGGAGGGTGAGGGTAATGCTTTTCTGCGACTGACTCCTTTATGGCAGTAAGTCCTCTCCAAAGTACTTGAAGAGAGATGAGGTGGTTTAAGCTGGATGAGATGTGGGATTTGGTTCTGTTCTCAACTAATGGGGCTGCATTAAGAAGAACAAACACATCTGTTCTTCACCCTCCCTCCTGGCCACATGCTCCAGACACACTGTGCTACTGCTGCATCTGTGAGCGACAGGAAAGCACAAACCTCTTTCTTTGTCTTTCTTTCTGTGAGTGCCTACAGGTATATGCACATTCATGTGCTCCTGTCAGTTTGTTTTTCTACAGGGAAAGGTGTTTTTACCTCCTACAGCCCATCAGAGGACTGAGGCATTCTATATTCCTACATGGTTTCTCAGTGGGTGCATCTCTACTGTGTGGCACAGTCCTGTACACCCGAAGATCTCTGTCTTGACCGTATGAGGCCTGAAAGCCTCCTTATATGGCTTTTGAGACCCAAAAAACCTCAGTCAGCCTCTTTTTTTGTGACATAGATATGCTCCTTTTTTACGTTTATTTCTGTGCTTTCTTGTTACTGTTGGAGCAAAAGGAAGCTTGGCCACTGCTTTCAGTAGAAGCAGACTTTTGCCCTACAGGCAGTAGACAGTGCCTGGAGTTTGTGCTATCGCCAGGTGCAAAAGCAATTCCCAGTCTGGGAGGTGTATGTTGACTTCTCTCAAATACACAGGATGGTCTGTAGCTCCCTTAGTTAAGCCAATGGCAATTGACACTGAAATGCCAGCATGGAGAAGGGAGATAAAGGGTGATTAACAGCTTCTCTTTTGTTTTATTCTTTTCATTTTTCCCCCCCCCATACTCTGTACACCAGGAAAAAATATTCAATGTGCCACAAGAACTGCTCATTACCTTACTGCCTCTGAACAGTACTTTTGTCCTGGAAAGTATTTTCTGTATGAGTGCTGAAGAGTGCTCATAGGAATTACATTCTGACACCCAGTAGAACTTGATCACCTAATCCTATTTAACAGCTGAGGAAACTGAGGCATAGGGAAGTAAAACAGGTTTACCACCACCACACACCTGGGATTAGTAGGACTTGTTTTTTCTTTCCTCGGAAACAGAGACTACTTTACCTGGAACGGATGGAATTATGCAACTGTAAAATTCCTGTGAATTAGGATGAATTTGGGCTCCTGCCTCTGAAATCCTTGTTCTAAATGGTACATTGTCATAAAAAGCTGACTTTAAATCTAACTTGTGAAACTTTTTGCATGGAAAAGGCAGCAATTTACATAGTTGAGCAAATCATAGAAAAATCTAAATATGGAATGGGAAAATATTTACACTTCTAAGGCCCAAGTGTAAATTGGAGAAGTTTACCCATTAATAGAATATTAGGTACATCGATAAGTTTCATTTTTCAAAGCAATGCTGAAAATGAAACACTGAAACACAAATGCACCGGGAGCTGACAGTGATGCTGCTTTCACACCCGCTAGCGAAATGGCACAGCGGGTGTAATACTGAAATATATTTCACCCATTGCCTTGATCCAGAAGAGGACAGAATGTGGTGGGGATCATTCTTAGCCCCCTTTTTTAAATTTTGACTAGCTCTTAGTGGTAGAGTAGCCCTGAATTCCTATTCATATAAAGGAAACCCTAACTGGACTTCCCAGATCCTCCACTCATGTAAATCCATTGGTTACATTTGTACCAGAAAGGAATATTTTCTAATGCTCAAGTGTAAAGCAGAGAAGAAGTCAGTGAACCTTGCTGGTGATTATTCCTACAACTCCAAAGATGACCCATGCCTCCCCACACACCAGAGGATTCACAGCTCACCCTCACTGAGTGGTAGTCACCAATGACCCCTACAGAAAGGTCAAGTCCAAAGATTAGCATGTTTTGGGAAAAATTAGCAGTGCTCATCAGAAGATGAGCAGATTGCATAAAAGTTGATGTTTAAATTTGATTTGGAGTCTGCCTAACAGCAGTTCTGCTTTGGATTTCAAATATTTCCAGTTTCTATTTATTTTTTCTTCCAGATTTGTAGCCTCTTTATATACATATAGCAGTTTCCTGCAGCTACTATAGCTTCTCTATGTATACCTATGTGCATACAGTAGCTTGTTATATCTACTGAGGGAAGGTCTACAGACTTGTCCTAATTTATACTAATCTCATATTCTTTTTGAGATGGATGCAGCCCACTCTTGTAGCAGTATTTTGGTTGCTTTTGGTGTGCAGCTGTTTACAGAGTACAGTTGTTTTCAGATACTGGCTATTTAGCTTAGATTTTGTTGAGATCATTCTCTTGGTAGCTTTCATCTTGGGAAACTACCTCTTCAGTCACTGATCATCCAGGATGGTAGTTAATGCTGAGCTAAGGAAGTGGAAAGATACCTATATATGCTTCTTTCTCCATCCTTGCTCTAACCTAAATAAAAAGACCCTTAAAGTAGGACAATGCCACTGAAATGCTGGAGAACTTCACAGAGGAGAGCAGCTTGTGTGTAGGGGAATTCTGTGGTGGAGGACCCATGGTGCTCCAAGATGTTGGGATGACCTCCTTATTAATCAAAATCGGGTCAGAGAGTTAAGAAGTGAGATGTTTCTGGAGGGTACTGAAAAGTGGGGAAGGCTATAGCTTGTACTAAGGTCAAAACAAGCAGAGGAAGAAGATAAGAAAACCCATGAAAGAGGGGGACCCGAGTGGCGGTGAGCTGGCAGTGAGCTGGAATTGACAGGTGGCAACAGAAACAGAGCCAGTTCATTAAGACAGTCCTTAAAAAGTTATGCTGGCTGAAAACTCTGTGAGACAGCTTGGGAAGTGATTGACACCAATCAAATCCTCACCTTTCATAACAGAAGGTGTCTAATATGGCCAAAGTGTTAAATCCCCAGCAATATCCCTGACCATAATGTCACAACAGTCAGAGGCAGGATTAAACTGAAAGGTACAGACAGACTCTATAAGTTTGATTTAAAATATTGGGAATTCATCACTGTTTGCTCACTAGCTCAGTACTGTAGGTGAAGCAGGATTTAAGGCATGATCAATACTTCTGCAGAAGACCCTTCTGGTGAGAGTAGGGAGAGGTAATAGGGCAGGAGCAACAACTAAACCCAGCAATACAAATGTGCCCTTCTGCCTTAGAGTGGAAAACGGGGCTTTTTAGGCCTTGCCCTTCATTCTAATCTTGTCCCTTGTCCCTTCAGGTCCTCTAATTGATCATTCAGGGACAGAGGTCAAAGTGTCAATACAATTAGATAGCTGCTGTTGGTTATATGTAGAAGTAATCTAGAAAATGATATATGACACGAGTCAGGAAGAGGAGGATAAAAAGAATAAAATGAATAAAAAATATTGCTTTTGCATTTAGAGGATGTCTTTCTGGGACCAGAAAATTTCTAAATCTCCTGTAATAAACTCTGAGGGTACCTCTTTCTTTCAGGGGCTTGTGTTGAAATACAACTTCTCCTGAATATTTCTGTTCAGACTGGTCGTTATTATTAGTGTCGGCAGCGTGTGAAAGACACACAGTTCTTTTCTCTATTTTTTTCTTCTTCTTTCTTCTAACAATTTTTAACCTAGCTGTTGTTAAAGATTCATCATGCTTATAAACACCCAAAGCTGAATTCTCAATACTGACTACCTAAAAACACTGCAGAATCCCATTAACAATTAATTATGCTCATCATGTAGATTGCTTTCTGGGACATAGTGAGGTTGTAGCAAAGATTTCAATTCAGGCTTATGCCCATGCAGGAGAGTCAGAACTGCGTTACTCCTTAACTCCTGCCCTGTGGATTATGGATGTGGGAGAACAGGAGTGAAGAAGGTTGCATGTTCACTTGTATTTTTCCCAGCACATGTGAGAGAGGAACAGTGAGGAGTGGGAGAGGTCTGAGTCGATGTGGTCGTATGCGCTCTGAAATATAGAATAGCTCTTTATTCATGTGCCTCACTTCATGGATGTGGGTGGAGGTTACATTTGGCAAAATCTAAATGCTAAGAAAGAGTAAAAATATTAAGTTAAATCTTTGCTAGGACCACTGTACATTTGACGAAGAGTTAAAATTCAGAAAGGACTAAAATTCTGTACCGGATGCTGCTGGCCGGTGCTCCTGCACTGAGTAAAGTGTTTTCCTCCTCATCTCTCCCCCTCTTCTTCTTTAAGTGAACAGCAAAGCTTATTCTTAACATACTTTGAGATCTTGGTGTGAAATATGCTATATAACGGCCCAGTATAATTACCTAAGATTGAATATTATGCTTACATAGTCTAGAATGTCTTTTCAGCTGTGGGGGAGATACCCCCATGGCATGCTGGAGGCATGTGGATGAGCAATACAGGCAAAAATATTTTCCAGACATTGCTAGGCAGATGTTGTTAGGAAGGTAGAGGCTACCTGTCAGCACCTTGCATGGACACTGTATGAAACAAAAATATTTAGATGAAAAGCCCTTTAGTACACTAAAAAGAATGCCTAGAGGAGAATGTTCCTCTTCATAATTTAATCACAGACAGACCTAAGCAGAAGTTTGTTTGAATTTGACATGCAAGGCCGAAGGCTAGAGGAGCTCTGAGGCATTTGCAAGCTCTTACTGTGGCCTCTGGAAAGGATCACTGATATACTCAGCTGTCAGAAAGCATTGCTGTTGTTTCAGACCTGTTGCCTGCAAACTCCATATAGGCTTTCCATTACCTGGTGGAAGGCAATAAAAGCCTCTTGCAAAGGCAGCTGAATTGCTAGTGAGTCTCCTTTTAAAAACACAACCTGGAAGTTTAGCCTTTGGGAGATTCATTTTACATTGAGATGTAATTCACAAAGTTTTTAAAGAGTAGTTTTGGATTTTCAGGTTCAAGAGGACCAGAAGGAAAGCAAAAAAGAAAAAATAATAAAGAAGAAACTTTTCTCCTCCAAGTATATGTCTTGACATGTTTCTGAATGCCAAAAGAAATGTGTGGCTGCCAGAAAACTAGTGTTTGTCAATCCTCTTCATTCACTCCTTGGAAATAAGAGCAGGAGATTAAAACTCAGATCTCCAGAAAATATTGGAGTACATCTCTGAGGCTAGCAGCAACACCTTTTTATCTGATGGCAGCATAGAGCTTATGATACAGAGTTGAGGACTTCTCATCCTGTCCTGAAAAAGCAGCAACAGAGATATACGCTTGCCAATTTAGGATGTAGCATTTGCAGCACCATTTGGATAACTCAGAGGGATATCTCCAGCTGCCTAAAATTTTTGAATTTGTGAGATGTGTTTTGGGTTCTTCATAAAAAAGGTGCCTACTTTTAGTAGTTTGTGTTAGGTTTTCTCAGGATAAAGTCCCTTTTCTCTTATGTGTGTGTGCAGCTATAGTTTTCCCAGGCTTGATGAGAGAGAATTGACAGAACATCCATTCCAGATGCTTCATCCAGCTCCACTGAGTTGGCAAAGGGCTGTAATAATTGCTGCTAGTATACATCAGACATTAAGTAATACCAGAACTGTATAGGAATTTGAAAGGAAAAACCAAGAAGTTGCACCAGAGAAAGGAGTCCTTCAGGAGGCACAGTCACTCCCAGAGCTGCTCTCTATGATATCAGTTTTCCTTCTCTTGGTTTTCACGTGCTTTTAAAGGCAGTGATCAGCAGTGAAGCCCTGGGGAACAAAACAGTTCATAGTTAACATGCATAAACCTGTGATGTGGTTCTAGACTCAAGTGTGATTTCGTGGCAGAGAGTAAAGGGCTTTTTTCCCACAGCCATCTTTCAGAGGAGAATATTGCAGATGTTTGCTGTAGTATTATGTGCTCAACAGAGCTCCTGCTCTCATTTCAGTCAGTGGCAGTAGCTCTGGAGCTGGTGGAGATGGCATCAGAATCAGGCCCTTTGTTTAATTCTTTTCCTATATTGATAGAGAGTCATGTCTGTGTGCACACCATAGAGCGTGAATATGTTGCTGTCCCTTGAGGAAAAAGACTCATTGAATAATCGTTTTTGTTTAGTATTATTAAGTGGACCATGGACCTTATTTTGCTTGTTTTGCTGCTGTTCCTTTGGGATGAGAAAGGTGGCCTTGTTCATGCCACTGCCTTTCAACACAGTGAGCAAGATTTAAAGAAACATAAATCCACTTGAGAGAGAGAGGGTTACACAGCAGAGCTGAATAATGGGCTTTAATAGGCAAACCAAACAGTTAAATAAAAGATGCACACGGCATGCTAAAACTTAAGGAATGCATATTCAATGCAATGTATTATTAAATACAACGGTGAACATATGGGTGCCTACAATTAATGTATATAAATAGCTGATAAAATTGCTCAGTATTAGAAAGCTAGCGGCAAAAATGACCTCATATGTCAAGCAGACAAGCAGGCAGTTACCATTTTCTTTGTACACCTTACAGATGATAAATTAGTTTTATGGTCTGCATGGGGCCCTTATCACATTACAGCACCAAGTGTTTGATAAAGAAAAAAAAATGCCTCAGCTAAAAATCGAACTGAAATTTGGAGTCCCTGTGGACCTCATTTTTTTAACGTAAAGAATTTTAACCAACTTCCTTTTGGAAAGATTTACTGCTCTCAAGAGAAATGTATATCTCTATCCTATGTGCTTTTATTATAACTTCTTCTTTCTTTTTCTTGCTTTTTTTCCTTCCCTTGACATTAGATATAATATGAGTCTGCCGTAACAGATTCATTGTTGATTGGGGGATTTAGTGGTTACAGCAGAGGGAAGGGGTAAGTAGGACTCCTGGGTTCTGCTTCTGTCTTTTCTACTGACATTGGGTGAGGTGTCTCAGCTCCCTGAGACTCAGTTTCTCTGTCTTCAAAACAGAGACTAGAAGACATTGACTGTGAGGGTAAATTATTCATTATGCCTGGAAGCCCAGGAGAAAATCCAGTTTGCTTGTCCCACAGACTGTGGTAAGAGGGACTCTGCAGCGAAGACCTCACTCTGGTATATATGGTGCTGTAGCTTAGAAATTAATTCCCCCCTCCCAAAGTGATGGGGATAGAAAGACCGATTTGCTAAGAAATCCAGCAGCTTTGCCTCTGCTAACCCTCTACTTTTGACTTGTGTTTTCCTACTTTAAGCAATCTCTGCTATTGTTGGTACATGCAGCTCCTTATTGGGCACATTTCCCAAGACTTCCATCGCTTTTCTGGATATTGAAGGGTTTCTGAGGATGTGGGATGCAGCTGGCAGGTGCTCACCCATTCCTGGCCTTGCAGGCTAGGGTGTGGGGTCAGGATTTGGCTGCACTACCTGGATGCACTGGAAAGGCAAACAACATCAGGTACAGCATCTTTAAGAGGAAACAAAGTAATTTTATAGCCACCTCACGGCTCCTTCTCCTCCTTCTGTTTTGGAAATTCTCTCTACAGAGGTAGTCTTCATTAAACACCAGGTTCCTAGATTAAATACCAGTTATTTCATGTCTTCAAGCCTTTTAGAATAAAAGCTTTTTCTGTTTCTCAGCCCCCTGTGACCAGAAGAGGTACCCAGAGGTAAAGATACCAAGGCTGTCTCAGAGGTATAAGCGTCCCTGTGGTTTGGGTCCTTACCTGCAGAGCATCAGTGATGAATCTCCAACACAATTAACTCAGATTTCAATTTTGTCCAAAAGCAAGAAATTTCTCCTTTACTTTTTTACCTGAGTTGGAGTTTTATCTTTCAAGAAGACACCCAGATGTTGAGGCTGGATAATCTTACTGCTCTATGCGTTCACACAAAGTGTGCTTCAGTGACCACTGTCTAGGGGAATTTCTGACATAGAATCTGAAGAGCTAGTGTCAAACCACCCTAATAGGGCTCACGCTGGCAGGGATTCTACCAGGCAAGAAATTAGTTTCCAGATGAAACACTGAGGAGACATTTGGTTAAATACTTCGTGGCTGAGTTTAGTTATTTAGGTGAATCTCTATTTCTCTGTCTGCCCACCAAGGTAAATATTTATCTACTTCTCACTTAGCTTTTTCAGACACTGCTTGCAGGGAAAACATATCTTACATTTAACCACTTGCCAAAATTACTAAAAAGACATTAAGACTTAAGTGTGTACTTAAAATTAAGCATAGAGTTAAGCAATTTTATGAATTAAATTAACACATTCTTGCCATGTAATGATGTTGAAAATACCTTTGAAAATCCCCATATGAAAATGAGCAACACTCTATTTCCCCACTGACAAATCTCTACTAAAATGCTGCACAATGAAAGAAGAATTTATAGCTGTAAACATGGTTTTCAAAGAGAGAGGCAACCTTCAGAATTTAGCAATCACATTTGTTAAGGTTTCTCTAAAGCCTAAACTCCCAATTAACAAGCAAATCATCATCAGACAGTCAGTGAATGGCAAATTCATTCTATTCAACTTCTTTTCGGAAGTGGATTTTCTGCACTTATCTCCATGAAAACCCAGCAGGAAAGTTTTCCATGAGAGTGATCCTACATCTGCCTGTTTTTAATGACTGTAATGGCAAGCAATATTCCACAATTACTTCGACGATCTCATTTCAAGCATGCAAATCATATTATTTAAGAGCCCAGCAAAAGTCATTTATTTCTTGGAACTGCCAGCTAACTTTGGTAGGGTGAGGAAATGCTGCCCTTGGAATTAAAAGCTGTGATGTCTTGTAACCTTCCACGGTGGAGTTGTAAAATTTGTCCAGCAAGGTCAGACAAGAAATCCTGAAAATGAGTCACAGAGAAAGAGAAAGAGAGAAGAGAGAGGAAAAAAACCCACTATCCTATATTGTTCACTACCAAGTCATCTAGGTGTTCTCTTAGCTTAGATGATGAATGGAGAGTTCATAACCAGTTCATCACGTTAGACACCAGCTAATAGCAAAAAACACTGCACACAAAGTCATCCCAGAAAGATATCTGGGAAACAAAATCCTTTCATTGCCACTGTGATCATTCTGAAAATCTGATGAATATTTTTTCTGGTTTTGCTGTGGACAAAGCCGATTTTTTTTAATATTCACCATGGATCTTTTGCGTGTATATACTGTTGCAATTTTGCTACCTTATATATCAAGATGCACATAATATCTTACTTCCTTCTCCTGTTGGCACAACTGTCTGTATTTACTATTTGTCTTTTCTTCATGGGATGGCAGACAAGTGTGTTGGGCTAGAGAAGCCTGGTAGATGGCAATAAATTTTATACAATAAACAAAATATAATTGCCTTAATGCACTCTATTAAATATAATTGCTGTAACACAGTCTATTTTCAGCCCACAATTTCTTTCTTTCTCTTTTTTTTTTTAAAAATGTTTGCCTGTTTGCTTGTTTGTTAATTTAACTCATGTGGAGATTCAGTGAATGGTGTGACAACATATATATGACAATAGTGTTGTGACAAAATATAAAGTACTCTTTCGCTTTAGGTTGCCAATTCTGTCTGAGCCTGATAAATCCTGACAGAGAATATCTTCTAATAATTTATTTTTTAGGAAATAAATCTCAGCTACTTTCCCTGCTTTTATGCCCCATTTGTCTCTGCTCTGTACCAGCACCCAGATGTTTTAGGAAGATGTGAGCAGGCCATGGTGGGAGGAGAAGACTTTTACTGCAGTAACTCATATCAAAGCTTTAAAGAGTTTTGCCATACTTATAGCCACCTCAATTTAACACACTTAAAAGAGATTTTGTGAAAGGATGCTGCCATTTTCATTACCGATTTCACAAATAGCAATCGATTTAAAAATATCTAACCAAACTACTGAGCAGGATTTGTCAAAAAGGAAGGAGACTTATTCCTTAACAGAACGTTAAGAAAGACCTGTCAAGGCTTTGGAAAACCATGGGGAAGTTCCTTGTCTGTCATGTGTTTTCTTGAACCTTATCTCTTCACCCTTCATCACCAGCTTTCGTTTGGAAAACCTTGGAGTGAGCACAACTCAGATGTGAGACCAAGGAAGTTGTGTGTATGAAAGAACTAAAGCTTTGTATGGGTATCTTTTCTTCCCTATTTTATCTATCACCATTAAAAATGAACAATGTTGATCCTGTTCTCACTTGCAAAGGTATTCAATCAAAATAAAGCTGGAAATTTTCCACAAAAATGTGCAGGATTGTTATAGCAGATACACATTAGTTTAGCATTTTTAAGATCTTGATCTTCTAACCTTTACTTGTAGATTTCCATCCACAAGATATCCATTGAAATCAATGGGGCTTAATCTCTTTGATATTTTTCTGAGTCTTTTACTGTTGAATTATATTACAGAGTGGTTTAGTGTCTGTGCAGAAGTGATTAAAATAGTACGTCATTTGCAGGGCTTCGATCCTCTATTCACCCCCATGCTGGAGTCTTCCAGTCTACTTGTCAGTTTAGTCTTCTTAGCCTGGCTGTTGTTCTTCGATGACAGAGCTTCAGGCAAATGAATGACCTTGGTTTTGGTTGTGTTGAAGGTTACACAAGTTTCGGATCCTCATTATGTATATAATAGTATGTGGGGTTCTTCAGAAACAAATTAAGGACACAGACTGTATCTTGAAGAATTTATGATTTGAGTGGATCTATAACATGATGAATATATGCAATAGAAAGAGAAGGAAGAAAGAAAAATACAGGGTCAAGCACCACTAGAAAAACCTGTGTCATTTCATTGATGAATTACACATACATTTACTGTTTCTATGTGAAGTGTAATTGGTATTGTATGTACATATACATGAAAGATGAAATAGCTCTAGAAATCAGTTACTGCTGCTAATGGAGTAAATCTATTATTTGGTGTATACATATATATATATTATGTATATATACTATTAAATCCATAAAAGCAGTGAACACTCTTTGAAAGGTTTAGTCCCCTGAGTGACTGGCGCCTGACACACTCTCAGTGGCGTATTGGACAATCTCGGAGGACACTCAGTGCAACTGGCCTTTCAAGGAACGGGGGTACTGTTTTAACATAAGAATCACTTCTGCCCAGTGAGAATCAATAACTCTGTTCTTTCATTTGTCACTCACATTTTGAGACCATGACACTTGGTCTGCTTGACCTTATTTATCCTGCAATGAAGTTCATGGCAAAGAAAGCAATCAACAACCAAACATCATCAATAATTGTAGTCCCTGTATTTAATAACCCAGAGATAAATGCCCAAAGTTATGATTTCTGTTACTACTGTTAACCTAAAATTGGCTTTGATTTTGTTTTCATAAATGATAATTCTTTAATTAAATTAATAATTCTATTTTATTCTCAGTTTGAAGAGCTTAGGAAATGTCTTGAAAATCCTGTACACGTTCTGGGCAGAGGCAGAGGAGAAATGTTTCTTCAAAGACCTATTCCTCCTTCTTGGGATATTTCAATTTCTTCTCTTTGTGCTTTCAAAGTATTTTTTCCAGTGCAATGCCAACAAAGGTAGCAGGTACCAAGTCAGAGTGAGGAAACACAGGATAACAGGAAACAACTGAGGGCTACTGTTGGGTTAAGGTGGCTGGGGTATGGCAGGAGTGGGACAAGGTGTGTCAGTGTATGAAAAAGCATCATCAGATGAGATGTTTGACTCAACAGCCAAAGTTAATTCATGTAAGAATCAGAAAGATGAACAATTAAGGGGATAAAACTTTTACCTTGACAGTATTCTTTTCTCATGCTATTCCTTTTCTTTTCCCCCGGGCTGTCAGTAATGACTCTAAGTTCAGAATAAGCCTGTACTGAGATCAGTCACTGGAGTGAGTGATACACCCTGCACACATAAACTCTTCATAGAACTTTACCACATATAATACAGCCCTCTTCCCTGCCTGATGGTATTTGCTGCAGTTTTCTGGATTCACCACTGCCAACTATGTAGCTGAATAACTGTATATAAATCCATACTTAGAAAGTGCCCATAGGAGATGTTTATGTTGCTGAGTGTTAAATTACCCTAAGCCATTTTTACATGTCTCCATTGCTGACAAAGATCTGGTTGGGGGTTTTGTGGCTCTGGGTGAACTTGAAAGTGCCTATCAGATACAACAGCTGTGTAGCCATGCTAGTCTAAAGTTTGGTGTGGGCTGTAAACCTTGCTGGAATAGGGAAAAGGAGGGAAATAAATACTGTGACAGAAGTGCAGCTGAGTTCTAACATGCAGAGCTGCATGGGGAGCTAAATCAAAACTAACTCACGGTGGCTAGATGAGTTATAGTTGGGCTTTTGACTGCAGTAAAATCATTTTTGTTGGGAACATATCTAAAATAAGGAAAGACGCAGTATGAATAAAAGTATCTGGTCTGAGCTGAAGGTAGGTTTGAATACTTTAAGGAGCAAATATTGTTAGAAGGAATATACAAAATATGAATATTCAAATTTACAAACAAGTTCACAAAAGGATCTAAAGTATTTTTTTCAGATCTCCCATCTTTTTTTTCTAATCAAAAAAGGCAAGAAAACGTTCTGCTTTTACTCATAGTTGGACTTAAGGAGAAAAAACTGAGCTCCATTTCCCTGACTTCGTTCTACTCGTCTTTGCTCTGTATACCTGCCTATCTAACTCTCCCTCTGATCATGTAAAGCCAGAGAATAAAATAATAGCAGCTTTCCCAGATGAAAACAAGTGTGTTATCTTTTTATATGTTCTAAGGCAGGCCAACATTTCATCATTTCACTGCATTTGGTTCTTATGTTAGATTGTTTAATGTAATAGAATGACATGACACCAGTACACCAGATACATCAGAATTATGAACGCTAGAAAGAGACAGTGATAAAGTGTTTTGAGATATGTGCTATCCTGATAGTGCTGTAAGTTTCTGCAATTGATTAAAGACATTTCCCCTGTGCCACCTCATTATTACACTTCAAAGGGGAAAAGCAAGGGCAACCTGGATAGTAAAAAAATAAATGAAAAATATATTGTTGTATTCATACGATAGAAATTCCCCACATATGTTAAATTAATTTGTGTATAAAAGCATAAGTAAGCATGAGAGGTACTGAAATAGGTTTGGAGGGTAAAAAACTTTGTTGGCTGTCTTGTTGATTGACACATCTGGAAGAGAGATTATGGGAAAGCATCTTAGCAAGTAGGAAATGATAAACTCAGAATTGCTGTAGAGATCAAAGATCTTTCCAGTAGCTGCAAGAATGACAGAGAAACTGATCATCCAAAGTGACTGTTACAGTAGACCTGAGTCCTGGTGTTGGGCTGGCTTCAAAAATAAACTTCTGCCCAGGTGTAACACTAACCTTTGCTGGTGATTAAGATCAGACTGACGTGGGTTCTTTGGCACTCAGTTTATTTCCAGATTTCTAGAAGCAAAAAAGTCCAGCAATCCTATTTGTGTCTGGGTACGTGAACCATTGAGACATTTCAAGCACTTTTTAAAAAGTGTTCATTGTATTCCATTAATAGGCAGTCATGAACTAAGGGTTTTACAGGTACAAGAGAGCTTTGACCTGGTCTGCGAATGAATGGTGTTATTCTGAGCATGTGCCAGATATCCCCAAAACTTACATGGCCGTTCTTTCAATAGAGACTGTAAAAAATTTGTGGATAACATAAGGATAAAATGAAGGCTGCTTTATTCAGGTTCAGTGAAGTACTGTACTATTTGTTGAGGAACTACAAGAAAATGTCAGCTCAGGTATGACAAGAAAACATGGTCAGCACAGTACATTTTGTTGCCAGTTTCATACAGTTCAAATCCACAAGTTATCAGAGAAGATATAATCTTCATTGTACAATTGATGAACAATGAGGGAGAGAAGCAAAGAAACAAAGATCACAGGATCTGAGCTAATTATCCTAGAACATAACCTGCAAAATTTGGAGTTCAGACACAAGTTTTAGTAGTCAGGTAGTTTCTTTCCTAATGGTATTCTATATCCTACGATACTTTTACAAGGCTGAAAGGAGATACTTATTCAAAATCAAGTAAATCTTTCACTGAAAAGCCATTGAGAACCTTGTAAACCTGGCTGTTGTTTATGGTGTGGGGAGGAAGACCTAAAATGGTCTGAACTGAACACAAATCTGAGTAGTTTTTATTGAAATTCCTGCCAATTGTTTGGTGGTACTCATGGACAGAAAGTGATCTCTGCTTTGTCCAAGCTTCTATTTGGTCCTAACTGAAATGCTTGTGGACAGTCTCTACAGGAAGTCAAAAACTGAGATCACACCTGAAAATAAACCACTAATCAGACACAAGCGTTTCTCAACAGGATGAAAGCCCTTGGATCAAGCAGTCTTACAGAAAAGTGTGCAAGCACTCCCCCTTCTAGTCATGCTTGGGGACTAGCAGTGGAGCATCTGCCTGCAAAACTATTTGTCACTTTTCCCATCATTAACTGACTTTTATAGAAAGAAAACCCCATTTTACAAGTCTTCGTAGTTTCAAAACTTCTCTCACATTTTCAAGACTTTTTTTTCTTGGCAATGACTCATTCGGGTCATATGTTTTAGCTGAAGTTCTTGTGCAAGCTTGCAAACATCATAGCAGTGGAAAGTGCTTTTAATAAAAAAATCTGTGTGGCACATCTTAATGATACATTCTCCCTTCATCTCCAGGGGAAGAGTGGGAAGACATCTAAGTAAGAGATCTAGCTAAGTCTAGAGTCTGTATCAGATTGTGCTGTCAAAAGAACTTCCATGTACTCCAATATATATAGTAAAAAAGAATCTTGGAAAGTATGACCACTGAATGTCCTTCATCATAAGGCAGGACAAGACCTGAAACAACACTTTGATCATGACTCATGCACAATAAAGACAGGTCATTACAAATGCCAACTCAAGAAAATTATTCTCCTAATCATAACCAGATAAACACTGAGAAATAAGAGTAGATTCATACAGTATTTGCAGAAATAGCCGATAGGGAGCCTCCTATCTATCGGCCAAACCCTTATTGACGTCAGTGAGAGCATGATAGAGCCCAGGATGCTGCAGTTGAGACATTAGTAATACACAAATACCACATAAAAATACCACAGGCGTTTTGCTCTTCAGTATTAACAACGAATGTCAACAGTCAACTTCTTCTTCAATATGAAACTGTGATATCCAGCCAGTGGGTAATCTCTCAAGACTTCCTAGTAGATTAGTTTTGTTAGTTTGCCCTAGTCTCTTTCTTCAAAACAGCAATTTTATTTGTGGAAGTAAAATTATGGGTAGAGGTCAATTGCTGTTTTCATGTCAAGGTAGGTACAGAGACTGGGATACAAACAACGGATTAGGAGCACCTTGTTTTAGTTCTAGTCTCTGTAACATACTATTCATGGCAGTTGAAAATACATTCACACAGACATTTAGCCATTGTGTGGACTCTGTCTGAATTAGCCCCATGTAAGGAAAACCTTGGGTTATCAAGACTTCTGATGAGATACTGGCTTAAGGAAGGTATCTTACTAGGGTAAACAGCAGAGTTTTGGTGCTCAGCTTTATCAGATACAGATACCCCTGCATTGCCTTGTTCTGCATAAGATCATTAATTATAAATTCTCTTATAGAATCATGTTCTTCAATCTGAATTTCAGGTACATGAAAACAAAACAAAGATAGGAAGAAACACCAGCATTGCAGAAATTTCCAAAAGGGCATATGACCACACATCCAATGACAGTGTTCACCCTTCTCAGTGTTTCAGTTCCATCCCAATGTTTTCCAGTAATTTCTGTTAAAATATAGAAGTATTGTGTAGGGATGTCTGAAGTGTAAGCATGTATTTCTTTCGGCTGCTGATGATGTGGGAGTGGTAGCTTGCTAAAAGAAGAGTCTCAGACAGTGGTAATAATTCAAATTACAGTAGAAAGATTTCCTAGAGCTTTTCTGGCTAGAGCTTGTCTTGTCAGAGGTGTTTGAGAGCTTGAGTACCACTGATTATCTAAAGCTTTGTAAAATCTGAACAAGTCCTTCTGAAAATTTGGGTCTTACTCTCACTTTGCTTAAACTCACTATCTGTGAAGGAGGAATAATGCTACTGTGAAAATAAACATAATAAAGACTGTGACAAGCTCAGTGCTGTAGAAACAGACTCTCTAAATACCGCTGAGAGATTTTCACATCCAGTACCTTAACCATCAATCCAGGCTTGAGTTAACCACCCTTCCTTCTGGTTTTGAAGCCTGGTGATTTCACTGCATGAAACTAGACTCTTGGCAGCCCCACAGAGATTTTCCTCTCGCTTTCTGGTGCTGTTTTATACTATGAATTGTTTGCACTTCAGGAACAGGAGGATGAATTGGTCTCTACAGAGCATTGATGCCATTTCAAACTGAATAGGCTGGGGGACAGCTAACCCACATGACAGAATAAAATACAAAAAAGGCTTTATTAGTGTTTCTCTCCCCTTTTAACCTTTTAAACGCCTTTTTGCAAAGAACCCATTGTCCTCTCTTCAAAATTAAACCAGAGATAAGGAGAAGTCAGTGCAAATTCTAGCAGGTGGAAGGGTCAAAACCAACCAGTCTTAGCTACGCAAACTTTATTCGTGTTGGGAATATACACTTGGGAATTAACTTTGCTCTTCAGCTTATTGCTTATAAGATTGTGTAACAGGGCCCTGTCTTTTTCCATGTATGGATGGAGGCAGAACTCTTGTTTGTGCTATGTTCTGGCAGGTCCCTTTGTGTAGCATCCCATGCAGATGAATGATATTAACCATTCAAGGGTCATTTTAGTTTTACTAGTTTTATTGCCTGGTTTAGCTTCCCACCCTTCATATTTCTGAAATTCAGTTCTTGAATTTCTGGCAGTGCAAAATGCCCGATCTTCCCTGTAACGTTTAAAAAAATGCCTGTATTTCTGCCTTTTGCAATGTGTTCATCTTTATGCCTCAGGCTTCTTACTAGTGAAGTTTCAGAGAACCAGGCACGTCCTGTCTGGAGAGAAAAAGACTAAAGGGAGTCATGATGAATGTCCATAAACACATAAAGGCATGTCCCTGAAAAAGGAGAGGAACCAATTATCCTCATTAGTCAGTGAGAACAAAAAAAGGGAGTGATAGGTTCTGGATGAAGCACTGAATATTTAGGTTGACTGTTATGGAAAACTTCATAACTATTAGTACATTTAAGGCAATGAAGCAAGTCACCCAAGGGAGATAGTCAGATCACCTTCATTGGAGATAGTCAAGGGAAGGTTTGACACTCATCCATCAGAGAAGTGTTAGAGATAATTAAATCAGTCTTGCCCCAGGCAAAAGGATGGACTAGATAATTCACTGTTCAGCCCAGCAGATTCTATATTTTTCCTTCCTAATTGGGAAGATATGTGTGTGTGTGCATATGTGTGTGTACCTCAATTCCTATCAATCTGTTTTACCTATGGAATAGCTGAACGTTCTGTATTAGGAAGTCACATTTCTTTCTGTGGCTTTTTTGCTTTCTTTTGTTTTGAAAGGTTTACTCTCAATTGCTTCAGCAGTTTTTAAGGTGGCTGTATGCAATGTTGAAAAGAGGCCCAGGTACTAGTGGCTGCTAGTTTTTTACAGTGGATTGGATTAGTTTTGCTAAAATTTAGCCATTAAATTGCACATCTAGACAATAACTACTGTCTCCTCATCTGCCTTGACTACTCTGTGCCATTTGCAGAGTAGACAAGCACCTCTGGAAGGTATTTGCATCCTAGAACGGCTTAAAAATTAATGCTTTTCTGGAAATGTCTGTTTCTATCCACTGGTTTTATAGGGACTCCAAATAATTCTTATGTTATTAGATAGGTAAAGACTAGCCTAGATTCTAAAATGAAACGTCATGGGTTCTGCCTTTTGCAGCACTACACAACCTGTTTTCCCTTGCCTTTGTTTCCCTGGTGATGAAGTAGTGTAATGGCAATGGCAAGGCACCCAGTGTGCTGTGCATGTTGCCTATTACAGTTACCATGATTGCCTCAATGTTACATTGTGCTTCCCATCTGTTTGCAGCCTCCATCTGTTGTCTCTCCCCTTACAGTCAGGTAAGTCTGAAGATTTAGATAAACCAGATATAGTTAGATAGTGAGCTCTCTGTAACATCAGCTGCTTATTTTCACAGTATCACAGTATCACAAGATTGGAAAAGACCTCTGAGATCATCTAGTCCAACCTATGATCCAACACTAACACATACTTGTTGTTTAAACCATGGCACTAAGCATCTCATCCAATCTGATTTTAAACACCTTCAGGGACAATGACTCCACCACCTCCCTGGGCAGCATGCCATTGGACAACCACCCTGTCAGTGAAATTTTTTTCCTAATATCAAGCCTAAAACTCCCCTGACGAAGCTTGAGACTGTGTCCTCTTGTTCTGTCACTGGTCACCTGAGAGAAGAGACCAACCCCTGCCTGCCTACACCCTCCTTTTAGGTAGTTATAGAGAGCAATAAGGTCTCCCCTGAGCCTCATCCTCTCCAGGCTAAACAACCCCAGCTCCCTCAGTCGCTCTTCATAGGGCTTGTGCTCCAGCCCCTTCACCGTCTTCGTTGCTCTCCTCTGGACACACTCCAGCATCTCAATACCTCCCTTAAACTGAGGGACCCAGAACT
Organism: Tapera naevia; assembly: GCA_033556795.1. Classification (NCBI taxonomy): domain Eukaryota; kingdom Metazoa; phylum Chordata; class Aves; order Cuculiformes; family Neomorphidae; genus Tapera; species Tapera naevia. Next base: position 976,800 of record JAUMJJ010000482.1, read on the forward strand.
GGACACAGTACTCAAGGTGCAGCCTGACTGACCAGTGCCGAGTATAAGGGGATGATAACTTCTCTAGTCCTGCGTTTGCACCACTTGCTACAGTAGGATTGTGATGCTTGGCCATGCCCTACATATGCTACAGTGATGCAAGAGGTGCTGGTAGCAAGAGCAGAGTTCCTTGATCTTACAGACCATGTTCCAAGAGATGCTGCTATGGCATAAATCATATATTATCTCATTTTGATTGCTGATAATCTTGGGGCACTGCAAGGACGTTTTGGAGAGCAGGTTTACAAAAGACTTTGAAATCTGTTGGGAAGGTAAAGAATAACTTTGATATTCGTATACTGGGCAGTGGAAAGCATCGTCACTTTCTTTGGTAGCTTAGACTAAGCACCCATTATCATAGCTGAGACTGCAAGAGTTAATTCCTTTGTTAAATGCGCAAGGTGAGAGTAATGCCACATGAAGAATCTGCTCTGAAAAGCAATTAAAACTTTGTACAGTGAAACTTTATTGACAACACAGGAAGGAGACTGCCACCTCCTTTACCTTGATCTTTACAACCGTAATAATACCCAGCACACTGGGAGAGCTGTGTGGTCTTTGGAAGCAAGGGCCCTTTTTTAGTGTGTGTGCAGGCAGCAAAGAAGATCATTGTCTGGCCTTGCAGCTCAGAGAGAGACCAAATGCAAACTAATTGTCTACAATAAATCAGATCTGAATGGAGTCTGCAGCAAATGGACAGATGGAGAAAGATCTTCTGCCTTTTCATCCAGATACTGTTACCCAGTGTGTCACTAACACCCTCCCTCTAGGGCAGCAACCTTTCGAAATTCTCTGATGCTCCAATGCCTCTGTAACACTTTAGATAAGATAATTAAAGCATTTCTTTTAGCCCGTGATGTTCCTTACTTCATAACATGCTTTTATGGTTATGTCCAGCTGCTAGAGCTGAGTATAGACCTGGTTTAGCTGATTAACAGTAATGAGTGAAGATGCTGTTTTTTTTTATTTTTATTCTAAAATACCCTCAGGGTATGTTTTGAAATGACAAGACTCATCTGAACTTATTATACTGAGTGAGAAGCTTTGATCTTCACAGCTTGCAAGTATTCATAATAAGATTTAGTATTAGTACTGAGTATGAGTATTAGAACTCACACAACCATGTCTCAACTCCTCCCATGACCCCTGCCATCAGAGATATTCCTGGCTGCTACTCCATCCTGTAGCATTAAAAAAAATACATAAGAAATCTTTGTTTGAACATATGCCTGCACATGATAGGTCCCATTGACTTCCAAAACAAAACAAGACCAATCTCCTCTCTACTCAGCACACATGCAGGCAGGGGTAAAGACAGCATCTTTGCCAAGTGGCATTTCAGGCTACAGCAAGAGGTTAAAATACAGTCCTCCAGCTTACCCAGGGTCTCTACCACACTCATAGAATCATAGAATGTATCCTATCCTCTTTGGATTAGACACACTGCATTAATCATTTGCCATTTACATGCTTACAGAATGCAGAAGAATCTGATCACAGGCCTCCAAGGTTGGCTGTTGGATGTACCATAACAGGTATCTGTGGTGAATGAGTGACAAGTTCAAGAAACTGTATCCATCATCTGATTTTCCAAGCTGTTTCATTGGTATGATAACACTCTCTTTCAGTGATAGCCAAAAGCCCCAAACACCCTTGATCCTAACTATACTATGCAAAATGGAGACTGTGAATTTGCGTATCTAGAAAACAGAACATTACTTTTATTTTATTTGGGCTATCATCTTGCAAATACTTAAGCGTATGCTTAACTTTAAACCTGTGAGGGCTTTTCAAAGACAATGGAACTATTTACTAACTTTAGTGCATTCCTTAGTCTTCATGGTATTAGCACTGACATTAGCAGCCTTAACTTCTTGACAGTGCTGTTTCCTTGTTTTGCATAACAATAATGGCAAGTTTCTCTCTGATGTGATTTATAAACTCATCATTTGCCTTTGTCTGTGAAGCTATATATCAATGTGTACTTTTTTCTGGACTGGTGTTCAGTTTGATTCTCTGGACTGAAACTGTGATTATGCCTGTTCTTTCTGTTTTCGCTCCAGGTTTTCTTGGGTGGCTTCCACCAGCAAAACACTTCTTGTCTAATTGGGACAATGAACTTTACTTTTTTTTTTCCCCTGCCAAACTTTTTTTAATGATCTGTCTTACACTTAGAGACTGCAATTTCCTTTAATTACTTGAAACCATCTAAAATAAACAATTTTAAACCAACAGGACAAAGAGTCATTTGTTTTGTTTGTGCCTTCTCCCCATTATCCTTCCATTCTTATTGTCAATGGTGCTGAGAGATTAAACTTCATTCTACAGGCAGCGACCTACTCTCCTGTTTCATTTTAATTTTTCATATCCCCCTCCCCCCCATTTTGGCTGGTAGTCCCCCCAGGTTACACATTACATCAAAGTATACATCATTTGCTCTTACTTCTTTCTGCATGCTGCCTCTAGGCTAGGAAATTTGCAGAATGCTGCTGTTGCTGCTGAGATCTAGCCATTTTCCTTTAGTCAAATGTTTTTTAACTTGAAAATGTCAATACGGAGATAAGTCATAAGATCAACTCATAAATATTCACAGCCTGCTTCTTTTGTTTTGTTTTGTTTCTCTCCCCAAGTCACAATGTTATCCAGGGTCGTGTTTTACTGCGTACTTTGCACATATTCCTGAGTAGTCTTTCTCTCATTAGTGCTTAGAGAAATACCAAGAGTTAAATTTTTCATTAGCAATTCTTGTGCAGTGTAATATCCAGCATGTATTAGGTACACAGAGATATTTCCCTTATGCAAAAATCCTATAGGGCTTCACAGAAAATTACAAACTTTCTCATATAATTTTTTAAACCACCCTGTAAAATCAAACATACAATGAAATATACTTCTATGAGATGGTTCAAAGAAACCTGTGGAGACAAAATAAACTCTCTAATAAATCCTGTAGATTTTTTGGAGTAATTTCTATAACCCTGTTAAGTTTCTTTAGAGCTCTGCCAGTTCCACTGCTCTGCATGTCTGTAGGCGCCTTTGAAAAGGGCACAGAAATGGGACCAAAAGCCTGCTCTGCCATTTCTCTCCACAGATTTATATAAAACCAGATTTTCCTGCTGCCTTCAATTCTGCAATAGCTGCTGAAAACTCACCATTGGTCTCCTGGCAGTTCTTTTTTTAGCAAATTTGCTTAAAACAAATCATGTCTGCTTCTTGCACACTCAGCTGGTCCATCCTTTGGAGGTGTAACTCAGCACAGATCCACTGAACTACAGAGATCTACCAACAAAGTTTTGACCCTTTGGCATTTGTGTTCAGTGACCGTATGTATCTGACATGTCAAATCCCAGACTTCATCATGGGAGCACTCCTATGTTTAAAACTAGGACACTCAAGGTTATATCAAGTTGAATCAGAACCTGGGAAGATGAAGTTCAGCAATGGAAGGATTAAATACCCAACAATGTGAAGAAGTGAAGAAGCAAATATTTCAACACATTTAAGTTAATTCCAAGTTACTTACAGCCTACCGGCAAATGCATTATAACGAACAACAGAACAGTGACATAGGTAAATGGTCTAGATGGCACCACAGCACTTCTTGTTATGCTATTCTTATTGTCACATGTTTGAGAGCAATCATTCAAGTGTTCAGGGGCAAATGTATGGTGGTGTTGGAGGTTAGAGAGAAGTCCATTCTGACATCTGTTCTATGATTATCTTATCCCTTAGTTTCCCCGAAGGATGTTTCTATGCAGTTTTATAAATATCTGAGCTGAAACTTTAAAATTAAAAAGCTATGGCTGAACTCCAAGTATTTACTTTGCATAGGATGGGCAAGAGAATTCCTGTGATCTTGTCTGAGGCAAAAAGCAAATAGCACATTTATTGTTAAAAATTGGTATATAATTTTCAGTAAAAACAAAGATGTGATCTCACCAGCTGGTCGATTTAATATAAATACTCAAATGTAGAAAGAGTTTATTAAACAGATTGGAAATCATCAACTTCATTATTATAATAGAACAAATACAGTATCTTGATTTTCAATAAATGGAACAATCTACCGTATGCCGAGTCATTTGCTGTCTGTTACTATATTCTATTAAAGAGAAAATAATGATTCTAACACAATGTTGTGTAGCCACTCCATGAATTAATAGAATTAGTGCAGCAACCACAAGACAGAATATAAATATTCTACTGAATTATCAATTAAACCCCCATAGCAATGAAGGTAAACTACATCAAATAAGTGAGCAGAAATTATAGACTATTTCCCAAATTCTTTTATTAGTCTTCATTTTGAGCTTGGAATAAAAATTCCTGAGAGTAACAAGTATATAATTACTTGACATTTTTCTTCTTCGAGTCATCTTAGGAAAACAAATTACATGATGTAAGTGCAGCTCTTTGGGTTTGTAAACTACTGGTATAATGAAGAAAACACTGTGTAGTTATTATGCATTTAGCATTCATTGAAGTTAAATTTGCTCAAAAGATTGAGGCATAGATAATTTTTCAGTTTCTATTATGAGTCTGCTGAAATTTCATTTCCATCAGATGCCATTTGTCCCTCTTCTAGGAAGAAATTATTGGATCATCCACCAGGTTTGGCTGAACTATGTCTTCTCCTGGCAGCCACCTACAACTAAATATCAACCTTAAAAAATCTAGATCAAGGCAGTTTTGGTAACTACGTGCAAGTATCCTATGGGTGAAATAGTATCACAAGAGGAAGAAAAATTCTTTAGGGTCATATGTATGGATGAGAAAAAGAGATTGAGAAGAGAAAAATAGGGAAGAAAAATTTTTAGTCTCTGTTAGACCCCGAGATTGTATTTACACGTAATTTTACACTGGCTTTTCAAATATACAGGGATGACTATATTTGTAGATAGTGGATGGTACAAAATGATCTCTTATTCCATTTCTTTCTAGTTTCTTTCTTTCTCCTATACATTGAAGATACTCCAATTTTATGCATGCTAGTATTTCTTGGCTCCACATTCTAAAAAAAAGGAAATAGTGCAGCACCCACTATATAAAAACATGGTATGGTCTGATTTCTGTTGTAGTAGAAAGAAAAGAGTAAGGATGTAACTTTCCTCTTTCCCCAGCGTATCCAGAAAAAAAACCAAGAGTAATCCACTGAAATACCACCCAATGGAAGTAGCACTAAGTTACAGAAAACCTAGATACTATTCTCCTTCAATCTTTAGTATAACCTGCCTTGGGAAAACAATTTTTCTTTTCATAGAATCATAGAATCTTCTGGCTAGAAAAGACTTGGAGATAATCGAGTCCAACCGCACCTATCATCTGCTAAACCATGTCCCCCTAAAACTCATCTATCCTTCTTTTAAACACCTCCAGTGGTGGTGACTCAACCACCTCCCTGGGCAGCCTCTGCCAGTGCCCAACCACCCTTTCGGTAAAGAAATTCTTCGTAATATTCAGTCTGAACCTCCCCTTGCGCAGCTTATTGCCACTTCTCCTTGTCCTATCACTTGTCACTTGAGAGAAGAGATCAACACTCACTCTGCCACAACCGCCTTTCAGGCAGCCATAGACAGCGATGAGGTCTCCCCTCAGTCTCCTCCAAACTAAACAACCCCAGGTGCCTCAGCTGTTCCTCAAAGGCCTTGTTTTCCAGCCCCTTCACCAGCCTCGTTGCTCTTCTCTGGACATGCTTCAACCCCTCAATGTCCTTCTTGTACTGAGGGGCCTAGAACTGAACCCAGTACTCAAGGTGTGGCCTCACCAGTGCCAAGTACAGGGGAACAATCACCTCCCTTGTCCTGCTGGCCACACTGGTTTTGGTACATGCCAAGATGCCATTCGCCTTCTTGGCCACCTGGGCCACTGCTGTCTCAGATTCAGCTGGTTGTCAACCAACACCCCCAGGTCCTTCTCCTCCAGGCAACTCTCCAGCCAGTCTTCCCCAAGCCTGTAATGCTACACGGGGTTGTTGTGCCCCAAGTGCAGGACTCGGCATTTGGTCTTGTTAAACCTCATCCTGTTGGTCTCAGCCCATCAATCCAGTCTGCATAACCTCCCTTCCTTCAAGCAGATCAACACTGCCACCCAGCTTGGTGTCATGTGCAAACTTGCTAAGGGTGCATTTGATCCCCTTTTTCCAGATCATTAATAAAGATATTGAACAAGACTGGACCCACCATTAAACCCTGGGTAACACCACTCATGACCAACCTCCAACTGAATCTAACTCCATTCCCCAGCACCCTCTGGCCCCGGCCATCCAGCCAGTTTTTCACCCAGCAGAGGGTGTGTCTGTTCAGGCCAATGGCAGCCAGTTTCTCAATCAGAATACTTTGAGAGATGGTGTGAAACGCTTTACAAAAGTCCAGGTACACCACATCCACAGCCTGTCACTCTTCCATTAACCAGGTACGCTTGTTATAAAAGGAGATCAGGTTGGTCTGGCAGGACCTGCCTTTTATAAACCCTGCACTTCCATTTTATGCAATTCCATCTCCTCTCACACTCCTTCTCTTTCCAATTCAGTTTGATTGCAAGGCTTTTCTAACTACATAAAAGTATTAACCAAGAGAGTCAATCTATGAAGGTTTTTCTGCAGATTGAAATCAGTTCTTCATTTCAGTGATATCTTAACAATCCCTACCAGTGGAATTTTAAAGGTATAATGGGTATAGCTTTGACCTTATCCCCTTAGAGGTTTTTGATGGATAACTGTTGATGGAAAAGGGCTGATATTAGTAACTTTCTTGTTTGAAAAATAAGAGACTGTAACAATGACACTATTGTGTAAAGAGTATATTATTTAGTGGGTTTTTTGTATAGAGAATTTTAAATTGAAATCTTTATAGTGACAAAAATTTCGATACAATACAAAAAGATACTTGTATTTTTTCCATATTGTTATACTATGTTTTTGAGAATTCTAACTTCAAGCACAGATTGAAATAGGAACAATTGTAGAATTTTATTTTATTCTGTTTTATTTTGTTTACAAAAAAGTGTTATAGTTTTCCCTAACTATAAATTTATGTGATTACTTAGTTACTCTCTTTTCCTTTTATGCAGTTCTTAGAGAGATTCCTGTAGGAAGCCGCTTGTCTTCTACCACAACAAGCCACTAGAAGGATATACTATTAACACATGTTACATAAGGGGCAATCTTTGCTGAACTATCTACTCAAAAGGGCATCCATCAATGCCTGTTTAGTCAAAGTTGTGAAAGTTATTTGAAAAATGGATGGGGGTTGGAAAAGGTTAAGAAATCCATTTCCTTGACAATCTTTAAACAGTCTATTCTAGTCTTTTCAGAACAAATTAATAATAGACAAACAGTTCATGAATAGCCTTTACTTGATATCATCATGATAGGAATTTAACTTTGTGTTTACTTTCCTAATATTTCTGGGTATTTCTTAAAATTAGGAATTTACGATCCTGAGCCAGGTATAATATGATACCTATTACACAACATGACACATCACACATTCCCACAGCTCCAGTCCTTCATTTGACACCCAGGACAACTCCTAATTTCATAGAATAATAGAATTGTTTGGGTTGGGAGGGACCTTCAAAGGTTATCTAGTCCAAAACCACTGCAATGAGCAGGGACATCTTCAACCAGATCACATATGTCAAAATCACATTCAATCTGATCTTAAATGTTCATTATTATTTTCCATAGCCTCAGTTTTGCTGACTGATCCAGTAGTTTATGTCACATGTAGAGACAAAAAAAGATGACCACCCTGTTTATTCTCATAATTACAAAAAGAAGATGTTAAGAAAAAAACCTGATGCATAACCTCCCCTTCCTACTTCTTTCCTCCAAATCTGTATCACAAAATTCCCCACAAAAGCAAAGGTAATGGATACAGTTCTCTCAGCTGACATGTCTCTATATTTTAAGATCCTCAAGTTTGTGCACATCTTCCCTGTGCAGTCAATGAAGAGAAATGTCTTCCTTTGAATATCTGCAGGCCAAAATGTTGTCAGACTTATTTAGTGCTTAAAGCTAAGCATAATGTAGCAGAAAGTTAGTTGACTCCATCAGATACGCAGGGCTGCATCTAATGTTCTTGAGCCATAGAGGGAGTGGCCTGATCTGGTAGCTAGTCCTAAATTTTCAATTTTGTGCCAGACACTAACCCAAAACATGGCCTTGGGTATGTTACTTAAACCATCTTTGCCTGTGTGCTACCATCAACAAAATGAGATCTTCTCTGGGGGAACTGTGAGAATTAATTAGCTTGTGTTTGCCAGAACTTCTGAAGTGCTAAGCAAATGCTGATTAGAATAATTTTACAGGCTTCAGAGGACCGCATATCTCAAGGGACCATGTGGAGAACTCTCGATGGGGAAGTAATGCAGCACACTCAAAAATGCATTTGCAAGACTTTAGTCTATGTTTCACTCGAGTGGATTCATATTTTAAAAATCTTATGGCTGTATTTTTTTCTAACCCTGCATACTTCATATCAACTTGTGTTTAATCTTGCATGCAGAGGGTGAGGAAAGTGTCTATAAAGCGGCCCTTCCTCACACCCCTAAGGAATAATCTGCACTCATCACTATACCGTGTAACTGTAAAGACCAAAATAGCCTTGCAAAGAAATGAATTTTAAGACTTCCCATGGGGAGTTGAAATAGGGAAGAGTAAAGTCTTGACCAGAGCACAGGAGGTTATGGATGTGACAGTCTATGAAATAGCAGAGCATCTACTTTTGCCGTCTGCATTTTTGCAGTGTGCAGCTGGCCTCGGGGAGAGACCTAGTTGCTCAGCATTTCCTCGTGCTTCCCTCAGGCTTCTTTGCTTGTACAGTCCTAACAAAGGAAGACTTATTAGCTCAGACTACAGAAGAATGCTGTTATGGGGCTTAGGACAAGAGCTGGTATGTGTGTGGCAAACTCAGAACAGGGGCAAGGTTGACTGAGCCTCCCTATGTGCACCAGCGCGGCTCTACCCCGATGCACTCAGCAGTCTTGGAAAGCACGAACAGGATCCAGTAGCTTCACATACTGCAAGCATGAAGTCTCTCTCAGGGAATGCTATGAGTTCAGTGTCAGCTTTCTTTTTTTTTCTTTTAAGTAGAGCTAAACCATAGTAGACTTCTAAAGTTACTCAGAAGTTCGGAATCGTTGACCACTGTGAGATTTTTGGTCAAGCTGGATTTTCCCGAACATGAGTTGTCAATCAGATCTTGCCCTTACAAACTAAATTCTGAAATCTTTTTTAAAACGTATCTGTTATTCTCACCTGTAACAATAAAGTTGACCTTTGGCTGCATGGAATCCTTCTCATGTCTGCCCTCTCCTCAAGCTGCAGAGGAAGGACTATCCAACACGTAGGGTTCAAATGTGAATCACAGACAGGAAGAATCAGTTCCAGATTCCTCCAGAATCAACCAACTGTAGGTTTGTTAAGTCCTTTAATTTCTCTCTGCATTGATCTCTGATCTGCAAAATCTGAATGATATTTCTCTTCCTTACAGAGGTAGTCATTAAGTCAAAGAATATCTGAAACTGTTAAAATGCTGTAGAACTTTAAATTGCTGTGGATTGTTTCTTTGGGGGGGGATGGGGGAAGTGCCTCGTTATTAGAATATTAGCCTTTTTTCTTTTTTTTCCAAATATAACACCTTACCAATAATGAAAGTGACTTAAAAAAAGGCAAATGTAGTTTCCCTTTCAAAAAGAAAAAAAAAACCAAACTTAAATCTTTTCCTAATTCAAGTTTCATAATGATTCAAGCTTTATGCATGACCACAGTCCAAAATTCATGGAACTGAATGGACTTCTTCCCATTTATTCAGAACCAAGCTCTGGAGAAAAAGAAATCGTGCTAACTATGTAATTAATCCTATTTTTGGTTCATTAATAGCTATTCTTTAATTTTCTTTAAAGAAGAGAAAGATTTGCCTAAAGAAGAGAAGTTCAGTCCTTGGTTTTTTTGTGCTTTTTTCCTTATAGGTTCAGGAGTGGAAATTCTGTTCTCAGGCAGATGAAGATCTCTAGACATTACCTAAAAGCCCAATGGGATGACACGCACCTTGCTATAACCAAGAATAAAATTTATCCCCGCATTTTTAATGAGGTTCATTTGGAAGAATCTTTTATACTCGTACCCCAGAGCTTCCTCCTCTCCCTCCTCCACATTTCAACAGTTCTACTCTGTATGTGATTACTCGCCCAGTGTCCTTTGAAAGACAGTCTTTGAACCTTGCGATCTCCTTTCCGGTACATTTGTTTAGGTTTTCTTCTTCCATTTTTTCAGAAGGTTCCTCCTTAATGAAATTTACTTACAAATAATTCATTAGAAATTTAGGAAAGCAGCCCAAATCATTCTTGAGAAGTCTCCTCTGCTGTTGTGCCAGAGCAGCCTCTGGGTAAATGTTACACCTGCATTTTATTTCAATAAATTTTGCTGAGCTGTATGTGCACCTTAAAAGACGATGTGCTTTGCAAGTTGTGAATGAGCCGGTATGCATGGAGGGTGGCAGTGAAAAAAAAATTAGTCCTCTTTCTTCTCTGTAACTTATTTGACCTTGAGACTTATAATGGCATCTCAGACAAAATGAACATAATCTAATGGACAGCAGGGAAGAGGGAACGGCTGGGTACATCTGTCGTATTACTGGGCTGTCTGAACAGTCAATGAAGCAGGTCCAAACCATAAGAGGCCTGTTCAGTTTAGCTCCAGGGTCTGCAGACAAGGAGCACAATCATTTATCTTTATTTACTGAACTCTGCTTTCTGTTTAAAAAAAAAAAAAGAAAAAATAGAAAAAAAAAGAATTGACAGGTTGACAAAAACCCAACTTGGCGATGCCCACTGCACTGAGATAAATGCTATTCATGCTCTGCAAAGACAAGGACAGCTTCTCATGCCCTTTCTCCCATTCCAGTAGGCACCTATTATATAACAAATAAAAGCAGCACAAGACACCTATATACTGCTTGCTGTACTCAGCTACTTCAGCTGCTCTAGGAACAATGTTGTTGTTGGGGTTTTTGTTTGCTTGCTTTTCTTCTTAGTCTTTCTTTAGAAGATAGACACACAAATATTAGAGCAACTGGTATTTCAAAAACTTAGGGTTTCACTTCTTTCTTTTCTTTCTTTCATTCTTGCTTTCTTTCTTCCTTTCTCGCTTTCTTTCTCATTTTCTTTCTCTTTCTCACTTTCTTGCTATCTTCCTCTCTTTCTCTTTCTCTCTTTCTCTCTTTCTCTCTTTCTCTCTCTCTCTTTCTCACTTTCTCTCTTTCTTTCTCTCTCTCCTTCTCTCTTCCTTTCTCCTTTTATTTCATTATTTCTCTCCTTTCCTGTTTCTTTCTTTCTTTCTTTCTGTCTCCCTCTTTCTTTCTTCCTCTTTGCTTACAAGTAAAGCGGAAGAGAGAGAGATGCATCCCACAGAACCGTCTGGAAGAGGTAAAAGGAGCATAAACCTCAGGGGATGACTCTGGGGTCTCTTACACATAGTGCATAAAGACCAGTAAAAAAATGCTTCTTTATGGTCTATGGTGCTGGTTTCACCTGTATTTTTATTTGCTTCAAGTAAAACATAAAAGTATAGACATGAAGGTTGTAGTGTGAATTCTGCTTTTGACTAAGGAGGTATAAATCCATTGACTTCCAGCCTATTCCTCCTGCTTCAGACCATTATAATTAAGAGCAGAAGAGAATAATAGAGATTTATATTCAGGAGGGAGGTGGCATTTTTTAGCACTTAAAGTCTGAGGGGGAGATTTTCGGCAGTAATGGGAAACACGAGGTATTCAGCACTTACTGACCTTCACTGGAGGTTGAGCACATAGCCTTTCTTTCTGCATTTGAACCTTACCCTTCCACCAAGGTGACTGATGGGTAAGTGGATAACTAAATTCATGCCTGAATTTCTGACTCTGCCACAAACTTATTGTATGACCTTCAGGAAGTCACTTCATCTCTACAGCCCTCATTTTCTTTTATGCAAAGTGGAGGTTGCCAGGCCTGTCTCACGATGGGCCAGCATCAACCCAGATTGGTGCTCTAAAGCAGTAGTTCCCACTGGATTGTCTCATTGGCTTTAGTGGGACACTACTCACTACAGCCACATCATGTATCCAGGCAAGGGCAGATGTCCAGTCTGACTGCCTGGCTAATTGGTGATGCTAGCTTTGATTATTTCTAGTTTTACAGAGTTGCTCCAAGTCTTTAATCTTACAATATATCATAAATAGATACAGTTTTTCATTATTATTAAGTATCCAGTACTCCAAACTATCAATGTTTTATCTAATAATCATGCATATACAGCTGAGATACTTGCAAATCTCCTTCAAAATTTTGCAGGCAGTACAGTTTTCAAGAATTCAGTTTGTTTTTTTGATTTTTGCTAGGCTTCATGTTTTCTCTCCTGCCTCTTTCTTTCCTCCCCCTTTCCCCCCCTCTTCTCTTTCCTCCAACCCTGATTCATATGGAGCTGAGAAAAGAGACAGCTGGGAAGGATTTGAGCAGAGAGGTAGGATGTGTTTCTGAAAGTAATTTGAATAGTTTGTGAACCATGCTGTCCATTGGTTTGTAACACCTGGCTATGTCAGCTGTGTCAGGTTGTGTCATGTTGTGAAGCTCAGTTTGACTGATGCAGCTGGATGGGACCAGGCTCAAGCTGATATTACAACAACCCAGGAAAACTGAAGAGGCAATTTTATTTGAGTGTGCCTGAAAAACTAGGAATTCTTTGAGAATCCAAACCAGCAAAGATTTTTGAGTTAGCTTGAGTTGAAAAGAAAGCAGTAGAATGCTGGTAATCACTGTGCACTCAGGGCTGCTTATAGAGGGCATTAGCAGGCATTCTTATTGATGTGGAACTGTGGTTTTCCCGCTGGTCAGCTACATGGACAACCCTGAGCAGGTCTCGGAGATGTGGATGACAACCTTGCCCCAAGGCAACGAAGTTGCATTGAAAGCTGTTCCCCCATTTCTGCTGTGTGTGGGGTCCTTTTCAGCAGTTGGCAGCTGATTTTAGAGGGAATTGAACTTCTGAACAGCAGCAAATGTTATACTCCAATAGGCAACACTCAAAAATGAATAAATGTGGGAGTCATCTACTCTGCAAAGCAAACCCCGTTTTCATAGGGAGCTATGTTTCTAATAGAAAGAAACAATACCTTTTATTTACTCTTGTGTAACATCCAGTAGCTCCTGTTATGGTATCAAATGTTTAAACCTGATTTGAGGCCACTGTTGTAGGAGCCAGAGTGTTTCTCTCTGTAAGAAGTGATGCGTTTACTGGTCTTGACTTAGATCCAGTAGTATTTACTGGGAAGACTATTGCTTGTCAAAGAAAAGTCAGATTGTTCAAAACATGTAATTTCTTATTTTGCTATAGTGTGACGTGTTGAAAACACTGATGAGAAAAAGTTCAACAAAGCCACTCTGCATAGCAAAGTCTCCATTTCCCCATCTGCAAAGTGCCAAATGAATAGTACCATCAGAGAAAATCATCGAGTTCAGTGTTTGCTAGCAAACATGACTCCATAAGTTTCAGTGAAATTATCCCTCTCTATAGTAAAGTAAAGTAGTATGTAATTCCAACATACCCCCACAGCAAGCACAGAATTGAGGAGCAGTAAATATCTCATAATAGAAACCTGCCATATATTCCTACAAAGCAGACTGCATACTGGCATGTCACTCATTTCCTCTTTAGATATACACCATACTTGGAAATGCACAAGAAAAGAAAGGAATAGAGCATATTTTATCTATTTATAGCTGCCTTTAAACCCCTGGTCATTAGAGCATTGAAAGAAAGGGAAGAAAAATTGTGAAATATTTTTGCAATGCAGATTTATATTTTAAGAATGTTTTTTATTCCACAAAATACAATGAAAAAAAATTCTTTTTCCTCTTATGGTTAATGAAAATTTTAATAGCCTGATTTTAGTAGAAACACAGCACTTCACTGAACAAAACCTTCTAGAATTAAGTAACTGATGTAAAATCAATATATCTACACTTATTACTCTTCTATTATATATTTGATGTGTGTATATTTATCTACCATTAAAGCTATACTCCTCTTAAGAAGAAAAGGGTGTTTTCATTTGTTAATGTCTTTTCCCCATACAGAGTCTCCACGGATAAAGATTTTAGCATCTGTAGGTAAATCTGATTCCATTATCGTGTGCCCTTCAGTTCTGAGTCAATCTCCCTGATAATCTCTCTAATGCTGCCAGTTCCTGTTCGTGAGGCAAAGCAAAGATGAGAGCAGTCAGGCAGGCTGTGGATGGAGCCAAATTGTGAAGAAACATTAAGATGGTGTTTTCTCTTGCCAGTATGTGGCTCTGACCGAGCAAATTGCTTAAGCACGTGCTTAACTTGAAATACATCAGATACCCTTTTGCACTTAACTATGCACCAGCTTAAACTTAAGCACATTTTCAAGTATCTTTATGAAAGGTACATGAAAGAGGAGGGACAGCACTGATGTCTAGTTGAGACAGACATTCCTAATGAGCCATTAGATCTCACTCATGTGGCACTGGAAAATTTTTCCTTTCTGTAAAGCTTAAGGATTTATGTGAAGACGTTTTTTTCCCCTTAGTAATTAATTTGGACCCCAACAGCATCAAGATGGAACGAAAAGGACCCTATTAAGACTTGATATTAAGTTAATAGCAGGTGACAGTGACTTCATCAAAAACTCTGTGCAAAACATCAAGTAGATGGAAATTTCAGTTCTGGTACATTACTCAGCTGAGTATCATCAGACCTGCTTATCAGGGTCACAAAGATTATTTGTACATTATAAAAGGAACTGTCCATCAAAGTCAGTTAAAAGAAAAAAAAAGTGTGCTGCTTTCCATTTCAGATTTATAAAATCAGACCCAACTAGAGGATGATCAAACCAAACCAAAGGATATTTTCCTAATCCCACTAATAAAAATAACCTTCCTTTCAGGATTGACATCTATTAAAGGATACGTCTTAGGTGTGGGGTTCAGACATCGAATGCTGAGCATCTTGCCTGCTTATGTATGCTTACAGCAAAGAGAATTTGAGCAGCTCGGAAAAAGCATTGCCAAGTATCCTAAGAAAAAATATAAAGGACTCAAGCAGATATCAAAAGTAGAAAGGAATTTTTTCTTTAACAAATTCCATCTTTAGGAGTGACTGGTAAAGGAAGTGACTTACAATTAAACACTGTGGTTGCTTTAAATTATTATATTTTCAGAGGACTTTATGTTATTAGTCATAACTGACAACGTTTCAGGGCTTGTATTTGATAATTTCAATATCCTCTGCAAACATAATTGTTCTGCAGTCGGTCCTCCCAGGTTCAGCCAGATGGGTGATTAAGAGTGCTCTGCTTCTGCTCTTGCTGCTTCCTGCAGATGTACACCCATGCTCAGCTCAGTGCCCACCTCTGCTCCTCCTTGTTTCTTCTGGGCGATATTGAAGTGACTTTTCAGATCTTGGCTTAGCCTATTCTTGGTACAGATGTTGAGTACACTATCTCTGGCAAACCTGGATCTTTGTCCATGAAGGTACTTCTCCACAAGAAACTTGTTTCTGGTGGGGTATCCCTAGTCCAGCTCCAAACATGCTGTTGTGTCCATGTGGTGGCGAGGAGGAGCAGTGGTGCACCTGCATCTAATTCACATTTTCTGAGCACTGCATGGGCACGACATGAGGTTATGACTACAACGTTGCCTTAGAGAGAGCCTGGGTATCTTTATATATCAGTGCCTTGTCCTGTGTAAACATACAAGCCCTCCCCAGACTTTTTAGGAGAAGTGCACAGAAGAAGTGCACCCAATTCTAGGAAAGTTTTTTCACTAAGGTACCAAATCATGCAAACATCATATTTTGGAATATTTGACTTTTTGCTACTTTTATTCCTTTCGTCCTGTCCTACTAACCTATGTTTTCTCAAAGAATTTGTACCAAATTTGTGACTTTCCCTTTTATTTTCTGTTTCAAAACCAACTCAGCATTGTTGAGAATATTAATTAATGGGGAAGGATGGGTCTTATCTGTTTTTGTGTGTCCCCTCGTACTTCAAGGGCCTGTGCACATTCCTGGAGTCCTGACTACTCCCATGTTAGCCCTCTGTCTTGCAAGCTGTCTTTTTTGATAGCTTCACATATTATACCTTCTTTCAATTCTTTCAGATGGACTATTGCTGAGAGACATAGGGCTTGATGGACTTCTTGGTTGATATCTGCTGCTGCTGTTCCTGTGGTTTGACCTCTATGCGTGCCATATTGAAAAGTGAACACAAAAAAATGGTGTGAGGCCCTTTGAAATATGGTGTATCTTTGTCTTTATCTTGCTTCTGCCCTTCTGTGTCACACAGAAACCAATAGGACAGTTCTGATTAATACAGTAATTATGTGGTTATTAAAAACAGTAATCATCCAGGAATTATCCAGTGCTGTAAAATTCCCATAGACAGAAAATATATGAACATTTTTAAATTGAGCATTACAATTGTCTGCATATGCAAGAAGCAAAATGACACATAAAGAATTTTTAAGATCCCAAGGAAGTGCTCTGAACATGTTAAGAGAAAATGGTCTCCTCAATCAGGATGGAAGAAAGCACTGTGCAAGGAGCCAGATCCTGATTTGTCCTTTTGAAAGATGTTAGCGGCTGAACAGTAGCTATTAATGAAGAGCACCAATTTATAGCACGTATTGGATAGTCTTGCACAAAATTGGGGACATCTGAGGAGTTTATTCATCCTTGCACAGTCCCTTCATTTCCAATTTCTGAACCTGCTTTAATTTGTTATCAAAGTAATCGCTCGCTCCAGCTGGAGTCAGCAGTGTGTTTTGCTGTCTATGGACCTGGCAGACTGTTCACTTTGAATAGCATTCTGTAAAGATCACCTGTTCTGCATCTGTGATGATTTTCCAGGTGCCAGGAGGTACTGCTTTCAGATGAGAAACGGCGAAAGGAATATGCAGACAATGCAATTCTGCAGCTTTTCAGATCTACATAGATTTCTTCAGCCACAAGAAACAGACAAAAAGAAAAAAAGAAACAACCACGACAAGTTAAGAAATGTAACAATGCAGCAAAATAATCTAATTGCTCCTGAACAACAAGGTAATGTTAACTCAGCCGTTTCTCAGAGAGCCTGAGCTCTGAAAGGAGCAACACGCTCTCTATTGCCATATATTTAAATATGTATGAATTTCACACACTTCTACATAATTATAGATATTTGCATGCCTGAAATACCTGTGCAAAACAACCTGTTTGCTGGTTAGTTTTGAATTTAATTTACATTTAGCAGAACTCCAATTATAGACCAATGGAGTGACAGTCTACGAATAGCTCCAAAATAGAGAAAAGAAATACTATGCATGGTCTTGTACATGGTAGATCCTGAAAGCTGTGCTATGCTATGGAGGACCTCAATCGAAAGATTTTCATCACCTTCTAAGTGAGGGAGAGAATGACTCCTGGTCCTCGACGGATGAGGGATGTCACTCACCCTTCAATGTAAGGAATCTCTTGGCAGTGACCTGAGCTTAATTTAAGGGGGGAAAAGCTCTACTTAGCTTGAAGTACATCTTACCTGCATGATGTTCTGTGATATTGCCAGAGGAGTGTCCCCAGAAGCCTCACATGGATGGAGCAGCTAGCTGAAGGACTGCATGAAGGACAGCATGAGAGTGTGGCGGGGCCAGTTCAGGGATTGAGGTAGAGGAGGCTGAGCCCCAGAGCCAGTAGACTGGTTCAGAAGCTGAAACAGAGGGTTTAACTGGGAGAAAAACAGTCTGAGGAAATAGTTTTTGGCAGACTAGATTGGGTGAACTGAAACGGGAGGTCCAGACCAGCTCTTGTATACTCCGTGCAACAGGTGTAGGAACCCAGTTTTTGTTCAATTTGCTGTGCTTAGAGCTATCACTGGAAACACAGATGCGGTTTGGACATTTGGGAGGCAGTAAGGCTCATCAGTCACTGCCTATGGGTAAGATCTCATTAGACATGAGAGCAGTACTGCTTCTATCTCTAAGGGAAATGAGCTGATCTGGAACACAAAGACTGTGCCAATTGCACATTCACCATCCCTCAGTCCCATCAACAACTCCCTAAAAGAATAAGAACAGGTTTTGAGGGGGTTTTAATAGCTACTAAGCAGAGATGTCATAGGAAAGTTTTCCTGTGCATTACCAGGTTAAGACATATTGTAGACAGACAGCCCAATTAAATGACTATGCTGTGCTTTATAGGGTCTGTGTTACTCTTCTAATTTGATGTCTTCTCAATAAAATTTAACTCTTTCATTTTCATCATGCTTTTTTTCCACAGATTGACAGAAAGCTGGGTTGTCTGGGGATGCAAGGAACATTGGTACAGCACATCTGAAACAATATTTTGGTAGATAGTAGAGATCATTTGTTCCTCAGTCCCAGAGGAAAATATAATAATTTCTTTGTGACCTCATGACACTAACTTTGCATTAATTATTAAAATCTAAAAAAATAGCAACCAATCAAAGCAAACGTGAGACTTGTTGGTGGTTTAATTTTGTACAGTCCCACAAAACAGGATCTGGCTGGGACACAGAAACCATATAGGGCCTGTGACCTTGCTTCTGAGATACCATTGCACCTACTGTGCTAATGAAAGAGGCTGCTCAATTCTGGGTCATAAATACTGGAAAAATAAATCTGGGTATGCTTCTGATGACAGAATTTCCGGTTATTCACAGTTGTCTTGACAAGATTAGATAGGAATTTACCGCAGCATTTATTCTTCAGATGGTACTGGATGCCACATTATTATCATACTGGCAGCCATGTCTGTGTCTCACAAAAAGGAGGAGCAAAGGTAAAAAAATTATTTTTGAACACCTGAGTTAAAAATGCTGTGTAATAAACACAGTTCCAGGGCTAGCTATTTTCCAATTTCAAACCCTACCTAAACCACCGTACCCACAGTGACTTATCTGGGCACTGAAGTACAAGAAGAAAATAGAGAAAATGAGGTACTTGACATAGTTCAAATAAGTACACGAGTGAGTCATGCATATCATGCTGGCAAATTACTCCGCTTTTATCTTTGAACTGCTTTCTCACTGGTTATTTGTCTTCTGCAATCCATGACAGGAATTATGCTTAGTTTGAAGGCTGCATCTCTTTTCATAAACAGGTTATTCCAGAAATCAGTAAGATGGAAAAATGGCTGGCAAGTCCACAAGTTTTATTAAGGATTAAAAAAATCTTTTGTAGAACACCATTTGATACGAGTGCTTGAAGAAATCAAGTATAGTGAGAGTGAGCATACTGAGAATGTAATAATACTTTTATCTTTGGTGAAGGTAATAGTTGAAGACTGTTTTCTAGGCATGTGATAAGCAGAAGAGAAAGATAACTCTTAAACAGAAAAGCCATGAGAGTTTTCAGGTCTGTCCTTACATCTGAAGATAAAGGTCAGAAAAGAGAACAGCTATCAGCTGGTATGCACCATGAACATTGTTTTTCTGTGTTAAGGTCTGCTGTATCAACTCTCTGACACCTCCTTAAGGGATTATCTCGTCTGTTTCTTTTTTTCAATCTATCATTTAAGGGGATATCATGTTTTTTCAAGGGGAGAGCTGAACAATCAGCATGCTGGTCTTTGTAGACTCTTCTTAACTTTCTCATTGTTCATTCTGTGCTGCTTTCAGCAGGGTCTCTTTCTCCAGCCTCACTTCTATGGCTGCACCAGAGGGAACTATCCTCCATCCTCTCCTCATCTCCTGATATGATCTCCTTCAGAAAACAGAAATTGGGGGTCTCGTCTCTGCACTGGGAGATTACAACACTTCCTCCCCCTCTTATCACTAGAGCTGGGGCAGATTTAAGCATGCAGGACAGAGCTGAAGTAAATGAATAATAGATAAGTAACAGCTAAACAAATTACAGTACTACTACTCTTGTCCTACCTTGGTCTGGCGTCCCATTATTTCCAAAACATTCTTGCATGTCATAGCTTAATCAACATTTTGTATTTTCCCTAAAGTCTCTCTTTCTTTTCAGCTTCTCAGGTCACTACCGCCTGACATAGATTCCAGAGCAGCAAGGTTGCTGTCTTTCCTTTCCACATAAGATTAAAGATGGAAAAAAAAAAAGAAAGAAGAATTGAGAAAAGAATCTGAGAGATTTTGACCTTTTTTATTCTTATTATTCAGTCAAAATAAAATTCCTCATTTTGACATTGACCTTGCTGTTGAAGTTCAGAAGACATTCATTTTGGAAGTACTGAAATACTTAAATTTGACAATATAAAATGCTTCATTTCAAGAATACCAAAATCTGTTACATAATATAAGCTATATTACATAGAAAATTATAATACAATTATGCCAATATGGAATTTTAAGGAAGTGTAAATGAAATATCTAAAAATAGTTCCATTTCAGCTCCTGTCACTGGAGAATGTTACAATTTTCACACTTTCCCGGAACACTCTGATTTCAATGCAAGTGTTTTTTTCCTGATAAGAAATAATTCTTTGAAAATATCTTGCCTGGTTCCTGTATGCAATATAAAATCACCAAGATAATCCATACACTTGCTGGTTATTATAGCTGAAGTACAAAGAAATGGCCAGGTATTGTGGCTGAAGTAATGCTACCACCAGAAATAATTTTTCCAGTTTAATTTTGAGACACTTTGAGAGGATAGTGTGGCAGAAGTTGACACTGCTTTCATCCATATTGTGCAAATTCTGTAGTTTGATAGAAGACCTCAATTTCCAAGGCTGTCATTTCAGCACCATTCATGAGTATTAGATTCATTAAAGTATTTAACAGGTAGAACAACTGTGTCTGAACACAATCCGATGAAGAGCAGCAAAGACATGCTTTGGTGAATTCGGCCAGGCATCATGATATGTTGGTAACATATTTAGTTAGAAGCAGAAAATCGACTTCCTTCCCCTTAAAGTAAGCACACACCACGTACACTGGTGATTGTAGCAAATTAAAGTCCTAATAGTGCCTGCCGGGTGGGTTTGTGAACTTGTAACCTTGTTGTTTATTTATCCACCTCCTAGGACTCTCAATTTCAATCCGCTCTTTTATTTTCAGGGAGCTTTACTCATCCTCCTCCTTTTCACTCCTCTTGCTGTGAGGCATCATTTTTCCTACTGTTGATGTGTGGGCCTGTGTATTTTTTTAGAATGGAAAATTAATTGAATTTGGAAAGAAAACCTGTTTTTTAACCCCAATCTGAACTTCAGCCTTAATAAGAACTGAAGCTAATTTCTTCATTTTTGCCCTTTCCTTTTGTTTGGAAAACCGAAAAGTCAGGATTAAAATTTTCTTCTCAAATTTTGAACAAGAAACAATATTTTGGTGGTTCTTCCAAGGGAAGGCACGTTTACCACTGTTACAAGCTCACAAAAAAAAACCAAGGAAATAAAAAGAGACTCTGAAATACACTGTATTTGTAAGATCCTTTGCTTGTTATTTTGGACAAAAACTATTGCAGTAAACCTGAATATCATATTGGGCATGATTACAAATTTGTTGTTAATCCTGAACTTAATTTTTCATGGAAATCAGTTGTTCAATTCATTTGCAATATGAACAAACAGACCTCAGGCAACTGTATTCTCAGAACAGTGCTCGTGCTCTCTCAATACATCCTCTATGGCTGCAAGGAGACATTAACAGGTGATGTCTGAACACAAGTAAGATTTAGATCTAGACTGAGCTAGGGGCTCTGTTAACTTCTTTCTGCTTAGCAATACCGAAGAAGAGGAAAGTTGTTACAGCAAAACTTCTTTTATCATCTTTGGTGCCTATTTCTTCAGTTAAAGAAAAGGAAAAATTTGTGAGTGGGAAGACTAAATTCTCGCTTAAACTCAAGTGGGAACTACTGTATGAGGACAGAGGACACAGTGCCTCATGTCCTATGACGTGGGACTGCAAGGCTTCACTGCAGAACTACTAAATACTCTGTGACTTTCTGAAGCACCAATTGGTATGGAGGAAGCTTCCAGGACTGATAACGAAGAATTGTTCTTTTTAATGGTATTGGCTTAAACCAAAGGCTGCAATGCCAACACTGTTGAGTTACTTGTGCCAGCCAGTGAAGCACAGTGGTCTTGCCTGAACTCCCCAGAAAAGATTTAAACTGTGAAGTAGCTGTGCACAAGAAGATTTCTTGTGCCTAATGACTGTGTTTCATCAGTAATTAAGGGCAAAAATAAGGAGAGAAAATATCAGTTCCTTTCCAATTTTTTGGTAAAACTGATTTTATGCTTGCACCTGCTATCTCTCCCCCCTACCAGGTCTCCATTCCCTAGGCAGAGAGCTAGCAGTGCTCATAAATGCCTCTTAAAATAAAAATTTCTGTTCCATTAAACATGTGAAAAATATGTTGCATTGAATACAGTTGGTTTGGGAAATCTGTTTTTATCCATTCTAACCAATCGTCCATAAGAACTGCAGCTGCCACAAGTGGCATGGAATCTATTTTCTCCTATAAGGTTTAGGAACAGTGATTTTCTTCCAGAACATGCAGGCTGGAGGTGTCCAGCATGCTGCTCCCAGGTCATCAGCAGCCACATGGCAAAATCAGAGTCTGCCTTGGTAAGCCTTCTCTTCACTAGGAAATTACTTTAGGTTACCAAGATTTCAGGACCTGGCCTGTGGCTATATCTCTGTGTCAAGAATGGTAAACTTAATTTTGATAGCAGAGACTACAGTTTTGAGGTACAAGTTCCTGAGTCATTCTAATACTGCTTGAAATGTTCTTTTCTCTCTGTGATCTTACCAAATGCTTTCAATATTTTGTGTCATTTTGGGAAAAAAAAGGTGTCATATTAGTTTTCGTTCAGACATAGGAATCATCAGCCATGAAGTTCCAAAAACAAAGCAGCCATAACATACCAGTGTCAAGGAAGTTGCTTCAAACAACTTCAGTTACCTCTTTTTTTCCAAAGAAATATTCAATATATTTCAATGTTTGCACAATGTTTTGAAGACAAAAAGAGGTCTAGGTTTCTGTGGCAGATGTGTGCTCTGCACAAATCCAATGCAAAGCTCAGGTTCCTGGTAAATTACCAACTCTAGTTCTGGGCAGCATTTCGCTAATCCTTACAGAGTGCAGCAGATTTGCTGTGTTTTGTCAGAACAGCAAGGATCAACAGAGAACTAACTACAGCGCACGTTTCTCTTACAGTGAAGCTGAAGAGTGACATGTTGACTCTATCATTTACTATTTTTAAATAATAATGAAATGAGAATGTCAGTGCAATCTTATCCCAGCGATGACATTGAAAATGCTTTCAGAATTGACATCCCCCTTGAGAAAACATTTCCATTTCCATCAAAGTATTTCCAATATAGAGATTTTCCTGAACTGCCAAGGACTGCTCATGTCCTGTTGATTAGAAAGGAATGAAGGCTCAAACAGTTCAAGTGTGGTCCAAAGCCATCACGGTCCACAGAGATTAAAAGGAATGAAACTTTTCCTTCAGTCCTTCTTCTTCTGAAGTAAAAGGTAATCATTCCGAATAAGTATATTTTAAAATTCCAGATAAGGATGCCTTCAACTGCATCCATTATAATCTTCAAAAAGAAGCCAAAGCGTAAGCCGTGAGTGTGTTCTCCGCACTTAGATACTCAACTCTGGCATCTCAGTAACTAAAATGACTCTTTCCTCAGTCACATTCTTTTGTGACAGGTACATCTGCAAATGTGGATTGAACTGGAGTTTGTTCATCTTATTTTAATTATGGGTGCCATAAACTACAGAATTCCTTCCACAAAAGAAGACTAGTTTTACAATTGCAGACTTAAGCACTTTTCTGTTCATAAATAAGTAATGATGCAATTTAGGACAGTTACAGCTGACATACGGTTGTATCCATCATCACGTGCTCTGCTGTGCAAGAATTAGAAGGGAGGAAGCAAAGGAAGCTGGCCACTAACAGCTCCAGAACAGTCAAAAAAGGGGTGATTGTACATATGATAAAGACCTAATCTTTGAAACTCCTTTCCCTAGTGTATTATAGATGTTATTTTTTTAATGTTTAGAAAAATTATTGGAAATAATTCTATTTTATAAATACCTGTTAGAGTTAAAGGAACGTCTAGGTAACACTATAGTCATAATCTTTAATTTTAGGTAGTCCTGCAAGAAACAAGGAGTTGGACTCAGACCCTTTTGGGTCCCTTCCAACTATGATTCTGTGATGCAAAGTGCAAATGAACAGGAAATTGCAGGAGGTACTCTGAGGAAGTGTCACTATATGCTTGCTGTGTTTTTTTACTTTTTTTTTTTCCCAGGAATCTTCAGTTATTCCATATCACCCTATACTAACTTATCCTATCATCTTCTGTCAACTGTTACTGACTTAGGTGGATTCTTAATCTGATCTGGAATTTTTATTTTCGTGGTGTCTGGATATACATATGTATAAAGGGAATATATGTTTCTGGTTTCTTACGCAGGTAAAAGCTCAAACTAAAGGCTCCAGCTAAGACTGAAAGAGAATAAAAAGAAGCAATACATTCTAGTACAATAAGTACATTCAGTTCTGTCTCAACTCACTGGTCCACTCTTAACCATTTCTACAAAGAGAGTGCTTTTCGCGTCAGCTGCCTTCTCAAAGTCCTAATCTTCCCGTCAAGTTTTTCACTGTGGGGTCCAGAGTAGCAGTAACAGTAGCAGGACTTTATGGAAAACACCTGAATGCCTATGCAAACCTCACAAAGGACCAGGAAGCTGTTTGTTCAATCTCCCTGAATAGTCCTGAACTCCTCTGAAATATTTTTTAGAGCCTAACTTCCATCTCTTCCCCTCTCCAAAGCCGCCCACTCTCTCCTTGGTCTGGGAGATTCACTGAAACCAGTTTTAACAGTAGAGGATTACATCATTACCTGCACCTGCTTGGCGCCTTTGGCTGATGTCTTGCAAGGCAGAAGCCAAGGCCGTTGCATCCCCACCTGCTCAAGGGAGAAGTGGAATAGAGCATAATATGTCCTTGATCCTAACATTTCCTAAACCTGAGTTATGCAAAGGTAGGGCTGGTAGTTCCTTCTTGATATGAGTCTGGGCAGGGATACAGTGTAATCACAGCCCAATCTGCTGAGAGTAACCATTAAATTCTGTTTTAAAAAGACAGTCATTCAGTTATTAAAGACGTAGCAGCAGCCTTTGGAGGGGGGAGAGAATACAAATCTGTGACACTGAGTAGTATTTAAACCTCTAGGACTTTTAGGGAAATTACAAAACAAAACATTGACTTGTACAGAAAATGGCAAACATCCAGAAGGCAGTCTTGGACCATTCTTTGCAGTTCTTCATTCTGGATAGAGAAAAGCTGAAAACACTGTGGAAAATGTAGCTTTTTCTCTTCTTTGCTGGAGGATTTTCCTTTCACAATAACTTGTCAAAAGGGGTTTCTGTTTCTGAAAAAGGGGTTAAAGTTTTCTACTCTCCATTCAATCACAGAGCTTTATGAAATAGGAGAATCACAGGAAGGAAAGATGGGAGAGATCTATTAGGTTATTTTGTGCATTCCTTCGCCAAGACAGGATTGCTCCCTGGAGTATATTTCAGAGTGCTTTGTCTAGTCCAGTTTTAAATGACTCAAGAAACTAGGCTTTCACCGCTTCCCTTGGGAGACTATTCTGCAGTCTAGTAGTCCTCACTGCTAGGAAAGGCTTTTTTCCCTAACTGTCAGCCTTTTCTTTCCTTAAATTCAACCCATTTGTCCCAGTTATAGCATCTTTAAGAAGCTTCAAATTCCTTTTCCTGCTTAAAGTTCAAATTCTACCAATGCTAGACAGTAGCATGCTTATTCCTTTCTTGTTTAGTCATGTTAAAAGTCTTAAAGTTAAAAAGACAGTTCTGGTGATGGCAGAGTTAGTTTCTAATCTTCACACAGTGAACTCTTTCTCTTCCTAGCAGAGTTCCAACTGGATCATCAGTTTCTCTATTTCTTTGTATGGAAAACAAAAAAAAAAAGCAAAACCCAAACCACAAAAGAAAATCCAAGAAATAATTCCATCTATTCCTTTACTACTTCCTCATTAACAATTTAATTTTCTGAAAGAGATTGTGAAAATAAATGCTTTTTTAAGAACTTCAGATTTCACTAAGATCATGGAATAGATGCTTGTGTGGAAGTAGAAAGTACTATCCTTATTAAGATCTTCTCTTGAGGAATGTTACTGAAGAAAGAAGCCATGCCAGGAAAACTGTTTTAAATATGCTTTATGGTGGAATTCATGCATCATGCAGTTTCATTTTAAGGTCTATATTGCTGTTCCTCCACACAGGGTTGAATATTGCCCAAAGACCTTGTCTATCGAGGGATGTCACATTGGTTTAACCAAAATCAGTTTGAAACCTGATACATTTAAATATACACAAAATCTAATATGAATATACATGGACTTACCAGTTTAAAGTTACCTTTAGCCGACTTTAAACACTCCCTTAAACTGAAAATAAGATTGTCTTACAGTGTTTTGCACCACTTTCAATCTAAGCCTTAAGTTACATGTGTATGACTTGCCTGTATAGATATTGCTTTACATGGCAATTCTGAAAATAGGAAAGATTTCTTATCTCACTTCACTTGAAAGCAAATGTCATATGTGGGTTTAATAAAAAGAAGCTTTATGAAAGATTTTATGACCAGAATCTTCACCCTCATCAGCTTGAGTCTTCTTTTCCAGCATTTGTTGTTTGTTCTTTCTAAAAAATAAGTAATGCATCCCATTTCAGGTTTACAGGAAGATCTTGATTCTCATTTTGGTTACCCTATGTATATCCAAAGTCATTCCAGGGGCTTCAATCACAGATATTGAGGCCAAAAAACAGCCTTAGGACATTTATTCTGAAAATGAAACTGCAATTTTCCTAGTTTTCTTTCAGTTCCATTTTCTATGGAGTACTCAAGGATTTATTCAAAATCATGTGATCCCTAAAATAATCATTATTCCCTATATTATGGCTAGTATTATATCCCATGAACTTTCACTTACAGGCATGTCTGTCAAAGGGACCATTTTTCAGCCTCACAGCTCCCATGGCTCTGTCACTTTCTTACTTACAGAGGCCCAAAATGGAAACTATTTTTCTTTTCATTATGAGCTGTCACTTTTTCATCTTGGCACTGAGATGATAGACTTCCATTCATCTTATATATTACCTTTCCTGAAGCCTCTGACACAGACTGACACAATGCAAAATGCAAGAGATATCGGAGCATAGGTTGGCAATTTCTGAGAAAGGCATTTACTTGTTTTGGTTTGTTGTTTTAAATATATATTGAAAATGCCAAGCTGTATGGTGCGTTGGAAATGTTAGCAAGGATTCTCTGTTTATTATAGTCATTTCAAAGAAACACTCTCACATCCTGAATAAGAGTTGGATTCAAGATGGGATGCTGTTGCTTTCACCTTTTTCTAAGGGCAGTGGAGGAAAAAGTTTGCTGTAAATCAATGTTGATATATGGGGATGAAAGGAATGTGGTCAGCAAGCCTTCATGTGGTGCTACACATCGTAACAACCAATCCACTTCTATATAGTGAGTCCAGTGGAAACACTTGGAAGTGCCTGCTTAAACTGCAGTGAAATGACTGAGTTATTTTTGGAAAATGGAATTATTTCAATCAGCCTTAGAGCAGAAAAATCAGACACCCATTCAGATGCAGAGAGATTGTGTGAAACTTGCGGACAATCTTTCTCAGAATTCATGCTGTATTTGTAACCACGATTTCTGAGCAGCCAGTGTAAAAGACAATACAGTGACCCATAGTAATGAGGCTCTTAGGTACACACTCCTTATCCTTTGTTTATGTGTGGCAGCCTTGAAATCCATCCAAACACTGGAACAGCTCTTATTCTCACATCCTTCAGCAAAGCCAATGTGCAAGCAGCAGGGGAGGAATGCATTCATGCAACTTCCTGCCTAGAGAACCTGGACTCTCCTTGATTGAAAAAAATCATTCTGCTAGGAATCAGGCTAAGATTTCTGTAGTTTTTGAGGATATATTAGCCAAACAAAAGCAATCCAAGACAGAGTGGAATTCTAACAACCATTACTTACCTATCTCTATCAAATAGAACCATATGAAGTGTAGTTCTTAATTTACATCTACCAAATTAATCAAAGAATCATTAAGAATGAACTTGCTGAGAACCTTGCAAAACTAATGTGGTCTGTGGATCTTTGCTTATCTTTGGGTGATATTTTAAGCCGTCCGTATAGGTGAATGAAGATCATGCTCACGATGGTGAAGAAAGGAATTCCTTGGATGGCACCTAAGAGCAGATCCTCATCTAAACTACACAGCAGGACTGTAGGGTTGTTTTGTGTATATGTTTTGAAGTAGTACTCTTTGCTCCCTCAAAAACAAAATGAAGTGGTGACCTGGGAGGAAGGACATTCTGAGACTAGGTCTTCAGGTAATGCATTGTTTAGATCTTTATACCCTAACATGATTCTTCTTGGTATCTGGGGTACGTAATAGATAGTATCAACTTCTTGCCTTAAAAATACCACTTGAAGGGGCAGCATTAGTATTTTAGATAATTTGAATGCAAAATAAAACATTCAAAAACATACAAACACAAATTATATATGAGATAGCTATAGGAATACAGAGTAGGCCGAGAGAAGATCTAGAGATCATGTGGACACATGACATGTAGCAGTAGAACGAGGAATGCTTTTGTTTAGTGTGGATGTATAACACTTCGAAGCACTTGTACTGGAAGCCAGAGAGCACAGTCTGAGGTGGAAACCTTTTGCAAAGCAGATGTAGCCTATGAAAACTTCACTGTCAGCTGGCTTGAATATGCTGCTAAGATGTTTATACTTCCCCTGAAACTTTTCCCTGAAAGTTCAAATAAATTGAAAAGTAATGAAATACTTGCCACTCTGAAGACAAAATCAAATATACTCATAGTTTTCTTTACAGGTACTTTAAACCTTCTTAAAAATCTCTGTCGATGGCGGTTCCACTTCACTAAGCAACCCAAAGTACTGTTTCAATGTCTCTTCTACTGAGAAATTTAATCTTACTGGAGCTAAAATTCTTTCTTTCTAGTCTACGTATGTGGAGAACAAAGTTTCACTTTCCTCTTTGCAATAGCTGTTCATATACTTAGAGAATGTTACCATGTTCCTCTCAGTCATCTCCTTTTTAACAGCCAAACAAACTCTATATCTTCTGATTTTTTTCATTGGTTATGTTTTCTAGACCTCTGATCATTCTTTTTGCTATCCCTTGGACTTGCTCCAGCAATCTTAAAGTTGTCTTGAACACAATATTTCACCACAGAACGTAACACAAAATTACTTTATGTGTCTGTCAAACTGTAGTGATGTTTCTTGATCTTGCTTTCCAATGAATGAATAAGTGTATAATTCTGTTCATACATACTTGTTTCAACATCTCACCAGGATAAGAATACTTACATGTGAAAGGATATTTTGCCCTTCAATGACTGAAATTAGAACTTTACATTTGTTAAATATTCTGATTAGTTCTGGGGGTTTGCTGGGCTGGCAAACAGGATTATATATACAAAATCCTGACTCTCACAAGACCCTCCCAAGGCTAACAGATTGACCCATTAACACAACTGCTATACCACATAAATTACATGTTTATATTCAGAGCTGCTAGTGGTGATCGCTCTGTGCTGATTTCCACTTCCGCTTTGCATAGAATAGGGTTACAAATAGAAAACACAAACTAGAAAGTAGAAGAAAAGTAGGTGAATAGAGAACAAAGAATATCGGCTACAAATTCCAGCTCTACTGGAAATTTTATTGAATATTCTACACATGAACAAAAAAAGTATAAGTTGCCCTTCACAAAGAACTGAGGAAATTTGAAGAGTTTTTTGATCTTGGAAAAACTATATCTTTTGAAAGAGATAGGTTTCACAGAAAAAATTTAAAACTTTGGAAAGAAACTTTGGATCCCTTGCAAAAGAGTTGAGGCAAAAATGCATGAGTGATTGGAACAAATTCAGAGAGTTCATTGACTTTCTGGTGGAAGACCAGATTACAGTAGAAATTGAAGACTGAAAAGTGCAACAAGATTCTTAGAATACTCTGAGCTAAACTTAGAAAAAAAGCCATTAAAGGCAAAATTTCAAGTTTTGGTAACAAGAAAATAATGTAAACTGCTACCAATATATGACATATACGAAGAGAAAGGAGTGAAAAAATCCAAATAGGAGTCTTCAAATATGTGATATGACTTAGTATAAAGTATTGTGAAGTACTGCATAGACTATAGAATAAAAATCATGTCAGTTCAGCCTTTTGGAAGTAGTTATTTTATTTATAAAGATCAAAAATATATTCCCTAAGTTCTCAGACAAAGACTGAAAATACCTGAAAGGAAGGCATTGTGTCTGCTGTGTAAAAAGCTCTTGGGAACTTAGGGCTTTGAATATAAAATGAACTCTTCTTGTTCATACTATTTGCAGGTTAATAGAACCACTGAAGTTATGGCAAAGGATTTTGTAAGGGAATTGGTCACATTGAATACAGATAAGTAGAATTTACATTTACTTTGGAGAATCATGCATTTTGGGGTGATGGTCAATGAACTAGAAGTGAAAGTTTAGAAATATTTCAGAAAGAAAAATATTTTTTATTGCCTTGAATATTAGGTAGTCTGAGTGGGAAGGACTGCATAGGCAGTAGCGAAGAATGTATCTGGGAGATGGAAAAGTAGCAAAGGAGGCATTTGGCCTTGGCGGTGTAGAGAAGGCAACAGCAGTCACACAAACCTCAGTATGTGGAAAATGTTTAAACTGCAATTCAGTGTGATTGTGTTTTGAATAGGCAGTAGCAGGCCATAGCCTAAAAAGCCTAACAGTCCAAGCACTTAATCAAATACACAGCCATGTTTCACAACCTGTATTGAAAACTCTGATGTGGAGGAAACCTACAGATTATAACCAATCAAGGATTTTCAAAACCACTAAGGGGTGTCCACATTGGCTCCAGGCACTCTCTTGGTCGTCATGTGCAGATAACTCACACTATATTATAAGACTATTCAATCATGCTGTTCAAACTCATACTTTGGACTTTGAAAGAACTTGCTTTGTTTCCTAATTTTGCACCTCCAAAATAAAAGTCACAATTAAATAATGAGGTACAGAAAAGTAGATAGGTTGGATACTGACTTTCTGGAGACATAAATCACCTTTGGAATACAGATGTGAGATTCTACTTTATCTTTACTTACCCAGTTGTCTTTTATTAAGTTGATTAAATTTTTATTGAATGTGAGTGCTGTATGGCTTGCCTGTACAGTTGCATTAACACATGAACTAACAATATTATCCCACTTTGACATGTACCTTAAAAATTAATTAAAACATGAAAAAGAAAAGACAATATATACTATTACAAGGCCTTCTTCATTTCTTTATGAAAAGTTGCCAAGTTGATGGAATGATGTTTCTTAAGCGAACCTGAATTTAGTTGTTGGCTTCAAACAAAGAAAGTATGACTTCTATGTTTTCACACCAAAACTCTTTAGGACTTCTTAATTTTTGGTGTATAGATGTGACTTCTATTATCCTACAACTTCTATTACCTACCCATTCATCTGACAGTCTTCTCCAAACATGACTTTTTAAAGTTGAGATATCACTTTGTGATTACTTTTGGCATTTAATTTGTGAGTTGTCTGAGAATTCCCAAATGCCCATAGCCCAACTTGTTACCAGCACTTGCTGAGTTCCATGATGCTCCCAGCAGACTTGGTATGAAATAGTTCTTAGCGTGTCTATTGGTGTTGATACAGTGCTTTATTATATGTATAAGTAACCCCTGTAGATTGCACCCAAACTACTAAATTGTTTTATGTACTCCACTGACCTAACATAGTAAGAGAAAACAAAATCAATTCCCTAATTTTAGTTTTAATAAATGAATACTGTCTTTGGTTTTACATCCAGTCACCGGTTCCAATATCCGTATTTTTCTCATTTGTTCATGCATGTCACAAAAACACAAAACAAAACTGCCCTTAGTTAACCTGTGTCAGGAGAAGGTAAGGGAGCATGCCAGAAGTTGACCAGACAGCACAGAACTAAAGCAGTTTTCATTTTTCAAGACTCATGTGATATGAAACAGAATAGCCCTAAGATCTAATGTTTGTCTGCAACTGATAAGTCTGTCCTTTTTTCCAGAATACAGATAATCTAAGGTGAATTCAATTCCCCATAATGCTTATTTTGTTTTGCCCTGTGTTTACAAATTAAGTGATACAACATAAAATTAGATGTCTCCTCTTTTTTTTTAAAGAAAGGTGAAATCTTGATCTCTGTTAAGTTAAATTTATAGAAAATGAAAAATTATTACAGTGATGTAGCAGAGCTACAGTGATGTACATTTTAAAAGAAGAGATTATTTCAACTTCCACTATGATAATAAGAGTTTGCAAAATAATACATGTGGAAGTGTACTTGTTTTCTTTCAAGACACAAAGGAAGAAGAATGAGTGAAGGAGTATTGCAGCAAACCATAGGCCCAAGGGGTAAAGCAGGAAACCAAACAGAGGAAGATCAAAGGATACCTTGGAAGGACCAGCAGAACCTGCACTCCAAGCAGTCAAGAAATTGAAGCTGACACAAAGTCAGTTAAATAAAGTGCAGAGCTCATCTGCTGTCGGCAGCAAAGGGTAGTCAATGCTGTATTTCCACTTGTAAATAAATCTCTGTGTGTAACACAGGAACAGAAAAAAAAACCACAAAGAGTATCCTGTCACTATAAATAAAACTCACTGCTTCACATAAGGGCCTGTGTTTTCATCCCAGAAACTCCCAGGTCAGCTTCAGCCAATTTACCAGTATAGCATTATAAAAATAGCTGAAAGTGGAGTATATTAATTGTAAGGGAAGGTAAATATTCTATTGCCATCAAAAATATCCCCATCAAATTTTAAAAATACTCTCTTCTTTATTTCTCAACTTTGTCAAATTTCCCTAAGGAACCTGGTCTAGTGGAGGTTGACAAGAGGAGTGGTAAAAGAGTGTGATAATCAATATTTTCCTGCTTCAGAGCTCTGTCTTGTCTTGATAATTGTATTGAAGCTCGCATCTGGACTTCTGGCTATAAATGTCCAAGATGAGAGCAACATAGAAATCTGTCCTATTGAAAATGTGGTTTCCTTTTTGGGGAAAGAATCCAAATTTGACTACACAAGAAATCAAACCACAAATTGCAAGATGGCTTGGGCATCCCTACATTGTTTGTAGTATTTTCTTAAAACATCTTTACACTAATTAATTGCTTTTGAAACCCCTGAAGTTCTCAGTGTTGTTAATGCTGGAAATCACATCCAACTCATCTTAATTTTCCATCATACTTTGTATCAAGAACCCAGGATAGTGATTCTAAAAATTAAAATACTATTTTTTCAGTTACCCAGTTCTGTAAGAAGATGCATATTACTTAATGTAAGGCATGTAGGCATGAAAAGGAGATTCAGTAAGCACAGCTGGTAGAGACTGTAGTACAGACCAAGTGATCAAAGGTAAGTTTCCAGTTTCAGATAGTATGAAGAACTCTGCAAACTGCATATTGGATGTGTTGATTAGCCCCATGCTGAGTGTAAAACGAACCTATGGGGATTTCTTTATATATAGGCACATATACTTGAGAAACTAATATTTAATCAGGTTAATCCTATCCTTGCTTGCTCATAGCTAGCTGAGGCTCCTTCTGCATAGAGAGAGACAGAGTCACCTTCTGGAGGAGTCTGGGACTATTTCTGTCAATTATAAAAGCAGACTCAGTGGCATTTAAAGCCTAGCACCTATGTCTCAGTCTCCTAAATTTTAGTGAGGTGAAATATCCTCTTGTTAAACTAGATTCTTTGACCCAAGCCAAAGTAATAAAGAGTAAAAGAAAAGAAGTTTGGTGTAATTTTTCTCTAGCTTCATGCAAGGTTGAGCTCAAGTTGGACTAAATTTTGAGAGGAAGTGTTAGGTTATTTGCCGGCCATATAAACCAGACATACTACTCAGTTTATCTGGAATGCAATGGATCAGTTCTTGTTTATCATGGTCACAGATGCAGGTGTGGTGTGTCCAAAGCACTGACGCAGCTGAATCATCAGCATTCACGTCAATCTAACATGCTGGCTATACCAAGCTATCTGGTGAAAACGGGTTTATTTTTCAGGTTTTCATTTGTTTTGCTTCTTTTCCTGCTTCCAAAAAGAAAGCAAAGAGTTTTGGGCGTAAATAGACTTCTTTGCCTGGCTGCAGACCAAAAGAGAGTGTACGAAACAGGGCTTACAGGCTATTAAGATGATAATTGCTTATAGAACTGCTAGAGCATGGCATCATTTCAAGCTAGTCCACCTGAGAAATTCAACTTCAGTAAGCCCGAAGAGTGACTGAAATAAATTAGGAGATCTGAAAGATTTAGAATTGCATCAAGCCTAGATGAGCAAGAGGAAGTGAATCAGATAAATACACTAATACACACACGGTGACGGATGAGGTAGATGACATTTTATGCTCCTTTAAACTGACTGATGAAGATCAGACAAATTAGAAATAGCTGTGGACAAGTTCAAGAACGTCTTCTAACACGCACTGAAAGAGAATCTTAAGGAGAGGATATCAAGAACATGCATGGAAAGGAGAAATGGGTCCCTGCAAGAAAATACTCAAATACTCTGGTGCGTTTGAAAGTTTTAGTGGGCATATGAGGCTCTGCAAGGTGAAGTGAGGCACAGTAATAACAGGGAAGGTCTAACAAGAATAAAGAGAAGGACTTTTCAGCAAGGGGAATTATATTTACTCTTTACCATAAAAAAACTTTATAAGTAATGGTTTGTGAGAAGTTGTCAGAGAATGGAAAATTGTGTTAGAAAATGGTAAGACAATTCAACAGAAGCACCTGGTCCAGTCAGTGCTCTCTATGAAAGAAAGCTGTATAATGAGAGGAGGAATGACATTATTTGTCCTAGGACCTAACAGAGTCTTAGAGGTATTACACAGAGGGGAAAAATAAAGACCTTATTCAAAGGACATTTTTATTACCATTGTCCAGATTTATAGATGGATACAGTGTCATGGAGTGTTCTAGCAACTCTTGTCGATCAGCCTGAATATGGAATCCAGATGGCATTTCATTCATAATCAAGTTTGGCTCGATTCCTGGAGAATTTGAAGTTGTGACTTTCTGCTTTACATCACCTAGGAATTAAAATATGCCCACAAAAAAGGAGAGTGGATATTTAAGAAAGATAAAATCTACTTTGTTTGAAATGTTTGCCACCCTGGAAGTCCTCTTTAATGAATGTAAAGGAGTCGTGTTTACATCTAATGTTCTGCTAAATTAAGTATATTGGCAGTTAATCAAATAGACTTTGAATAGTTTCTATAATGTTTTCTACCTGATACATTTTAATTCTTTCTAAGAATATTCTGATATTATTTTTCTTTAGGTTTTCCATGCACAGCTTAATGGGTCAGTTACTGCACATTTCAAATATAAACATTCAGGTGAATCAATACCTTCCTGTGTCTACAGATGTAGATTAATGGAATTCAGAGTTACCCACAGAGATTAAACGAGATCATGTGTAGTGGCAACAGAATATACACCACATAACAGCAGTTGCAGAAGACAAGACATGACCTATC
This sequence comes from Tapera naevia, assembly GCA_033556795.1. Taxonomy (NCBI): domain Eukaryota; kingdom Metazoa; phylum Chordata; class Aves; order Cuculiformes; family Neomorphidae; genus Tapera; species Tapera naevia. The sequence continues at coordinate 1,012,490 of JAUMJJ010000482.1, forward strand.
TGTCTGGTCAAGCAGGAAAAAAACACTGGAGCATCATGTCAAGGAAGCAAGCTCAAAGCATAAATTCAGGAAAAACCCCCAACAGCTAGTAGCTACCTTTTGAAATATTCTGTCATTTTGTCTTACTTTTGTTTCTTCAATTAGGATTCACTCCTTATTCTAAAGACTCATCTATTCAAAGATGAGTCCTGGAAACAACCTAACACAGTCTCCGTATTCTCTGTTCTGCAGAGTATTATCTTTTGGTTTTTCCTCCATATTAATTCTATAGGTTCCTTTGATTAGTACCCGAAGAGCATCAGTGAAGCAAATCTTCATCTGCATTATGAAATCATGACAGCTTGATATTATTGCAGTGGGATGTTTCATATAGTCCTGTGGGGGCACTGTTGTTACCACTGCCAAAGAGTAATGCAATGGTGTTAGCTGTGTAAATCATCATCTTCAGATAATTATCACTATCATATAACTTCCTGAAGATAAAAATATTAAAAAGAGCACCTAAAATGTTAGTGTGTTTCTGAATATATCTTTTTAAAACAGCATTATATTTTCAGATGAATCACAAAAGATTTAAGAAACTAGGGAAAATCTCAGTTACTGAATAAGCTAAAGAAAAAGGAGGGAAAATACATCATGAAAAAAAGTAAAATATCACTCATTCCTCCCAATTGTGTTTTCTGTGAGAGCATTAGTTACAGTAAAACATAGCTTCTTTTTAATGTCTTTTTACTTCAACTTGATGGTGGGCCAGTAGTGAATTTTAATAGAAATTAAAAATATTAAAAGTGAACTTCATAAAAAAATAATTTACTCTTTCTAAAACTTTAATTTCTACTACTTTCTTTTTGGCTGAAGCTCTTCCTCAAATTTGTCTTGACTTTGTAAATAACTTCAGACTTCATAAAAGTGTGTCTTTTAGAATTTGTCATTAACAAGGAACAAAAAACCCACTACTCTATGTAAAAATTCTGTAAAGAAGACTGGGAAAATGGTGTACTTGAAAAGCAGGCATACTGTAACTATTCAAACACTAATTTAGATGTCCAAATTTATGCACGAATACATGAAAATCCCAAATGTAATCTTCTAAAGTTTTAGTCTGCTAATATTTAAATCCAGATTAAGACAACTCACTGGTCGTGGCCATATGTCATGTATTGTATGCATATTTCATAATTCGTTTATCTAAGAAACTGTATTTGGAACTTACTCTAGATACAGTGAGGATCTCTGGTTAAAGTATTCTAAGTGAAGCTGACAGCAATGCTTATTGTAAAGTTCACATGTTTTTAATAATAATTTTTACTACTTTTGTGATCAAGCTGGAATATTCTATGCTATTTGCCTGTTAATAGGTGGGTCTGCACATCTGTTTATGTGCATATGCATGCCGGCTGCTATTCTGAGATCTCTCTGTAAGTGATTAAAAGTCTTTCCAAAATAAAACTATTTGCTTAATGAACACGATATCTGAGAACTTCATAGTTGCAATAAACAAATATTTCATCTTGAATCAAAGTGCTTAAACATGCTCTGATCTTGGATGCAGAGAGAAAAAGCTGACCAAAAGGCAGAAAAAAGATTTTCTTAACACCACCAGTCAGCTAATATCGAGCTGCTGGTGTAGGAACAGAGCAATTTATCCAGGCTTTGGTGTGATAGAGAATTTCAGTGTATTGGAACATAAAGTCAGTATGAAGAGTATATTGCAGCTAGGGGTAAAGATTGTTTGAATATGAGTCTGAGACCAGTGTCTGGGACAGAGAGACTTTGAGAGTCACAAGATGAACACAATGAGCAAGGTGAAATTCGTTGCATAAAGGGTGTTTGAAAAGCAGAAAGGGACAGAAAGTATGGTTAACAGCTTGCTGTTAGAGTCCTGTGGATACTCAGATTTTCAGGGCACTGCCACGCCTCAACCAGGATCCCTACCCAACCCCACTCCACACATCAGGAACCTCATTTCATCTCAGTCCTTGCCTACTGTGCCTGTGCTGAATTACTCTCTGCTCCTGGCTCATCCTGCTCTTTGGGGCAGGTTCTGACCCGTGGAGCAGCAGAGTAGGTGGCTGTATAAGACGACTGTATCAGAAAATATTATAACCATGTTAAAAGGACTAAGAGGCAAGACTGGGTCATGTTACTCTCACATAAAAACACTTTCTCAAAATTAGATATGATTTTTTTTTAGTTTTACTTCTTGCTTTGATATCCCCACCTGTATGGAACATTGATAGTTTTGTGAAGGTAAATATATTTGTGCCTACAAAACAGACAGATGGTATATTGATGAGAACTGCTGAAAAGCTTGAGAAGAAATAAACAATTCTGCCTTCAAAATAAAACTTGATTAATATGTAGCAAACATACTCTGAGACTGGATTTTGCTTTATGAAGAAAAATGGCAGCATTTGATAAGTGTTTACTAAGCAGGTACTCTTCTCTTGGCAATGAGAAATGTAGTGAGCAATAACTAATAACATACTAAACCAGACACAATTAAAAAAATTGTCTTGCCTTAATTATTTGCTTGTGTATATGTCACATATTTACAAGTAGACAGATATTACAGCTTATGTTTTTATTCATACCTTCATCCTTAAAATATGAGTATGCAGTTGTTTGTATTTTTTTCTGTACATACAAGAGTGAAGCATGACATCGTGCAATTTGGGAGGCATGAATATTTCTCTGATCTACAAAATACAGTGGAAACTGTCCCTGTCCCACAATGAGAACATTACATCTTAAAGGAAATCCAATCGTGCTATTAAACATAAATATTTATTCATTGTATAAGAAAATATTTTTTTAATAAATGACAAAATACTTTGTTGAGCTGATTAAAAAAGAAAATACCTTCTCCTTGGTCATAACTTCATGATCTCAGTAGACCTATATGAGTAACTCTATAGCTTTGACAAAACTTCCTCCCTGGGTTTATAACTTACCCATTAGTTAGCTCTGATCTTGTAAGACAGACAAGGATTAGATCTGGATAACAGATCATTTGGGCAGCTCTAACAATTGCTTATGCAAAAAATTATTCTCTCCTTACTATGACAGAGAAAGAAATACGATAAAATTACCTTAACTCACTTCAGCTCATGTTTAAGAAATCTGTTTTTCCTTAGGAGTCCTCTGAACTTAAATGAAATGGCTGAATTTACTCAGGCATTCTGTGTTTCATGCATTAGCTCTTGTCAGTTGGTCAGTATGTATTTCTGAATCTGTTTACACAGTGGGAAAGCTCGTATCAACTTTCCATAGTCTCAGCCTTTTCTTAGAACTGCTGCATAATGAACCTTGTCTGGTCTAAGAAACTGAATCAAACAAAGACCAAATTATCCACTGGGCTAATTTTATATACCACAAAAACTCAGTCTAATCATTAATTGGATATTTTGGATGTGATACATATCTGCTCATAGATGGGTAAAATTGACTATCGTAATTGCTGTGACTCTTCAATATGAAATATGAGCCTCAGAGTAAAGACTCTTTTTCTCCTTGTATGCCTTTAAATTATTGCCAAGTTGTATTAAACCCAAAATTTGATAAACAAATGTGATTTACCTCAAATGAGAGTGAGCGAACAGGGAAAGCAGCAGTCTTTCATTTCCCATCCCTCTCCTTCGAGGTGGCTGACATCTTGCCTTCTTTTCATTTCTGAACTGCTTTTGTTGACACCCAGTCGCCTTCTTTTTCTGTGTCTTTGGGTGTTTGTTTTGTATTTTATTTTTATTTTTCCTCCTTGAAATTAAACTGTTTGTCAAACGTGATAATGGGTAGAGTCACGATGTAAATAGTTAATGATGCTGTTGCCTTCAGAGGATTTCTCTGGATGTAATATCCCCAGTCTTTATGCAACCATATACTTGACTTACACATTCCAAAGCCCTTCACAAAGGGCAATGCTGCTGCTTGTCTAAATAGTACATGATTACCTCGGTTAGTTTTGTGGCTGTGGTAATGTTCATTTTATGAGCTCAATCTGGTTCAGAGCCATCTGAACTTGAAATTCCAGATGCCTTATCCCTAGTAGTACTAGCTCATATACTGTGTACACATGTGTACCATGCAGGCTGCATTGGAAATGCTCATGTTTGTTCTCAAAGTCATTCTGTGCTTTTCTTCAAACTGTACTTGCAAAACTTAAAAGAAAAGGTATATAAGCATAGGGAATAAAGAAGGTTGGTAATAGGATCTGTGCAAATTCAACAATACTTCCTTTACTACAACACAAAACTACCTAGTTTATAGAATTCTTTTGTTCACTACTGAAAAAGTCACTTCTTACATTATTGCCACATTGTCGCGTGACACACAAAACCCAACAAAGATAATGGGACATGGAAGTAAAGCTGCATTGAACTATTTCCTGTTTATCCAGTAGAACAAAGGAGTAGATGTTAGAATTCCTCCATTTACCATAAGTGTGTCTTTGAGTTAGTCAACTCTACCTGCCTGCTAACTTGGGACTAATAAAATACATACATACCTCACAGGGATGCTGGGATGTTTAATGAACTAATTAGTACTATTCAATGCTCTGATAGGAGGTGTTACCTGTACTTTTGTTGAGAGCAGGTGTAGCTAGCACTTTATCAATTGCCTGAGAAAAAAAGGAGAATTCCACCTCATTCAGGAGTTTTTCCACTACTTATTTCAGTATAAATGCTCTCAAGCCAAGCATCAAAGTGATCACAGTAAGAGTCAGTGATGATAGAGGGGAATAGAATTTGCCTTAAAAGCGTGTGAATAATCATATATTTCCATGGAAGTATTTGTGTATGCATTTAGCCACATATCAAAGCATTGTCACCCAGTCTTGAAAATTTACTGCTTTCTATACAACACAAAAGAACTGCTTTTTCAATGGAAATTCTTAACTGCAGAGGATGGGAAAAGATAAAGAAGGTCTCTACTGGAGTCTACAAGAGGAGTTTGAGTAACTAGATGATAATTAACCTTGTCACACAGCAAAGACACTGAGGTCAGCCCTTACTTCTTATAAAATAATAAGTCTGCAATGGCAAAGAAAGGTCTCAAACTTATCCCTCATTCAAAAAATAGTGGCACATAATGCCAAGCCACAATCTGGAAGATACATTCAGCATTCAGTGATATACTGATTCGTTAGCAGTATTATAAATCTCTTCAATTTATTTACAATTTGCTCACAGAGATCTTTATTATTGTTGTTACAATTATTATTACTATCTTTATTGTTATTACTAGGATAACGTATTAATACCAAGTTTTTATAAAAACTCTTCATTTCAGGTTTCTAATCTAATGTTGTGTACCTGGACTTTCGTAAAGCCTTTGACACCATTTCTCACAGTATTCTGATTGAGAAGCTGGCTGCCATTGGCCTGGACAGGCACAGCCTCTGCTGTGTAAAAACTGGCTGGATGGCTGGGCCCAGAGGGTGGTGGTAAATGGAGTTAAATCCAGTTGGCGGCTTATCATAAGTGGTGCTCCCTAGGGTTCAGTACTGGGTTCAGTCCTGTTCAATATCTTTATTAATGATCTGGACAAAGGGATCAAATGCACCCTTAGCAAGTTTTCAGATGACATCAAGTTGGGTGGCAGTGTTGATCTACTTGAAGGAAGGGAAGCTCTGCAGAGGGATAAGGACAGGCTGGATTGATGGGCTGAGACCAACAAGATGAGGTTTAACAAAATCAAACGCCGAGTCCTGCACTTGGGGCACAACAAGCGCAGGCAGCATTACAGGCTTGGGGAAGAGTGGCTGGAGAGCTGCCTGGAGGAGAAGGATGTGGGGTGTTGGTTGACAACTGGCTGAATATGAGCCAGCAATGGCCCAGGTGGCCAAGAAGGCAAATGGCATCTTGGTCTGTATCAAAAACAGTGTGGCCAGCAGGACAAGGGAGGTGATTGTTCCCCTGTACTTGGCACTGGTGAGGCCACACCTCTAGTACTGTGTGCAATTCTGGGCCCCTCAGTATAGGAAGGTCATTGAGGTGTTGGAGCGCGTCCAGAGAAGGGTGACGAGGCTGGTGAAGGGGCTGGAGAACAACTCCTACGAGGAGCGGCTGAGGGACCTGGGGCTGTTTAGCCTGGAGAAGAGGAGTCTATGGCTGCCTAAAAGGAGTCTGAAGCAGAGTGAGGGTTGATCTCTTCTCTCAAGTGACAGGTGATAGGACTAGGGGAAATAACCATAAGCTGTACCAGGGGAGGTTCAGGCTAGGTATTAGGAAGAATTTCTTTACTGAAAAGGTTGTCAGGCACTGGAAGTGTTTAAAACATGGGTAGATGAGTTTTTGAGGGACATGGTTTAGCAGATGATGGATGTGTTTGGACTTGGTGATTTCCAAGGTCTTTTCTAACTGGAAGATTCTATGCTTCTATGATTCAAAACCATGGGCAGTGAAGGGCTAGTCATATAAAGAAGGGAGTCTATGGCATTACTCAGTTGTCCAAATGCAAATGTCTATTTTAAGGTGCAATGAATAGTTCCCTAGACTTCATTGGCTCTTTTGACTAGTATTCTTTTAATAAAACAGCAAATCTCTATCACTTAGTTAAATGTAGATTTGTAAAACAGGTATCTGAAGTCTCGCTCCAAAACTAGCTTCCATCTAGATGGGAGAATGTTGCAGTAAGTATTAAATGAACTTTTTTATTTTTTTGTCTGATGAACTTGAAATCTGAAGATGAAAATATCACAGATGCTAAATGTTAAATTGATTCTTTTTCTATCTCAGCCTGTGTAGCCCATTGATAAATAAAAAGGTAAAACCTGGCAAAGAAATATCCCTTCTGAAAAGAAAATGCAGTCTAATAAGTTGTTTGTTTAGGCAGACATGGCTCACATCCTCTATATTGCACACACTCTCTGAAACAGAATGATTTATATGCCTAACTTTCATTAAATTCTGTGTGAACTGTGGGAATACAAAGACTTTTCCCTTCACTTCCTTTATTCTTCACACAATAATTAGTAAGATAACAGCTGAAGCAGTAGTACTGGCTCAATTTTTACCTCATACACTTACATGGATGTTTGAACTCAAAGAGTGTTGAAGTAGGACAGATTGATGTACCTGTTCCACATGGGGATTTCCTTTTTCAAAGCACAGAAACCAAAATTCTTGAACCTGGGACTAGACTGGCCTAGAACCTGGATGTCTAAAGCACAATTCTCCTTTAATAACCACAAAATCTTCACACTTTTGGAAAGACATGTGTACCCTGACACAACTAGTATATCCATTGGAATTGGCCACAGAGAACCTTTCTGCATCCCACAGGGAAAGCAAGGTACTGTCAGGAAAGGTGGAGCTGACCCAATGTTTATACCCCTCATTGGAGGGTAGTGGGTGTCTCCCTCCACTGACTGCAGAAGAAACCAGAAAGACTACAAATTCTACTCATTTTGATGTCTAGAGTCAGGAAGATGAAATTCAGAGTCAATAACTCATATATGCACTACTACAAGTTTACTTTTTAGTACAGGAATATCTTCATATAACTGCACAGTAGAGGATGATAAGGTATGACTAAAACCCCCTTAAAGACTCTTTTGCATATTTTGTCTTGGAGAAAAGACTGACAGAAAGTCTTTTGAGTAAGTCTGAGTAGCGTTAATCATCTGCACTTCTCAGATATTCTGGGATATGATTGAAAGTAGTGTTATAGATGTGGACTTGTACAGATAAAGAAATGTATTGATTTCTGTGCCTTCTTCACAGCATGGTAGGGTTCTTACCTGAGACCATTATCCAAAGTACTGTCTGCAATTAATCTTCTGGGCAGTGTGCAATCAACCCTGGCATAGAGGCTGAGTTTCAACTAGATAATGATACGGGGGGGGGTCTGGAAAAGGAAGAGAGAGGAACACCAACCTACCATTTGTTTGCTATGCATATCACGAAAATGGTGCAGGCAAAGACAGGTGTCCATTGAGGTCAGGATTTCAGACAGGGTAAAGGACACAAGAGAAGTCCTCCAGACTGAGTATTAAAAATGAATGTATGCCTTTTCAATGTATTTGTACAGGAGGAAAGGGAAAAAAATAAAAAAGGTGAAACATTCCAGATGCTTGCCTGCAGTAAAGCATTTCTGGCTGTTAGTTCCAGTAGGTCATTACTGCATTAATTTGGTGTTTAATTAAATGCCTGTGCAACAGACCATTTATTTGTTATCTAATATTAGCTTTAGTTCTTATCAATTAAATGCTAGCTGAGGGCTTGATTCACTTACGTTTTATGTCCCCTTACACTCTATTTTTTATAAACAAAAAAACAAGGACTCTGCACAGAGGGAAGATTTACACCCCCAAATTTCACAGTGTGTATAATGCAATATGCTGAAATGCTTAGGCAGAAGGTGCTGAAACAAATGGAGATTTTTTTTTTTAAGTAAAAGTATCTTAGGCGTTTTGTTTTCAAAGAACAAGTGATAAACTAAATGAGTTACACAAAAACGCTTTGTAGGGAGTGTTTCCAATGATGGTCTAATGCGGTTCGTGCACACAAGTTATTTTCTTTGTGATTTTCTTTATTCTAGAAAGACTTACTCAAAAGAATGTGACTTTCCACTGGAGCTTCTTTCAAGTTATCCATTCTCCTTGGTTTCTCCCCAAAAGAGAGAGGAATCTCAGCCATTTCTTCCAAAGTTGGGCTCCATCTCAACCTCAGTTTCTGCCTTTCCTGCGTAGTAATTTCTCTACACAACCCAAAAAGATTCTTAATCTTGAAAACTCAATCATGACGGAGTATTTTGTGTTACTTATTGTTCATAATAGTTACACCAACATTGTGTCAAATTAAAAAAAATCTCCAGAAAGCTCTGAGCCTAGGTACTTCCACTAAAATAGACAGATAAATCAAGTCTTAATGACTATTTCAGATGTGTGCTCTTGGCTGGAAGGGTATCTGGAAACATAAGTTACTACACATTCAACACAGAGTTACTATACCTCCACCTTGTTTTATGCATCCCAGCACCTTGTTTCTACCTGGTGGCAGCACTGAGCACCTTGCCCCTGCACTCCTGCTAATGCTGGGTATGTGTGTAGTGAGTGTGATGTGCGTTACGCTGCACGAGCATGCTGATCTACCTCTTGGTGAAAATGAGTCTGGCACCCCTACACTACACTGTCTTTTCAAACTATATTGAATCTCTCATTCAAATAGCCACACTCATTTTGGTCTGGAGGCTTGGCTCATCTTATCCTGAGTCTGGATGTTAGAGTGAAGTAACTTTGGGTAGCATGAATGCCATGGCAGTAAACACACTGGGCACTATAGATGTTACAAAGTTAGGCCGGCTGGAACAAAATCTTGCACTACATTTCTTGCTCAATCCACTACACTATGCTACATAAACTGTTGAGTCCTGGGTATTTGACAATAATGGCCTGTTAATTGCATGAGGTAGACTCTTTAGAAAAGTAACTATTAAATTTTATTATCAGAGTGCACCTTCTTGTAGCAGGAGCATTTTTTTACACCCAGTTTGGAAGGTATGCTTTGATCTGTAATGCAATCTAAATGAATAGTCAGATCTATCTAGCTATCTTAGAGTCTCAAGAGTGGTGGCCTCCATTTTGGCTGTCGTTCTTCTGTGATAAATGTTGAACACAATTTTAGAACTAAGCCTTTTCTGCTCCTCTTTCCTACAAGTAACTATTTAAATCTTTTCAACTATGTGTTAAAACATACATCTAAACCAAATTTCCGATGGATTTTATGAAATTCATTCAATTTAAGGATTTAAAAGTGATTTTCCTAAAAGGCATGATAAAACCTAGTAAATCCAAATCCTCTCTCAACCTCACAGTGTTATGAAAAGCTATATTCAGAAGCCAATCATTCTAAAAATGTTTGTTTCAGTTTTTGACCCGGTCACTTTAATTTATATTTTAAAAACATAGTTAAAATTCAGGCTGCGTTCTAAATATGATTGTGTACATAATGGCTCACAATGACATAACTAAGTTCAAAATCATGTATTGCAGTCCAAGCATTGGGGAAATATGGATGAGGCAAAGCCTTTTGTCTTGTAGGTAGTAGATTTATCTTCAAAATTGTAATTCTATTTTTATTTCGGGTTCATACAGCTTAATTCTTGAACAGTTTTTAAGAAAGCAGTTGATAAAACTAGCCTAGAGCATGTACACAATTGTTCCTGGCTGTTTGTAGGCATATATGGTTGCACAGAGGTCAAAGAGTAAGACCATAATTCAGCACAATATTTGACCAAAACAAAGAACTTTTAGTTTCTATTGACACCAGTGGAGCTGAGAATCAGGATTCCCTTAGAGGGTATACGTTAGTTCGTTTCTGCAGTACTGAAAGTCATTAAACACTATGGTATTATGGGAATTACAGTACTCTACATAGAGTCGAATTGGATCAAACTGAATTGAATCAAATCAAGTAGAATAGCAGTCCTACAGAAAACAGCAGATGTTTACATGATTTGTTAAGTAGAGATCCAAAATTTGAGCCACAATAGTGACTGAGAAACACCAAACAAGGTCAAATCTTCTGATTCTTAATAACATTTTTAAAAGTACAGGCAATACAATTATTGAAACAACAGGGACCACTTTGGCTACTGAAAGATTCCTTTGAGTGGCAGTTAAGGAGGGAGAAAAGAAAACAAATGAAAAAAGGGTACTGGGAAAAGAAGTAATACCAAATTAAAAGGACTCAGAAAGTAAAATCATAAGAAAAGTGGGACTGAGGTGGCGAGATAATAAAATAGTCTATTTTGGGGTTTGAAAAATGTGGGGAATAAAGATGAAGGTCCAGAAGTAGATGTAGAGAACAAGAAAAAAGAGGAAACATTAAAATCTCCCACATTATATAATGCTGATAGAAAATAAGTTCATAAATGTAGAAAGCCAGAATGAAGTGCAAAAGGAAACCTGAACCCTCAATTTCCCCTCCAATGCAAACTCACATAAGAGCAGACAGAACCACGTAGGAGAAGTTAATACAGAGGACAGTCTGCACAAAGAAAACATTTCAATAGTAGAATGAGTGGGAGACCTCAAAAACAGGGGAAAAAAATGAAGGCACTTTGTAGAAGGAGCTGAATGCTCTGCATAAAAGGGGGCTGAGAGAGTGAAAAAGCCCTTTACTTTGTCTGATGAAAGTCCCTAGTGAAACAGATGCAGTGAGGAAGGGAATATATGCTCCAATTAAGGTCTGACATGAAAGGACTGACACGTCTCCCTTGCGAACACATCCAAAAAGCAAGGTGAAAACATTCTGGGGATGGAAGTTTAAGGGGGTCTACTGTGTCGAATCTCATTAGGTCCAGATGGATATCAAAATTGTGGATGTTTTCAGAATTATCTGTGTCAAAATGTTGACAATCCTATGAACTGGCGATCCTTTTGCTTCCGTGCACTGAATATAATGTCACCTTCTTGTTCTATTTGCTGCTTTTAATTTGGTCTTTCATGTAAATTCTTGTTAAGGGGTAGCTAATACGACTTAAAACTCTGACTGTAAAATCCCTTAAATACCCTACGGATTTCAGACACTATATTTTTGCTAAGAGGTAAAGCAATGGAATTTAATGTTCACATAACTACTTCCCAACAAAATTCCTGCTTGTTCTTCAAACAGATGAACTGAGATAATTAGGTCGCTCCAGTGAAAGAAATAAATAAACATATGCCCCACTTCTGTGAAAGAAGTCAATGAAGAGAGTAAACTTAAATCTTAAGTGTAACAGAAGATGTGATCCTCTCCAGGTGAAAGTGGAATTTATCTTCCTTCAACTTGCAACAACTTTAAATTTTTAAGACTGGTGCAAGTTTCACTGTTAGTGCGAACAGTTAGATTAAAAAAAAAAAAGCTTTGTTCCTAAAACCAGTTTAAATACTGATTTCTAAAATATTGTCAGTGCAAGGGCTGTCCTTTGAAACCAATGTCAACAGAAGGAATAAAGCCTGAAAGACTTTCACATCACATATTATTTGCACAAAGTTGTGTTGTCTGTGATTTGGACTAGTCTGCTGGTCTTAATAGACCAGTCTTCAATACAGTGACACGCAAGGTTTGTGCTCTCTTGAAAGGCTGTCTTGACTGGAAGATATCAACACCTCTGAATGTCCTGGGTTCCTAAAAGCTCTCCTCTGAGAAAACTGACAGCTCTGCTATGCAGCCATTGAAAGGCAGATAAGCTCCATTGTCCTTCTTTGTTTGTCTCCACTGCTTTTCCTTTTTGAGACAGGAGTGTGTGTGGAATGTATGTAGCTGGTAGCAAAAGAGGAGATTTGTAGATGAATACGTGAAAGAGTGGGATATTAAGATATCAATATTCACACTAGGCATGATAATATATGTAAAAGGAAAAGAAAACACAGCAAGCCTTCCCTGGAAATGGTTTTTGAAACTTCTCATCTACCTTCTCATGTAACTGATTAGAAAGAATGGGTATCACTCCAAATTAGGTCAACTTTAAACTATTTTACAAGGACTCCTTCAACGGATGAAGAAATCACTATGCCTTGTCAGAAACATTAATAGCACTTTTCTTTCTCATCCTCACACTCTGTTATTTGTGTGACTCTGTTGTCCATCTCTCCTTCCCAACTGACTTACCACCAGCGCTTATCAGCCCTGTTATTCTGAGAGCAGTGGCCCATAAAAGAGAGATAACAAGTCCCAAGTCCCAGTAAGCTTTTCCTTGTCAGTGAGAGATTAAAAATAACGGTCAAGGGCTATGTACTAGTATCTGCAGCCAACTTTGCAAATTTTCATCCAAAGATCTAAGAATTTTTACCCCTTTCCAATCTTCCGCAATACCCTGAATTTCCTTTCATTAGGATTCACTGCTGAGAGGATCAAAGGGTGTGTGAAAATTCTGCTCAGAAAATGCATCATTAAAACAGATAGGCAGGTTATCGTATTGGTGTAACTCCCTGCATATGCGGGCTGAAAGGATTTTAGGTAAGCTATAAAGCAAGGGATATGAAATACTCACTCTGTCATGCTAATGTTCTCTTACGTAAGCTACCATGCAGATTCAAAAGTAGGGTGAGGAAAATGAAACTCCCAAGTACAGGTCAGCCCCTATCACTTTCTCATAGATTTCTATTAATGCAAACAAATAAATATATGTCATTGGGAAAACAGTGTTTCAAAGTCTCTTCAGCTTTGCCTTTTCTGACATCCTCCTTTGAAGAAACTTCTCTACTGATTTTAAAAGCCCTTTCAGATCAGTCACAGGACCAGCAAGCCTCTCATAACTCTCTACATGATAAAAAGCTCTTGAAAAGTCTCATAGTTTATAAGATGAAATTCAAACCAAATCCCAGACTGTTATTCACTCTCTCCTAAATCTCAGCGTAGTCATCACATTGACCACAGCAGTCTTCAGATAAGATGGTTCAGTATTAGATTTGCTAGGGGATATTCATATTGACTTTGTATTTAGCTTTACAGTTGCAAATTATTGATATCTCAATATAAGCAGAGTTATCTTGATAGAGCTATTAAAAACATTGTTTCTAAGCAATTTTTCTGATTAAATCCTGAATATTCCAGATTTTCACAGTCAGCTAGTTCCCTCACCTTTTAAAAAATAAACACAGGGTGGGGGGAGAGGAGGAAGAAGAGTAAGAAAGGTAACCAATTGCATGTTATCCTGCGGCTCTAGAGATGCTTAGAGAAAGGAGATAAAAAATTCAGTAAACAGTATTTCTTTATTCTAATACATAGCCCTTTTACTGTTAAAATTACAATTAGTTGACTTTAAAATCTGACTGAAGCTCAGAGGTGACTTCTCACTCTTTCTGACTGTAGGAAATACCAAAAAATACAACTAAACTTTCCTGAAAGTTCTGTCATGCACTGGCCAATCATATATGACTATGTTTTTTAAAAATAAACCTTTTACAATATGTCACAAATAATCTTCTAATTTTGGATGGAACATCAGACTTTCACTGATCACAAGTTGACCTATTTTGTGCTGGTCCAAGTGGTTGATATGTGGCTCACAATATCTTCGTCTAAATCATATAAATCATATAAATCCCAGTAGACATTTATCACAGAAACTTAGAGATTAATTCAATAAGGATAAGCAACCTGGATCAATTGCTAGAAAGGGCAACTTGTATTTATGACTGTTCAATAAGCACATTATTTTGAAAAGGTACAGTGAAATACAGAAATGTGTTTAACGGTATTTTAAGAATCAGAATCATAAAATCTAAGTTTTATTTCTGTTCTCTCTACATGGAATTGGACTTGTGCAAGTCAAAATGAAGATAAACATCATCTAGCTCTTTCACCAACCCATACCTAACACTGAAGAAAAAAACCATATCATTGCTGCATGCAGTATCAATTCTCAGGCTGCAGAAGGCTTAAGTAAAAAGCTCACTTCTTGATTTTTAGCTCTCAACTCTATTCTTGAATATTTTATATTAGTCTAAGCTTAAACCAGAACCCATGAAGAACGGATCCAAATCATCCATCTGATGGTTTGAACAAGACATTTGGAATTAGATGATAATTTTTATTTGGTCAGCTGACTGCAAGTAAATAGATTTGTATGAACCTCATGAATTTCAACAAGGCCAAGTGCAAGGTCCTGCACCTGAGCTGGGGCAATCTCAAGAACAATTACAACCTAGTGGAGAGTGTATTGAGATCAGCTCTGAAGAAGAGGTCTGAAGGGTGCTGGTGCATGCAAAGCTCAACACGAGGCAACAATGCATGCTGGCACCCCATAAAGCCAACCGTATCCTAGGTTGCATCAAAAGAATTGGGATCAGTAGGTTGAGGGAGGTGATCCTTCCCCTTTGCTTCACTCTTGTGAGACTTCACCTGCAGTACTGTGTCCATCTCTGGAGTCCTCAGCACAGGAAAGACATGGATCTGTTAGAGTAGGTCCAGATGAGGATCACAAAGATGATAAGTGGCCCAGATCACCTCCCATAGGAGGACAGACTGAGAGCTGGGTTTGTTCAGCCTAGAGAAAAGAAGGCTCCAGGGAAACCTTCAAGCAGCCTTCCAGTATGTAAAGGGAGAATATAGGATATCTGTGAAGGGGGTCTTTATCAGGGAGTGTAGTGATAAGGTGAAGGATAATGCTTTTAAGCTGATAGAGGTAGTCTTAGATTAGATATAAGGAAGAACATTTTTGCTGTGAGGGTGGTGAGACACTGGCACAGGTTGCCCATAGAAGTTGTGGAATCCTCATTCCTGGAGCTTTTCAAGGCTAGGCTGAATGAGGCTTTGAGCAGCCTCATTCAGTGGAAGACGTCCCTGTCTGTAGCAAGAGGTCTGGAACTGGATGACCTTTAAGGTCCTTTCCAACCCCAACATTCTATGACTCTATTGGTTCTATGAAATTCTCTAATAATACATAGAGCAAAATATTTTGTGCACGAATTTGCAAATTATAATTCTAAATAACAAATAAAAAATAAAACCAGAAACTTGGACGTTCAACCTGAAATAATCTAATAATCAAAGCAGCTTCTTGAAAGTAAAAGACTTAGCTTTAAATCCCTGCATATCACTAGCTCCCTATGGCATAGGGAACTTAAACATTCTGCCATATTTTAAGTAAGCATCTTTGTATCATCTATTATTTTTCATGTGTAAACTCCTTAGACAACCAACCAGATTTTCAATGTGGATTTTTAAAATCTTTTAATTTTCTCTTTCTCTCTCTCTTCCTTTCTTTTATTGGAAAACCTTTTTTTGTTGGCTATTGCTTTTGACCTGCTCAATATGAAATATCTGTCGTTGGGAAGAGATTTTCCTCAATTGCCTGTTAAAATAAAACTAAACGACATCATGTGACTAGAAAACTTGAAATACATGATCATAAGGTCTAATATCACTGTTGTGAAAAAAGTCTTTCACTTTCGCTTGCTAAACTCTGATGTAAAAGAAGAACTTTAATCAGTTACTTCTTTCATCTTTTAAGCTGAACTCAGTTGACAACTGTTTATGGAGTAAGACCGGAATAAATACATTAACGACATCTAATACCCAGCTTCTTCTTAGAGTTAGAGAAGTCTGAGGTTTTGACATGTTGAACACACTGACAGATGAAAACACTCAAGGGAGGGAACCAGGTTTCCCAAATTCTGTTGCTACTTCTGCAGTGGACTTACATGTGACTTTGGGTCATTCTTTCCAAAATATATGGCTTGATATTTAGCAAGGTAAATGGTTGACTAAGAACATCAGTTAACATCCCAGGGAGGTATGTAGTTCTATATTAAACTCCTACATTTTAGTGACTAGATAGTCTTGTGTCCTCAGATGGTTTGAAGATACAAGTCTTTTAACCAAGTGTCAGACCCTTGTGACATTCTCAACTCACACCTTTCCTCCCTCTTCTAACCTCTTGCTGCTTTTCTGGAAGAACATCGATTTCTTGTATATTTTCTGTTATTGTTCAAAGTCCCATGCGTATGTCCCAGAGATTAAGGTGTTTTAGAAGTTGCTCTAGGTGATATCATCCTAGTGTTTAACTATCTTGTCTTACATTCAATTATACTGAGAAAAGCTGTTGCCAGAAAACTTCTGTAAGGTTTAAAAAAAGGTGCTTTTCCCCAGTATACAGGTATAAAACCAGAATAACTAAGATTATGACCTTACTTAAAGAACTTAGCTGTCTGTACACTTTTAAGGCTGTAAGACTGGAAGTCTGTGCTGAAACTAAGGTTTTCAGGCAGATCATCCATGGTGATGTTCAATCATCTTCTACCTGAAGTGACATGTGGTCACATAGCACTGAAATCAATTGAAATTTACATCAGGGCGCACAGCTGGCTCTGTTTCTGTGGTACTTTTGGCATTCAAGTGAAGGATTTTTATTATAGCATTATTTGAGGCCAACATTTTCCCCTAAAATCTGATAACAATAAATAAATAAATAAATAAATAAGTAGAACAAAATGTTATCTCTTTATTGGTAAGACTATCTGAAAACAAAAAGTCATTCTGGACAGTAGTTCAAAGCATCACAATTTTGTGCAGAAATTTATGGTATTTCTGACAATGACATACTTGGAAGTCTACAGGAATTTGTTGAGGATTTATTGAAAAAATACCCTGAGGTATAGATGGAGATGGGTGCAGAAACTTCTCTTTTTTGCAGGAAATCTCAGGCTAAAAACAGAGCACTGTGTTCAAAAATGTTTTGGAAAAGAATACTATATGATCAGAAACTTCCCTCAATGGGGAAAGCTGGAATATAGGGAATGGAAGTAATGTAACTTTCAAAATACAGAGTAGTACATTTTTGGGCTGGGTTTTGACTTTTGTCATTCAGTCTTTGGTGCTTTTGGAAAAGCTATTCAGTTTCTCTGTTTATTGGTTTACTTCCTCAAGAAGATAGATGTGGGTTTGTTTTTACGGCACCCTTAGGAACACATCTGTGATTTATTAGTGGAACCCATTAAGTATTCCTTTCCCATGGTTGTACTAGTGTTCTTCAAAAGCAAAATGCTGGAAAACGTCCTGAATGTGTGCATGTATTTGTGTGTGTGTGCATATTCATGTAAGAGAGAGAGAAAGATAGAAGAAAACTTAGAAGAGGAGAGCACCTCTGTCTCAAACACTCAGTTGTAGGCTTAAACTCCATCACAGAAGATTATTCCCTGAGGTAAATACAGCTTAGCACATAAAACAGGTCCAAGCGGAGATGTGAGGTCATCCGCCTCAAGTATCTGCTTTTTGTTAGCTGAGATGGGGCAAATTTCATCAGAACTTGTCTTCTACCATACCAAGGTCACGAGATACTTAGTGGTACCAAGCTATCCAGTATCAAAGACCAGTCCAAAATGTTATAAAGCAAATTTCGAAAATATAGGACCAAGCTTTATGATATGCAATGCGTTGCAGCCAAATATTCCATTGCAGATTTCAGCAGCACAACATAATTCAAGTATATAAGCATCTGCGTAATCCGTACTTACGCATTCAGTGTTCTGTCTTCTTTCAGATCCCTCTCTCCTTCCAGTTTGTAATATTTGGAATATTTTTTATATTTGGCAGCAGCAGATGGATCCTAAATACCTGAAAAGTCATTAGTTTAATAACAGAATTGGTAAGTACAGTCATTGTCAGTGAAGGGCAACTGTTACAATTATCTCCGTAATTTCACTGGGTAAATGCATTGTGTCAGGACAACATCTGAAAATCATTTAATAGATTTGAATATCATATTCATTATCAATAATACGGTTGTCCTTGCTCTTTGGCCTAGATGTAAAAAGAGAGAACAAATAACAAAGATAAAGAAAACATCTACCAAGGAAAAAGTCAAAAAACAACACCCCCAAACCTTTTCACTTTTAAAAATTAATTATAAAATTAGCTGATGAACAAAATTAATCCAAACTGACTTGAATCTGAATGCTGTCGGATGGAGTTAAAAGTGCCCTAGGTATATAAACAAGCTTTGGAAATAAATAACAATGTAGTAAGCCAAGGGGAAAGTTTTTATAAAAGGGATTTGTGTTTGGTGCCTTCTCATTTGGCAGTCTCATTAATGATTTAGAAGAAGGTGTAAACACCATATTCATGATTTTAGGGAATGCTAGTGTGCTAAAAATGTCAATAAAGAGATACAGAAAAAAAAATCAAGAAAAGTAATTCTGTGGAAAGTCTGCTTTTCTGTCTTTTGTGCTAAACGGAAACACTTTCTCTTCTCACAGGTCCTTAGATCTTCTTCTATCTTAGTTTCCTCAGGTTCTGTACAATTCCCTAAAACCACTTTATTTTTCGTAAAATTACCCCGTCTGTAATAATCTAAGTCCCTCTTTTTTTCTCACTTTTTGCCCCCCCCCCCCCCAGCTTGTCAGATAGCTAAAACCCAGTGTAAATGAGAATTTGGAGATGTGTGTGAACCTATCCATCACTGAGGTGTGTGTGCTGCCTGATCAGTAAGACTTCTTTTTGGTGGATGGATGTTTCAACGTAAATGACAGCAAAATTCTCAGGCAATGACATCATTGTCATCAGTAAATTATTTCCTATAGCAATCAAAGCATTTGGACAATACTCAAAATAATTGCTGAAAGTCCTTTAATGGAAATGCATAACTGTAGGGTAGAATGTACATCTTCCACAATCTTGAGATATGACCCAATAAACATACAGGGCTGTTTAAACCATTTCACCTTTGGACCTGAAAATCTGGCCAGTGTGTTCACAGCAAGACTTGCTGATTTCTATGTAACAGTTGTTTTTTAATTGTTAAATACTGTTCTTTGCAATGAAAAACACCGCTTATATGCCAGCTCTTTCTCTAAGGTCTTCAGCTGTGTGATTTATACAAGCATAAAAAACTTCTGGTAAAAAAAAAAAAATCCTAATTACATTTCTTCTTTTACATTTCCTTCTTTGCCCTTTTCTCTATACTATACTATTAATATGTAGGATTATTTTAATCTTTGACAGAGTCATCTAAATATCTCTGGTAGAATTGTTCATTGAATAGCAGAACTGATACAGACCAATATTCCCAGGACCATGTTGCTTTGCCAGAGTTACTCTTCCCTGACAGTTAGTGAGATAGTTCAAACTAATGGTTATAGTTATCCATTCTCAGAAGCAAGAATCAAAATTAATCTTTAAAACAGAAGACTTAGGAAAAGGGATATTGATCAGATTATAGATGAGGGCTTAGATGAATATTTTTATCCTTATGTCAAGTCTCTTTGATGGCACTGCAGATTTGTACTACTGTGTCAGGCCTGCTCAAAAGCACACTTAAATCAATGGAAAGAGTCCTATCAATGTTCATAATTGCTTTTATATGTGACTGAAGTGTCAGGGAAGGGTAAAAACAGTCACCGGTTGCTTCTGCAATATGGCTGTTCTTTCTAGATGCTGATGGCTCCTCCTTAATCAAATTCTTACCTTAAAACAGTAAAAATCTCTGCCCATCCAACAGCTTTCTGTCTTTCAGAATCTCTTTCTACTCTAACTGCACTCCTGTACAAGTATTAAATTCATCTCTAAACTCTGCTGCTTCTGTGTCTTGCCTAACTGACTGAAAATTACTTTTCTGTCTGTGCTGATTTATTTTTCCCTTTTAGCTAAAGAACTTATCTTCCTTCCTACTTCTGTGCTTGTACTTCTTCTTGTCTGCTCATTTTAATTATTTCCCAGCCTTTCTGCATGAATCTCTACTTCTCTCCTGCAAAATTTTCTCTCCACTTCTGTC
The DNA here is from genome assembly GCA_033556795.1 of Tapera naevia. Classification (NCBI taxonomy): domain Eukaryota; kingdom Metazoa; phylum Chordata; class Aves; order Cuculiformes; family Neomorphidae; genus Tapera; species Tapera naevia. The sequence goes on from JAUMJJ010000482.1 coordinate 1,032,692, forward strand.
CATTTCTTCAAGCCTGGGCTAGTTAAGTCCTGCTGATTTTCAAGGATGACCCAGTTGAAGTATCACTGGGTAGCACTCCCAGGAGTAAAAATTGCTGGTCTTCACCTCACCTAGCTTTGAGAGCATCAGGCTCAGATGGAATCAGTTAGGAATTAACTACATCTGTTAGAGTAAAACTCTCATCCTGCCCAGCTATGACACTGTTACAGTCTTTGTGAGGTATGGAGAGGGTTGTGTGCTTAGAGTTTTGCCTGGAGCATGCCTGGGACACCTGAGGACTCCAGGTGCATTTCTTATATGACACAGGAGGTATTTCTCATCTTCTTCTCTTAATGATGTAGCTTACACGCAGCAGAAAAACTTGATCAACTTGTAGAGCTTCCCAAGAGGGTCTCCAGATGAGTAGCTCCCTCCAGTAAGCTAAGGAACTGTCACTGCCAGCTTGCAGGTCAGAAACCAAGAAATCTTTTAGGAGAGGCAGCTGAAGTTTCCTTTCTCAACGAGCAGTGCTACCTGTATCATCAGTGTTTTCCATTACAGGAGTATCCTCACCTTATGTTATGCTAGTTAATGGAAAGTTTACTGTAATAGTGTCTGTATTTTATTGTTAAAAAAAGTACTTAGACTTCTACAAGCTTTTAGCTGAGGATCTCTGTAGTCATCAGAATCCTTTTCCAGTGAAATAAGGAAGCCTAATTATGGACTGGGAAAATGAATCACTGCGAGTTTAAGTAGCCTATTAAAGAAAGTATACCAAGACAGTGACAGAGCCAATAACAGAACACAGGAGTGGTGGTCTACTTTCCTAATCATTTGAAAGAGTCTAGGAATGGTGAAAGATTGTGTTTTATGGAACAAGTTAAGATTGAGCTTTATATACTCAGGAAGAACATTGTAGGATATGGTGCCTGACACAGCAGGAAATTGCGTTCAATGGTTCCGGAGGTCCCTACCAAATTTTCCCTGTGACAGGTCATTTCATTATTGCCCACTAAAGACTTACTAATGTCTTCTTCCGAAGCATCTGACACTTAATTTGTAGATAGGATATGGAACTAAATGGATCACTAGTTTGATCTATTATGTCAATGCTTGTGCTCTTAGAGATGCAAACAGTATATAGGGCATAGGATTCTTACTGTACACAAAGTCAAATGGAAGTGTTTATACTGACTGTGGTAAGGGAGAACTGACTCAGAGGTGAGGGAATTTGTCTATGTTCACCCTATATTGTGGCTTTTCAAGAACAGAAGCAGAAGTTTACTTTGTAGAAGAAAGGCCCATACACTATAAATGCTGTTGGCCATGTGACATCGTCATATTCTTTCATGGGCAGAAGTCATTTTCTTCCGTGTCTATATTTGATTTCAATTAAAAGAAGACAGCTTGCTTAATCTTTCCTAAAGGTTGATATGGTGTATACCTGAGTGAACTGGCCAATTCTCCTTATAAATTATGTATAAAATCCACAACTACATTCTCTCTCAAAAACTCAGAGGAAAATTCAATTTCTCTTTCAGCTTATTTTTTTCATGGTTCTTGGGATATTCATTTTGTATTTTCTGCTCATTTTTATAAATGTCTTATTTATTCAAGCTCTTCATAGAGGAAAGTAATGCCATGCATTGCTGATTTTATTACTTTGGACAGTTTACAATATCTCTTCAGAACCTAACATGTTAATTGACTTTAATTTTTTTATAAATTTCAGCCATGCTTTAGGATCATACATACTGATGCCAGGGAGACTTTTTGAAATGTCTGCTGTGGCCTTGATGGAGTTTATATAGAGGTGCACAGCTTTTCTTTTCCTTCTTTCTTCCTAGTAACAATGTGAGGGGAATAAATTTCTGCTGTTCAGGCTCCTGTCTAGGGACAGTAGCACAGGGTCAAATTTAGGCATGTGATCCCAGTCCTTCCTTCTGTCACTTAAAAGTAGGGACACCCACCTACTATTATTACACCACGTATTTCTTATTCAATAATGAAATCTCTGTTCGAAAAATATGGTTTTACAGTACTTCAAATTGTAGATCTTACATACTGTAAGTACTGCATGTTTTATATTAAAATAGATGATTGCAAGCTTTATTGGTCATACCTGCAATACATATATGCCAAAAAAACCCACTGAACTTTCAGTGTCCCTTTCTGTCATTCAATGATCTTGAACTAAAACCTGGAAAGATTTCAGTGATAAGAGGTTCATCCCAGGTTATTTCAAGGCCTCAGTCCTAATTACAGAGAAGTTTTCCCTGGGACATTACAAGTATATGAGCTTCTGTTAAACTGGAAGCACGACTAACTTAAATGTGGGCCTAAAGGTCTGCAAATGAGTGAAGAAACAATTAAAGAGGATTCTCAGTGATTTTATCAAGGAAATACTCCCCATAGAAAATATTTCTCTCTATTTTTTTCCCCTATTTGAAAATCCTACATTTGCACATAGTGTTTCCAGAATTTCCAGAATTAAACAAAACAAAGGGTTTGTTTCCTATATTCCCAATACCATAAACACAGGCTACTACTACGAGTGCTTTCAATACAAAGTAGCATGCATTGTGTAAGATAACATAACCATGATGATAATGCATGTATGTAATACATATGTATATGTGGTATCAGTATTGTACAATGTTATTTACAAAGAAAAGAATGTTCTAGATGCTGTTGTTACAAAAGCACCAAGATAAGGTAGCTATTTTAAAACCAAACACAGTTAAAACAAAATGTAATATCTTGATCTTCATGATTTGATTAAAAAAGAAAACAAAAGCAAACTCTCAAGAAATTCAGGCAAGCACAGCATATATAAACAGAATCTGTAAAGAACCACAGTTCTGTGATTTTTTTTAAAAAAATTATTTATATTTTACATGATTTTAAGATGAGTTTTTATTGATTTGGCCTTTGAGAATGATAACTGGGTTTTCAGTAAAACATCTGTTGAAGGAAAAAGTGGATAAAAAGAAAACAAACCAAATCAAGAGGATATAAAAATCATGAAGTGGCCGGGTGAACATCATATCAGGAGCCAAGGTAAGTCTGAGTGGAGCTGCCAAACAGATCATCACAGACTCTTAGATTTCTTCTGTGTATCTACTCTCTAATGATCCTGACTTCCTCACTTGCAATGAACCAGTTGTATCTACCTGTGACTCAAATCTGAATCTGTTTGGATCAAAGATGCCTTTAATGAGTTTGTAATCCAATCCTGGGTAGGTTTTCTAAAATGTAAACACCTAACTTACATCTGTACGTCATCTAACCATTAAAGTTCACCTTTCCAGTAGGATATCTAGTAGGACAAAATATCTGTACAGGCCCTATGGCATGATCTGCCTGCAACATGCGTTTAGCATTATCACATCAGGTTATTTGTGTTTTATTTGCATTATCTTAGTATTCATCTTCTCTCTCTTCAATTTCCCAGATGTGAACAGGGGGTTAAGGAAGATTTGATATGTGCTTCCAATACCAAAATCTGCTTTTCAAGTGGTAAGCAAGGAAGGCAATTACAACATTCAGTTTCCACACCTTCTTTTTAAAGTATTTTCAGTTTAATTAAGACTCGATTTTATCCATAAGCACTGTATTTACTCTAACACTTATCTATTGATGTTAAGTCACAGGATGGTTTTTCCGTTTCTTATTTCATGGAATTGCTTTCTCTGTCTGTTCCTTGTGGACCTGGGAAATTGCTGAAAGCAGGGTTTCTTGCTGCCCATAAATATCATTGGTCATGCCATATGATTGTAGAGTCTTTATTGGCTTAGTTTCTTGGCTTTGGTTGCCTTTTAAATTGAAGTGCAGAATTTGAAAGACATATTTTTTTTTAAAAAAACTCCTTCCAATCTGCCACCTGCAGAACAATATGCACGTAACTACTGTTTTTTGAGGCATCTCAGTTATTCTGGGTAGCTCAGAACTTAGTGGTGACTATTTACCTCTGCTTCGTACATTACATTACCTAATTTCATGGAGTTTTTTCTCATCTCAGAAAGGTTGTGAAAATGTTGTAATACGAGGGCTGGTCTTATCTGCATTTGTTCTTTTTTATTATTATTATTAGAAGTAAAGTTAGCAGAAAGCTCCCCTTTCGGATATCTGCCACCATTCCTGTAAATTTTTGAGTATCTTTCAAGTGAGAACGTTGGAAAGAACAACGTCCCTCGTGGGCTTCCTGAGGTTTCAGTGACTTTTGTTCTTTATGTGACAATGCTAAGTTTCACTAGATTAGGCATTATTTTTTGATAGAGTGGAAAGAAAAGGACATGGGAACAAAGGCAGAATCACAGATTTTCTTCATCAGAAAAGACCGTTGAGTCCAATTGTATGTATTCACTAGTAAACCAATATCCCTGAGCACTTCATCTACCTGTTTTTTAAATACATCCAAGTATGGTGACTCAACACCTCCCTGGGCAGCAAGTTCCAGTGCCTGATAACCCCTTTGGGTTTTTTTCCTATGTCTAATCTGAAACTCCCCTGTTGCTACCTGAGGCCAAGGTGTTGGTGTGCACGTGGTTTCGTGCACAGAATTAAAGCAAACAAACAAAGAAACAAACAAATCTCTCCTGCAAATCAGAATTGTATCTTAAAGATAATTCTCTGGAGAAATACCTCCAAATACTTCTCTTTAGGGCTCATTTACTTCCTTCTTGCTCGTTGATGTGCTTCTTGGGGGACAGTGTTTCTTACAATATGGGAAAATTCAATTACTGAAAATCAGGATTGATTTTAAATTGACAGACTTTAATCCAGTGGAGAACCAAGGGAAAAGATGAGTTGTGTTCATCTAAATGAGAGTGGTTTTAATTATTACTTTTATCATTGACAAAGAGCTATTCCACTGTGAAAAAGTATTTGGATTCTTAGTTTTTAATGTTTTCACAAAACATTGCAATAGTAATGTCAGAGTCACAGTACATATTTTTCAATAAATAAAACTATATTTTCACCAAAGGGATTTTTAAGTATTTTCTTAAAATCTCTTTATTTGTTGAGCAAGAAGGAAAATCTATCCTATTTTTCCTTTGTAGGCCTGTATACACGTACATGTATGGAAACTAGGTACACTTTTGAACTTTGAGAATGTCACAGTATATTTTGGAAGACCAACTTCGTAAAACTACTCTGTTGCTACCAAGTTGTAGCTTGGGTTACTTGTCAAGGAAAACTGAAAGCAATTCTGAAGAAATTACAAATATGATCACACAGAAATCAATTTTATAGTGGAAAGAAACACTTGAAAATCACCCTTTACCTGCTTCTAGCTGGAACAATTCAACCTCTGTCTAGCAACTCTGCTTTGTTTAGTTAAACATTTCTAGTTTCATTCCTAGAGTGCCTATCATTTATAGCTGACTGGAATAATAATCAATCCTTATCTTTTCATAGGTACGAAAATAAATTATATCCTCCTTATTCTCATAGAGGGATCATTTTCACTCAAGAAAAGTATCAGATTTTCACCCTTCCAGTGCAGCAAAGGGGCTTATTCACAGAAGGAGTGTCAAAACACTGCATCTACACATGGACTTCCTCCGTCTTTAGAGAGATGTGCTTTTTTGCATGATGCATTAGAGAGTCTAACCATTCTGCAGGTACATTTCATAGAACTTTCATAATATCTTAACATTTCAAGTTGAGTTGGACTGTCTAAAGGATTATCCTGCAGAAGGAGGAAGTCACAGCTGCATTGGAAATAATGTCATAGAAATCAGTAACCCTCTAATCTTTATGTGTGGTGACAGAATAACCAAATTAGATCTCTGCTGCTCTGGAGCTGAAGTACTAACCATTATCTGACACTGATGCCAACAGCTGATGGCTTTTTAAAAAATCACTCCCAGTCAACCCAGCTGTACTGAGTTATACAATTTGGGAAAAAAATCTTTTTAATGTCATGGGTGCAAACTAACTCAGAGGTGCTATTTGTTCATTAGTACTGGAAAAAGGAAACAGTGGCATGGAAACAGAGGACAAGGATACTTCAACTGCACCAGGTGAGACAGATTGGCTAGGTTTATACTAGTAAATTCAAGTGTGCCTGGGTGTTGAAAGATGATGATATTACTAAATGACTGGATTGTTTACTGGCATGAATGTGGCCCCTTTAATTTTGCAATGTCTCAACTGGTTTGGAAAGTGGTAGAGTTTACCAGCATGAATGCAGACTGCTCCGTGCCAGTTGGCTTCAGAGTGGAGGGCGTTTAATTTATGAGTACAGCCATACCCTCTGGGTCCATGTGCTGTCTGGGACTCAACTCAAGTTAATAAGTTCTTCCAGTCAGACCTGTGCTTAAGTCCACCTGCTCTCACACTGCACTGAGTGAAAACAATCCAGGTTTTCACTTTGCTTCAATCCATTTTGTAATATACAGAGGGATGTGATATCAGCCACAAAGTTTATCATGTGTACTACCACACTGAAATTGATGTACCTTAATGACGACAAGCAAAAGTTTGTGAAAGGCTTCAAGCTTCAATGTACTGTTTACCGTTAAATGAAACCCAAACTCTTCCTCCTGAGCAGTAACGCAGAATGGAGATTGGGATGGTGACTGCCTTCAGGCTGGTAGTGCACGCAGTCTAGACTGATTCCACAATGATCTGGGAACTTGCCTCCCATTCTTGGGGCTCAATCTGTCAACAACTAGAAAAATTTCTCTGATTATATCTGCTCTTATTTCTCTCCTCAAAATAAAGCCTTTGGTCAAACACTGTTACAAAGTGGTGTGTGCTTCTGTCTTTATGATGAACATCAGAGTGAAGGAGAAAAATGAAGTAATGGAATGCAGAAAATACCTTATTACCTGTTAAAATGAGAAGGCTCAGGTGAGACATTATCAGGATTTCTGAAGGCAAAGCCACCAGTGTAGTATGTATACCAACTGTTAAATATCTGTCTGTCTGGGTGGGTTGCACCAATTTCATTGGGGATGTTTGCACTGGACATTCACTCTAATGGTTTTAAGCAAATGCACACCTCTCTCCCATCTGCTTTGGGAAGGTCTGGTCAAATAATTCACATTACACTGGTTTGGTGAAGCTTTCCCTGACAGGCACATCATGCTGGTTGGATGTGATTTTAACAGACAGACACCCTGACTCTGGCAGTAGCTTTCGCTGTTGTGAATTCAGCTGTAACTGAGCTTGCTCCTTCTATTGTAAGAGAACTGGAGAGGTGTGCAGAATAAATTTAGAACCACTCATTACAGCAGTACTGACCTTGCTAAACCAGAGTGTGCTGACACTGTGACAGGCTGCTTCCAAGGTTTTGTGTTAGCTGGAGAAAAGCAGGGGCACAAAAGAGAAAAATCTTCTGTCCCTCATGCAGGTCTGCAAGACTAAGACCAGACAAACTCTTCTAGGAAAAGTTAACATAAACCATATCTTTTTTTAAAAAAAAAAAAAACGACAAAAAATATTGGATCTTGTTTTTTCTACAGGTCTTATCTGTACCTGCTTCAATTCAGCAGAGAGCATTAGGCTTGTCAGTCCCCATGCTCATATACCCATAGGACTCAGGAGATGTGGCTGCATTGACTTCATGGCCAACTTGTGAGCAAGAAACATTTTGGGAGAAGAATAATGACAAAATGGATGTGAAACAGATGATGAACAACTGCATCCTAGTGACAATAAAGCCCCCATTAAATATCATGCTGGGTAGTCATTGCTATTAAAAGTTGTTGAGAAGTACAGCAGATACCAACAGTACAGCAAGTATGCTGTTTTCAAGTGTCAGAGTTTTGATTTCTTAATATTTTTTTTTAAATGTCAGCTTTATGATTTTTATAGGACCTGACTTTTCATATTAAACTCTTAGGGATATTAATTCTGCTTTCCTGTCAGGAAAGAAAATATCTGTGAAGGCAGCTATGGCTGCTGTTGCTGGCATGGCGCTATATGAGAAACTTACCCCTGAAAACAGACCCTTATGCTAACCTTCCACACAGGATAAAATTTCACAAACCGCCAACCTTTTTTACACCATGTGCACACCTTTTTCAGCTAATTTCTACCCAATGTGGGTTTTTTTCCTCTCCCTCTGCAGTAAATAAGTATTGTTAAATGATGCTGGCCAGAGACTTCTGCTGAATGTCCTGCTTACTGACTGAGAAAGGGAATAGCTCCTCGTGATTTATCATCATTTCCACTTATCTGCCTGTGTAGGAGATAAGAAGTAGCACAATAATTTAAATGCATGTTCTAACAGTCCTTAAAAGAGAGACTGAGTGATACAGCCAGGCATTGGCACTGTGGGAGGAACAAATTAGGTACGAGCTTTACCACAACTGTTAATTTCACACTCTCTAAGAGACAGTGGCTAAGTTAACTCACGTCTGCTGAACAGTGTCTTAGGATAAGAATGTGCATGCAACTTCCAGGGACTATCTGATATTTTGTTAGTTATTACCCTGTAGTGTCTGGTTTGTGTGTCGGAAGCTTAACAATATTAAGGCAGAATAACTTCCGAAATGGAAGTTACGGAGTGTGTTGAAGGCAAAGGTGCTGATATAGAAGTGTGGGAGATTGCTGTTCAAGTTTTCCATTAAAGCACAAGTCTGATGAAGCTGGGGTGTGTATTGCTTTTGGGCATCTGTCAGAGAGGAAAGTGAAAGCCTTATGAAGCACTGGAGCATGTTATTGGCAGTGTTGTAGGCAATACAGCAGTGGAAAGGATTGCACAATCTGCTTTTACACTCTTAACATGTTCATCTCGATGGGTTCTGTTTTGTCTTTGCTTAAAGAATAAGGAAAGAAAAAGGGATAAGGGAAGAAAAGTAGATCACAGAGAGGGAAAGGGAGAGAGAGAAAAGGAAAGAGAAGGAAAGGGAAGGGGAGATAAAATTTCTATGGAAAAGTAATCCAGAACTTATGCTGTGTATTTTTGGGGTTGTTTTTTTGGTTGGGTTTTTTCTGTTTTAAGATGTAAATCTCCTTTTAGGAGTGAAATTGTTGCTGGGAGAAAGAAAGACACTTACTTTCTTAACTCAAAATAAGGTCCACATCTGCAGATGTCCTGTAACCATCAGGTCTGAGGAAGTTCACCCCTTCTTCTGAGACAGAGCATAATTCTAAGCACTGTTTAGCTGAATTGCATTTATTTCTCTCAGTAGCTGCTGCGTTCCCCCAAGGATTGCAAAATAGTCCTATCAATACACAAATCCACTGAAACTCAGTGCATCTTCTTTTGAACCTTCTAGTCTCTCTTTCTGAACTATTTAATTCCTCATACTACAAGGAGATAAGTCTCTTGTTGAAGACAACTTGGTAGCATTTCATACAGCACAACTGATGGTCAGAAACATCGTATCACCAGCCTAACTTCAAAAGATTTCAGTGAGAACGACAGGCTGAATGAAAAGCAATGTTAGCTTATCTCAGAAATATTATATCAGCCTATCAAAATTTTAATAAATTAGCAATTGAACTAACTCCTTTATGTCCGGAAACTTTGTAGAAAAGAAATGCAAACACAGGAAATTCTGTCAAATAGACAATGATTTATCTGACCGATGTTAATTTCTACTCCCTTTATCAGGAAATGTGATCCATACAGGTTTAGATTGTGTCACTACTTTTCCTTGCAATTCACACTGAGATGTTCTTTCTTCAGTCAACAGGCTAAAGATGGTTTATTTTAATTAAAAAATTACCTACAATAAAAATATATAAATCTATGACTTTAAAAGATATTTTTATCTCCTAAGTACTGTAAGGATGACAAAATTTTGGATAAAAGAGGATTAGGAAAAGTTAACTGTTCGAATCAATGTTGTCAATGTTGTAAAATACTGTAGTCTTAATATAGTTCTGGTTATACACAGATGCCCAATAACACTGAAAAAGGTAGTTATGCTCCTTGATATACAATCACTCAGCTGTGACAAACAGTTGAGGTGCTGACCAGATGTGGTCATGATGATACTACGGCACTTATGCCGTAGTATGGATGTTGTGGTTGTCTTGGACTATCAATTAAATTACATTAATTACACTGCCTCTGAAAATTTCTATGTAATTACAAAGTGGTAGGATATTCTTATTATTTCTCCTGAGCTTTACGAAGGCGTAGATTATGCTTTCCCTGAACTTTGAGCAATTATTTACTAAATAAAGCAAGTAGGAACTACCTGATAGTTATGAGGAGAGATTAAATGATGGTTATTAACTTAAGGACATAAATATTAAGAGAAATTATAACTTTGTCATAGACATCATGTGTGACTTTTTCTGAAAGTAGCACTTAGAGTCAGTTTTAGCTTTTTAAATCCGTCTTTTCTTTGCCCAGATAATGGACAACGTGCTGAAATTGTAGCAAGGCAAATTGCTATGAGCTATAAGGAAAAGCTCTTCATTATTAGAGTGGTCAAATGCTGGAGAAAAATTCCGAAGGTGTTAGGGAATCTCCATCCTTGAATATATTAAAAAATCATCTGGACAAGGCTGTGAATAACCTGATGCATGAGAAATGAAGATATACTCTTGAAGCACAGGACTAAGTGGGATTTACCCAGCTGTCCCACCCAACAGAAATTATTCTACAATTGTGTGATTCAGAACCTGCAGACTGTCCCTTTCCACAGCCAATATGGAGCCACTCAGGAGTTTAAACAAGCTATGCAACTCCATTCCAGGCAGTCAGGTTCAAAGTGTAACAGGTTAATTCTGAAAAGACCAAACTCTTCTCTGCCTATCCATTTTTGAAAAGTAGACTTCTTTACAGATCTGGTTCAGGAGCTGTACTGAAACTCCAGGGGAGAGAGATTTTTAGGCAACTGCTAATGTGTAATCGAGCTTCTGAATGCACTTTCTGATTCTCTATCGTCTTCACAAGCATTATGAAAAGAAACTAGGTGTTTAATGTAACTTTTTCATCATGAGATGATGATCTTCTAGTCTCTTCATTATTTTGTTGTATCTAGCTACGAGTCTCATTTCTTTCTTAGAGCAAAAAACTGATTATGACATTTAGCTTCCTTGTATGCATCTAGTGAATCTTCATTTGTTTACTTTTATGCTACTTCAGAACATTAAATACAAACTGGGATGCTACAATATAGCTATAGAATGTTGAAAAATGGGAGATAATTTTTGAGATTATAAAAAGGAATTATTACCTTCAGAATATGTAGGAAAGCTGTTTTATTTAAGGGTTTTTTTTTGTATGTACTTAATATTTTCCCTTTCCTTCTCCCCTCCATCCCTGAGCATACCTCCTCCTTCTCTTTCTGTTCCTGCTGTGTATGAGCACTACCTTGCTGTTTACCTTTGTTACATCTCTGTAGGAAAAAAGGCAATTAATATTTCAAGAGGCCTTCTTGTAAAATAAAGGTTAAATCAAGAAAAAAAATCACAATATAAATAAATTATGAATTCTTATCTTGTTCTGGAAAAGTTAGTGTGATGCAAATTTCAAGGCAGCATTGTAGCATTTTCAAGTCATTATGAAGTCATAAGTGGTATGCCTGACTGCCTTAGTTCACAAGTTCTGTCAACGTATTCTTAATTCTTTCAAAAAAAATTATTAATGTTACTCTATTTTTAATCTCATTACTACTGTGCTTATTACTAGTAGCAGTTCCAGCCTCCTTGTCTTGGGCAGGGACATCTCCCACTAGACCAGGCTGCTCAAGACCACAGTCGTAGTATTTAAGGATTGTCAGGTAAATACATTTGGTTAAAAAATAATCTTGCACTTTTTCCCTGTTTTCAGAACAAGCATGAGGAGGATGTTCAAATATTATTTAATACTCATAAAATATTCTCTTAATTATTTTAATTTTAACCCAGTTTTAATTAAATCTTGCCTGTAATAAAGAAAGGGCAAAGAGGCTGTAACTGTACAGAAAATACTATAAATTGCACCATCCATCTAATTCATCCTTACATTGATGTCAGCAGGCTTGCTTCCCTGGCTGAATACAAAGTTGATGGTTTTATATTAAACATGACTGTGGTGTAATTGGAATTACACATGCATATATTTGTCCCAATGACTTTATTAACTTTCATCCATAGACAGTTATTGAAAAGAATATTGTCAGCTCTGCTTATTTAAAATGAAGTTTGCTTTCTGTTTTGGATGAGAGGAAAACAAGATAATTTGGTCTGTACTCAGATTCTGAATATTGTATCATTCAATTTAAATTAAAAGTAATAATAATAAAAGAACATTTTTTTTGTTGTTGCTTAGCAAAACATGAAATAAGCCCTTGGCTTGGGTTTTGCATCTTTTCTTTCAGATTTGTGTTTTCTTGTATTTTCAAAAATGAATCATGGCTTGATGTGACATTGAACCTTGTCATTTGGAATTATATTCTTTTTATCCAGTTTTACCATTTTTTATCACCATGGCTATGACAAGAATAATCCTTGATGTTTGAATGATGATGAAAGAAAAATAAGCCTGAGAAAGCTAAAAGACTTGTATCAACTTGTGTAACTTCAGAGCTCTGTGAGATAGCTCTCCATTTCTCAGTAGTCATCCACTGCTGTAGTTATGTCTCTTTTTCTCCTCATGATGTAAAGTAGGCACTCTCAAGGTACAATTCATCTAAGCCATCACAGATAGCTACCTTAAAATGACATGGACTACTTTTTGAAATTTGCCTGTTCCTTCCTTTGCGTCTGAAGAGATGTAGGTACTGGCCCTCTGAACACCTAGCTTTCAGTTAGATGAATCCCAAGGTGTTTTACTCATGTTACTGTTATTGCTCTGCCTACATGTCCTAATTGAGGTCAGGGCTCTATTTTGTGGGTGCGCTCCGTGAGAATAATGGGAGAATATTTGTGTCAAGAAAAGCTGACATCCTAATAGAAAAGATAAACAAAGATAAATTGAGATTAAGTGACCTGCCCAGACTAGATACAGCAACTTGGAGAAAGCTAATGTCTTGGTTCAGTACCCATACTACAATGGGTAGTACATTTCCATTTGGGACACATGTCATTGAACGCAAGGCTTGCATTACACTGACATGGTGTTGATGTGTTGATGTGTGACATCTTTGTTATAAATAACCCTCACAATTAGTGAAATTTTACTATTACTGAATGAAAAGCATAATTGGGATGATTCCTTCCAGGTACTGTGCTTACATAGTTAGAGACAACCCCTCTTGTTCTCATCAATCATTCTGAGAAACTATTGGTTCAATTGAGCAGTCAGTAAAGAGTCATTTCTGACCAAAAGAATTTGTGGCTACTGGGGGAATAGGAAACCGTGGACTACAGTGATCGATGACTGATGGTCTGATGTTAAAGAGCCTGGAAGGGAAATAGAACTGGGAGAAGATGGAATTCCCCTGTGGTGAATGGGAGAGGGCAAGTTCAGAAACCAAGGGCTAGATGATCTTTAAGGTCCTTTCAAATCCAAACCATTCTATGATATCATTCTATGATCTTGTAGTGTGAATGGGGGAAAGCTGATGTATGGAATTGCTGCCTTTGATCAACAGTTTTAAAAGGCAAGCTTAACTTCTCATTATATTGACAGAGTTGATGTGTGATAAAACATTAAGGACAGAAGAATTCTGGTGATTTACTAGTCATAACTACTAGCAATAAATATAAGAAAAACTGTATGGAAGGTGTAAAGAATATAAAAACAACCACTCTAGGAAATTTCACACCAATTTTCCATTCTGTTTTCAAGACAAAAATAACTACAGAGTTTCATTCAGGAATGTCTAGAACTATTGATAAATGATGATAGAAAACACCAGGAGAAAATAAAGAAGAAAATAAAAGTCTCATGTCAGTTACTTGATACTTACTAATCTACAAAAAGGATGGGAGGGGAGTGGAAAAAAAATCCTAGGCTTGTATCTTTATTAGACACTGAAAATGTCACATATAAGCAAGGAATACTACATAAAATATTAAGCGATGCTAATGCTGACTGGGAAAATTTATAGAGTTGGAGTTGTCTGTCTTAAATCATGCCCTCTAGTTATCTGTGCTTCATCTCACCTACCTTGCATTCTCTGAGGGCAGTGAAAGTTTGTAATTCTGTGTATTATAAAAAATTTACAAAGGACTAATTTAAGCACTACATTAAGGTAATAGTAATAATAATGATAATAATCTGAGAAGCACACAGATAGGAGAAAAATGTTGCAGGAAGGAAAGTTTACCAAAGAGTAGTTACAAAGACATAGGGCTTTTTCTTGTTTATTTCCTTGCTTTTTAATGAACATTGATGTTTTCACATCTAGAAAAGTAATTATTTGACAGTTTGTTGCTCTGTTATGAAGAAATGTTGCTCTTTATTTTTATGGTTGAAACTAGAGTTTCATTACATTTTGAACAGTAATTCTCTACCTGCCACTGCCAGCAAAATCAAGTTAACTGAAGTATCTTACTGATTTTCATCTGAGTAAAAGGTATTTTTTTTGTTGTTGTTTCTTTTTCCATTTTTTGTCTTGCACAAAGCGGGTGCAAAATATGTTGGTCACCAGATTATGTGAGTGCAGCAAGGCAAACTAAATTTGAGTATGTATTCCTAACAATCACCTCACCTAGCATGGAAAGAACTTGAAGTCTCCCAATAAATCACAGATTTAGTAGTATTTGCCTTTATTAATGACAGTACTAAGTGGTTTACTCTCATCCAAAAAAAGCATAAACTCCTTTTTGGGATCCTAATCTTTGTTACTTCAGTACAGCGAGCACCATGGGAAGAGTAGGGCCTAACAGGGGACATCACGCAGTTGATCAAATATCTCAGGACCAAATTTCAAAGGGAATTCAGATTTGAATGTGAGAAGGAAGTATCTTGAGAACCAGGGCATGAGCAGAAAGAATAAAGACACCCATCTATGCTTACAGCAATGTCCTTCTGAAAACAAAACAAAACAAACACATATTCTTTCCTGCTAGGAGATAACTTAAGGAACAGCAGGATAGGAGTCAAATGGAAGATGTCAACGTGTTGACAGTGATAGGAACTTTTAAATTCGGTGATATCTATGTGAGGGTCTTTAAACAATCTTAAATTATTTTTAACTAGTGAACTTTCGAGGAAAAGTCACATCTTCAGATGTCTAAAAATGCTGAAATAAAAGTTTTAGGCAAACGGGAATGATATGCAAGGTTTTTACTATCCCATATATTTGGAGAAGGAAAACAGAGAACGAGAGGCAGGAGACATGTAGGGAACTTGTGAAAAAATCCTCCTCTGACTGAAACACTGCAGTGAATAGCAGCATCTTCTCATCATAGACTGTTTTGGAAGATGAATTCCTCTTACGAATATTCACTTATATCTCCAGACTATAAGTCTCATGAAGTGTTCAAAACAGATAATTCAGTCTCTTATCATAGGCACAGGGAAAACATCTTAAAGTGAATATTCATTTTCTCTGATTAAACTTGCATTTGGCAAGGAAATTCTGATCATTCAGTATTGCAATTCTTGTTTTGAGATTAAAATGAATATGAAAATATTGGATTAGAATTTTTTACTTTTGACCAGCTTATTTTTTTCTTATTTTTCCTTTATATTCATTCTTATTTATTTGTTTCATAGAACGATGAAGTTCTTTAATGGTTACACTGTGCAAGTAGACAAGGAGACTCATCATGTTAAGAGTTTCTTTCACCTCAATGATATAAAAGAAATTGGGGAAAAAAATGAATACCATTACTACATAGATTACTGATAAGAAAATTAGACTAACCAATTTAATTTAGAGAAAGAAATTCAAACGTGAAGCTGAGACAGAAGCAGGAACCACTTGTCACAAATTCTCCTCAGTGCTTTTTGTTCAAATAATCCCTTTTTATTTTTTTAAATCTAGATTAACATTTGTGGCATATGGCCAAGCCTGAGAAGACTTTTCCATTACCTTTGGGGCCTGAATGTACTGCCTGCTCAACCTCCTGTGAGCTCCAAGAGCCCTATGGTATAAATCACATGAAGATGGGAAGAGACCTTTCCTATGGACCCTATAATGCGTAGAGTTACTTGTCTTGAGAATTTCCCTGTCTCCCTTAAATACAAAATGGTGTTACTGAGTAACAGGGATTCATGGAGAACAGGAAGGAAATGGAAAGAGAAAAAAGAGTCAAGGCACCACCCCATTTTGTAAACTAGAAGGACTTCAGCTAATGCTCCATAAAAACTGGCTTAATATACAGTTAGTACAAAGCTTCAGTTTTTTGACAGATTAAGTGCTATTAAATCACTTTGCTCTGAAGGCACTAAAAGGTCACAAGATGAATTAGTTCAGGCCGTCTTAGCCTACTCCTCAGCACGTTTTTCCACTCTGAAGGAAGGGGGATGAAAAAAAAGAAAACTGAACTGAAAATTATGACCCTCTAAATGTCTACAGGATGCGAAGCTGTGAAGAATGACAGTGCCTTGTCAAAAGCAGGCAGATGGGCTTTTATCAGCTTGCAGGGCAATTTTCTTCCCTTTTTTTCTTTCCTCTTCCTTTTTTTTTTCTTCCTTCCTTTTTGGTAGAGTCTGATCCATAGTGTTGTGTTCTGCCCTTTAGGTTGAATTTTCCAGTTGAAAAGATCAGCAGGCGTAACCTAGCCTGCTGCTTAGGATATGTACTCAGGTTAGATGCAATGATTATTTAACAATACAGTTGGAGCATATATTTTTTTATGTGGCTACTTTAACAAGAAAAACATCCTTTCTGAAGGGGTTTTCATATGCATTCTCGTAAGGAGAGTATCTCACGCCAAATGATGTTTTATTTTCTCATTTTTTCTTTAGGCGTTTACACACTGAAATCACACAAAGGCAGCTGTTGTGTATTTCTTCTAGTACTGTCTTCTCTGTACAGATTGATCACTCTGCCCTCGGTGAAGTTATTCCAGTTCTACAAGGTCAGTGTAAATGGGATCAAAACTGAATCCATGATGAAGCTTTCATTAAATCACTGATGCATTTTTGAATTCAGCCACAGCAGGAATGGCCCCCACCTTTGGGAATTATATACTGACTCTGTTAAGGGTTTAATATACTCCAGAAAGTCGAAAAAATTACTCCTCAAGAACATTTTGTCCTTAATTCACCCTACTGGAGCCTAAAAGTCATCGATCACTCATTGTATTTCTCTACCCAGCATTTGAGAACAACAGGGGATTTTTACATTTAATAGGCCATGAGCTGCGTTACTTCAGAACAATTATGGAAGAAAGAATGGATTAGTGACCTTGGCTTTTTTAATTTCTTTACACTTTTATGGATGAATGTCATGGCTGTAATGTCTTTTCAAGACTGTTTTTTCCATTGTCTTCCTCAGCTTTTCCTTCTCTTTCCATTTTATGGATTTAAGCCTTACTCTCTCCTCCACAACTTGCTTTTGGCAGTTCAGGCAACATTAATGGTCTTTGTGCTAACTATTATGTTATAATGTAGAACAATCTTGACTCAGCAAAGTTCTTCAATATGTCCCCGATTTTAAGAGTAGTGAAAGTAAAGTTGATAGAAGTCATCTGGGCTTAAATTTTGACATGCGCTTAAGTACTTTGCTATACTCGGTCTTCCTATGTATTAAAAACCTGTTGGTATGACAGCACCTCTCCCTCAAAGCCGTTATTGATCGTCTGGATCGATCTTTATCACAGATAGAGGAGTAACCATGTAAACAAAGAACTGCTGAAAACTCAGTCTGAAAAATGAAAAACATAAGGTTGTTTAAACTAAGCAGTCTGTGCAGCATTGGTTCCATCTTCAAAGAACAATCCAAGTACTCAAGTAGGTGGACATCAACTTAAGGGGAGCATATTTGTTACAGCAATATAGGACTAGGGTGGGATCAAGGACAATCCAAGACACAGCGGAAAACACTGGCACATGAGGACTTAGCTTCTAAATTCAGCTGTCCTGTAAAGATAGTTTTTGATCCCAGTTTCCAGTAATAGGAATTCACAATGACAGATGTTCTTTCCCTTATGGAAATGACTCCAACATTGAATATGCATTCATTGAGAGCAGAGCTTAGTCTACGTATAAAAAAAACGCAGAAGAGTTATAAGATATATGCTGAATGAGGAATGATTTCCATGAGAACTTCCAATTTCAGTCCCTTATTAAAAGAAGAATTCACAAACAGTAACAACTCAGGGAATAGAATATTATTTCCAACAGGATTATAACTTCTGGCGATAATAACATTCAATTCTTATTTATTTTCTACTCAAAAAGGGCTATCAATATAGAGCTCTGTTTCTTTGAAAATGGTCCCTTGAATGTTAAATCCTGTCTCCTAGCAGACAGGTAAGGACTGATTCCAATGTGAACCAGAATGAAACTTTCCTAACCATAAACTGGGTGCTGAAAAATAAAGTCAGACATTCTCTGGACAGTCATCAACATAGAAAAGAATATGAAATTATAGTTTAATAACACTTTAAAAGGGATAGATACTTTTACCTAATATTGAGTGTTAGTTTGTACTTTACTTGCCTTCTGCTTCCTCACAGGTTTCAATGCCATTCATATTTTAGCCTGTCAATATATAATTTCCTATCATATATTTTACAAAATTAATAAGTGTCAAATTAAAGTACTGTGAAAAAAAGCCCATATATGAACTAAATCTTCCTTCCTTCTTTTAAAAGAAAAGAATTTTTGTAGGTAGGTTTTTTTTTCTTTTTTTGGGTTTGACCCATTTTTCAAGAGAACTATTGATCCTCATGTAAAACTAAGGGTTTTCCACTGTGAGGTGTGAAACCTTAATTGGAAATCATGAGTTTCGTCCCAGCTGTCAGTTAAAACAAAGAAAAAAATGTGCTTGGATTTGAAGCATGAGGGCTCTGAGCGTAGAAGCTAGAAGGAGCTCATATTTTGAATCACAGTGCTGATTCAGATTAGTTAAAACTTTAGTACAAGGTCAGCCACAGCACCTGACATCGAACAAAACCTACCAAGACCTTATCATAAAGTTCTGATGAGTCTTATATAAAGGAAATCTGGTGATAAATAAGACAAATGACTAAGTACTAGGCATTAATACTGTAGTAGAACTGAAGCAGACAGCTTGGATTGAAATAACCTGTGTTTCAATGTAGTTAATTTGTATATCTGATATGCTTATATGGTCATATTGGCTCTTGCTCTGGTTCTGATCCATCACAGACATCACGTATAAGTAGGTCTCTCATCAGATTTTCTGAGGTTAAGATGCTCCTGAAGCTGCATTCAAAACCCTGTCAATGTCAATATTAGCTATTTCTCTACTCATCTCTTTAGCTGTTGAAAGGTGAGATGGGGTTGAGAAGGAAATTGCTGAAAACTAGTGGAACACAAGAAGGAATATTGAAAGCTGTAACAAGAGAAAGAAAAGGGTAAAAGACAAAGGAAATGAAAAAAAGAGGGAAAAAAAAACCCCAGCCAAACAAAAGGATATTTAATGTGGTAATAAAGTGGTGAAGAAATGCCTGGAATTAAAGAAGAATGTGACCATATTCTAGCTTTCACCTTTGCGTGTTGCCATCAGCAGATATTGTCTTATATTTAAGAGTGATGTTACTGTCTCCAATTTATATTCCCATTCACAAACTTGCATAAAACTTGTTTGACTCATCCGTCCAGAAGATTCTGATCGCTATGGCTTGGGAAAATCAAGAAGAAAAACTGGAGTAGCCAATAGTTTTCATCTATAAAGAGAACAGTTCAATTATGCAAGGTTGGTGAAGTGCAAAAGAGATAAGAAACTCAAAATCCCCAAATTAGAAAGAAAATCAAGACTCTCTAAATTATTTGCATGGCATTTTTCCATAACTGTTTCATTACTGAAGATGAAAATAGGACTTAAAATCCATACAAAAGCACAAATTTGTCTTTGTTTTATAATAAACCAATTCAAGCTGAAAGTATACCTTGCAACAGGAGTTGACAGAATTTAAGGTAGTAAGGTTTCTGTGATTATACTATTGTATTGTAGCCAATAAACAACATGAAAATAAAATTTATTTAATTGAAGATGCAACTTTTTCCTTGCAATTATCCATTTTGTATTTTTTCTCATAATCATTGGTACAGAAATTCTAAATTTTGACGAATATTCAATTGGTGTTCTAATCCACCTCAGGGGAAAGGAAACAGATTTTATCAGGTAAAATTAAGCTTATTTAAACATTTTTGCTCTTTAAATGAATTCCCCATCTTAAGAATGGTCAAAAGTTCACTGACTTCAAGAGAGATGAACATTATCATTAACACTATGAATATTTGACATAGTATTTTTGAGCACAGACCTCATAGCTAGGTAAACGTTAGTCATTAAAGTAGCTTCCTGAAACATTACATGCAGACCTGCATGCAAACCATCCATTGCTCTTAAAAAAAAAATGTACATTGTGTTCTAAAACTGGCTAAAATCCTGCAAAGTGACATACACAAGGCTATCATAATCATTAAAAGGAATGAACTAGGAACCTGGAAAGTGGGTGAATGGAGAAGAGTTTTTAGAGCTTGAAGTGACTCATTTCTTCAGGTGAGATCTGTAGAGAAAGCTGCTGACAAAATGACTAGAGTTGACAACATCACTTAATATACACTAAACAACGAATTACAATGGCATTTTCATAACTAACAGACATTGGAACAATCCACCCTCAAATATGAATTTCATCAAAACAGTGAGTTAGCCACAACAACTCATCCAGAAAGGACACTGCAGTGTACTGTGGGGGTCTTGTGGGTGTGTGTATAAAGACTAATCTTCCTCTGAAGCCAATGGAGAATGGAGAGACTATTCCAGGTCGTTTTTCAGAGCACTTAAAATGATAGCAGCTCTGAATCACCTCTGGTGAAAAGCCTTCCCTCCGCTGATAGAGGTGTGGCCTCAGAAATAAACATGTACTGGATTTAACCTTTGTCGGTACCAGTTTGATCTGACAGCAGCACAAAGGTATCAATATCTTTATCTGCATAAGATAAATAACACCCAATGAAGAACATTTGCAGCTCTGACTAAGACGGTATAACGCCAGCCATTTTCCCTGATGCATTCATGGAGAGAAAATAAGTGAGAAAAAATATTTCTATTGAGAGGAAGTTTTCTGGGGATTTCCTATTTAGTTCAGCAATTTCATTTCTTTATGTTTCTGGCCTGCACTTAAATGATTTATTTTCTTCCCTCCTCTCTCATATTTCTGTCTTTAAAATTTTACACCCTAATTGTTTTATAGTTTTTTCCTCTATTTCTCAGCCTTTCCTCCCTTTTGTTTATAAATGCATTTCATTCCTTTCCCCATCACAGAAAAAAAAAAAAAAGAAGAAAAAAGTAACCAAAGAGATTATTTTTTAATGCTAAAGTCATTTGCTATGCAAATACAATTCCTAATTAGATGGTAAGTTCTCGGAGGACTCAGGCAATTGAAGTGCACATGAATTGACTCCAGTCCTGATTTAGCCCTCCAGGCCTAACTGTAAACAGCAATTCCTGGGTGCTTATCTTGTCATAGGTCTATAGGCTACAAACTGATATTTCTGCTACTAACAAGGAATGATATACATTTGAAAAGAGGAAGTTTGGCAAAACCTCTTCATAAACTTCCTATTAAGATATTTCTTAAAATACATACAATACCAAGCAAATAGATTGTTGAGCACTGTTATCAAAAGTGTGTGTACTCATGAGACAGTAAATATATTTTAACTTCAGTGGAGTGTCAAAATAAAGTTTTCTTCATTTCTTTATAAGATAAGTTTAAAAAAAATCTTTCCTTTCTGCACTATCCTATGCACTACCGGAGTCAATGGGAGTTGAGAGAACTCGGCACCTGATGGCTATTACAGTTTTGCTTGTTATTTTTTCTTGCCCTCCTGGTCTGGTCTTTTGATTATCTCTATATTTTGCAGCTGTCAGTAGGATGATGATGTATTATGACATGCTCATCATATCACAAAGGAAGAAATTATTTATCTTCAAGATTAGACAAGTCATATAATTATGCATTGACTATAATAAATCAAAATACATTACTCCTTAGAATATACATGCACATTATACATTGACTGCACATGAGCACATGTGGGCATGCGTGTGTTTTGGGAACAATACAACAGAATTAGAATAAAATTTCTAGGAATTGATAGTTGATTTATTTCAAAAATAAACTATTTGAAATAATAGCTTATTTTTCGACAAGGCAGCTCAGAGGTCCTATGTCTTCCCCCTTCCTTGCATACCAGGTTTGCCTGTGTAAAAAATTTCTACATCTATCATAGTTCACACGTGCACACACATGCACACACAAAAATTTCTCCTGAGGAAAGACTTCAACTTTGTGGCAAAACTGAAGAAAGCATGTCAAGAGGCTGTTGGAAAAAAAAACACAAACAGCTTGTTTCCTGCAATTGTTTTGGACTCTGTCCAAAATTCACCCTCACTGCCTTTTACTCTTGATATATTTTCCCTTGACATATTTTTCCCTTTTTTTATTATTATTTTTTAAGCAACTGGCAGATTTCAGATTGTGCACCTCCACTGCTAATCTGGGATTCTAAGATTCAAAGAGCAGTGACTCTATATTCATGTCGATATTAAATAAGCATGGCATTTAAAGACAACTGTGGGCAACTTTTTCTTTTGATGCTATCTTGGGATTTTTTTTTAAAGGGTTTTATATAAGACATCAAATAGTTATGAGCAATGTGGCTGTGCTTTTTATAACACAAGAAAGGTTAAGAGCAGAAATCTTTATAGACATTGTAAGAAGTTCCAGGGGAACAGAAAGCTCTGTAGACTCAGAAGATGGATTTCACCTTCAAGACTAGGATTCAAGTTCACCAGAGGAATCTCAAAGTAACAAGTGTTTTGATCTCAGCTCAGTTCTTCAGGGCTTTGTGTGTGTGTGTGTGTTGGTTTCTCAGAAAGAACTGTATTTTGCATCTAATCTAAAGAGGTTAGTTCCCTATAGATTGCAATTCAAATGGCAGGGAAAATACCTAAAGCTTCTCTGTAGTTTGATCCCATCCAGTGTTTCTGGGAGAACTCACCTGCTTCCAGACATCTCAGCTTTATGAACTATTTTTAATTGGCTTTGGTGCTGCTTCTCCTTCCTGTGTCTAGTTTTTGAGGCTGTTCCTACCTCTCTTGTGTTATGTGGATAAGCATCTATTGAGAATTCACTAGTATCACAAGATGGGTTTGAGTTTTGATATAAAGAGGAGAAGGAGGCATGAAAAGATAGGTCACAATCCTGGACAAAAGAGGGGAGCTTTGGAGAAGGAAATTACAGCACAGTGAGGTGGCTGCTTAAAAGAGACACATAGTGCAGAGCCAGTTCATGCAAGCAGAAGAGAGTCTGGACAGTAGGCTGTGAACCAGGTGATAGGTGAGAAAGCAGGTGACTGCAGGTAGGGTCTGTGTGCAGTATTCAAAAAAAGAAAAAAAGAATAATCTCCGACAGAAAGAGTTGGTTTGGGGGAGAATGTAAAGATTACTTCATTCAATCTATGAAGTAAGCATGGAGCAAGTATAGTCCTAAGAAAACAAACATGAGAAAAAATTGTTTTTAAAAATTGCCACTGAACAGCAGAAGGGACAGTTAAGGCTGGGTACAAGGGGGTGTTATTTTAGCCATTTTCAGCCTAGGAGATTGTCGACTATATACACAAGCACACAAAACATGCTAAAAATGAGCCTAAATCTTGGCCCTTTCAGTCTTACAGAAGATTCCCATATTTATGTTTGCGATCTTGATTTATATATGTATTTGCTAAACCTTTCCTTTCACATGAAAATACATAGGAAAGTATGAGTAAATAAATGGAGTAATATTTCTGAGCTTTCCTTTTGTTTTTTTTCTGTGATGTTTTCCTCCTTAAATTGTTTTTGGTGTTAGGAGCAACACCATACCAAATGCACTTTTTCTCCTTTTCTTATTTCTAATTCTAAGTAGACTTTTAAGGAGTTCAGAGGCATGATAAACATTGAAGAGATGGGCAAGATGGAAAACAGCTGTCTGTAGACCAAAATTTACTCTCATAAATCATAGCTTGGAACAATTAGCCTGACTTAGTTGAACATCTAAAGATCAATGCACTAGAAATCAGCTATATATAGTGATGCAACCATATTCAAATATAAGAACGGTGTTTAGAACATGGCATGCCTCATGAACAAGTACACTACATGGAGATGAAGACCTCAATGCAGTTGTCCAAATTATAATGCTAATTCACTTACTCTGAGTTGTCCTGTCAAGTGTCTAACCACCACTCTACGAGTTATCACTGACAGATACACATGTTTAGGCTACTGAAAAAAGGCTTGAGATTCATGTTCTGGACTGATGTCTAACATGCCAATTTCTATGTCTAGACTAAATTTTAAATGCAGTTACGGACTTCTAAAGAGATATTTAGATGACAACATGTACATGTCTGCTATGGGATGATCTAGATTACTCTCAAGACTGTGATGACTGCATAGACTAGATCTTCAATTATAAGAGAAATAAAGTACATGTAAACCAGCTCTTACACTGACAACACCTAAATGTACCTGTTTTAATCTCCAAACTGAATCCCACTTCTTTAGAGTCTATCCCTTGAGAAGCAAGGTTAAGTTGAGTTACCTAAGCATAGACCTCTAGTCCTGTTTCAGAAGGTCTGGAGTACCTGAAACACCAACCTATGTGTATGTGACAAACAGGACAAAAGATTGTGAGAAACCATGGCTTTGTGAGGTGATGACTGATAGGCAGGTGAGACTTCCCCAGACAGCTCGCATAGTGTTAGTCATCTGTATAAGCAACTGAATCAAGCTTCAAATGACTGAGCTGCAGTGAAAAAACTGTTAATTGCAAGTATACAAGTAGAAGTGCGTGGCCACCAAGAAACAAAGGATATTGTCAAGGAATAATACCTTATTATGGTTTTGGAAAATTACATTAGTTCTTATTAATAAAATAACAATTAATCCCTGGTTATGAACACATGCTGCACTTAATAGTGAAAATATTATCTTATTAACATGTACCGCTTTGTGGGTTACCATTCTCATCTGGGACTTGGGAAATACAGGTTTAATTGCCAAACCTGTCATAGATTTCTCATTCCACTCTTTCATTATTTGTATTGCTGGAGACTCTTGTATACCTAGTAACGTTGGTTTAGATTCTTTGTCCTTTAGTATTAAACCCCCCAAAGTTAGAATAATATTTTTTTTTTATTTCTTCTCTTTTTATGATACTTATTTTGCTTGCAAAACTCTTTGCATAGCCTCTGACTCAAGTCTTAAATATGCAGAGATAGTTGTTTTATTTTAGTGACAACAGTCACCTTGCCTTATACACGGTAGGGACAGTACAATTACCTTTATACGGGAATAATTTTTTCATATCTGGCAGCAGTGATTTTCTGATTTGGCAGCTTGCCTCCAGTGCAAGAGAGTCCCTCAATGTAGACCCTCTGGTAACAAATTACTAGATCCGTTTGAAGTTCTGTCCAGTATGCAACTAGCACCGTGTTTTCTGCACATGCATAGTGCATAGAATAACCTCGCTGTGGGATTCTCCCTCTCCAAAAGATCCCCAGGCTTTCTGAATGCAGCAACCTTACTTTAATATATAGAATTGTATATGCTCTTATATTATAAGGTATTATTATGTTCTTACCCATTCCATGGGAAGAATTCATCTTAGAACAAGTTATATAATAATGAGCATTGCCAGGACAGTATGCATGCCATTTCTCAGTAGCAGTTTCCTGGGAAAGTGCAGTGCAGGTGGATGTGTAGTCTGTCTTAAACTCACTTGAAGATGGTGCTGGTTCTGGCATGGTGAGATGCATTACTGTACCACTGGGGAAGGAGACGTTGTGTTTCAGAAGTGTGCATTTTAAGTTCCCCGGAAATAACCTAACAGAAGAATTTCTTTTCTTTTTCTTTTCTTTTCTTTTCTTTTCTTTTCTTTTCTTTTCTTTTCTTTTCTTTTCTTTTCTTTTCTTTTCTTTTCTTTTCTTTTCTTTTCTTTTCTTTTCTTTTCTTTTCTTTTCTTTTCTTTTCTTTTCTTTTCTTTTCTTTTCTTTTCTTTTCTTTTCTTTTCTTTTCTTTTCTTTTCTTTTCTTTTCTTTTCTTTTCTTTTCCTTTCCTTTCCTTTCCTTTCCTTTCCTTTCCTTTCCTTTCCTTTCCTTTCCTTTCCTTTCCTTTCCTTTCCTTTCCTTTCCTTTCCTTTCCTTTCCTTTCCTTTCCTTTCCTTTCCTTTCCTTTCCTTTCCTTTCCTTTCCTTTCCTTTCCTTTCCTTTCCTTTCCTTTCCTTTCCTTTCCTTTTTTTCTTTTTCTTTTTCTTTTCTTTTCTTTTCTTTTCTTTTCTTTTCTTTTCTTTTCTTTTCTTTTCTTTTCTTTTCTTTTCTTTTCTTTTCTTTTCTTTTCTTTTCTTTTCTTTTCTTTTCTTTTCTTTTCTTTTCTTTTCTTTTCTTTTCTTTTCTTTTCTTTTCTTTTCTTTTCTTTTCTTTTCTTTTCTTTTCTTTTCTTTTCTTCTTCTTTCTGGGACAGTTACAGACATGTCTGCAAAAGAAAAACCGATGGGTAACACCAATTTGTTAGAAATAGTTACATTGTGGTATATTCTGACACAAGAACAGCTAAAGGGATGGATTCAGGAGATAAAAAAAAAAACAAACAAACCAGCAACACTGAAATATTGTAATTGTTGACACAACATAATGCAGATGTTGGCAAAATGCTCTGCTCCTGGGAGAAGTAAGTCAGTCCATACACCATCTGACCATCCATTACACTGTGGAAGCTTTTGGAGCGCATTTAGTACAGCAAGCACAGCACTGTTCTAGCTGATTAACTTGCACTCTGTATTTCAGGCTCTCAAGGCCACAAGACAGAGATGCCAATTTTAACAAAAAAGCTTTTTTCTTCAGGAAGGAAGCAGGGTATTATTATATATTACATTTCCTGACAAGGCAACTGGAAAAAGTGCCTGCATTCTCTCTGACACAGTGCCAGATTGTTGGCTGTGTATGAAATAAAGGGATGTGGAGGACTTTCTGTCTTTGGACTATCTAGGAACAATGGGGCACATTCTTTTGTGTAATGAGAATCCTTTGTCACATGCTTCAGAATAATCTTTAGGTGGTACCTTGAAGTGAATCGAAAATAAAGGAAATCAAAGGATGTCACCCTAGTTACTCCACCACATTTTTTTGACTAAGTGGTGGTTTGAACAAAATCTGCACATTTTCTGGACTCATAGAATGTCTTAATCTATGGAGCAGGTGTAGATGGAGGGATTAAACAAATTTCAGCTCCTTGAGTTTTTCAGAAAAAATTAAAGTATTTATATTTTTTTATGCAGAATGAGGCTGATAGTTCTTGCACTATTGCAGGAGACAGGACAGCTCCTCATGCAAAAGGTTATTTACACGAATGGCAGTGTAATAGGAAAGATGACTGATGGTTTCTTTCTACCCTTCAGAAGACCTCTATAATGCAATGGCCTAGGAACTCCCCCAAGAAAATACAAAATCTGACTCTAGTTCATTTTGCAGTGGGTGAGGACTTCAGCTGCTGTTCTGTTATCAGAAGCAGGACAACAATTAATGATTAATTTCCCATTTGGTGAAAATCTTGCTTTCTGATTTCTAAATCTCACACCTGAATTTCAAGACTGTTGTTATTATTCTGGACACTAAGGGCTAACAATATGACTTGAAAAGTGAAACAGAGACTTTTACTAACTCATATGATGACAAGGGTTAAAATCTTCCTCTTCCCACTCCAAATCTGCACCATAACATGAGCTACAGTAAGCACTAAACTCCCTCTACATATGCACTTCTAAAGATTTTTATGGGTGTAAGTAAAAATTTTCTTAAAGTTATCAAACATTAAAGAAGGACTTTCTAATTATAATTTTAAAAGAGAGTTTTCTTTTAAATTTTCACGTGATATTTTAGTTTTGTGACGCATTTTCTGAATGATCATACTGGTGTATTAGGAAACATATCCTGCAAAACTTTCTTTTAAAATGACTTATAAAATTCTCTTTTTTAATACAGATTTGTATGAAGCCCACTCTGCAGCAACAATACAATAAATAGAAAACCTCCCAACAAATAAGTAATAATAGTCATCAGTCATGGTGTTCTCTGAACCTCTAAAGCACTTTGGCCTATAACAATCCTTTTTCCTCTGGCAACTGTTGCTCTAGTGATGCATTTCAACACACTGAAAGAACAGCTCACTCTTTTGACATGTTTTTTGTAATATCCAGGATTGCTACTGCTTCAGTGGTATATTATTGTAATTCTTCATCAGAACAGTGCCTGTCAGGAATTTGTGTCCCAAAAGAAATTTTGTATAGTACTTGTAAATGATAAGAAAGAAAGCCCAGTTCATAGAATTTCTCTGAAATCTTTGCATAATCATGGATGCTATGGAGTCAGTTTGGATATCAGTCTTTCATTAGGTTGTTTTTTCACTTTGTTGTATAAAGATAGCCCAATATTACAGAAGAGTCATTGAGGAAAAGAGGTTACATCCTTAAAGTCTGGGAATCTTTCTCAAATTTCAGATTCCCAAGGGATTTTTTTTTATTAAGGTGAAAATGAGGACAACTACACTGTTTCTCATCTCATTATCAAACAAGGAAGAATAAGCAGGTTTTGCCCTAGGACTCTTCCAAATCCAGCTGCTTTCACCACAGAGACTTCCTTGCCCGGATGTGGTTTCTGTGCATTTATCAACACATCAACGCATTTTTATTCTGAGAACTTAAACATTGTCCCCTTGAACATTGTCCCCTTGAACATTGTCCCCTTGAACATGTTGAAATTTTATTAGCCACAGCCTCTTTTGGAAAGGAATTACACAGGCCTTCTCTTCTCACAAGTAGTCTTCTAATTGTGTGAAGGTGAGCACCTGCTACGTGTTTTGAATCCTAGTCTTGATAGCTTTCTTTTATTACTTGTGTGTGTATTTTGTTTTCTGGGTCGTTGTTTAGTTGGTTGGGTTTTTTTAAAAGAAACTAAGAATAACCTATCTTTATTTACTATTGCTATGGTTTAATCCAAATTGGCAACTAAATGAAGGGAGAAGGAGAGGGAGAGGGAGAGGGAGAGGGAGAGGGAGAGGGAGAGGGAGAGGGAGAGGGAGAGGGAGAGGGAGAGGGAGAGGGAGAGGGAGAGGGAGAGGGAGAGGGAGAGGGAGAGGGAGAGGGAGAGGGAAGGAACATGGAGATCACAATAGATGGGAAATGGACACAGGAGCAGAAGGACAAGAAGGGCCCCAAGGTACAATGAACACAGAAAAGAAGGAAAAAAAGAAAGAAGGGCTGTCTCCGGAAAGCTTCCCACTTACGTAAGAAGAGTGATATTCATGATGTGGAATATTTCAGTTGACCAGTTTGGGTCAACTATCAAGGTTCCACACCTTCCAGCTTCCTGTTACTGCTCACTTATGAAATGTGGGAACTGAGAAAGTCCTTGATATATTTTTCAACATTCTTCTCTTACTGAAATCCAGAGAACCTGCAGTTACTGCGGAGAAAATTAATTCTATCCCAGCTGAACTTAAATTTTACCTATAAACAATTAGAAATAATCGGTGTTATCAACAGCTCTCACACTGAACCCAAAATACTTCACCTACTGGGAAGTACAGCTTCTTAGAAGAAAATTAACTCTGTCGCAGTTGAAGCTAGGACAGTGAGAAAACTGATGGGTTGAGACAAAACAGTTTAATAGGTAAAGCAAAATCTGTGTACGCAAGCAAAGCAAAACAAGGAATTCATTCACTACTTCTTATTGACAGGCAAGTGTTCAACCATCTCCAGGAAAGCAGAGCTCTATCATACGTAATGGTTACTTGCGAAGACAAATGTTGTAACTCCAACAGTCCTCCTCTTCCCCCAGGTTTATAACTTTGTTCAGTTGGAGCTATCTGTCCCAGTTGTGTCCCTTCCCAGCTTTCTGTACACCTCTAGCCTACTGGTTGATGAGGTAGTGTGAGAAGCAGCAAAGACCTTAACGTTTTGTAAGTGATGCTCGGTAATAACTAAAACGTTTGTGTTTTATCAACACTTTTCCAACTCAAATTCAAAACAAAGTCCCACAAACATTACTAGGGGAACAAAAAGCCCTCTATCTCATTTTTATTTTTTTTAAAGGGAAAATTTTTGATATTTCATAACACCAGCATAACACCTTTTACTGCCTGTTCTTTAAATATTTTTTTTCTCATCCTTGTTCTGATGAGGGCAGTAGAGACCCACAGTGTAGTCAAGATACGGTTAAGCCATTTCTGTTTTCAAATGTCTAAATACATTTTGTGTTTCATTCTCTATTATTTCCTAATGATTTCTAGCATTAGATTTGCCTTTTTTTCTGACCACTACTGAGCACTGAGCTGACATTTTCATTAAACTTTCTGTTGCAACCCTTAGATCTCAGATTTGAATGATAAACATCATTTCAGCAGAGTGGCATTTAAAACCCTATATTTAACCTACATTCAAATGATAAAATACCTAACCTGTATGAAAATCTAAGTTAGGAAGGTTTTCACTGATGAAAACTCTACTGAAACCACTGGCACCTGAGGTTATTGCACTGCACATGTCACAAAGTATCATCATTTTGGCTAGACCAAGCATCTTAGGGACCTAAATTCATATAAGTACTGGATTTTGGGCAATTTTGCCTCTTTCTTAGCTGAGGGATGTAGTGATATACTGTCTAACAGAAAGTCTTTGAATCCGTGACAAGGTGGAGTGTCCATGGCTGATTTTACTAAAAGAAAGAAATAAAATTTAATTCTCAGAAGTGCCTACTTTTCTAAAATAAGTGTGAACAGTAGTTAGCCAGGAGTAGGAGAGCAGGGTATTAAGATCTCACGTGTGTGAGTCCAGATTTTCCTCAGAAAAATAACCTAACCCTTAACTATTGGATATGATCTATTTTGTACATGCAAAATAAAAAAATAATTAACTACAATACACACGTGTGTATATACCCTCCACGCATACACACATATGTACCTATCTGTATGTTCATCAGATGAGAAATGGATTCTACAAACCAATGAAGACCTCTTTAATTCAAAATAAAACTCTCTTTATTCCACAAAACTGTAGTCCAGTGAAATGTGTAACTATATCTAATACTTTTAAATTTAATCAAAACAGTTCTTTTCATGGCTACTCTAGATGTATTCTCGAGGCTTAAAACTCCTGCAGACATACAAGGAACTGAAATCCACTGCAACAGGTATAGCTTCGGACTAAGATCAAAAGGACTGCTGCATTAAAAATCCAGAAGCAAAGTTCAAAGTAGTCTTCAGTTCACATACCAGAGTTAATTCTATTTGTCTATTTTATATAACATATGGAAACAGATTTGAATATTTATATGTGTGTAGATATGTGACTATAGCTACGGCCAGGTACAAATGCAGATATAAACATAAGCAGAGTTTTGTTGCCTATATTGTAAGAGAATGAACATGGACAAAATTGCCCTGTTAGTCTGCTTAAAAGAGCTTTTAAAATATTTGAGAAGTTCTTTTGTCCTCCAGATAAATACACTCTGATATTGCAGCCTATAGGTCAGAAGCTGGTAGTTAAGAGTCACACATCCTAATATTATACCTCTTCTAACATAATGGAAAGGACTTATCATAGAATAATAGAATCATAGAGTTGCCTGTTTGGAAAAGACTTTGAGATCTCTAAGTTCAACCATGCCTGCCCAAAACTAAACCATCTCCTTAAGAAACTCGTCTACCTGTTTTTTAAGGGATGGCGACCCAACCACCTCCCCGGACAGCCTGTTCCAATGCCTGAAAACCCTTTTCAGTGAAGAAATATTTCTGAATGTCTAGTCTAAACCTCCCCTGTTGCAACTTGAGGCCATTTCCTCTTGTTTTATCATCTGTCACTAGGAAGAAGAGACCAAGACCCACCTCACTACAACCTCCTTTCAGGCAGTTGTAGACAGTGATGACGTCTCCACTCAGCCTCCTCTTCTCCAGGCTAAACATCTCCAATTCCCTCAGCAGCTCCTCATAGGACTTGTTCTCCAGCTCCTTCACGAGCCTTGTGGCCCTTCTCTGAATGTGCTCCAGCACCTCAATGTCCTTCTTGTAGTGAGGGGCCCAGAACTGAACACAGTGCTTTAAGCGTGGCCTCAACAGTGCTGAGGACAGGGGCACAATCACTGCCCTGGTCCTGCTGGCCACGCTGTTTCTGAAACAGGCCAAGATGCCATTGGCCACCTGGACCACTGCTGGTTCACATTCAGCTGATTGTCAACCAGCACCCTAGGTCCTTCTCCTCCAGGCAACTCTCCAGTCATTCTTTCCCAAGCCTGTAACACTGTATGGGGTTGTTTTGTCCAAAGCGCAGGATCCACCACTTGGTCTTGTTGAACCTCAACCAATTGGTCTCAGCCCATGGATCCAGCCTGTCCTTCTGCAGAGACTCCCTACCCTCAAGCAGATCAACACTTCCATTCAGCTTAATGTCATTCACAAACTTACTAAGGACACTCATTCCCCTCGTCCAGATTATTGATAAAGATATTGAACAGACTTATAAGGAACAAGTTCCTCCACAGGGTGAGTCCGATAGTAGATGGGAGAATCTAACCTTTCAGGAGCCAATTTGTCTCCACTGATGTAGCCAGACATGTTTCTAAGTGAAGATCTTTTCCTGAAGTTGCACTCCAATAACAACTGCTACAAGGGATGATGATTAAAATGGCTTAAATGATGTGAATATTGATCTTAGGACAACTTAATTAAAACAAACCCAATTTTACAAAACTATACAACTCCAAAACTGGTAGTAAAGAATTCATGGGAGAGACTATGAGAATATGTGGATACAGCATCTGTAAGACTTTGTATTACTATTACTTTTGAGTGCTTATCTAAAATATGCTTTAGTTATAATTATTAGGTTTGATACAATTATAATGGGATAAAATATTATGGCCTATGATGTACAGAAGCTCAGATCAGCTGTTCTGGCATTAATCTATGAAACTATGAATCTATGAATCTATGAAATATGAAACAGTGCTGGGGGGAATGCTACATAACTACTGTCATTGATCAATTTCTGTAGCTTTTATATTTTCAGTGTGGAATAATTTCTCATAGTGCATTGTGACTAAAGTCCCCGTACTTTTCTCTTTCCAGTTTCATCAAGTACATTGGCAGTTGCCTCCTACTACTTTTCTAAGAGTTTCACAGTATTGCCATTGAGTTCCATGGAGGCTAAGAGAGTCTAAATTCTAAGTCTTTTAAGAATCTTGCCTTTAAACAGTTGGTGTTTCTGAAGTCATTTTAGATTGGACATTAGGAAAAATTTCTGTATTGAATATATGGTCAATCACTGGCATAGGCTGTGCAAGGAAGTAATGGAGTCACGATCCCTGGAGATGTTCACAAAAAGTATAGTCGTGGCACTTTGGGACATGGTTTAGTAGGCATAGTGATGCTGGGCTGACAGAGCAACTTTATGGTCTTAGAGATCTTTTCTAAACTTAAAGATTCTATGATTCTGCAAGTGTGAATCTGCTCTTAGTAATGACTGGAATCTCTAAGATGCTAGGGTATCCACTTCTCTATATCTCCTCACCTTTTTTTTAATGATTGTTTA
The DNA here is from genome assembly GCA_033556795.1 of Tapera naevia. NCBI lineage: Eukaryota > Metazoa > Chordata > Aves > Cuculiformes > Neomorphidae > Tapera > Tapera naevia. The sequence goes on from JAUMJJ010000482.1 coordinate 1,066,295, forward strand.
CTTCTGATCTACTTATAAGTTACAGCAATCTTGTGCAGTGTGATGAAGCGATAATCTACAGTTTTCCACATTCTAGCATGGCTATTTTTCATCCTTTATATATGGGATCCTCCCGGAATTTGAACCTTCTTGTTACAAAAGCTTCTATCTATTTAAGACTACTGAGCTGCAAGGTCATTTACTCCTGGAAATGGAATAAATTAATATTCTCAAAAGTTCTCTGGACTACCTATCTCTCCTGGTGTAATATCAGCTCCAAAACTTAAACCTGTTGCTTCAGAAGGATCTATGAGAAAGATCCATCTCATGAAGTGTTCAACCTCGGTTTCTATTCAGAGCAATTGACACAGAGACAGAAAACACTTAAGAAACACAATTAGACATTGGGATTATTCCTTCAAAAGAAAAAGGCAAAATTCCTGAGGACGATAGTTACAGTTGAACTCAAATTTTATGGTTACCTTGATCACCATGGGAGTTCAGGTAAGGAAAACACTGAGTCATAAAAGTCAGACTAAGTCAGTTGTCCAGTTCATGGTTAAAAGACGTAGATGTAACTTGGTAAAAAACCTTGCAATAGACCAAATCACTAAAGCCGCCAAAGCAAACTGAGAGGAAAAAAAAACAAAGGGCACATCAACATAATGTACATATTGTGGGGATTCTTGAAGGTCAGAGCATGCTCTTTTACTTCTTAGTGACATATAATGCCAATATTTGTCAGACCTTGATGAAGACCAAAGCCCAGTTAGAAAAAATGCACTGCGTGACATTTGTTCTCAGATCTGTACCTTTGAACAACCTTTATTGTAGGCACCTGACTATGAACATAGTTTGTAGCAAAAAAGAAAAATAAAGTCTAGGTTTAGCACTAGGAGTGTGGAAGATGGCTTCCACTGTTACATCTTCATGTGATACTGAGTTGAAGTCACCAAGGAATGGAACAATCATGCAAAGAACAGAAATGCTTTCTTTACCTAAGCATCAAAATAAACACATGCTTTATCCCAATAATTTTTACTCTGAGAATCAACTGGGGAGTTCATTTAAAAATTATATTAATTTACTTGAATTTCACGTTGATAGAATATCATGAAAAAAAGAAGAATTTAATTTTCAACATGCTATCTAAATGTAATATTCTTACCAAGATTTTATCCATCTACAAATCTTTAGGATGATCTCCACGTAGATGTTAGTCTATGTTGGATGAGGTTTGAGCAACCTGGTCTGATGGAATGTGTTCCTGCCATTAGAACTGGATGATCTTTACGATCTTTTCCAACTCAAACTGTTCTATCATTCTATGAATCTATGGTTTTATTCAAAGATGCATTATTTCACCTTACATGGAGAATTGTGCCATTTCTTCTTTGTGTTTTTAAATTGAACTAAGAACAAAATAAATCACTCTTACATGCTAAAGTAATCTCTGACTCTACATAAAAAAATATAGCTAAGTAATTCTGTAAGCTGTGAATATTTGAGTATACTCACACCTTGTGAATTTCTTACTTGCAAATGATTGCAAAAAATAAAGAATACTTATTATTACTTTATTTTTAAAGTGTAATTTATGTCTATGAAATCTTGCAAAATGTTATGTTTTCTAATTTGGTGGTCTCCTGGGATGTACTGGGCACACCATTGCAATATTATTGTACAAGAAATGTAATACAATTTTAAGGTTAAGAACTTTAGTAGTTATTTACAGGAGTAACATGGATGAAATAGATAGTCTAAATGTATAGATTTTTCCCTTTTTATTTCTTGTTAACTTTGTCAGATCCACTGAAGAAAGAAAATAATATTAGATGACATAAAATATAGTAAGAAGGGAAGGGAAGGGAAGGGAAGGGAAGGGAAGGGAAGGGAAGGGAAGGGAAGGGAAGGGAAGGGAAGGGAAGGGAAGGGAAGGGAAGGGAAGGGAAGGGAAGGGAAGGGAAGGGAAGGGAAGGGAAGGGAAGGGAAGGGAAGGGAAGGGAAGGGAAGGGAAGGGAAGGGAAGGGAAGGGAAGGGAAGGGAAGGGAAGGGAAGGGAAGGGAAGGGAAGGGAAGGGAAGGGAAGGGAATCCTCCCTCTATCCAGAAGTGGAATAATGTGGAGGCTTATTCAATTGGAGAAAAAACTCTGAGCTTTCCAAAAGATTAAAGAAACTTCTGATTTGAACTGTGTTCTCAGATTTTTTTTTGTGGTTTCAACATAATGATGAATCTACAAGTATAACCAAAATCAAAGCAAATATTCTCTCAACAACTATCAACAGAATGAGTTATAGCTGACTCAGCCATCCAGGGAGATGGCTGAGTGAACATCTCTGGAGGCGTTTAAAAGATGGGTAGATGAGTTTCTTAGGAGCATGTTTTATCAAGGGGACCGGTACGGTTGGACTTGATGACCTCAAAGGTCTTTTCCAACAAGATGATTCCATGAGTCTATGAAATACTTTAAGACAAATCGATAAAGATATCTTTTATTTGCTTTTTACTGAAGAAGGATCACAGCAGGAGGGTTGCTTAGGGTTGACTCAAAGATGTTCTATATGTGAGAACTGAATGCTAACTGACTTTTCAGATCCATTAAAAAGTTTTTTAAAAGGTTCTGTTCAAATGTTGACCCTTAAATCTATTTTTTAATCTCTTCTACAGTGATAAATAGAGGGATTATCTTTCTTGGCTATAAATATAATTATTAAAGATAGTACTTTCTTGGCAAACAGATGTAGTATGACTTTATTTGTCTTCTTAGCCCACATATGAAAATGTGTTGCTTAAACTGCCACAATCTATCTGTACACAGATGTCTGCCTGTAGCTGTCAGCATCCTTTTTCCTAATTTTGGAGCTCATTAGTGAATTTTATTGAAATCTGACAGTGGATAGGAATTTGTAAATGTTAATGAAAATAGTTGAACTAAAAGGAGCAAGAAAGCGTTAATTTCCTCAGCAAAGGAAAGAACATAGAGTCTCTTCAACCTTTCCAGAATGAGGGAGTCCATAGAGAGAAAACTAATAAAGATGTCTTAAACAAATGTGATTATAACCAGAATGTGCATTAATCCTTCAATCCAAAAGCAAATGAACCAGTTCATTCTATGTCAGAGCCACCTTGACATCTAAAGGGGTTTGAAGAAGAAGCCTTGATGGTTTGATGCTGTAAGTTCCCTGGCATTTACAAGTGCTCAGCATTTCATGGTATTCGGTTACTTTGTTAAGATTTTGCTGTAAAGATGAAGAACAAGAAACTTTAAAATGTGGTGTATCCCATGTCTGTTTTCTATCCGTTTAACATATACCTTCTTATTACTACTGGTTAATTAAGAAGCAAGTCTACATCTTATCTTCAGACTCAGTTTTGGTAAGAGGCTTAAAATGGCTAAAACAGACTAGCAAGCATGTATGATGGTGATGGTAAATTTTCCAAGTTAATCTGCTTTCATCATGAGCCATGATCAGCATTTTATCATTTAAGTTAAAAACTTACTTAAAATCATGGGCACATGTAACTGACTAATGTCACTCACAGATTTATTGTTTGCCCCTTGGTTCCTTTGCGTAGCATTAAAATTTTCCTTTCAACCTTTGAAGCCAAGCAGAGTTGTTCATTACCTTTCAGATGCCACACCAGTTTAATCACATTGATAGAGGGCTATGCAATCAAAGTGACAGTTCAATGATGATTTGCATCGTGCCTGACTCATTACTTTGTGAAGGATTTGGCATGCCAATCAATGGAAAATGATGTGCAGTCCCTTGAAAAATGACAGTAATCCATTTTCCACCAACTGGCAAAAGAAGTCCTTGACAGACTTATAAGTTAGGACCAAAACCAAATATTATTTGGTGTGTTTCTCACTTTACTCATTTTGCAAATCCTGAGGGTATTTATCAAAGCAGTAGCTTTTTTCTTAATACTAAATTCTTTACACTCTTCAGTATTTCCTTTTGTTTTCCAGGAAAGACCTTGAATATATGGATGTTCCTTGTACTCATGTTGAATTCTACTATGACATCTAATCCTTCTAAATGATTATTGTTTATGGATAACATTCTAATAATGCTAATAGCATCCTGTGACGTTATTGATAACATCCTTCTATAGCATCCTTGCCTATTTTCCAGGGTGATGGAGTTTACTTTTTTTGCAGAAAGTTTTGCGCTATTCCCTATGATTTTGTTAGAAAGATGTTGGGTGGAAGTTTCACAGTGTATCTGCATTCAGGATTTACCTGCATTGGCCGAACATAACTGTTTGTGCCATTCAGTGCTGGTCCTCATTAGGCATTTTATTCTGAGTTAAGGAGAAACACTCAGTTGGGATTTAAGAGAAACTACAGCTACAACTTTGAGTACATGGAATGTGATGGACATTTCATAGAACATCTCAACATCTGTGAAGAGAGGCCTAAGCACTCTAAGCTCCAAACTAGGGGACCATGTAAACTACCAAAGAAAGGTACTGTATGTTTGTTAATGATTTTGGGATAAGTTAAAGGCCTTACGAAATGCCGGTGTTTCTCGATATCAGAATCTGTGTCCAGGTTAACCTGTGATTCCAAGTTTATTCTTTTAAACTGACACTCAAAGTACAAATGCTTCCTCTTCTTCCTCTGCAACAGTCCTGAATGTTTATTTCTCTTCTGTAATGGTAGTTCAGTCCTGGTCATACAAGTATTTCTGAGGCTATGGTTTTCAGGGAACTAATCTAAAAAAAATCTGAAAAAAATAATAAAGTGTAAACCTTACTTTTTTCTGATATTAAATTGTATTTTTTCAGATGGATTAGTGTTCTGCTTGAGGTGGTTTACAACTCCACAAATAGTCAGGGTACTATAATTAATACAGCAATTTTTTGTGTTATGGTATCAGGAAAAATAGATAATAGTGTGGTGTATCTGAAAACAGTATTAATTTTGAAGTGAAATTTATGCTTAGATGAGATACCTAAGTATGTAAGGTGAGATTAATTTTATTGAGAATTTCTTTCTTTCATCTTTTTGAATGAATAGTCTATTAGTATGAACACACAGGGTGTTTATTTATGCAATATGTCAAGTCTAAACCAGAAAGCTATATTCTGTCATTTATATGGGAAAATTATCTGATAAAATCTGTTCATTACTGGAAAAAATTCTTGTACATATGCATATAGAGTCAGCAAAAGAAGCTATATGTATTCTAAATACGATATTTATTAACATCTCTAGTTGATTGTTAAAGCAGAGAGATGTTATTCCCTACTTATACTCACTTATTGTCATTGGTTCACAAATCTTCTTTTGAGAAGTGATTTTCAGGATGTTGTTCCGCAGTGATGATTTTACAATAAATACTACCTGGCAGATTTATAAAACAAGTGATTAAGTAGGAAACATATTTTTGTCAATTGTAGGCAGTTATTGACACATTACTTTCCAACATTAATAACAGAAAGCAGACTGAGTTTTGTATTTTAGGCTTGGTAAATACAACGATGAATATTATCAGAGAGAACAACAACAACAGATTTTTTAAAAGAAACTGGAAAATGTGCAACAAATATTTTTAAAATCTAGACAGTTAAAACAGAACTAAAGGGGCAAAAAGCACAAAACATTTGCAAAATAATAAATACTTCTATCCAAAAGATGCATGGCTGATTCAAAAACTTGAAACTGAAACTTTTTATAACAAAGAATATAGTTTCAAAAAGAAAGCTTTCCAGGTCTCAGTGGGTATCTTTTTTTTTTTTTTTCCAGTTAGATCAAGACCTGTTCTCAGAGGTAACACAGAACCAGCCACGTGTAACAGATTTCGAAAAAAAATGCACATGCAAGTCTAATGTTGACAGGTCTGGTTCAAGTACACACTTTGTCTGGTTCAAGTCCAGTCTCTGTATTTTCATTTCCCACATTCCACCTAACTGCAAGGTTAGTGGGAATTTAAGATACTTAATCTTCTTTCATGCTGTCGTTTGTGTGTTTCTTCACAAAAAATCTTCAAGACAGCTTATATTTTCCCGTTAAAAATGCTGAAAATATCTTCAGGGCGAAAAACTCTTTCTTGCTTAGCTCTTCTTACTGATTTATTCAAATATATAGGCCCATTCTGCAAGGGATCAACTTACACATGATTGGAGATAAATAATACTGGAAAGAGCCAGATGAAAAAAAGAAAATATTATCCCTACATAATAAATGGGAGATGACTGAAAACAAGCAGCTTGCCTAAGGAAGTCTGGCAGAGTGCTGAACTTGACTCTTATCTAGAATTCTGATTCAATATCTTCAACGCAAAACTGTCATCCCCCGTACGAAGCCGTAACCCTACTTTTGATATATACCTCAAGCAAAAATTTTTTAAGGAAAAAAACATACCTATCTCTTCTACTCAGTCTATCACTATGTCATTATACAAGTGAATTCTGATTTTGCATATTGCACGTTGTCATTGATCCAACTTGAACACTTTTGTTACCTATGCTCTTTATCAGATGCTCATAATTTTTAGTACAGAAATCAGAGGAAATATTCATTGGATGAATGATAACATTCATTAAATCTGACCAACTTACTCGAGTTTGGGAGGGTTCTGTATTTCATATCCCTGGCAGGTAGCTGAAATGCTAACTAAGTTCAATAACATGTGTTCGTTGCTCAAGCATAACAGAGGACCTATACATACATCCAAAGGAAATCAGGAAAAGGAAAAAAAAATTCTTCATGTAGTCCAATATGGATTCAGCGATTTATCACCTGTCTTCATATATTTACCAGTATTTTTATTTTTTCAAATGCAAAGGTATAGGCAGAAACGGAGTACGCAAGGACGGAATGTGAACTACCCTATTGCCCTTATTAGAAAGTAAATATTAATATAAACTGTTTCATATGCTCAGAGATAGCTTTTTTTCCCCTTTGTTTCTCCTCTGTAAAAGGACTTTAACAAGCCAAGATCTTCTTAATCCCGTAGTTAAGAATTCCAGCTTTGGTACACTTAGGGATCATTTTATAAAAGGAAAACAGATAGCAAAAAATGAACTACAAGGTCGTAAATCAGTTGAGTAGTTCTGCTGATACACATCTCAGGGACACTGCAGAACAGCAATATTAACAGAAAGTAGATGAAAATACAGAATATTTGCTACTAATAATTCATATTTTCCATCATTAGTCTGAGAAATGTTTGGAGTGTAGTGCTTTGTCAACAGAATCATTTGATATTTATATTTGAGAGTCATTATGACAAGGGTTGTGCTATTCATGGAGAGGTTGAATGAACTTTGAATGCTCCCGGAGTCTTTAAATAATACAAAAAGCAAGCAGGTTTACTGTTACTGTTCTTCAAAAACAGGAGAATTTTGTAACATCTTGACACAAGAGGTGCACTTCCCAAGATTGTGATGTCTGTATTTTAAATTATCACTATACTCTATCAGTGTTTCCTTCCTAGTTATGATAAATATTTCCCATCTGAACTTCAGTTTACAATTTCTTTTCATTATTATTATATATATATGTGTATTCCTTTTTCATCAGGAAATGAAAAAATTATGCTGTGCTCATCACTGAGACAAGTATTCTAGAGGTACTGATTTCAGAAGGTGAAGTCAGATAAACTAGCTAAAGTTATACTAATTTCATATATACAAAAGTATGCTCAGGATTGGAACACGAGAACAGGCTATTGACTTCAGAGAGACTTGGATGCCCCATAGATATTGAGGCTATAAAATTATTTATTGGTAACACGACTTCAGTTTGGATTCAGAGTAAATCTCCTTTTGTTCTTTCATTATTACAAATTTTGTTCAGTAAAATTGGTCACATAGCTATTGGTGGGTGTAGAAGAAAAGAGTATTCAAAATTAGAGAATTAAATTAGAAAAAATAAAGTTACACAAGGGCAATATAATAATAAAATAATTGCAAACCCCTTGAACTAAATAATGAAAATGGGATTTTAAAACATAATTGGAATTAAAAAAATAAACAGTTTTTGCCCCTATCTAAGCTATCATTTGAACAGTAATGTGGTCTTTGAATTAAAGCATGTGTTTGGATGAGTACAAATCCATCCTTACTGTGACTCCATTAACACCAAGTGTTACGCTATGTAGGCTTTGACAGGAATATGCATAACTACTGGTGGCAGGAATATAAATTCAGAAATGGGCCAAATCCTGCCAATGACTCTTTACCATTAGCTGGAACTAGGTCTATACACCAGCAACTGTAGAACTGAAAGAAGCCTGGAATAAATTTTTGGACTTACTCTCGTGAAAATCTTACGAAATTTGGAGTGATTAAGTAATATATTACCCTGAAAATCAGTGACAAATTTCTGAACTCATCCTAGCTCTGCTGCTTGTCATCTGCCTTCTTAAACACAAGAAAACCTGCCTGCTCACTCAATAGCGAGGACAGTTTCTCCCACCCTCTGTTTGTCCTAGCTATTTAGATTGCTAATCCAGCAGGGCCAGAACCATCCTTCTCCATGTATTTGTACAGTATGTGACACAAAAAGCCAGCTCTCAGAGGAGGCTTCATGGCTACAGCGCAAATAATGCTAATAATATTAATAATAGTATCAATAACAGTCTGAAAAGCTGTGGTGTAAATATTTGCTTTATAAGCAGTGGCAGTGTACGTAAGGGATGAAGCTAAGCATTTCTGTCAGGCAAAGCAGGTGTTTGAAGTGGGATTTTCAAAGCCTATAAAGGTGATGTCCCTGCAGTGCCAGGGCATGGAAAAGCACACACAGTTTGTAAATTCACCAAATGCAACTAGCTGTGAATTTCTACCTCCTTTTCCAATCGTAGCTCTACTGCAAATTCTCTCTGGGTCTTTGCCCAGCACATTTTGGTTCTTCCTTTTCCCTGCCTATAAGGCAGAAACCAATACATTTGTATGATGCAGTCAAAAAAAGAAAATTAATTTCTAGCAGGTGTTTATTCAAATGACTTCATGAATGTGGTTCCATTAAGTACAAAATTGTATTAATGGGAGAAAATACAACTTTTAAATTACCATCACTGTAGTCCATTCTCTTTAAATAGCATTCAATTACTTCTTGATGGGTAAAGATCCTTTTCCACCCCTATGTCTGGATCCTCATCTTTCTTGTATCAAAACCCAATCTAATTCTTTTACTGTGGAGTCTTAAAAATGAACTGGGGAGTCATAAAAACTACCCTTCTCCACAGATTCAATAGAGAGCCTAATAGAAAACAATTATCCTGAACAATAAAAAGAACCAATAACATTTGACACATTAATATTTTCATCAAAGACATGCACCTTGTCATTGCAAAGTTTTGTGAAAGCCAGCAGACCTGAGTGTTCGTGGCATTTATTTTGCAGTCACTTTATACAATCACAGATTAGAAAGGATCTTGAGACGAACTTTTCTGTAAGCTAAGCCAGCAAAAGAAACAGGAGAGGATTACAGACTACCTTCTGTTGCTCTATTGTACCCTAGTTTCTGTGATACACTTTTAATAAAACAAGAGAGAACCTTCTGATAAAAATATCTCCCCATTTTATAATGTAAAATACAAGCAATTTTATCAGCATTAACACTGATTGGCTTCCATTAGCCTCTTGCCTTCTAATAAAATTTATGATACCTTTCAGAAGCACAATTTGATAGAAAGTGAAGTGATTACACCCTGCTTAGATATCTCTCCAGCATCTATTCCAACAATAATGCGGTAATTTTATGCATGAAATAGCACAATTGGCATAAATAGTTATAATACTGAGTGCTGTCTAAGGAACCTGGCTGCTGGAAAATTAGAAAGAGCTTCATACTTTTGAAACAGGTAATTAGGATTTCTCTCCATGCTCATAGGAGGCAGACTGGAGTTTCGTTTTATATTTCATGTTTCATTAAAATATGTATGTTAAAAATAAATGTTGAATTTAAATCTGCACAGATTATGAAAATTAAAGGTACAGCACTACTGCAGAACGTAGAGTAATATGGACCTTTTAAGTTCTAATTTTAGCTCTGCCAGGAGTTTAACACTTTCTGATAGGTAAATCAGGCTTCCACTGTTTTTAGAGCGTTTAATTCAGCAAAAATTGCATATGGCTGTGGTCAGCAAGATGGAGTTTTACTGAAGTAGTTATGTCCCTGAAACTATCCACAATTCTAATTTTTACCTGCTCAAAAAACGGTGTGGTTAATGACTTCAGAAGCTCCTCCAAATAAGCAATTCTAGGACATTTCTTCCTAACTTACCACCTTTATATCATTTCACAGTATCACAGTATCATAAAGGTGGAAAGGACCTCCAAGATCATCGAGTCCAACCTACAACCCAACACTAACACCAACACTGACACCAACCCATCATCTAAACCATGGCACTCAGTGCCTCATCCAGTCTCCCCTTAAACACCTCCAGGGTTGGCGACACACACTTCCCTGGGTATTTCATTGATCAGGGACCCTCTACGCAGCACTTCACTTCCCATCCCAACCTGCAGTGCCTCCCACCTTCAGAGGAAGGTTCCCTCTGGTGATCCCAATTAGCCCTTGCTTCAAGCCAAGATTTTAGTCTTGCTGTGATAAAGCAAGAAATACACAACAGTCTTAAGAAGTTAATACTAGAGTGTAAGAGAAAAATAACAGCTTCTTTTTCCTGAGACTCAACCTCTACCTTCATCCTCTCTTATCAATCAAATCACTCATTGTAAAATTAAGGAACTCAGTTCCATTTGCATTTGATGTGATTTGAAAATGTAGCTCATAAATGGAAATGAAATCCTTTTCTTCTTTTTCTGAGCAACTGTAAAAACTTGCAGAGTCTTTGTATCATGAAGTGGCTCAGAGAACACTGTAAACACCTTAAAAAATTACTGCTAATAGCATACTCCATAATTGCAGTCTATAAAGATATTTCTTCAGCTCTTCAGTGATATTTACTTAAGGAAACAACATAATAGAAATAATATTTGCATTTGCTTATTCAAAACAAGAAAATACAAGCCCACAGAACAATATCACTGGTTAGGTTCATGAAATGGTGCTTCAGTGTGAATAAAAATCTCTGCTAATTTTCTCACCTTGGCTGTAAAATTCGGATATTCTGGTGACTCTACTTGTGTAAGACTTTACTGGCTGTGCTTTTCCTGTTTTGTGGGAACCTGACTAGCTACAATCCCACTGTAAAACAAGCAAGTTGGGAATGACTGTGGCTTGATTATCATTTAGACGTGCAAAATCAAGAGCTATTCATCATGGTTCAGAGCTCTTCTTTTGTGAGGTGCAAAGTGCATTTCAATAGACTGATTGGAAGGAAATCCTTCTTGGTTGTAATTTTTTTTTCATGAAGCCATGTCTGGCTTTTCATTCATGAAAACTGCAGTGAGAAAGAAAAACAGTACCTTTATTGTAGTAGGCAAGGAGAAAATATGCCCTGAAGAAACGATCAAAAATGTGGAAATTTTATTTTTTCTTGTCCACATTCGGAATTTCAAAATTCCAACTGAAATTAAGTACCTGTTATACCAAAAAAAACCAAAACAATGCATTTAAATCAATGATAAAACTGCTTCAGTTCCACTGAAGAGGAAGTAGCTCTTCTGCTAGTAGCTGCAATCAAGAAGACACTTACCCAAACAGTTTTTGGTCAGTAGCATTTGAAAGAAATGTATTACAGTTATATTTAACTGTGAGGTAAAAGAGAATTACTGTGTGTATATACTTGACTGTGGTGTGGTAAATAAATTATAACATAAGAACCTCTCAATTTTTAAATTAAGAGTAATATTTCATAATGTTGGTCTAAAATCCAACAAAGTAATGTTTTTTGTTGCCTTAGATTTCAAAATTCTATTGCTATTTCTCTCTTGCGGTCTGTATGGTCCTCATGGTAAGCAGGGATGACAAGACCTTAAATGCTAATGTGAACAGAAATGAGTAAACTAACAACTCCCAGAAAATAATCTACTTTAAAACAATATGAGGGAGAAAAGATGAAACAAAGTGTTCAGTTATTATTCACACATGAAGTAATAAAGAGCTGAAGTAGTTTTTTCGTTTTGCAGCCCAGCTATAAAGGTCAAGAATTTCTTGAACAATAAAGTACTGGCTTTTGTTGTATTTTGTCCAAATTTCTTTACTTCTTTTGGCTATTTTGGTTTTGTTTTTGGAATTTTGTTGGTGTTTGTGTTTTCTTTTTCTTTAAAACTCAAATCTGCTCTCTCTAGCACATATGCTTCAGCATTGATTTCATCAGTTCTTGATTGCAGGGAACAGCTTGAGGTGCTGGAGTCTGGCACACAACACATCTGTGCCTTGGTCTCTGCAGCTTGGCTTTGAGGGAGACAGGGGTTTCTCTAGGCATCACGGGTTGTATTCCAAACACTCACACTCTGTCCTGCTTGGGACACAGCCAGCTTCCACTTAATGCACAGTACCTTTTGGTAATGCACTGAGAGAGACTCCAGAGAATACACGAGAGAAATCTAAATTATTCCTAGGGAATAAATTATTCAGGAGGTTTAGCCTTTGTTCCCAAACTGCTCCTGATTACTATGAATGTGATAGTTACGCAAAAGCATTTACCAAATAGTTTATAGAAACAAATTGCAACTTATGGATAGTTGGTGAATCATTCACTTCAGCTGTTCATTTTCTGTTATTCTATAAACTGCCTCGTGTCCCTGAAATCATATGTTCCCTGATTGGATGACTAAAAGATTACATCTTACTGTTCCCCAGTGGTTAAATGAATTCTTCAGAAGAGGAGAATAACATACAATAAGCAGCAAATACAAGTCTTCAGTGCAGTGGCACACTAATTTTTGGGTGGCAAAGCTCACTTATAAGATTCCTTCCCTCCTCTACTCCCGAATCCTGTCTTTATCTTTCTTCAATCACCAAAATATATCATATTTACTACTAATCGGGCAGTCTGCACACATTAAGTGCACTTTCTTCTTGAAGGCTTCAACAGCAGTCTTTTGGGGCTAAATCTTGCAATTCTGGTGATGAGCATAGGAAACTGAGGTAGCTGTAAAATCCTTTAATGCTGTAATATTGTATTGTCATTGTTATATTTTTATTATTGTTGTTGTTATTGTTGCTAGTGAATGTTTTCATGCATGGTAGTATTGTTTGTCTCTGTGCAATTACACCTGGCCTAATAATGATCCTTGGATTAGACTGTTACTATTTCAGTTTTACTAAAAAAATATTCTTTACTTTATATAATGTATTAATATATGTTTATTATTTTACCATAAACAAGATTTTGAGCATAATATAGCTGAGAGCTAACCTTATAACAAAGAGGCACTTTCAGCTGTATTAGGGGGCATGGGTCCACATGAAAGTCATAAGAGCACAACTGATAATGAGGAAATATCCATGTAGAAGTAATGGGTGAAGGGGAATGGAGCCATCCTTATTATTGTCTTCCATCAACTTAAACTGCTTACGAATCTCATCTTTCCAAATGTGATAAATTATAGGAAAAGTTGGATGTGAAGTTATATTACTGTCAGAATCTTGTTTACAGGCAAATAATAATCATACCTTAAATATAAAGCCAAGAGTTTATTGTTAGTATAATAAAATCTTACTTGTCATTGTTATAAGTCCCCATCAATTAGTGGGAAAAAAAATGTATAATTCTGCGTCAAAAAGGTTTCAGCAGTAATAATAACATTGTCGAGACTGTCATGCACACACCTCTTAGTTTTGATCCTCTTTTTCTGGTATAATTCTCACCCACCTCCCACTCTGGAATGTCCCAGTGTCTGTGGTTTTCTCCTGGTGGAGCCATTGTCAGGTGTTCTGGCAAGCTGTTAGCATCTGGAACCTTTTTCCAGTATGAACATAAGGCTGATATCAATGGTTTCTTTCTTCACTTTAGGATCCACTTGGGGTCATTCTTAACATATTTTTACACCTTCATCTTTCTTCAGTGGTCTACAGCTCCATATCCAAATATACTAGCTATGACACCTTTCATCTACACTGGGTATTATTTCTTTGTTTCTTCCCTAAAACTAGTTTCATCCAGCTCCAGGTCTATATTTCTATAACTTACCTTGAGTAAGCTGCTTATAGCCAGCCTGTTACACACCTTTTATCACCCCACACTACCACATTACACTGCATGTCTCCACTTCTGAAGGCTTCCACTGTCAGATCAGGACTGTATTTTTCTACACTACATTGTGTTAGAGATCTAAAACCATGATGATCATATACAAAGATAATAAGAAATAAAGCAAATTAGCCATAGTCATGTGGTCATTAGAAGAATTGCAGTTACAGCTAAACCAAGTAAAACAAAGCTGCAAGTGGGTCAAGAAAAGTTCAGACAGAACAAAGCTCACACGCCAGATCTGAGGCCTTGCAAACTCAACACAAAGCTTGAGGCTTGCTACTAGCAATGGCCATACGGGCTACCGGGGCTTAGAAGGGCTGCCAGCTGAGCAATGTGAAAGTCAGGACAATCTTGCACTACTGGGAGTTTTTTTCTTTTTTTTCTTTTATTTTTAAACCTTTTTTCTGTTGGAGAAAGGTCTCTACATATGCCTTACTCCAGAATACTTAAATTTTCTAAGTGCCTGACAGTTTCTTATGTACAAGAACCTCTACTTCAATAGCAGATGCACATGGACAAATTACATACTTCACCTTACACGTCTATGCCTTGAAGGTCTGGCAAATAGACGTGAGTCTGTCAGACTGGTCCGCTAAGAGGTCTACAAGGAAAGTTCTTCCCTTAAAGCATGTTTGCAGGCCCAGAGCATTTAAATAGTACCTTTATTCTTAAAAGACACATGTTGGAAGAAAATATCATAACAAAAATTTCGTCCCTCTTTACGTGAGCCAGCTACAGATCCATGAAGCCAAGAAAGCCATAAAGAAAGAAAGCAAATTACCTTCACCCAAGGGTGAGGACAGTTGGCAGGACAATCACAAGACTATCTCATCTGTCTTACTTTGTATTGTCCAAGAGGAAAGAAAACTCATGCTGAACATCAAGAAAGTATCACTTGTAAAATATGTTGTCTATAAACCAGTCTGAGCAGAAGAACAATGGTTGTTATAACTACATGAATGAAAGAACTCTGTCTCCTAAACATATACAAATACCTCAAGTGAACTTTCTGTGACTATTTCTTGTGGGAGATTGTTCATAAAGAGTACTCTCAGAGCACAATCATGTGAACACTCTTTAGAGGAATCAAGAGTTACAGAAGATGGTTGCTTCCTTAGACTTCACTATTCTACTTTAAAAACTGAATATAAGCAAGTACAAAGCTGTAAAACACAACCAAATGAATCTAGCCCCTGCCAACACACTGTACTTGGTTGAGACTTTGGGTGTAATTCATTTCTGTGGAGAGGAACTTCACATAAGAACATGACTACGTGTCCTTTGTTTTTCAGAGCCCTGCACATTTCCAGGGATTCTCCTTAGGGATTGAATTTGAATTCTGCAGCTCACTCCTGACTTCCCAACAGAGTAGGCTCTAGACCTCCACACTGTGCAATGAAATGGTGCAATCTCATATCCAGATTCATCTTGCATTCACCCTGCCTCCTTTGCTATTGGAGTGGCACATGCTTCTTCCTCCAGCAGCTGGTGGGCTCATCTGGCTCAATGTGCAAACTGACTCTCTCTTTTGTTTTCCTTTTGCTACCCCTAATAACTTTGCCAGCCTTTTCCGCACGCTGGCAACGGATGTCATAGAAATGCCTTTCAGCACATAAATTAAGCAAACACTTGGGGTGTCCTAAAGAGATTTTCAAAGTAATTTCTGAGATGCCAGCAGGATTGTGTCTGAGTTAGGCATAGATTATTATGCGCTCAACAATAGAGCTTATACGCAGCTCTGGATGAGGAACAGGAACACAAGCAGGTTGCTGGCCATCTGAATTCTACTTGCTGAGTTATTTCCCCAGATAGAGTCTTCAGTCACAGCTTGGCAGCTGCCTCAAACACTGCCAGAAAAGTCGCACCACTTTATTAGCATAACTAATTCCACTGAAGAGGATCTGCAGATATGGAAATCGTTCAGCTTCATATGAAATTTCAACATGCCATCATTTAGACTATCCACCCAGCACTTATGAAAACAGCTACCTGCAGAGGCTGTGCTCTCACTTCTAGAAAGGGCAGGAAAAGTGAACTCTCCCATCGTGTCTTCTCTCCTTCTGTCTACAGTTCACAACATCTAAAGCTAAATGAATAGAGGAAATACTGTTGCAATTGTTTTTAGGCCTAAAAGCAAACAAACAAAAGACAACAGTGCTTGGTTAAAGAGGACAGAAAGATGCCTAATAAACTGTTTCAAACAGTCCAGAGAAAGACTTTTTAGAAAGAAGTCTCCCTGGGTAGAACACCCCACCAAAATCAGAGAGAAGAGGAGAGGGGATTCCTACCTTAAAAATAAAAGGAAGAAAGTAAATGTTCCCTTCAAATAGAATTTCAAACTGCATTAATTTTTCTGTATAAATTATATTGCAATAAAACACCAGTGCTTCCTGTCCCTCTAGCCAGTAGGCCACCCAATCTACTGTGTCTGTCAGCAACAGCAGCCAAAACCACCTGCTTCGGAGAAAGTTCAGAACTCTGTGAATGTTCCTAATTGTGACAGATTGGGGTGTACCTGACCCTAGGTACTGATCAGTGTATGCCCTGAAGCATGAGAATGCACAGTTCTTGTCATTTTTACCCCAGCTAGCAAAACTGCAGATGTTCTATTTCATTGAAAAATGTGCTGAGCTTCCCTCATTTACCTTGTATGTTCTTTATGCTGATGCCTTGGGCAGGTCATATCTGCATTTCTGAGAGGACATCGAATACAGGGAGATGAGAGAGCAAGAAAGATTAAAAAATGGACGAATCAATGGATGGATTCTGGGTTTGCAATAAGCCACTGCTCCAAAGTTCTCCTTGTAATAAGGACACTCATTTTCTTCCAACACCAAGACAGTGTTGTAAAAGGCAGGTATGCAATCAGAATATCCCAGGCACATAATGAAGAGATGGAGAAGGGGTTATCTTTAAATGACAGCACTTATTTTAAGGCAAACTGTTTGGTACTAGGATTGCCTGGGGTTCACATTTCTCTGCAAATGGCATGTGTGACCATACAGCTCGTTACATGTCCTTGGACTGGACACTGATGTTGCTCTGTAATTCTTGGTATGTGGAATGTTTATGTATGCTTACATATATATATGTACATGCTGTCCAAGAGGGCTGGGGAAGCCCTCCTCTGCATATACTAATGTGTTACTTTCAGTTTTCTTCACATTAATCTGTGGGACAGTCAAACAATACCATGAAGTCAGGAGGACTTGGTGGTGGGAATTATTTAGGGGAAAGAAAAGTCTGTCAGAGTTATAAACATGACACTTGGAAGTTTGGTTTAAAGAGAACTTTAGCGATAAAACAATATTTGTGTTTCCTGTATTCTGATATTTGCTATTATAAAAGACGGGGTTAAATAGATCAAAATTCTGATCTGCCATGTCAATATCTATTGTCTATACTGCAGAGGTGCTTCAGCTGCTACAGTGACATTTTTTCCCATTTCCTCTCTGCAGCTACTGTTTATAAACCTGTGTTTGCCTACACCATAAGACCATCAGAGAGTGATAGCACAGGCCATTCCCATTCATTCTCATTAACGTCATTGCCACTGTTAAACACTCAGCCCTTTTGCAAAGTGTTGCTTTGAGTCTCTCCTTGTGGCTGCCAAGCGCATTTTTGGGATGCTCTGGAAGGCAGAAAAAAAAGATTTTCTTCATAGAAGTGTTTTAAGTAAGACCTAGAAGTATTCAAATTAAAAGCTATGAAGCCATGTCATCAGTTTCTTTTCTCATTATGGGTTATTTACTATATAAGTGAGTATATCCATTCCCCCTGACCCCCCTCCCCCAATATGTATTTTACAATGACTGTTGTGCTATAACATATCCTCTGGGATACTTCTGTTCTTCCCTTCCTCTCTTAGACCTACATTTTTCTTTTTTTTGGAGGTTCAGGTCGAGATTACAGAAACTCTGTTTCTGACTTTCAGAACTACCAAATATTCAACTGCTCCAAACAAAGTTAGTGAGAGATGCTCCACAACTTCAAAGGTCTGATCCTAAACACAATTGAAAATCAAAACCAGTTTGGAAGTGTTAACCTTTCCATGAAATGTTATTTTTATTTACATATCGTAACCAAAAGATCTCAGATAAGCTTGATTAATCCGAGCTTATGAAATATTGAAGCCACAAAGGGAAAAATATTGTAATAGCAATCAATTCCAAGAAATTGAGTAGTCAGTCTGGCCAGAAAGAAGAAGAAAAGTGGATTTAAAAAAAAAACACACTGGAAATACAGAAGGTAGGATAAACTGCAGCAAGAGAGGAGTAGAAATAGGGCATATTATCTGGAATACTTCTATTTCCTATCACTCTATAATAGATCTCTGCCTAAGGATGTAATAAAAGCCCATACGCACCTTTTCTGATTTCCTTCTTCCCAATTGCAGAGAAGGGACTGGAGATGCTGACAAGTACCTAAGATGCTGGGACAGAGGTGTAGGAGGATCCTGCATCACATGCAGAGCACACAGACCTCTCCTTCTCTGGAACAGCGGTGTAAGGGGAAATCAGGGACACAGCAAGGACTTAAGTCATGTACTTGTCATGTCTTTGCTTCTGGGACACTCCTATCCTTGACTGGGAGGATGATTTAACTGAATCCTCTTGTTAACTCCAGAGGGATCCCGCTGCTTCTCTGCCGAATGTCAGTCATGAAGTGCTTTGGACACTTATTGGCAGCTAAACCAAGAACTTGTTTCACCTATCTCTCTGCTTGGCTAGAGGAATGCAGAGACTGCCCGAGGGCTATATTTCAAAAAGTAAATTCAAATGTGGTGCAGTCCCATTACAGGTTCTGTGCACAAATTGAAACCGGGTGAGTTGAAATCCACCACTTGGTAGGGGCAAGTCAATATGGATTCATGGTCACAGGAGAAGCCCCACGTCTTGGTCATCACCTTGTTTCACAGAAAATATACAAAAGCACGTGAAGAACTTAAGGTGACAGATTATATTTCTGATTCTGCTGTTCATGCAGCCTTGTGATTTTGGGAAAGGCAGTTAAACCTCGGTGCCTTACATTGCCTATTAAGAAATTAGGATAAAAAATAACAGTTGCAAATCTATGCCAGTGAAATATCCTTCATAAGAAAAAAGATCATTTATTGCAGTTATTATTAAAATGTTAAATTGAAACATTCAATTGAAGATAGGTGTATAATTGATAGTGATGACCTTCACAGCAAACTGCAGACACTTTTCAAGCTATGCAACTGGTTTATAGTTATTGATGACATGTTATTGAATTATTTATCACAGACTGAATGAAGGAAATTATATTTGCTGTTCAAAACTACATTAATACAGCAACAATGGAAATTCGTGGAGGAGAAGTGCTAGGTTTCATACACAAAAAAATATGTTGAAACAATATGCATTGTACATAATTTGAGATGTGTGGAGAAGCTACCAATCAGGCAAATTATTAAGACTTGTAATTTACAAAGAGAAAGAGGGAAAATCGAGACAATAGGTGCTTTCATAAACCCTTACAACAGATGGCAAAATGTCCCCAGATTCTCTAGTTGTAAAATAAATATATATGTATAAACTTTCAAAGAATATTTTATATGATGATATCACCTAGAATATGTTCACTCTGTGGACTCTGAAAGCTATCTAGGAGATATTCAGCTAAATTATTTAACACAGGATGACAGGGTAGAATTAGAGAAAGACATTTTCCTTCCTAAAAGTTAAAACAAAAAGTCACTGTATATCCACTGTTAAAGCTCAGGGTCCAGATGGTTGCCCAATAGAATTTTTAGCAAACATTTGGAGAGATAATAAGGCCTGTAACTGTAGATAATTATTCACTTCTGTATGGCTCAATGCCCCCCTCATCTACATTTGTTTCTATAGCAGTTTTTTTGCCAAAAAAATAGAAATCAGCCCTCAGGTTTGTTTTTTTTTTTCGTGTGTTGTTCTCCCTTCCCTTTCCTATTAATTTGTAATATCATCTCTTCCTTCTCAATACACATGTCAAAATACAAGTGTCTGATGTCTCAATATTGAAATATTCAATCCCAGTCTTGAAAACTTTCAAAAAGGTGAGCCTGCATTGATCAGTGAAATTTGGAACAATAACATAGAACTTGACTTCAGCTATTTTATCTTTTTCTAATTCATTAAAACCATGGGAATAAACAGAATGTGTACACACAGGGCAAAAGAATCTGGTCATCTAATTCCCTACAGTGAGTAGTAGGAATACTATTGTGGTTTAGACACAGTATTTCGCAATACCTTTACACATCAATAGAAATTGAAAAAGAAGAGCTAGGCCAAAGGGTTCAGTATAAGATATTATCCCTGCTTCTTCCAGCCGTTAATGAGGAAAAGATTCTGAAGTCTGTTATTCAAAACCCTTAGGTGTAAAACCCCAGCAGGGTTACTAAAGTCACTTTATGTTTGTAGCTGCAATCTATATCTTAGTCTGTAAAAAGCACTAATGCAAAATACATGTGCTATGAACCAAAAACAGTGTTATTATCAGAAAACTGAAGTGTAAAAGAGATTTTGTTATACTAAGTTAATGGAGCTGTGACATTGTCATAGATCTTACTTCTGTTTTGACTTTTTTTCTTCAAAACCGTATGTGCATATATAAAGTGTGAAGATGCTGATGACTTTGAGAAAAGTCAGAAA
This sequence comes from Tapera naevia, assembly GCA_033556795.1. Taxonomy (NCBI): domain Eukaryota; kingdom Metazoa; phylum Chordata; class Aves; order Cuculiformes; family Neomorphidae; genus Tapera; species Tapera naevia. The sequence goes on from JAUMJJ010000482.1 coordinate 1,087,054, forward strand.
AAAAGCAAATATTTGGATGCAGATCCCTTTCTTTTTTTCTTAATTGTATGCTGCTTCTCTGAAGAGCTGATAGGTAAACAGCTTGAGTTCCAACATATATTATGTAACAAACTTCAGGTGGGTGAATGGATTTAAGGTCTGTTTTCCTTGTGTTTAGATTGAACTGAGTCCCAGGTTCAGATTCTCAGCTGATGCAAACTGGCACTGTTTCAATTAAACCAATGGTGCGGCACCAATTTGCAGCAGCTGATGGCCTGACCCCTTCATTCTCTCACCCTCTCATCTGCTAAGGAATGAGAGGACCATTAGTCCAGTTGTTAGCGAATCATCTGGACAAGACAGTTGGAAGAGTATATTGCATAAGTAGATAAAACGAGAACTAATAAAACTGGGGTGGGGGAGCCATCAGAAGCAAAAAAGGGATAGAAGACATCATTCAAAAGAAAACTGAAGAACATAAATAGTTCTTATTCACCAACATGCTTATATATGTAACAAAACAAAATAAAACAGAAACCCAAACAGACACAAAAAATACGAGAAACAAGAATTAAAATACTTTAATTTGTCATTTCAACTTCAGTGAGGATAAATTCAATAGTCAAAATTATTTCTGGATATTATATTTCAAAAAAAGAAGAGGATCAGCCTCCATGCCCTTTTTTTTCCTGAATCTCTCTGATCTGGATTGGAGCTGAAGCAAGGGCTTCTGCTTAGCCTTCCTCCCACCTGCTGCTCCTTGAAGCCAGAGTCTGCGTAGCCACCATCTCTCTCTTTTGCATCGAGTCCTGATAACTTACATCTGTGATGCAGAGATCTCTCTAGGCCCTCACCACCCATATTGTAAGTTTGATTGACTCTTTCTTCAGGACATCTCCACACTATGGTTTTCCACATCCATCCATTCTGGAAAGTTCTCCCCTCTCCCATCTCCACTTTGCATCTCAATTTCTGTATTCTCTCTTTTATCTGGCTAAGAATGCTGCAGACATTTTTTTTGATAGACAGGCTAGGTTTGACTCTCTTTTTCCTCATTTCTTCACCCTCTTCCTGTTATCTTTCACACCAAGTACAAAAGACAATCATAGCTCGGAATCACTTACGCAATAATATTTTACTTGCTGCCAATAGGTTAATTTTGACTTCCAGCTGATATGTTGTGCTTAACCTCCATCATCAGCTTGTGAAATTTTCAGCCACTTTTCGCTTTCCACCACTGGGATTTCATTGGCCTTTCCTATAAACAAAAACCATAACATCTTTCCTAAAAATGAAAGTCTATAAATAATGGTTAGTAACCTGCCACTCCACCTAGATATGCACAAGTCTACAGGGCCAGCTGAGATCCACCTGAGTACTGAAGAAACCAGTGGAAGTACTCACAAAGCCACTTTCAATAATTTAGGAACAATCCTGGTTAACAGGAGAGATCCTACATGACTAGAGATGGAAAGTGACACCTATGTACAAGAAGGTTCAGAAGGAGGATCTGGAAAACAAGCCTGTCTGTCTGACCTCAGTGCCAGGAAGCTTATGAAACTACTTACCGGATAACCAGATGATCAGGCCATGTCAGCATGGGTTTAGGAAAGGCAAGTCCTTTCTGAACAGCCCAATCTCCTTCTATCACAAGGTAACCCAATTTGTACATGAAGGAAAGCCTGTAGGTCTTGTCTACACAGATTTTACTAAAGCCTTTGACATTGTTTCCCACGTAATTTTCCTGGAGAAACAGCCTATTCATGGGTTGGAGGGATGTACTTATCACTGAGTAAAAAACTGGCTGGATGGCCAGGTCAAAAGGGTTGGAGTGAATGGAGCTGAATCCAGCAGGCAGCCAGTCACAAGTGGTATTTCCCAAGGCTCAGTGTTGGGGCCAGTTCTGTTTAATATCTTTATCAATGGTCTGAATAAGATCAAATCCACACTCAAAGTCCACAGAAAATATCAGGTTGTGTTGATCAGCTTGAAGGAAGAAAGACTCTGCAGAAGGATATGGACAAGCTTGATCAATGGGGAACTGTACGGGGTTCAATAAGGCTCAGTGCTGGGTCCTGCACTTTGGTCACAAAAACTCCATGCAGCATCACAGGCTTAGGGATGAATGACTGGAAAGCTGCCTGGTGGAAAAAGATCTGGGGTTGTTGGTTGACAACAGCTGAATATGAGCCAGCAGTTGTGCACAGGTGGCCAAGAAGTCCCACAGCATCCTGGCTTGTGTCAGAAACATTGTGGCCAGCAGGACTATGGAAATAACCATCCCCCTGTACTCGGCACTGTTGAGGCTGCACCTCGAATGCTGTGTTCAATTTTGGGCACCTCACTGCAAGAAGGATATTGCGTTGCTGGAGCGTATCCAGAGACGGGCAACAAAGCTGGTGAAGGGCCTGGAGTAAAAGCATTATGAGGAGCAGCTGAGGGAACTGGGGTTGTTTAGTCTGGAGAAAAAGAGGTTGAGGGGAGATACCATCGCTCTCTACAACTACCTGAAATGAGGCTGTCGTGATGTCAGGGTTGGTCTCTACTCCCAAGTAACAAGTGATGGGGTAAGGCGAAACAGACTCAAGTTGTGCCAGGGCAGGTTTAGGCTAGTTTTTAGGAAATATTACTTCACTGAAAGTACTGGAACAGGTTGCCTAGGGAAAGTGGTTAAGTTGCCATCCCTGGAGGTATTTAGACATGTAGATGTGGTGCTTAGAGACGTGGTTTATTGGTGGACATGACAGTATTAGGTTTACGGTCGGACTTTACCTTAAAGTTCTGTTTCAGCCTAAACAATTCTGTAATATCTGTAATCTTTTTCGAATTCCTTCTTAAGGCCCTTACTTAATAATTACAGGTTTACATAAAACCTTTCAATGTATTAAAACTAGCAATAATCCAGAATGTTTTTTTCTGTACCTGAAAGGCTTTTAGGTTTTGCCTTTCTCTTTTCCAGTAGCTGGCAGGGACCATGTTTTTGTTCTGTGCCTGTAAAGCACCTGCCACAATAATGTGTTTGGGTAGTTAAGTTGTCCAAGTCTGTCAGTAGAAGTTATAATAGTATATGTCTGAGGCAGGCCAAGGTTGTTTAAATCAGGTCTTTCCTTTCCATCAGTATTGGAATAAACTATATAACAAGATAATATTCAGAAATGAACATACTATCCAATCACTGAAATCATGAAGCTCTCCTAAAGGAATGGAAGGAAAACCAGACAAATATAAGTCACTGTCTGAGATGTGGTACTACTGATGTTATTTCTTGGATACCTTTGATTACTGGGTGAACTAAGGGCAGTAGTTATCACCCTTAGAGTTTCAGTCCTGCAACTAGATAAGCAAGGCAGATGTGCCTAGGTGATACAACTACAAATATTCAATTCATTCACCATTTTTTTTGCATTTGTTGAATAACAGATCATTGCAAATCATAACACAGAATATAATTATTTTATATTGACTATATCAACCTAAGGAATGCAACAAATTACATTTGTTAACTAAGTTTTGCATCTAGATCAAGCCAAATTCAGTCAATATATAAAAAAAGACAGGATTCATTGCCTCGGTAAGAATTTCACTAACTTAGACCTCAGTAAAATGATGAACAGTGCAGAAAAGTGATGAATTTATTCTTCTCTGCCTGACTGCTTAATGAAATCTCAGCACAGTGATAGACAGCACTCTGACATTTGAGTTTCAGCCAGCTAACAACACTTTTCTCGCAAGAATTTGAGGCATCAGACCTTTTGATTTGGCCACTTTAGGAAATATTTTGAGATGTCATATAAGTGGTAAAGCTGTAGACTCTGTTTTGGTTGCATATAGGCTTTATACTGCTGTTCCTACTGCACCATAATTGCTTGGGAAAAGAGTTATTCGGTTCCATCACCTTTTAAGATTATTAGTGGTATTCATTGCACACAGGAGCTGACCTAACCCGTTTCCTAGCATATCCTTTCAGCAGAGCAACCAAGCTCAACTGGGAGACCAAACCATTTTCCAAAGAAAGTTTGGATTGAGCTTTGTTATTTTGAACACTTCTCAAACCACAGAACTGGAAACTTCATTCTCGTGGTGGCAGAGGGGGAATAAGAGAAAGCAAACCCAATGAAAGCACAGGTTTTGTGACCCACACCAAGGACTTGCTTCTGGTCCCACCTATTACATGATATATAACCCCCCAAAGATGGGGTATTCCTTTAAAACAAATATTTGGTCACTCAAAAATGAACAGTCAGCAGTGTCAGCCTGGTGGCAACACTGTGAAACGATGGAATGTTTCTTTTATCTCCGAAGGCATTGCCTTGTTACTCTCCTAGCTATATTAGAGTTACTTCTTGGGTGAGCTACAGTTGGTGTCAGCTATAATATTATGCAGAGGTTATATATGCATATGTCCATATATATATGTTACAGTTATTGTTATTTCTACATTACCATACTGAACAGCTACACTTTAGGGGTTTTTTTCCTCTTTTCTTTTTCCTCAACTGCCGAGATTTTTTTGCATATATGACATATAATTTGGCAAAAGTCAAAGCAGGACAGCATTGTTGAAGCAAAGTGATAACAGTATGCACTGAGCCTAAGGCTACAGCCAGCAAGCAGCTGTCAGTAGACGAGTAATAGATACCATTGGAAGACAGAAAGCCCACACAGTTACAAGAAGTGGCACATTTCTTGAATATAGTAGCAAAACAAAAATGTCCTGGAATTGTGAGGTTTAGTTCCCTAACCTCCAGCTTTTAATTCACAGATTTCAGCCAGTTCTTTTCCAAAATCTAATTGCTTCTTATTAGTAAAATTGAATTTCTAACTGTCTAAGCAATATTTCTTTAGGCTACTAACTGCACCTTTAGGTTTCTACATGAAAAGTAGAAGCAGGTTTGGACAGCATCTTCATATTCAAGGTCAAGTTTTGTGCCAACACTGAACTTTTTGAAATGAGAAAGATTTCTCACTCATAACTTTGCCATTAATTTTCTTAATATCTCTCATTCATGACTTTTAGCTGAGAGCTGAAGCAAAATAACCCACACATAGCAAGATAGTGATGATTTCTCATTGCATTTCTTGTCAATCTGATAGAAAGAGTGAAGGAATGGCACTCTACTCCTCTGAGCTTCAGGTACACAAATTTTCATTTTCATCTAGCATCTGTAATGGTAGAAGGACTGAGAGAACACACACTTGTTTAAAGAGCAGTCTTTGCTCTATGAGTGGGACATTAATATTTCTAATCCTGAACAATATCATACACTGACCAAAGATAGGTGTTCACAGAAGGACATACAATAAATTTAACCAAGCCAGTTATTTATTTCAACAAATATTTTCCTGACATCCAGTGGAGATAAGCTTATGCCCTGAAGTATGGCTCCTGTCTTGTCAATGCTAGAAGCATAAGAACAGAAAATTTTACAGCTCTCAAGTGTGTATTCTGGAGGTCATCGCAGTGGGATGGAGGAGTCCAGTGGCTGCACCTCATTGTTGTATGCAAAAGAAGTGTGTGGGCCTGGTTCATTTCTAGGTGCTATGGCAGAAAGTAGAGCTGCTGGTGGGTGAGGAGTGACATCATCCCAATTCTGTGTGGGTTTAGCTGAATAGTGTAAATATTTTTCTCTTTCCAGGCTCTTGGAACATTGACCCGTAGTTCACCTGCCAAAGAACAAATCACAGAGAATCATATTTGCCTGAAATATATAACAGGCCGAGGTGACACAACCTTCCTATAAGACAGACACATACTCTCTATACCTTTTTCTGTTTACTGAATAGTCTGTATTGACTAGTCTTTGAGACTGTTTAGAAAGAATGAAAAGTATCTTGAAGCAGTTACGTACTCTGGGGTTTAGTAATAAATGAAGTTTATTGTCTTTATATTACTGCATAATGCTTATCATATTTCCTAATTTTGCCTTCTACAATTTCTTTTAAGTGGTACATGAGTTTTCTCAGTTATGGGATAATTTTGTTAAGATACAGGGTTTCCTTTATTATGACGTCCTTTTCTCATCAGTAGCTATTTATATGTACTCATTTTTCCTCAGTGATGAAGAACTTGTTTTTTGATTGCTTGAATTTCAACATTATGAGGTCAATGTCTTTGCTCCCCTCTTATGAAAGCAGGTAGGAGAATGCTTCCCTGTATATTACATCTAATGAGGTGAGTATGAAAAATAAGCCTAGGGCTGCAGAGGGCTCTCTATTAAAGCAGTTGTCATGAGATTCCTAGCAAAGAGAAAAATGAGAAGAGTTGCCTTGATCAGCAGATGCAAAACGATAACTTTCTCATGACAAAGGAAAGGCATCTCATTTTTCTAGGCCTTATAAACTAGCAGGAAACCTCTCCTAAAGTCAACAGAAAAGTTGCATGGGTATTGCAGAGGGAAAAATAGCCACGTACTGCTTCATTGAACAAAGGTGATCACACGAATGATATCAGCAAGGAAGGACAGTTTCCCTTTCATTTGCAGCTCAGGGGAAGGCACGTGCCCCAAAAATACTTAATATTTGCAATCACTGTGGATAGAAATAAACGATACCTCTCATCCTTCTCTTTCTCCCACCCCAAGTCATCTAGCAACTCTCATAACTGGCATATGCTATGGCTGAATGACCTGGCTTCATTCACAACTAAATCAGTACTAAAACAGTCAGGATGATAGATAGCGGCTTATCAATAATTGAAAAGAAAGGCTTAGAGATGTCCCATTATCTGAATAATTAATGCTGCACATGGGCTTTGTAATTCCTTAATAAAACTGACTGATTGATTTGCTTAATTAATTCCTTCTTTGACAGGCTTATTGCTTTCTTTGGAGACAGGGCTGGGCAAAAAGAAAAAAAAAAGAAAAAAAGCAGTAAAAGGAAGACTCAAAATTAGAAAGGAATAAAAGGATTTAAAATCTTTCATAAACTTTAACCATCCACTGGAGAATAGAAGAGATGTTCAACAGTTAATTATACCTTATATCCCAGACTCCCCCCAAATTCTTCAACACAAAAATGGCTCCACAAATGGAAATATCGACAATGGAAGAGACACCCAACAGGTTTTTCTCACCTCCTTTGCATTTCACCTCTGTTCATGTCCCACTACAACTGATTGAACATTATGATAAACCGTAAAGTGTCTCATGACCACACTAGCAGTAAACTTGACTGAGCCTTAAACACTTTTGAATAAATCGATCTGAATGAAATGTTAAAAGTCCACTTCAGTTTAACAGCAATAATTACTTTGAAAGTTGGCTGCTGCTGCCACTGTACTGCTCTGTCATAAATGAAGTGCTTTCTCAGGTTGGAGGGTTTACCTTAGGGAAAAAATTAAGTGCTGTCTTGAACTCAGTAGGTGCTGACGACTTATTGTCTCTGCTTTTTCACTTTGTTGTTTCTTATGTTAAACTTACTTAAACTACTGTGGGATTGATGTTGTTATCTGGCTTGATCTTGTCCAAGTACCAGGGGGTTCACCCTTGCAGCAGTTCTCTTTCTGGTGCCAGACACTGGGTAAAAAAAGAAGTGTATTTATGAGGGTCAAAGAAAGCATGGAGAAGGACAGTCACTGAAAGCTGACTGTAAGAGTCATGCAAAAAAACATGATGGTCAGCCCCAGAATGTGGTTTATGTTTATGTGTGTGAGTGACAGTTGTGATCCAGACACATACACTCCATAACTTATCAGCACAGCAACACTTGCTGAGTATTTAGCTCCATGCAAAAATGAATTTATCCTTAAAATTTCAAGGTGTATTTTCCTGCATTTTGGCTGCGTAGGCCTAAAGTAGGCTAATTTCTATTAGTAGTTTGCCTTTAACCTAGATAATGCCAACCCAGACTTCAGACAGCAGCTGCTACTAAAATGGTATTTTTCATTAAAATAATCTCTTGCATGGATAGTCAGTTAATTTTGAGTTGTCTTGGAGAGATTACCTTTTTTATCTTCCTATCTTCTCCTTAAAAAGAAAAAACCTGAACCTACTCAAAAGTGAGCAACATTAACAAGTTGTCTGAGCTGTACAGACTCAGAGGACTAGCATGCTGTACTGGGTGAAGGTGGTCTCTAGAGAAAGTGCAGATTATTGTGCAGGCATGGTTTCTGGTCTAATTTCTGTTATGTCCTTCTTCAGATATTATTACACTATATTGAAAACTGCAGTGCAGACATTCTTGTATTTTTTACCGGTAGAGAAGAAATCATTGTTGTGGTTTTGACAAGCAAGGGAAAAGAAATGTGTGGACAAGATGGCTCAGATCAATATTCAGCACAGTAACCAATGCTGGAAAAAAAAGAGTGATCATTTGAGTAACATGATTTATTCCAAATTTTCCACATGATAAATAAATGCAAAGTTTCTGATTTTTTAAGTTTGGTGGGTTTGGTTTTTTTTTGGTTGTTGTTTTTGTTTTGTTCTTTTCTTGTCAGACAGAATTTGTTAGCACAACTTTTGCATTTTACTTAGAGCTTGGTCTTCTTGAGACAAGAGAAAATAGAAGGGCAAAATACATGAAAGTGGAGAAGGTTGATCAGATTTGTTGTTACAATTTAGCACAAACTCTCACTTTAATTGTTTTAAGCTTTGCTGATTCAAATAGCAATGGACTGAATATTGCACTTCTCTCTGAACAAAGGCACCAACTGGGTGAAAATCATCTGGGCTGTCTGAGATGGACCTTAGCATTGAAGCGTAGTTCTAACCCAGGCCTTCAGGGTTTTGGGCATTTCTAGTTATGGTGTTGGTACTGAATCTTATTCTTTTGTGTCAATTTCATAAAAAAATCAGATTTTTTTTCTGAGGAACAAGTCTGTACAACCCAGTGTGTACATTCAATCAGTCATCCAACTCTTGTGCGTGTGCATAGTATCTGAATCTCAAATGACACATTAAATCGGATACACAGTTGAGGAAAATAATTAGCATAAGAAATGGTTTTCTTCAGAGTCATGATGAGGTTTCCAGGCTCATCATAGAGGATATTTTGACACAACAAAGACAACCCGTTTTCAGCAGTTCTTCAGCTACATAATCCACCATCCCTGTGCTCAGCATTTCAAACCTGAACACCACCAAGACTTACAATTTCAGCATCTTTCGGGGTTGATGCCTGACATCAGCACTACTCACTGCCTGACATGATCAAGCCTGTTATTTCCTTTTGCCTCATTTGTTCAGGATGGCAGCACCTCTAGAAAAAAACATGGACTTTTCAAGCTAGATAGTTCTCATGCAGAAGGCGGAGTCTGAAAATTTAACACTCCATTTAAATAAGATTGTTTCTCTATCATGTTAAAAGTGGTGTGACAGGAGAATCAAAGCAGTGTGTAAGTTGCATGGTTTGAAAACAGCTGCAGTGTCTTTTAGCTACAGCAAATTATTTGCAAGTGTTTATGTTTCTATTCCCCATGGAAACAAGGATGTGATTGTAACAGGTCCAGGCAATACCAAGATATTCTTCTTACGCTTCTTTTCCTGCAGTCCCAGTGTTAATCCCATGTGGAATCATACAAAAGGGTTTCATCTTTCTAAACTGGATTTCAAAGTCTAGCCCTAACATAGTGCAAAATATGAGATAAGTAATTGCAAAGAACTTCCACTTGGTTTTCAGAGTAAGTTTCCTAATTGTGAAGTAAAATCTAATACTCAGAAAAAGTCTGTAAATAAGACCATAAATCACATATGAAATAGCAAGCTACCTGAAACCAGGATTTACTTACACTGTGTGCCACCATATGATTCCACTGTAACACCTTATATATCTGTGCTGAATACTTTCCTCATGCTCTTTGCTCTGATAGAGTATCTCAGAGCATGAAGCCCTTCCAGATCTCTGTCCAATAGCCTGGAGCTGTTTGCTGTGGCCCCCATTTGCTGTGGCAATGGATTACAGAAGCTCCCAGACTATGCCTTGGGATTTTTTGGTTCATACGACCTGTTTACATTGGCATATAGAAAATTGGGCTCATTAACATTCTCATGGGAAGCTCTCCTTGTAAGTTAAGCTAGAACAACAGTTTCTGTTGCCCAAAATAAAGTTCATACTGGAATCTCATCCACAGAGCAGACAGACATTTCTGAAGCTGTTCTCCATGTCCATACTTCAAGTCTTCCAAGGGTTTGGCTGTGTTGGTTCAGACAAATGGTCCAAGACAAATGACAGAGCAAAACCTAAACCTTGGGGTTTCCCATTGTTCCTACTTCAACTAAACTGCCTCATTCTGCTCTCTGCCTTCTCCTCATTGCTTCTAACTTTGTGTCAAATGAAAATTTCTGCAACACTGTTCCCATTCATTTTATATTGTTGCTGGAATGGACTTCAATGCTTCTTGTTGCTGTGTGTTTTTCCTAAAATATATATGCATAGGCTCAGAGAAGACTTGGCAGTGCCTGTCAAGAAAGCTTCTGTCTCAAAGGCACCAACCTCAGTAAAATATCATGGGAGAAACCAGTCATACCTCTAGTCGACTAGTACTATTTTACTTTCACTAAGCCGAATATCAATATGAAGGTGAATACTTGCCAAAGGAATTGCATTCATTACAGGGGAAAAAAATGAACTCTAATTTTCAATTTACCAATTAAGATTTTTGTTTATGTTCTGCCTTTAAGGCATCTTGCAACAGCAGACTATCATACTTTGGTTCTCACTTACCTCTGCAGCACAGAACAAAGATGAAATGTTGACATTTTTTTCCTAATGAAGAAGAACATCATTACATTAAATTGTGCTTGGATTGTATTGAAATGAAACCTCCATTTCAAATAAAATTTAACCTGACATTTTAACGTAGGCATATGTTTGTATGTACATGAATGTGTCTGAATTAACAGACTTTCATCAGGGTGTGTATATACACTTCCGTACATATATATCTGTATCTGCATGCACTGATGCATAAATGTAATTATTTATTTTCATTTCTGTCTTACATTTTTCTCTCTAAAATATTTAATACCATTTTTTAAATTAACTGAATTCATACAATGAGGGCCAGTGCTTTAAAAAAGTTTGTAATCTTAAGAGCTGAAATTTCATGAAAATATAGCATTTTTATTTGTCAAATATGAATAAAATTAGATCTTTTTCTAGAGTTGAAAAGAAATATAGAAAATGAAAGAAGCATCATGTTCCTTCAATTCCCTGTTATATAACGTATAGTTGTATATGACTAGAAATTATTTTTCTCGTGTTTTACAGAAACTGGATTAAAAAAAAAAAATGCTTCCAACATTTTCCATGTAGTAATATCTCCATTCTTTTTAGTACAGGGAAATAATCTTTGAGAACTTATAAATAATGTAAATATATAGATTGTGGTTTTCATTTGTATTTTTTCAAGAATTGTTTCCTGGGGGAAATAATAATGCAGTTAACTGTTGCTAGAGATATTATGGGAACCATGTATGAAACAAACGCTTAATTGTTTCTGGCGTATAAATGTGAGCTGAAAAATGCAAGATCATATCAACCGCAGAGGAGAGGATACTAAGGAATTGGAAGTGGGATTCTTGAGCTTTAGCTATGGGATAAGCCTTTGATTTTAAAGGAACAACTGATCATGTTGGTGCATAGGATGAAATTACCTACATGCAATAGAAATGAGTGGTATACAGAGTAACTGGAGAAATGGTTTAAAAGACTGAGAAATAGGAAGTCTGCCCAAGTCTACTGTTCAGATGAAGCAAATTAGAACTTAGTAATAAGAAGCTGCGTAACAGAGAAAAAGATGTCTGTACTCCATGAAAGAGACATTCCCTTTCATACCTAGAGATAATAACTATGGGGTGATCCATGCATTTATGGTTTTACCTAGCTATTAAGGGTATCATATAATAAAGACATGTGACCTTAAAATAGCCAAGTACCGCATTTATGGAAATTTGTCTTAATGGATAAAGCAGATGCTTAATAACAATGAGAGTCTGAATATGTGCTTGGTGAATAGTTAGCATCCTCTTGCATCAATAATCTTTAATAGACACATATCAGAAGACAAACAACATGAAAATGGTTCATAATGCCTGGATATCTGCATATAAACAGTTCTGAGATAATAATGGCTATAGCTAAGTTTAATGAAAGCAGAGACATTAGAATCAGCCTGTCAGGTAGGCTTCGGACACTCATGCAAGCTTCTATGCTTATCTGAATCCGGTATTTTTCATTTTGCCAAGAAGGGCATTGATTCATATCCCATTTCAAAGTGGAACCACACTAAAGATTCAACTGAAAATTAATAAGTTTGTTAAGCCATCAATTGCTCTCCAGCAACACTTAAGAATTTCTGAACCGGTGTTTATTGAAATGCAAATCACTGATCCTTAGTCCCACAGCCTTCATAACCATCATTTAAAAACTAATTGCACAAACCAAATCATCTCACTGCTTGAGTATCTGCCAGTTGAGAGTTCTTTAACTTCTGGTGGTAATAAATTGCTCCGGTCCCTTTCTATAACGTGTTCCTTATGGACCACAGATAGTAAAGAGAATTAACTGGTTTCAGGGGAATAAATTCCCTAGTCTTATTAAGTATCTTCAGTCATATAAACATAAGATATGCAGTAACAGAAAACCAACAGGTTGCACTGCCCATGCCTTTCTCAGTACAGAACTTCTTCAGTCCTGTAGGGTCAATACAGCCTGGAGTGATTATGGGCTTCCCTGATGCTTTAGTATGAAAGAAAGCAGGTTCAGGATGAAGAAATTCTTCATTCCCCATATCACTGCAGAGAGCACATTACAACCGCAACAGAAGGTTTTGGCTAACCCTCCTCTGCTCTTCCTGCGCAGTCCTCTCCTCTTAAATGATCTTCTCACCACCAACTGCCACTGGGAGTGAGATAAAGTAAATTGTTATCTTTTGTTTTCACTTATTTGAAAGGCCTCCAAAAGACGTGAGGTAACCCTTAGGCTTTTTTCCTCTTTTGTCTTTTCTGAGAAAAACAAACATGTTTTAATGTAAGTTAGATTTAAACCTGGTTTATATACATATTTCCTACTTTAATCTGGCTGCAGGATGATCATCTTCCTAAATCTAGATATGCTGTATTCTCAGAAACCTTTCCTTGTTTCTTTGGGAAAGACTTATCATCTTATCTCCTATAGTTTTACTCCATTTAATGATTTTCCTCTTGACTAGCATACATTCTTGCAGTAGATGAGTGAAGGAAGTGTCACGTTAAGCTAAATGATGCCATTGCAGTACCAAAACAACACAGCTCATTACAGAAGAAGATAAAAGCCCCAAAGGGAGCTGTGACACTGGTATTCTGTAGTGTCCATATATTGATTGCTTTCTCCTAAGTTATTGAACACAGAATATGTTATATTATGACTCTAGCCAATCATAGAATGCCCATTAATGTTCAGGGACTCTACAACGATTATGGTCTATGTTTCTTTAAACACTGGATATCTCTAAAAACATAGCACATCTCTTGTTGATTTTAATACAGTATTTTTTTGTTTAGACTGGTTTGATTTAATTTTTTCTCAAGAAATTAAAGTTCTTTTAAGCATAACATTCAGTAAACTGGTTATTTTGAAGAGACGTCTCATTGTATTATAATCATAATCCAAGTTGGACATAATTACATTTTATATTTTGTTTAGCTTCCTATATAAATTGTTATTTTAAAAAAAGAAATATATAGATGCATATTATCGCTCTTATCATTAACAGCAATGGTAGGTTTCCTTATTGTTTATATCTAAGGGATCTATTGACAACGTCACTCTTCCACTACAGTAAGGGTGCAATGGGGAACAAAAGACATTCTCACCTCAGACAGTTGAGAGAATGAATTTAATGAGTAGCAACCTGACAGACAAGTACAGGAAAATTACAGGATAACATTTTTAAACGAGGAATGTTGTTAGAGTCTGCAGGTAAAGATTAAATTCATTTTTCAGTAAAAGCTGAAATGAACTGTACAAATTTCTTTTGTTAAAAGCATAATCAACCCTAGACTTAAATTTTGAAAATAGGTTACTGATTTTGGCTGGTTTTATTTCCAGGCAGATAGTCAAACCTACTTAGATGACCCAGTTTTCCAGCACGTGGAAATAAAGGCCACCTATAAAATGAGATTTTTCAAATTACATTTGTTTTTCAAAATTCAGACTATACCTCTTAATGAAAACCACAACTCTTATGGTGCAGATTTAACTATATAGAAAGTTACAAATAAGTCCATTCAAGATTTGGCGGGAGTTCAAAATTGCTGCTTTGCAATATTTTGCAGACAACTCTTTTCAAGATTTTTTTTACAAGTGGCTTTAACTTAACATGGATAATATTTGGTACATGTTAATTTAAAAGACATTTCTGCTCTTTTTCTTACCTCTTTAATAAAAAAGTCACAGTAACAAGAACAACAAAAGTTAAACCAAGCTAATTTATTATAAATTTCTTTACTAATGATCTCACTTATGTTAGAATAGATAATGAAAGTATACTTACATTTTGCAGCATGCAGACAGCTCTATTTAAACTGTAATCCCCTAAATGGAGAATTCTCGTTCCTGGTTCAAATGGGATGTGAAAGAGTTCCCATCTCTCCAGGGTAACAAAATCTTGGAAGTCCAGTATTTAAGTCGGACTGCCTTTACAGTTCATTGCTTATTTTGAGAGTCTGGTAGATGTAATCCAAATTTGGAGCTCTTTTTTCCCAATCTGCTCCATGCTAACCTCAACCTCCAACTTCTTCTCTGAACCTTCCCATATCCTGACCAGATCTGCTATGCCATTCTCTTAGTGTCTCCATTGAGTGCAGCTAATACTTAAATTTTAATTCCTAGTGATGCAAGATGAGCGTTTGAGAGTCACCTTATAACATAGAGATGTTTGTCCTCTTGGAATTTGTTTTTCAGGAAAACAACAAAAAAAAAAAAAAAAGAGAACTGTTCAGACTTCTGTTCCTGAATAGGTGCTTTCTAATACTAAAGCAAATAGTCAGCCTCATGTATCTTGGAGATCTGCACAAATCCTCTAAAAAGTAGGTGAATATTTCTTCACTGGCAGTAGTCTACTGTCTTGGTCCATTGTTTCTTTATCTTTTCCTCGTGGGGCTTCCAATAAGGCCTCCATGAGCAGCTCTGAACATTGCACTAGGTTTCAGTTCAGCAAGGTGTTGCTGTCAGTCCCTTTACTTGCTTTCAAGACAGGTACTGTACTGGGCCTCAGTCAAGGTACAGAGAAGGATGTGACAAGATTGCACTGGCTTTTTGATTTATCTTTCCTGGCCTGTTGGTTTGCAGAGTACTAATGGACACTGGTGTAAAGAAAGGGATGACAAATTTTAGGACCTGTTGGCCGGGTAGAATTGTGTCACACGTACACTCAGCTTGTGGTTTGATATAAGACATTTAATCTCTCTATACTTAAGCCCCATCTGTAAAACGGATGTTAGGACACTGCTACAGCAGGAGCTGTTGTGAGATGGAAAGGGTGTACAATTAATAGCTGACTAGAGGCTGGATGGCAAAATTCATCGGGTGGTGGATAGGCTCATAATGAATTTCTGACCTGGGGGACAAACATCAGTGTTACTTCATTACCTGAGTCCTGAGATGAAGAAAAGGCCCTGTATCATTAAACAACCAGGAAGGAAGTCTGTAAATTGGGAAAAAAGAAGGAGTAGGAGAATCATCTTTTGCAGTACAGTGATGGGAATTTTCCATACTGTGCAGGTAAAGGAACTCAAGCATTTAAAAGCATGTTACAACCACAATTTAATCCATTCTCTTTATCTTTCTTTTACAGCTCTTGATGCTGCATATAGTAAGATCAGGTTTAACTATCTACTCCTTTCTGCAAAATGAAGTCCGTTGCTGCAAGCAGCACTAGGTAAATCACATTTATTTCAAACAGGTGGTATGTTAACATACATTATATTTACACCTTGCATGGCTGTTCCCTGTCATCTGTCTCTCTGATTGCCCTCCAGAAATTTTTGCAAGGTGCTGCCCTAAATCCTAAAATGCTCAACTAAGGAAACGCCTACAGTGGTGACTGCAGATGAAGACACATGGTGTCAGAAAAAGTTCTGTTCTTGACAAATGCAGAGACTCTTCTAGGTGCCAGAAAATCCTGTGAGAAAAAAGAAAAATGAACATCCTGTGTTAACAGAACACAACCTTTCTTCAGAGCAAATAAAGATTTTCAATCTTCAGACTTAAATAAATTTAGGTGCCTTCCTAAATTCTGAATTCTCCTTTGTAAAGTGAGTGATTTTCAGAGTGGTATAATCCAGATGGTTTGAAGAAGATTTACAGCTAGGCAGAGACATGGGCACAGCACTGGATCTACCTTGAAATAGTGACAAATGTCATTCCTCAGCACTTTTTGAAAAAATGTATTTATTGGAGATTTTATTGTTTTTTTTTTGTCAGTCTTAGAAACTGGACTGTGTATAGTAGTAGATGAGCTTCTGCTGTCTCCATATTCAAACTACAGTTCTGGCCGATAATTTTCTACCCATGGTGGATCAGCTAACATGGACAAGATGTCTCAGAGTTCAGCATTGTTGGTAGTTAGACTGAGCTAACACTGACCACTTCCTCAAGAAAAATCTGCTATGGGGAAAGCATCCCAAGTGCACTGTTTCAGGTAGCTCGTTATTACTGCCATTTTTGGATCCAAATGTGTAACTCAGCTTTATACTTTTGCTTTTTCTTGGTCTGACAATGTGATCACTAACAAAATTTTACATTCTTTTGAAGGCAGAGAAAAAGAAAGGGAATCTGCCTGCAGGCTCTGCATAGAATTCTTTTCTACCAGTAGATGTTGCTGGAGATGTGGGAAATCCTGGATTTAGATTTTTCAGCTGTATATTAAAATAAAAATATTAAACTTTCTATTGATTTTTAGCATTTTGAGCCATAGAAGAGAGAGGATGGTGCATTTTCATCACCAAGTCTCAAGCAAATGATGTTCTGGTTCTCTTAAAAGAACACAAACATTATTCTGGGGTTACATTAAATAAAATCAGCTCTTCTAATAAAAATAGCATCAGTTCAATGGAATGTAATAGCTCTCCAACAATGACCTTATTTGGGTTGTTCTTCATGCTAGGGTTAGTAGCAAGTAATTACTCACATCATTACCGAAATCAGTTTTTAAAAGCTGCTTCAGGAGGATAAAAAAAACAACAAACAAACTTTTTCAAGTCATTTCCGTATTGAAAGGATAAAATGGAATCTTTACAGGAGAAACATGAGTTATCAAGTGAATGAGGATGAATATCACTTTGGGAGTTTTGTATACAGTGTAATTGTAGTAGAATTATTTCCTTTTGTTTTCCTTTTTGAAATTTTTTTTGAGTAGGAAGACTGGATTGTAACTGCCAAATTACCATTTGATGTATTGTCATAGTCAGCATTGTTAATCAATCTATACTATCCAGGTCTTATATACTTGCTTCTGTTATTTTGGTAGTATTTTAGAACCTTGACAGACTCTTATACTGTTCCTTTCTCTTACTGAAAATACTTCCTTACTACTGATTTCTTTGACTCACTGCAGATATCTGAATGGGAAAGAAGAGAACTGCAAATGGTTATAGAAAAAGTTAAAACTGCTAAATAAATTATACAGAAAAATTAAAAGTTACTAGTATGCAGCATAATGCATATTTTATTATTTACCCCTAACAATGTTGTTAAAAAATACATAACTTCTTGATGTACGTATATTTGCTTGAGGAAGGTGCTCCATAGCTCTGAGGCAGGATAAGTAGCATGTGATACGGCAGCTGTAAGGTAACAACGTGTTTTCCCATAAAAGGCAGAGTAAATGGGCACATAAATTCCATACAAACTGTCACCATGTCAGCTATGCTAACACTGGGTAAGCTACTGCCCTGCAGCCTCCCTAACTCATGCACCATCGTTTTTCAAATATTACACTTCAAGAACTCATATGGCTCCTGTGGAAACAGTTCTCAGACCACCCTCCTTGTAGCCACTTCAAATGCCTTTGTTCCTGTGCAAATTTGGCAGAGGGATGAAAATCAGCTGATGCTTTCAGTAGGTGATGTTTTCCGTAGCATCTGAAAGCAGGAGGTGTGTGCAGCAAAACTGAAATTTTAACCATGTTTTTCTGATAGATTTTCCCAGCTCAGGATTCATCTCATCTGGCTTCAGACATCTACTCAGCAGACCTCTACATCTGAGCAAGTCACCTCAGGCTCTGCAGTCACTCACTGCAGTTAACCAGGGTGCAGAGTACTTTTAGGGAGCAATTCATCTGATCTACTTTAGCTGTGTACTTTAGCTGACATGCACCACACCTCAAAAGAGCCTAGGGAGTTTAACAGACATCAACACCTACATTATGAATGTTTGAGTTAGAAGGCATAAATCAGCTTCTGAATGTCTTTAGCCTTCTAAAGTAATCATTTTGCTGAGTTACTTCTTTCAAGTACATATATATAACTGACTACTCCTTTGGCTGACTGTTTGTAAGTTAAGGAACCACACACTCTTGGGCCACCCCAGCATCCCATACAAAACTATCTACCTCATCAAATCTACAAGCAGCTTGTGTGTCTCTATACAGAAAGAACTGTGATCTGGTAAAGCTGGAGATAGAAAAATCGAATCATGAGATTGATTCTGATGAATTTCACGCAATGTTCAAACACAATTATTTTCCAGATATTGCACATGGTGGACAGGTTAAGAAAGAGATGCAATCTTACATAAGGTGTAACTCTGCTAGGTCAGAAGGTTGTGATTGTTTCATCACGTACATTTTAGGTACTAGCTATTTCAAAAACCACTTGGGGGGGAAAAATGACATGTTGATTTTACCATCAAAATTTCTGTATTTTAAAAAGTCTTTCACAAATTAAAAGTAACGTTGTACGGCTAAAGAAAATGGGAAGAAGAATCTCTGTCAAAGTTGAAAAAAGACATTTTCTCATATTTTTCAAATATGTTACAAGAGAAGAAAACCAATACACAAAAAGTGTACCCTGTAATATTAAGGAGTATTTACTGACCACCTTAGTTTTCTTCCTATGTTTTAGGCTGTGACACAATGGTTATGAAAGGCAAGCAATGTCAGTTTGAAGTAGTTAAATTTTTTACATCAACAAAGGTAAAGAAACTCTTCCACACTCACCCTTCCTCCTCAAAGTCAAGTCTTCTCCATTGACCTCTTGAAACATGCACACAACTAAATTATACAGGCATATCATTGTTATCATAAATACATTATGTACTCCTATTTTCATAGTTAATGTAAGAGGGTCAGAGAAAATTTTTACTTGAATAAGGCGGGTCAGCAACCTGAAAAGGTTGAAGAATGCTGCTTTAGATAGATGGACAAGGAAAGTCTTTATGACCTGATTTCCATGAACTTTAGCTGAGTTTCAAATGCTGAGGAGGTATTTTAGTTTATGGTAGAAAATGAGCTAATCTGAAGATATCCCCTTAGTTGACAACAACAAAGTATTCAACATTTCTATATGTCTTATTTTCCATGTGAGACAGATACCCCAAAATAATTTCTCTTTAACGTCAGTTCTTCAAGAAGGCATAGTGAATTCTTATTAGCAACAGATGCAGCAACGTAGTCTGAAGCTTTAATAAACTCAATAAAATCCATTTGATGTCATGAAAGAGAAGGATCTTTCTGAATTCGTTTAGCCCAAAGGAAGAGCAAAGTTGCTGATCTGTCTTTCAGTCAGGTGTGTTCTTCTTGTTCAATTTGTGCAACAACTCTGGTCTTTGATAGAGGAGTTTAGGCAGTCTTGTGATCAAAGTAGCACAGGAGGGGAAGACAACATCATCATCACAATGAATGCCTACAATTCTAATATATGCAAGTGCAATGTTTAATCATTACTCTAATAAATATCTAAACTACAATTTTAATTCATTTTGTGTTCTAATTTACTTATATCTATTTACATAAAGAGTTATAGCTTGTTTGAGGTTATGTTTTTTGTGAAGTTTTTTTATGTAGAATTTCTTAAATTCTTACCTGCATACTCACTTTAAAATACTCAGATCTCTTTCGGCCTTATTTCCCAGTATCAGGGAGCATTAAAGTGGGCAAGGGGTTGTTTTTATGGACTCCAAAATATAAATGCATGTTTAGGTTATAACCACATACAAAAACTCACCTTGTGGATCCTTGTGAACATACTACAGGAAGCAAATCAAAATTACTTCCACAAAGACAGCTCATGAAAAATATTATGCTAGTTTTATTTCACTATGTCATGTAACTATCTTTACGTCAGGTAATGCAATATGCAAATACAATAGTAGTAATTAAAAAAGAGAAAGGATCACTGAGAATAAAAACTGGAGGCTGCTTTTTCACTTGTAACCAAAATTAAGCTGAGGTGAGATTTATCTGCTTTTTTTTGGCAATGGGAAAAACCACAAAAGAGGTTTGTAAAATATAATGAAATTCTGAAAGTTGGATAAACTCCTGATGGTAACCATCATGCTTCTTCATGTCCTTAGGTTTGCTAGATTGGATAGTAATCCACATGAGTATCCATAACCAATTAGCAAGTTTGTATTCTTATCTGATGAAATGCTGCAGACGTTGTGAAAAAGGAGAAAAAAAAGAGGAAGGACTATATATTCCACAAAAGTTTGTGCTTGATTTTTTATTTCTTGAAACTGAGGGCAAGGTTTAATTTTAGGATTCAAGTTTTTTTCAGATCTTTGGATCAATTTTTCTTTGCTGTGTCTATAGCTAAGCTTTCTCAAGCTGTGATCTTTCAGATCTCCTGGGGCATTTCCAACTGTGATCCTGTCAGATCTCATAAACTAAATAAGCTGGACCAACTCAAGCTGCGATTCTGCCAGATTTCATCAGTCAAGCACGTTTGGAATGAGTCAGTGCTTGAACATACTTCAATGAACAGGTTGGTTTCGAAGGACGTAGTGTTTGTGATAACACCATGTATGTGCCTGTTACTCCCCTACTCTTTGTGAAGGCATTGATCTCTGAAAATCTGCACTGCAAATATGTCACACCTCTGAAAGACAGTGCTTATGAAAAGGAGGAGGATACAACAGAGGGACTTCCCTAGATTTCAATGTAAATAAAGAGATTGGAATAGTTCTTTTCTTTTTCATAATCTACGGTGTCAGTTTCCGAGAAAGAAACCAAGAGAGCAGAATACAAAACAGGAACAGGTGAGTGTGGTCAAAATCTTGTTTCAACAATAAAGTGTATGCTGATTTCACTTCAGAAACTGCATTATCTGCTGTGGTCCTGCCAACAAGACTCGGTGCAGCTACGTAAAAAAGAAAAACCCTGCTTTCATATATGGTTCTCAGGTAGTTTCCATTGCAAGTGTATTAGGCGAATTTCTCTTAGGAACTAGTTTTCCTTTCTCCCTAACAAAGAAGTTATATATCCTACTGGTGATATTATTCCATGGTCTTCAGAAGCTTTTCTAAGATTCATGTTTGTATTGAACTAGCACAGTGAAGAAAACAAAACAGATGGTTTTATGAGGTTTCATACGTAAAGTGCCTTTCTTAATTTATTTTGCAATCCATTGTCCCTCATTTTGTTCTGAAACTAAAGCAAAAAAAAGAAGCTGGTAAAAAAAACAGAGGAATAATCTCTAGAAGAAAAAGAAAGTATATTTAGAAGTTTATGTTGGCATTTTTTTGTGTTGATATTTGTGTCTTTTAGTAAATATTTGTAAAAAAAATAATTTCTTTTAAAATCATTTTATCATCAAAAGTCACATTTTCTTATTATATGGTGAGCTTCATTATATATATAAGGAAAAACTAAGGTCTTAAAAATGAACTTGAGAAGAGGAAGTGTACAATTTCAAAGAAAATATTAATTAAAATAAAATAGATTGTAATAAAAATTATGACCTTTTTTCCTCTACATATTTCTTTTATGAAAGAAAAAATATTTTTAATGAGGAAATCTGCTATTGTTGAATGTATTCTGAACAGATTTAGGAGAAAATGCTGTGCTGAAATAACCCATATCCATGACAAAATGCTCCCTAAAAGGTAGGCTGGCTCCAGACTGTGAAATGAGTCTTGACAGATCCTGCTGCCTTAGTGCAGTAGGCGGCAAGAATATTGAGTATAACTTCACTCCCTTCTTCTGCCTCTGGTTGCGATAAATTGTGGGCCACAATATTTTCTTTTCAGTACTTTTCAGGGAGACTTACCCTGGTTTAAAACTCATGACTTTTGTATGTAATGACCAGCTGAAAATATATTCTGGTGTAAAAGAAAAGCTAATCTGTTCTTCGGGAGGACTAGGATGGGCCTCACCTCACCACATTGACAAGGTCTAGCAATGATAAAATCTGCAGCCAGCCAGGACTCCGCTTGCAGTCAGAGAAGAGAAGAAATCAGGGAATCACATTTCTGGTCCACTTTAAGTTGAGGTACATTAAAAGTTTAGATTTCTTTCTGTTGGCTTTAAAGGGAGTCATTGGTAAACATGTACATACAAACATCTCTATTAGTCAGCTAAATATATCTTCTGCCTTCCTCTGAGGATGTGCACCCCAGTAACAGACTTAGTTCTTCTCATTTAACATGATTTTTTATCTCCTCAGCTTAAGAAGATCACTTAATCCCTTGCCACTGCTTAGGCAATAGAGGGAGAAGACCTCTTATTCTTAGTAAAACACGTAAGATCACATTTTAAAAGATCAGGTCCTCACCACTCTGCCTCTTCTACTGAGACACCAGTGTTGAGAAGATGACCAGATTCAATGAATATCTGAGTAACCATCCAGTTTACACTGAAAGGAAATTTACCACATCTGGGCTGTGCTTCAAGCTGCCTGTAGTCTCAGGTAGCTCCCACCACCTCAGGCAGATTTGCCTCATCTTCTCAGCATCATCTTTACAATATTTCAGGGCAGAAAGTGCTAAGCCTTTTATGAGTATTTGGTTTTTTTTTTTTTTCACTTTTTATGTGACTGATGCTTTCTGTGTAGTCACAGAGGATCACGTAAACTGTTGTTGTAGTCTGTGCTTGACCCCATCTTGTACAGGCTCAAGGCTGATAAAAATGTGTGAATATTGCCCACATGCAGAAAGTTTTCTGTGTACTGCTTAGCTCTGCTTAGAGACACAACGATGTTTTCCACTCTGCTCTTTTCATTTCTATTCCTTTTTTTCCTTTTATTTTTTTTTTCTTTTCCTGGATGCTTAGAATTTCCTGTTTGAAATGTTAAACTGAAGATGAAGTTTCTGATGTTTGTGTCAAGATTAGCATGGTGGGTGGGAGGGAGCGAGAGATGTTTTCCTGAGAAGCAAAGCTCTCAGCACAAGACAGTGTCAATAGAGATGAGAGGAATCTAGAGCATAAAGGTTAGCTTTTTAAGTGGCTGAAGTCCGAAAGACTGCTCTTTGTGAAACTGGTCACAAAGGGAGCAAAGTGTCTGCACCAGAAAGACTGAGTAACCTTTTCAAAGAGTTAGGTATTGTTTATTTTCATTGAATTATATGTGTATGTGCATGTGTGTGTTGTGTGCTGAGCAACTTGACAGATGCTGTGCAGTTTTTTCCTAAACTTGCTGAGTCTCTACAAATTAGAACTGAGATGGAGTTGCATATTATAATTCACAATTAAGTTCTTTATTTTGAAATATTTCCTGAGCGAAAATGGACACAAATATGCAAAGATTCCCCCCTAAGTCTGTAACCAAACAGATTCTGAAGGAAGTGCTCTTAGTTTAATTGGAATTTTCATTTCCATGTTAATTTACCTTTTTTGTATTATACTCGTGTAACACTCTGTATATTATGTAATATACAAAGTGAAAACAAAAGCCACATCTCTACTAGTAAATTATACGTGCTCAGAACTGATTTTGGACACAGAGGCCAGCTGGCATCGATCAGTCTAGCTCCTTACTTGGAAACTCTTGTAACTTCCAAAACTGGGTCGGCACATCCAAACTTCCTATTGAGAATCATCCATAGCCCATATTGTCTGCTGAACTGTTCCCAGAAATTGTCTGGGGAAATATACTGGTTACCTAGTGCCAAAACTGTACCAGGGACAACTCTAACGGCTGAACTGCACAGGCAATTATATTCCAGAGCCCAGGAATACTTTTTGGCACTGGTTTGCTTACAAGTAAGAGCACAGTCATTAAATCATTTGGACTGCACTGTGTTTAATTTGGTCAAAAAAACAAAAGAAGAAGCAGGTCTTATTGTGTTTCACTCTGAGGAATATTTCCCTGGCTTTATCCTCAGATTAGCCTAAAGACTGCATTTACTCTACTGCCTGACAACTCTGGGTGACAAAACAGGGATTCCACACGTGTCCTACATGCTTCTCTATAAACAAAGTTTAAGGTTTTAAAAAGAAGGAATATATGTTGTCAAGATAAAAAAATCAAAGGCAGTATGCATTTTTGATTTCCAAAAATGATTTTTTATATCTGAGATATGTATCTAGACTCTCTCAACTTGATTTTATGCACATTATTCCATTAGAAAAAAAGATCAGGTTCAGTAGATTTTTCTTTATATTACAGGTTTTTTTAGTTCGATTCTTGTTGTAGGAGCAGAGAAAATGACCTATTATTGCAGTGCAGCACAAATGTGCATGGATAAATAGACCAATGGGGAGAAAGAAATTGCAATTTATAGATTTTGATTTGTTGAATATTTTTTCTTTAGGGGGTGAGCTACCAATATTTTTTCAATTAGTCCCTGATATCTTTGGTTAATTTTTTCTGATCTTCCTTTTGTTGCTCTAGAAGCCTTCCTCTTTCAGCTAGCAAAACCTATTATTTCAGTTAAAGGTATTTCAAAGAAACATTAAAAATGTTACTTACTTTTCCTGTTGTCTTGTCTTACTATGGGTAATACAGGATCACTGGTGTGGTATAAGCAGTACAAACCAACAAGATACTTACACCAACCCTATTGGAACTGAAGAATCTTTCACTCAGTGAGAAAACAGTTAGCATCACTTTGAGAGTTATGACTAGATCTACACTTAGAAAACAAGTGAATAATTTGTATTGATCTCCCTGAAAAATAAAATTTGTACGTGTCAGGCATTCCCACATGCCTTGGGATTGTGGGCAGCTGTCTTTTATGTGAAGGCACAATATTTTAGTTCTGTTTTTGGTGAAATGTCAAATATGGAAGAAATTTTTTACCTTTCTTTCCCCTTTGTCCAAAGATACAGAAAAGACACAGTGACTCCGTTTTAGCTCATAAGTAAAATCTTTCTCTCTCCAAATAGAAGCACCCCTTAAAATAAAATAAAATGCCACATAAAATGTAATTTCTACTACAATATAAAATGTGCTTTCACTCAGGCTCTGCGTAGCATTATCTCTAACTGCAGTGCAACTAAAAACTAATAACCTCATTTTTAATTAGATGTGTTTGTGGCATTTTGCACCCATCTCAGGGCTTTTCTTTCTTCAGTGTATATCATTATTAACTCTGAATGTCTTCAAGGATGGCTTAAATGTACTTTGTTTTCTTTCTTTTTTTTCTTTATCCTGAAATCATTGTCAAAACTCTTTTGTTCATTAAAAAAAGAAAAAAAACTTAGAAATTATCTTAAACACAATACGAGTGATTCTGATATTTTTAGCTAATCTTTTTGTTCTGTCTTTATCTAACTTCTTTTTTTCCTTTTTTTTTACCAGTGAGATAGGTATATACTTTTTAAAATGTCTTGTTTCAGTTTGACTGCCCTAAAAAATCATTAATGTGTGAGTTTAAAAAAGAAGACCACAAACGCTGCCCATTTGTTCAATTGATGTCAAAATTGTACTGAGTAATTACAAAGGGAACGAAATACATCTTGCCTTTCAGTTCTCTTAAAGCCATAACATATATTAAGGGCTGATAAAAAGGACACTCTGAGTGCACAGCAGTGATGTAACCAGGAAACTCAGATTGCAATCCTTCATCATGGATATCAGAGATGAAGACACACGGTATGTACATTTGAAGGAACTTTTAAACTATTGAAATTCTGACCTGAAGCTTGTCCAAAAATGAATGGGTCACATCACTAACCAATACTGTGTCTTCTCAGGCTGTGCTGCCTCCAGCTGTGTTCCTATCACCTCTGATGACCTCCGTGTAACTGAGCAGGACTGCAGAGGACAGCCTAGGTGAGCAAGCAAGCCAGGGTGGCATTGCCCTTTGTGGCTAGGACAGAACGAGACACAGGGTGAAAAATGTCCCTGTCCACAGCAAAAGGTTAGAACTGGATGATCTTGAAATATTCCTTCCAACTCACACTATTCTATGATTCCAAAATAAAAAAAAGGGTAATGATTGTATACAATGACTTGTGCCACATGGATGACATATAGACCTGTCATTTTTTTAGAATTTGATATATTTCCAACTGAAAATATTCCTTCTTTTTGACCAAAGATGAGTCAGTTTTCCAAACCATGTCTTTGTGTGTAGAGGGAAGTAACGAGGACTGTTCACACCACTGCTCCTTTAGAAGGACTTTTTAATGATCAATTAAATTTGTTGGGATCGTCTCCAGCATGTAGTTGCCTGTATACCTTGTACTCTTCTCTGAAGTTGCATGACTAAGAAACAAACACTCTGGTCTTTTAAAAGTTTGGCAAAACATTATGAGTCAGAAATCATATAGACAAGAATTGTCCTATTCCTTTTTGAGGTATCTCTCTAGGTTTTACTGTAGAAGGTAGATGTCCAGAACTGCAGTTGGCGTTGTCTTAACACATGGAAGATTTTCCTTATACAAATTTATTCATGAAATAGGTAAAAGAAAGCAGAAACTTAAAAAGACAGTGTGACTGGTTTTAAGCAGTTATATCTGATGTCCCAATTAGAACATTGTTTTCAAGAAGACACTTAAAAAAATTCATCCAGAGGATGATGCAAAATACTAATTTTAAGTTTCTCTCCTAAACTGCTCTCTCAGAAATTTCTCTTCACATCATATTGAGAGTTTAATTTGAAAGTCCAAAGTGTATCCTCTGTAAAACTCACCAAAGCAAATTTGGAAAAAGAGACATAGGTTCTTGAATTTAAATTTTTAATGCAGGGAACAAAAAAATTCCTTCTATATTTTGCCTTGGAAGAGGCTGTGCTTCCAATAATTTCTATGATCTGTATAATAGCACTCAGATCCATTTGGTCAACAAGATTTTAAAGAAATGCATGATCACTATCACAAAGATAACACATTACTGAAGAACAATGGGAAAGTACCTAGGGAATATTTCGCCTTGTACAAAGCTCAAATAAGTATATTATTTTGTATTTTGTTTCTTTTTTTCATTTCATAGCTCTTATTGACTATCTCTGTTTTCAGCCTCTATGTCTTCTGGTTGTTTCATTAGATGAATTTAAAATCCTGTTTTTAAACTGTCCTTGAATAGATTCCTGTAATTAGCAATTATAAACAGAGATACAGTCTTGGGTTATGAAGTTTACTGTTATTGACTGCAACAGAAGGTTTAAGTTCAAATTCCCCTTATCTGATTATATCTACCAGAACTATGAGAATTCACTGTGCTATAAAAATGGACCTTATTTCTAGCTGGGACACCCCAGAACATTTAAATAAAAATAGCAATGAAAAGCCAACCAAACATTATTTATGTCAGTTAGATGCCAACGAAAACTAAAGCTTTCATGAGTAGACAGGATCGATTTTTAAATTTTTTTTCTCTCTCTTTTTTTATTTTTAATATGACAGAATGACATACTCTTCACTCAGTCCCTCAAGCTGAAGAATGACTGAAGAACCATGTGAAGGTCAAACACATTTTCACCCATCTACTGCTCTTTTTAAGCTGACTTAACCCTCTTTTTACATTTCTGCACAGCGTGGAGGTTAGCTTTGCACATCCAAATTAGGGGAAAATGCAGCGAGACCTTCCTCTCTTAAGGTTCTTTTGTATTAAGCAGAACAAATTCGCTATAAGCAGAACTGTAATTTGCACGTTGGAAAGCATTTTGCCTATAATGATTTTCCCAGCAGAAAATGCTGTCGTTTCACAAATGGCCCCACAATGCTCCCCAAATATTAGCTAAAATATACGGATACAAAGGAGAAGTAAATTAATACAGCCCCTGATCCTGCAACGGACATCTAGGGTACAATGAGGTCAGTATTACCAAATCAGAGAGATAACACTTAGATCATAATGTGCAACAGTGGACATGACAAAATGAGATTGAAAGAAAAAGAGTCTTGGGTCAGCAGAGAAATGTGTTACTTTTACGTGACTACGTAAACAAGTTTCAATAAGTGAACTTAAACCACAGAAAACTACTTTGGCGGAGACAAAAAAAGAGAGTAGACCACTCAGACACATTATATTCAGAACTGAGAAACTCCCAAAGCCCCTGAGACACTTCCTCACCTCATATTTTTTGACTTTCTTATGGTTTCCAAGGAAAACAGAGAAGAAACTTCTGCTGCTTAGAGAGCACAGATGGTAGCCATAACCAGCTGACAGATCTTCTCACTGATAACCTCTTGTTTCCTGAGGAGTGGAAATAAGATACCAAGCAGACCAGCAGCCTTAACGGGCCTCCTGCTAAAAGAAATCTCACTGGAAGAGGAATGCTGCTCTTTCAAGATCTCTTGCACAACTCATCATGCTCCATGATTTTCAGGCTGTACATTCATCCCCATACTATCAATCAGCACCTTGAAATAATAGCTATGTTACATAGCTATATTCTTAAACATCTGGTGACAGTGAGCATATGAGGACTATTGGACTAAGAGAACTAGTGACAGAAAATTTGCCCTGTAAATCTCACTTCTGTGCTGAGCAAGTTTTTTTATCTATAAAGGCAGTATTCACTTCTGAGCGTATACTGTCTCATAGAAAATCAACATCCTGAAAGTTAGGACACTGAAAGAAAGGAGAGTAAAAGAGACTTATGTTGATCTTTCTGCTTGAATCTGGACATCTAATGTTATGGAGTTTGAGAATCTCTTCTCAATAGTGAAAGATTTCTGGAGAGAGAATGTAGAAGGAGAAAGAAAAGGGAAAAAAAAAACATACAGAAGGTAAAAATGGTCAAAATCAATAAACTGTGTTATAAGAATTGGAAGTAGGAGAAATGTCAGTGTTTAAAAGACTTTATAAGATTTCCATTCAGATGAGGATTGTTCTGTCCATCACACTGCATTTAACACTACAGAAATATACTTGAAAATACATGAGGAAATGTAAAGAAAAAATAATATTATTTTCCATATTTGTTTGGGATTTAAATTATTGTTGCTAGTGTGTGGGGTTACAATACAATTAGAAGTTGTTAAGAAAGGGAAAAAAAACAGATGAGGTTTGTAAAATCTCAGATTTTCTTTGGCTACTGGGTCCTGCTCTAGGATTACTACAGCAGACTTCGAAATGTACAAAGAGGATGGAAGTTTTGCTCCACCCATTTTGTGTATCCTACCATCTGAGAGATTTCAGCTCACATCTGATTTAACAGGTTAGATCATGAGCTTCTTGTGCATAACACATTTGTTTCCATCATGCGTCAGATTTAAAATACCTGAAATGTTCCCAAATAAATTTGGACAATTAACTGCAGTGCGAAGTTTAGAAGTTTAGTGAGTATTTTAATAGTGAACACAGAGAGGAAGACATTCATTCATTCTTCATTAGATAATCCAATCTTTAATTTCCTGCTTAGTGAATGATCTTCAGAAACCTGTTGAAATTCTGTGGACTCTATTTCTGTTGTTTTTAGCTAAGCTCAACAAAATCAGGCACAGTGACTCTAATTTCTACAATATTAAAATCTCATCTTCTACCCCACTTCCTTCTGAAATATGAAGAACACTTGTACCATCCTGTAATGCCCAGCGGCCGAAATGACTCATGCTTAGTGCCTTATTTCCATCAGTACACTCATCTTTCTTGTGGTTGTGTTGCTCCACATTATGATTTGGCATGAGAAAATATAAGTGAACCTAGAAGAGAAAACGTAGCATGGTGCCTTATCCACTCAAAGCTTTGCAATGCTGCAGAACTTCCACCTATAATCTTCCTTTCACTTGCAACGTGGTAACATTTTGTCAACATATCCCAAAGCTTCTGCAGTGGTGTCTTTACCATCCCTATCCGCCTTACACTGTGAGATTCTGACCTGTTTTTTACAGTTTCTACTCCAAAGTAATTGCCTTTGATATTTAAATGATCTTGGTTTTCCTGCCTTTTCAAAACTTTGCCTTGTAGTACTAGTCTATACCTCCACACGTAGATCAACTCACCCTATAGGTTTTGGTTTGCAGCTTCATGTTAAAACAAACACGGCTTACTGGGTAATACTGCTAAATTTAAAATATAGTCTGTATTATCAATAATATACATGCCAAAACTTAACAGCCAATTAGTGTGAAACACTTAAATCTAATCAGTCATTCTCCAACCAGCGCCAGTAATGTCGTAAACTGTAACTACCAATGGGGAGGTTGAGCAAGTCTTGATGAAAATTACAATTGTACTGGGGAGAAAGCCAGAAAAAAAGACTTTTTTGTCATTTTCAACTTGATAATTTTCACCAACTTCTGTCCGAGAGAGGATGCCCAGAGGCATATTGTTTGAGTAGACCGTCACTTTTTTTCTCACCTTGACAAGGTGGAGAGTACTTCCTTTTTCTCTCTTTTCTCCTCCTTGTTACATCCCCTGTCCTAAAGCAAATTTTAAGTTTAGGTATGCCACCAGCTATGGTTCCTACTAATAAACTGTGTACAGGTGAATCTACCTGTCTTTCTCTGTGCAACAAAGGAGGGTGTATTACAAATCAAGGCTGGGTAGAAAGCAGGTAGGAGAGAAGGCACAAGTCTCCAGGCCATTTCATGTGTTTAGCTTCACTTTGGTCT
Organism: Tapera naevia; assembly: GCA_033556795.1. Classification (NCBI taxonomy): domain Eukaryota; kingdom Metazoa; phylum Chordata; class Aves; order Cuculiformes; family Neomorphidae; genus Tapera; species Tapera naevia. The sequence goes on from JAUMJJ010000482.1 coordinate 1,117,892, forward strand.
TTAAAGTTGTACCAGTCAGGTATCTACTGTGGAACAGGAGTCACAAAATAAACAGTTTATCCAAAAAAAAGAGAAGCATCCCTTCCCTTTTCATAGTCACAATCTGAATCAGTAATGTGAACATCAGGGGGCCATCACATCTCCAGTCAGAGTGTTTTGTTGATTGTACCTACTCACGCTTTTATGTTTTTAAACACTTAGTCACTTCTTGAGATACAGTACTAAGCATTTTAGAGGCATTAAGGTGGAAGTCCAGATATAAGACATATAATATATATGAAGATCGCCATTGACAAGTATTTCAACATTACATGAAGGATATGTACTAAGGTAGATGATCTCCAATGTAGATCTTATTAAGAGATAAGACTGGACAAGACATACTCCTTTAAGAGTCATTATAAATTTTGCAAAAAGGCATATTTTCCTATCAGAAATGTTGATTTCTGGAAGCCAGTTCCATGAAAATGTGTAAACTACGATAAAATTTAATTTTATTGAAAATCCTAGAAAATAAGAGACTTTTAGATTTGCTATATTTAATCATAATTCTATATACTATATTTAATAATAATTTTATATATACCTAGAATAGAAATATATAAATTAACTTAAACAATTAATTGGCTATAAATAATATTCCCCAGCCCCTAAAAATGTTTGTTTATAAATTTTAGACAATATTTCAGAAAAAAATATTCTTAAGAATATTTTTTATTTCTATGTCTGTTCCTATTAGGATTTATTTCAATTGTTTTTTTTTTTGGTTAAGGCACCACAGGAAAAAATGCAATGTAGGTAACCACATTCTTGGTTCTTCAAAAAATGGAGGGAAGGAAGGTTGCCCACTACCTCAAAGAACCTGTGGCCAAAATAGGCAGAAATGCCAAGAGAAACATCCAGCTTGAACAGTCAGACAAGTTCATCCCAGTCTACATCACAAACAGTATTGAATTCTCTTTCTTTTTCAAATGCCAGTCATCATTCAAGGCTATAACTAGGCTGATGCAATTTAATATAGGGAGAAAGATGAGTGACTTGCGCAGTGGTATCACACCTTGCTTTCACTCTGAATCACCATGGATAGTTGTAAACTGAAACCTTGCTAACATTCATTTCGTGATCCCATGGATGTAGATTCCAGACATTTCAGGCATTGGCAAAATTACTGAATTTCAATCAGCTGTTTTCTGCCCTTCAAATGTGATAACTACTAACTAGATCCCTTCTAGGATACTATGACAGAAAGTTAATTGCTGACTTAAAATACCCTCATTCTTGATAATCTTAAACCACTCAGCAAAATAAGTCTCTGGTAGCGCTTCTTCAGCTCTATCTTTTGCTGGCACTGGAAAATAGTGACTGAAATGAGAACAGCCCATATTATACCAAGATCACAGTTTGGATTTTCTGCTTTTCTTTCAGGGACATTATGGTGAATGAAGAAATGATGGATGCACACGATATTCAGGCAAACATATTTTATATTTACAGTCCTGGAAAGGTTTTTTTGAAAGGGAAGGAAAAGTTGTGGTTTACAGGAACTCAGTGCTATCCAATATAGTTTACTCAGAGAAGTACGTTCAGCTGAAAAAAAGTCCTGTCTGTAGAGCAAGGCCCATACCTAAGTTTTAAACCTCTTTACAAATACATATGACAAACTTTTTTCCTACTACTAAAATGCAGAGCAGAAAAAAGCCTGATATTATTTTAGGTCCAAGTATTATTTCAGGACAAATTTTATCTCCATGCTTAGAAAGGTGGGTGACCAATACCTGAGAAGGATCCTTCATTTTTTTTATGGATCAGAGGAGTGTCCAAATTGTTAGTTTACTAAGCAAAGAAAAGACTTTAAAGAAAAAGGTTTTTGTCTGCGCTAGGTGCTATTCTGTGAGAAAGGACAAACCTAGCTCATGCACAAGCATGCTTCCTCATTAGACAAGAATACCCCCAATACCTCATTCCTCTGTAGGAACAGGCAGCACCTATGCTCCACTCTTCCCATACCATTTCTGTTACATTAAGCAGCACACATAACTAACTCTCCTTCTTAGAATATCAAAGGGCTTTGCTTATGGATTGTGGTCTTGAATCTTTGTCTAAGTTGGGATCTAGATCATATGTTGAACATTTCACATGCTTGTCTGTTTGCACACAAATATTATTAAGTAAAAATGGTTGAGAGAAGGAGGAGGTTGTGCGAGCAGTGGGGGTAGCCAGACCTCAGCTCACGATTAACTGAAGCATGAGATGTAACATCAAATAAATAATAGAGACTTTTCTGAAGCCTCACATGTGGGACTTAATGTCAACTCAGAATAAAGTTTTACGAAAGTTATTTTAGTCTTTCATTTCTTCTCTTCGAGATTTTTCTGAAATCCACTCTGAAACTTTCCAGTGAAAGATATGTTTAACAGTGTGTACATACATATATAGGTGCAATTGTGTGACATTTAAAATTTTGTTCATAGTTTGAGAAATTCTAATGTTTACATGGCAGGGCTATGTAATGTAAGAAGTTGTGTCATGATTCTGGTAAGGTATGCTAGTCAGTATGACTTCGGAGCTAGAAGAGAGCCCAAATTGTCTGCTTTTAGATGCTGGAATTTTAACAGCATTCCTAGAAGTTAATAAGAAAGGAAATCTTGAACTGGGGAAGTAAAAGCTGTTACTTCATGGGATACTGTGAAAGAAGAAAAAAGGTCTCTGAATTAGTTTAAACAATGAATAGTCTTAAGAAAAGGTTGCCTCAGGAGATTTCCCTTGTGTTTCTAGCTGTGACTAAAATGCCACACAGAGAAAAATGTCATCTTTCCAAGCAGCTGTTTTTACACTTTCTCTCCAAACCCCAGTCAATGCCAGCAACTGTGGATAAGAGTGAAAGTAGGAATGTGTATCAGAAGTACATTACAGAACTGTAATGAGGTTTTATCAGCATGAATTTGGAAGAGCTGGAGTGCTTAGGAGGCAGCAGAGCTGTGGGGATAGGACAACACATTTTTCGGTTCCAGTGACATTAAAGCCAGAATCTTTGAACAAAAACCCATCTGGTGAATTGAACTCTATATACAAATGATTTTCATTGAACCAAAGAATTATGAAGCCATTGGTTTGGCCTTTAGGATGTCTGGGTTTAAAGACTTCCTTGTGACTTCAGGTTAAATCACAAAAGCTACATACAAATTACTTGGTTTAAGAAAACCAGAAATATTTTCTGTACACTGAAACTTAATGAACTACAGTATTAAACTACTAGGAAGGTCTTTGGCCTGCTTTATACACAAATGCTTAATCTCACACCATGTACGTCCATCAACAACAGCCAGCAAAGTATCGTAAGTGCCAGACTTCTGGGGCTATATTAAATTATTCAGTATCCATTTCTTTCATTTGTTTGCTTGTTAGTTTTCATGTCATTAATGATGTAATAATGATAGAATAGTTTGGGTTGGAAGGGACCCTTAGATGTCATCTAGTCCAAATCCTGTGAATAAACAGTGACATCTTCAACTAGAACACATTGAACAGACCCCCGTCTAACATGATCTTGGGTGTTTCAAATCATTATGCTTTCGTTTAAAATCATTATGCTTTGTCTTACTGCAACAGGTTCTGCTAAAAACTTTTCCCCCATCTTTCTTATAAGAACCTTTTAAGTACTGGAAGGCCACAACAAGATCTTTCCAGAGCCTTCTCTCCTCCAAGCTGAACAACTCCAAATCTCTCAGCCTTTCTTCATAGGAGAGCTGTAACAACTCTCAGATAATTTTTATGGCCCTCCTCTGGACCTGTTCCAACAGGTCTATGTCTTTTTTATGCTGAGGGATCCAGAACTGAATGCAGTACTCCAGGTGAGGTCTCACCAGAGCAGAATAGAATGGCAGAATCACCTCTCTCTACCTACTGGTTTTACTTCCTTTAATGCGATCCAGGATACAGTTTGCTGCCTGGGCTGTGAGCACACATTCTTTGCTCATGTTCAACTTTTCATCCCGAAGGACCTTAAAAAGCAGGGTTACTCTCAATCCCTTCTTCCCCCAGGCTGCTGAAACCAGGTGTTGTCCAGACACAGGTTCAAGACCTTGCTCTTGGCCTTGTTGAACTTCATGAGGTTCACATGGGCTCATTTCTTAAGCTTGTCCAAGTCCCGCTGGATGACGTCCCATCTCTCAGGTGTGTCAACTGTCCCAGTGTCTATGACATTGATGAAGATATTAAACAACACTGGTTTTAATAAAGGCCCCTGAGGGACACCACTTGTCACTGATCTCCATCAAGACACTGACCCAACGACCACTACCCTCAGGACATAAGATTCAAAATGATTTCTGATCCACTGAACAGTATACCCACTGTCCATGTTATTCCAATTTAGAGAGAAGGATGTTGTTGCAGACCATGCCAAATGCCCTGCAGAAATCCAGATAGATGACAACTCGTAACTTCCCTTGTCTACTGATGTAGTCACTCCATTATAAAAGACTACTAAGTTGGTCAGGCAAGACTTGCTCTTGGTGAATCCATGCTGGATGTCTTGAATCACTTCCAGGTCTTCCATGCTCCATACAGCATTGCTTCTAGGAGGATCTTGCTTCTGAAAACTCTGGTTCTACTTTTTCTCATGATGCATCTGCCTGATTCCTTTCTAGCCTTATTCGTAGGCTATTACAGACATTATCTGCTTCCGTGACTTCTTTGACTTCTTGATTTTTTTCCCTTCTTTCTTTCTTCTGATGAAGTTATACTAGGGTACTCTGGGATATTTATCCATGCCTTTGTACAGTTGCTGGGAATTAAATTGCTCGTTATTTTATCTCCAGAAAAAAATTACCTGGGCTTGACAACTCAAGATTTCCTTGTACATTTATTCCACTCACTCCAGTGATTACTGAATATACCAAATCCTATCTCTTTTCCACTTGCAGCTATAGTTGCTGAAGTATCCTTCTTACAGGCTTCTAGATCTAAATGCCCTTGGCATTTAGTGAACTTCAATGCCTAATCAGCATCTGAGACACTGCTTTACGTCACTTGAAAAACATTATCTGACGGTCCACCACGTGCTGACCAGATCAGCTCCTTCACAAAATTGTACAATGGTGGCTTACTCTTTCATAATTACTGCTGCCAGGACAGAGAGGGATGTTTATGACTCAACGCCCCTTGAAAACTCATAAGACATTTTTACATAGGACACAGAAAACTTGTTCTGGGTCTGTGTCAAGTAAAGGCACTCCTACCTCCACCTTCAACTGTCTGGGACTATGTCACACCCCTCAGGTTTACAGGGGTGAGGGGGACATGAAATCATTTCTGCTGGAGATGGGCCACTGCAAACAAAGGGATGAATGTTTCAGGAGGTGAGAAAACAAGAGTGTCAAATGTAGTTCTGTGATTAAAAGCAGCCTATAGATGAGAAGCTCTTTGTTCTGGCTATCTAGCTTCTCTTCCTCAGCTAAACTCACTTTAGAAGGGAAATATGACCTTTACTAAACACGGAGAAGTGGCTGTCCTCATGGGAAGGTTCTGGGATGGGGATCTTTACCCACAGAATGACCCTCCTACAGGCTCTTTAATCCCTGTGTCCTAGCCCATGATCCTTAATAGCGAAAAATGACTGAAGTACCAAGCCCGCATGGAAGAATTCATGTACAACATGAAAGCACTGTACCAGGGAGCAGGATGAGATTGCAAACTGACAGGGAGGAGGGATGCACACTGCAACAGCAAGACAATTACGATTAGTGTAGACAATTATGATTATGATTTAGCCGTAGGATCCCTAGTAGCCATTAACAGGATACCACATTTTTCTGACAAAAAAATTAAAAGGGAAAAATCAGTGGCTAAGCAACAGTGCTGAAACCCAGAGGTAAATGTTTGCCTTGAACAGGGCTGTAAGCCACACAAGAGAGACTAATTAAATGAGTCTCTGGCCCTTAGTTAGGTCAGAAATGAGAGAAAGGGCATTGTTTTTGGTTTTTAAGTTCCCCGACTGATAAAAACAGCATAGGGAGTCATGGCAAGAAGGGTGAAGGGAAGAAAGATATTCCAGGACGAAATAGGATTTTGGTTTCTTTTGTTTGCAAAGCCAAAGGAAAGAACAGACTTCCCCTTCTTCTCCCAAAGATGGAGCTGTTGCAAAAGAAGAGAGGCTTTTCAAATGAACAGGCACACACAGGCTCACACACGCACACATACACACACACACAAAGTTCTGCATGCTGCAGCAGGACTTCAAGGCTTCACAGAAAACACAACTGTTTCCTTTCTTATAGAAATAAAAATCCGTATTATTATAGCAGCTGCGTTATTGCAAAATTCTACCAAAACACGACATCTGATATTAAGTATCTAACCCCTCTTAATTGTCTATTTCATGGGCTTTAGATTTCTGGATTGCTAAAATAACCATCTGAAGACAAGACTTCGATTCATTTTGTTTTATTAGTATTATTATTTCCTTACAATAATAATAACATTTTACACTTAGACAGCACTGTTCATCCGCATATACAGACAATAAGGACAGGATTGCTGCTATTATCCTATCACACCCCACAAATAAGAAGGGATAGAAAATTCTCCAGGAAGCTGACACTGCGGAGAAATTTCCTGAAATCTTTATGCCCCGGGATGATGCAGAGGGAAACCTAACTAACTTTGACAAGGTCAGCTGCTTTGGTGGATTTCTTTGTTGATAAATGTTTTAAAAGTTTATCAATGCTACAATTTTAATTGGACTGTTAATGAACAGTAGGAACTCTTCAACAATGTCATCTGAGCAGTCTTGAAGCCAAGAATTTAGGTATCTGGTTTCTTTTCTTCTGAAATATATGTTCTAGTTGAAGGCCAGTTGGACAAATGAGAAACTGATGCTATTTTAGACATAAAGCTTTACAGTTAAAATACCTTTTCTACTCTTAAAATCTGTGAATAAATTAATGACCTGGTGTTCTTTAAGCCACTCACTCAAGGGTTTGATGTGGGCTTTCTAGAAGGTAATGACTTTTAAAGCAACATTTATTTTCAATTGCATTTCATTTCAGAAACAGAGCAGTACTGTTGAGAGCAATGCCGGTGAGTGAAACTAGTTCAGCTCCATCTGCTTCTTGCCTTGCAGCCTAGACAGAAAGAGGAAATTCACTGACTTCAGTAAATAAAAGAGAAAAGGGCAGCAGACAACTTGGGAATAACATTTCCCTTTTGCAGTGTGTTCACATGGGTTTTTCTGTCTCACATAAGGAAGAAGGTGAAGGCAAATTGGTTAGGTGTGATATTATTTACTGTACACTGGGGAAGTGAGGCATGTTTTAATACTATCTGACTCTGGGGTTCCGAAATGTGGATGTGTGAGTTCATAATCTCTTGGGTTTTTTTAATAAAATGATAAAAACCTTGGGCACTTTTAAGTCACAATCTTGACTGAGAAGTACCTGTTCCTCTCCACTGACAATTGGACAAAACTAGAACCCTCAATTGAACCTCATCCGTGGTGCATTTGAATTGGAAGAGGCAGAGGGATCATGTCAACAAATTCTGTTGTATGAGGCATAGTGAGGCTCGAGTGACATCATTTTCAGAGTGTCCTTCAGAAAGCAACAATGTGAAAGCCAAAATGTTTGTGCAGGCAAGAACAATCAACAAGAAATTACTCTCTACAGGATGTGATCTCTATTGTGCAAGGTGCAAGACCTCCATCTTCTCAGTTCCAAGTGAACTGAGCAGTGTCATGTAGCACATCCATGGTGAAGTCAGGAAGAGAAGCTAGGACTTGACTCCCAGGCTCCCAATCTGACCCTCAGTAAAGTTTCCTTTCTTCAGTGGCTTGACTCAGTAACTCCACACTCTGCCTCCTGCCTCTGACTAAAAGGGAGCAAGACTTAGTGCAGGGATGGAAGCAGATAATGCAAACTGTTCTGCTTATTTTTAAGAATAAAAGTACAAGAAAAAAGCATACTCATTTGACCTGGCTCTTGGCTCTCCCCTTTCATGCTGCTGTTGTTCCCATCTTAGACTCTTTCCACTTTCTCTCTTGCCAGCAGAAAAGAAGTAACACAAAGATGTTTTATGCCACTGAGACAAAGAGGTATTGATCCTTTTTGCCTCTGGAAAAGGTTTCTAATAATTTCCAGATATATCACAGATTGTGGTGCTGCTATCTTTAATTAAAACATGACACAGAATAGAAAGCAATTATTGAGTTGGGGCTTGGGGTTTTTTTTGCGTTTATTTTTTTCCAATTTTTAAGTGTAAGTTCCTGTTTTTTGTTTTAATGGGCTGTGGTACCAGATCAAATGACTTGCAAGTTGGGCACACAGAAAGTGGAAATTGAGAGGAAGAATGTATTCTCTTGTGTTTGTTATTCATGATGTTTAAATATGATGTTTTGCACTTCATCAAAAGATTTCATCGTCTGTGGCTTGTTAACCCCCTTAGCCTTAGAAGCTGCAGAGAAAAACATATCCTCTGTCCAAAAGAAGTCTATGTTTGCATCAACAAAACACATTACTCTGTCAGCATTGCCCATTAGTGATTACTGCAGTAACACTGCCATGTACAGGCTGTGGCACTGTGTATTTGGGAGATGGCTGTTGGTACAACGAAAATAATATGAATTCATACCCTCTTTATACACAATCTTCTTCAGACAGAAATAGAAATGAAGAATTGACTCTCTTATTTCTGCAGTGAGATCACAGCTTCATTCTGGTCAAAATGGTGCATAAGATCCCCAGCTTAGCCATTCTATTAGTAATAGATACATACTGGTGAAATTTAGCAACAAACAGTGACTTCACTGTTATACTTTCTTACAGTGACGAGAAGTATTATTCCTTCTGATTTACCAACAAATTGCTAAGGCTTTACCAAGTCAACTGTGAACAGACAGAGAAAGCAGGATTCTGTTGCATCTCTGATTAAAATGAATTTTCTAGAAACTTACTAAGCTGTTAGTTTGAGGTTCCATATGCTAAACTGAGATGGTTTTAGGACTTTAACCCAGAAAGAAAAATAGGACATTGTTTCAAGGTCCTTAGGATACATGAGGAGTTTAATATTTTCTCTCTACAGAATAAACAACCCCTGTTAAATGCATGAGGACTGAGATTTTGCTTTGTCCAGCACATTAATTACACTATCTTCCTGAACTCCAGCCTCACAGACATTTAAATTTATGATTAATCTTTACAGGAACATGTAGAAATTGAACCAAAGAAGCACTTTGCAAAACAGGTCTGTGCAAAACACATGGTTCTCTCATTAGCAGTACAAAAAAATTGCTGTGTTTGGGAAGGAGCAGGCATCTCCATGCTGTCTTGCCCATTTCTTTAGTAGTCCTGGGTTCCCTTCATGTAAATTATAAACTTCAACATGACCCGCAGGTGTTCTTTTCTCCTCACAGTTGCATGAGTACTGTCATAACGTATTAGAAAAGATAGATGCCCCAAGCCTGTCAGTTCGTCAGAGGCACTTAGACAATGTCCTTAACAACATTCTTTATTCGGTCTTTACTGCTCAGGCAGTTGGACTAGATGATTGTTGTAGGTCCCTTCCAGCTGAAATAGTTCTATTCTGTTCCATTCTGTTTTTCACATGAAGAACCTACTGGTCCATCCAGGTTCTCACACCCAAGGCATCTTCACTCCCTGACACTTCATCTTTTACATGTCCATAAGACTAAAAGGCACATTCTTTTTTTTGTTGTTGTTGTTGGAGAACCTCTCTTTGCATAGAAGATGCAGCAATTTATTGTCACAGCCCCTCCCATTGCAGTGGCTACAGAAATGTGCAGAAATCAAAATGGAGATAGATAATATGCAATACGTTTTTTTTTTTGTCCTAAAGTGGCCCAAAGTAGAAAAACAATACACTTAAGTAATTTTGTTAATGTCAGTCGGGAGTTGTTGACTTTAAAAGCTGAGGTTAGAAAATAGGAACTGTTATTTAATAGCCCAAGATTATTTCATTATATAGTGTGGCTATCATGCTACCAAACCATCAGTTCTGGTGCGATCTGAATAAGATTTTCATTATATTATGGTGAAAAAATAGAAATACAGGAAAATTTCAACCTATTACAGGAAAAAATGCGATGATTGATGTCTATGTTTACTTGTACATATAACATCAACTCGGATATTCTCCTGAAAAACATTCTTTCTAAATTTCTCTCAGACAAACACACAACCCTTCATTTGTACCTTATTGTGTTGTATATTTTAACCAACAGTAAAGTTAAATATAGCAAGTGTATCTTTCTCTAGTCTTTTAAAAGGATGCTGTTTTCATATGCCACAGTAATAAGCTAAGCGATGACTGAGGTTCTATATGTTTCTGAGTCAGATAAATGCTGATAAACACAAAACAGATGTTTTTTCAGACTTTACCTGAGCTTATAGAATCTCTTGAATCTGAAAATTTGGTCTGAAAATGTCTCAGGAGCAGAACTGTCTCTTGAGAATCCCACTAACATCTCTTACTCCTGAAATCAACAGGAATTCAAGACCAAAGTTAGTAAAAAGTGTACTTTTTATAAAGTTCTATGAATGATCAGTTTGGGTCAAGGTCATGTCTTGAACACATGAGTAGAACAGGCTTTTGTTTTACCTGAATCAATTCAGCCATCCCTTGTCTCAAGCAAAACAGTAAGAGACGCATAAAGAAATTCTTCCAGTATCTCAAGAATCAGAAAAAATACACAAACAAATAAATAAAACATTTTCTTAACACAAATGGGAGTTTCTGGGCACAACAAAGCACACTAACTACCCTTTTTTTTTTTGAGGTTTACAGATGCATATCTCACAGATGCCCTATTGCTTTATTCATACTGTTAAGGGAGAGAGAAACACCCTGTAACCGTGAACATCCATCATTAAATTATTACAAAACCTCTCTTCTTAAAGAGATGAAGTAAATACACATATACATACAGCTGTGTATGTATTTATATTTATAAAATTCTGCATATATCTGTGTGTAAATATCGAATGTTTCTTGAAACTGCTTAACTTTATAGTGTATCCAGTACTACCACTTGAAAAAAATAAATGTTTTCCGGTTGTCACATGAAGTGCAAACTTAGTGTAGTTGAAGTGAACAAACAGAAAAGAAAACAAAGCTGAAAGATTTTCCTGAGCAATGGTTAAAACAGAAAGAAAAGTTGAATGACAAATATTGGGTACTAAACTCAATGCCAGGGCATGACCTACAGGAACCACTGAGAACCACACATGAAACTCCTGTGAAAGAGAAACGCATTGTAGACAGTATCAGGCCCTAATCACTTAATATGCTAGAGGAAATTTTAAGAATGGTCCTTATACCGCATGTTCCACAGATGAGCTGGAGAAAAAAGAATCAGCAAGAACAAAAATGACAGGAAAGGTGGAAATAAGGACAGGGATGGACCTGGCCAATACAGATATAAAATCCTACCTAAGGATCTTACAGTGCAGCTGTGTTTTTTGAGGGCACTCAAGTCTCTCCCCTGCTTGTAACACAAAACACACCCACTCTTCTTTAACAGTGAAGAACCTTGTTAGTAATCTTGCAAAACTGGAGAAGGAAGGGATTACCACACTTTATTCAAAACCATTATTAGCTTAGCCAAAAGTCTTGTTTCTAACCATTACATTTAGAAAAAAAGAGTGAAGAAAAAAAAAGTGTGAAGTAGACATAAAATATCTCTCCTGTATAGATTTTCTTTTAGTCTGTGATATTAAAAGTATCCCATGTTACTAAAACCCTTGTTTGCCCTTACTTTGTGGTCTTTCAAAACTGAGTTGGTAATTAAATAGACTTACTAGAGACTTACTAGGAAAAAAAAAAACAGAACTCTTCAAACTTTCAGAATTTTATTTACAAATCCTCTGAAGCAGTAAATCTCTCGTGAGTTTGTACACTGTTGCTCCTTGGGATACTCAGCACCAGCTTGTAAGGGTCACTTGACTTGAGTGTTAGTGGCATGTGCTGGAGCCTTTGTGATGTCCAGTCTGACGTTACACACACACTCGACACTTGTTCAGAGAGTAAAGGGAATTTGAAACTTTCAAGGATGAAACAGCAACTCTTATGAAAGGAAAGTGAAAAGTAGGAAAGGAAAAAGTAATTTGGTCTTTATATACTTTGAGACTTCCGATTTTAAAGGGATTCTTAAGAAACTTCTCAAGTGGGTAGCCAGAGGTCTGATGAGTCCTAAAAAAATTCATACAAAGACATTGAAAATAAAGGAATGAATAACCAATAAAAGAATTCATAAAATATCTTACCGGTGCTGCTTCAGAGGGAATGTAATTTATGGGTAGAATATAAAAGGGAGGAGTTTGGTAAGACTATACATTCTTTTTCAAGTTGTATCGAGAAACATCCGTAAGAACGCTAAGAAATTTTAGTGGATCTACGTTTCTCTGAAAGCAAACTAAATACTGATAATGCCTATGCCATGGTAACATCAGGAAGAAAGTTAAATTTATTACTTATTATAAAGTATTTTTTTAAAAAATAAAATACTTTCAGTGGCCAACTGAGATTTCTCTCCTTATGATCCGTGGAGGATAGCTTCTATTTGATATTTAACATCTTATGCTGTTGGTAGTCAGGATATTTACCACATTAAGAACCATTAAAGAATCATCTCCAAGAGAGTTCCTAACACTTCTACAGCTAACTACCCTTTAAATACAGTAAAAGGAAGCAGATGTACCTCTAACCAAATCAACCAGGTCCACAAGCCAGTGAAGAGATTTAAAAGTTCATTCCACCTGCTTTAAGATCTCCTGTTAAGTATTTTATTTTTCTGTTATTCCATATTGGGAAGAGGCAGCTATGAGGTTAAGACACCATTTTTAATGAAAATAAGTTCTTTATTAATTCTGATAAACTGCTTGTATAAAACAAGGAGATTCCCCAAACTTTTGCCCTCAAACTATCTGAATTCTGTGGATCTTGCCTGCATCTTCCTTCACAAACTTTTGAAAAAGTATATATTTCAGGGTAAGTTTAGGACATTAGTCAATATCGTTGCCAGAAGATTGTTGATGGCATAGAATCATTAAAAGGTGCCAAAGGGTGGGGAAAGAAAGGGGGGAAAAAAGGGAAAATAACATATATGAGTTAGACAGGAGAAGGGTTTTCTGAGTAAAAATTACTGTACCAGAAAAAGAACAGCATAACTCTAAAAACTGAAGGAGGATGTATAATGCGGTGGGAAGTGACCTGGTTGTATTTAAAAAGCTGCTGCATTTTGTTGGTGGGCAAGATACATAAGCATGTGTTTTTCACTTCTTTATATGTTTGGCTTGCTGGAGGTGAAAGAGTTAAGCTAGTGTAGCAAAAAAGAATAGATGAGGTCATCGTGCTAGAGTGAGGAACTAAAGCAGTACTTATTGCTGATGATAAGCTGTACAGAAAATTCTTTCATCAACTCTTTATCTTGCACCTAAAACCTTGAAAAAATAGTTCTAGCTACAAAGAGTTTTAAGTCGATGTACAAGGCTTAGCTTGGTTCATGAGTCCAGTGGGTAATTCACCACCACCCTGTTGATAAGGAAGCACAAATGTCACCACCTGGCTTAATAGTGACCTGTGTTCCTTTTCTGCCAAAAGCTGCTGCGCACAGACAACAGAATCAAGATTGTTCCTCACACAACAGATGAAATCAGGAGCTGATACAATTATTCTTATATATGAGTTCAGTTTTCTGTAGGGGGTTATGCAGTTGTACTCTAGCACTCATCCAAATTAATCAACAAGAATCAGAATGCTATTATTTTCAGTGGAAATTATTTGACTTTGGATATCTGTCTGAAACATATCTGGTTATAATTAATCTCAGAGGACTCTGAGATTACTGATAGATTTTAATTGAAACAGCAGTCCATTGAATAAAATACATAATTATGTGAAACTTCCCATCACTCTAATCAAACCCTACAATTTATTGATGAAATATTGAGAATTTTTCTGGTTTGGACGCCATGTACTTTGGTCCTTGGGAACAGAAGTGGGGCCTGTTTTATGTTCCACTCCTGTGCCTTGTGACAAGACTGGTGTGACCACACAGGAGCGAGAGGAGCAGATGCAGCAGATCAAGAAGTCACACTAAGTAGGAAAATATGTATAATTCTTGGACCAACCACAATGAAAAGGCTAAAGATTTTTATCTTTTTTAATATCTCTGGAACAAAGCAAGTGAAACTCTGACAGTGTGTAACAGATGCACAAATTTACCTTGGATGATTAATGTGTTTTGAGCACAGAACAGTCATCTCAGGTGCTATATGTTTTTATCTGCTTTGGTGTTGCACACCTGTGGTTTGTTGATAAAGCCTTTGCTCTGCAATGACGGTAACTACCAGGTTTAGAGTTTTTGCCATTTAATTACCATCTCACTTCGTACACATGTGCACATACATACACACCGTAAATACAATCAGATAGAATTACAAAAATTAACAAACAATGATGATGGGGGAAGGAAATAATAAAATAACTGGTCCTGTGTTTGGCCAGGATGAAACTACAGGGCTAGACTAATGTGTTGCTCATGGAAAGTGTGATCTAAGAAACCTTGAGGACCTATCAGAAACCTGGATGGTAAAAGTTGACCCATAGCTCTACAGTATCATGGTATGTCTTTTCATAGTTACACGTCTGACTGGGCTCTGTTTTAAACTTCAGAAAAAATCGAAGACTAACCAATTATCAAAGTATAGGAGCACAGCTGCTCATGTTTAGGCAAGCAGAAGAAGACTTACAACAACCTAGCTAAAGCACAAGTGTTGGACCAAATAATAAGTTGCAATCATATAAAAAAATCAACCTTTCTTTATATTTCTTGAACGGGACGGAAACTGTCCCATCTATATTAAGAAATCAATTTTTACTTTAAGTATGAAACTTTCATTGATTTTCACTTCACAAGACAACGTATCTGTCATATAGACATTACCACTGCATAACAATTAAAAAAAGAATAGAGGACCTTTTTGTGTAAGTATTAAAGTTTTAGAGCTGGACACTTAAGCTTAGAATGTAGCTTGCACAGATCTGTGTTCACAGACAAATGACTGTGCAGTTCCTGGGAGTTTATCTCCACAAAACAATAATTCTGCTATAAATTATACTCATAAGGTCCAAAATAATGGCCACCATATTTATGCAACTTTATGTTTCATGATCAGTCAAACCAAATCACTACCATAACCATATATATATATATATACATACAAGGCTGCCATTTCTGGAGATTATTTTAGTATACTGTTTAAATCTTAGCAGTATCTTAAGATTTACTGTTAAAACTGTCATATTGTAGTTGACATTTATTAAAAAATAAATACAGGTCCGTATTTAATGTGTATTTACATACCTACATGTTGTCATCACAACAGAGAAGAGATACAAGGTTAATTGGATTATTATTTAATTACAATATATATTCTTTCTCTTCTTCAGAATGCCTAGAGTTAACTTGCATTGCATTCTTAAATCACTAGCTGAGGTCTTAGTTACTGCAGCTGTGTTATTGAAGGTGCACATGAAGCCACACAACAATGCAAGGAAGAAAATAAAGAAAAAAATTTCTTTAAACACGGCAAAATATGCCAAGGAAAATCCACACACCTCTCTTAAAAATCTTGGTTCTTTTGTGTGTGTTTGTAAGTAAGTGTATTCTCCAGTTTCCATTAGTTTTATGTCCAGGTTGTTGAAGAGGCAAGAGATGGCAGTATTGACACATTTATGAAACGGAGCAATTCATTGACTAAACCAGAATATTAGGATTCTTCTTTTTCGGATTTCAATTTTCTCGTTTCTTTTCTGTGTGTTTTCCCCTACTCTTAACATATACTTTCTAAAAAAATAACAAACCACAAAATGCAAACCAAGACCACCCCAATGCATTCCCCCCCCCCCCCCCCCCCCCCCCCTTGAAAAACTGTATTTTTCCACCCTTGTGAAACCAAGGTAAATAAACAAATAGGACAGTCCAGGAAGATTTTCTGATATGTTGAAATGAAGAACAAAACCAAACAAACCAACTGAAAAAACACAGGGAAAAGGGGGGGGGGGGGGGGGGGGGAGGGGAGAGTGAGCAAGCATGATAAATTACTGATTACTAAATGGAATTGTTTTAATCAGGAAGTTTAAAAAAGAAATGGAAAGAAAAAAAAGGAGCAAACTTGCTTCTTTCCTTCGTTCTAGCTTTTTGCCAGAAGATCAAAGAGATTTATGACCTGTGTCTCTTTGAATCTGATGCCAGAAAAGAACATGTTCTCATTAATAGTCATTTTCTCATCAAAATAGGGCTTTTATGCAGACAATGTGCAGAGCTTTTCTAAAGCTGATTGTTGACAAAATTTTCAATAAGTTTCAGTGCAATGAATAGCACATGGAGAACAAAACTGAAAGGGTAGCTAATAAGTTTTATACTTTCGGCAGAAAAAATCAAACCTATCTTAAAATCAACCCCCACCAGTGAAATTTTGTCACACTGTGTGAGCATGCAAAGAGAGAAGCTCAGAGTTTTTGGATTATCTTTGGAGTAAAAATAAAAGCAGTCATGTTTTTTTTTTCTGTTTCTCTGGACTTTAGTAAAACTTCTTAAAAACTGGAAGTCTTGAGAGAATGATCTTTTCTCTTGAGATTTCCTGTATATTCAGGTTTCAGATGAGTTAGTAATAGAGGCAGCTGGGGACAATCTCCCATGGTATATTAGTGCATAATTAGTTACAATATGGGGATTTTATGCCTCCTACTGCAGACTCCAGAGACCAGATACTGGGTAGAATGGGCCATTTGTTTGTTCTGGTATACTGGTCCTTGTTACTAAATGGCCTTTCTCACTCTGTTTAGATAGTTTCTTCTAATCCTAAATGATAAAGAGCTCTGAAACTATAAAATCAACATGCATAAAAATATTTTCAGTTACAGAAAAAGGAGAGGCAATGTGTTTTGTGTTTGAGGTTGGGAGGAAGACATGGTCTGAGTCTTACCTTCAGCATGGTCCACGTTACATCAGCAAATACAGCTGAAAATATTCCTGCTCCTACCTTCCCCCTGAAAATTGTTTCCTGCTTATTGTCCTGTTCATTTTCTGCACTTTAACGTGATGCTGTGAAGAGGTCTGGTTTAAACAATGTATGAGCTTTTCCTTTAATATAAGTTTGGATGTTCTTATTTTCTAAGCCATCATTTTTAACAGAAATAGTTTAAAGAACTGTAATGAAGAAGTGGCAACTCCTTTTGAGAATATGGAAGTAGACTGAATTAGAGACATAAGCAGATAATTAATGGATCAGCTTTCCTATCCCCTAATATGTACTATGGGACTACATTTTTTATTTTGTTTTGTTTTGTTTTGTTTTGTTTTTTTTTTAAAACATCAGTAATAGGAAGAAAATACCTACGGATGTGCTAAATACCCACCAAATTTCTGTAATGATGGATGACAGGAGGAACTAAGGACATGGTCCAAAAACGGACACAGCATGGCAGAGTATAAGACCTACAGCACTACAAATGTAAGCCATTTGTTGCAAAAATAGTTTTAAGGTATTTCTATATGGTGTGGTTGCTCTTGGATGGGTTGGAATAAAGCCCTTGTCTATGGCTAAAGAAGCAATAGAAGTCTCTTGAGTTTCTGAGCATTTTTCCTGGCAAAAAAGTGTCTAATGAAATCACTCTCTCTGCATTGCATATGTAAAGGGTTACTATATAACCTACATATGTACATTCTAGTATGTATATAAAAATATATGTATAATCAGATTTGTGAGCACATATACATATACATATACATATACATATACATATACATATACATATACATATACATATACATATACATATACATATACATATACATATACATATACATATACATATACATATACATATACATATACATATACATATACATATACATATACATATACATATACATATACATATACAGTGTGTGGGGGTTTAGAGATTTTTCTGTACACATCAGTGGAAAAGATAACCATCTTTGAAAGCCATCTTTTTTATCTCTGCCTCTTTCTTGTTTGCCTTAGAGTTCTTTATGTTGTCACATCTGGACCTTTCTTTAGAAGGCAGGAACAAACAAGTGATCAAGGAAAAGAACAAGAATGTTGTCTATTAACTTGCTTTGTCACTGGAAGAAATGTAACACCAAATTACATCCTCAGTGGCTCGGTATTTCTGCCACACTCAGGAACACCCACATACACCTTTCTTCTACTGTATTTATTTCACTATAACATCCACTATGTGATAATTTGCCATATTTTCTACTTCTCTTTGTCTAGGGAAATGATCTTCTTTTGATTTTAGGAGATCCTTTCTCCCACAACAGTAGTCAGTATGGGCCTATTTGCCACATAGGATTACAGTCAAGAAATGGTGCCAGGGAAGAGATGCTTACCTCCACCTGTAGCTGTTGTAGGCTAGGGCAGGAAAACACTGAAACTGAGAAGTGTCACTACATGCAGCGCGTAACTAAAGAAGTTTTCACCTAGGCACCTAAACCGCTTAGAATTATTTTAGGAGTGTCTGGGTCAACCTGCAGCAGAGACTTGGCTGATGTAGAAGTCTGGGTGGAGGCAGACTGAGAAGACTATGATGATCTCTAGCTTCAAGTCTGTTTCCCTTGGCTGATAGAATGCAAGTAGTAAGACATAGAAAAGCATCTCATAATGAACTGAGGGAAAACTTTCTAGGACAAGAAGAGAAGGAAGTACTTGTCTCTTGGTTTGAATAAAGAGACTATGACAAGTATCTGTGCTAGGTCCCTTTTTTCAGCATGTTGTTGAGTGTATCTTCAGCATACTCATTTCAATACCACAGAATGCATGTGGCTGATGAGAACTTGAGGGGCAATGAAAGATTTGGTCTTGTACCGGTGCCTAATTTCATCAACTGATACAAGTGACATGAGCAAATACCAGCCAAGAAGGATGTAGAATAATAAGAAGAGATGGTTCCTGGGATCAAACTAGTGGCTGAAGTAAACAACCAATGGGAAAACAACCAATTGTACCTATGGGAAGAGTAAATGGAAGGATTTGTGAAGGCTGAAAAATACTTAGTATCAGTGAACTCCTCCCCCATCCCAGGTGCACTGCAGCAGAATTCTTTCTGCTCAAGTCTTACGCACCAGGATTGACCAGATGAGTTTTCTGTAAGTATGATGCATTTCAATTGGCTGAGTGGTGGCTGGGTATAAGTATGCTAGGATTTAAGAAATACTGTAAGTATTTTCAAACATAGAGCCTGGATATAGCTTAATGAAATTAAAATTATACATCATCGTGAGCATTACCAGGAATATTCAAAAGCCTTCATATAACACTGTTTAAAGTGTTATATTTTTAAAGTAAAAATATAGGACAGCATCTCGATATTATGGCTGAACAAGGCAAGGGGACTGGGATGTGTGTGTAAGATATGATTTATCAGTATCATACAGGACAGCCCTGTATGAGTCAAAGCTGGAATTCACCTATCCCATCTGATTTCTATCAGACTTACATTCACTCACCAACATGTAGGGGAAGAACAGTAAGTCCTTTTCTTGTTTGTTGTTATTTTTCGTTTGTGTCATGGTTTCTGGGATTTATTCCATAATAGATCAATTTCTTTTGCAATGCATTGTTTTATTTTTATTTTTATTTTAAACTAGTGACTTCTTTTTGCAAAAGTAGCATAAAACTACACAGATATTGTTCTGTCCATCCATCTGTCTAAGCCTCAGGGCCTGATTGTCATTTTCACTGTGACTGTTTTATACTGCTCTAACCATGTCAATGAACCTTACAGTCATGGCCATAAATGTAATTTACACCTACTTGAGAGCTTCTCTGCCTTGCCAGAAAGATGTATCTTAGAAAGAAAAAGGCTCTAATACACTTTGAAATCTAAATGTTGATCTCTCTGGTTGGGTTAGTTGTACACTCAACTGCACAATCCAGAAGGCATAGGTAACTTGTTCTCTTTATGATGTTCCTGACAGGACTAGTCTAAAGAATGTCCAGCTCCTAATAAAAAAAAATTATAATGGTCACTTACATTAGTTTATAAGGCAGTGACCACAAGGGAAGAGCAGGGAAGAAACAATAAAAATCAAAATCTGGAATGTCTGGAAAACACTCCATCCTTATTAACGTTCATGATTGTGATAATGAAGTAGAAATACACCCAAGCAATTAAAATCAGCCCCATGACAAGTTATATTCAGTAGCTGGACCTGTATTGAAGTTACATGCCTACATCATCTTAATTTCCAGGACACTTGGTTCCAAACGGAAGCCTGTCACGGACCAGCCAAGTTATAGTTGTGCTCACTCGTCACTCTGATAAGACTGTTGGATCAAGACACACTGCTGGTCTAAAGGAACCTTGGCAACCTTTCACTTATCTGATGGAGTCATTCAAGTTCTTTATTAGGAACTACGTGAGCAACTTCTCTCCATGCTGACCAAATTTACTTTCAGGATCAATAAGCTTATCATTCATCCACAGCTTGTCTGTTATTTCCGAACTGAAAATCACAAACACTAAAAAATATTTTACCAGAAAAAAAAGGTATTCTGGTTTCTATAAGTAGAAATAAATACATTTACAGAAAAACATTGCAACTGCAGTCTTGTAATAGGTACTTTTGCCGCATGCAGTAACGGATCTTCAGCTCTAAGCCGTAGAAAGTGGGGCAAAATATTCTCCCCTCATTGCCTACCAAAGAAAAAAAAACCTACAAATTCATGCCAATAGTCAGACTATGAACTTTAATGAGATTTTCTCTTCATGTTCATAGATTTTTCTGAATTTTTTTCTTTTTTTATTTATGGAAACTTTTGGCTCAATGTTATACTGTTTCAAGTAGTTCTACAGTCCTTTTATGAATTATGTTTTCATGTCGATTAATCACTAATGTGCTGTATTTCAAATTCAGTTAATGTCTTCTTCCTCTAGGTAGTCTACCCTCTATGCCAGCCATAAAAAACTTATTTTTATTTTGTCTTCTTTTACATATCTCACAATTCTATCAAATCACAAGAGAAAATCAAATAGGCCACTGAAATGGTGTTCTGTCTCTTTTTTTCATTTACTGATATGTGGGTAAGCCTGCATCTCGGAAAAAAAAAAGAAAACAAAATAGAAAACAGTCTCAATTTCTTCTGAAGCTGATGTGACCTATGACCAATGACATGTGTGAAGCTGGTTGGGTACTTCCCAAAGTCTTTACTCTGGGAACTCTATGAGAAGTGGTAAGATTGAAAAGGTTTTTACAAAACTGACAAATGAGGATTATCCCTGAAGTCCATGTGTGCATAAGCAAGACCAGTGCAAAATTCTCCCAGGCTCAGTCTGGCACTTAAATATTGCTATCAAACTTTAACCTTCTGTGTAGAAGGTAGTTTATCCTTTCCTTAGATATGTCATCTGAAAGGCAAATATTTTGGCAAGGATCTTGAAGTATCTTTTCCAAACATAAGTCCTGTATTAAAACCATGAGTTTAAAGTACTTATATCCAAGGAATGCTGAAGTTAGATGAAGGTCTAACTTCTTCATTTTAATCTCATAAAGCAGAAATAAGTAAAATATTTCTCTCCATTTCTTGTATCCTCCAAAACAGGATCCTCAGGCTGCCCCGGGAAGTGGTTGTGTCATCATCCCTGACGGTATTTCAAAGACATGTAGATGTGATGTTTAGGGGCATGATGCTCTGTTGGTATTAACTGTTCCAGTTTTAAGACCTTGGAAATGTTAGTCATGGTTGAGAATTTCTTGTCTACCATCCAAACTGGGATGTCTGTAACTCTCTACAGAAATCTTTCCAGTGAGGACAGAGTTGCAATGTAAACTCTTAAACCTGGACTCTTAAATTCAATCCTGAATTCACAGCTTTTTCGTCATCAGGTGTCAGATATTGTGTGACCCTGACAAGGCACTTATTTTTTCTGCCTGAACCTGTAAAACTTGGTAATAATGTTTCCTTTCTCACACCTTTCCTCTGGTTCATCTGTTTGAAACCTCAGTCATATAACAGGCTCAGTGTAGGAAACAACCTACTGTAAGTTAATTACAAGACCAGAGTTATAGATTGTAAAATCCTAGTGGAAAGAACTTATGATACCAGACTGAGGCACTGATCTTGATTGAGGTCTCTAAGAAGGTTTTCACTTCTCCTAATTGAATATTTCTGGACCACAGTATGTTTTCCAGTCAAGGTTTTGTTAGTCTGTTTGTTTTTAATTATTGATGTATGTCGTCTCAATCCTTAACAGAATACATCTTTAGCAGAGACTGGCCGAACTGTAATTTGTATCACCTATGTATATAATTATTCATATACTTATTTATTATTTATTGTTTGTCTTCATTATTAGTTATTACTATATAATTGATCATTCCATTCAGAAGATACAGACAGAGTTACCTATTATGAACTTAATTAGTTTATATTTAATAATAATCATCAACAACTCTTTGATTATTATTAACTACTTCACTGTTCCATTCAGATTAGAAGATCCATCCAATCAAGATCAGAGCTGGCTTTGAACATCATAGTTTTCTGATTTCCCTCTCTTTCTGTTTTCCTTCCTTTTTTTTCTTCCCCCTCCAAAGCCTGCTTTTGTACCATTAAATAACTCCTTTTAACAGAGCTACTCAACAGTTTGCAGCAAATTTCCTGTCCAACAACTTACAGTGAATAAGTCTGTGAGCAAGTGAAGGAAAACTTTGTTCTTACTGTATCATTTTGTCTCTTTCTGGTAGAAAAGAGAAAGAGAAGGGAATGATGAAAGAACAGAAAAAATAACCTCTTAAATCACAAGATCTCCAGTCATGTAAACCCAGTACTTAGCATACAGTCTTGTCACCTTGACGTTTATTCAAGCTTGCTGGAGACTTCGGTGCCCTCAGTCAAAGCTAATTAATGCTTAATTGACTTCATGAGAATTTTGTTCAGCAGTTCTGATTTGCCACTCATTGTGAAACATGTAGCTGTATCTTATGATAGCTCAGCAGTCGTGGGAGGTTTGGCAAGTGTCAGAGGAGTTGGAGAGCCAAGGGGGAAAGGGGTGAGTAGGAGTTTGTCCTTTTTTTTTTCTCTCTGCCTCTCATTGAAACTGATACAAGGGCACAAGAGTAACAAAACAAGGCATTCAATAAATTGTCATTGTGGATACATTTTATTTAGCTAAAAGCACAATTTACAGTAGTTGAAATTTGATTGATCTGTTGATAAACACTAATGTTTTGCAGTTGACAATTTTTCCATGTTAATTTCCTTAACTTTGGCAGTCCTGGCTGGCAGGACCCTATAAATAGTATCAGTGTCATCATCCTTTTTAAGTTATTAATGAGCCATCGTGTTTATAGAGGTTGGGATTTGGGGACAGGCTGTGCTTGACTGCAGTTTCTGACATTGATGCTTTAGCAGTTGGAATTGGGTCTAGATTAGAACAAGTAAGGGAAAAAAATGGAAAAGGAAAAGCAAAAAGAAGCTTGGCACTAGTCAAATGCATTTGGAGTGGACAAGAACTGTTAATAATTAAAAGATAATTAAAAGTATATAGAAAATTACAGGATACAATGCACAATCTGCTCTGATGCTGCTGCCACTTGAAATACACGTCTGACTAATTATGGTTTCACTTGTGATGGAAGATCCGTTTTTTTCCAAGCCTTCTTCCCACTGTGCTGTTCTTTAGCCTATGTCCAGACTTTCATAATTGCCAAGGACTGACAAGACACTAGAGAAGACATGACTAATTAACTAGGCCAAGCTACCTACTTGCTGAATTCACAGCAACTTCAGACAAAGCTGCCAAACTTATAAGTATGTGTTTGGATAAGGATGTCCTTCGCCAATGGTAATACTCTAATGAGCTGTTAAATATTTGCCTAGCATTAAACAGAAGGTGCATTGTGCTAGCAAGAAGCATGGTATCACTATTTTGTATCTCTTGGAAAGTCTGTGTATCCGCCTCTTTCACATAGGCTCAGATGAGCACATTGCAATACTCTTCCTCTACTGAATAAATGACAAGCCCATGACATTGCGGTGGCCTCCAGACTCTCTAAGAAATGCCTTAACACTACAGTAAGAGAGGACATCCCAGAAGAGGAGCCTCTTGTCTTTCATAGGGCCATAGACAACCTTGGGTACAAATTGTTCTGATAGACAAATGCCAGCTCTGATTCTTTGCCTGTTAAAATACAAAAAATATGGTCTGCCTGATACATTACGCATTCGTTGAAGCTTCCACTTTCTCCATTTTCGTTATGCTTACAGAGAAATATTATTAGGTATTAGTTCTAATTCACAGGCTCATTTCCCTGTATAGAAATACTGCCACATGTATGTGTGTGTATATGCCTTTGTATGTGTGTATATGTCATAGAATAATAGAATGGTTAGGATTTGAAGGGACTTTAAAGATCATCCAGTTCCAAACCCTCTGCCATGGGTAGGGACACCTCTCACTAGACCAGGCTTCTCAAGACCCCTTCCAACTCAGCCTTGAACTCTTTCAAGAAGGGGGGGAATATGTGTGTATGTATCCACTTACTAAGAGAAACACATGTGCAGAAATACACAAATCCAAAGTTATTAAAACAAGGACAAAATATATATGACAAATCACATGTGTCAGTATTTTACATTTCAAAAAAAATATCAAAACATTTCTACAATGAGGGATTGAATTCATAAACAAAGGTCTAGAAGCAACCACTAACATCATGACATACAAACCCATGCAGTTTTGCAATCAAAAATAACTAAATATATGGATAATTTTTATCTTATTTCTAGCCTTAACTAGGTGTGTGTATGTATGTTTGATTCAATTTGCAATCATTTTTCAAACAAATGTCCCGTTGTAGTGGTTTAGCTTTCAATCTTCCTTAAAAACGGCCTTTACAGACCTTCCTTAACAACAGAGGTCAGGATCCACAGAAGTATCCCATATCTTCCTTTAACATAACACGACATATAAATAAGGTGTAGATAAGGGACATGCTCTTTTTCTTCTTCCAGCAAGGCTGGGGAGCAGGAGATCCCTGCGTTGGTCCTGTCTGCTGGTGAGGCCTGTAGCAAATTTTTTTAAAGGGTCGGTTTTGTCTGTCCGGCTCTCCACAGGGGAGGTGGTGAGATTTCACTGGTTATGTACTTTGTTACAATTATTAGGTGTGCATGCCTGTTTTACTTTGATTCCTTTTTGTCCTTTTACCCATTTCCCTTCCCCTCTTACCTTTTCGTGGATATTCTCGCTGTATGTAGTTGTTTATATTTAGAATATATATATATTTAGAGTGATTTTGGTTTTTCCGTTTTTTTTTTTCTTTAAAAAGGAGAAAGCTTTGGGAAAAGGGGCTTAAACTGAGCATTAGAGAGCTTGGGAAAATAGCTCAAACCAGCTCACCCATTCTTACTTACTTGCTATGCTTTGGCTCATACTGTGGAATACACAAAATAGACTGTCCACAGATGAAACTATTTTGCATAATGTGCTTCTAAAGCAAATCCAGTGTTATCCAACCATAAGAGGACATTCAGCCCACTGAGCTGTAGCAGAGCTGATTTGAGGTGAAAAAAAACACAAGTACTATAGACACCAGATCCTCAGCAGCTCTACAGATCAGATCCTGTCCTGCAAAGGCAGACATATTCTAGAAGATATCTGATTTAATTGTTGTCTAGACTTCCTTTCTAGTCAACAAGTAGAGATAAAACACCTTTAAGGGAGCTGAATCTTACTCACTGTTCACGGTTACATGAAAAAGAAATAAACTTCTTTTAAAGAAGCTGTGTTTCAGAGAACGTATGAAATTTGAGAACTATTCATTGGTTAACTTAAAAGAGATTTCTGCAAAGAATCTCAGTTTTCCTGGATCCCATTTCTGAGATATCTAATTACCTCAGTGCACATAACAAAAATCAGGTTAGTGTGAATTTCCTTTTAGAGATGAAGATTTTAAAGTTTACGCACTCAAACAATTTTGTAAGAACTGACATTATTTATTCGATATAGCTATAAATTCTCTGCAAAAGGGATTGTATTTTTTTCTATGCATTTGTATAACAGCGAGTACAAAGGCATTGCCATTAAAGAAGGAGCTACAACACTGGTACTAGTATGAATGTACCTATTCCAAGGGTGAACAATCTTTCAGGATAAGGAGAAGGAGATCTGTAACTTAAGCATACAAATGCAAAATTTCCATGTTTTACATCGTATCAAATGATTAATTTGTTTTTGTGGCATTTGTAGAAGAGTGAACAAAAATCTCCATGAAGAGTGAGAAAATGCCAGTCTAGAATCCTATATGGATTGAAATCAAAGGTCCAAGGCAGTAAGAAACACATCAAAGAATGGCTATGAACTCTTACACAATATTTCATCAGTTTCATTTATTTATTTTGCACATAACCAGGCACTAAACCATACACCCAGTACCTCAGGCAGCTTACGTCACCTTACTGCAGTAAAAGATTCAGAGGGAGTTCAATTACAGAATGACTGGCTAATTTCAATAGCTTGTTTTAGCTATTAAGCCCTCCACAAAGACTTTATGAATATTCTAATGAATACCTTGCAAGACTTTCAATGCAATGAAATTTGTATTAAAACACTATAAGGACTGTCCCACAGTGTAAGGTCACTTCCATTTGTTCTCATTACAGTCCTAGAAGGACAAAAGAAGAAAAGGAGAATATCTAGTTCTTTTATTTTTGGCTGTAAGAGGGATGTTAACTTTGAGCACACAACACACAATGTTAGCTTGCAAGTAACAACATCATCACTGGTTTATTGTGACCTAGGAGACTGTTCAATAATAATTACTAAATTGAACTAAATTGGTGGACCAATCCAGTCTTTACTTTCTCTTTGGATAGCAGTACATAAAGAAGGATTGAGTTACAGTAGATGAGTGGTGGAGGAGAATCCTTACAACTTGTACAAACTAAGGATAAAAAAGGAAGGGCAAGATTAGAATCAACTGATATTTAAATAACTATTAATCAGCTTAAAGGCGGACATGAGAGTTTAGGAGTGCTTTATACCATTTAAGAAACAGAACAGAAAGATTTGCTTACTCGCAAGAAATGTCAGGAAAATCATCCACAAATAGTATGCCCAGCAGCCCATCCTCAAAATGTGGACCTGTGAGAATAAGACGCTGCTCAGACAGCAAAGATTAGTCATAAAAAAAGTACACATTTTCAGTATAATGGTTCATTTTTAAAAAGAAAAACCCTGACTCTGGCTTTCCTGCAAACACTACATTAATTACATTAATTAATGTTTCGGGTTTTTTTGGCCAATGAAGACTCTAGAACAGTAAGACCAGCACAAATGCATGATCATTCAATGCCATTAATATCTGCAATGTTTCATACAGGCCCAAGTTGTGGCTTTATTGTATCTGAACTGTACTGTTGACAATGTATTAGGGGTTTGTCCATAAATAGGTGAGACATTTGCAAAATTATCCTGAATTAATTTTTAAAGTGGATTATTTCGATCTCACTAAATTGTCATGTGGATTTACACTGAATTAAGACCACTTGAATTTTGAGTGTGCATCCAAAGAGAGATTTAAAGTAATGCCACAAAAAATTCACTGTTACATGCAGACTAAATTACTGAATGCACTTATACAGATAAAAACAAATACACTGTATTTAGATACATATTAATTAATCATTAGATTTTTTTATTAAAAACTATTATTGACTGACAGGAAAAGCAAGATTATATTCCTCTCCCCTCCCCTCCTCTCCTCTCCCCTCCCTCCTCTCCCCTCCTCTCCCCTCCTCTCCCCTCCCCTCCTCTCCTCCCCTCTCCTCACTTCCCCTCACGCAATTCTCACATCTTTGCAGTGCTCAGGAGCCCTCTTTCCTCTCCCTATTTTGCATCATTCCCCTACGTGCACAGTGCTGTAAATGTACCTCTTCCACATGATTTATCTGAAAAATCTTCCTCTGACTCCATGTCCAGAAGTCTGAAGCTGTGAGAGTGATTGGCAATGATAATGATTTAAGGACTCATCTGATTTTGCTCTGAAATGGATGAGGAGTTCTCAAATGGCTCCATGTTATATCTTTACTGTGGATCAACCAAAAACACCTGGAGGCAGTAAGTGAAAAGGTGAAGAGCAAAAACTTCACACATACTTTAGAGCATATAGCAAACGCTTGCCAGGCAACTACACTGTGGTTCATGTGAGTAAAGGTAACTATTACAGAACTGACATCTGCTTCCAAGCTAGTCACTGTAGGCTGCCTTTACGTTTAGAGGACAGAAAGTGGCACTTCAATTTGAGAATCATCTCACGATAAAATATATGTCTAAAACTGTGCCCTGAAAATGCTTGTTTCTGTAAGATGACTATCTTAGGTACTCAGAGCTAGTGAAGATGAAATTAATCTTACCATATTAGTTTGATTTTCTTGTTGCTACACTGCTTTATTGGGTTATTTTGTCCCTTATGGTGTGTTACAGCATTGTTTGCCACAAGTGAGAAATTATCAACACATTAAAATCTCCTACAAAATTAATTTTGAAGATGAAAATATTCCTGAAGTTCAGTGTCCTCATAATATGGAGTATCCTTTTTTCGACCATTGCTCCTTTCGCATTTATTTATATAACAATATACCCTGTCAATTACGCATTTCCTGAAAGGTAGTTCTGGAAAGAATAAGTAAGTCACTAAGTGGTGGAAAAAGTGATTTTAGACAGTTTACCATTACCTGAACAAAAATATTGTTTATTCTTACAGCTGTTATTAGGATAAAGTGGTCATGAAACTTATGCTGACATCCAATTCATTCAGTTCAGGTTTTGTTCAGCAACCACACAAAGCCTAAAGGTCTGACTAAAGTCTGTTCCATTCTCATCTAAATTCTCACTTCTTGGTAGGAGGGAAAGTAGCTGCAGTCCCAGATCATATGTTACAGTTTCTGGAAATTAAAAATATTCTGAAACATGTATTTTCCCCTAAAAATGTATTTTTCTATACAGTTCCATAAAAGCATGATATTTGCTCCTGGAATGCATGTCCATACTCAGGTCCTGCTAATTGTTCTATTAATTCAAAGGTGTGAAATCCAACAAAATTTACACTTCATGTTATTACACTTAATATTTACAATTTTTTCAGCTTTCTCTCTCCAAAGGATTTTGCAAACATTGGCTGTGGGTTGTGACAAAAGCTTCTACAGAGGTCAAAATAACAAGCAAATATTCTCTTAGAGAAAATAAAAATGTGTTTTTTCTACATCACTTTTTTTTCTGACTGCTGCATTCATCATTGCAGACACTAGACTCCTGTTATTAACCTGTCTGACTGTAATATTTTTTTACCTTTTTACTCAAATTCTGGACATTTGACAAAAAGGTACCATTTGTCTTTGCAAAAGATTATCTAGCATTGAAAAAAAATCTTCTGACATTAGAACAAACTACCTTGCAACTCCTAACCTACATTTCAGCTATCTTTAATACTTGTCAGGAGAGGTCAGGGGTCAGGGGAGAACCGATACCTTTAGGACTCTGATATGGATCTTTAGATTAAACAGCCATCCAGGTAGATATGCAAGGGTGGACATACTTTATTGTTTCTCAAACATCAGAGCTACTCAGACTCATTGTGGCAAGGGTAGATCATGGTCATTCTGCTTTCCTTCCTTTACATAGTCTTACCATATAAAACAAAGATTTAGCTTACTTCTCTGTTAATATCAATGTTCCCATATAACATTTCACTTTTCACTGACTAAATCAATTTACAACTTCTCAAACCAATGTAAAAATATATGGTAAATACTATTAAGTCATAGTTCTATTCTTGCCACCTGCAGAATACTTCCTCTGCATGCTGAGACTTTGATGGACCAACACACCTACATGCATATGACTACTTACTCCTCATGGTAAGGCTTAAGCTCAGAATCTGAAGTGAACAGTGAAAATTCTTTGTTAATTTTATTATTGTTTTCAAATTCATGTCACCTTGAGAAAGGTTATACTGGGACATAAGCTACATACTAACTTTTTTTCCTACAAAAGAGACTTTTGCATTACCTGTACATCAGTGAAAAGAGTTGTTTGTTCTATGACTTGCAGCTTCTTTATGGAAATCTTAGCAGTATAAATAAACATGAACAATTATCTTTAACCCGGTGGTGCTAATCCTAGCCATAAAATAAGCCAATTTTGCTAGAAAAAGGAGCATGGCAAGAAGTATCTTCCAGTGCAGCAACACTGATGATGTTCAGGGTAATCCATGATCCTGAGTTGCATTCAGTAATTTAAAGGAGATTAAAAGACCAGAAAAGTCAGGTCTTCTTGAAATGTTAATAGACACTCCCAGCTCACCAACTTTCAAGCTTACAAAGAAACAAAAGTCTGAAATGCATGCCATAAATCACAGCCCTGAAACCTTGGAGGGCTTTAAAATAAGAACATGCATGTCCAGACAGACATTTTCATATGGAACTCCTAAACATAGAACAAGCAGTGAGACTGCCATGCAAAGACCATCCCAAACTGAATAGAGTCTTCTCATTTATTCCTAATGTGTTCTATTTGCATGTGTGAGGGAGAAATAGAAGATGAATGAGGAGAATGGAAATTTTAATGTGAAAATTTTGGTGCTGTGTGGTGCGTAAGTTTTAGTGAAAAAGTTCAATGGGGACACAATTCTGAAGACTTTATTTCTACAAGAAACACAATTGGAATCAAATCAGACATGCACATTTCACTGGGAATATCTCACAAATAATTCTCCATGGCCATATGCACTTCATTCTGTCCAGAGTTAATTTTGCATTTTGTTATCCTCAAAGGATAGCTTAATTCTAGTTCTCCTTAAGGATGTAATGAGTAGCTAAGGGGTTGGTTATATGTGCATAGATATGAAAGAGAAAATAACTTTTTCTTTCAAAAAAGAGAAAAAAAGAGGGAATGATATTGGTTGGAGGGTTTTTTTTTCCCCCAGCTTCTCCTAAGAAAATTGTAGGCAGAGTCTCTTTATTTAAGACAGTTTACTGTAAAGTCTGTTATTAAACATATTCATAGGTCGAAACAACTCCATACGCTCAAAAAGAAAATTTTTCAGCATATAAAAATCACCATTTCCCTTTAAAAACTAATTTCTTTCCACCAGCTAAAATGTTTCCACAGCTCAGTGCTACTAAAGATATCACAGCAAAACCTGAATTTGTTACAAATAGGAAAATGACCAAAAGTTTTGTAAACTAAGGCTGTATATTTGAGATGAAATGTGCTAGTTTAACTTATTATGGGAGGCACTATCATTACAGAGAAGGATGAGAATATCATGCAGGAATAACTGCAGCATCTTGAGGACAGAAGGAATTGAAATTAAATTGATTTAACAGAGTGAATTGCCTGGTTATTTGCTCCAAGAAGGATAGTAAGAATTTTTGCTTTTAGAATCAGGACCAATAGGGATGAAGATAATAATCTTGAGTGCATCAGTCTTTCACCAATTATTTTAAGCTATAAATATAATGTGAATAGTTTGAAGATCTGGGTGATACAGGGAAGAACGAATGTCATTTACACAGTGTAATACTTTGGCTCAATTTGAAATACAGGGAATAATTATGGGAACAAAAATCAAAAGGGAAAAAGCACAAAGAGGGACTGCTACAGAGACTGTGGAAAGCAGAATCCATCGAACTACTGGAGATGAAAGCAGCTGGGTGTATTTAGCCTGGCAAAATGACAGGTGACAGAACATAACCGCGGTGAATAAAATTTTGAGAGGGTAAACACTGGGAAGTAAGACAGGCTACTTAAGCTAAGGAGCAATGCAGGTAGAAAAGAAAACAGGTATGTAATATCTAGGAAGCAAATAAGCTAAAGATTAAAAAGGCATTTTATAAAGACAGAAGAACAAGGCTCTGGAACTGACTTGGTAGGAGAGTCGTGGGACCAAAACCAACTAAATTGTCTGAGTCCTATTTGCCTGTAACAAAGCAATTCTTGATTCTGTGTTTCAGGACATGCTTTCCTACCAATGTCCTTGGAGTTTAATAATACAGTTATAGAAACACAAATCTGGGTAATATATAATTTGACTCCAGAGAGCTGAACGGAAACAAGATGGAACCTGAAGGGTGCCACCAACCTGAGTGGATAAGAATAACAACAATACCATCGAGAATTGAAAATAATCCTGGACTTAATTCACAAAATCTGTAAATTTATTTTTGTCTTGAGTACGTATTACTTTTGTGCGTATTCATACTGAAGGAAAGATGTAAGGACATAAGTAAGACAATTCACTCTATTTGATTTCATTCTAACTGCTACTACGGTTGTGGAAAATCGTAGGACACTTTTTAGATGTGAATGCAATTTTTATGGGTTATTTTTAAAATTAAAATAAAATAATCCCTAAACTGAATGAGAAAAGAGTTTCCTGAAAGTCTATAGATTTTCACTAAGGAAAAGTGAAACAAAAAGAACATACACACCCCCTCCAACTCCCACATTGAATAAAAAAATAGGTTGTATTTCAGTTTTCTCAGCTTTTTTGAAAACCCTTATTTGATTTCTCTGTATTATTTGATATTGTGTAGAAGTTTCATATTTAGCATCTTATTACTTCTGTGTTTTCACCCTGCTGTCAAAACCATTTTTTTTACATATGGAAACTATCCATGGGACATTTGCTACAAAAATGAAAATAAAACTGGTTAAATGCCTGACACGTGCTAAGCAACACTTGATTGAGAAAAATATGCAAATGAAATTTGGTTTCCAAATTTTCAGCTTTTTAAAATAACCATCAAACAGTGCTGGTCCCTGAAGTTTTTTGTTTTTCATGCATGAATGTTCATTTTATGAGCGAAATGTTTTGTAGAGTTCCAGTCACAGCTCACTAGATGTTGTTCTGAAGAGCATTTGTCTTCACCACTGGAAGCAACTGTCTGAAAAAGCTTTCTGAAAAAGTTTCTGAAAAATTCAAGCTTGAACAATAAAGTAGTACCTTAGCTCACCACCTGTGCTCTTCTCCTCTGGACAGGACCTTTTATTGCAATGCAGTTCATCATAAATGGAAAGTAGCATTGACCGAACTGGGAAAGCAGCTATTTGACATAGAGGACTGGAATTCTTTTCTATGTGTTATAAACCTAATGACAAAAAGAAGAACCTCTTACCAGTTCCTATACTCTGTAAGGGTTGATGTACTGTGTTTGGAAGATGCCTCATGTGTGGTATGGGAAGTGAATTTTTTTGTGAGTGTTTAACATCTACTTTTACCATTTTCAGGAAGATTTAGATGGAACAGACTCTATGCCTCACTAAAGGTACAGAATAAGAGGTTTGGTTTTTTTTTTGCTTATTTCAGGTCTCTATCTGGCTATCACAATAATGATAGACCTACAGCAGTGTAAAAGAATCATCCCAGTTCCCTGCTCAGTGCATCTAATATAACTTATACACAGTCTGTAAATCAAAGCCAATGATCAAGTTATGGACATCATGCTGGTTTACAGGGCAACAGCCTGCTACTAAGTAAGCCTCTGCCAGACTTTGTCTCCAAAAGTCCCACAGTAAGCTGCTTTGTATCCTGCAACACATTTACACAGAGACTTTGAGGACTTTGGAATTTGATAGTAGGGACATCTTGACAGATTGATGCGCTGAACCTGAATTTCCTCCCAGTTCTGTCTCAGTGATACATGAAAACCTGCTTGCATGTAGATGCAAAAGGCACAGTCTTTTTCTATTTGCTGGTCAGGAGACACCTCAGCTAAGAACCAGGCAGGTACTTGGTTCACTGCCATCTGTTCTTCTGAAGTGCCGTACATTCAAAGCATCACAAAATGTTTTACACTTGGAAAATAGGTAGTGGTTAAGAGGATACTGTCCTGGGCTGGGCTCAATGGTTGATGCAAGCTCACAGAGAGAGGATAAGGTATAAGATAAACATGGGGCTGACTGAGCATTACTTCTGAATCGTGGGATGTTCAGGTAAGGAAATATAGAAACAGTGATGAGCGCTTCTAGCGTTCCTCTAAATGACTTTAGGCAATCTTGCAACATAAGGAACCCTTTAGAAATATGAGGATCTGAACAAAAGTCTGGCCCATATACTTGTTTTTTTTTTTAATTACTCCTCCAAAGGGTACGTGTCTGCTGTCCAGAGCAAAGTATAAGTATTACCAAAAAATTGTGCACAGCATAAAACACTTTTTTACCAAATAGTACAGATTCTTCTCAGTTTTGCAATCATGGGGAATAAAATTGTTTAACTGGTCAAATAAAAATCATAGAATCATAGAATGATTTGTGTTGGAAAGGATCCCAAAGATCATTCCATTCCAATCCCGCTGCCATGGACAAGGACATCCTTCAATAGAAAAAAACTTTCATCTTACTTTGCCTTTGTTTATAAACACAGATCCTCCAAAACCATTACCCCTTATCTCACGCTAGGAGAGACATTCTTTTTTTGCTGTTTGAATTGTATCTGAATAATATTGGTGTGATATCTTCCCAGTATCTTCAATTTGAGGTTCTGTTGCAAGGCCACACAACCAGAGAGAGAGGATAAATTTCTCTCATGTACCAGTTTCTGAAAACAAACTGTTGTCTGCTGCATGACTGTGCTCTTTGCACTGTTGCTACCGTTTTCAGCATGCTTCCAAAGCAAATACTCTTTTCTCAGCTTCCAGAAATTAGTACTGTTACATATGTGCTGATATAGTTCCATGCGGAGACAGAAAGTCAGTTATGAATGAGTGCACCATGCAGAAAGAGTGACTTCCAGCTACAAGTTCAGCAAGTGCCCTGCTTGCTCTGCTGGCAGAAGGCCCTGCTTCAGCAGAGGTTCTATTATGTCCATAAGAGTTGTCTCCTAGATACTAAGGAGGTTCTGGTTTGAGAACTGGCCTTGGCAACATGCTTTCATATGGCCTTCTTAGTCAATGGGTAACAATTTTTTTTTTTTGTGGAGGATTTCAGCCAGTAAATTGTCCTGCCCTTTTCTTAATTGTCTTTGAATGATGAAGTAAATGAATTAATTTCTGTTCCGTGAATGATGGGTGTGCATAATTCTGGACAAACTTCTCTTTGAAACTGCATGGGCTCACTAGTACTCTCTCCCACCTTAATACTTCATTGCCTAGTGAAACATTCAAGTGGAAAATGAAACAAGTCCAAAACAGGTCCAAAATTTAGGATTCCAAATAAGTAGCCTGATGTTCAGAAAAGCTGGTCTCATAGAAAGATGTAACTCCACTACCTTAACCTGTGTTAAGAAACTACATTGGGCTCCAGTTTCAGAAAATCTTAGCTATGAGGATTAACTGGAGTGGGAATGGTTAAATTTGTTTTAATTTCTGACAACCACTTGAATTCATTAGGAAAGAAAATTTAGAAGCTAAACTCTGTGGAAAAGCTATTTTTCCAGAGCTGTTAGTAAGGGAGGAAAAAGAATATACTGTTAAAACTGGTTTCTTTTCAGAAAAACTGATACGAAGTATTTAACAATCAGTTCAGTTTACCTGTGGTAAATTGTACTGTTTTCCAAAAGTATCTGCAAGCTTTTGGTTCTGACAAGTTCTTAAAATAATTATAATAAAATCACTACCATATTGTTTGTTGCTAATGTGAATTTTCTTATTGAAATTCTAGTTTTGAGATCCATTCTATCAAGTGGTTCAGCTTTCTAGAGATTTTTTTGAAGTCTTTCTTTTGTGCATATTTTCATATTTATAACCTCACTTCCATCTAAAACCAAAAAGATGGCTCTGTGTGTATATTTGAAGATCTGAGAGCAGAGGAAGAGATAATCAGTTATTTGCTGCAAGAAAGTATTTTTCTTTTTTAATATACTAGTAAAATATCCATTTCCTTTTATTCTTCCCTTTCAGTATCATAATGTAAACTGTAAAGATAAATAATATAATCTCTCATTGGGCTGTTTTGCTATATGAATGATCGTGATGGAGGAAAATACTATCTCAAGTAATGAGAGCAAAATGGAGAAGGTATATGTTTTGATGAGTTTCAGAAATCAGAAATCACAGTGAAATTTATTGGGCTGGGCAATATCTCTCTGATGTACAAACTAGTTGTCTTAAGACAGTTTATAGAACGACAGGCACAAGCAGTGCTGTCTGTATCCAATTCTTGAATTACTATAGTTCAGTGTTAGTGTATAGGTCTGTCGTTGCAAGGAGCTGACAGTTATGAACTGAAAAAACAGACCCAAACATTCCCTGATTTCATGCTGGATAGCCCGTGAATTACGGACTGTTTGTAAAAGATTTTGGTCAAAATGGGAAGAAGTATTTCCAATTCCGAGAGGATTCTTACAGAAATACATGCCTTTCTATTAAAAAAAAAAAAAAGACTGAAATGCTGGTCTTTCTTCCTAGCCTTCTCATTTTTTTTTAAATGTGAAAATTAAATGAAATGAGGAAAAAAAAAGATCAAAGAATCACATGATTTCTTGAGTTATAAAAAAACAGCAAATCCAACTGCAAACCTATCACTGCCAAGTTCCCCACCAAACCATGTCTCTAAAATCAACACCAATATATATTTTAAACACTTCCAGAGATGGTGACTCAAACACTTCCCTGGGCAGCCACATCCAATGACTGACAACCTTTTTTCCTCCTATCTAGTGTAAACCTCTGCTGGCACATCTTGAGGCCGTTTCGTCTCATACTATCACTTGTTATCTGGGAGAAGTGACCACTTCTTTGTAAGAGCAATAAGTTCTCACTTCAGCCTCCTTTTATCTGGACTAAACAACCTCATTTCTCTCAACTGCTTCGTATAAGACTTACATTCTAGAATCTTCATTGGCTTCATTACCCTGCTCTGGACACTCTCCAGTGGCTCAATGTCCTTCTTGTAGGGAGGGGCTGAAAACTGAACACAGGGTCTGACAAGCGGCCTCACCATCACTGAATACAAAGGGGATGATCACTTCCTCAGTCCTACTGACCATACTGTTTCTGATACAGGTCAGGATACAGTTAGCCCTCTTGCGCCCCTGGGCACACTGCTGGATTGCATTTAGCTGGCTGTCGACCAGCACCCTCAGGGTTTTTTCCACTGGGCAGCTTTCCAGCCACTCTTCCCCAAGTCTGTAGCATTACGTGAGGCTGTTTGTGACTGGTAGGACCTGACACTGAGCCTTGTTGAACCCCAAAACGGTGATCCCAGCCTATTTATCCAGGCTGATCAGATCCCTCTGTATAGCCTTCCTTCCCTTAAACAGTTCAATACTCCTACTCGATACCAAAAACTTAGTGAGAATGCACTTACTACCCCAATCCAGATCTTTGATACAGATATTAAACAGGACTGGACCCAACACTGATCCCAGGGAAACACTGACTGGCTGCCAAATGGATTTAACTCCATTCACTGCAACTCTTTGAGTCCAGTCATCTAGTTGATTTTTCATCCAGGGAAGAGTAAGCCCTTCCAAGTCATGGGCAGTCAGTCTGTCCAAGAGAATAATGAAGGAAACAATGCCAAAGGCTTTACTAAACTGTAAGTAGACAACATCCACAGGCTTCCCTTTTCCACTAAGTCGGTCACCTTGTCATAGAAGGAGATCAAGTTAGGCAAGTAGGACATGCATTTCCTAAACCCATGCTCACTGGGCCTGATCATATGGTTATCCTGTAAGTGCCACATGATGGCACTCAAAGTGATCTGCTCCATAACCCTCTCCGGCAATGAGGTCAGGCTAACAGGCCTGTAATTCCTTACACCCTCCCTCCAGGTCTTCATGTAGATGGGTGTTTAGACTTGATGTTAGGAAAAGGTTCTTCACTTAAAGGATGATTGGCCATTGGAATGCACTGCCCAGGGAGGTGGTGGAGTTGCCGACCTGGAAGTGTTCAAGGGGAGACTGAATTAGACACTGAGTGCCATGGTTTAGATGATGAGTTGGTGTTAGTGTTGGGTTATAGGTTGGACTTGATGATCTCAGAGGTCTTTTCCAACCTTGTGATACTGTGAAACTGTATCATATTTGCTAATCTCCAGTCAAGCAGGACTTCCCTGGTTAACCATGTCTGCTGACAAATCATGGAAAGTGGCTTTGTAAGTGCTTCGACTAGTTCCTTCAGTACTCTTGCTTGGATCTCATCTGACCCCACAGACATGTACATGTCTAAGTGGAATAACATATTGCTAATAATTTTGTCTTGGATTGTGGAGATTCCATTCTGACTGCCTTGAGGAAAACAGCTCTTTGTGTCCTTAGGGACCTATGCAAAGTACTTTATGGTAATAGGACTATTTACAATGTGTCACTGTGCTTAGGGCCAGATCTCTGTTCCTTAAGAGCTGCACATCTCATTCATTAGGAAGGGTTGTATCTTACACATGAATCAGGTAACCTGAGCATGACTGATGAAATTTTAACTTATGTTCGACCATCGTTCAGAATAGAAACAAGAAGCTCTTTTTCCCTTCCAAACTTATTCTGGTAGCACCTTTGCCTTCACATCATTGTGCAGGCTCTGCAATATCCAAAGTCTTAGTCTGTCTTATTGAGAGAAATAATCCTCAGGTCCCCTGAAAAGTCATAAATGCAGTAGTGGAATATATCACTTGCTTGTTCATCATCCAGAAATCTGCAGTACAGTGTGGTTTTGGCTCTGAAAGCAATTGCTCTTACAGATTCTCCAATTCAAAAGCTAAATGTGCATTAAATTCTCTTCCCGTTATCCTCTCAGGCTGTTTCTCTCTTCCTTAAGTATGATTTCAAGTACAAACATACACATAGGTACATACATATTCTACCCTTCACTCGCATCTTCTAGATTTTTTCCTTTTTTTTTAAGGAAGACTTTTTCTTATTTTTGTCTAGATCCTAACTACTCATCAATTTAAGTTTAATAGACTAGAAAACTTTATTCTTTACTGGCATAAGTAGTTCTTTTCCAGGAGGAAAAGAAGGAATAATATTACATTAATGAAGCAGGTAAATGTGTAATAAGGGCACCAGTTAGGCATGAATAAATGAAATATATGTTCATAATTTATGAGAATTGTTAAAGTGATAATGATACAATATTGCGTGTTCTATATCATTATTGTCTATATAGACAAAGAAGAAGAAAGCCAATTGATTTTAATTCTAATACTTTTCATTGTATGATTGAGTCCCTTACTCATTCAACAATGCAGCAAAGAACACTGTGCTACAGAGCAATGAATCAGATAATATTTCAAAGACATCTTTAAGTAAATAAACAGCCACATGCAAGAGAATCTATGTTACAGTCACAGGCAGAGTAAAAACCGTTCTTGAATCTTTTTCAGGCTGAGAGCAAAAAATAATGGTGTAAGATTTATTTTGAAGAAAAAAAATGACTTGTAAGAATATCAGAATTATATATGTATATAAGTAAATGTGTTTGAATTCATGTGAACACAGGTGTGTAATGTGTGTACAGAGTAGAAAAAAATGGGAAATAGAACCCCGAACAGCCTAGAAATGCTAAATATGTATCCAATAATCTCTACAGTCTCTGAGAACCTTGCAGATTATACCAAACAAATTAACTGCATGCAAGTGTAAGACATGGTATTTCAATATGGATCTGCCTCATAGCAGAATTAAATTGTCTTTGATCCTGGAGATCAAGCTTAAACCCCTTTCTCTACCGCGCAAAGGGAAAGTTATTTCTGCTATGCAGCTTCTTGCAGAATGGAGCACATCAGCCATTTGAGCAGTGTACTGAACCAGCTGTGTACAACATTCTAGAAGTGCAAAGAAGGAATGATCTAATTTGCCTATTCTCATTTCTGCAGGTAACACAAAAATGTTAACAAATACAGATTTCTGTCTACATAAGTGCAGTGATCTGGAAATGTGTGGTGTCTCCATTACCTTCTGAGGCTTTACG
Organism: Tapera naevia; assembly: GCA_033556795.1. NCBI lineage: Eukaryota > Metazoa > Chordata > Aves > Cuculiformes > Neomorphidae > Tapera > Tapera naevia. The sequence goes on from JAUMJJ010000482.1 coordinate 1,157,845, forward strand.
TCAAATCACAGGATTCCAATAATTCAGTGTTTCCAGGAGAAGTGAATTGAAATTAATCACATCTTAAAAGACTCTGTTCTCTGTTTCATATGAAATTATATTCTCAGTTATTCCTATGTGGAAAAACAAATAAACCAAAAAAAAATAGAACTTTACCAATGCTGCATTTCCAAAAGTATTATTGAACTTGCTGCATAGATGAAATATTTCCAAAAATCTACAGAGGCTTTTCAAGAGAAAGTTGTGATTTACAAATAGAGAGACAAGGATTATATCAATTCACAGAACAGCAAAGTGTATACTATTATAATGTAAAAAAACCCCACTGGAATCAAGAAATTAATTGATGGCAGAAGACTGGACTTAGCGACAGAGAAAAGCCTTTTCTGTTGTGTTGTTATGATTAATTGTTCCATGTCAGCAGTTTATTTCATCAAATGGTTAAAAAAGGAGTATATGATTTAATTTTATTTTTTAGTATTTTCCTACTTTTGTCAAACTGAGTTTTTTTTTTTGATTTGTTGGTTAATTAATCAGAATAAGTAATGAAAATTTCTTGAATGTTTTCTCTCAATATTTTCTCAACTTTGAAAATGTCAGATTCCCTATTGTGTCAACATATTGAAATATGAAAGGAAAAATAACTCGTGGTCAAACTTTGTCCTTTTACTTCTAAATTTTGGATATTGTTAAAATGGACTAAAGCAGAATTAGTGTCAACTCTGGGAATCTGCTAAACAGTGAGATTTACGAGGCTATGAAATATTTTTTTAGGAAAAAGGACAGATGATTTACAGAAAACAATATATTAAGAATTCATAGTGAAGATGGGTATTACGTAAGATCATAGGACTGTTCTTCACTTTTCTTCCAAAGGAAACTTTGGAAAAAGAAATGGAGGAATACTGTCTGGGGGGAGGGGGTGAGAATGACCTTATATTTCCTAGAGCTTTATTTTCCTGATATTCAGACTTGGAAATACCGAAACAAGCAGGCAGACAGAATGATTATCAGCACAATAGAGAATATACAGAACAGTTGAATGAGATTAGTTGGTAGACTTCATTGCTTCTTTCAGATATTTATCTGGGTTTTTCAGAAGTTATTTACATCAGTTTAGACTTTGTTTTCGGCAAGGGTCACGGTAAAACTCTCAAGAATTTCTATTAATGTGTTAACATAAATTGATTATGTGAATCAGCTTTTGAAGTTATGACGACATTATCATTGACTTGCACTTGAAAGAGGAGTAATGGGCACAAACTGAACAGGGTGTTTCACCTAAACATGAGGAAAAATATTCTATATACTGTGAGGGAAATGGAGCATTGGAACAGGCTGCCCAGAGGGGATATTCAAAATCTTCCTGGACACGTTCCTGAACAACCTTCTGCAAGTGAACCCGCTTTAGTAGGAGGGTTGGACTGGATGATCTTCTGAGGCCTCTTCTAGCCCCAACCATTTTGTAATTCTGTGACTTCAAGAGACTGTCACTAACTTACTAAGGATACTTTACTAAGGATCTAGCTTATGACTTCATGGTTCATGAATCAGGTGGTTTCTGGGAGCAGATGCTCGTTCCTATTTCCTTGGTTTTCCATTACTTATTATTTTTATGTCCTCATCCTGAAAACTGCATATCCGATTTTCTTGGTGGATTTCTTGTTCTTTGTCTGTAGTTTATTTCTTGTGCTTTCTAGAAATATGCATTTTAAATTTAGATTTTTCTCCACTTTTTCAAAGCAATTCCTCACTAAAATCTTAACACTATCAAGCAGCTTCACATACTTTTTTGGTGCACAACAGTTACTTCACATGACATGTTGAGAAAGAAAAAATTAGAATGTTTTAAAAATGACCAGTTCACAGGTACTTTCCTCATTTTTTAAAAATATATTTTTTAACATTGGGCTACATGTTATGTTTCACAAGCTGTGTAACTTCATAGTGTGTGTCTGGAATTACAAAAGACAGTGAAGGAGTCTTCTTGGTAGGCCAGTGAATTCTTTGTGAACCTTTTACATCTATCTGCTGAACTACAATTATACCTGTATAGATATCTGGTGTTGGGCTCGGGACTCTTAGCACGCTGCTTGTCTCCTAAGTGTAGACAGGATTCTCAGACATCATGTGACTCTCGTATTTCAGGAGCTGTATAAATTACATCTGTTATCTGACAACTTCCAAAAGCGTGTCTAAGATCTGGCAACCTGAGGCTGAATCTGATCTGAATGTGAGACTTTTCTCTCATTCTCCTTTCCCCTGTTGAGAATTTCTCTTCACAGAGACTCCCAACTAGTTTTTTTTATTGAAGCTTTTTGTCCTGATACCAGCTACTCTTTAAGTAAACAGTCTTGGAGACTCTGATCCCAATTCTGAAAAGCCCTGAACATCATTAAACTATTCCTCTAGTTTAACCATGAAGATTTCTACATTAATAATTAAAAGTTTCAGCAGGTAGATGGACAGGTCTTGGGTTTTTTAATCAGTTTTTCTATATTTTTCTGTCTTATCAATTATTTCACTCCTTTGATTTCAAATAAAATTGAATTATGTTATCTTTATATATTACTTTGTGTGTTCTCCTTTCTCTCTCTGCTGGTATTCATTATTTAACTCCTGTCGCTATGTTGTACACAAGAGATTCTATAAAATTAAATTATATTGTAGTGGAGTAAATCAGGGGACTCAGTGGACTCTTTCTGTCAATGCCAAACATTATGTACAATCCTTGGAACCAATCTTAATCATAAATTAGTCTGTGTACTTCCTCTATGAACGAATGTCTTCTCCTTAAAACACAATCATGTGCATTTATTAAGTGACCATATTACAAAAGTTTTAAAGTGATATACGATGTGCTTCATGAGTTCATACACATATGGTTGCTTTATCTTTGTTACTGTCTTTATCACTATACTTTATGTTAATTTTAATTGGAAAATATTCTCCTTTTGTACTTAATCATCCTTGATATTACCCAGGAAACATATAAGCACATGCCACATTTGTAGTTTAATTCTGAGTTTTTCTCAACAGTCATACATTATTCAGTGTCAGGTAAATTGGTTTTTGAGATGGTGTTCCACTAATATTTTATTTTTAATCCATGATCTTAGCCTATAGTTCACTTTTTCAAGTAAAAGGACCCACAAATACTTTATTTCAACTCATTAAGTAAATAAGAGGCATTTGAGAAACAGAAAACCTGCTTGTTGGTTTTTCTTTTTTTTTTTTTCATGAGAATCTGGGCAATGATTTTAGCCATGCATTTTATTTTTTCTTTAAATATCTATTATTATTTATAAGTAAAAATCTGAAGGAAAGAAAAACTTTCTGGATGCAAAGGCCCATGCTTCTATTTAAAATAAAGCAAAACTGGCATAATATTAATAACATTCACCACTTCAGCCATTTTGTGTTTGTATCTACCATGACCTAATTTACTACTTTTTCATTGACTGATCCCCAAGGATAAAACTCTAGAACTGTAGGATAAAGTTTCTAACCTTTGTGCCTTGGTGTATGAGATAAATAGCCAAATATCTGAGGTCACAGCACTCAATCCAATGCTCACTGGAGACAGTCAGTAGAAAACTTTGGTTTGATTTGTATTAAACGGACCTGGATTTGCTTCATCTTGAATCATTATAATGTGTTCATTTTACACTATGTCTGCTAAACATAAATTCTGCCTCATGTTGACAGCACTGTCAGGATGGGACTGGACACAACACGACCATGTTCTGCAGAAGAATCGGTGTTAACAAGAATATGTATTAAGTAAATTAACAGGCTAGACTAGAATAAACTAGAGTAGAAGAAGGTTATTTCAGCTGGAAGGGACCTACAATGATCATCTAGTCCAACTGACTGACCAATCCAGGGCTGAACGGAAGTAAAGGATGTTGTTCAGGACATTGTCCAAATGCCTCTTAAACGCTGACAGGCTTAAAACATCGACCACCTCTCTAGGAAGCCTGCCCCAGCGTTTAACCTCCCTCTCTATAAAGAAAGTCTAAGCCTCCCCTGGTGCAGTTTTTAGTCATTCCCATGGTAAAAGAACTTCCCTGTCCTCTTCCTCTCCTCAGAAAGCTGCAGAGAGCAATGTTGTCACCCCTCAGCCTCCTTTTCTCCAAACCAGACAAACCTAAGGTCCTCAGGTGGTCCTCATAGGACATTCCTTCCAGGCCCTTCACCAGCTTTGATGACCTCCTCTGGACATATTCAAGGACCTTCACGTCCTTTTAAATTGTGGGGTGCAGAACTGTGTACAGTACTCAAAGTGAAGACTTGCCACCACTGCATGCAGCAGGATTATCACCTCTTTTGACTAACTGGTTATGCCGTGTTTCATGCTCCCTAGGATGCGATGTGCCCATTCGGATGCCAGGGCGCAGTGCTGACTCACACTGATCCCCAGATCCCTTTATGCAGGGCTGCTCTCCAGACCCTCCTCTCATGGTTTTGCTTGTGTCTGACACTACTCCATCCTAGGTGCAAAAATCTGGCATTTAGACTTCTTAAATTTCATCCCATTAATCATTATTCAATGCTCCAATTTGTCTAGATCCTTCTGGAATGCCTCTTGTTGCTCAGGAGCGATAACAATGACTCCCAACTTTCTATCTTCAGAACATTTGCTAATGGTGCATTCAAATCCTGCATTCAAATGCAGAGTCAGAATTGTCTCTAAGATTGAGCCTTGAGGAACACCGCTGGTGACTGACAGCCATCCAGATGTAGCTCCATTTACTACAATCCTCTGCCTGTCAGCCAGTTCTTCACCCAGCAGATCATGAACCCGCTTATCACACAGCAGGACAAGTTGTCCAAAAGGATGCTGTGAGGGGCAGTATCAAAAACCTTACTAAAATCCAGAAAACGAAACATCCATCATGCTCCTCTCATCCATTAGGCAGGTGACCTTATCATAGAGGATACCAAATAAGTTAAATAGGACTTTATCTTTGTGAACACATTAGCTATGTCTTATATGCTTCTGTAAAACTGATTTTTTTTTCTTATGGAAATACCCAAGACTTATTTTCTCTCACATAAATTTTTACATTGGTGCAACTCTAGTGAAAATAATCAAATTATATTTTATTTCTACTTGTTGACATGATGGAAGAACCAGTATCTGGTAGATGAAGTCTCATGGGTTCTGTCTTAACCTTGTAGCTACCTTTTCAACTCTCTTCCAACAGGAAGATTGAGCAAATCATCATATGGAGCTTTCAGTTTCCTCTGGACTTCACAGTAGCCTCTTATGTTCTTTTTGTTAAGGATAGCAACCTTCAATTCAGATCCTACAGTGAAATACCTGAAGAGTAGTGAAAAGAAACAAGACTCTGCTTAGTTAGTGCTCAGAATCATTCTTTGGGAGAGATTGTTTCTGTTTTTGTTGACCTGAAAACGTTGCCTTTGCCTTCTAATTTAGGCATGTGTTATAGGACGGAATAAATGTCTGTGACAGTGCTAGGCCACTGGTGCTCATCTTCCTCTCATGTTCTTATTGATACCTTTGGGACACTCCTAGAGATGCTTTGCCAGACCATTTCCCTTTACTTCTTCTTAGACATTGAGAAGTCTTCCTATTTCTTTATGACATTATTTTTCCCTGTTTAGACTTGGAGATCATTTGCCCCTTCTTGTGTCTGATACATTCCCTCCAGCTTCTGTTTTGCTGCTGTGATTTCTGTGGCACATATTTAAGCCCCAAAGGCAATACTCGGATAAAATTATCATTGTCAGGGCACTGACTTCCATTCCCATCTCTGCTCATTATTTACATTCTTTGTGTTGCAAATTACACATCAGCAAAGGAAGCCTTGTTCAATTTACCTACCTCTGAGTTATTCTCTGAGGTGTAATATGTTAATAAAGAAAAACAAGTAATTAACAACTAATAAATTATAGAACTAATAAGTTTTGGTGTACTTTTTTTTCTCATGGCATAGCTACATTAATTCTAATGCTTCTACTCACAATACACAATTAATCACCATCTTTTTTTTAGTCATTTGGGATGGTATCCAGCTCACTATGTTTCAGGCAAAAAGTTCACTGTGAAGCACAAGTCATTTTCTGAAGTTCTAGCTCTCTGTAAGAGCGTTTACTTCAGTCTTGGATAACTATTTAGATCAGGTGTCTAGCTTTGAGATGGATAAGTGTGTGTAAAGTGTGTTTATCTGTCATGTACAAACCGTAATGTGTCAATGTGTCCTCTGGAAATACTCATTATTTGACATCTAGGTATCAAGCTGCTGTAGTTACTCTGTGAACTCATATTTTGCTGTGTCTGTTTGGCAGTAGCATGAAAAGTACTTCTTTGATTTCTGTGTTACTTTCTCTTTTTTTAAAGTGGAGTATTTTGAGTGGGGTGATACACATTAACACAGGTGTACAGTTATGTATGTATATTGAGCTCACAAGCGAATTAGCTCATGAGAGAAGCTGTTAGACTACATCATCACTGGCTTCCATGACCCACAAAACCAAAACCCACTGGAGGTATACCTATAAATCTCTTATATGCATATTCAAAATAACTATTTTTATTCACTAGCTAGTGCAAGCAATCCTGGGATTTATTTAGATATTCTCTTGCATTTCTTAACCAATTTAGGTTACTTTTAATTAGGTCTTTTCTCTCTTTAATACCCGAGAAACATAGCTGGAGAAGTAGTATATGGAAATATCCATAAATGTATAAGAGATAAGGGCCTCTGTTAAATATTCATGGGCCATTATATCAGAAAGTCTTCTATTTCTGTATTTTGTAAATATTTCAGTTTATAAAATCATTTTATGTAATAGTTGATCTAGACTTTTTTTTTTTGTAGGTGACTTGAAGTTAAAACTAGGAAAGAGCATTGGTTCCAGCAGGTGAAGGAAAAAAGAAGACTGCAGTCCAACATTTTAAAATCACAATAGTTAGCATCAGACAATTGCATCTAGAATATTAAAATCCTAGTCATTTATGGGTTTACCTTTAGATGCCAGCCTACAGGAATTCTTGGATAGATAGATGCTGCTTTTTTAGAAGGATCCTTTAGATCATTTTTTTATTTCACAACAATGGGTCTGGTGTTAGTTTGCTCAGTAGCAGACAGAATAATGATGAGGGAAAATAGTTTTCCTTGTGTGTGGAAAATAACCCCGCTTTTGACTTTTTCAAAGCAGTTTGAAAAAACCCCAAACCTCAAAATGTTGTTTACAGTGGAAACTAGGACACATTGCTCTGAGAATCCAGGATAATTGATTTTATATGAATGCCTTTAGAATTAATTACAATTACCACTGTGTTCATAATGTACCAAAGCCTAAGAATTCACAGTGGTGTTATCTATTTCTGATGGTGAATTTGCAAAAAGACTTATAGGACCTGGAAAATGGCTACTAACGTTTGAAAGATTCAGACAAGCTTAGACATACGAAACTTCATGCCTATTCTTAACCTAATAATGAACTTGAAAAAATAAGTTTTCTGAATTTCTTTCTGTTCCCATTTCTTTGCATGTACATTTTGTTCTCTTAGGTGCATCCAGACACAATAGCTCTAGACATAATACAGTCTAGTCTTAATTATATTTACACGTTAGTTTGAGGCTTGATCTCATGCTTGATGTAGTTGTTTATCTTACTTACTGTACATTAGATTGGGCCATAGGGACCTAATTCACTGATGTGATGTTCCTTAAATATAAATTCATGACAAGATTCACTAACTCTTTGAAACTATTTCCAAGTTAATAATTAAACACAAATGCATCAAAACTAATTTTTCAGACATAAATTGCTGCAAATACATGAACATATTTTTTCCAGAGGATGACTGTATTTTGGTTTTGCATGTTCAAACTACCTTTTATTGGCATATGAAACCAGAAAGCTCATTTCCCAGTTCACAGCAATGCAGGAGCATACATTGCATTTCAAAGGAACGGTTGTGTTCTTCTCAGCAAATAGACAGGTTTAACTGAATCCTATTTCTTAGCTATTCTCGTTTCCCTAACAAACATTTTCATTTTTTTCTCCAGAGTGGTTCAAGATCTTCCCTTGTCAGGAATCATGTTATTTTCTGTTATACAGAGCTAAACAGAAGAGCTGTGTATGCTGAGCATGAATGTTGAAAATCTGCTGGCATAAATACTCATAGCAGTGTTCAGTTTCTTAACAGTGACTTAATGGGTTTATTTGCTTACAATAAAATTAACAAACCCAAATCTTCTTACTTTTTAAGCACTCTCGACATTCTTGTCTTGATGTCCTTAAAAAATTTCTTACCTTCGGGACTTTAAAACATCGGCCTGATAAAACTATACCTTCCATTAGATGAACTCTACCAAACTGCAAAATGCTAAGGTGTTGACAACAGTATTTAGATAACAACACCCTAGGAGCTAAGCAAGTAGGATGAAACATAAGTCTTAATATCTGGGGATTGTTTCAGGAGGCAAAAGTTAATAACTTTTGAAAAAAACTTCAAAGAATAGATGATCTAAAGAGAAAACTGATACGCTTTGGAAACTAATGTGTTAATTTTCTATATGCTGCATGTGACGATCCCTCCAGGTTTTCATGATAAATCATATGTTGTAGTTCCATAGGTGCATTAGTACCCGGATGCTGATGAAGGTCCACCGAAGTCTGTGGTCAGGGAAGATTACAGAGGAAGAAACGACAAAGAACTACCTCATGGCAAAGACTGCGTTACTTAACTGAAACCTAATCTAATTAGGCTGATGAAGAGTTGAAGATCATCACAGGTGACAGGGGGAATAAAGTGAGGGTGTGACATATGTAGTGAAATTGTAAAAACTGCAAGTTCTGATCTGGAATTGGCTTCACTGTAAGTCAATATTACAATAAACGTTTAAGCAGTCACCTGTTCTGAGCAAGAATCATTATCTCACTTTCCTTACATAGACATTAGTCTTTGGATACAACCAGAACGGGGAAACATAAAATGAAAGCTTTGTAACTTGAAGACCCTGCACCATTAAGTGCACCACTGAAAACTCATGTACTCTTCTAGACTTACATGTTTCCCTGTGTTTCAGAATTTTGGGTGAGCTCCTCAGGAGGTGTGTAGAGCAACAAGAATTCTTGCAATTAAATATGTAGTTTTAATGTACATTAATATAGTAAATCCAGTGAGAAGTATTCCTCTCCTTGCCTAATGTTGTATAACCTGACAAAAAGGCTTGGGACAAAGTTATCGCTCTTTTAAGCATTCACATAATGTCCCCTAGTTTTGGTGCAGAAATCGAGGTTATATCTACTGCTGCAGTAATAATTTCATTTCCAGAGTTTCAATTTGCCACATATAATGTTGGAAAATTATTTCACTAAAATTTGGCAATAAATTTTGGGAGTAATATTTTTCTTTCTAGTAGTCCATTAATTTGATGGTTGTCCAGTTGAAACTTCAAACTTCTTATCATCTTCATTTGCAGACGTATTTTAAAGTTATTTATCATGCTTAATGAAAACAAATTGTGATAACTGTTTTTATTTCTTCCTTTAATTCATAAGTATTCATCTATGGGGAATCACTTCACTCAGGCAATAGTCTAGATGCACTCAGTGTTTGGTATTTAATGATTTATGACTTCTCTGTTTCAGTATTCCTGTCTATAAATGGGAGTAGGAATACTTGCTTATCTCTCAGAGATGTTCGAATGGTTGGTTGACTGCTCAGTCCCAAAATTTTCAAGAGCTGTTCTTGTATCCAGGGGTTTTTCTTGCCTTACACTCTATGCAAATGCATAATGGCATATCCAATGTTGCTTCAATGTAATATTCACTGTTTCTGAATGATGTCTCTTGCCAAACTAAAAGACTATGTGGAGTAAGGACTCTCATTTTGGGTAATTAGTCCAAGAAACTTCATTGAAACTAGTTGCAGAAGTAATGATAACATGTTTATCCCTTCGGGTGAAATTGTCCCAGCTACATATTGCCTATAAGCCACGTTAAGTCCCTCTTAAATGCTATTTGCAGGGCTTTAGTGAGATATAGAAAGTGCAAAATCCGTGCTCAGGATTCTTACACAGGAAAGAATTTTATTCTTAATTTATATTTAGGACTTCAAAAACTGTAAAGTACTATAAGAAAGATGAATCTTTAATATTTTAAAATGTACATTTGCAATTTGCACATTGAAACATATTTTCTACTTTCAAAATTATATGGATGAATTCACATATTTTCCATGTATCTATTTTTGAAAGCTTAGTTCATTAATTCTTTTTACACTTTCTCAGTTTCTCTTCTCTCTTTTCCTCTTCCTCCTTTTTAACAACAAAAGATTTGCTTCTATTCACATATTTAAATATGCAAAATTTATGCCTGATGTCTGAAAAGAAAAGTGGCTAAATTCCTGGCAGGATTATTTCCTTTCTTTTTCCCCATTTTGTTCCCCCCCACCCCCTTTTTCTTCCCTTTCTTTCTGTTTTTTGGTTGTTTGTTGTTTGGGTTTTTTTTTTGTAGTTTGGGACTGTTATTTGAATAACAACTGTGAGAGAAAGCAGAAGTTCTGTGTTGCTTTTTGTAAATGAAATTAACAAGTTTCTACAATTTAAAGGTTTTATTTGTAATTCTAAAAACCTTTTCCATTCCTCTTTCTTAGCTTGGGGCATGAATATAAGGGGGAGATGTTTGCTTTGCTTCTTGTTAATGGATAAGAGATAACTAAATGCTGAATTTACAAAATATTTGCCTGTTGTGAGTTTTATGCATAAGCACCGTATTAATATCATCTCCAGATCTTAGCTGAATAATATCTGTAAAGTCAGTCCACCACATATGGGAAAAAATCTACATTGCTTAACTCCACAGGTCTTTTACATGATATCCACAAGTACTTAGCATTAAAACATTCACTTGTTATTTGAATTGCAAATGCTGAATTTTCCATCCAATGTTCTAGTCTGTTCAACAGTCAGAAACAGGTTTGGAATGGAAAAAAAAAAGTTTCAAATATAATTAGAATGAAAACTTTTGCAATGGTATTGGATGAAACAAAATCTACCAATTTTAAAGTGCAAATGATCTAAGTCAGGGAATGCTGTTAAGTGATTAGAGCCCAAGGTGCATGTGTATTCTAATGGTAACACTGTAATACTTTGTGGAATTAGAAAGATCACCTTTCCATAGATACCTGTGTATTTCCAGAGGTATCTGTCTAAATGGCATTTTCACATGTAAACAATAATATCAATAGTTAGAACAGCAATTTAATTACTTAAATAATGCTATTAATTCTGTTTAGACTCTGTAGTTGACTGTAATAATCCACCAAAATATTGAAATGTAGCACTTGTCCCTCAGATGAACCAGTTAAAAAAAAATTAAAATGGCTCTCATTTGTCTTTAATTTGTTCATAAATCTGTTTCATTAAGCACTGGATCAGATGCCTAAATACAGGTGGAAGACATTTCTGCTTAGACATCTTCAAAACCCCCTTTCGGTTTTGCCTGAACAGTTTACTTGTGGTATTATTTTAAAAGGTTACTTCTTTGTTGCCTAAAATATAACTTTAAGCATGGAAAACTGTCAGTCTTGGAAAACATATTGGCTGTGTTGAGGTGGTTAGACAATAAGTTGAAAAAACTTAATTAAGACATTTGAGGGGGTGTGGATATTTTGGATATTTTGTGGACTAGAAAGGTTCTACCATGCTAAAAGCTGTCTTTCTTTGTCAGAATCCTGTGAAAACTGGCATACACCTTCTAAAGCAGAGTTGTAAGAATTCTTGAGTATTTTATGCTTTTGCATTGAAACTGTGCAGATGGGGAAGAGGGGAGAGGAGATCCAATAGTTTTTCTTTCCTAGGAATGCCAGACACATTGGGCTGCGATTTATGATTCAGTAACTTTTCTTTGGGTCTTTTTAATGCTCGTAAATATTTGCATCTCACTCTATCTGTTTCTGCCATTGGTTACAACACCTTGAAAAAAACCTTCGCTTGGCAAACTTCTTACCAAAGCAGGTGGTCATCCTATATATTTGTTTCTGAAACTCTCTCTCTTCTTGTGCATTTCTTCTCTATGTAATCTGCATGCCTACCTCCAGGAGTCACACAGAAAACCAAGAATAAACTTGTTCTTTGTCCCAGGTTATACCATTTCCACCTCCTCAGTACTCTGTTTTTAAAAACATCTGCACATCTTCCGTATTTACATTGTCAATCTTACATCCTATCTTCAAGATGGTATAGAAATCCACATTAACAATCCAGTTCTCTTTTTCTACTGTTTCTCTCCTGTTCCTCTCTTTTCCTTATGGTTTGACTTGCCAATTTGTCTCCAGTTTTTTGAACTTTTTTTCAATGTGCACTTTCTTTTACTAGGTTACTCCTATTTATCTCTTCTCCTCGACTCACCTCAAATCTTCTATTTCACTTCTACTCTTCTCTTTCCAGTTCTATCCTATTCTTACAATGTAATAATCAAATAGTACATTTGAACACATTTTAATCTGTCATAAGCAATATGACTTGTATCTCACTGAAGTCAACCATTCCATAATTGAGACAAACTCAATTATGAGTCAGTAGTGTGATGCTGCAGCAAAGAAGGCCAACAGGATGCTGGGTTGCATCAACAAGACATCATCAACAGAGATGAATAAGTCATTGTCTCATTCTACTCAGTGCTTGTCAGGCCACACCTGGAATATTGTGCTCAGTTTTGGTCCCTGTTATACAGAAAAAGATGTGGACAAGTTACAAAAGGTCCAGAGAAGGGTCACAAAGATATCAAAGGACTAGAAAGCTTGCCATGAAGAAAGGCTGAGAGAATTTGGTTTGTTCAGCCTTGAGAATAGGAGTCTTGGGGGAGATCTTATTGCCACATTGCAGTATTTAAAGGGAGGTTACAAAGAAGATGGAGACGGTTTTTACAAGAAGTCACATGGAAAAGAGGCGGGGGGGATAATGAAATGAGGGGAGAAAATAAGAACCTCAAGTGTTTCAAAAGCCTCACCACCTCTCCCACAACTCCCACACTCCCTTAGGTAAGATTAAGAGATTTTACTGTGACAGTATAGAAAGGTGCACTTGCAGCTCCCAGTGAAAGAATGCCGTTGCCATGGAAGAGACCTATTCTGGCCAAACGGTACATTCTGCCTTACTGGAGTAAAGATCAGAGTGTCGTTACACTATGGTATAACCAGCTTTTTACCATTATGGGCATTAAACTTTGAAGATAACTGTATAGACCCTCTGAAGGAAAATGGTTTGCAACTGATGTCTAAGCAACTATAGTGAAATTATGTCCTTTACCTGAAATTTGCTTATTATAAATTCATTACGATATGAAAACACACCTCCATCCCAAAGGCTACCCACCTTTGACTGATGACATTTCCCAGCTGAGCACATGCTCTAAATTTTTATTGAATATACCTTTGAATGTAGAGTAAGAGATTTTTACCCTAATCATGAATAGAAGAATGTATAACTGAAGTCACTGAAGTTCCACCTGAACTTATAAAAGCTTTATAAAAGTGAAACACAAAGGGAAAAATTTAAGGAAGACTTCACTGAAATTTGTGGAATCAGGTGATGTGTCAGATTCTTTTCCCTTTCCACAAGGACACCGGTTATATAAGCGATCTATATTATGCACACTTATCTACTAACATCACACTAGTTGCTGTTGGTTATCTATGCTTAGGATCTTGACTGTATATTGCTCTAGACCTGTTTTTGTAGTCAATATTTTAGTACTGGCTACCCTTAACCCCTTATCTTGTCATCTTGTTTTAAATAATAACATTTGATTTTGCACATAAAAGTTTATGGAAACTTTATTAATTGATGAAAAGACTAGAAGGGATTTGTTCCAGTGACACTGCCAATGCAATCCTGGCAGACTAATCAAATTACGTTCCCTTACTCTGATGAAATGTGACAAGGGGTAGAGGCTACAAGTTACTCCTGGGAACATTTCAATAGGACACATGGGGGGAATTTTTCACAATGAGAATAATAAGTCATTTGAATAATCTCCCCTGGGAAATGATGGATTCCTTAACCTTGGTCACTTTTAATACTTGGCTAGATAAGGTGCTGGGACATCTTATCTAGACTGTGTTTTTGACAAGGATATTTAGACTATGCTATCCTTGAGGTCACTTCCAAACTGATATTCTATGAGTCTATAATTCTATGATTCTATGAACTGGAAGAGGGTGTTTTCAGTCTTAACGGGTGAGGAATTATCTCCTCCTCTCAGAGAATTCTCTATTTTTTTAGAAAACACAAAATAATTATAAAAGGAATTACTGATTGAGAATGCTTTTATTTCCCAATAATCTAGGCATGTATACCAAAACTACGTTTTAAAGTTGGAATAATATTGAAAGCTAGTTGATAACAGGCAGACAACCAAATGCATTAATACTGTACTGTAAAATTATAATCCAAAAGGTATATAAAAATGTATCACCAACATAAAGAATCCAATGGAATTTCCATGGCATCAGCCCATGAGATTACACTGACATTTCCATTTCGACAAATAATAAAATCCATAATCCTTATGCATCCAGTGCTACACTCCATATGTTACCTGTTATTTTATTAGATTTTAGTTTTTTTTAATATTGAATTGAAGATATAGCAGTCTCATTCCCATCAAAGACACAAAAGCAGTGATAATAAAAAGACTTTAGTTTTGATCAAGAATCACAATACAGTTATTATAGTTCTCTGTTTGTTAATGACCTTGCATTTCTGTTCCCGGTATTGTGTCTACTTTTGTAACAGCACTATGTCATTCCGAGCTTCTTTTTCCTTCAGTCTGAACAAGAATCCTAGGCAATATGACTACACTGTTGTTATTGAGAATTCAGTTGACTTTTGCCTGGAGTATTTTAGTTGTCTGATTGTCTATTTTAAAACCTAAATTTAGATTTTTGTGCAAATAATCTATTCCAGTATTATCATGACATGTTGTGGGTATTTTTCTGTGCACTACAGACCTTTGCTAAGCCTATATTGCACTTCAGATTTAGCATTGAAGATCAAATGAGAGATACTGTATTGTCATCACTAAAATTTACTTGTCTTCAAGAACATCTAGGGAAGTAAATACCTAAGGCTGCAAACCAAGTAAGTGAGGGAAAAGTGACCCGTCACAAACTTATACAGAAGAAGGTGAGAGGAAGAGGGAACAATGTACTGAAGAGGTGTAATTCCATTTCACTCTTTCAATCGGGGTGATGAGTTTTAGCACTTGACCTTAAGATCCAACAGTTATGGCCAGATTTATCCTTCCTAATATCCCATTCGCTTCCTGGGAGCACTAAACTTAGGCTCCTGTTCAGCTGTGTTCTTTCTCCTGTCAATGGAAGGAAGAAATAAACACCTCTAAAAGACAATTCAGCTTATTTTAGATCTGACATAGCATCTGTAGATGTCTTTTTTCTCCTCACTAAAGGTAATGGGAAAGTAAGATGACTATATGCTTCAATTAGATAACTAGCAAAGGCTTGATCCAGATTTTCTGAAATATCTTCATGCAAATAGGGATATAATAAAGAGAATGCAGAAGCACTGTAGCTTTTGAAACATCAACAGCTACTCTAGAACCTCTTAACCAGTAATAAATAATTATCATTAGGCAAAATATTTCTTGCAGATGCAAACTACCACGTTTTCTGTGCTGTTCTTCACTAACAACTTAAAAATATTATAATATCTGTGTGAACCTCAAGAAGTTCAACAAGGCCAAATGCAATGTCCCACGTCTGGGTCAGTGCAATCCGCAGTTTCAATACAAAAGAGGGGAGGATGTGACTGAGAGGAGAAGGCATTGGAGGAAGCTTGACATGAGCCGGTAACATGCGTTCACAGCCCAGAAAGCCAACTGCATCAGAATAAGCATGGCCAGCAGGGTGAAGGAGGGGATTCATTCCTCTTATTCTACTCTCATGAGACCCTACCTGGAGCATTGTGTTCAGTTCTGGAATCCTCAACATAAGAAGGATATGGAGCTGTTGGAAAGGATCCAGAAGAGGCCACAAAAGTGATCAGAGGGCTGGAGAACCTCTGCTAATAGGACAGATTTAGAGAGTTGTGGTCATCCAGCCTGGAGAAGAGAAGGCTCCAAAGATAGCTTACAGTGACCCTGCAGTACTTGAAGGTGGCCTACAAGAAAGCTGGGGAGGGACTTTTTACAAGGGTATGCAATGATAGGACGAGGGAGAATGGTTTTAGATTGGAAAAGGGAAGATTTATATTGGCCATTAGAAAGAAATTCTTCATGATGAGGGTAGTGAGACATTGGTACAGGTCGCCCAGGGAACTTGTGGATGCCCAATCCCTGGAAGTTCTCAAAGCCAGGTTGAACTAAGCAGCCTGGTCTAGTGGGAGGTATTGCTATCAATGGCAGGGGGGTTGGAATTAGATGATCTTCAAGGTCCTTTCCAGCCCCAATCATTTAATCCAAAAAGGCAGGTGGAAAACCTTCAGAGTATTCATAAGACAATGTTTCTTGAAAAACAAAAATTACAGAACAGTTTTACTGTTGGTGTACTGAGATTGCTACTAGCCACATAATGGACAATATATTCTTTTGGTTTTTTGTATTACTTTGTATATTAATTTCAAGGTTTTGTGTTTTCTTATGTACTTAGATTATGAAACTGAATTCGTAATTTTTAATAGTGTAACACTTGAAAATACACAACATTATTTTGTAGTCATATAGGATTACTTTTGCTGTCAAAGAAGAGAAAATTGTACCATTGGGGGGGGTGTGCTCAAACCTGAATCTTCATCTGGAAGCACTTGTTTCACTACATAACTAGTAGTGCTTCCAGGAAAACTAGGCATTTCATTTAAAAATTTTAGAAAGGTATTTAATCTAGAGGAAATTATTCTGTATGTAAGCATTTGGAGAGAAAACTGCCTTTTTCCTGTGCTAATATAACACATAGACAGTGAGATTGATATCATGATTGCAGTTAAATACAGCAATAATGAAAATAGTATAGAATAATAGTAGATGTAAGTTCTCTGGAAATGTCCTTTTCACCTATGTGTAGTAATATGACTGAATAATGAATAGGGAAATAACTGGGAAAATTTTTGTATAGATGATATACATTTTCTCAGTAAAAGAGACAAAATTCTCTGTTTTTCAAAAAGATGATTTTTTAATTGCCAACTCCACACTCTTACCCAGGGACCTGAATAAAGATTTCCTCATTATACCTGACAGTTTTGCCCTTGCACCAGGTGGAGGAAGAACACAGGAACATAGGAACTGCCACACCAGATCAGACCTGCAGTCCATCTAGTCCGGTCTTCTGTTGCTAATATTGGCCAGTGCCAGATGTTTCAGAGAAAGGTACAATAACCCTCCCATAGACATAGTCAGATCTTCCTCTGTGAAAATCTTGTCCAAACCCTCTATACTTAATGATTTTGGGCATCCGATATGCATTTTGAAGCATGAAGGATATACTCCAGATAGGTAGAGCGTATCTGTCCCCAAATTACCCTGATTGTACTGTTGATTATATAAAAATATGGTTCTCCTGTCTCTACAAGCTTCAATTCACCTTAGAAAACTTTAGAAACTTGGTACCTAAGTTAGAAATTAAATCACTGTAAGTTATCTCTAAAGCTAATGATGCAAGGAAAGACCTGTAAGTACTCAAGTAAGTAATTCAAGTCTAAAGTAGTCTGAATTATTGCAAGAGTTGACTATCTTTCTCTTCTTGAGTGTAGGGGAATATTCACTTTTCAGTTAGAAACATCAGGTAAGTGCCTTAAGTCATTCAAGATGAATTCACCTACAAGGCACTTGAATAAATTATCGAGTGGAATTGCTCTTTGTGATAAACAGTATGTGTTGAACCAAACCTGTGCAAGCAGGATGATAGGTAGCAGTTTTAAGCTGAAGGAGGGTAGACTCGGACTAGATTCAAGAAAGAAATTTTTTACAATGAGGTTGATGAACTACTGGAACAGGTTGCTCAGTGAGGTAGTAGATGCCCATTCATCCAAGGCGTGCTTCGACAGGGCACTGAGCAGCTGATCCATTTTGAGATGTCTCTATTCACTGCAAGGGGTGTGGACTAGATGACCCCTAAGGTTCTTTCTCAACTCAAACTATTTTACAATTCTATGATCCTATGATTTGCAATTGACTATAGAAAGTGAATATTCGTGGTTCTAGTTGCTGAGCAGTCTTGCACCTGCTCTGTGTGAATAGTGAAATATAAATCAGCAAGCCTCAAATTAAGCCGAGGATTACACAAATATTTAGAGGAGTTAGCATGAAAGTGAATGGGTTAAGTAGTCAACAAATTAAGTACAAAAACCCTCTTGTCTGTAGAAACAATGAAGTGAATACCACTGTCTGTATTGCATGTTTATTACAGATTTCTTCATGTAAAGATAGTTTAACCAGTTGAGTTCTCAGCTAAATGATGCTGAGGAGTTTGAACAGATTTTCAAAACAGTACAGTCTTCACTGGAAAGGTAATCACAATGAAAGGAAACAAAGAAAGTTGTGTTGCAAGGGAACTCATCTTTAAGGAGTTTCTCAAAGGCCATCATGTTTGTGATTTTTATCTCAAAAATGTGAGTTTGAAAATTGATGTCAAAGTTTAGCTCATTTCACTTTAAACATTCAGAAGTTATCTGGAAAATACATGCAGTTATCTAGGTTCTCCAACCAATGAAGTGTTGAGGAAGAGAGTTATTTACATTCTTGTTGGTCTTCTTCACTCTCTAGCTTTAGGCTACATGTTGTATATGCTGCATGTATGTCCTTTAATCTAATTCAAAGCCTATTTTGGGTAGGAAGAATCGCTCAAAACACATGCTTGAATTTTGGATGACTCAAGTTAAATGAGATGAATGTCCCTCAGCTTTCCAGATGAAGTGAAATTTGAGACATCCTCAACAGAAAGGAAAGACTGTGATAAAAAGAAGTCAAATACATTGAGAACTAAAAGAAAATTACTATGAAATTTAAGTCTACAAAATGTACTTGGGGATTAGAGCTAATAATTCATCTATAAGCTGCGAGGTTATCAATTAAAAATGACAGAAAAAGGGAAAAGCGTAATATATTAATGGATCATAAAATATCTATGAATAACTGGTGTGATGAACCTGTGAATGAGATAAATGTAATTTTAGGTTCCTAGAAGTCAGGAAATGATTTTAAGTATTATATGATTGATTAGTTATATTTGGATATTGGCATCCCATTCTGGTCACCCTTTTTCACAAGAAGTTCAGCAACATCACAAGAAAAATGTTGTCAAAAAAAACCCTGGCAGGTACTTCTATGCTAAAGGAATTTGGCTTAATCATATGGAGGCTGAAAAGGAAATATGATTTTAGTCTATAAATCCAATGATATAAGGTGGCAAATACGAGAACGTTTAAAGGAAATAAACTAATAGAAAATATAAAAATGCATTTAATAAAATTTAATTTCATCTTAAAATTAAAATGTAGATGGTCATTTTCTGAGATCTGAAGTTGCAAAATAACCTTTTGGTAGAAGTAGAGGGGGTAAAAAGTAGTTATAAAATATGAAGTTGCGTATTTATAAGCAGGATCACATAACATGGTCATATTAAAGGGAGCTTGACTGTTATTTTCTTGTAGCCTTTTCAGTCCTCTGTTTTTACAGTTGAACTATCTTTATCTTTTGAATACGTGAACACTTCTGTAAAGGTTATCTGTACCTTGTTCACATTTTGTAGCCAAAATAAGGGCTGAAACTAATCAAAGTAGGGCACTGATGAATATCTGAGAGCTGCAGATTAGAACCATACTGCTGGGCTCTCCTCATTCTTAAATTTTCAGAGAGAAAGAGAAGTGGGAAAGGAGACAGCAAAGAATGGAGGAAGAGAGAGAGAGAGAGGAAGGGAGGGAAGGAAGGAGAAGAAAAGTGGGAGAAAGGAGGAATTGGATTTAGCTATCACAGAAGCAAGAAATAGATGCGAAAGGCCAATTGCCAGGTATTAAACATGAGCTAGCAAATAAAAGCTCCCAGAACTTCCTGATTTCATTTTCAAACAGAATGATTTTCAATTCAGTGTTATTGAATGCTTTATATTGTCAATATTACATTCTTACATATTTTCTCTTGAACTCTTGGCACAAAAGTAGATGTAGCCATGTTCCAGTCTCCTGCATCTAAATCATCAAAGCATTAGGTGAGATGAAGGTGCAGGTGTATTGGCCTTACCAAGGTGCAGAGAATTCTGCTTGACAGAGAAAAGATAAATATATGGCATTATGAACAAATCTGGAGTGTTTTCTTCCAGATGTTCAATTATGCCTTGAAATAAAATCATGAGTTGAGACTCTTCAACTACTTCGGCATAATGAGAGAAGTTTTTGGTTTTTTTTTTCCAGATCTTTAGTGTTCTGGATTGTTTAAGATCGGAGAGTAGAACTGACATTCCAGTGGCAGTTCACTCCAGGTAGCAGCTGCATTGTCTCACAGGGATCTTACAATTGTGAACTAGAGCAACTACAGCCACCCAGCTGCCTAAAATACCCTGCTGGTTGACTTCTGGTGACTTTTGGCGAACGGTAGTTTCAGATGAAGAAAAGGAGACAGGAGGAGGTGCTGAAGCAGACAGAAGGTTTTTATTAAGTAAGAACAGGGACACATCAAGAAAGAGGAGGCAGCTGAGAGTATGCCAGCAGCTGCATCTGCTCTTTGAAAAGATGATAAGATGAAAATGACAGAGCCCTCCAAAGGACCAAAGATTTGGGAATATCTCATTGCTAATGCTTGGGCAATTTTCCTTGTAAGATGGGTTAGAGGCTTCAAAGCAAAAGAGCAGGCTTCTTTTACCTCTGAAGAATATTTTCCTCACTCATTTTTATACTATGATATGACTGCATGGCAAATTTATATTCATTCTCAGATATGAAAAAGTAATAATTTCCAATTTTTTTTGTTGTCTACAGGGAGATATTTCTGTTGGCTGAAGACTCTCAATGCTTCTGTATTGCGACAATAAACATTCTAGTGAGATATTTCACTGTTTTGCATACAGACAGATGGATAAATTGGATGCATACTATTATTTTCTTTGGTGTTTTAGTGGCTGTCCATCTCTTTTTCTTTTTAAATTCCTAAGTATCATTAACATTCAACAACTCCATTAGAAAGTCACAGGCAGTGAGAGCCCATCTGTGCCATGTTAACATTTAAGGAGCAAATAAAAGAGTAAAGTGGACAGGTGGAGTAGACAGCAGGAAACAACACCAGGCACACAGCAGGTAGGGAGTTCAGCAGAGGAAAATGCCAGACATTTAACAGGTAAATGGAAGGGCAGCTGAATTTCTATGCCAGTCCACAGAGAGTGTAGTAGTAGCTGACAGAAACAGAAAGATGTCACATCTTCACGAAAGAGCACTTCCTTTCATTGACAATATTAACCCAATTAACCCGACTTCTGAATAATTATGATTCCTAAACAACTGGGCTCTTTCTTTTCCTGTAAATTCTTAGAGGCTTTCATAAGTACCCTCTGACTTCCATGGAGCTTGGAGGGAGATGTGCATGAGGGACATGCTAAGCAGAAATGACAAGGGAAGGTGATGACCCAGAATCAAAGTAAGGCAGTGGTGGGCTGGCTTTGCAATGAAAGCATGCAGGGTGATTTGGATAGGACATCTCCTAATGAACAAAAAACTACTGTGTATGACATATCTCAGTCATATGCACTACAATAAGGAAATGTCAGCGGGATTACATTACGACGAAAGCTTCCCCTTACTTTTCTGGTAAATCAGCATTTCTGGGTACCTCTTTGAAAGGTCTATGCACCAAAGCATGTAGCATAGGGAACAAGCAGGAGGAATTAGACAGCTGCATGCAGTTGCAGGCTACAGGCTCATTAGTATCAAATAGATATGATGGGATTTCTCACATGCCTGAACTTCCGCTATTGGTAGAAACAGACTGTTTAGGAAGGACAAGCTAGGATGATGAGGAAAGGAAGTTGCCCATGATGTGGAAAAGCAGTAGGAATAGCTGAAGCATTGACTAGGAGCAGACAACAAGTCTTCTGAGAGCATATAAGTTATAATTAGGAAGCAGACCAACACAGATACTATTGGTGCCTGCTTCAGACTGCTTGGTCAAGAGGAAGTAGGTAAGCCCTCTTCAGTTAAGTAAAAGACTCTTAATATTTGAAAGAAATTATTCTCAGGAGGAATTTCAGTCAATCCTGTATCTGCTGGAGGGATAGCTCAATGTGAGCTGGCAATATGTGCTTGCAATCCCAAAGGCCAATCATACCCTGGGCTGCATCTAAAGAACCATGACCAGCAGGTTGAGGGGGGGATTCTCACCCACTACTCTGCTCTCATGCGATCTCACCTGGAGCACTATAGTTAGTCTTGGAGCCCTCAGCATAGGAAGGTCATGGATTTGCTGCACTGAGTCCAGAGGATGGCCATGAGAATGATCAGAAGGCTGGAGCAACTCCCATATAAGTTCAGGCCTAGAGAGTTGGGGTTGTTCTGGCTAGAGAAGAGAAGGCTCTGGGGAGATGTTATGCAGTCTTTCAGTACTTAAAAGGGGCCTACAGGAAAGATGGGAAGGGGCTTTTTATCAGGGAGTGCACGGATAAGATGAGATGTAATGGTTTTAAGATGAAAGAAGTAGATTTAGATTAGGTATCCAAAGGGGATTTTTTACTATAAGGATGGTGAGGCACTGGAACAAGTTGCCCAGAGAAGCTGCTGAGATATTTAATGACACCTTCACTGTATTTTTTTACTCTTAAAATTTGCCTTCGGGAGTTCCAGACCCTGAAACCAGAGAAAAAGTCTGTAGTAAGGAACACTTAACCTCTGTGGAGGAGGGTGGGATCAGGGAACATATAAACAAACTGGACACACACAACTCCAGTGGATATTCTTTATCTTGACTGTCTTATATAACAACTTACAGAGAAACTGATAAAATATGGACTACATAAGTGGACAGATA
Organism: Tapera naevia; assembly: GCA_033556795.1. Taxonomy (NCBI): domain Eukaryota; kingdom Metazoa; phylum Chordata; class Aves; order Cuculiformes; family Neomorphidae; genus Tapera; species Tapera naevia. The sequence continues at coordinate 1,180,852 of JAUMJJ010000482.1, forward strand.
CGTGGACTGAGAACCGGCTGAAATGCCAGTGATCAGTGATATAAAGTCCTGCTGGAGACTGGTTCTGTGTTCTGATCAAATTTGGTGCTTGAAAGTATCTCCGGCAACCTAAAAGAGTAGCATACTGAAAGCATGTTCGGGGATCAGACAAACAAGAGAGGTACGAACTCAGCACTTTAGTGGATATATTCTTGGCTCTAGGTAGCTTTAGACAAGTCTTCTGAAGTCATGAGAATTAACTAACCAAATAATAGTGAGAGGTAAAGGTCAAAGTTAATAAATATATCAAGTGAAATACAAAGTATTTTTACCATTGAATTTTGGTATGTTGTTTCTGATAAAAAAAAAGGATATTTCTGACAGAAATACTGGAAACAATACCCTCCAGTGTTACATGGACAAAGAAACAGGAGCAGCATTATTCTGAAAGTGGTCTGAGACCACTTTCTGATATATATATATATATTTGTGTATCCCAGTTGCAGTAAGGTTTTCAGGTGTCTTTTAATTACTTTAATTAGCTCTAAAATCAAGTACATGAAATCCAGACTTGAAATTTCTCCACTTTGCTTGTAGATGCTCAGTAACCTTATTCTGGAAGTATATATCAATTTTATAAATTAAGTTTATTTTAATGCAGATTTTTCCAAGGTTTTAGATTCTTGCTTGAACTTGTACATTACGAGGCTACTACAGCTCAAGTCATGGCCTTCATTTCTGCGTCACTTTTAAGATCTAGGAAATGGCAAGCATGGTGCCTCTAAAGCTTGGCACTGCTGTAGACATGTTACTGTTGATAGATACGTGCTAAGTTTGATGTCACTTGGCTTCACCCCGGGAATTGGCAAAAACAGAGGACTAAGACATTGTTAAATTATCTTTTTCAGTGTGGGCAACATAATTTGTCACCTTGCCACCTGGCTGTTCTTGCGCACTGACGTGCAGACTCTGACTCTGTGTATTCAATGCAGTGTGATGGTTGTGTGGTATAGAAGTTTGCTAACAACTGCTGATCACTGCCTGACTACCGAGGTAGGGTAGAAAGGAGGACAAGAGCTGGAGGGCTGTCATCTGGTAAATTGTTCCAAGGGAAAAAGCATAAGCACATACCAGATTCAACTTAAGAGGCTATATATATTCATAGAATTGGAATAAGTAATACACGAATAGCACAAACAACATATTTATTCTTTCTGTTCATCCTTTTCAGTTATCCCTCTACAGTTACATTAAAAATGAATTGTTTATCCACATGCAAAGATCAGTAGCATATCTGCCTGAAGAAGTAGTAGACAGCTTCCCAAAACTGAACTCTCACTATTTGCAACATGCGAGGTTTTAACACTGGAAGATGGTAAGGTCAGTATATTGTTTCCTGTTTTTCCTAATGAGTTTATCAATTCGTGGGAATAGAAATTCAAAATCTAGTATCACAAATGTTATCATATTTAATGTAAAGTCCTTTTCACAGAATCACAGAATTATAAAATCATTTTGGTTGGAAAAGACCATTGAGATCATTGAGTCCAACCACAAACCTAGCCCTACTAAGTTCAAAAGCTCTTAGGGTAAGAGCCACATCTACACGTCTTTTAAATGCCTCCATGGACAGCAACACATCTGCTTCCCTGGGCAGCCTGCTCCAATGCTTGACTAACCTTTCAGTGAAGTAATGTTTTTTAATATCTAATTTAAACCTCCCCTGGTGCAACTTGAGGCCATTTCCTTTAGTCCTAGCACTTATTACTTTGGAGAAGAGACCAACACCCACCTCATTACAACCTTCTTTCAGGTAGTTTTAGAGTTATAAGCTGTTCCCCATCAGCCTCCTCTTCTCCAGACTAAACAATTCCTGTTCTCTCAGCTGCTCCATGTAACACTTGTGCTTCAGATCCTCTGCCAGCTTTGTTGCCTCTCTAGTGACACACTTCAGCAGCTCAATGTCCTTCTTCTAGCAAAGAGTCTGAAACAGGGCACAGGATTAGAGACGCGGCCTCACCAGTGCTGACTACAGGGTCACCATCACTTCCCTGTTCCTGCTGACCACATCAATTCTGATACACACTAAGATGCAGGTCACCTTCTTGGTGACCTGGGCACATTGCTGGTTCACATTCTGCTGGCTGTTAACCAGCACCCTCAGGTCCTATTCTTCCGGGCAGCTTTCCAGCTGCACTTGCCCAAGCCTGTTAAATTGCATAGGCTTGTTGTGATAGAAGTGCAAGGCTCAGCAGAGACCCTCTTTGAACCCTACACAGCTGACCTTGGCCCATTGATCCAGCTTGTCCAGATCGCTCTGCAGAGCCTTCTTGCCCTCAACCAGATCAACACTCCCACACAGCTTGGTGATGTCTGCAGACTTCCTGAGGTTGCATTCACTCCACTTGTCCAGATCATTGATAAAAACATTAAACAGAACTGGACTCAACACTGAGCCCTGGGGAACACCACTTGTGACTGGCCATCGAATGGATTTAATTCCATTCACCATGACTCTTTGCTTTTCCTCAAAATCAACTTTGGATTTATCTATTGTATGACAATACCCGTTTTCATTTTAAAAAATGAACTGATCATCCATGATTGTACATAAAAATAAAATAATCTACAAATAGAGTTCATTCAATCTGATATGAACAAGCTAAACAAATTCAAAATGTAAAGTGTGTTAATGTAATTTTCACTTTTATATGAATACAGAAAAGCCCCAGTCTCACAGGATAATTTCTATTTTGAATGTGGTGGGGGTTTTGTTAGTGTTTGTCTCAACATGGTAAGCAAGATTCATCCCACTTTACTGTAATCTTTTAGGTGCAGTGCCTTCATTAGGAAAGTACTTCGCTTATGCTTTCCCTGTACTCTATGGAAAAATATAGACCACACCAGAGATCTCAGATGGATTTTCTCTCCCCAGAGGATGTGTAAACAGCACAGTCATTAGTTCTGATTTAGGAAAGTTCGTTTGATGCCTAAATTAATCTGCATGAATCTATTCCTAGAAAATTCCACATTTCATAGTGTCACTATTTCATGGCCACTAATTTAGAAAATTTAGGAAATTTCATCTCCTCCATAATTAGACACCAAACTAGCATTGCGGTCATGGGAACAGTATTACACAGTATCAGACTCAAGCTGTTAAATTCAATCTGAAATGACCGAATCTAAGCGAGTAATTTAGTTTCTTTAAAGCAAAATGTATTAATACATTTTTTAAAACAATTTTTACTGTCTAGAAAACCATGGAACATAAGTGTAGGTTCCTTTCCTTTTCTGAAGACTGTGCACCGAAGTTCCATACATCAAAGGAAATCAATGGGACCATGGACCTCATTGGGTTGTTGTGACACTTGGTATATTATTGAATATTTCTGCAGTGGTCTGGCCCTTTAAGAAGCATCGAAAAGTAAACGGAAATACCAATAAATCTGAGGAGCTCTAGGGTTTCCATAACACATGAAGAAACATTTAAATCATGAAAGAAAATTATTCACAAAAATAATTTGAGAATGTAATCGACCCATAATGAGATACAGAAATTTGCCCATGCATTGCTTAACCTGATATAACGTCTCTTCTCTTTAGAATAAGAAACTGAAACTAGGCAGGGAAAAAATGATGTTGGAGTCAGAATTTATCTAACAGATCAGAAAGGGAAAGGAAAAAGGAACTGATTTTAAAAAATAATATTAAATATTATAGATTTATTAGAAATATCTCTATGGTGAATTTCATGTCTATTAATTCACTCTAGCTCATGGAAACTCCAATAGAAATTGTGGACTTGCTGTTGTCGATGATACACATATTCAGAAGGACATCAACCTTGCCCAGTAAGTCAAAACTGTAAGTAGACAGGAAAGACATACTTCCCATTCTCTAGAAGAGTAATCAAGGCATGGAGAGATGAGATTACTTTTCCAAGGCAAATATTACAGCCCAGAACTTCTACAGCACATTCAGATCCTTAGAAGTTTCTCAAGTTAAATATGATGCTATATTCTTTCAAGATAAAAGGCATAAAATAATTCAAATACTGTTCTAATGCTTTCAAAAACAATTCACTATTGTTACAACACTTATTTGCAATTATGGGTTGAAGAGATTCCTCCTGCCTTTGAAGAAAAAGACACTGCTAATGTAGATCTATATTTGGATTTTCTTTTTAATAGAACTAACAATTTGAAAAGACAGATAGACTGATCAGAAAATGAAGTGACAGAAAACCAGACACGCTTATGTTATTCATGGTCAGATGTTATTTTCCTCTTCTGTTCTAGGAGTGATTTTTTTTTTCTCCCTATTCTTCTGTCCCTCCAAAAGGATCTTCTTCTGGAAATATGACACAGAGAAAGTCAATATATCTGTATTTGAAAGTACAGATAGTATATTAGAATATAAGAGAAAACTAAAACATCTCCCATCTATTCATCACAACTTTTTTTTTTTTTAATTCAGATACAGAATGAACAGCCAAATCAGAACTTGACAACTAATGAGCTTTCTTTTAATATTATTGACATACTGTTCCTCATATATTATTCCTGTTTTCAATGTCTGGAGAGATTACTAGTGGCTAGGACTCCAGATAACACTCCAGAAGGCTTTATATTTGATATAAATTGTATGTTATATTTTGACATTTGATGTCTCAGACTTCATAGGTCATCTTAGAAGATGCCAGTGGTAAGGTAACATAACCTTGCCTTTAACATAAATCAAAGTTAACATTTGGTGATCATTTAATTGCAGAAGTGAAACAACAATAAAGCTAGAAAAAAATTGCTTTTCCCATATCCCTAAGAGTACATTTGGCCTAGTGTGTGGCCCACAAATAACTTTAAATATTGTAGATCTTTATTCAATCACAGAAAAGAAGGGAGATAGCTTTTCATGTTATAGGATACAGACTGGTAGACTATGATATGATATGATATGATATGATATGATATGATATGATTATGATATGATTTTTGTCATGCTGATCTCAGTACATTTGATTTTCAGCAGTAGAACTACTTGTTCTTCAGATTTGTCAACCATTATTATCAGATGCCAATTTGTGTTCAGGTCTCAACAAAGGTGTTGAGGGATGCCCAGTAAACAGATATCTTGAACACCTAAGTCAAAGAGACACAGAAGAGATATTTAGTCCAAATTGGCCAGAAATGGAAAAAGTAGTTTACTCTTCTTTCCCATAGAAGTTGAATAGAGGTGCTCTTAACAGGGTTATATTTAAAGAAACAAAACATACACGGTGTATATGTCTAGGAGAAAATTTTGACAATTGCTCAGCTTTGCATTGACTAGAGGCTTAGTTCTTTTTGAAAATCAAGCTGTAGATAAGAAGTCCTGAAAATCTGGTATCTAAAACTTAGTTAAGTATATCACTGTTAATACTCAACATATAACCTACCCTCCACAGTCTTGCTTCAGTGCTGCATCCTGAAGAACCCCTTCAGCCTTCAAATCTGGGAACAGATCATCCCATGTTCATCATGTTTATTTCAGTAGGACCTTGAGACGGATTGAATACCTACACTTATTCTTGATCTCAGGTTCACCTCATATGCTACGAACAAGCAGATGATGAACTATATTATATATTTTTTTATTTGGAACCTAAAGTGCTGTTAATCAATAATACATGCATTTGTATTTGAGGAGCATATCAACTTGCAATAAATTCACATGATTCTTCAAGTCCTATTGTACAGAGCACATAGATAACTGGCCTTTCCTTACACAGACCTTCAATGAATTGAATTATGAAATTCTGTTGGTGTTCCATATGGAAGTTTGGTTTACATTGTGTTACATATTTTCTCATTACATTTTCCTATGATTTATTTATGACAGTCCTATGCATATAAAATCCGTGCTCTGAAGTTCACATTGCAATGACCGAACTGGCATTCCTGGAAAAGTTCACAGCGATGATTCACAAGTGATTCACTCTCAGCAATGCCCTTTTCTCCTCTGAAGTTAGTCCTTGGCATCCTACGTTTGCTTAGAGAAGCACTGACTACGTAAATCTTCACCTTGTGATTTTTCAGGACTGTTTGTCTACAAGGAGCACATAAATGGCTATACAAGCATTTTAAAAGCCTGAATGCTGAAACATACCCCAGCCTGTTTACCTCCACTATTTATGAACATATAGCAAGTATTTTTGTGTATGTCCGTGTATGTTTGTGCAAACTGCATCTTTTAGGCTGTATGCAGGTTTCACCCAAGAAACTTAAAGTATTCTGCAGGTTGTTGGCTTGCCTCTGCTCTAATTAAACAAGATAAATGACAGCCCATCACAGACAGGGCATTATTTACCAGCAAGCTGAACACTTGCAGGCATTTTATCAGTGAGTCAGAGCTCAGCATGTAAGTATAGACAGAGCAGACGACCGTCTGGGCAGCAGACTTCTGGGGGTATGAAACACTCAGGAAATGTCTCTTCATGCTGCACCTACAAGTCCATAAAACTTAGAACCATTTGTAAAGAAATTTGGATGTGTATAGGGTCCTAGAAGCAAAAAGGGGCAAAGTGTCTCACAAAACAAAAATCTTTGCTCTAGAACCCTGAAATCTTCTTTCCACCTCAGTTCTGTCACTCTGCTCACCTCTCCTGTATTTGCCTGTGACCAAGACCCTGATCATCATGGGAGAGAAGTTTGGCTTTTCCACTGTGATGCTTTTTAATTGACTGAATGTCATAATAAGAGGAGGCTTTCTATAGCAGACTCATGAAATATATACTGTCTATGACTACATTGCTATGATCTTTGACAGTTTTTATCCTTTTTGCTTCTCAGTTCATAAAACAGGCAAAACAGATACAAAGCAGATATGTCCATGTCATACAAAGTTTTGAGGGAGGGAGAGGTGGGAAAGATACATCTATCAATACTGGAAGTGGCCACCGCACCCACCACGCAGCTCAGCTGCAGTACATAAGGGTACATCTCCTCAGCCAATAGCAAATTTGTGACAAGGGCTGCAAGATAACCTGAATCACCTGTCAAAGGCAAAAACAGACAAGTGTAGATGCTAAGATTCCCTTAGGAACCCATTCCAGTCCTACCCTGTGATGTCACTCTGGGATCCCAAGGATGACACTTCCATCTTTGAATTCTAACCATACTTCCATCTTTGAATTCTAGCCATACACGATTTCCTTCACTTTTGGGTCTCTGTGGAACTTATGTGGGTCTTAGAGCTGACGACCATATTAGGATTTTGATGTGCGCCTTATTGTATCATAAAATGGTAAGGTCACACAGTAATTCAGGTTGGAAGAAACATCAGGATATCAGGTTGTCCAATCTCCTGCTCAAATCAGGGTCAGCTATGAGGTCAAATCAGATTATTCAGAGCTTTATTAGGAAGACTGACACTTTCATTGGAAATCTTAATGATATCCAGCTGACAAAAGATTCAAATTCAAGCTTCCGAGGCTATTCTTCTGTCTGTGTCAACTGCTTAGATTGTTATTGTCATGGTGGTCAAATTTTGCTGGCTTTTTTGAATGTTTTTCCTCTTTATCCGCATACACACACTATATTAAACAGCTTCCAAATAATTTTTCTTATCTGATCTTCATGTGATAACACTGGAAGGAGACAATAGACATGGTAACCCCACTCCATGATGTGATATATAAGTTATCACCTAAAATATTGTCTCTAAGCAAATACAAGAAAGTAATAAGTGGAAGGCTCTACTGTTTGAATTTTGTTTGTTTGGTTAGTTTTGTTGAGGCTTTAGTAATTTAAGGTCTGTATGGAATTTCGTGTTCAGAAGGCATTATCTATATGAAGCAGAATTATTTTTGTTCCCCTTGTTTTACATAAAGTCCCTGAAAATGCAATGACAGGATACACCTAAGAACTCAATGAATTGATGCTCTTTGGTAGTTCGTTAAGAATGTTTGCTTTTCAGTGACATCCATGGCTCCTGAAGCACAATGTTGTGATGAGCTGAAGTTTGTAAAATGAAACACAGAAGGTCCACCAAAAAGAAGAAGCTGGTATGAAGTATAAGTAAGGGGGACAAAGTTAAAGCTTCACTATCTTTTGTTTAAACAGAAAATGGAACACAGAATATAATATTTCGATTTTTGAATTTTTCTGTCATCTCAGATCTTAATTATACCCAAGATTAGATGAACATCTTCAGTTTATATTACGCTCAGCAATGTACTGATTGATTGATTGCATTTTGTGGGAAGAAAACAAAACAAAACCAAAAATGCCTCCAAAATTTCTACATATTATTGTTTTGTTTTATTTGTTTATTCATATTTAAATAATAAATTAAAGTCTCACTATTTAGTTTCATCTAATACTACATATCTTATCCACAGTTTTTTGCTATCCCTAACATTATGAAAGTTAAAGATAACAGATAAACTAAACTATCCTTTAATGAATAAGCAGGTCTTAGTTAATTCTTAATATAACTCAGTTGACTTTGGTATGAGTTGCATGAGGTGAACTTGAATGGACATTTATAATGCAAACATTGTCTTGAAAAATTAAGTTTATAACGCAAACGCTCTTGGGAAGTTTATTTGATACATACTCTTTCATAATATTTGATTAGATTTTATTTCAAAAGTGAATTTACTATGGTGTCATCTTTGCAATCTAGAACTGTTTCAAGGTTCAATAATTTTGTTTCATTGTGTAGTGATGCAGTCACCAGACGATAAATAAATTGTAATAAGGAAACAATGAAGAGCCACACATGTTATGCAAGAGATCAAACAAAGTGCCTGGGGGGTGAGCAAAAAGGAAGGAAAGGCAAAACAAAAGTAATAATGTAGAGGAAAATAGGAAAGAGTAAAAAGATAAGTAAAGATGTTTGTCTGTCTCATTCACTCTAACAGATGACTTTCTCTTGCATTATAGCTTCAAAGACCTTAATACATCCAATTTTTATTTTTTTTTTTAAAGCTCAATTACTTCCATCATTTCTTTTGGGACGTCTGTACTTACTTCATTAGAGCTTGCAGCTGAGACATATTTTCTTGACATCTGGTCAGGTCTTTTTTTGCTTGTTTGTTTTTTATTTGTTCATTCTCATGTCTCTCAGTTGTTCAAGGTTAAGCTAACAATAGGATGAAATTAATCTCATTAAATTTCACAGTTTTCACTTCAAGATGAGATATCCATTTGATGTGTATTAATAAGGTAAAGTACTTTCAGGGCGTGATTTCTCTTTTTATGAAATAAGAATCAGAGAGGTCAGACAGACTGCCTTTTGAATGTATCTACTTCCACCACTGTTTTCATAGTATAAGATTTGCTTCTTCAGTGGTTAGTGACACTTGAGGTTCTAAGACCCTAGCTGGTTTCCAGCTGCCATTCCAAGGAAGTATAGTCTCCCACCATTTCTCCATCATTGACCAATTGTGCATTAATATCGTGTGTAACTTAACACACCTAGAACAGCATTAGAAAGTTTCTGCAACCCATTTCATGTTATGGTTGAAACGATTAGCATATTGCTCGGAAGTGATGATGATTAATTTTTCCTCATTATGTTAATTTTGTTCTGGTGTTTGCAGGCAACTGGTTCCCAAAAAAAAAGAAAAAAAATATAAAAGCCTGAATGTATTATTATTGCTTAGAAACGGTGAGTAACTTTTTGCAAACAGCAAGACGAGTGAGGTTCAGTCTAAACAGATGCATTTAGTGTCCATTAAGATTTCCTGTGTTATCTTGCTTTATGCTCCAGGAGGAAATTCACTGAACACGTGCCAGAAAGATATGTCTGTCCCAGATACATTGCAGCAACCAAAAGTGACCTTGACACCATAGTTAGGGTTGTGATGCACTCCCTACATCTCTGTGCTACTCCAAACCCACCTAATTCATGGCCTTTAAGCACTTAAAATTAGGTGGTTTAAAATCAAATCAAGGTCAGAACAAAAACTCAGATCTGGATGAAATGGCTGGAATGAGGGAGGAGACAGTGAGAATCTAGCTGTGTCACAGGATTTTAAGACACCGTGATATATACACAAAAGCATTTGGCATCCATGGTTACGTAATAACATTTTATGCCCATCTACCCTACATCCACTGAAACTGAAAACCATGACAAATGTGTTAGAAGGAAGGGGTAGCTCTAATTTTTATTTTCTAAGAAATAGTAACTGTCTCAGACTTAATACCTTCCCTGAAAAATGTTTATATCACCATAAAAACTATTTTAAACAGACACGGGTTTCTCAGACTTAAAGGTTTTTACAACACCAAGAGATACTTTCACACTCTTTTCTATCTGTCCTCATCAGAGCTTGCCATCAGCCACCTCGCTACTTTGCAAGGGCAATCAAGACAACACAGATGGTTAAGAATTAAAATATGTTCATAAAGATGTTGTCACTAGTAACCAGCATAATTCCTAAAACATTGCAAAGGAAAACTGGCATTAGTAATCCTATCAACACATGAGTCTTGGTACCTGCCAAGATCTGAGTTCATCTCATCCCCTTTTTGGCTATTGGAGTGTAGATATCCCTTGTTATAACCCTTGCTCCTGAAATAGAGAGCTTGAGCTCTCCTTAGGTGTTATGGGCTAGAAGTTTTTCTTGTTTCCATTATTCTGTATTTTTCACTGACCCAGAAACTCATCCTAAAACCTGAAGCAAGCAGAAGACATAGTAGAGGTTGGCAAGGAGAAGCAAAAATGGATAATGCATTTAAGGATTGAAAAAAGTCAAATTAACACACTTACACCTGCTCTGATAGGAAACCATAAAATCCCAATGCAGTACTGCGACAAAATAGTAATGAAGGAACAAACTTTCACCTGATGAGCTACTACCAAAGACATCAGAAGTAGTAAAAATACACTGGAAAACATATTAACTGGCATCTTCATTACACTGCTAAGTGGTCCTTCTGAAAAGACATTAGTTTCTGTTTATAGATTGTTGTGTTAATTTCCAACTTTCAATCAACAGTATTAGAAATCACATTTACGGCATTGTGTTTTCGAGAATAATTTCTCATTCCTCTTCCCCTGGAGAAGGTTACTCTATTTGTGTGTGTATGTGAGTGTGTATGTGTGTGTACACAGATATGTGCACATATTTGGCTTGGGTATATCCATAGAGAAAGTGTTTCCTCAATATTTCTGAACACTTTCAACATTTTCACACATATGGGACACAGAAACACCATACAAAATTTCATAAAACAAGTCTATGAAAAGGGATAGCATATAAAATGAAGTATGATATGGTAGATAGTCCTTATTCAATGAGGAATGAATTTAGGTCTAAGTACCAGATGGTAGAGCTGAACACAGAAAATCCATATGTGTGATGGCAGCTAGGGACAGCCTTTGACATACTTGCTTTTCCAGCCAAATGCCTCAGCAGATGCAGAGTTTTACACTTTAACATTACAATATGGCACTAAAACCCCAGAGAAGAGTTATATACAGGAATAAAAGGCAATTTAAAGGGACATTACTGAATTCTGCCCTCTTCCCATCACACTTCCATGGTTGAAGGTGTGGAATAAAGAGACTTTTTTTCCTTTTACTCAAGTGCTAACTCACTCCTAACTTTTTTCCTTATAGTAGAAGAAGTGTAATAATGAAAGAGATGATGAAACAGATAAAGACTGATGGTCAAATACGACAGTTCTGTGTTTTGGTTTCATTCTGCTGACACGCTGTTGAAAAAAAAAAGATCACTTAATCACAGAATCAGTTAGGTTGGAAAAGACCTTAATATCATCAAATCCAACCGTAAATTACCCGTTTCCTCTCGTGTAGTTAATACAGACATTTCTTTGGAGACTTATATTTAGTAAACCTGTATGTGATGAAGACCCTTAAACATCTTTGTGAAGCTGATTAAATAGCTCCTGTGTCACTTTGTCTTTTTTTAGTATTATTATTATTTATTTTATTTTGAACCATATAAATAAAATATTATCTTGCGTACCTATTTCAGATATAAAAAGGTCCTACTAACTTATGTATGAACTTACATTACTTTGTGGAATAGATTACTGTTAAATCCAAAAGGAGGTTCTTGCAGAGATCAAGGTCCTCTTCTAAGCTCAGACACAGGTTTCCTGTGTGTCTTTGCAGAACTATTTAGATTGAAATCCAGACGTTGTTTAAGACCATAGAAAAATTTCCATTTATTTAATAGGACTAGGATTTCTCTCTCAATCTTTCTCTGCTTTTGTTCCTTCCCCCCATACTTTGTTTTCTTGTCTACTTAGATTGTAAGGTTTTAAGGACAGATATTATCTTCAGCTATGCGTGTCTGCTGAGGTTAATGTGCCAAGGCTGAAATCCTGATTGGAGATTATAGGCACTATTTGTGCAGTAGTGATATTACACTAACATAAATTTCTGTAGTTGCGAAACTGTCACACACTTTACAATCACTCTAAGAGTTGACTGGTACCAGTCAGTTTCCTGACTTTGTTTAAAAAGATATTGTTAAAATAATAAAAATAATAAATCTATGAGTATCAACCTTTAGATTCCTGGCCTAAGAAACTAGTTTTAATTTTTTTCTTCAGCACAGCGAGTGCATGCTGGTGAAAGGCATTCGTTACACGTTGAATTTTTATTGGTGAATGAAATAAAAGACAAGTAAATACACTGGGCTTTTCAGAGAAAAAAGGCTGAGAAGTTGGAAGCCATTATTGTAGTATTGGAAATGGGTCAAATAAAAAGGAACACCATGTGACTTGAGTGCGTGTTTCTCAATGCACTTTCATATAACACAGGGAAGTACTAGAAAGTATTAAAAAAATATAAAAATTTTTTGTCTCTGAATTTCTCCTGTATACTAGATGGTACTGTAAACCAGGAATTTGCCCTAGCTTTATCGAGATACAATTCTTAGGATGAATTTAAATTTACTTCATACTTCATTAGTACTTGTGGCTTAGGTTGGCATTGGTTTTAAGGTGTAAAAATGTTTTAATAGAAAGCAGTTGCAGACAGGAAGAAACTTAGGTTTTGTAAAGCTTCGAGCACTCAATGAGAAGGTGAGAAAAAAGAATAACTTCCACACTGAAATGTTTACATATGGTCAGAGTAAAAGATTAACAATTTTTCTTACTGCTCTCTGTTTGGCCACAAAGAATAAATCACATTTTGGGTCCAAAAGAAGGTGGTAACTATTCCTCCACATTGATCACAAAGTGGAGTCAAAATAGCTAGTTTAGGTGGATGTCTAAATTCTGGATGATGAAAGTTAACCTAAGGGTCCTTTGGATCAGGTTGTAAGATATTGCATTCTAGTGCCATAATGCACTTTCAATTTTTAAATACAGTTTTCCATTGATTTTGAAGAGGAGCTCCTAAAGAAATCAATGTCATGCTATTGCCCTTGTGCATACCCATGTTCTTAACAAAGTGAGGCTTATAAATATGAAGACTGGTAGGGAAGGCTCACCATACTAACAAATCTTCTTACCAGGACCATCCTTAAAATACACCCATCCTCCACTTGAGAGAGATATGCTGGCTGACTAAAAGACCTTATCTACTCTCAGTCTTATTGTTTTAGGAAATTAGTTCCTTTATTAACTTTTGGATTAAATAAATAAAGAGGATACAATTTCATTTTCAATATTGTCATAAGCCCTTCCACCAAAATGAAAAGGAAACAGTTTCTGATTTAAATGTATCTAATATCCTGTAACATCCCCCTCTGTGCCGCTTAGCTGTGGAAATGCTGCAAATGCAACCCATACTGTTACCATAGCATGGTACTAACTCATGAAAACACTTGTATGTGCATTTCACTTTAAACAGTGTTTGGTTTGTGATACTGTTCTTTTCCTTCTGCACATTTTGAAGACACAAGATAGTAAGGAAAGTAATAAAATATGGAAACACAATTAAGAAAAAGAAAAACAGAAGTCAGAAGACATGCTATCTATATGCACAATATAATAATATTTCCTGAAAATAAATATTCATTTCCTGAAATGTCGTCACTTTCGACAGCTGTTTCTGCAGAAATTTTAAATGTGCTTTGTTTTGTACTAAGGTTCTCAAAATTTAAAGCAAAAATAGAGATACATTTGAATGGGTTTTGATAAAATACTTGCAGATTTAACAAGGAGGAAGCGAAAGAATGAAATGCTGTCAAGATGCCTAAGAAAGAGAACAGCAGAGTTATCTTGTGGGAAACTATTCTGTTGTTACAGTGAGGTCAGTTCAATAGTAAGAAAGGATGAAGAAAGAGTTTCTCAGAAATTGTTTAAGTCTAAGTGAGACAACATAGCAGAGTTATTGCATCATGAAAACAAAATTACTTTGATTTTAAGGCATTTAAAGGAGATACAGAATTTGTCCTGTTAAGCTCAAAAGAGCTAAGTAGGCTGCAAGTCACAGAAGAAATGGGGTCTATAAATTTATTTCCCAATACAGCGAAGTTGGTATATAAAACAGTTCATTTATAATACTCTATGAAATAGTGAAGCTTTTTGTTGTGTTCACTGAGAGGTAGAGTTATACAGAGCTGTTGACCAAACAAATTGGTTTTTAGTGTTAAAGTTCCTCTGCACAACTTGCCTATTGGGATATACTACAAAAGTTAAATTAAACTTTTCTTCCTTCTTTGTCTAATGACAAAATTAATAAAGTGGACACAAAGAGATTGGAGGATTTTTTTTTTCATGTTCTCTGAGGCAAACCTGTCAAGAGCTGTATCTTAGCTTGAATAAATCCCTGAGAAAGATAGGATATATTTTTAAACTAATTGGTGTTTGGCCAGAAAAGTACCCTTTTATTTGTTCTACCAAGCAAATTATTCACATTTATGGACTGAAATAAAAAGTGAAACAAAGAACTCCTGCAGGCAGATCATTTTCCTTCAATCTGTTCCAGGGATCCACATTTCTCCTCGAAAATGTCTACTCCAGTCCTCTGCTTTCTCTATCAGTAAGTCATTAATCCAAGGTAATAACAGCAATGTGATGAGTTTAATGGAAATCCGTTTTGTACTAGAGGAATGGTTTTAATGAGAGTGTAGGAATATAATCCAAACAATAATGTGTACTCCTGTACCTTCATTGTGTGTGATCACTTTATCAATATCACTGCAGAAAAATTTTCGCAAAGATTTTCTTCTAGATTATTTAAAATCCATTTCACCAAGGACCCAAGGACATCATTAGACTAATGGCTTGTGTTGGAGCATAGAAAACTCCAGAAATGAAACAAAACTCCGGAAACAAAATGCCCACCAAAAAAACCTGCTTTCTTTATCTGGGAGCTATTTGAGGCGTTTCCGTCATAACTTAGTAGTTTCTTTTCTTCCTGGCCTTGCTGAGTTATCCGCTGATGAGTATTACCTTATAACTACTTCATAACAGGAAGAAAACAAGGAAGAAAAGAAAAGGAAATAGAAATGGAAGGAAGAAAATATTGAGAACTAAGATATATTATTCCCGGTTATTTTGATTATTCATTATTTTGGGACCAATATCATAGATTCTTTCATAAGTGAATAATACTTTGCAAGATTTGCATTGACCACAAATTTTGTGTCTCTAGTCCTAAAAACTGCTTTAGAGGAGAGACAGAGCAAGAAAAAAAAATGAACCAAGAAGGACTTGGTAGGGTCATCAAAGGCTGTATTCACACTCTCTGAATAGCCAAGTGCAAGGACAAATCGCCTGATTGATCTCACAAATATCACCTAATCGATCTTATATAATCATTTATATTCTGTCCAGCCCTGCGTTGCATGTGTTCCTGGCCTCATCCTGACAGCTGCATGTCTCTTGGTTGATTATAAATCCTCAGCAGAGATAAAAGGGATTTTGATAAGGTAATAACTAACCTATCTCTAGACCTTCAATCATGTCCTCTGACAATAGACTACAAGGATAGTAAGATACTCTGAGATATTATGATTTTCCAAAATTACTTCATTAAACTGTCTAGGATTTCTGGCTTAAGGTGTTTGTAACAGGATGATAAGTGACTTCTGGATGGTCACAGAAAATTGTCTTTTTATAATTTCTGCAGGATGTCTACATTTGCTGTAGTAAAGTTTAACAAGTGCAAATTTGTCTCTTTTGGAGTTTTGGAGATGCGGTGACAGTGCTGTGATCATCAGGACTGAATTACAAGCTAAAGGAATCACTGCTTTCTCCATTTGGAAGCTTCTTGTAAAGACTTAAAAGGGTGTTGGTACAAATGGCAGTCCAAACTAGCAGTAAGGGAAATGGTAGTAATTCAGGTCTCCTTGCTTAGACTGCTGTCCTTGTCTAGGCTGCCCCTGCTTCAACCTCAGCTCTGTTTGCAAGTCTAAAGAACAAAAGAAAATAAAAAATAATTTTGGAAAATAAAATGTCAGACCACAAGAAGAAAAGTCAATTACTTGACCCCTCAATCATGACTACAAGTAAAAGAAAGCAGATCGATAGGTTTTGCTGTAATGTGGCCCATTAATTGTTTCTCCTTTATGCTGTATCTCTGTGAAGATATTTGTTTCCCAGAGATATATGTAAGAGTTCACAGTGTATTGTATAGAATTGACCACAAGAAAGAACAAGGTCAACAGGATTGATGCAAGGAGCTTTTCTTTGTATGACCACTTGATTTTTTAATACTATTTTTTCACCTGCTAGTGAGAGTATGGGTGTAAAAGCCATATGTACAAACTCTGGTATTAAGCCTGTACTATATTTTCATAGCTCCTTTGACATTCTAGGCTGTAAAGGACAGAAAAAAAACAGTCTGAAACCTTATATCATGTAGTCAACAAAGTTTCTCCTGTAGACTTTTGTGCCAATCCAAACAAATTAGAAGAAATATGAACAAGGAGTGAGGTGTTACTGTTCAACTTGCGGAAGGTTTCCTAGTCCTTGCTTCTTCCTAGAACTCCTGGTGAAGGCCATTCAAGCATCAATTGCTTAAGGTCCCTGTTTGCAGTATGCAGGCGTTCAAAGCCAGCTTTCTTGAGAATGTGTATAAAAGATATATATAAAAACACTGCTGACTGTGAGGTAAATTGATTTTTTATGGAGTACATTACTCAGAAAGGGTAACCTAATCCCAGACTCATTATCCTGTCCCTGCAATCAGTTTAATTATATTTGAAAAAAAAGGTGACTCCTCAGTTTAAGTAGAGCACATGCTTTCAGAAAGCAAGTAAATATGTTTGCAAAATAAGCTAGTTTATTTTTAGCTAGTTAACTGAGTATGCAACAGAACTCCTGATATAATATCAATACATCCGATAAGACATTTTACGGGGATCATATTAGCACTCAGAGAAGCCCAGAATTATTGTGTACTTCATGAAAATAAGTAGTTTGGACACAAAATCTTTTGAGTAATGAAAAAATCACCTTAGCATTCTTGTTGGCTATTCTGATTGTTTAATAATTAATCTTAATTAATATGAAGTGATATTCATATTACTTTAGTACATAGTATTATCTGATGACTATTAATTTATATTAATTACATTTAATTAAGGGTAATTATTAGTTAATATACTGATTTAACCTCCTACTGTAGTATGGGGGTTTGTGGTTGCTGTTTTTTCATGAATTTCTGTTTGAATCTGAATGAACTTTTATCAGTTATGTTGTTCTAGAGGACTACGTTTCTCTTCTCATTTATGAATCTTGCAACTATGAGTGAATCTCATAAAAGAGTAAAGAGAGAATAATTTCTAATCAGTTTTCCATGAAAAACATGACCTCTCCTATCCTCTCCTAGAGTGGTGATAGTTGTAGGTAGATTAAATTGGAGGCTGGTCACAAGTGGTGCTCCGCAGGGATCTATTTGGGTTCAGTTCTGTTCAATAACATTATCAACAATCTGCATGAAGAGATTGAGTGTAGCCTAAGTTTGCAGATGACACTAAAGTGGGCAGAAGTGTTGATCTGCTTGATGGTAGAGAGGTTCTGCAGAGGGATCTAGACAGGCTGGATCGATGGGCTGAGACCAACAGGATGAGGTTCAACAAGGCCACATGCTGAGTCCTGCGCTTGGGATATGACAAACCCTTGCAGTACTACATAGGCTTGGGGAAGAGTGGCTGGAAAGTTGTGTGACAGAGAAGGATCTGGGGGTATTGATCCCAAGTGACCAAGAAGGCCAAGGACAACTTGTCCTCTATCAGAAAAATTGTGGCAAATAGGGCCAGGGAAGAGATTATGAGCCTATACTTTGCACTTCAAATCCTTTGTTCAGTTTTGGACCACTCAGTGGAAGAAGGACATTGAAGTGCTGAAGCACATACAGAGAAGGGCAAGGAAGCTGGTGAAGGGGCTGGAGAAAAAGTCTTATGAAAGGTGACAGAGGAAGCTGGGATTGTTTAGCCTAGAGAAGAGGTGGCTGAGGGGAGACCTCATCACTCTGCACATCTCTCTGAAAGCAGATTGTAACAAGGTGAGTGCTGGTGTCTTCTTCCAATTAACTAGTGATAGGACAAGAGGAAATGGCCTCAGGTTGCCCCAGGGGAGGTTCAGATTAGACAGAAAGAAAGATTTCTGCACCGAAGAGGTTATTAGGAACTGACACTGTCTTCCCAGGGAGGTGGCTGTGTCACCATCCCTGGAGTTGTTTAAAAGATGGGTAGATGAGATGCTCAGGGTTATAGTTTAGTGGAGGACAGATATGGTTGGACTCAATATGATTTCAAAGGTCTTTTCCAAAATAATGGTTCCATGATCCTATGAGTCTATGATTCTTTCTCAGTTTCATTTTGTCAGTTTTTAACAATTTGTGTAGATGTAATTTAAAAATAAAAAATCCACAATGATAGTTGTTAGTGTTACCAGAATAATATTTCACCAATAGAAATTAAACTCCCCATAGCTTTAGGGATATATTATGTAATTTGTCCTTTTGTACGTAACCCAGTAATTGAGAACTGACTAGTACTTTGTGAATACAAAATCCCAACAACTTCAAGACTTCACTAGAATTGACCATGTGTAGCAGTTAATCATATTTAACCTCTAGGATTCCTCTGTTATAAACATCTTGCTTTAGTGTTCTGAAACTACACAAATTATAAAACCTTATCTCTGACTTTTCTTCTCATTTACTTCATTATGGTTGTGTTTGTTATTTTTTGTCCATGGGCTAAAATAATGGGAAAGAAAGAGGATTTTGTGTTAGACACAACACGTGAGGAGATTAAAAAAAAACTCCAAACGAGAACAGTAAATGCATAATCATGAATCATAGTAAATGTGGAGACTTGTACAGCATTTCATTCTCTTTTCATCCAAAGTTTATTTAAAGTTTCTGACGGGAGAAAAAAATAAATAGGAAAGAAAAAAAATCTTCTCTGAACAACCGAGTCATAGTTGGTTTTATACTGAATGCCCTAAGGCTGTCAGAAAGGACCTTGACTGGCATCTGGAATGAGCCATTATCCTGGCAAAAGTTTGGCATATCCTAGGTTGGTATATATTATCATATCTCTGGATAGTAGAAGTTATCATATGCCTTAGTAGTACAACTCGCAGATTTTGGACTGTGTTCATGAGAACAGATTTTTCCAACAAGCAACTTGCCAAAGGCTTGATATAAAAAGTACTTATGCCTAATGTCTGTCATTCTGTCTATGCCAGTTCATTCTTCCTGGGCTGGAGTGGATCCACCCTGGCACCTAAAAAAGAGTACACAAAGTCACTGGCTATTGAAGACATTGATATGACTTGTGTTATTTTTACAGACAGTTGTCATAAGGATGGCGACTTTATGTACTATGCCATAGTTGACAAGTGGTCTGAGATTTTCTTACGTTTTTATATGCCTACTCATCTCAAAAAGACTTCAAAATGCCTTATAATTAGACTATAGCATGAAATTATCATCTCTGTGAAAGTACACAGCTGCTGGTTTAATTTCATGTGATTAATAGATATAAATGCACCCTGAACTTTAAAGCGTGTATTTATATCCTCTAAAGCACCCACAGTCACACATGTTACTGGGAAGTAAATACCTGTTTGACATTTCAAAACATACCAGAGTAATGAGTTGGCAAACCAAAGAAATTAACCTAGACTGTGAGAAATCTTATCTTTGTGGAAGATGAATGTATTGTTAGAGATAGACAGATCTATCTATTTCAGAGACTTCCAAATTACATTTGCAGTCTACTGTAAACTATTATTTTTTTTATGTCCTTCAAAATGGGACATCCTGGGATCTGTCTGACTTTTCACCCCAATTATAAAAGGTTGTTGTATAGATCTTGAGGTTTTAGTCTTCTGCTAGGTCTTTTTGTTAATCTAAATACAGAAAATAAATGGCTTAAAGGTAAAAAAATCTTACCTTATTACGTTTTGTTGATTCACAAAGTTCAGTTGCATTCCTCATGAAATAAGCTGCTACTCTACCTGAGAAAAGCGTCATCATTTTCTCACAAACAAGATGCATTCTGTTTTCTTCTAGTCCTTTATCACAGAATAAGTAAAAATAAATTAGAGGTACATCCTAACTCTACCAATTTAGGCTAGTATAATTTAAAGAATATGAGAAAAACTCTCTATCAGCTTCAAAACTCTATAATGACTGTCCATATTTTGAAAGGGAAATATAATTAAAGAGGAGAAAAATCCTATTGTTTTATGAGTGACTTCAACACAGCCAGGATTTTACCAATAGTACATAATAAAAGCACAGACTAGATCATTGTTCAAACACAAATCCCATGTATGGTTGTTGATTCCTTACAGATTGGTATTCATAATCTCCTGACTCTGTTTCAATAAGGTTAGGGGTTTAGCTCAATATTTTTCCAGCTGGAAAAATAAAACTTTATAAACAGAATCTGATTGTCTGTAAGAGACTGTTTTTCACCTACATGTTTTCCTTTTCCTTTCTTAGCTGCCTTTCATCTCAGTTCTCTCCAGAAGAAAGAGCAGAATAGTGATGTAAATTTGAGACTTATTTTGCTTTCCGAGAAAGTCTTTCATCCTTTTACAGATAGTCTACAAAATCAAAAGTGGATAGTGCAGCTTTTTCAGATTTCTTGGTCATTTCAGCAGAAAGCCCTGATATTGTTGTCTTGGTAGTATTTTGCAATAAATATTTTGACTGTTTTTTACAAACATTAAATATGTGGTTGGTCCATATTCTGTTAGGATATATGATGTTTTAATTAGGATAGTTTAGTGAGTGATCTTGCAAAGTGTGTTCACCTTAGTGTTTTTTGTTCACCCAAGTATTTCTGTTAAGTTAAAGGGAAAGTCTGTTTTTGAGTGAACCTAAAAAATGTCTATAATCAAAATTTGGCTGGTGTTAAGTCAATAATAAAACTTGCACTGTCTTCATTAAAAGTATGAGCTTGTCCCATGGCTTCTGTATTTCTAGTTAACAGAGTTAGTAAAACCTCCCTTAGACCAGGTTCTTGATGACCTTACGATGCAGTAGCACTACCGAGGTCAATAGACCTCTATGGATTTACATATTTTGGAGCTTCAAGTTAAATGCTCTGTAGAATATGTAAAGAAATACTGAAGCCCATAGGAAGAAAAATTTCCAGCATCGCCTGAGGTAGATTGCGTAAGTACAAGGGTGAGGTCTTAATGACTCCCCAGAGGCTTTAAACCTGACCTACTATGCAGAGTTGCAGTTTTACTGTTCAGTACAAAGTGATGGTCATGATAGTGTCCCTGTTTGGCAGGAGCACACCTCATACAGAGCAATAAGATCTTGAGTGGATTCTGGCCAGATAAGAGGCAGAAACTGCTGCAAATAATGGTCACAGGGTTTTTGACACTTTCCATTAAATGAGATCATCTTCTGTTATCATTATTTTTCAGTCTACCATCATTTAGACGGAAACCCTTCATGCCACATTGCAGCTTTAGGACTACCGATATTACTTAAATTAGGAGAGTCATTTTTTTAAGAATACTTGTTTACTTGTACCATACTTTCATTTTTTCTTCATGTATTTTCATAAAGCAATATTTTCAATGTAACATGCAGTTATCGTTTGGAAGAAATAAGATTCTATTCCCATTTGTGACTCCCATTTGATACCAAATAATTTCAATTAAAATGCTGTATAGCTATAGTTCCCTGGTGAAAGAGACTAGATGCTTAATTTCCATTAAACATCTAATTTAACTTTTAGGAGGCTATAGATAAAAAAAAAACCAGAACAAACTATGTGTTATATTACGGCCTTACTAAAAGTTTTAGAGAGTTCCTTGAAATATCATTAAACTAACGAAGCTTTCTAACCCACTTCTGAATGGGAGATACAACGAAGATATAACCTGTTTCACATGTACTTACATCACACTCATCTACTTGAAAACACCTGACTCGTCTTGGCAGTAGTGATGAAACTCCTCATTAAGCTGTTAAAAAAAAAAAAAAGGAGAGAGAACTCTAATTAAGCAGCTTGATAAAAATTCTGACTTATAATAGATTAAATAAGCTTTCTGTTCAGCAATAATTCCTGGTGCTAAGTAAGTCCACTGGGAGCACGTATATCCGATACTGCAGGTTGATAAATACATGCATTTACTGTTTGGAAAGTCTTCAGGAGGAAGCCTGTTTCTTTTCCTTTTAGTTTATTATAACAGATTTCAGAATCCCCTGGAATATTTGACACGAATAAACCACTGAAATCTCTGGTTCTGGTAGTTCTTTGAGATGATGTCTGATATCAGCCTTTGAACGGGTAAATTTCTCATTTTTTTCTTTTTCTAATTGTTGGTAATATAATCTATTGTTTCTTTTTCAATGGATAAATACCCCTTGCTGTTTGGACAGGACTGTCAGCACAATACATCTAAGGATTTCAGTGTTGGAGATCAAGTCTTGGTCACGTGACCCATACATATGAAAGTAATGCCATTAACTGTCAGAAGGTCGGTTCCATGATTCCCAGAAAGTCATCTTTTTAAAAAGTTTTTGAAGGACTACTGCTTTGAGATAAACTACATCCTAGGATAAATATGCTAGTATCTGTATTTAAGGTCCTCAAATGGAAACATGCCTGTACATTGCCAATTCTTATTTTCCTCAGAAGGGTAAGGGAAGATGAATTACCAAAAGCTAGGATAACTAATGGTTTTCTGCTTGTTATTATATATTTGATCTGATTACTTCTGATTGTATTTTCTTGTGGAAAGCCTTTTCTGATGCCATTTGCTAACATCCATCTTATATACTCTATGGGAAGTTCATTGGTAAGATGTACATTCTGACACAACAGTGTTTCTTCTCTTCTTCAACTCAATTGAGATGTAATGACCTTCAGGGTGGAGGGATGGAAAATATACAAGATTGTATCCTTGCTCTGAATTCTTTCTGTGATTAAGTCACTTGTGTCTCTGACTCATTGGTACTCTACTTCTGCAGATAAAATTTGCCCAACATTAAGTCTTAAGAAAAATATAGAAAGCAGCAAAAAATATTCTTGGGTTCCAGTGAAAGTAGGAATTCTCAAACTTTGTCCAGAAGTAAAAAAAGTAAGGAAAGATAAGATCTTTTTACATATATCCATTGCCATTTACAAATAATCTGTATTTGAGCATTTGTAAATTCTCTGTATTTCTATGCTGCCCATTTATGTCCATCTGCATCATAGCAGCACACTGACATGCTATGCTACATGAGTTCAAATTTCTGCAAAGGTAGTGAGAAGGGATAATTTTACATCAGTACGCTGTTGAATAGATCCAACTATATATTTCTCCTCCAAAACTGTAAATAGATTCATTTATAAATAAACAAAAATAAAAATTATGTTGATATGTGGTATCATGAGGCTTTGACAGAGAATTGAGATGTATTCTAACCCAGTGCTCTTACTTTTAATTAAAAGTGAAAATATTTTTGAAGCTGGGGAGATGATATTTCAACCAGGTTGCTCCATTTGAAGTCACTTTCTGAACAGTGTTTCAATTGCCTTAAAGCCTCAGGGTACCTTTGAGGATAAATGGTTGTTTTACACAAAACCGTGCATTGCTATAAATCAAAAATACGTACTGTATGTTGATTTACTCTGAGCCATTTTTACAGGAATCAGGTCTTTTTCAGGACAAAAATAATCTCTGAAAAGTGAATCCTTGAAAACTCTGGTTTATATCTGTGTATAAAGTATAAAGGAGCTTAGCAAATTTACTTTGCTTAAGCAGTTTACAAAGAAAAATCCTCACCCTCCCACCTCACATTATTTTGTTTTTCCTTTAACATTCAGGCAACAGTTGAGAAATGTTTATTATTTGAGTTTTATGTAAGCTTTGTAAAAAAATATGCAGACAACTGATTTTTCCTGTAATTTGGGCAATGTTTTATTTACTCAGTATAAATATTCCCCTGAAATATGGAAAAGCAAAGAGCAAGAGCAATTTGCCAGGGAATAAGAGCTGAAAGTGAAATCAGCCATTAACAACAATGAAACCAACCATGAAGAAAAGTGATGGCGTGGTAGATATTTAGAGTAGGACTCATATCACTTAATTTTGCGGGTCTAAAAGTTAGTCATCAAATTTAAACTGCATTTCCAGAATTTTCCCGTAGTCAATGGAGAAAAAGAGTCACTGGAACAGGGTGATTGATCTCTCCCCCATCTCAAACATCCTTTCATTGATGAATTTGTCGTTTATGAACGTTGTTTTTCATTTGGAAGGCATTTTGGTGCTGCACTTAAACTGACTTAAACTTACCTCACGTTTGAATAAAAATTTAGAGCAGTGAATACCATCATTTGGGTTTGTTTTTTATTTGATGAAGTGTTCAACCCAGATCCTTTTTTTTCTTTTGTTTAAAAACAGATCTAACTTATTAGTTCAGATAGTGTATTAGCTGAGCTCCTGGTTGTTGCTATTTGAGTTTTCCTAACTCTCTTGTATGTGCTGTTTAATCAGAAATCAGAACCATCTCATTACAACTACATCCTTTATCTGTCAAAGATATCTTGGTTCTGTTTCCTGATGTAATGTTTGTTTTTTTTGTCAGATTCCAGATTCCCCCTTTGCTAGGCATTTGATGATGAACACGAACAGTTCTACCTGGTATCAAAAAAGAATTTCAGAAAGGAAGAAATTCTTCCACTTCTGTTTCTACTTCCAATTTTTATGATATCAAGTGTAGGATTCTGCTACAAAACACAAGATACTGTGGGTGAAATACAGATAACAAGTGTTTTTTACATATGGAAGGATGGTCCCTTGATTTTAGTGTGAATGTAGTCTACGTCTCATTAAGTATTCAAACTCCTTGCCAAAAGCTAGCATACTTGCTGCAGACCCTAATTTCTTGTACTTGTTGTTAGCCATTTCTAGATGACAAACCCTAGCTAGGTAGTCTAGCCTAAAATATTTTCACAAAGTGTTTAAACAAAAAAAAATACACAATAATTGGCAGGTTTTATGCTATTTGTGTGTCTTAAATATTAAAAATTAGAACAACTACTGAGGAAATAAAGTATTGCCGTTACAGCAAAAACCAACAATATTTGAGGAACACTTTTAGGACAAAATTGAGAAACAACTACTTTTGTTTTACAATGTAAATTTTGAAATTTACTGCCTTTGATAATTTTGGTCTTTACTCGCTTCCTCTGGAATGTTGGGAACTAATACAGACTGATGAAGGAATTGGCTGAACCAGCCATGATATCCTTACCTAAAACTTTAAATTTCTAAAATATTTTTGGAACACTTCTCATATTACTACAGAGGATTTACATTCAAAAAGCTGAGTAATGAGTTAGAAAATCTTCTTGCATTCCAAGAGAAGATGTTTAGTACTTCTAAATCCTCAAGTCAGAACTTTATCCTTAGCAATACATTGTAAAACCAGATACAGATCCAAAATCAGAGGAAAGTTACATTTGTGTTTTCCTACTCCATAACCATCGTAAAAAATCTAGGGTACAATCTGTAGAATTGGTGGTATTATATATTCTGAAAGTAGGATAAAAAAACATAAACCAAGTAGCTGAGAAGCCTGGAATTCCAGGAAAAGTTAATATTTATCTATACATCAAGAAAAGCATGCACACACAAAACAAGAAGGTGACACGTTTCTAGTGGAGAATATTAAAATATTAGTGATAGGACACTATACTCAAACCATGACGTTGATGTTAAATGTATGTACCACCAGAACAGATGTCATATGTTTATGATAGTCAAGGTGAGAAACTCCATGAGTGTAGGAAGTGAGAACAGCCACTCGCTTTGGGTCCTACATTTTCAGAGAGGATGAGGCTGCTCTGATGCTGCTTCTGGCTTCAGCAAGCCTCCGTGGTAGTCTTTCTTGAAAGTCAGACTTTTAGGGCACACAGTTAAGTCCCATAGCTACCTCTAATAATCAGCATTGTAGGCTGAAAAATGAGGCACATTTAAACAGGTTTTAAGCCACGTGTAATTTGACAGCATTAAACTGGCCATCCATGATGTAAATCACTGGCAAGGAAACCTGTTCTTGTCAGTCAAATGAATTTGTTTTCTAATTCCACCCAAAGCTCTCAGTGCCTCAGAAAAAAAGTAATCTAATGGCTTTGTGGTTGTCCAGTAATCATCCATACTCAGAATCTGATTTTCTAACTATCTGATTGACCTGTTCTCCTTAACATCATCACTTAAATGTACAACTCCAGCCATCTTCACTTAGACAATATGTGAGATTTCAATAAGTAAAATACACTGACTTTTTTTGTCCCTTTTGTGTCAGCAGCATAGCATACTGTATGTCAAAAATTTTGTTTGATTGTATTACACAGGAATTAACATAGAAATCTGTTAAAGTTTTCTGACTTGTCAAGTTGCTTATCAAACTCACTGTTCTTAATTCAGCTTTGTATCCTCTGTACTCTTTTACACAGTTCTCTATACTATTTCACATGGAAAATAAGGAAAGATTCTTTTTTATATATATATATATATTTTTGTCAACTTAGAGCAGCATTCTTTATTCTCTTGCCTCATTGTAGACCTGTAGGCAGCAGTAATATTACTTGCTTCACATAGATGTGGAGAAAGGCTTGAATGAGTGGGGACTGCAGAAATCATTTGCTTTTATGCGTACATGTTCTTGGCTATTTTACTTATATGTTATTTTTGCACAGAAGAATATGGTATAACCTTATTTCACTCAGGCTTCCCACATCTGACTGTGTCCAGAATGGGAGTCTAAGACACCAGGAGTAACTATGAGAGGCATGGTTACAAATTATCTCATAACTGTGTAAAGAGTCCTTTTCCTCTAGTGACTTGCTCCCACAAGAAACTTACAGTCATGAGTCTGGAGGGCTAAGATGAATCAGAATAGACAGGAAATTAAAACAGGTAACCAGGCTAGACCTCAGGATTGCCACCAGCCACTGGGTCATTTTCTTATCTGAGAAGGAAAAGCAGCTTAGACTTAAAAGGAGACAAAGAAAATTGCGAGAAACATATATTTTGAAATATGAAATAATAAAGGTCTCATCAGATTTCTGCAGCCTCAAGGAAAAGCTCTTCAGATTTAAGAGTTTACTTCAATCCAGGACAGAGTTAAGCTCTTAACCTCTCAGGCAAACCTTTCCCCTTACCCTCTAGAGCCCCAAACAAGCATAGATGGACCTTTCAGTTCCTTTAAATCAGATCCGTCTTTGCTTTTGCAATATTTGTTAAGATGAATAGGGGCCCCTTGCAACGCTGTGGCAGTGTGAGGCGGCACATTTGTCAAACAGCAGATCTTGAGTTCCAGACCTATCTGGATAGACGACAACAATTGTAGCTGTTGTTTAACATATCTATTGCAGCAGTGCGCAAATGGCTCAGACAGCCTGGGACTCTGTCAAGGTCAGTGTTGTATATACTAAAGCACTCATAGTAGTCCAACATATATATGGTCTATTATACTAAGGTAGTTCAGTAGGATAAGAAATTACTACTTGTGAGGCAACACAAAACTGTGTGGTATCCAAGTGAGTGACTCTTATGATGAAACCTTGGCCTTGCTAGATACTCTAGGGGAGAAAAAGTGGACCCATGAATTCTGGATAGTATCTTTTTACTTAATGAATAAGGCATCCAAACAAACTGTATAAGGTCATGTAACATCACCAGCACTAATGATAAAGTCTCCCACAGCAGCTGCAGTTCTCCTGTCACCATACAAATGCACTGCAAACATTGCACTATGAGTCTACTGTACTTAGCACAATAGGGTGCTGCTATACACCGGGGCAGTTGACAACAGTATTATTGGCAATTAGTTATTCTGTAGTGGTTAAAATAATTTCCTTATCTTACGTAAGATCATAACCACTTTATTCTTGCAAGGGTGGAAGCAAGAGATAACACAGACATTGTTTTAGGATGTAAAATTTTAAATTATGGATGAAATATCCTGCTTGATTCAGCTGACATTCAACCAAAATCCATGAGCTCATATTCTTCCATAATAACTATATTTACCACTACTAGAACGGAATTCAAATCATTCCGTGCGTAGCCCTAATAATAAACCTATATGACTAGGGGCTGCTTCTTCAACATTATTTCCACCTAATTTATAATCAAGATGTTCAATTAATAATTTCAGCATTTTACGCAGTGTTAAGTCAGCTGAAAAGCATGTGATTTTTTTCCATTTTTCATTTTTCACAATGCTGAGGAATGCATAATAACCTAACAGAACAAGGATGCCAGGAAAGCAACAATTATTAACACACTAATGGGAAAAAGAAAAGGTTCAAAAAAGAAAAGCTGGAAAGCTGATTAAGTTTCACAGAAAATGTAAATGCACTAAATGGTTCCAGAGTAAAAGGCAGCAAAGTCTACAATGCATTTCCACAGGTATTACAACCTCCTTGTGATTGACAGGTGAGATGAAAATTTTCTTGGCACATACATGTCTGCTACATTCACCTGTATTCCATCAGTGTTACTGCACTGATGATGAAGCAGTTGCATGGGATGCCTGGGTGCTAGGAATGATCAGATCATGGCAAGCTATTTCTGCCTTATAGGAAGCAGTGTTTCCTTTAGAGTGCTGTAGATTTACTCACAAAATTGATTCTGCGCTGATTTAAATATGACCCAGTTAGAGAGTGCTGTCTTCTAGTTTGACTCCCTGGTGACTTTTGAGAAGTGGCTATAAAGTTGTTGCAGGTCACAAAGAACAGAAATGTTGAGATTTATGACTTGTATCATGTACAGTTTTCATTTACATAGCTGTATTGACCTCTTCCAACCTTTTAATTGACAAATCTATGAGTATACTGGTAGGTTCACTCAGAATAACCAAATTCAGTTCCCTATGTCCATAAAACCTGACACTCAGTGTTATCCTTGGTCAGAAGGCCAAAGACTGGACAGATGCCAAACTAACTGCATATCATTGGTATATGTTTTTCCTAAGAAGAAAACACACACTGTCATACAGAGTGTTACTTGATTATTTAGCATTACTGTTGCGTGTTCTGTACAGCCAGCATTAAAAGACTCCTCTTGAGTCTTTACCACAAATGAATACATTTAATAAATAATAAAATAGAATCTCCTGAGAAATATTTTATCCACATACTTGCATCTGGATGATATTTCTTAATACCTTCTACTCAACGGTCTTACTGCTTCACTCAGTTTGCAAGGACTAGGAGAGGATAAAAACAGATGTAGTCTGAAAAGTTTGAAAACTGAATTCAGTATATTCTTCTGTATGTCTTAGATTAATCACTGGTTGTTTAATTAGAAAATGTTCCATTTGTGTTTAAGAATTTGTAGTTGAGGCTTTGCTACTTTCCCCATTCAAACAGAATTTTACTATTCAATATCATCAATGTAGGGAGTTTTAATACTCTTTCTTCCTTTGTTGATTATGAAGTGTCTCACTAAAGAACACCTGTAATAACTGAATGCTTTTCCATTGCAAAGTGCTCTCCAAATTCATAAAATTTAAATGTCACTTCACTCTTTTTTTCTGTGGAATGCCAGGATATTTACTGTCCAATGGTGTAGTACTGACGAATTCAGGAGCATTAAGCATAGAATTAGGATCTTTTAGATTTATTTTTTTTTTAATATTAGTCGCTTACTCCTTCTGTGACCTCAGTATGTCAACTGAATGGTCATTGCAGACTTCTAAAGGCATGTAAGTAATATTTTTCTGTCTCTGAAAAGGACTTGAAAGCTGAACACAATAACAGTGAGGACACAGGTGTAACTGCCACAGATACAAATCTCTGCTGCTTTGCATTGCATATTTTAACATTTTATATCAATCTTACATTGACATGTTTATAAAATCCTGAAAGACTTTTTTTATTAAATACTTTCCTACCTTGAGATATTCTTCTTTTCCTATGTCCTGCCAGACAGAGCAAAGGTCTGCTAACGGCTGTCTTTAAATGTTTTTTCTGTCATTGTTTAGCCCTGACTCAGCTAATGTCAGCAGATGAAATAGTTCAACTGGACACTGTTACCCCTTTCCTCCCCTCTCAGGGGAAGGGGAGTAGAAAATGAGAGGGAAAACTTGCAGTTGGAAACTTAAACTACAGCTTTAATAAAATGATAACCATAAAAATAATAATGAGGCAACTAATTAGAAAGTAATGAATATATGCAAATATACGAGACTGCAACCGTGCCCCTCGATTACTATACATCACGAAAAATACTGTAGAGCAGACAGGAGGGAATGGGTCCACAGCTAGGAGGGAACTGATCTCAGGAACTGGATTCAGAAACACATGGATCCAGAATCAGGAGCAATGAGACAAACGAGGTTCTCACTGGATGTTGGCTATTGCAGAAGAGAGTGAGTCCCACATGATCTCTCAGGCATGACGTTCATGGGGTGGAATACTCTGTCAGTCAGTGTAGGGTCACCTGTTCTGTCCAACCCTCCCTGCAGGTGAAGACTTAATTTTGTTAGTTAGAGGATGGCCTTGATAACTGGAGGAATAAAACCAAACATGAACGTTTGTGCATACCAACGTACTGTGTTTTCACTTCTAGAGAGAAACATGCAGTTAGCTTTCAGAAAATGAAGTCACTGAGATCGGGTTAGAGTCAGGAAACTGACTCTAATTTAATTCAAACCACAACATCTAGTAATAGTGTAACAGTCATTTTTTTGTCTTTTTCTCTGTATTTTCTAGTTTCTATACCCAACATATAGAATTCAGCACAGTTTATCACTGAAGGTGCACACTGACCTCTGTATTGGAGACCTCACTTTTATTCTGTCTGGTTTCACTTTATCTTTCATCTAAACTTGGAGCCATCTGGACAGGAAAAATATTGCTCATTTTTTGTGAATAGAACCAACACCCCCCCCTCCCCCCCGGACACTCAGATATGTTTTCTACCTATGTATATGACAAGACAGTCTTGGAAGTTCACAGCTGTGGGTCTGCTCCAAGGGTCATTCACAGCCCGTTATAACCTGAGATCCTAATGTATGAGACTGACGTGCTGCATCACATCACAAGCTGTCCCCAACTGACTTTGCATCCTTTCTCTTTCTGCCATATCCTGACAGTGTCCCATCCTTGCTCAGGCTGCCAGTAGTCCACAGAGCAGTCATGACTGGCACATCGTGTCCCATGGGGAGGGCGGCATATAGGTGTCTGCTTACAAACATAGCCAACACAGATTCTTCATTCAGCCTGATTGGAACAGAAGATGTGAAAGTCTTGTGCTCAGCTCATTGATTTTGATGTGCTGAGAGAAGCAAACAGCAGCAAGTAGATCAAGATTTATTCTGCATGTCCTGGCTGAATTAGTAACAAGGAGTTGAGAGATGTTAACGAGAGGATCTACCTGGAACATACACAGTTTTGCTGGCCTGTGGTTGGCTTCACTCAGTTACAGAGTTACTCAGACTTTAAAGACAAAGGTTTATGTTGTTTGCCGAATATGTAGAGAACACATACTTCATGTTGCTGTAGGTGGTACTAAATGATAGGTGAGAAGTTAATTACAGAGCTTCAGGTTTCTTCATCATATTGCTCTCCAATGCAAAGACCTGTGTCAAGAACACTATTTCTTATAAATGAAAGACTTTTTTTTTTAATTTGCTTTTGCTTCAGTCAGTTGTTTATGGCAACTCTATGAAATCAACTAGATTGAAGATAAACTAATGATTTCACTAGAAAGCAAAGATTTCTTGTCAAGTTTTTCTCACATAAAAGGATTTAGTTTTTCCTGAATACTATTCAGGCATTTGGGTCAAAATGAATCTCACTATGATTCAGGAACTTCATCTTCATTAACTATGTCTGGCTTCTGCAAGTGGCTTACTCTCAAAATTTAAGGACAGAATATTTTCTTGAAAATTAAGTAAGATTTCTTGCCTATTTTTTACTGTCTCTGTAGCTATACAATTACAGAGTTCTGTTTGTCTGTTTGCTTGTTTTATGGTTATTTACAGTGTCTCTCAAAGAGTAATCCAAAACAACGCCCCATTATAATAGATATCCAAGATGTTGCACCTTCTTAGAGGATATATTTACTTTTAGTGTAAGGAGAAGCTTCAGACATCACTGCAATGTAGAAATTCTTCTGCTGACTGTTTATAAACATTTTAGGGATCGGCAAGGTTTGGTGAGGAAAAAAATAGATAATTAGAAGGACAAATAAGAAAATATTTTAAAAGAATAGATGTACAACACCATAGATAAGAAGTACTTACGCTAAAGATTAATTTTATATCCCTGAAAATCCTAGAGAATCACATTTTTATGATTCAACATTTGGCACCAGGTTTACAAAAGTGATGATTTCCCTAGATACGGCAAAACCTCAGCAATGCCCGGACAAGTATCCCCTTGCATCTTATCCTGAGGACTAATCTTATTCCCAAGACTGCAAAACTTCCATCCATTTTAATGAGGAATGAATAACAGCCAGTGATACCTTTACTCACAGGCTATCTCTTTTTTTTTTTTTTTTGGTCTCACAATCAACTCATAATTTTCCAGTCATTTTGATGTTTAACATAAAAACAAGTGCTTGCTTCTTTAAGCAACAACATAAATGCATTTCTGCAGCTCAATTAGACTCTCAAAACACATGCTCCCCACTCCTTCACACCTAGGAAAGTCGTGAATTACTGCAAAAATTGCCAAACATAGCTTTATTCATCCCACAGGAAGGGGGCGTCATTATGCCCAGGAGCTTGGTATTTCTTCAGCGAAATTCACTCAGCGGGGAGGACAATCTTCTACAGTAAAATGAGAATTCTATTTGGCCTAATTTATGGATAGATTTGACAAGAAAATATCCCCAGTTCCTTCGTACTCATGGATCGATTTAAAAGTTTGGTGGAGCTTTTCATCCTTCAGGCTTCCAAAAGCTTCTCTTGATTTCTTTTTAATAAGATACATTAAGCATGTTCTACCACCCTAGAACATTATACTGAGCCTGCTAAGCTCTGGGGGAGGGAAATGTAGAGGGTTAATTTTCAGCTGCTATTGTGAGTGGCATTAAACATCAAAGTGCTTTAAATTAACTTCTTCCTCAGAAGAAATATTTAACAATTGCTGATGTGATGTGTGCTTTGACATTTTGAAGGATTGTTCAAAATCTTTTTGTGTTTAGGATAATGACTTTCAAAGCACTTACCATCCTGTGCCAGTCAAATGCAGTACTTTTGATTCATCACCATGGAGGTATTAATAATTAAATGTGTTAAGATAATGGTAAGGTTGTGAAGCAAGCTGCAAAAGCCCTAGCTGAAGTTTCACTACATTCCAAACTCACCTTGAAGTTCCCTGCTATTATTCCATTGCAAATAAGATCACATATATATATATATCCCGGGTTTCTCTCCTATGCACATTTTTTTGCAGTGCGCTTGCTTCATACCACGTTATATGCCTCACCATGGCCCTTACGTCTAAACTCTTCTAGTTCACAGGTTTATTTCATGTAAACAGCCAGCAAATTGAGATTTGTGATATCATAAATGTGAACCTGTAGGAAAACTGGCTGTACGTATCCAGCTTCTGTTTTATTAGTTGCTCACTTAGTGTCTGCTCTGTCAACCACAGACAGCTGAAAGCAGCATTCACTAACTTGAATCATCTCATTGACCTAACCAAGACTGTTCATTTGAATATCTGTGTTACTATTATGTTTGTTCCAGTTAGATACTGTTCATACTGTTCACCAAGCTCAGTGCCCTAAAATGTCATGCAGAGGACCTCAGTATGAAAAGTGTCAGTCTTTGCTTCTCCAGCAGTTTCTGTTTGAAAAGAATGAGAAAAGTAATAGTGTTTGTCACCTTATGGCATCAAACAATTAAGTTTTGAATTGATTAAGAAGTGAACTGAGACTTTTGAGTTAGTGTTTGAGCACGAGGAAGGGGAATCTGGCCTTCCTCTGCCTGAGAACATTGATCTGGGGGTTCTGGCTGACAACAAGTTGAACCTGAGCCAACAGTTGCCTGAGCAGCCAAGAGGGTCAACTGTGTCCTAGGTTGCATCAAGCACAGCATTGACAGCCGGGCGAGGGAGGTGATTGTCCCATTCATAGGGGGAGGTGTGGCCCCACCTCCAGCACTGGGGGCAGT
Source organism: Tapera naevia (assembly GCA_033556795.1). Taxonomy (NCBI): domain Eukaryota; kingdom Metazoa; phylum Chordata; class Aves; order Cuculiformes; family Neomorphidae; genus Tapera; species Tapera naevia. The sequence goes on from JAUMJJ010000482.1 coordinate 1,215,364, forward strand.
TTTGGGCACCACAGGATAAAAAGGACATAAAATTACTGGAGAGAGTCCAGAGGAGGCCACAAAGCTGGTGAAGGATCTGAAGGGGAAGTCAAATGACAAGTGACTGAAGTCACTTGGTCTGTTCAGCCTGGAGAAGAGGAGGCTGAGAGGGCATCTTGTAGCTCTTTACTGTCTTCTTACAAAAGAGGGAGGTGAAACAGGTGCTGACCTCTTCTCTCTTGTGACCTATGACAGGATTAGTGGGAACGGCAGGAAGATGTGCCAAGGGAAGTTTAGATTGGATATTAGGAAAGGTTCTTCACCCATAGATAAGGGAGCACTGGGACAACTCCCCAGGGAAGCAGTCAAGGCACTGAATCTGCCAGCATTCAAGCATTTGGACAATGCCCTCAGTCACATGTTGTGAACGTTGGGAGTGTCCTGTGTGGGGATTGGAGTTGGACTTGATGATCCTTGTGGGTCTCTTCCAACTCGGGTAATTCTATGATTCTATGATAACTTCAATTTTGCGGGCGCATGTGCTGACTGAGGGTTCAGCTTGCTTCAAGAACATATCTTTGTGATGTTGATTCATTGAGTAGAGTCATAATCACTTCCTAGTTTCAAAAAAAAATCTGAATCACTGCCTTTCTGACAGAGCTGCAAATACCTACCATCCAGAAGATTTAAGAAGAAAGAGATTCACTCAGGATAGAGGGCAGTGAGGAATATTATTAAGACTTGACTTTCAGGTTTTATTTTCTAGTTTGAGAGTAGAGAGAAGGTGATGGTGACAAACAAATCATTCTGAATTCCCCATAGAGGTAAATTAGGATGAGAATATTTAAATTGCAGGATGAGTTAACCTCAAGGGAAGTGAAGCTGAAAAGGCTATCACCAGAAGAGTATCCCTGACAGATATGAAACCCAGACTTGTCAGAAATTGCAAGTATTTTTCTGCCACAAATGGAAAATCATTATGAGTTTATACGCAAAGAAAGCAGAACAAAGAGAGCAAGCTGGTCTTTTAAATCTCTGTATTAAAAATGTAACAGATTTACGAAGAGTAAAAAAAAAAATTTAGCCGTTTTGAAATGTAACAAATGATGTGCAAGCAAGAATTCTTCTAATTGTGTGTCCTGATTTTGGCTAGAATAGAGTTAATTTGTTGCTGCTATGTTTTGGGTGTAATATGAGAATAATGTTGAAACACATGATTTTTACTAGTGGCTAGGTAATCTTTATGCTCAGCTGGTATACATTTATTTTCTCCTCAGTTTCTGGTGGTTTTTTTTAAATTTAGGTTTTAGATTTGGTATAAGGAGAATGTTGATAATACACTGAATTTTTACCTTGCTGCTAAGTAATCAAGGACTTCGGTCTGGAAGGAACACAGTGAGGTAACTGACTCAGTCTGGCCAAAGAGATGTTCAATACCATATGACACCATGCTCCATGAATAAATAAGAAGTTGGTGGAGGTGGCAGAGCTTGCTGATCCATGCTTGCTACTCAGCACACACTGTACAATTACTTGTCAGGTGATCAAATGGTCAGCAGTTGCATTGAATTTTACATCGTTCTACTGTACTCTTTTGTTGTCCTATTAGAATGTCTTTATTGCAACCCGTGAGTTTTACTTCATTTCTCTATTCTCCGCTCTGTCCCACCAGGGCTGGGGAATGAGCATGTGGATATGTGATACTTAGCTGCCCCTCCTTTGGGTTAAATCACGACACTGTGTTTTTGTGCATAAAACACCAACGTTATGTTAACAGAGACTGCCTTTTGCCAAACCCAATAATCCAAGGATGTTTAGGCCGGCCTGGGTATTCAGTCTTCCATGTGCTTGAACTCCTCTAGAAAAAGCAGTAAGCAAATTAAAAAAAAAAAAGAATACTTAAGCATCTAACAAAGAAAGTTGAAAAAGAAATCATTCTGCAGTAAGTGCTTTTAAGTCTTGAATGACTGATTGACAGTGCGTAGGTTATTGTGATCCTCCAGTACCTTGGACCTTTCATTTGCTTTAGGGTAACTTGACACAACTGTCAGGATAAAAGGATGCTAACCAGGCTGGTTGAATTGTTGCACTAGCATTATGAACTGCTCTTGTCTGTTTTCCTGGCTCTCTAAAGGTTTTATTTAACAGGATACCCACGCCCATGTTCAGTTCTGGAGACAATGGGCTGGAGGAGATAAGACTGTGGGAAAACTGCTCGTTCACAAAGAAATGGTAGTTCCGGTTTTTATGTGGCAGACTATGTGAATGTAAGCACTTCCTTAAATTTATAATACATTCTCACTCTCAGATCCAGAACTGAGTATCATATTGTTATGGTCTATGCTGTTTTACCAGTTACACTCAAGAAACTCATACTGAGCAAATATCACAGTATCACAGTATCACAGTATCACAAGGTTGGAAAGGACCTCTGAGATCATCAAGTCCAACCTATAACCTAACACTAACACCAACCATCATCTAGACCATGGCACTCAGTGCCTCATCCAGTCTCCCTTTAAACACCTCCAGGGTAGGTGACTCCACCACCTCCCTGGGCAGCCCATTCCAATGGCCAATCACCCTTTCAGTGAAGAATTTTTTCCTCACATCAAGTCTAAACTTTCCCTGATGAAGCTTAAGTCCATGCCCTCTGGTTCTGCCACTGGTCACCTGAGAGAAGAGACCAACCCCTGCCCGACTACAACCTCCTTTTAGGTAGTTGTAGAGAGCAATGAGGTCTCCCCTGAGCCTCCTCTTCTCCAGGCTAAACAGCCCCAATTCCCTCAGTCGCTCCTCATAGGGCTTGTGCTCCAGCCCCCTCACCATCTTCGTTGCCCTCCTCTGAACACATTCCAGTATCCTAACATCTTTCCCATACTGAGGGGCCCAGAACTGGCCACAATATTCAAGGTGAGGCCTGACCAGTGCCGAGTACAGGGGGACAATAACTTCTCTGGTCCTGCTTACTACACTATTCCTGATGCAGGCCAGGATTCCATTGGCCTTCTTGGCCACCTGAGCACACTGCTGGCTCATGTTGAGCTTCCTGTCCACCAGCACTCCCAGGTCCTTTTCTACCTGACTACTCTCTAGCCACTCTGTCCCCAGTCTGTAGCTCTGCATGGGATTGTTGTGTCCAAAATGAAGTACCCGACATTTGGACTTATTAAACATCATCCCATTAGAATCGGCCCAGCTCTCCAGTCTGTCCAGGTCCCTCTGTAGGGCCATCCTAATATGCTCCTCACTTCTAGGGCACTCACTTCAAATTCATGTGTGGCCAATAAGAACAGTAATGCTGAAATCATGTCATCATGGGACTCCATAAAATATCCTGAAATACCTTAGTTCTATTGTCTTCACTACTTCTATGCTTGTTACTAACAAAAACAGTGTTTGAAAATATCAGAGAAGAATCCAAGAGTCGCATGCACTCAGTCTCATCATATGAAGCAAAATATATCCATTGATGTCAAGACAGCAGATAAGTCTCCCTGCCTCTTTCCTACAGGTTAACATCTTACCACGTTCTATAAGATCTTGGACTTTGTGTTTTTATTTTCATTCTCCTCCTTCTATTTTATCCCCTTCATTTGACTTATTAGAACCGCCCAAACAGCTGTGATAATTTGGAATGAGCAGAGAAGCTGCTGAATTTGAAAACATATGTTCAGCTTCAACTGCTATAAGATGCTGGGAAAACTCAGCTACCTCCTCCTAGGGATCGTTAGTCCCTCAAGAAAGTCTCCAAAAGAGCAGAAGATGAATATAGGAACAATAAAAGAGAGTGTATTTTGCTCATTGCATCTCCTGCTTTGTTCTATTTTTTCTTGGGTTTTGTGTCCTTTTCATGCAAAGAATTTTCTCATTTTTTCCTCATATTTTCTTTGTTTATTTTACAAGCATATCCTCAAAGACAGGTCATTTCAGATGTCAAAAACACAGAACAGATATTATCTACTATTAGGAAAACATATCTACTAAAGGGAAAATCCAATTTTCATTTATTTATTCCAAAATTCATTGGCCTCTATCTTTAGATAGGATAAATGGCTACTTGCCTACTTTCTGATCCAAGTTTGTGAAAACTAGTTATAGCAACTGGCTGTATGAACAACATTATTTTCCTCTGCTGTGAGAGATAACTGTAGAAAATGAAAATACAGCAACTGCACATTTAAGTGCAGTGAAGTAAAATTAGCAATAAAAATAATTACATCAAATTTACTTATCCTTTGAGGAAAATATTTTGCATTTTCAGTTAAACATTTGCCTTTTTGCTCATTGCTCCATAACTTTTACTATTTTGACAAAGTTTACACTGTGCTTAGACTGTTCTTTGTAGTCCGCTGAGCAGAAATCAAAATTGAATAAAACAAGCAGGATGGAAGAATAAGTATATTTGTGCTTTACGGATTCTAAATGTCAAACTCAATCAATATTTTACTCTTCTTTCTATTTATCTCCCAAAATACTTTCCACTCCCCAGATATTTGAGGCCAAGTACTTTTCAGCTAATTCATTATTTTCAGTAGAATTATAGCAGCTTATTGGTTTGTATGGACTTCAGGATAATAATCATTGGGTTATTTGAGAGTTTTTTGAGAGGGTATGTAATTCAAAAGGAATGGTCCTGAAAACCTACAAAATTATTTTTGGGTTCCTGAATCCTAGTGTTTTCACTAAGATTTAGACATGAAAGTTTAGAGGGTAAGGAGCAGATTTCTAAACCAAATGATTTTTAAGGTACTTCCAACCCAACCTATTCTATGATTCTGTGATCCATTTTCGCTGTAGGTACAGGTTTTGAACATGATTTTACCATACTGTGCAGTGGAGAGGTAACCAAGAATGAGTCCTACTCGATAATCCAGTGGTGTGTATGAATGATTTCAAGGAGGGAAAAGAGCTGCCCTAGAGCAATTGTGGTATGAGCATAAGATCATGTAACATCTGGGCAAAAGGAGAGAAAACAGCATTGCTCTAAGAAACAACCTGGTTTGATCTCTTCACAAAAGGACAAGCTTATAGTACTCATCTAATGCTGAGATATTTTTATTTGTGCGAAGGTGGAACCAGCCTTTCAGCCTTTGTACATTGGTAGTCTGTACTTAATGAGCATGAAAGGCAGTCTAAAGCAGTCAGTCCAAAGTGATTTAAAAAGGCAATACACCTAGAACAAATGCATGAAGGGTCTATATGGCTAAATCCATTGCAATCAGGCATAGGGAAAGTGTTCCTGTTCTGTCTATAAATCAGACTGTCACTTCTGCTTATCACACAACTCAGAATATAAAGAGATTTCTGCAAAATTTTCAAATGCTGATAGCCGTCTAGATCTCAAGCTATCTATCCTCTATCTAGCTTCTTTTTAAACAATAATAATAATAATAAAACTAATAAGTTTATTAGCACGAGGGTGATTTCAGACTAGTCTTGAGTCCATGCAGAAGTTCCAAAGTTCAACTATGAAGCTGTTATTTTTATCTCTTCCTTGTCATCACTGCCAAGCTCACAAGCTCACTCGGTAGGAGATCAGGTCACATATGAAAGAGCAAAACCAAATTCTTTTAGCGTGTTTCCAATTTACCTTTCCTGCAACCCTCCTGAAAATCAGTGTAATGGGAAAATAGCAGGGAATACGCTGTGAGCTTGTCTTTTCATCAACATTTTTGTTTTTCTTTGTTCTATGGATGGGTATAGGATGGGAATATATTCTCATATGATTTTGCAACTATTATGGGAAAAACACCCTTTTAGCTTGTGTTTTTGTAGCATACATCACAAAAGAGAACTTCAGTAAGGATTGGCTTCCCTCTATGATGAAGTATTAATATAGTCCTGTAATTTTGTTATTAATAACTGGAAGAGTAGCTTTGGGAGGAACGATTCAGTGATAGACCATATTCTGTGTTTCGAGAATGAATGGTGTGTAAAAAACATGGGAGATTAAGCAACTAAAATAGGTTTCTTATTCCTTTTCCAAAAATGCGTTATGTTTTTAGAACTAAAGGGACTGTTTGGGATTAACTTACAGGCCTAAAGCAAAGATGTGTCTAAATTTAATGCAGAGGTGATATGTTCGGTCTCTGGGGAAAGAGATAGAAATGATGGTTGTCATTTTCACCTTATCTCCTTTGACAGAGAAAAGGTTCCGCAATTACGGCCTGATGGAGAAAGAAAAAAAAAAAAAGAAGAAATGATAATTTAAAAAGAACAGGAAAGAAAGCACCTCAGTGCATTTTCTTCTAATGATATAAATTTCAATTAACTGAATTGATAAATTAAGCTATAAAGCAATGCAAACATGCAGAAGAAATATTCAAATAATTTTTTTCTTCATGCTTTCAATTCTTTATAGTACATTACATCAGTTAATGGCAATTTGTATAATTTGTGTAATGACATAAATTGCCATAAACTCTCACGGTGAGATGTTGTAAAAATGATAAATCATGGATAAAGTATGGAGGGCCAGGTTCGTAGTTGCTGTAAATTCCATTAAGGTTATTGCACATGCTCCAGTTTACACCTGTTCACACCACAACACACCGCTACTCTACATTACATATGCGGTCAGAAAGGAAGCAAGGGGAAAAGATGTGAATTGTAATTAATGTCATAAAGATTCAAAGGTGAATGTGATTAAGTTGCTGAAGATGCAAGAAGAAAGGTAGACATGGAAAGGAAATTGTGGTCTTGTGACTGGGTGCCTCCATTATAGTGTCTGACATGCAATAGTTGCTGGTGTGATCCTGGTCCTCACTGACAGAACCAATTCTTCTTACTCTGGCAGGAGATTAAGAGATCTATCAAGGATCTGTTTCACTGACCATATGCTGTGTGTCTGGTGTGCTGTTGATCAGAAGTAACAACACCCAATCACATCTTGGTGTCTTTCTGAACATTTGCACCAAACCATAGAGTAATACCATTATGCACAATTAACATTGTCTCCCAACCTACCAGTCTATCACTAAAGGCTAAATCTGTTAGACTTTTAAAAATCTCTCTCTCCACTGTTAGACAACCTCAAAACCTGTTCTTGAAGTGTCTCCATGCCTGCTAAAGTGAACTGTGCCCATGTCATCCCTCAATCAAGATAAATTTGCGCATCCTCACCATATCATTTTCTATTGCAGTGTGTGATGCTAAAAACCACTATGCCATCTGACACCAACACTGGAAACTTGTCACAAGGTGTTACAAGTAACACGTGTATAGTCATTCTCACCATATCCACAGCACAAAAAAAATGTTATATTTTTATCCATGAAAGGAGGGAATAGGAATTTATTACTTTTTCCCCTCTATAAAGATAACATGAAGGTCTTTTAGGGTAAGTAAGTGTTCAATCATTAAAATATAGAATCTTACTCACAACTGTGAGACTGCAATTACAATACCATCTGGCCATACTGACTGTTCTGAAGTTGAGAGATAATTTTCATTCAGTTATGATGCATCTGTTACGTTTTTCTTGTTCATATCTGTTCCTTGTTAAGGATAAGATTGAAAAATCATGCAGGAATATTAAAATAACTTAGTGTGGTCAGTAGAAACTCACAAATAAATGAGTAGGTCTAAAAAAGAAGTAACAAACTAAGCTTGTAGTATTGTGAACATGACCAAGTGCTGGGTCCTGCACTTGGACCACAACAATCACATGTAACACTACAGAGTGGCTGTAAAACTGCGTGGTGGAGAAGGGCCTGGAGGTGTTGGTTGACAGCCAGCTGAGCCTGAACCAATAGTGTTCCGGAGTGGCCAAGAAAGCCAATGGCTTGTTTCAGAAACAGTGTGGCCAGCAGGACCAAGGCAGTGATCATCTCCCTATACTTTGCACTGGGGAGGTCACATCTCAAATCCTGTCTTCAGCTTTGGGCCCCTGACTACAAGAAGAACATTAAGGCACTGGAGCACGTCCAGAGAAGGGCAATGAAGCTGGTGAGGTGTATGGAGAATGAGTCTGTGAGGAACAGCTCAGAAGACCGAGGGGAGACCTTATTGCTGTCTATAACTACCGGGAAAGAAGTTGTATTGAGGAAGGCGTTGGTCTCTTCTCCCAAATGAAAGGTGATAAGACAAGAGGAAATGATCTCAAGTTGCATCAGGGGAAGTTAGATTAGATATTAGCAAAAATTTCTTCATTAAAAGGTTATCAGACACTGGAACAGGCTGTCTAAGGAAGTGGTTGAGTCACTATCCCCAGAGGTATTTAAAAGACAGGCAGATGAGGTACTCACATACATGGTTTAGGTATGGATGCATGTGGTTGGACTTGATGATCTCAGAGGTCTATGACTCTATGATTCTATTTTCTAAAAAGGTTAAAAAAGAATGATTGCATTGTAATCGGAAAATTTGGAAATGTAGATTTTCAGAAATATAAGAGGAGTTACAAATAAAGACTTTTTTTTTTTTCCTGGAGTCTACAGTATTTCTCCAAAGAAGTTGTTGTGCACTGTGCACATTGGGATGGCCAAAGCAGCGAGTGTTTCAGTAAGCTCTTGAACATTGACTGAAAGGAGGGGACTGAATAGATCCAGAAATCTACATTTCAATAACTTTTTTTTTTATATCAGAATTTCAAAGAGATTTAGTGGTATTAATTAATGGAAAAAACGTTAGTGTTAATATAGTAGACCTCTTGTAGTTCTAAGTATAGTCACAAATAAAGCTTCTGTTCAAACCACAGGGACACTTTGTTACAGTCAAAACAAAGCAAAAAAATTAATATCAAAATCCAAACTCCGATTTGGGCAGGGAAGGTCATTCAATTAGAAAATAAATTATTTCTTATGTTACATATCTTTTCTGTTTAAGTGAAAAGATGTTTTTAGGTTAATAATGACATTTTAAATCTAATGAAACATTGCTGTCACCCCATTTTTACAGATTTCATTAGAACTGTATTTTCAGGTCCTTCTCTTTTTGTTTTTCCTCTTTCTTATGTCTGAGAGAGATAGAAAAACAAATGATATGAGCAAATCACACAGTTTGGTCAGTCATCAGTTTCTACAGTGAGAAAAGAGAGATAGATTCTGGCTTTAAGAAAACTGGAAAGTGAATAAAATGCAGAGATGTGCTTATACTCACTAAAACAAGTGCTTGAAGGCAAATATATAGAGAGTAAAGGATGCTCTGCCTATAGGGTAGTATCACAAAACTTATTTGTTCTAGTAGTTCAGAGATGATCCCGTTTCTGCTATTATAAAAGATAATTAGGAAAAACTGTCAAGTGTGCAGATTAATCCTGCATACATCTGCCTGGAGTTTGCTTTGAAACCTCTTGGATCTAGGAAGACAATCTTGTGTAATTAGCTGAGGCCACTATAATCCATAAAAACATCTGATCACATTGATTTTCAGTCAATCAGGCTCTATCTGTCAACAGCAATTCTAGAGATCATATGAGAGGTCTTCCAAGTACAAAACTTAGCCCCCTAAGGTCATTTAAACTTTTCTTTGGCTTTTAAACACACAAAAAAATAATTCAATCACTGGCTGCCAAGAATTCCAAATACAACAAAAAAGTTAAAGAAAAATAGAGGCTGCGGAGTATCCGTGAGAGTGAAAGGGAGATAGGTTGGTGGAGTAGAACCCTCTCTCCTCCCAGTAATCCTCCCCAGGAGGCAGAGGAACGCCATATTCCTCATCAACAGGATTGGGGAGTGACCTGGTTGGTGAGGAGGACTGGGAACAGGTCTGCTTTCGTGAGGGTTATAGACCTCCTTTCCAGATGCCACCTTTCCAGCTGCCCATACAAAACAGGTTTGGGGTACTGGAATTTGATGCTCAGGTGGAGGACAGTATCACAGAGAACTCACCAGAGGAGATTAATGACTTTGCATTGCATGTTAGACAGGTCAGGACTTCAAGTAAGAAAAAGAAAAGCAGGGTCATTGTAGTGAGTGACTCCCTTTTGAAAGGGATGGAGGGACCTATATGTAGACCAGATCCAACTTACAGGGAAGTCTGCTGCCTTCCCCAAGCCCGAGTAGGGGACATTGCTAAGAGACTCCCAGACCTAATTAAACCATCAGATTATTACCCGCTTCTGGTGGTCCAGGCTGGTGGTGATGAGCTAGCGAAAAGAGGGTCAAGGGTAGTTAAAAAGGAATTCCAGGAGCTGGGATGGTCAATGGATAGGGCAGGAGCACAGGTGTTGTTCTGCTCGGTTCCTCTGGTGGCAGAGATGTATGCCGAGAGGAACAAGAGAATCCACGCTCTTAGTAAATGGCTTCGGGGCTGGTGCTGGCAAAAGAATTTTGGGTTCTACGATCCTGGAGAAACCTTTACGGCATCCGGCCTGCTTGACTCAGATGGGTCTCATCTAACTCCAAAGGGTAAGAGGATTCTAGTCCAGGAGGTGGCAGGACTTGTAGAGAGGGCTAGAGAGGGCTTTAAATTAGGTGTGAAGGGGGAGGGGGGAGTAACTAGGCTCACCAAAGATGTTGCTGTGGAGGATGAGCCATCTCAAAGGGCGTCGTCAGTAACTCAACTGGAGTGCATGTACACAAACACACGCAGTATGGGGAACAAACAGGAGGAACTGGAAGTCCTGGTTCAGCGGGAGAGCTATGATATAGTTGCTATCACCGAAACGTGGTGGAACGACTGTCATAACTGGAGTGCTGCCATGGAAGGCTACAGGCTCTTCAGGATAGATAGGCGTGAGAGGAGGGGTGGAGGGGTGGCCATCTATACTAAGGAAACCCTGGATGCTGTTGAAGTTGAGATCGATTATGACCAGATTGATTGCCTATGGGTAAGGGTCAAAGGGGCAGTCAAGTCTGACTTCCTGGTTGGAGTATGTTATAGACAGTCTGACCAGGAGGAGGATTTGGATCTTCTATTTTTTAAACATCTGGAGGCTGCCTCTACATCGGCTGCTCTTGTTCTTTTAGGAGACTTTAATATTCCAGATATCTGCTGGGAATTTACACTGCTGAGAGGAGACAGTCCAGGAGGTTCTTAGAGTGTATTGAGGACTGCTTTCTGTCACAGCTGGTGAGTGAGCCTACCAGGGGTGAGGCTCTCCTTGACCTGCTGTTTACAAACAAAAAGGGCGGGTGGGTGATGTTGTTATCGGAGGCTGTCTGGGGTGTAGTGATCATGAGATAATTGAGTTCTCTCTAAACAATGTAACAAGAAAAGGCAGGAACAGAACATCCATGCTGGTCTTTCGGCAGGCAGATTTTGGATTATTTAAGGAACTGGTCAGGAAAGTACCCTGGGAAATAGTTCTTAGTGGCAAGGGGGTCCAGGAAGGCTGGATGCACTTCAAGAATGAAATCTTGAAGGCATAGGAGCGGGCTGTTCCCATGTGTTGTAAGAAGAGTCGTAGGGGCAGCCAGCCAGCCTGGATGAGTAGGGAACTTCTGAAGGAACTAAGTAAGAAAAAGAGGATGTATCGTCGTTGGAAAGAAGGGGATGTAAACCACGTCATGTTCAAAGATGTTGTTGTGTAGGAGGAAAATCAGGGAAGCAAAAGCCCAGCTGGAGCTCAAATTGGCCACTTCTGTTAAGGATAATAAGAAGAGTTTTTATAAATATATCAATGCTAGAAAGAAGGGCGGCAGCAACCTCCACTCCTTGTTGGATGTGGAGGGAAATATGGTAACCAAAGATGCAGAGAAGGCTGAGGTACTTAATGCCTTCTTTGCCTCAGTTTTCAACAGTAAGGATGTCTGTTCGCTTGACAGTTGGCCCTCTAAAGTGGTTGATGGGGGCAGGGTGAAATATGGCCTTCCTGCAATCCATGAGGAGGAAGTTTGAGACCTGCTGAGCCACTTGGACCCTCATAAGTCTGTGGGGCTGGATGGGATCCATCCTAGGGTGATGAGAGAGCTGGTGGATGAGTGTGCTAAGCCGCTCTCCATCATCTTTCAGCAGTCCTGGCTCACTGGAGAGGTCCCGGAAGACTGGAAGTTGGCCAATGTGATGCCCATCCAAAAGAAAGGCTGTAAGGATGATCCAGGTAATTACAGACCTGTCAGCCTGACATCTGTCCCAGGTAAAATCATGGAGCAGATAATCCTGGGTGAAATCATGTGGCACCTGCAGAACGGCCAAGAGATCAGGCCCAGCCAGCATGGGTTTAGGAGGGGTAGGTCCTACCTGACCAACCTGATCTCCTTTTACGACCATGTGACTCACCTGGTGGATGAGAGGAAGGCTGAGGATGTGGTATACCTGGACTTTAGCAAGGCCTTTGACATTGTCTCCCACAGTAGACTCCTAGAGAAGCTGGCAGCCCGTGGCTCAGATGGGAGCACTCTGTGTTCAGTTAGGAATTGGTTGGATGGCCGAGCCCAGAGAGTGGTGGTGCATGGTGTGTCATGCAGTTGGCAGCTGGTCACCAGTGGTGTCCCCCGGGGATTGGTGTTAGGTCCCGTCTTGTTTAATATCTTTATTGATGATCTGAATGAGGGGATTGACTCCATCATCAGCAAGTTTGCAGACGATACCAAGCTGGGAGGAAGGGTTGATCTGTTAGAGGGTAGGATGGCCCTACAGAGGGACCTGAACAGACTGGAGAGATGGGCTGATTCCAATGGGATGATGTTTAATAAGTCCAAATGTCGGGTACTTCATTTTGGACACAACAATCCCATGCATAGCTACAGACTGGGGACAGAGTGGATGGAGGGTAGTCAGGCAAAAAAAGGACCTGGGAGTGCTGGTTGACAGGAAGCTCAACATGAGCCAGCAGTGTGCCCAGGTGGCCAAGAAGGCCAATGGCATTCTGGCCTGCATCAGGAATAGTGTGGCAAGCAGGACCAGAGAAGTTATCGTCCCCCTGTACTCGGCACTGGTCAGGCCTCATCTTGAATACTGTGTACAGTTCTGAGCCCCTCAGTTTGGGAAAGATATCAGGATGCTGTAGTGTGTCCAGAGGAGGGCAATGAAGATGGTGAAGGGGCTGGAACACAAGCCTCACGAGGAGCGACTGAGGGAGTTGGGGCTGTTTAGTCTAAAGAAGAGGAGGCTCAGGGGAGACGTTATTGCTCTCTACAACTACCTAAAAGGAGGTTGTAGTTGGGCAGGGGTTGATCTCTTCTATCAGGTGACCAGTGACAGAACTAGAGGGCATGGACTTAAGCTTCATCAGGGAAAGTTTAGAGTTGATGTTAGGAAAAAGTTCTTCACTGAAAGGGTGATTGGTCATTGGAATGCGCTGCCCAGGGAGGTGATGAAGTCGCCGACCCTGGAGCTGTTTAATGGGAGACTGGATGAGGCACTGAGTGCCATGGTTTAGATGATGGGTTGGTGTTAGTGTTGGTGTTAGTGTTGGGTTATAGGTTGGACTCGATGATCTCGGAGGTCCTTTCCAACCTTATGATACTGTGATACTGTGAAACTTGAAAATGTGTGAATGCATGTTTCTCTGTATACAAAAATGTAGACATAGATAGAGATATATAAGCTATTTTTGTATCTTTGCAGTTTGATATAGATGTTCTCGAGAAGTCATCTGCACATGTGTACTCTTCTTGCTTGGTTATTACTGTTACTACTACTGCCATTATTATTATTATTATTATTATTATTATTATTATTATTATTATTATTATTATTCAGCAGAGGAAGCCTGTATTTCATTCAAAGTCCTACTCTGCTTCCAGTTGTGATGCATAACACAAATATCATAGGATAGTAAAAACCGTAATAATGCAGCTAATATAATGTGTAAGGCTTCATTGGGAAGGGAATGTTTTTCAACCTGAATTACGTACAGCTAGCCCCATCTGAGAACAGTTATCAAGGCTTTGAAAATATTTCACTGCAGAAATGTTGCTTTCTGAGTTATGTGACCTCCTCTGATGCCCCAACTGACTTATTTTTATTCTGTGGTGTAGCTATTAATATGCTCTGTTAACCACCACTGTTCTTCTGGAGTGGCTCTCCCCCACTTTACCCTTATAATATTTGTGGCTTTGATTCCCATTATCACCTGTTATTTAGAGGAAGGGAGCTCAAGTTTTCAGATCCTGGTGTAAAGATGCAGAAAGCAAAGCTGACTGTCACCCACTCTGCAGAAGTTCTTGATTTTTCTTTCTTATTTAGGGTTTTGGGGAGATTCGAAAGGGGGAAGATGGAGGTCTTCAAGTTGTCACGTGGATTACTTCTAAAATTTCCCTTTGTCTCAGTTAGGTTTAGACATTCAAAAGGTGTTTTCTTACCAAAACTAATAATCTACATTGTCCTTATGCAGAATACGAAGATGAGCTTCTTCAGATGCAGTAAGCACAGCTGATTTTGGAGTCTTTTTTTGAGCAAGTTTGAGATGGCTTTCCATCAAAATCTCCAAAACTCAGTGAAAGCCTCTTCTCCACTTCCCCCTTTAGGCACAGGAAAAAAAATATAGAAAGAGAAAAATCAAACCACACCAAAATATATGTGTATTTTTTACATAACACAGCTATTACAGGGTGAATTATTCTCTAACTCTCCTTATTCAGTGTTGTTACAGTTAGGTTCAAACCCATCTACTGCAAGTCTGGTGGTAGAGAATTACTTAGAAGAGATAAGAGAAAGGCAGTGGATGTTGACACCAAGGAAGTTTTCTTAATATAAAGTGGAAATCTATCCCTAAGTATTGTTTTTGGCCAAGACACGTGACATTCATAAATGGCATATATTTATATAAATTTACATGTGACATCAAATCACTTACTACCAAAAAACTTCCACATAGCTGTGGAAATAACGTGGCAATATTCTGGAGAAACCAAAGATCATGGCATTTGCACAAGGATCTCAGTTTTGTAAAAATCACATTATTCATTGCAACTATAATTTTTCTTCATAAATCTCTCAGCTACTTCAAATGGACAGAACGCTTTTCATAATAACTAAAAAGGGTATATCGATTGGGTGACACATTAATAAGAAAACGGAATATCCTGTAAAATATTAAACATTTTCCTGGAAAACTGAGTCATAGGGATTTAGTTCCCCAGCATGCCCACAATAGGCACAATTGATCTGTGAGCTTGTACAGAAAAAAATTGTAAGGTTCTCGAAAAATCACTAAATAAATGTCATAAAGGAGAAACAATCTGTAATTTCTGAACTCAGTTTACGCAATAAAGATTCATAACCCTGAACATCCTGTTCAGATGGAAGATCTGAAATTAAAATGAGCATCATCTTCAGCAACATTAAGTATAAGCACTAAGCTTGGCTTATAGAAGGTTTTTCTGATGGACATAGTTGATGGGAACAATTTGGAAGAAGCACTTTCTGTCTGGACTGGAGATTTCCTTAGGCTTGGAACTAGTGAAGTCAATAGCAATAAGTTGATGTGTAAGAGCTCAGAGTCCTATATGGTTTAAAGCACTAGTTTTAACCCAAAATTAAGATGACATGGGTAAGGGGGCTATTAGTCATCATTTCTGGTAGTCTTTTTGCTAGCTGCTACTTTGAGGAAATGCTTTGACTTCTCTGTGACAGTTTGTGGCTCACATCTGACAATGAATTGGCCTCCTTCATGACTGGAAGGGAATGGTTTCTGTTCCAGAGGGAAAGACAAATCAGAATATTCAGAATCTTTTTGTTCTTGCTGAAAACTTGGAACTGCTATATCTATGGTGGTATTTTCTTTTTCATCTTCTCTGTGGATAAGAGTACTTGCTAAAAATCTCCGCCAGTTGTTTAATACCAACCATTACTCCTTAAGTATACACTGCACATACACTCAGTCCTCTAGACCAAAGATGGAAAAAAACCTTAAACCTTACTCAAGCCACAAATCCTGTCAACTTTGGAAACAAATTTCTTTCTCTCTGAAAGTCGTTGATGTCTGATTAGTGATTTCTCTGTAAATTCCCCTGTACATAATCTTCCTCCCTTTCTCTCATTTTCAGATTTTCATATATACCTTTGTGTAAATACTTCTAGAAAAATTGAAAGTGTGTAGAGGGAGAGAGAGGAGGAGATTTCAATGTTATCATTCTTAAATACATTTTTGATGGGTGCTGAAAAAACGCACAATTACCTTTTAACTCAATCGTGAGTATATGCTGGGACACTTAACTTCAAAAGAACCATTTATCTGTACAGGGAAAACTCCAGAGCATCTGTGCTGCCAGAGTACCTCAAACTCAGAGTACCTCAAACTCCTCTTGACATAGTGAAAGTTCAAGTACAGCACAGATTGTTTCCTCTACATAAAACTATTTGCTATTGAAATAGTATTTATGAGGAATCTCTTCTTCAAAACTCTTCAGTGTACTAAGCACAGGAAGGAATAAATACTGAGTACATGTATATGGGAACGTGAACAACCAAGAAACACTCACATGAATGGACAGCTCCCAAATCATAGGTTTGCTTAGGGACATGCATGGCAGAGCCATGTAGCTTACTCATGACTTGTAAACTGTATGAAAACTGAGTAACATACTGTGCGACAATAGAACAGAGCCCTGACTGTTTAACTTAAATATAAAAGAAATTATATTAAAGAAAGCATTGAATGCATGTTTGAACCAGGTTTCTGAAGGATTCAGGGTGATTTTGCCTTTGTAAAAAGTTGCTTGCTTCATTAAAATAAGAATTCTGGCTTTGCCTTTCATTTGTTCCTTTTATAGTTTTAGTCTTCCATCATTTTTCCCTACTACTCACAGCCATTGCAAATCATAGAACCATAGAATCTTCCAGTTGGAAAAGACCTTTGAGATCATCAAGTCCAACCGTGCCAATTCTGCACTAAACCATGTCCCTCAAAAACTTATTTACCCATTTTTTAAACACCTCCAGGGATGGTGACTCAACAACCTCCCTGGGCAGCCTCTGCCAGTGCCTGACCACCCTTTCATAAAGAAATTCTTCCAGATATCCAGTCTGAACCTCCCCTGTTAATGTTAACAACAAAAACAGACTACTGAAAAAAGTAGAAGGTATTTTTGTTTTATAAAAGAAAAAAAAAAAAGACCTCAACAACTGACTTAGAAGCTCAGACTGGGTGTGCTGGGACCAGATGATCCTGCAGGAATTTGGGACTATTGACAGATCTTTTTTATTTTTTTTTTGAAAAAATGAAGTCTCTGACATTGGAAGCTGCAGGATTTTCTTCAAATTAGGAATCTGAAAATCAGTGAAGAACTCTTGACTTTCCTCTTATGAAGGAAATTCTGTCATACTGGATAGCCCTAGGAATTTGGATAAACCCTCGGATAATTGCTTCTCTGTTCTTTGGTATAAAAACGGGTGTCATGAAACTTAGCAGATAAAAAACCGTATTGTATAGGAAATACAAAGAGCACCTCAACACATGTCAAAGGCTAGGGAATGGCAAGAAAACAGCCACACTCCATTGTCAATGCTCCTCATTTTCTCCCTAAAACAGGTGCAGGTAAACCTGAGAGAAAAAACAAGAACAAAGCTAAGAAAATTACTTTTCCAGTTTTACTGATCTTAATTGTTGCTATGCAGCAACTTTCATTAGTCTTTGTGGAAGATATGTATATCTGCATGAAGAGAGTAAAGAATCATTCTGCTATTCCATGGGCATATGCTAAATAAATAATCCACATGTAAAGTCAGAAGATTTAAGAACATGTTTGGTCTAGGAAAAAAAACAAGTGTGCATCAATTCTGATTTTGTGGAAGAAAATAGAGTCTGCCCTATAGGCAAGTACACAGAAAAGTGGAAGGAACCCCTTTTCCTTCCACATCAGGAAGGGGCACATGCAATCAACATCATCATATTCTAGAAGCACTGATGTTTTCCCCTGCAGTGACTCACTCTTTATGTGGAACTATGTTTCTCAGACTATCTGCCAAATCTTTGCACCTAGACAGAACCAAGAATAAAAAGAGTAAAGGAAAAAGATAATGTATGATGCGAAAAAGGACATCACTTCTGTATTATAAAGGTTATGGAAAAATGATGTGTTTGTCTAGTCCCAGCCAAGGGACTTGATTAATAAACGCACAGGACTTTTTTTACAGACCAATGTAAACAACCGGAACAGGGTTAACTCCTGTTTTTTCAAAAAACCGTCTTTGCAACGGTCCTATTGACAAGAAAGAAAGAAAGAAAGAAAGAAAGAAAGAAAGAAAGAAAGAAAGAAAGAAAGAAAGAAGAAAAGACCTATAGATAAAATACTCCTTAGAATAAATAAACTTTACCTGTACGTTAATAATTGTCACCTTTTTATCTGCATAAATAACAGCCATCTTAGGGATTGTCTTACAGGTAAATACACTAACACTGCCTTTTAATTGCTTTCAATGAAACAACTATTTCTCTACTTATTTTCAAATGGTACTGAGGTTTGTGTCTGTCTTTAAAAAGGTTGTATGATAATGTCTCAGTAGCTTCTTTTTAGAATTTCAAACATTGCTCATATAGGGACTGTCTTGCAGAATGATAGATCAATATCTCTACAGCCCTAGAACCAAACTGCTCTTAACAAATGCTAATTGAGATCCAAGCTCACATGATGCAGATCAGGCAGAAGTTGGGGAATCCATCAAAACTGATGAAAATGAAATGTGTATCCCGAAGGAGTCTGACATTCCTGCTGTCTATATTGTAGTACAGCATAATGCCTGTAGAAGGATTACTGTCCATTGCTAATTGCCAGGAAGGGGTTTTTTGGAATGCAGTTTATGTACAAACACAGACAGTGCATGATAAATCATTTGGAATACACTTTTCATCTTGCATGGATTAATGCAACTGTAAGAGCAAAACAAACTCCAAAGTATTAAGCACAGTCAAGATATGAAAATCATTTCATCTTTTACTCCACCAGAGCATTAGAGGTGTGATTCCACCCATGACAATAGTGATGTAAAGCCAGCATCGAGAGGAAAGAGTCAAGTCCTGAAATTGCAATGATAGCAAGCTTCAGTGGAGACAGGATATTTATCACCTGTCTATTGGGTTAGCTGTAGCAGAAGAATGGTTCTATAAAGTGCTATTTCACAAAAACATACATAGCTCTATCAATTCTGTAAATACTACAGAAGCTTTAATATTTTAAATCTCACAAAATGTGAAAAAGAGTAATGTTATTATTTAAGAAACTGAGGGACAGGAGAATGTATTTCAGAATATGCTTGAAAAGAAGCTGAACCGAAATCTCCCAGATTCTATAAGTTTATCCTCAGAACTAAGTTATTCTTCTTTAATTGTTAAATCTTAGACTGGAGCCTGAAGATAATTTTAGAAAAAGCATATGTATAGACACAACACAACGTTCGTTGCCTCCAGTAGGTTTCATGTGGTTTCCAAATTATTCAGTTCAGTTATTAAAGATTTGTTCATGAACTGCTTCAAGTTTTCCTGATTGACTTGAAAACACAGGCATCCAAAAGTTGCTTGGAGACAACTCCACCTGTTCCCAGACTCTACAAAACCTACCTTCCCCTTCTTTTTCTTCCAGAAAAATAAAAAGTAAAGGGGAAAAAAATAAACAAAAAAGGCCTGTAATTTCCTCTCCCACTGTGTGACCTTGCAGGGTTGCAGGAGTTAAATGAAGCACAGTTTGGGAACATCCATTGTTCTAATCACAGCTGCTCCAATACCATATTGTCAGTGAAATGGAAAAGAAATTAGCAGCTCATTTTGTGCGACGTGAACTTTCTCTCTCGCTCTCCTGCTTGATGAGAACACTCTCTTTGATAAATCAGCCATCATACCTTATTGCCATGCAGAGACTGGAAGTAAAAAAATGTCAACAACATTTTTTCCCTGAGTCTTCTGGAAGCAATCAAGTTTCACTGCTGCAAAGGTAATGCTTAATTTTCCATGGTCGTTTTTTTGGCATATAGAAAGTTAACAGAGGACATATCTTTTAAAGCTACAAAAATTGATTGGACTTGCAACAGACGAGACGTCGGCAATGAATGAGATAAAGAGCAGATTCGGCACATTATTGCAAGAGAGGTTCCCATCGGTGCGTACCATTCACTGCCTTGTGCACAGACTTCAATTAGCAGTTAAGGATGTGTTGAAATATGTTGCAGGAATTAGTAATTTCAAAGTCTTGGTAGGGAAGCTAAACTATACAGTGTTTGCAGTCAGCCAAAAAAAAAAAAAAAAGGAAGGCAAGAAAGAAAAGAGAGGAGAGAAACTCAGCATGAAGTAGCTGAATGGGCATATGTGGTATCATTGGAGCGTCTAAAGAGCAAACCAGTAGTCAAGATGTGCTGAGTAGCCTGCAGCTGCACGACAGTAAAGGCTGTTTTAAGGTCATAGAAATCACTACCTAAACACATCACATTTCCAAGAAACACTATGGAAAAAATTCATTTTCCGAAATAAATAAGATGAAGTTCTTTTTAGACTTGGGCAAACTTATTTTGGAAATTGTAGTCCTTTAGAAGGGCTTTCTTTTCATATATCGTGTCTTAAAATGCAATTGCCATCTTGGTCACTCATTTCGTTGGATCTTAGTCACTCCCTAATTAACTGTACGACTGAAGAACAAACTTATTAAAAAAAAAAGATTTGATGTTTTTGCTTATGTTTTTTTTCCCCTTAAAAAGAGAATCAGAGCTATATTGTCAATATAACTTTATTTGGTTCCTCTTTATTAAATTCTGTTGACTTTTCAACAACAAGTTCACCCTGGCTATACACTCTTAGATCCTGGGACAAAATAAAAGATCATGAGAAGACACTATACCATTTTCTTCTCCAAGGCTAGTTCAGCTATATCTAAACCGTTCCTGACAGTTTTTTGACTCAATTGTTCAGAAAAAAACCCTCTAGTGCTTGAGTGTCCGTGACTTCCCTGGTCAATCCACTCTGCTGCTTATTTACCCTCACTGTTTAAGTATTTCCTCCACTCCCACTCCCAATTTTCAGCCTATATATTTTCTCTTGCTGCAACTGAAGCCTTTCTGCTTTTTCTTACCTGCTATAGAAAAAAAGGGAGAGCAATATACTCTTTTTCTGGTTAAAATGACTTTCAGCATATTTGGATGGCCTAAGGGGACCACGATAGAAAAGTTATTCCTAAACCTGTGCAGATGGTCCAGTCTGAAGAAAACCAAAAGATGTCACAAAGAAATGTAGTCATTATCAGTCATGAAAAAGTAACTCATGAAATTTATCAATGTGATAACTTTTCTGTATAACAGTTAAAACAATCTCTGCAATATTTTTGAAGATGTAAGTCTATTAAATTTGTGAGGATTTAAAAACGTGCTGCTGATTCATTTACATCTATAGAAAATTGAGACGAGTTTATGTGTATTACAGTCCATAAACGTCTTGCTTTAAATTTTGGAAAAAAAAAAAAAAAAGAATATTAAACTGATTCTGTCCTCAGACCTGGAAGGAAAAAAAAATAATAAAAAAAACCCAAAACCCACCACCACCACCATCCCCTCAAAAAAAAAACCAAGAACCCCACAAACAAACAAGCAAACAAACAAAAACACTAAAAACTCAAACAGGAGGAATTTCCTGTGAAACTAGTAGTGTAAGCAGAAGAGAATCAGACCTTATTCCTCTACATAAAGAAGATTTAAGCTACTTAAAAGATTTACAGCAGTCTCTTGCGCATCAATGTTATGAAGGCTTTTTAGCTGCAAATATTAATGAACTCCTTCTGCTAAAACAGACTCAGTATTGAACATCTGCAAATGGCAGCATGAAGTTTGAACCCTAGACAGTTCATTAAACCAGTTTGACCCAAAGCCAAATTGTTCAATACCGGCTTACAAAAGGTAAGAGAGACTTTCTGCCAGTGGGAAAACAAATGAATCTCAGCACTGCTTCTATAAAGATCGACGGTGACTTAAAAATAGCCTGAGGTTAATATTATAAATCTTTCTAAAAGAGATTTGAGTGCATATTCTTCATGCCAGCCTTGGATCAATCTCACAAAGTGATATCCTTGCAAACGACACTGATACAAAATATCAGATACTGTAAAAAGTGAGACTTATTAACGAGCTACCCATCTTATCCTTTTCCACCAATGCAACAACAACCAGGGCACCTCAGACAAGGCCAGTTGACATCAGCCGGACACCACTGCAGCAGCCTCCAGAGCTCTGGGTGGCCTGATGCATGAATATAGATATACTATTACCACAAAACAAAGAAATAAAAATGGTGTACGTGAAGCTAAACAAATCATTGCAGACAGGAGCTGCTGGGAGCATTGTGCAATGGTGTGCAAAACAGATCTGAGAAGGAGTCAGTTCCTCCCAGAGATACACTAACTGTGAACCTAGGAGCAACCTCAGCCCAGAAAAACACTGTATTCAAATGAGGTCAATGAGCTCAAGCCACATCACTTGTCGCTGCTGCTGCCCAGGGAAAGGGACTACAGGGCTGTATTGGCAGAGGGAGGAGTATCACAGAGTAGAAGTAATGAAGAATGAGGAGATACTGGCCGTTTTAATATCTCTGATTATGGTTGTGCTTGCTCCATGGGACAAAGGAACTATGACTTTTTTTTTTATGCTTCCCAAGGCAAAATTGTCTCTGTCATTTTCCAAGCTGCTTGCACAGAGAGGATCTCACTTTTCTTCCTACCTATTTTTTTCTCTACCTCATTTCAGATGTAAACGTATTTCTGACAGTTCAAATTTGTGCCCCAATAACCAAATACTGTTAATCTGCCTCTAGCTCTTCATATAAATATATTTATTCCACCCATTTTTCTGTCTGTTGCAAGAAGGTAAATATACCTATCTCTAACAACACAAATATTATGTGTTAATGATAAATACTGCTTATGGTTGGTGTGCAAGGAATTTCTGGTATGCCATCCCAGATATCATTGGTAGCCATGGTACCCATGGTAGACAGAAGAATGTGTCTTTATAGTGGATAATGCTCAACAACTAGACCTCTGTCATAATCTGGAAGTAAGAAATCACTTCCTGATGCCAGATCTGCTAATCTGAAACAGCAACAAACATTAATCGAAGTCTTTTTTCTCAAACTTCTGAGGCATCTTCCATCAGAGATGGTTGTGAGGCTCCCAGTGCTGTCCACAGAAGATGTTCATGGGTATCTGAGAACTGAAGCCACTCCCTACACTTCACAGCAGTGGGGAAACCTATGCAAAGAAGAATAACATGTCCATATGAGAAGATATTCTTTTGTGCCTCATTAAAATCTCTGAGTGGAGAATGGTGAAAGGACATCACTCATTTTTAAGGTATTATAAAGATATTTTTCTGCATAATTTCCTTCAATTGAAAGTTGCAGAAGCTTTGCTAAGTAATATGCCACACACAGCTGAGATTTTGTTCTAGCATTTGCTTCGATCCATGGATCCTCTGAACATTCTCAAGCAGGGTTGCATGGCTGAGGTTGCGGGTTGCATGGGCAATAGTCTCTCACACTGATATTCTTTTCTGTATGGGACAGACAATGCGGTCCTGCTCCACCATTAGAAGAAATTAGAAAGAATTAGAAATTAGAAGAACTCCAGTTGTATCTTTCTTCAAACACATTCTTGGCTTTCCCAGGAATTCTCAAAGATGATGAACTGTGCCCTTGAGAGACTTTCCAAGAGCAAAAGCGAAGATACAATGAAGAAGCTCATGATACGCTGTGCTAGTAGGACCTGAAACAGACTCCTTGGCTTTGAAAGATCGCTGAACAAGGTAGTTCCTCCCTCTCCTTGAATATTTACACAGGACACTAATCACAGTATGGTCTACCTGTCTTTAATTCATTCTTTCTGGACTTATCCCATTTCAGTCAGGTTCAGTAGCATTATTATAGTTACTATTCATATCTTAAGCAAGTCTTCCTCTAGACACAGTCACAAGAAAAGATAGGCTGCACAGTTTCACATCCACACACATGTATTCCATACCTTGCAGTTTTCTCGTGAGGCCAGGTGAGTGTGCTGTCTGCATGGTATTTCACTGATGAAAATACTAATATAAAGGAATGTGATTCTTGTGAGATATGATGGACTGTGTTTTCTACTCCATAAGGAAAGCGTAGGTATATATTGTACAAGACCCTACAAAATGCACTACCATGATTGAATAGGTGAAAGTAAACTCTAAATGCAGTTTGAGTCACGATGTTGTAATTCAAGATAAAAGTTGGTCACAGAATATAAGCAAATGTGTACAACTTGGAGACCACGATATATTGTTCTTAATCCGTTATGGTAATTCTCTTGGTGACCGTAATTTCTCCTTTGATTATTTTCGTAGGTTTATGAGTAAGTTTAGTGCTTATGAAAACCATGATCTCAGCAGCTTTGAAAATTTTGTGTACTTTATGGAGAAGACATAAGAAAATTAATGGTGAAGTCTTGTCTCCCAGACATCCTCAACCATGGCCTCCAAATCAACCCTTAAGCCATAACCATGGCCTGTAGAGTTCTTCACTTTTCTCTTGACAGTTTCTCTTCTGAGACCAAAACGCCACTGAATACCAGTTCAAAGGCAGATTTTAGAAGTCTTGCCTGATGAAAACTAAATTGAGATCAGCAACATTGTGGTTTGTTTTTATTTTGTTTTAGTTTGTTTGTTTGTTTGTTTTTTCTCTCATTTTGAGTGAACAGCAAAATGACAGAAAAACCTTTACTTAGTGTATTGTTAAAGATCCTAGGAAGCGTGAGGCTACTTACTGAATTTCAGCATCAAGAAATGCTTTCTAGGATTCAACTCACATATGAAGACACTCAAATGTAGATTTTCATAAGCAGGTAGTTACAGCTGAAATGAAGGGAATCTAAGCTCTTTCTATAGTGAGTGAACATGAACTCAATACAGTTCATGAAACAAAGATTTATCCATTTGGTCAAATGCAGAAATTAATCCTCTTTGGGATATGCCTGAGTAAACTGTCATACATCCCTTGTGTATTTATAGAAAGAGATTATTCATTTCCTTTTAAGAAAGGTCTCCAAGACAGACTACGGTAATGATTTATTGGTCATGCTGATTTCTTTTCAATAATTGGAAATCACACAAAGTGTCTAGTCTAGACTTGGGAGTATGTTTTCAGACATTAGAGCTCATGATAATGCACCTCACTAGAACTGCTCTCCATCCTTATATACCTAGTCATGAAGAAATGGTCTCTATGCTAGCAGACAACAGACTTTTGCTTAAAATCTTGTTAGGTTTCCCAGCTATCACTGTGTTTGTAATGTTACAGAGCAATTTGATCCACCCTCATTCACTGAGGCTTCCCCAACAGAGCATCTCTTTTTTTCTCGGTTACAGTTTGATAAAATCACAGAATCCAGACAATAGGAAATATATTTCAGAACAGACTACCTTGCCATGAGCCTGCCCCTTGTTGGAGTTAGAGAAGGGCAGGAATTTCCAGAGAAGTTTTTGTCTGGTGTACACAGTTCCATCTAAACAATTGTCTACTAAGAAAGTGAAAATTTCAATGGGTTTTTCAGCTTTTAGGGATTTATTTCAATAAGTAATGGTTGATATCCACAGCAGGGGTGCTACTTTTTAGTCCAAAACTCATTTTTTATTTACAAATACAAAGAAACTGAAGAGTAAAACTTTCATAATGAATTAACCAAGACTGACCTTCGGCAATCGGAGAGAAAAAAAAAAGTTGAGAGAAGAAGAAATCTGCAGTGTGACATTTTATACGTCAGGGAAGAAAAGAAGACTAATGTCAAAGAAATTTCCCCAAACAAACTTAACTTGAATTGACTATAAATAGAGAACATTTCTATTTTCCATACTACTTCTTGAGGTATCTCTCATTTCCCCCAAGGCCTTTAAATAGGCCTTTGTTGTTGTTTGCTGATTTCTAGTAGTGGGTGGAGGGGTTTTTTTGGGCGGGGAGCGTTGTTTTTAGAATGGCAATTCAGATTAAAGCATCTATTTCTGTACTCAGAATATTGACCCTTTACAGATTTTAAGCTATGGTTTATGGTAACTTTTGTGTAGGCTCTCAGGACATCAGTGTTTCCTTCTGTATTGGACCCTGATTCCCCTCGTTATCTTTAAAATCCCTCAGACTACTCCAGCCATTTAAGTCCAGTGTGAAAAATGCTTATACAAGATGGAAGAGAAATAATAAATGTCTCTTTCTACTTGAGAAAGAGAGAAAATCAAAATTCCGCAATAGCTACTAATGTTTGTCCCTGTAAAGCAAAAACTGAAACATGTAAAATAATGTCTGCATGACTGAACAGCAACAAAACACTCAACATTCAGGAATGCAATGCTCAGCTTTTACAGAATAACTAATTTCCTTTTAGATTATAAAATGCAACTTCCATAAGCAGGAGTAATTATGGTTGAAAATTAGATTAACTTACCATGCTAGGAATCTTCATTGAACAATACTAGTGCTCAAGGAGAGGATGTGGTTTATTGGAAGGAATGAAAGGTATCAGGTTTACAAGGAAGATCACCTATTTGTCATTGTAATTTTCTCTCTAATATTCAATCAATGGCATTCCTGTGCTGAAGGCATGGGATGTGTTGAAGGCATGGGGACAGACTTCTTCATTTGTCCTTCCTAAGTGACGTTCTGCAGCCTCTTTATGCTTTGGTTCTTCACCTCTGAAATGTGACCACTGTCCAGATCCATCCAAAAAACAAAAGAAGAAACACAGCTTCAAAGAAACTGGTACCATTTCAAATATTAGTGAAATTGCATTGTTTTGATGTTTTTTCCAAAAAAAAAAACCCAAACAAGCAAGCATATACATGTGAACTTTTGCCTCCTTCCTGTTGACTTTCGGATCTTCGAGAAAATTAAGCAAAACACGTAAAAGGACTCTTTAGGAGGTAAATAATTCACTGCAATTTTTATACAAGTATGCAGGTATATGAAGAATCAGAGCTGTAAAAAAACCAATAGCAAACATAAAGCAGCAGTATTACAGCCTTACTAAATACCAAAGAATCCACAAAGAAAGTGTGAATTAAGGAAAGAGGGTTTCACAGGAGACTGAGTATTCCTCTATGCCACAGTCAGCAGAGCATAAATAGAATATTTGTGAGAAACCAGGATTCATTAGATTTGCAGATCGTGGAATGACTTATGTTCTTAACAGCCAAGTTTTCTATGAAGTCATGGATAGTATTATCTGGGGTGTCTCCATGTCCCACAAAGTGCCTTCTGAACCTACTGGTGGTTCTGATTGGAGGATCTATCTAAGTAATCCAGCTGATGTATATTCCAATAAGAGATGAACGCTATGGGAGAAACTGGATTTTGAAAATTGGCGAGCGTCACCATATGAAACGTTGAACCCATTCACCAGTGCCTAAATAGTACACAGTAATGCAGAAGGTGGTACCTTGCATTTCATTGTCAAAATAATTAACAGGGAAAAAATTAGGTGTGTGTATAATAAAAGGCAGAAACTGTTAGTATATCTTAGTGAAGTATGAAACATCCCAGAGTCTCTAATCCTAACATAAGCAGCTCTGAGGCACCTTTTGCTCTTTTTCTTTTTTCGTAATGTCACACAGAAAAGGAAAAGAAACCAAGTATAGACTGAAAATGTTAACTTTTATTCATAGTTGTTGGAAAAAAAG
This sequence comes from Tapera naevia, assembly GCA_033556795.1. Lineage (NCBI taxonomy): Eukaryota > Metazoa > Chordata > Aves > Cuculiformes > Neomorphidae > Tapera > Tapera naevia. The sequence goes on from JAUMJJ010000482.1 coordinate 1,242,829, forward strand.
ATACTAAATTCTTGGTTTGGACAGAAAATTATATATAGGATCTTAGCTTCCAGAAAAATTCCAGTAGCTAGATTTGTAGCCTATACTGACTGATTGTGAACAGAACCTAGAAAAACTGAAGTGCAATTCTTGCTATCTGACATTTGTCCTTCCACTAAGCCACCATTACAATGTTATAAATGCATCTTGGATATTTTTATTTCAAATTGTTAAAAACACGCACAAGCCTTAAGAGTCTTTTCTAAGAGGAATTAAGAGGTCACTCACTTTATTACTGAATCATTTAAATAAGATTTATTTTTTTTTTAATGACTCACCTTTCAAGGTTTTTTCCTCTGCCCTATTACATCAAATTAATGGTTTATTTGGGCTATTTTTCCTCACATTTTCTTGATATATGTCTTAGCAGAAACCACTTTTCTATGGTAGGATTAAGTATAAGCACATCATTTGCATCTCAAATTTTAGCAATTTTAGTAAATCCACCCAAGGTAAATGACATACAATGGGTATCATATAATAATTCAACTGTATTTAATTTTCAGTAAAAATACATTAATATTAACATAATATGTGCATATTTTAGGTCAGAACCTTAGCTAAATCAATGTAACCGCATTCAATTTTTGTTTATGTACTCTTTAGATTTAACATATATTTGGAACTTAAAGTAGTCCCATGCAGTTTGGTACAGAATGCATTCTGCTATGCAAAGTATTTACCCATTAATTCATGATGCTTACGGTGCTCATGAGATATGATCGAGCCAGCCATTTCAAATTCTGACTGATTAAAATATTGCTGCAACACCATAATTTATCCAACAGGTCTAAAAATCTATTGGTGTTCATCAACTGACTGAAGTAATCCTTCTTTCCACGCCTAAACCAGCCTCAGTTTGTTGCTAATCAATCAGAAACATACACAAGATGATAGAATTATGGAGTCATAGAATGCTTTGGGTTGGAACAACCCCAAAGATCATCCATTCCTGCCACACCTTCCACTGGATCAGGTTGCTCAAAATTCCATCCAACCTGGCCTTGAAAGCCTCCAGAGGTGGAGCATCCATGACTTCTTTGGACAACATATTCCTTGACCTTACCACCCACTCAGTAAATGATTTCTTCCTAATATCTAATCTAAATGTACCTTTTTTCAACTGAAGACTGTTCCTTTGTATCCTATCCCTGCACTTTCTGGTACAGACGCCTCCCCAGCTTTCCCGTAGTCTCCTTTCAAGTACTGGAAGACTGCTGTAAGATGCAGCTGTGATATCTGTAACACTCCAAATAGTATGTCCTCAAAAGACTGTATGGCAGTAACCTGACTTTCCTTATGGTGTGAATCCTTGGTGTTACCTGTCAGAATCACTAGTATGAGGGAACAAAAAATCAGTTACATGATCTTCTGTAGACACACAGAAGACTGAAAAGCAGAGCTCTTGTGTCATCTTTTAGTGATTACTGTTATCTCACTGTGTCACCTCAGGCACGTTGATTGGAGCCGAATTCCGAGTTCTTTATGCACAAGAGAGAATATCAGTATTTCTATTGGTTTCAGAGAAACAGCCCATATCAGACTCTATTTACTGGACTATTTTTTACAAAGTTACGCTCTTGACTTTAGCACAATCAAGTCAAACTTGATTAAAATCTGACTTCTTCATGTTTGTACTCTTAACATGTAAATAAACTTTGAGTTGGTCTTACTGGAGTGCTATACGTCTGAAAACATTTCTGAAAGAAAGGCATGTGATTCCTAGAAAAAAGTATTCTATAGGAATGTCTATGTATACAGCATAATTCATAAATGTTTTAGCAAGTGGGTAAGTTGCTTTGGGCTTTTTTCTGAATAGAATTTTCTATATAAATGCAAATTATTTATTTCTAGCAGTGATATTTGTTTTTCAGGCAAGTTTATTTTCCCTTTGTTTCCTGGTTCTGAACACCCAACAGATTCCACTTCACTTGTATTTTATTCAAAGTTTCTTTCACTTATGCCCACAATCCCCTTGTTCTATAGAAGAAATTGCTTTCTGTTACACATATATCACAGCACTTAAACATTAGTCTCACTTTCCTGTGGTTAATAATTCACCTTATATTCTACATCCATCAACATAAAATCAGCATAACAACTTTTATGAATCTCTTTATCATCAACACATTCCAAATGCTTATACAATTCACACTACAGATTCACATAGGAACTGGCTTAATAGCCCTTAAAGTTGCTATAATGTTCACATCCTTTCAATCATAGAATTATTGTTCATGTTTTCAGACAAGACCCTTTTTAGTCATTTTAGGTTGTTATCTCATATTTCTTCACACTCCTCAAGCTGGATATGCATCTCAATAAAGCTGGTGTAAACTGATGAGAAACCACTAATGTTTGTGGAGTTACCCCACATTTACACCACCATAACTGAATCAAACTTTTCTGAGCATTGGCAACACCTTGTCGCAGGAGGAGAGTGGGAAGGTGAAGGAGGGAGCCAACCCCCATGGGATTTCTACAGCTTTTTACCTGGCAACAGACTTCATCTGCTGTAACATTAAAAAAGATATATTTTTCTTAGTGAAAATATCTTACCCACTGATATTTTTCAGCCACGGGATGTCCAACACAGTTGAAGTAATTTTTTTCACCTAGGAATTTTCATTTCTTGAGATCAGTCTCTTTCTCTGAACACAGTTCAGTGGTTCTGAGGTCTGGTTTCCCCATCAGTTACACACGCACACCTCCTGTTGAAGTCAATGTGAGTCTCATGCACATCTGTCAGGATAATCAAGTCCCAAGTTTAGTATCACTATCAATTTAAGACTTAATTTTATCATTTCCATAGGCCATCTGGGCTTTTTCCCTGTTGGAGTTTTCACAGTGACTTTGTCTTCCTGTATTTACTTTTACTTCTGTCCCATTTCAATAACTCATTCTCTTCTGACGAAACTGCTTTTCCACACGTCACCTCTTTCTTCTCCCCAGAATAAACTTTATTCCGTCAGACTGTGGAAAGCCCTAAAAGTTGCCACAAGTGAGGTGTGACCAAAGAGACTGCTGAGACTTTTCTTTGTCAGTCTTTGCTGGGTAGTAGACTGCTGTATTTTTAATTAAAGGCAATTATTATTTCATAAATTCATACAGCATTAGCACCTTGAAGCTCTATTATGAACCCCCATTGTGCTTATTAATATACACTCACATAACAAGCTGTTAACTTCACATTTTGGAGCACTGTATGAATAAAAAATGCAATTACAACTGCAACTCTATTAATGGCCTGATTCTTCATTCCTTTACATTATGTGTGTGCTACAACAACTCAATGGGAGTGGAAGAGAGACCAATGCAATGATAAGCTGGATTTTTAAGTATGGTGGATATTACATGATGCATCATCCCAGAGTAAGTGAGTTTTCCACTCCATTTAAAACACAGTGATGGGGTTCCTCAGAAAACATACATCTTAAATGCAGGAATGTATATACTCCCTGATTATATCTTCAGAAGACAAATCAATCTATATTAAAACTATCCACTGGAGTCAGAATAAGTTCTGAAGTCTTAACAGCAACTATACAAATATAACTTTACAAATATAAGAGGGTGTCAAGTGGTAGCAAGTTTACATATGTCCATGGGGTTTGTTGACCAAATTTTGTCTATGGATAGATAAATATTTGCATGAATTTATTACATTCATTACGATAACCCTGAAATAAAGAAAATCAGCCAACAATGCTTGTTGCTTGATGTATTATTAGACAATGAGGAGTCTGAGTTATGCCTCAGGTCCACATTCATAGTCATTCGTGTCCTCTATTGATTAAGGGCATGGTGTCCAAACTGTATTTTTATTTAGAGGAGAAGAAGGCAAGAAAGAAACGAGGTTATTCCTAACAAAGGTTTAGCCTCAGAAAGTGACACATATGAGAAATATTGTAGGTTCCCCAAACCGATGTGTAAATATTTGTTACAGGAAATCTGTGTTGTTGAATAGCAGTAAAAATCTTCCTAGATGAAAATGAAAGTGGAAGCTTAAATAAAAATAGAAAAATATATTTTAATGTCAAATTCTCTGATTGGACACCAGATAAATGATGGTTTGAAATGAATATTGAATATTACTTTAATCCTTTACAAAGCTGCTCTGCACTCTTCTCTGTATATTTAACCTGTACAAAGATTCACTCCTTTCTATATCATTTAGATTTCCAAATTATATCTAGATCGGAAATCTCACTGTCTAGTAGTAGCACCTTACTGCTATTAATGCCAATGAAGAATCAGATCTCTGGAATTTAGATTCCTCTGGCAATAATTGTCCTTCTGAAAGGTTTGAGAATTGTCACATTAAAGTGTATGAGATGTCTGAACACTGTGGGAGTAGTGGCTCTAAAAATTATCTAAACGCATCTAGAATGTGCAATACAGATAGGTAATATTTAGGGTGAAAAGGATATATTTTCCAATGTAAGAAATTTTTACCTGCAGTCAGGTTCCAGAGCCAGGCCTAAAATGATATGTTTCCTTAAGAAATAAATAACTCCAATCACCTGAGGAAACCAGTTATAATTTATTCAGTTGGTGGGTCAAGCACAGCCTTTGTTCTCTGTGCTGCATCAAAACTGACCTGGGAGAGGCTTGGTATTGGCAATTTTACTTTTTTTAAAAAAATTCTGTTCTGATTTACTTTGTTATGGTGGATACTGGACAGAATCTCTCTAACAAGATCTTCTAGTGAAAGTTTTAAAAATTTCGTACTCTAACATCCATCCAGCATTTTATTGCTGTGATCTGTACAAGCTGAAGAACACCATCAACATCTCTGTATTGTTGTCTGGCTCTAGAACACTTACATAAAGTCTTTCATAACATTGTGATGTTGCAGCCATTATCACATCTGGGAGCAGAGGGACGTCCTGTTTCTTGCAACAGCTGAAGGGTTTTGCATCCCATAATGCCCGGTTTGCCTCCCCACATGAGAAAAAGAAGTGGCATGGACAGCATCACAATGCAGGCCAGAAGCATTATTAGAGATGCAACTGCCCTCTTCAGTTCACCCACCTTTTCTGCCAGGTGAATCCCTGACATTTTTACCCCCGCATAGGATCTGGGAAATGGGCTGCTGAACACAGAGGCGTCTTACAGACATCATAACCAAACTGTTCTTTTTTCTCCCTGTGCTTTCCCCTTTTTATCTAAAGCAGTAAGTGCATTAAAGAAGTACATTTAGGTCACTTCAGAACAGAACATTAAAACAAATGCTGATAGTTCAAGGTTAATAGATGCATAAAACAAAAGTAATTCCATGTCAAAGCTGAGATGACAGGTGATTTGACTTGAGACTGCCTTGCAATCACTCTTTTACATGTGCTCTGTACTGAGCCTAGCCGAAGGTGTTATGTTTCTGACATTTACTTGTCAGAAAGGTATGACAATAGAAATTGTTTCTATCTCTGCTGGTCCCAGATGTTAACCTTCTAGCTTTATTTTGTAATTGGGGTTCCACGGAGCTTTAACATTTTCTATTGATTCAATAGAAGTGATAACATTTCCAATCATAAGAAGGCATTATAGAAATATCAGGCAATTCACATATCAAAATGTTTGATAGCTGGGCTCACCACATTAATTTCTGTCACCTTTGCTAGAAACCCTTTATCCTCTTTTTAATACTGAAGGACACCTGAGAGCAGTTTCTGTCACTTTTATTGTTCAATAAAGTAGACAAAAGTTTCAATTAACAACCAAGGAGCCTCTAGGAAATTGTGAATGAGAGTATATTTTATTCATTTTAGTGTATTTCTTTTTTCTAATGTGCCAGCTGTGACTTCTAAGCCATGCTTCACAGGGGAGAGGAGAAAAAAATTGATATAAGATTATGTAGTCTGAGGGCCATATTTTTAAAAGAATTTGTTTTAGCTGTGGGAGTAAGGCATTACAAATATTTTGAAAATTCTCCTCTGCCTTTGGATGTCAATAATGTAAAGACTGATATCACCCCTAAGGTTTCATTCAGATCCAAAGAAAAGGAAGAATGAATGTTATTTGTGGTGTATTAGGTTAGTAATAAGATGCAAGACTGGTATTTTTTCTAAAGCCATGCCTTATGCAAGCATCCTATTGAAATCTTGGATGCTTGCCCTACTTTTAGATATTTTGTGGCTGCTGAATAGCTAAAAACTGATCTGCTAGTTCTCAGTGCTATTTCTATGCCACGCATCTTCTCCTGCAGTGAACACTGGTAAGATCATAGGGGTAGCTGTCATGGCCAGACTGTCATTTTACCTTGAAGAACTCTTCTGTAGAAATAGAAATAGCAACTTCAGGTTTTGATGGGCTAAACACTTGTCCTGGCCAGCCAGTTCTCCAGCCAGAGAACTGTAACTGCAATATCCCTTCTAGTGACTTGCGCTTTGCATACATCCTGCTGTTGTACCCCTCTGGCTGAACAATTGGTGAAGCATGGTGTAATGCTTCACTCTCTCTGCAGCTCTGAAGTTCTTCTGACTTCACCTCTTCCCCCTGCACTGACTCCTCCAATGTGTCACAGCTGAAGTACAAAGTCACAGCCATACCCAGCCTGAGTAACCAAGAGAACATTTTTCACAGAGTTTTAGGACCACATCTGTTTTCACTTGTTTCAAAGGAAGTACAAAAAAGAAAAATGAGTCAAGAAAGAACTTATAATTTCTATTCTGGAACCTTTATTTATTTGTGCTTTTATTTTAAAGTCTAAACATATATTTTGTGACCAATATTGGAGCATAAACCATTCTTTATATATTTTCCAGAAGGTTAAAGAACTCCTCAATAACACTGCTTGTTCCCTCTTTCTTCTCCCCTTTATCCATAGATTTTGAAAGAAGAAAGTTTATACAAAATTTCAATCCATCTAAGACCTACTAATGTACAAAATAATGTAATAAATGTAACCACAGTTCAATAGACATAAGTGTCGTAGAAACAATTGTTAAATTTCAGAAAGAAACATTTCTTACAACTGTATAAACAACCTGCCACAATGATTGCATAGGATAAGTCAAGAGCTGCATCTAGTCTCGGTTGTTTTATTTTCTTTTCATTCTCATAGCTGTATTTACATGTACTGTGAAACAGGCATCTTGCCTTATGTTGAGAAGTCAAATGGCCTTTTTTTCCCCCACCATACTTTGCCCTTTTTAAGAAGAGGCTCAATCTATATCTGTGTAAAGGCAGCTGTAAAATCAGCTGGTTACCAGATAACAAACGACATCTTCTAGCTGGCCTGCTTCATAAGGATTTTCTCAATGATTTAGTAGCATCTTTCTTCTCACCAATGTACTCACTTCACTTCAGATTTCTCCTTCCATATCAGACACAATGTGAACCTGAAACAGTATTTCCTCTCTCACAAATTAAAATCGATGGGCACACACTTTGTGATTCAAGCACAGACTAAGTCTTGAGGGTGAGAGATACATTGTCACAGCTCTGTGCCAAGGACTACATTATACAACACTGAGTCACAAATGCTTATACAAGGTGTGACTTGTCGTAAAACATGACAGATGATTTCTGAATGATATGTGGATTTGGTAAATCTTACACTAATTTTGAAGAATAAGTAAGTCTAAAGTGATAATCAAGATATTATGAAGGTTTACTCATTATATAACTTTATGTCTGATCTCACGTTTCAAATACATAGATATTTTTTATACTGTTTTGTTCCATGAACCATCAACCTGAAAAAGATTTGTGGCACATTTTATAAATAACACTGAAAATATGAGAAGAAAGGATTGAAAATAACAATAAAGAAGAATACATTTCCATTTATGTTTCATAATGATTTTTCCCTTATTTGTATGGAGATTTTTGTAGCGACAATCTTTTATTTCAGAGTTTCAGATTATAGTAACTTGCTTTTTAAAAGTAGGGAAAAAATCAAAATTACCTATTGCCATTACTGTTGCTGTTGAGATTTGGTCCTGTTTCTTCATGATGAACATATCTCAAAGGAGAAAAAGTAGCAAGGGACATATTGCTTTCACACGAGAGGACTTTCAAGAACATCCTGCTCAAGAAAGGAGAAGAAGGGTCTGATTTTATTATATATTTTCAGGTGAATCAAACTTACAAGCACATCAGACAACTTCAAATACCTCTCTCTATCTGATATTCTGTCTGTTCAAGGTGCCCTGTGTAGCTCTGTGGCATCATAGGGAAGGTTTTGGTAGCAGTGAAAGCATCTTCTTTTATTGCAGAGCTCAATGTTTGCTTTCTAACCAGCTTTCTGGCATCAAAATACCCTTTCCTATATCTATGATAACACCTCAAAAAAACAGCCACTGCTTAAACCTAATTCTCAATATAGTAGTTGTAATTACTTGTCATAGAAGGCCAGGCTTTTTGAAAAAGCAGTTTGTTGCACTTTACAGCTCTTTTTTATGTAGAACACTCTCTTTCTCTGTATAAAGCACGCTGACTTGGACCTTTGCATGTTTAAAGATAAATGTCTGCACAACACAACATAATTTGATGTGCCTTCAGGGTGGAAAGGACAGTTTTTCCATTAAAAAAAAGTCTTTGGATTTGACCTTTGGATTTCATGAATATGTGGTGTATTATACAAAGAATTTCAAACTGAATGTCCAAAATCCAAATCATTTAAAATTCACAATCAGAGGTCAAAAAGTTTAGTTTGTATTTCATGTTTTGTCTCCTTTGACTTTTAGGTTTTGTGACATTCATAAATAAACCAAAGTTAGTATTACTGTGTATTTCAACCTGCAAATTCAGGTTTGATCCAGTCTGGTATACTAAAACTACCATCATAAAATTGTTTCTGTAAAAGTAGTAAAAAGCAAAGCAATGAAGTTATAACCAAAAAAATACCCTTAACTTCTGACAGAACAAACCCAAATATTTCTGTAAAATACTTATTTTTATCAAAATATTTTAAGGTATTTTTTAATTATTGTCCTGTAGCTGAAAACTACATCTCCTTTTAAAAAATATTTTTATTAGAAAAAAATATTTAAATCTTCACTGTTTTCACAGAAAAAGATCCAAATTTTAAAATAAAAGTTAAAAATAAAATGTGTGAAACAATTTACTATTTTATTTCTACGTAAGAGGGTTTTCCCACATAGAGCACACTGCCATACAGAAAATCAGATCCCAAAAAGAAAAAAGATGCTGCAAAGAAGAGATTCCCCTGGTTACCAGGTCACAGAAATCTTGTGCTTGGAGAGCACACCACCCCTCATGACCTAGGAGCCGAATTACCACATGCACATCGCTGGGTTTGTGGCATCACCATCCAGCACACCAGCAGCACACAAAGAACCTGTGCAAGGAAATGAGATGAGCAAACTGATGAAAATGCCATCACTTGCATCAGGGAAATCAAAAAGTGTCCTGCCTCCTGATGAGAATGAACTGACTGTCCAGTAAATCTTTCTCCTCTGTAGATTTCAAGTATTGAATGCTTTTTACAACAGATGTTCTGTGGGTGGTCTATTAAAAAAAGACTAACTTAATTTAAAGAATTGAAAAACATTGGTGAAAAATGTACACAAAATATGAAACTCTAGAAGTTACTGTCTTGCTCCTGTTTCTCAGACACTTTAAAGATTACCCCTGCCAAAGAGAAGAGAACAAAACTGAATCAAGTAAGTGAGCCTGAGGGGTTTTTTTTTGCTTTTCTTACTTAGTGCTTTTGCTGTAGAAGTTGCATTTCTTGGCCTCGATGATGTGTTTTGGGGCTCTGTGCACAGATACTCTCACCACTTTCAAGTCTCAAAGCTAGGGTCAGAGTTATCGCTTTCTGTTATGGACAGTCAGCGCTGCACGGGAGGAAGTAATTTCTCAGATAATGTGTGCAGATCCCATGGAGAGCTGTGACTATCAGGTCTGAGACCTTGCATTTCATTTTGTATTCTTTGGGGAGCCAGTCCAGAGAGCAGAGCATAGAGGTCGTATGTTTTTGGTTGCTAGAGGACTTTTTCTTAGGCAGGGGATTTTACTGAACCCAGTACTAAATTTTCTTTTGAGACAAATAGCTTTTGAAATGTCCTCTGCTATTGCCAGTAACTAGATGATGTTCCTTCATTGCACAGACTCTGAATTACTATATGATAACATGACAGAAAAAAACAAGACTGGAAGTATGTATTTAGGAGATGAATTGTGTAATCTCAACTTTATACAGGATGGTAAGGTAAAGGAAGTTTATATTGCGTACACGTGAACAGAAGTATGGCTGTATCTAGACTGAGACAAGGACTAATACAACCTCCTGTGTGTACATAGGATTGATTTTAAGTATATAGAAATTCCATTAAAATGAGTGGAATAATTTGTGTAATTAACAAGTGGACATAATGTGCAGATTTGAGGTCTAAATGTTATGTATAATATTTATGAAGTGCATTAGAAAAGTTATTACTGCTGTAACACAAGCAAGGAAACGTCAGATCTGTCTGCACTTATTTATGTAAACACATCCACCTATAAACCACCGCAGTTTTTTGCCTCTAGTAGAAAAGCTGTGTGTAATTAAGGATGATATTACTTGTGCCTATACATGAAAAGATTTAATTTACTTTTTCTCTCCCTTTTCAAGACCAGTCTTCTTTCATTTCTTCCCACCTTTGATCCTTGGTCTTAGGTTAGCCATACCTCCAGTCTCCAATCCAACTCTGTTTTACGAAAAGCTCTCTCCCTCCACCTTTACTCTCAAAGTTTCTTCCCTCTTGCAGTTTTTCTAGGTTTATTCTAAGAAATATTTTTAGGATTCTAGCTGACATTTTCAAAGAAACATAGCAACCAAGAAACCTGAACCAAACTGCAAAAGCCACTGACATTTGATGAGCATATGTGTATGTAGAAGTAGGATGAGGTAATGGAGAAATGCTTAGCAGCCTTGCTAATTGGCTACGGTATCAGCCCACCTCCTGTAATAAGCTTTAGTCCTGTTTACATATCCACTGAATTGCATACATATAAGCATCTACATACAGTGATTACAGGAGAGACTCTACAGTCAGATATTTCTGTAATTCAAACAGAAAATAGTCTATTTCAAGCACAATAACATACAGGGAAAAGTATGATTAGTTTTGCGGAGCAAACTAGCCTACAACAGCAAATACTGATAGAGGATTTTGACATAAGCCTGTATTACCTTATAGCATATTATCATTTCTTATGGTTCCAAGGTCAATGTCTCTTTCTCAAATAACATTTCGGACCTGTAATTGTTCATCTACATGCCAGCAATTATGGGCGAATTGATCAGCCAGTAATTAATGCTATGCTATTACAATTTTTAATTTGTAGATTATGCAGCTGCAAGCGTTCACACATTTTTAATTTGTATATTATACAGCCACAAATGTTTACAATGCCCTTTTTAATCTCCTTACACTACCAGTGCCATTATTCACTATAGATTAATGATACACCGAATGCTGAGGTTTATTTCATTTACCACTCTTACCAAGAGAGCTGTTAACATTACTGTGCTCTATTACTTAATGTCTTACTGCAGCTGCCAGAGAGCATTGGTTACCCTTTAAAATATTAGCAGTTTGTTATTTTCTCTCTTTCCTCTTTCCCCCTCCCCACCTCCAACACTCTTGCTACTGACAGTATGACCCTGTGGTAATATTGCACTTTATGTTATTTATTTCAAGAGTTTTTTCCAAGGTGTTTCATCTTTTTATTCTAAACAATGGTAACTCTCCAGTTCTGTATGTTTTACGTTCCCCAGCCTACTCTTCCTTATACACTTCCTCTGTGTGTCTTTATTATCATTCTTCGTGTTGTATCATATACTGGGCAGATAGCCCATAGCCTTACTTTAGGGAAACATCCCTGTTCAGGACAACATTTCAGCATGTCTTTAACTTTAAGCATATTCTCCAGTCTATAGAGAACCTCTTGCTTACATTGTTCACTTAAACAGGATATGAAGAGGGTAATCTTTCTTGCCAGAGAATTAATCCAGAGTCTATAAAAGCCAATAAGAGCCTTGTCCTCAACTGTTAGAGAAAATTTGGTGAAGTTGCTTAATTTATACTTAGTATGGCAATACTCTTGCATCCTATTGTAAAATTATTTGTGATATACAGAATAAAGTCATAAAATCTCACACCGTTTCAAATCATAAAAAACGGTTTCACGTTCTAGAATTTTATTTCACTCTACAAGCAAATTACTATTACATATGTATATGCACACACTCATACATTTTCATATCTGTATATACCAAACATTCTATTCAGTGTTTATGCATTGTTATTTGTACTTTAGGGGACATGGACTGGTTTTCCTCAAAAATGCAACAAGCAAATGGGTTGTCTCTTCTCTAGATCTTCTAGAAAAAATGAAATATTTTTAAATAAAATATCAGCATAAAGCAAAACTCAAATTCTTTGTTCCTATACAAATAGAAGACTTAAAATATTTCCGTAAAGTGTCTCATCTTTAGTCTTGCTGAAAGAAAAATTAAGAGACCTGTTGCAAATCAGTAGCTAAACAGACAGATAATCACAATCTACCTTTAGATAACTTCAACCAGGTAATTCATTAGCAATACCCTGTAAAGTTCATGGTTTGACTCCGGGTTTGGGTTGGGTTGGTTTTTTTTTAAGCAGAGGGCGAGGGTGGGAGGTGGGTGAAACCTTGGCTGAAAACTGAAGTATCTATCACTTTTTCAAGAGCCTATTCTGAAACATACATTACAGCTGAAGCAGTTGCCTCTTGAGGGAAGGCACAGAACCTGATGAGCAATTTCCCTAGAAATCATACTGAATTATCAGAAGTAAAATACTGATTTTTAAGTCCACTTGATAAGTTCCTTGAGTTGTTTCCTTCAAAACTTGTTTTGCCATGGAAGAAAAAAACACCAGTCCAAGTCAATGGCACTACACTGACTTATACCACTTGAAGATTAATACTTGTTATCACACTCACATGGGCATTGTAAAGATCAATGTTTGCAATGTTTCACTGGAAAGCAAAATTGGTCACACAATTATCTCTCACAAATGTTAAACAGCGGCACCTGTGATAGCTCATGTGCTACACATTGTGCTAAGCTGATAAGATTTCTGAAGGGTCTCAAATATCTCTGTTACTAACAATTAAGTCTTCAATAGGAGTCTTATTAAAAAGCATCTGTAGAAAAATGTAAAACTTTATACATAATATTACTTTAGTTTAAAATCTAAATACTACCTGGGGAAAAATAATTTTCAATTATTATTTTTCATTACATAATTTATCCTTCCAATTATTTTAAAATTTTAGTTTCGACAACAAAAATCTTTTGTAGTCTGATTGAAGTATACTCTCATCTCTCAAGACCCAGAAAGCTTACTATGATTTTTCCCAAGATTTCTGTTGGTGATCAGCTCTTCAGTATGCTCCTAATTTCCTTGATTTAACCATTCCTGGTCCCTTGGCTGAAGAAAGAAGACAGATTTGTTCAAAAAATATAATAACTGGTAACAAGAGGCCTGTTTTTTAATATTGTCTTGATGTACTGAGCTGTTACCTTTCTTTTCCTAGAAAATAACCATAATACTTTCAGATAGAAGAGTTTTGTAAGAAAAGAAAGCTAAACCAATAGTTCATTGACACCATCAGCAGAATGAAGAGCCAAGAGCCTTCCAGGTAGTCATGGAAAACACAATTCGGCTCATTGCTGTATGAAGCTACCCTTTGTTTGCTGTTTTGAAGTGGATTAGAAGGATAACAACCCTCCTAAATCCCAATTTAAAGTTCCTTACTGTCTCTATGTACTAACAGGGGGTCGGTCTCCTTCCCCAAGTACCAGGGTCCTATTAGGTGAGTTTACTGTAACGACTACATGCCTATTATCTTTTCTTCCTCTTCCTCTTCTTTTATTATTTTTCTTTTAAAAATAAGGATAGATGTGTTTTTTAATGTATCTGACCCTGATCCTCAAGATACCTTTAAGATGACTAATTTCCATTGACTCCTCACCAAAGATACTGTCTTGGATGTCTCGTTTTTGCATGTAAATAGCTCTTATCTACCTGGAAAAGGAATTTAGGAAATACTTAGACCTGCCATTTTGGGGACAACATTTAGGTAACTATAAAGGTTATGCTCAATTTCTTTGCCATGTTTTATCTGTATTTTCTTCCCAAAGAAATTCCAGACAGGGAACAAAATCTCTGGAATTTCCCTGAGCCTTGAAAATTAGTTTCTTCTCTTTCCTATACCCCAAATCTCTTTCACCACTGAGATTAAAGAGTTTATAAAATACAACTTGTTAACTGCCGTGAGGGATTACTACTATATATTATCACTCACAGCTCATTAACCCCGAAGCCCTGCTAACTAAGAAAATCCTCTCTAATGAGGTTTCCTTCACTGCACTAAAGAACAAAAGGTCTCAAAATTTTGCCTATTACCAATCTCCCTCAAATTATTTTCCCGTAATTAAAATGGAACTTTAAGGCCATTAAAATACATATCCGAATTTCTTCTACTCAAAAAAAATCCATGTCCACTCTTTATTCATGCTTGCAAAGGCTCTTAATGGTCTAAAATAGAGAGGGAATGCATTTCTAGTGGTTTCTACCCTTTGTCAAATGTAAAAAAATCCCATTTTTTAAATGAAGCATACGACTTCTGGCTGTATTAGACCTAATTCAGTTTTGGCGTAAGCAGTCCCACCTTTCATTGACATTAATGGGAATGAGGCTAGTTTCCTCCCTGGTTAAATTAGAATTCTTTGTCAAGAATTTCAAAAACGACTGGAAAACTTGTCAGGTGTCCCAGTGATAAGTGTGATGGAAGAATCTAAATTAGATTGGCTTGACGTGAAAAGATAAATAAATCAAATTGTTATTATTTATGTTATAGAAGTACTTAGCAGGTCCAAAAGGGATTGAAAAACTCACTCTAAGACTTTTATGAGAAAGAATTTAGTATTAAAATACAAGTCATAAGGTTATTAAATGTCCCAGATTTCAGTGTTGCATGGGTATTGAAAATAACTCTTTCTAAAGTTTTTTTCCTTTTAGAGGAGGTTAAACAGCAAATCCTCAAACGTATTTACTGTTCCAGTTTGTAAGATCTAATGAGCAACCTTTATAGTTTGAGACCACATCTCAAGTGTTTATGCAGTAAAGTGAAAGATGCAATAATAATTAAAAAATAAAAGTAATTGGTAGTTTCACAAAGAAGGTATTTAAGGATGCAGGTGCAATTCCTTTCAGATACCATATCGTCAAGGGTCTTTTTTTTCAGGATTCTCCTAATTTTTCAGGTAGACTATATCAGTGCTCATAGTTGTATACTTTAAATGCCAGGCTAGGTAGTAGTGCCTTCTATACTTTTGATTCTAAATTACACTTTCAGTTACTCAGTTTGTAACCCTGTTATCATGCATTAAAATTCAGTTCCCAAGTGAAATAAAGTGCAGTTATTTCACCAAAATCTCCAAGTTACTAGTCCTGATAATTATTTGTTAGTTAGGGAATGACTCTCAAAATTTGAATACTCCATCTATTTTTACATATTTAATATCAAAACCAGCAGAAAAATTGTAAAAAGAGATGTTCAGATGACTGTGTTTGAATGCTTGATTTGTTGCATATAATGCCACTGTCGCATCTGCATTCCTTCAAAAATGTCACTGTGGGAGTTTGAGATGGTCTGTGTGCTAAGTGGCTGGTAGAAGTTTTATTCCTTAGAGAAGAGGCATGCAAAAGTCAGGATTTTTAATATAAATCTAATGAGCTGCTTCTGATATCGAGAAAATATATACTTACAGGTGAGAAGGTCCTTTACAACAGAAATAAAGGGAGATTATGATACTTCATTTTCAGTGCTAGCAGGCCTGTCAGGAGCTAAAGGAAAGGCAGCTCATTGCCACAGGAAAAAGTGAGAAAAGACAGAGAATGCTTACACCAATACTATCTACACAAGAATTTAAAGTGTTAATACTCAAGATTCAGTAACTTATATTGTTGTGGGTCTTGTACCTACATATCCTCCCTGCCTCTGGGACTCATTGTGTTCTCTACAAACAATGATGCTGACAAAAATTCTCTTTGTTATTGTTCTAATCCTTTTTCATTTATGTGTCTGAAAAGTGACTTCGGGTTCACCTCCTAAACCAGAAAGCCTCATTACCACTTTGGTTGCTGGAGCCAGATTTTAATTCTAGTTTCTTTCAGAGGTAAATAATGGGCAGCTAAAAATATGATGCCGTCAGTAGAACTTTCCGTAGACAGAAATGCTGAAACAAAATAAGCAAATGCTTTTACATATCGAACATACTTTCTTTATGATGGACATCTACAGTACATCTACATAGATCAGTATAACTGTCTGCCTCACTAGTTGAAATGTGATGTTCTGAAGCCCTCATTTCTGTTTTTGGCTTTTCAAGTGATTTTAATTGAATCATGTAATTGTTCTGTTTTTCTTTTCTGCCTTTTCTCTCATCTATTTATCGATTTGAGGACTTGACAGCGAAAGATTGTCTTAAAGTGAGCTTGTAGAAGAGATGCTTACTGGATTAAGTAGCTGTAATGACAACTAATAACTACAATTGACTTTATCCTTTCTTTATTCTTTTCTTTCTTCTTTCTTTTTATGAAGAACTATGTTCCTCTTTCTAAAATGGGTTTTCCTAAGTGGGATTAAGTGACACGATAACTGAGCACCAAAATTAAGTTTTCTACAGTCCGAGTCTGATACTACAATGACTGGTTATGAAGTAGTCAATGTACTTGCAGCACTTTGGAGTTCGTTTTTTTCAGCAGGCTTTTTTTTTTTTTTTGTTAGTTTTGTTTCATTTTATAATGTATTTAAAGAACACATAAAATAACCTTCTTTTCCCATGCCAAGTTTTCACTTCAAGTGCCTGAATGATTTCTACCAGTTTTACCTCCCTCAGAGTAGTCATATTTTTTTTATAACTTGTTAACTTGAAAAAAAATTATGTATATATGTATGCATTTATTACATCTTAAGTTACCAGATAGCTGTTATTGAAGACAAAGTAATGTATTAAACAAAACTTTTAGAAGCCTCCGCTGCACAGCCAGTTTTTTTATCTGCATCTACTGTCAAATCTTAAAAGAAAGTAGTCATTCTGATGAATCCAATATGAGGTGGACTGGACTGTCTGGGGGTGTGGGTATGGGCTTAGATGGATGATAAGACTAAGCAACCTGAATGTAGTGAGATGTGTCTTTCAGGCCCTGGATACATGCAGCATTTTCAAAAAAGGGTGTGAAGTGGATTTAGCAGGTGAGCTAAATAGAAGCCTCCATCCACTTGAGACATGTGGTAAGCCTCTCTCTCCTCGAACTAGCTTAAATGTACATTGCAGCAGGTTTTATTGTTAACTTCTCTTTGGCCTTCAACAAGTAGTCAATAGCCCTGCAGATTATATTCTTCTCTGCCATCCTGATTGCTAGAAGTATTCATCCAGAACTAAGCCACTAGAGTAAACAGAGCAGGATGAGGATTTTTCAACAAAACACTTTTTCATTAGAAAAAGGCGATTCATCGAAAATGAAACCTTTCACAGAAGAGGGCTGGATTCATTGATTTTTGCGGTGGCAAAAGAAAAAAATTGTTGACTTGCTGAATTGTTTTAGAGGTGTTTGGAGCAAATACCATTTTCTATTTCGGAAAGTATTTGAGCAAGTGTTAATGCAAGATTACCCTACCACAAACAATTTTGGTAAACAAGTTTAAATATTTTTCTATATTGTGGAGAAGAAAGGAAAGGAAAGGAAAGGAAAGGAAAGGAAAGGAAAGGAAAGGAAAGGAAAGGAAAGGAAAGGAAAGGAAAGGAAAGGAAAGGAAAGGAAAGGAAAGGAAAGGAAAGGAAAGGAAAGGAAAGGAAAGGAAAGGAAAGGAAAGGAAAGGAAAGGAAAGGAAAGGAAAGGAAAGGAAAGGAAAGGAAAGGAAAGGAAAGGAAAGGAAAGGAAAGGAAAGGAAAGGAAAGGGAAACATGTGCCACTGTAAGGAACAAAAAGACTTTTCTTGTAGAGAAAAATAGCACACGCAGTTTGCCTGCCTCAGCAGAAACTAATATGCGGTGAAAGAAAGCGTATAAAATGAAATGATCATAGCAAATTAATATGGACCTTCTGAGAAAGCAGATCAGGAAATGTTATTTGCAGATAATAGAAACCCAAATAAAAACAGGCTGGAATACTGATGGTGAGTTTTTTGCAAACACCCTGGTGCTGTATGAGTTAGAAAATGTGCAGCATGTTATCATCTAAAAAGGGCTTGTGCCCTTTTTATAAGGCTGCTTCATCCACTGAGGGAAACAGTCAAAAAGATCAAAGACTACACTGGGTTTAGTTCTTCACAAGAATCTGAAGCTGAGTGAAAAATAGAAGCAACCACAGAGTGTCAAATAACATAACAGATCTCAACTAAAAATATGCTGTTTTCTCCCCAGTTACTAGTGTACTAGCTGAGCACAGATAAAAGAAATATCATTATAATCTTCATAATGCTAACCATGAATTACAGACACATAAACTGCAAAGAAGGAGATTTTTTTCCTTAGGATGAGGCTTGTATTTACAAGCGAAGTGAACAGAGGTTTGCCTAAAATCAGGGATCAGATTTCTCAGGGACAATAGATGACAAATTAGCAAAGGATGTAGAGATAATATTGGCAATGGTACATAGTACTGGGGATTGAGATAATGAGTTACTGCTCTGTCTGATACTGGAACCAATCCCTGAAAGATATACAGGAGAGGATGAAAATGTTAAACCCAGAGTTTGTCCAATCACTTCAGACTTTGCAGAGTCCCCATGTTCCTCTGTTTATGTTCTCAGATGGCATCTCCTTCACTCCCCAAGACATGTGCACTAATACAGACCTTCCCAGTAACAATGAAGAGTGGGACCAAGGTCCAAGGACCTTGAATTGTTTCATAGCAGAAAATGAAAGCTGGCCATGAATGAGAAATACTTAGTAATATCCTGTTAGTATCATTATTTTTGTGTGCACATAGAACCAGGTTTCTTCTCAGAGCTTGTCTGGTAATGCAAAAGGTGACACAGACCCTTTCTGAGGGGCACTCACATTCCCTGTCTGACAGTAAACATCTGTGAGTGAATTTGAAAGCGCTCATTGTCTCAGTCATGGCATCATGCAGACAAGTTGGTCTTCAAACCTTGTACAGTGTGAATGAAAGTGCCAGTTCCTCAGAGTACATAAGTATTCAATCTTTGTGAACTCAGCACAGAGATACTCTTTCCCAATCACAGAAAATTTCATTATTAGTCAATTTTCCATTTGTTAAATGGAGAATATTAAGGAGAGTTGTTTAAATATAGTCTGCAAACAGTATGTTTCCTTCTGTTCCTTGCACTATTTTTCCACCTCAATATACCATTATAAGAATGATTGATTATCTACACATCTCTCGAGAAAACTACTGCAGTATAATCTCTATTGGAATCATAGAACAATCTGGTTGGAAAAGACCTCTGAGATCATCAAGTCTAACCATACCTATCCCCTTAGTAAACCATGTCCCTAAGAAACTCATCTACCCATGATGCTCAAGGAAGTGAAGAGACTGATTCAAATGAAATGTGAGTTTTGGGGGTGGATTAACAGTAATCTCTGGTAGCCTGAGCTGTTCACTGACCAGGGGAATGTGTGATTCAGTTGCTGCATCTTGGTTGAATCATGATTGTTTAGAAAAGGAAGGGATAGTGATAAACTCTGCCTCTAATTTACATCCCATCAGGCAGAACAACTTGAAGAGACATAAGGCAATCTCAAAGAAAGCTGCAATGAAACATTTTTGATGTTCTAATCTTTTCTTGGACTTGTTCATTCAGTTGTGTGTGTGGTGGGGAGCACAGAGGATCGAGGGAGTATTTTTACTTCTCCCCTCAGATGTTAATTAAAAAAAAATCTCAAAAATCAGTATTTCTGTGTAACGGTTTTTCTAAACTGGACCAAACTCTCTTTTTAAAAGATTGTTTAACAACTATATTAATTGACTTTTGAACAAAAAACCCCACAGATTTTGTAAGCTCACAAATTTCTTTTTTTGTTTTTATTTTTTTTTGTGGTAATTTTGCTATTTCTATTTTATTATTAGGAATGCTAGAGCACATCTATGTCAAACATTTGCGAGAAGGTTTGTGTCACAGTGGAAAGACCACGTACAAATGTACTTAATATTTTCACAACATAATGTATATCGATCAATGAAAATCAGTTTCCATTGTGAAATTTAATAAAAGAAAGTATCTAATTTCGGCAAGAATTGTATGGATTTTATTTGGTTACATGATTTATTTTTATTTAATTTACTTGTTTAATAGTGTTATATGAACAAAAACTTTTTATGTCTTTGTGTATATTTTGCAAACTTTTTTTAAAAAATAAGAACAAAATTTAAGTATATTAACGACAAAAACATTTTTTAAAACCTCCTATTATTTAATGAAAACTTCCTTGCTATCACTTCCTTAAGTAATAGTAAGGATAATTTTTATATTCTGTGTTGTATTGACAAAAATATTTGCCCTGAGCCTTTTAAGTTTGCTGAAAATGTGGAACAATAGGTACATAATTTGAAATACACCAATTGATTGAAGAAATTGGAATAATTCTTACTTTTTTCCTTTTTTTTTTTAAATTGTTAACATTTGATATACTTCCTGTTTCCTTTATTACTACTCTTTCTTATATTTTTGTCCCTCCTTCCTCGAAAGTGTAAAGGAATCATAGTGTAGGTAAAAAACCTTGTAGCTTTCTCCTTAATGATAAAGTTTTTAAGATGAATGTCATATATAACTGATATTTTGGACCTTTGTTCTTTGATGGCATAGTTGTAGTGAAATGTATGGAATAGTTGGATTCAATCATTAGGGGGAAAAAAAAAAAGAATCAGAATCATAGGGTGGTTTGGGTTGGAAGGGACTTTTAAAGGTCCAAATCCCCTGCAATGATCAGGAACATCTTCAACTAAACCACATTGCTCAGAGTGCTGTCTAACCTGACCTTGAATGTTTCCAGGGATGGGGCATCTACCATCTCTCAGGGCAACCTGTTCCTATGTTTCACCACTCTCATGGTAAAAAAATTTCTTCCCTCTATCTAGCTTGAATCTCCCCTCATTTAGTTTAGAACCATTACTCCATCAATCACAACAAGCCCTGCTAAAAAGTTCATCCCCATCTTTCTTATAAGCTCCGTTTAAATACTGAAAGACCCCAATAATGTCTCCCCAGAGCTTTCTCCAGGCTGAAGAACATCAAATCTCTCAGCCTTTCTTCGTAGGGGAGATGTTACAGCTCTTGGTTGATCCTTAGGGCCCTCCTTGACCTGCTCCAACAGGTCCATGTCTTTCCTGTGCTGAGGACTCCAGAGCTGAATTGCACTACTCAAGGTGAGGTGCCACCAGGGCAGGGTGAAGGGGCAGAATCGCCTCTCTCTATCTGCTGGCTTTGCCTCCTTTGATGCAGTTCAGGATACAGTTTGTTGCTTGGGCTGTGAGCACACATTGTTTGCTCATGTCCAGCTTCTCATCCCAAAAGACCCCAAAATCCTTCCCAGCAGGGCTGCTCTCAATCCCTTCCTCCCCATTCCCTTGATGCTGGGGGCTGCCTAGGCCCAGGTTCATGACCTTGCACTTGCCTTTGTTGAACCTCACGAGGTTCAGATGGGCCAATTTCTCAAGCTTGCCCCAGTGTTTTTGACAAGATTTATACAAGATATGTCTGTCTTTCATAGGGTCTGAGAAGGATAATCCTAGCCAGGGAATCCCGTTCTTTGTCATTTGTTCTTACTGACCATGTTTTCTAGATCAAATTTTGACGTCAGGACTTACGAATGATTTAACCAATCAAAAACATGTCAGAAATGATGCAATGGTACCTGACAGGACATTAGTGTGAGAATGAGGAAATGTAACAGCTTCAATGGCTGAAAAAAACAAGGAAATGCATCTTATTCTCTACGGAGGACAGAGGAAGATCCCAGGTACCTAACAATATTTTTTCAAGTCTTCTCTTTTTCATAAAAATTTCAATACTTCATGTAGATAATCAGTTGTCATTTAAGGAAAATTAATTGCAAAGTAGTCAAAACTTGATCATGGTGAATTTGTATTTCAACACTAAGGTAAATACTTTTATAGTACATGAAAATAAATCATTTTTTTCAATATATCAGTCACTCTTGGTTTTTTCTGTAACTTTGGACTTGCCAGTTAATGCCGATGGGTTTTAAAACTTGCTATGTGAGGGTGACTAAGTCAATATATACTTCAGCTCACCTAAAATACTCAGTTGTGAACTGAAAAAGAACTAAGGCTCTGAAATATCTCAGCTTTCAGTGAACGGTATATTTGTTTAAACTCTTAATCTTTATATATTAATTCCAGAAAAAAAAACCTTGCGTGGTTCAAGCTACACACAAATAGGTAGGCACAGAATCATACATATCTGGAAATTCCTAGATACTAATTGTGGTAATTCATATGCATTCCTCTTCAGGATTCTCAAAAAAGACATATTCCTGAACTATCATAAGGGTAGGCAAAATTGTCCAGGTCAGAACATTTCCCAGGGAAAGAAAATTACCGTGGCTCCTTTCTGACTCCTTTATATACATCCTTGCCAGATGCATACAAAAAGAAACTCATTGCTGTACCACAGGAGGAGCTGGGAAATAGCTGGTCATCACTACAAGGGATAGCGTTGTGACTGCTTAAGGCTGTGAGTCTGGGAGCAACAAACCAAAAGTTAACTTATGAAGAAAATTGAACTAGAGAAAAATCTTAGTCCAGATACGTCCAGATGTGTATTTTTAGGTTATGTGTCTTGGATCAAGGCCTGTAATACAGCCAACTTTTAGACAGGCTCATTGGAGACTGTTATATCTGGCAGCTGTGAACCCTGATGTTCATCTGAAGATGGAAAAACTTTTTGAAAACTCTATTTGGAGCATGAACCTATGTTTCGTGATCACTTTTTAAACGCATAGGAATTTTGTTGTCTCTGTTGCAGTTCTTTCAGTCTTTCAAGACACAGTTTTACACAGCTGTTTACATAAGGACGGAAAACAGGGGACTGACCTTGACATTCTCGTAATCTATGTGAATGTTCTAATGAAAACTAATATTTGTTATCTCAGATATGAACTCTTTTGTTCTCTCTTTCTGGTTCAATAACTGAAAAATGAAACAGGTGTAGAGAACTGAGATATTTTGTGATCTTTTTTAACCTGAAGAATGAGGGGTAGACTTTATAAAACATACAACACATATTTTTTTTTTGCCCTTGGAAAGGTGGAGCACATAAATGTGAAAAATATAAGAACACAATGTAAACTATTCTAAGTACCGTATGTTGATTAACAATGGAAGATCTCACCTTTTAAAATAATAGCAATGCCAGTTGTGGAATGTGAGGAGTGGTTTGAATTACAATGAATTGTTGAATGCATTAACCACAATATCAAATGCTGTCAAATTAAAACGTTCCCATCTGACTTTTTCAATTAAACCCCATCAAGCTTCTAAACAACCTAGGAAAACTAAATAGACTGTGTGAGCTAATGGAAAAGGCAGCCTGAAATCTTCTCTTTCAAAAAATTAGATTAAGCATCAATGCTATTGCAAAAATCTGTACCAGAACATTAAATAATTAAGAACTGACATAACAATACTGACGAGTGGTCCATCCACTCTTGTGTTATACCAGTTTCTTGTGACAGAAGCCAATACCGAATGCATCAAAGGAGAAAGAATTGTTATAATGGTAATACCTTATGATTTTAGAATGTTTTCAAATCAGATTCCTTTAAGGTAAATTTGATTTTGGTGTTTCTGTCGTTCCCTTGTCCTAGCATTGTACAACATCCAATGCTTGGATGGGCAAAACCTTTTGGCATTGAAGGCTTTATAAACCATTATTCATAAATGGGAAACAGGAAATTTCAAAGGTTGATTCAAAGTAAGAGAAGGTTTTTGAAACAGGATTGCAAAGACCCAGATAATTTAGAGTCTTGTTTAGGGCAAGTGATGTGTATCTACCTTCCTTATAGACTGCTTGGGCAAATCAGTAACATGCTCAAGGACTGTACAACACTTATCTTGGACTTTGGAGAATGGAGGACAAAAGTTATTCTGGAAATAGTCCATACAAGACTCAAGGAGAGGATGATGGTTACTCAAGGGTCCTAGCACTTCCTTGTAGGTAGGGCTTGGGAACTGTTTACTGGTGAGGTCAGCCTTAACAAGTAAAGCCAGAAAACTTCTTTCTACTGCCCAGGATTTGTAGCGTAGCCCTACTCTTTCTCAGTAATAGCCTCAAAGTGCAAGCTGTGCTTGAAGTGGTCTCTAAGTCACCTGACTCAAAAAGTATTTCTAAATTTCTCAAGAAATCAAGGAATAGACTACACATCTCTCAGCAATTTAAATATTTTTATTTCAAAAAATATCCTTCCTGCAACTATAATAAATAACAGCCTAAATATGAAGAAAGAGAGCAGGAGGAAATATGCATCATGGAGGTTTGTGCTTTCCGCTACAAAATGTATGGAGAAGCACAGTTTGTCTTATTTGGAGACATGCTTAGCATTAAATTTCTCCCACAGACCAAAGCTCTTTGTTTTAATTTTTCCTTTATTTTTTCTTTTTTTTTTTTTTCTATTTTACCCTTCATAAGATAGATGAAATGTGCAAAAGAGAGATATAAACCTTATATCTTGAAAGTATGGACAGAGAAAATTTCAAATTCTGGTCCTTAGTAAGAATTTGTCTAAGACAGACTACTATCTTCTAAACATTCAATATGTTCCAGTTTCCTCCTTCATGCCATCAACAAGGAAAATCAGCTCTTTCAGTATGCAAAATGTAAATAATCCAGGAATAGGCAATAGAAATAACACAGGTTTTATTTGTAACAGTTTTACTTCTAGAATTTAAAGATAGAGTTTCTTGGCTTAACATTTACAGTTATTGCATTTGCCCTGATATAAAGTCTTAGAGGAATTCACAAATGTATGAAATATGTTTGAGTTTCAAGTCTTTGACTCGTTCGAGTTAGTCTCTGTCACTGTACTATTTTCTTTGTGACTTCAGACAGTCCCATCACAGCAAACAAATCTCAAATGTGTTTAAGATTAGGTAAAAGGGGAAAGTTTATCTGATCCACATCAATTCTCCATGAATTCAGGACATAAATAAGGAGAGGGGTTCGTCCATCACGCCTCTTTATACAGGTTCCCAAAGCCTTTGAAAAAAAAAAAAAAAAAGAAAATGAATGGAAACATCCTTAAAATAGGTGTTGTTCTATTTCCGTTTAAATGTCTTCTCTCACAATACTTAATATTTTTGAGTTCCACTTCTTTCTGTTCATTCTGTTTCATTTTCATACTATCTTTTTCCATTAAGCTCACACAGTGTCTGACTATTATGAGGACAAACTTCTGGACCTGTTTTATTTGTAAAAGAAACATGCACACAGAGCTAATAAGGTTTACAGCACAGAAGCATAATAAATCAATGAAGAATTGAGTGAGTTGTATTAGAGGAAAGTGAAAATAAGATTTCTGGTTCTGAAATAGATCATAAGACCAACTGAGAATTAGACATTGCCTGAGAACTGGGGTATAGTACCTTTTCTTTCTGATTGTCAATGTAGACTTTAACACCTGGATTTATTCCTCCTAATTAAAAAAGATCAACTGAGGTACCTCACTGAGGAACCAAGTGAAATTTACAAAAGTAAGAAACAAAAAGGTACTTGAAAATACTTTTTCCCCTGTATTCTCAAACCAGTCAAAAAAATTTCGTAAAAGAAGAAAAACAGCTGGTACTTAGAGAAATTCTGAGAAGACAGTTGCAATTATTTTTTATGAAGATCTAGATAGACGTAATTTTTAAAGATGAAAATCATGCTTGTAAGGGACAATGTACCACTAACTATAATAGTAATCAGAGAAGATATAGACCCATAAAGGCCAACTGATTATAGATGTCAGTCTTTGGAAGCATGGAATATATATAAATGTGTCTTAGGTATTTATGTACACAATATCTTGAAGTTATTTTTCTAGAAGTTAAGTTTGTTGCTAAATTAATCATAAACAATTTTTTTCAATCATAGCCAGAATCTCATGCTGTTAAAGAGCTGTGCATAAAAACTCAATTATCCTAAACTCAGTGGGAGACATAAAAGGTAGAAGAAATATTAGTTCACACTAGTAAAGTTCCTTGCTTAGTTTCACAGAAAATGTTGGTGGATATCCGGAAGATCAAGACTTCTGACTGCTAGTTGAGTCCCTGCTGGCTTTATTACTTCTGATTTTCTTTAAGCCATAAAGCTAAACTTTGAAGCAGTCTAAAAAAGAAAAACAAAAACTTTTGTTGTTCAGCAAATTACTAGGCTAGATAAATTTAACTCAGATTTCCAAAGGGACTTGACTGTCTGAACCTTACTGAAGGTAGGATTTAAGTTCTTCACTTGTAACTGAAAATCCTGCTTACAACAAAAAGACCTAACTGCAATTGAACTCTCAGCAAAATATTATCTCATACCCACTATGAATCTAGGACTTAGATACTGTCAACTGTCAAAGATGGGTGGATGAGGATAAATTAATACTCCCATCCATCGTTTCATATGGTTGTTTCCAAAACAATCTATCACCTAATAGATTTAATAATAAGTCTCACAACGTTTTCTAACTGTAATACTGGATTGTGTCATATTTCTGACCACTTTTCTTTGGTTCCCTTTAGATGGATGTGCTACAGAATAGATTAGACCACACTTCTAGCCTGTCAGATAGTATTAATTTATGGTGTGCTCTCGTCGTTCCCTGGTGCTTTGAATCAAACAAAGGCACTGTTTAAATAAATAAAATGTAATGTAATGCAATTAAACATTTTCCCATAGCTGTTAAGATCAAGGCAACTAATAATTACCTGATGCAATAATTTTAAAGCCCATAACAGATTTTTATATAGTTTACTGATTAGTGCCATAACATTAAGCTGTTGAGTCTGGATCTGCTCACATTATTCCATTAAGAACAAAAAACTAGCAGAGATAAGATCAACAGAAATCAGCCCATCATCATTATTAATTAAATAGAAATATTTATGGATTTTCAAGTCTGGAAGGAACAATTATAGTCTAATCTCAGACTCTTTCTCTTGAATAAAATACATACATTTCACCTCTCAATTTCAGCACCCATCTCAATATCTTTTGGTTGAAACTGACAACTACAATTTTATAGGTTCCAATTTCTGAAGACAGGGCAACATCTCCTCCCAGGAAACTCTGGTGAAGCACTGACCTGAGTAGAAACTCACACAAGAGGCCGGGGAGCTGCACTCAGATCTCTTTAGAAATATCCAGTGTTTTAGACATCTACATTTTTGACCCTTAACTATAATAGCAGAGTTAAATCATCAATCCCAAATGTAGTGCAAATGTAAATTTTGTGGCTATAAAAGTTATTATAATGATAAAAGTTTCAACAAGTAGTGTGGTACATCAGGCAGATTTGCTCTTCTTTTTCCAACTTACGGTCTTTTTCTACCTCCCTTGAAAAACATATTGACATTCAGAAATGAAATAAACATTTGTTTCATTTCTGTTCTGGATTAGAAATAGAATGATTTTGCTTAAGAAAAAAAAAATACGACAACAATACTCTCTTGAGAAAGAGACTAAGGAGAGTAATTCATATAAGTAGGGTAGTGTCCAATTTTATTTCAAGCTTGTATCCAAAAATATGGATATTTTCATGGACAAAATGCATCAACACACACAGACACACACACAATACACTCATGCCCACAGGAAGGCTCATAAAATTTTTAATCATATTCTTAAATGGAAGATGTCTCGAATCTAAAATGAAATCTCTACCTAGAGAGATTTTTGAAAATAGTTCATACCAAATTAACCCTGGGGTATTTTTTACAAACCAGAAATCTCTCTAGATTTTTATATAACCCGATGACTTAAAATATTCAACAGAAATATGCATATTCATTTTTATGCTATGCCTGAGTATCTATAGCACTGTTTTCCAAACTCCCAGACTGCTTGCTTTTCTAACGTTAGGACTTTTGTCCTGTGATTTGTACCACAAATGTTCCAGGATGCCTTATTTTCCATCTGAGAAAATTCACTTTGACATCACAGGAGAAAAAAACCAAACAAATAAAAGCCACCACAGTTTTTGCATCACAAAATCTCAGGGTCTGGCTACCTCAATAATTACTCTGCTTTCAAAATGTTAATTCAAAGGACCCATCTCACCTCTTTTGCAGAGAACAGTTGTACAGATTTATTACAACTTAATTTTTATGAAAGAAAACAGGCTTGTCTGAATTTTTTTTTTACAGTTGTACTCATTTTATTGGCCCACTCCCGGTCCAGATGAACCTTGTGTTCCCTGTGAAGGGCTGCATATGGACAGAGAGGAACTATATTTTTAGTTGCATGATGACAGGATGGCTTAAGCAGCAAATTGTTGAGTTACAACCTTCCTGCAATCTTCAAGTGCCTGGTGAAAAGAAGCCAAAATTGGCTCTGAATACTAAACCACTGGCAGAATATTTTTAAGGCTGATTTAATGTAATTCAGTCTTTCGCTGATGGTGTTAGCCTGTCCCACCAGCTATACTACTCCAAAGGAATCTCAGAAAGAAAGTACATGATGGTAGGAGCTGGAGGCAGAGCAGGGGTCCTTACCTCCCTTCCCAGGCCTCCTGCTCCCTCCCTGCAGTAGCACAGCCCAGAGGTTCTGCACCAATTGTTAGCCAGATGTTCAAGACTGCATCCCTACTGGAAGGTTATGACAAAGCCCCCGAGACTTGAATGACAACAATCTGTCAACTAGGCATCATCATACTTTTTTTCCATATTCCATTATTCTGCACCTTATGTCACTGTTTTTAGTTCCTAAATTACCCATTGTTTATTTCTGTTCATTCCTTCCATCAGTATTTTTTAATTGTAATGAAATTCCACTGCTGAGACAATTCTTCAGAGTATTGGCACTGTTTTTTCCAGCCCAAGGCAGTGGGGAGGGAAAAGGAAAGAAGAGAAGGAGAGAAGGGGAGGGAGGCAAGGCAAGGATGTATCAATTACTCAGAAAGATCTAGAGGTTCAAAATGTGATGACACCGACAGTAGGAAGTATGATAAATACTCTGATTTACATCCAACTCCCATTAGATAGTTTCAGGAAATTATGATAAAGTGATTATTTACAAGGAAAACCTTTACAAGTTAATTAAATAAGACTAAGTTTCTGATTTGAGAGGAGAGAACAGATATAATAAACAGGATTTTTTTTTTTCCCACCTCTGATCAATGACAATGTATTTTCAGCTTCTAAATCCCCTGTGTAATTTCTCATCTATATGCAAGTAACCAAGGCGGTACCCAAAGGGCCAAAGGGCAGGCTGGCATCAAGGAGCTTCTGTGGGGGCTTTTATTACAGGTCTGATCTGAGAGAAGTCCCAGTGTATTCCTCCAGACACAGAGTCACTGTAGTGGTCTTCTACTTATATACGACATGCCTGGGGAAGAGAAAGACTCCTTCAAGAAGGGGAGGGAAGCCTTTCATTGCACCAGAGATTTGTAGGCAGTGTGTATTACAACAGAAAATGGAAACGAAAAAAAAGACATAATATTATTTTTTTTTACACCTTTGTAGTTCTTGTCTTGATTTGTTGTGGTCTCCTGTCTTTAGGACGTAATTATCTCAGTTAGTTCTCTCCATTTCACTTGGTTAAGTGGGATCAGTAGAGGCAATAAGGTGAAGAATTCACAAGTATTACACAGATAAAAACCTCCCCTGATAGTTATCCTCACTTCTAGTATTCAATCCCTCATGGATACAGAGCTCAGATTTCTTAATTTTTCAGTAATTTCTCTTTCTTTATTAGAAGGCCATTGAGGGAAATTTGAGAAAACATAAGCAAGGACAATAATTTCATTTATGTTACAAGGCTAAACTTGCAGAATAGACAGAGTCATGGATTACAAACTGAAGATTTACACCACTTATCTACAACGCTGTCACATGCATGAAAAAAATGCAGGCTACAAATCAACCCCCATGATTTCATTTTTCTACTTCTGCTGTATAACACAAATGTGGCCAGTGATGTGTCTTCAGGAACTGTTGTTCAAAGTGCTCTGACTCATCTTCTTAGAGAATGGGCTGAAATATCTCAGTTAAGGATCAATATCTTTAAAATTAATGAAGGGAGAGAGGGAGTAATTCTAGAGAATAATCACCTTCTGGAGAAACCTTCTTCTCTGACTGGTCTGAGAAGAGACCTCAAGGTGGAAAACCTTCTGGATGCACCTCTGTCAATTAGCAGAAGTGGGATGGGATCAGTATTGACCTTACAGCACTGAAGTTCAAATGTGCAGCCCTGGACACCCAGACCTCAGCAGCTGGATCTTTGAACCTGGAGAGGGAGGAAGGCTTCTCTGCAGAGCACACTGCAAGTGAGCAACGTGGCTGACTCCAAATAATCTGTCTCAAGAGACAGGGGAGTTCATAGATCAAAACTCTCTCTTTATAGTCCAGGATTCTAGCTGCAAATAATGAGGCTTAGGAAACGGACGTGTGATGAGGGAGAACTAAATAGTCTTTGTGAAGCATTACTGAGGAAGAAAGTTGCTGCAAGTAATCATTAAGCGGGAAAAGTTAACAGCCAAGAGCTGTAGTTCCCAGTCCAGTGCCTTTCTGTCAAATTCTTGAGACTGAGTACAGAGTTGGAGTATTCTCTTCCGCAGTACACAGGTGGTCTTCTGTCCTGAGTTTTGGAGGGTAGTATGTTCAATGCTGCTTAGCAACACTACTCCATCACTTAACTCAGAGAACAGAGATGTGGAAAATGTCCAGGAAAAAAGCTGAGGGAAAATCTGTCATTCACTATCTGGTCAGGACACAGATTGATATCTATAGACTAACAAAAGTGCTGGAGAATCTTTAATAACCACAAATGACTCCTAACTCATTTTCACTCTGCAGTCAGTCAGTTCTTGCAGCTACAAATGAAGGGAAATTGTAGACATAATGCACTGTGATCTTTGAACATTATAAAGAAGAACATGAGAAATTCTTGAAAGAGAAAGAAATAACCTATAGGCTTATTTTACCTGCTCCTTTTATTTACCACTTCTTTCACTTCCTATTATTTTCAGTTAACATTACATATCACAGGCCTTTTCAACATGTGACTGACCTTTTGAGTTAGAAAGTGGATAAAACAAACTGCTGAAAAACTATGAATTAGTAGGGGAGGACAAATACAGAATGTTGGAGGGTTTGTTTTTTTTTAAAATATGTAACTATGTATTTCTAAATCTTCTATGCTGCAAAAGATTCTGAGAAACAGAAGGAAAAAAAGTGTCTGGGTTTTGCTCTTTGCATCCTATCTGGTCTCTTTACCTCAGATCTAGGGATAGTTTTTAACCATGAAAATGAGATTGCATTAATGTCGCTCTGGGATCAACCAGGAGAAGGACACAGCATATTAGTCGTCAGGACTGGGTTCTCTTTTATATTCATCCGCATGCATTAACCTTCATCTTATTTGTTGAGTTAGGCTGCTTTTTGTATATCATGAATAATTTCATTAAGCATTAAGAATTTACCCTCACTGTATCTTTGGGGTTTTTTATTTATTTTTTTAAATATTTACAATTTGTAATGCTTATTAAATATGCAATAGGCAGGGTATGATTTCTCAGGGTTTCCTATTATCTAAGTCTGTCATGTCCTATAACCTTTCTTGACTTATACAATATTCAGCGCTTTAATGCAGCGTCAGTGCTGTTATCATGAGTTGATGGCAACAGGACAGCCATCTTGACACTCTCCATTCACTAATCACATCTATTTTGATTTGATTAGCATATAAATGCTTCTGGGTTTGTGCAATTTCAGTAAAAATATGTTAAAAATACTTGTCAGTGTCCTTATTTTGAGAGTTAGAACAAGAAAATCTTGGACTGAGGAGGGTCCCTTGATTGTATATGTTGCCGAAGTCCTGATTCTAAATAAGGTAATGATACATAGATGATTTTAGACAATACTTAGCAATGTATTTAACTTTTATTTTTTTAAGGAATTGCCTTTGATTCTATAAAGGAGTAGGGGAAAGAATATCTGGGTGTGATTTATACATTTTAAAGACTGAATAGGAATGCATAATATCAAATAAGAATTTGACTCTCTGTCTCCATATTTCTGACTGAAAAGAATGTTAAAAATATATATATTGAGTTCGCTGTTCTCTTGCAAGCCATTGCAAAAAGTGGAACCTCAAAGTGGCAACATATCATAGACTACCCTAACAGCAACAATATAGTCTGCTTTGCTAGAGAGAGCAAACTAAGTTTGAAGACACCACAGAATATTCAGTACAAGTTGTGTATCTGGCTTTATTCTCTAGCAAGCTGTGACATGTGTTGAAGTGTTCATCAAATGCTTAACAAACTTCATAATCACATGATTTGAGAAGATGGATAATCTAGCTGGGGCCAATTGGTCTGCAAGTCAGGTAAGCCTAAACACTGAATAAAGACTGAAGTGTACTTCATCCTTGCTATCACCTTGGGTTTACACATGGAAATATACATATTTTTGCATATTTAATTTTCCAAAACACTTATTTTTGGCGTAATATTCTGTTGGAAGTACATGCAGAGAGATATTGTATTCTAATATAACTTTAAAACTTGCATATTTTTTTGGTTTTGTTTGTTTATTTTATGAAATGGCAGAAAAATAAAGAAGTTCTTCTGGGAGTCCTAACCAATGAAAATAAGCTATCTGGGAAAGAGAGATTAGTAGTCACCTTAGAATAAAGTCACCATGAAATGGATGAAAGTGTACAGCTTGAGCCAAAAGAAAGAGCAACAAGAGGTAAAAAGGAAACCATGGATTTAAGAAAGACTCCAACAACTCTGAAATTTAGTGGAGAGGAGCATTTAGGAAGTCATTACAAAAAGGAGCAGGATTCAGGAGAACAGCTCTTCCAAAAAGAAAAATTACAGGACTAATTATAAAGAGATGAAGTTATTCTGAAAAAATGAAGGAGCAACGTGGCAGGTAGTAGAAGTAAAACTGCAGGAGGAAGGTCTTGGGTAATCAGTAGGAAAAGCTAATTGTGAGGATAGGGAAATACCAGGATTATGATGAATGGTTGGGAAACCTGGAGAACATACTAGATACACTTTGATCAGGAACAACATTATAACACCTGATCTTCCTCAGGCAGAACAATAGATCAGATAACCTCTTTAGATCCCTTCCACTGCTGTGTTTTTGTGTAGATGTCAAACTGAGACAGAAAAAAGAAGTCAAAATATATTTTTTCTCTACATGAAGAGTTTTGAGAAAAAACACTCAGAAATGCTGGAATGTTTTGCTTTGATATTTTCAGTCAAAAAAAGTGTTTCCAGATTCCCAGATCAAAATATTTGATTTATGTGTGCTGAATTAAATGTGAATGTTTCATTTGGAGTCAGTTCAATAGTAAACTTCATCTGGTTACAGTGCTGTGGTTCCTTATGGGAACTGGAACTGGTGTGCCAAATGCCCTTAATCCTCCATATAAAGCATGCTTCCTTACTGAACTATCTCCTTCCAGATGCCTGACAGTAATATGTTTCACATAATATACCATAACCCTAACCCAAGATCACATGGCCTCAGTGTGTGATATGGTTCAGCAAAGCAACTTAGTCTATTTATGAGAAACTCTACACTTCTAAAGCTAGAAACAATACATGAAAAATGACAAGATAAGCCAAACTCAAAATGAAAAGTTCTTATTTTTACAGAACATACAGAAAAAGCGTACCTAATTTATAAAATCATTTATTTTACTGAAAAGTATAAAAAACAACTATTTTCAAGAACTATAGGAAGGTTTAGGTGGTGTTGATGGCATTGAACTGGTTCTTTTCCTGGCTTCAGGGTTGACCAGCATTTTGTTTTCATTTTATTTCAGATTTTCAGGATCTTTTCAACCTTGCCTTTCCCTGTCTAACAGGCAGGCTGCCAGAGGTAATATGGGAGAAAAACAAGTAACTGCCAGAGCTCCGCGATGCATTCACTGAATTGTGCACAGAATTCCGCAGCTGAGGTCTCCAAAGGAATTTAGATAGCTAAATCCATGTTAAAACATGGACTTCAGTTTGTGAAAGACTCTTTTAGTACAGGTCTACCACCTCCACTCATTACTTTCTGCCTCAGGACCTGGAGGAAGTGTTGTCATCAATGTGTGCTAACATCTGGCCCTGAGTAATTGACATTAGGGTAGGAAGTGACAAACACAACTAGAGCTTTTAAGAATATTCATTGTAAATAATTTATGCAACCAGCTTAGGCCCCCTCCCTTTCTTTTTCTGCTTGAGGAGTCTGCAAGGGTAGAACGCGACCTTTATGGATTAGCGTCTTTGAACTTGTTCCTTGAGCAGTTTGTGTGAACAATTTTGAGCTTATGGATTTCTTGCAAGCTGCTGGCTATGAATGCCCACTAATCCTGATTCACTCTTTATTCCATATGATTGGTCACCTCTGCTACCTTTTTTTCTATTTGTTTTCTTTTTTTCCCTTCTTCTGCTTGTTGCCTAATTGGTTGACTTGATCTTATAAATAGCAGAGAAAACTGAACAAATCACAGAGGCTTTGCATCTGTGGAGAAATGAGGGGACAAAATTTCAAGAAATAAATTGGTTAGGGATTTAAGGACATTTTAAAATGTCTCTTTTAAAGAAAGATTAGTATATTTGCCTAGGTACATAGACTTGAGCTGTAAAAAGTTCCTTCCCCACCTGACAGAAAGAGGTAAGCAGCTCTTTAGCAGGCTTTGCATCCAATTTTTACCTGTCACACACATTCCTCTGAAGCTATCATACGTAAAGGTAATGCTGTTGGGAGACATTTTGTTCCCACTCATTACGCAGACAGTAAGCTCTTTGGGACTTATCTTCTCTCTTACCATGCACGCGTACCCCACCCAGCATAAGAAGGTCCTGACTTCAGCTGAAGTTTCTATCTGATTTAGCGACAAACTAAAAATAGGAACCACAGATAGACTGGTTCTGTGTTTGCCTCTGACCAATATTCTCTGATTCATAAATGAAAGCTCCTCCTAGTTCTTAAGCAAACATAAATAGATTAAAGAGTTATATGTATTTTATATGCATGTATATTATATATATACAACATTGATATATTTTGTGAACAACTGGAAGAAATTATGTAAATATAATCTCAATGAACTCTTGTTTAAAATCGTATTTGACCAACATTTTCTTTCTTTGCACAATTTTAATGAGGACATGGAGGCACTGGAGCTTGTGTAATTCAACAGTCTACAAACCCAGTGAAGAATAAGGACTGTCAGCTATTACCAATTCTCTATAGGTCTAGTTGAACCAGTGCTCTACAGGGAAAAGACAAGGGAGCTTACTACTTTTCCCCTGAGTTATCCACTCTTCCCTAGAGATGGTTTTTGACATCAGGGGCTTAACTGAAACATATGAATTAGAGTGGAAATTGGAAGTATTCAAATATAAATTAATTTATACCCTAGGGTTATTCATGCCAACTAGCAATAAATATGTTGGAAGTAAAAAAGTCTAATTTGAATGAATATGAGTGGGCAAAAAAGCAATCAAGGGCAAGAAAGACACATACGCAAAGTATAAAACATCAGATAGAGGAGACAGGAATGAGAAGATTAAGTAGAAAACTAATGTAAACTCTCTGAAAATATGGGGACCATCTTTCCATGTCTTGGTGTTAAGCTGTGTTGCCAGACCTTCTGGGACTTTCAAGACCTAAATGTGGTCATCTCAAAAAGAAATAGAATTTTACTCAAGATTCCTATGGACATTTGTCTAAAATATTAAGTTGGGAAAAATGGTTTCCTAGACCTTGTCACTAGCTTTGAAATGGAAAAGTGATTGATGTAAAGAGAAGAGTAATGAGAAAGGCTATCAAGAGACAATGCAATGGCCTATCCAAATAAGGAACTACTAGTAGATTCTATCAATTAGATTCATTGGTCCAATAAAAGTCTGGTTGGCATCTCCTCTGACTTTTTTGCGTAGAGGTATTGTGGTGTCACTGCTGGTATTGCCTTTGTATGGGCAAGAGAGTCCACTAAGGTGTAGGGTTGCCCATTCTGTTTTGTCTGTAACAGATTTCAGGGCCTGAGGTACACAGCAGGTTATTTAGAGAAAAAAAAACATGTAATTTCAGTCATTGCATAGGAGGAAAAGAAGAAGATCCAATTTTTACCACTTTGTCTGATTTCATCCCAGGGTAATTAGTTACTTGTTTTTTTCTGTTTTCATGAGTAGCACATGTGTACTTACAACACAGACAAAAGGGAAAAAAATAAAAGAACAAGAAAGAACAAGAACAGGAAATTGAATTGGAGTCAAGGAACAATGTGGAGAGAGGCTAGGGATAAAATTAAAATTATTTTGCTGTAACTAAAATAGATTGTCTGTGACCTCATATGAGCTGAAGGGCTTAACAATACCTTTTTTCACTGCCCTTTAAAAACAGCAAATGCAAATACTTCTATTCATATGAGTTCTCCTTTTAAGAAAGCACAACAACAATATTTTGGCCTAAACTACTTTTCTGTGTCTGATTAATTAACCTAGAGGCTTTCCCAATATTCCCTGCAGATTTCCGTCCCTGGCTTTGATTAATTTAATTAAAGTTCGCCAGCCTTGACTAACCCAAGGGGCACCATGTATAACATGAGGAATAAAAGTTTTTTTGAAGAAGTAATAGGAACAACTGATGAACACAAAATGCAGAGTAATTTTTCTGTGTTCTGAAGAATATTCTTTTGAATAATCTGTTGTGTAACCCAAGCGTCCTGTATTCAAGCAGATGTGCAGTTAGTGGTAAAATTAGAAAGAAAAAAACTTAGCAAGAAATGCCTGAATCAGTAGTTTAGGTCTCATTGTCAATTGCTTTACCTCCAGCATAGTTTTTAACATATGAAATTCCAACTTATTCAGACACTAGCCAGAAACTGACAGTCGGTTCACCAGAAGATGTACTCCAATTCTGTGGGGAAAACTTTCCAGGAAATATTAATTTACTGGATAAACTATGAAGTAAACCCTAAGATCTATGGTTATTCCTGGCAATGCTACTGTCCTGCTGCATGACTTCGATTTGGTTTTTTTTTTCACTTTCTGTGTTTTCTGTTTTCACCGTTTATCTCCTTCTTTACCCAGGTTCTTCCTTATAATGCCTCAGTGCAAATTGCCATGTTACACTAAAGGGCCCTTTTCTTGCTTAAGGACTGTAATGAGTTATTGCTTCACAACTCCCAGGTGCCCACAAAGCTGTGTTATTGTTCCACTCCTCAGCTGAACAGGACAGAGATGTTATAACAAAATATTTGTGGGTTGAGATACGGACAGGGAAATCTCTCAGTGGTTACTGTCATGGGCAAAACTGACTTGACCTGCAGAAAAATCAATTAAATTCATTACAAAACAAAATTAGATAATGAGAAATATGAGATAATGAGAAATAAAGCTAAATCTTAAAACACTTTCTCCCCAC
This sequence comes from Tapera naevia, assembly GCA_033556795.1. NCBI lineage: Eukaryota > Metazoa > Chordata > Aves > Cuculiformes > Neomorphidae > Tapera > Tapera naevia. The sequence goes on from JAUMJJ010000482.1 coordinate 1,280,484, forward strand.
ACCTCCTCTGTTCCCGGGCTTAACTTTTTAACTGAATTCTCTACCTCCTCCACCCAAGTGGCTCAGATGGATGAGGAACAGAGGTTATAATCTTTTCATTACATGTTATCTCTGCCACTCCTTCCTCTTTAGTGGGGAGACTTCTTGCACTCTTCCCCTGCTACAGTGTGGGGTCCCTCCCAAAGGAGATAGTCCTCTATGAAATTCTTTAACATGAGTCTTTTCTACAGGTTACAGTTCTTCATGAACTGCTCCAGCATGGATTCTTTTATAATGTGCAGTCCTTCAGGAACAAACTGCTGACCATGGGGTCACAAGTTCTACCAGCAAACCTCAACCAGCACAGATTTCCCATTGGGTCACAGCCTCCTTTGGTCATCCACCTGCTGCGGTGTGGGTTCCTCCATGGGTTGCAGAGGGATATCTGATCCACCATTGACCTCCATGGGATGCAGGGGGACAGCCTACCTCGCCATGGTATTCATCACAGGCTGCATGGAAATCTCTACTCTGGTACCTGAAGAACCTCCTCTGCCTCCTTCTTCATAGACTTTCATGTCTAGAGCATTGTTTCTTTCCCATATCCTCACTCCTCTCACTTAGCTGAAGTTGCTGGTGGGTGTTCAACACCCCTCTCACACTCTTTCTTACATATGTTACCTCAGCGGTACTACCACTGTTACTGATGGGCTCACATTTGGCGAGCAGTGGATCCATCTTGACAACAGCTGGCATTGGTTCTATCAGACACAGAGAAAGTGTCTAGAAGCTTCTCACAGAAGTCACTTCTGGTGCCTCCCTGCTACCAAAACCTTGTCAAGCAAATCCAATACATTAACCTTGCCAAGCAAATCCAATACATTAGTCTTTTTCTTTCATTCTTATTTCCTCCCCATTCTCCCTCTTGCTTCCCTTCTTTTCAGAGAAGCAAATATGGACAGAATGGAAGCAAATTATTTAAAGTCCATTTTGAACACAGCACATTAATTTTAGTATTGTTAGCCACATACTTAACATGTCTGGCTTTCTGCAGAGGGCTTGAGCTATGCAGCAAATTAGTCCAACCACATATTTATTCAGTTGTCTCACTGCTTCCTGCCAGCAGGCTCAGGGGGGATTGAGAATTCATACTGTGCTTCCTACCCCAGCCCAACTCTTTGCCCATTTCAGCTGGCCTCCTCTATCACCCTACCTGCACCTGTGTTTTCCTGGTTTTGGAGAACAGTATGAGTGTAGTCAGCCAAATCCTGGCACAGACAAGGGCACGATTTCCTTAGTCTTTATCAATGAAGCTTTAATGCACGTGTTTTTCTGTCTTTGCCTCACTCCTGCAGCTTAACTCTGCTGGGTAGCAGCTCCCACAGTGCGAATACTTCCTTTGGATAGCCTGCCATGTAAGTGGGTAATTGTTTTATAGCAAATCATCCAAGATAATTCTGAATAAAAAAGACATTCTGAAGACAAATACAATATTCAGCCGTGCAGAGTGAAAACAGAGAAAGATGAGCTATAAGGCAATATCATAGCTGCAGTATTGGAGTTAGATGCAATCCACCCACTGCCCTCTAATTCTCTACTCATTTCCCAAGGACAAGTATGCATTGCAGAATTAAGAAGACCCCTTCCAAAGAGGGTTTCACTTGTTGCTGTTCTTTCCTTTTACATTTTCAAAGCTTGAATAAGGAAGAAGACTTATTGTTTTCTCCTTTTGTTTTCATCAAGATATTATTGAATAAAATTGGAGATGCACTCTGAAAACCTGCCCAGGCACTGCTTTTAAATTCACCGTGGAAACAGTTCTATCCAGTTCCTATAGTCTGGATCCCCATCTTGTATATGCTGTGCAAACCCTATTGAAGTATTTATCGGCACAAGAAACTCCTTTGGGCTCCTGACCAACTTTGGATCCATCCCTGTAGCCAGCTTGTTTCAAGGAAGCAGCTGCAATCACAAAGGAGAAATGGAGCAGAGGAACGAATCAGGCCAACTATAAAGCTCAGAGCACTGTCTCCTTTCTCTGCTAACTTCAGTAACTGCAACAGGCATAAACAAATGAAATCACTTTGCCCTACCTTTCCCTCCCTTCTCTGTTCCTGGCCTTTCTCACATATCTCTGGCAGCCAAAGTAGAGGACAAATCTGTAATTAAATATTTGTAAATGTTTAGTTATCTGATGGCAGCTGTTTTCTAACTGGACTGGGATGCAAAGCACAGATGCTTGGATGAACTATACGAGTTTTTCAGGTTTTCATTTGTGTTCCTTTTTCCTTCTCTCGGTATAAATCCTCCTTTTCAGTTTTATTAACTAGGAAAGAGAAGAAGAGAGAAGACTTTGATGTTGCGTAGTGCTCATTACACAGTAGTCTTTTCCTTCCAACAAGCCTTTAGAGTAAGTAATAACTGTTTTCCACTTTGATAAATGTTATCTCACCAACTGGTCATTATCATCATGTTATGACAATTCACGAAAAGGGGAGGAATTGGTAATAGTGACATGGTACCGTGATTTGCAGTGAATTTCAAGAAACTGAGATCCTGTCATACAAGTTCTATAATGAAATGTAAGTAATCAGCCCCATAATTTTTCCTATTAGTTTTAGCTAGACTAGAAAAGGTCAATGCCCTGGCAAGCAATGATTCGCAAATAACAGGTGCAGCCAGTTTCTATTATACTGCCATGGGACACTGCTCTGTCACTTTTATTTACTGAATCAATCCACCAATGTCCAGCAGGAGAACAACAGTTAAATGGCCATTAATTGTAGGCTGATGTGTAGATGAAACAAATCTCCAAAGGGACCGTAAACCTTTGTTCTTTAGCCTCCTCCAGTTCACACAATGGGATTAGCAGTAAATCACTCAATGCTTCATCTTCTTATTAAAAATTTAACATACTGAACGTCCCAGGTGACTTACACCAATCAGGGAATAATTTTATTTTATTTTATTTTATTTTTTTTAGTTTTCAGTGCAGTCATTTAAGACTTCTGTGTTGAAACAAGCAATTAAACATAGAAGTTAGCAATGTGCATGATGTATGTTTGATTACTTTGTTTTTTCAATGGTAAGAAATGTGAAAGGTTGTTTTAGAAAAGCCTTTCCAGAAAGAAAATTTCATATCCTTTCATTACAGGCTTTGATTTGTTTCATTTCATTCATACTGTGCCTTCTGATGTGCAGTTCGAAGTATGTGTGTTCAATTTTCAGAAACAGGAATGATTGAATTTTTGGAAGTTGGCACAATGGCAATTCGAATGCCTTCCAGAGATCCCCCTAAAACAAAGGTCTTTCACTCACACTGCGTATCCTTGATAAATTAGTGAGTCCATGAAAAGACCACAGTCATGGAGGGGTTGTGAGTTGAGCCTTGGAAGTAGAGTATATTGCATTCCATGGACATAGCAACATCTCTCCCATGTAGAGACTGAGAGGTGGTAAGCAGATATGATATCCCTGCCTGCTTCCCAGACCAGAACACTAAGAAAGAAATGGAAACTGTGGTACATGAGACCTGAGGGGCTTTATTTAATTATCCTTATTGAGACACTTACATTTGCAAAACAAGAAGCAGTGCCTATCTGAGTGTGGCAGGCACCACTGACAAACACAATATATCAAAGCAGAAAGAGCAACCCCATAATGTACTATATTTCCAGGTAACCACACAACTGAAACAATCAACTAAATTCCCCATCTCCCTTACCTACTGTATCATCCTTAATGATGCTTGTTTCTTCAGCAATCTTTTCAAAGAGAAGCATTTTGAACTAGGCCCTCATGCAAAGCTCAGTGCAATCAAGTAAACTAGATCTAGTATATTAAGATAAGACTAATATGTACAGAGAGAAGTCACTTTCTCATTTCTAGCATTTTTCCTATTTATGCATCCAAAACCCTGTAAAAGAGCTCGTATTATCTTTGTCTACTGTAACTGCTACCACTGTGTCCCTGCAAGCACTTTTTTTAAAAAAAAATTTCTATATTCATAAACTTCACGTCTTTTTATACTAAAGAACTTACTAATTAGATAGAAATATTACGAGTTTCATTTTCTCTCAAGTTTATGTACTAACCTATGAATATCTGAGATATCTTCAGATACTCATCCTCATCCTACATTCTTCAGTTTGAAAGCTAGTAGAACAAAAATTCTCTGGCTTGACCGTTTCCGTCCTTCCTGATTTTAGAACTCTCCTTCTCTGAGAAGCTGTCAGCCCTGGTTTATGCTGACAGTTTTTTTTTTCTTTGCAGCTACTGGCCAGCTGAACTATTCTACGTGCTGTCCAAAGTTATCTAAGTTCCTCTAGATTCTTTTTGAAAATGTGAATCTATGGAGAGTCCACCTACACTCACTCACCAGTATTTTCCTGTTAATGGTTTCTGTAAGTTCTTCTGTTCTTAATCCAGTCTCTGTGTGATTTATCGATATTTCAGCATTTCATCAGTCTGAAACGATGTGCTAAGTCACTTATAAACAGATGTTGAGTTCTAGCTCTAACTGTCTCCTCAGCTAAATAGAGATAGATAGTAAAACACATTTCTGGATCTCCTCTTTTCTCCACCTCTGCTTTCTTGTAAAATGAGGAAAGAAATACATCTCTAGCTCTCAAGTATATTGTGACAAAGTTGTTATATTCTAATGACAGCCTCATCACTCAATAGAGTTCAAAATTTGATTTAGAAATCAAGTTTTCCTACTGATTCCAATGATTTTACTAAATGGGTAATTTATGAAGTTGATACGTTCTTAACAAGTCATAATTCTAGTCATCCTACAACTTGTCCAAAAAGGTTGAAAACCAGCTTATGCATTCCTATAAACATAGATATACTTACATTTTGGTAAATGGGAAAGCCTTTTTATTAACTCGATTTATGTTTAAAAATGGATGATACCAAGAATCCTTCCCATAGCAAGATTTGTTTTGTGAAATGAAATAAGTAATAGTGTTTATAGTTTTAACCAAAATAATTTCTCATTGATGATGTTGAAGTACTATGTTTAAAAATATTAAATATCTACCGCAATTTAAATATGGCATAAATCAACTTATATTCTAATGTACATGGAAAATTCATTACTCAAAACTAGAAATGAATACATTTGTTCTGCTAAAAGAAAACATCCATTTAACTGGAAGAAAAGATGTTAGTTTCATAGAAGACACTTTTTCTTCTACATAAATGTAGGTTACATTGGTGTAGAGGTCTCTATCTGAACTACTCGTCCTGTGATGTCCTTCTGATTAAAGAAGAGAAAGGTGTTCTAAATGGTTTCTCCCCGTTTTTATTATAAGCTCCCTTTAACTACTGAAAGGCCTCAATAAAGTCTCCCCAGACCCTTCTCTTCTTCATGGGCTGAACAAGCCCAACTCTCTCAGCCTTTCCTAATAGAAGTGTTCCATTCCTCTGATTATTTTCATGGTCCCCATCTGAACGCGCTCCAACAGGCCCATGTTATTGCTGTGTTAAGGATTCCAGAGATGGATGCAGAAGTCTCACCAGAGGAGAGCAGAGTTAGAATCAACCCCCTCAGCCTGCTGGCTTTACTTCTTTCATTGCAGAGTAGGATACAATTGGCCTTCTAGCCAGTGAAAGCATACTGTTGGCTTAAGACCAGCTTTTCATCCCATAGAATAGTCAAGTCCTTCTTGGAAAGGCAGCTCTCAATCTCTTCAACCCCCAGTCTCTGCGGGTATCATGGGTTGCTCCAACCCAGGAGCAGGATCTCAGAGTTGGTCTTGTTGAACCTCTTGAAGTTACCATGTGTCCACTTACTGATCTTGCCCAGGTCCATCTGGATGTTATCCCATCCTCACTTGTGTCAATTGCACCATTCATCCAGGTGTTGTCTGCAAACTTGCTGAGAATGCACTTGATCCCACAGTCTGTGCCATTGACAAGGATATTAGCAATGGTCTCAGTACAGATCCCTGAGGGACACCACTTGTCACTGATCTCCGTTGGGAAGTCCAGCCATAAGCCACTACCCTCTAGATGGAATCATTGAACCAATTCCTGATCCACCAAACAGTCTATTCATCAAATCCATATCTCTGCAATTTGGAGAGAAGATCATTGTGGCGGACCATGTCAAAGCCTAACAGAAATCCAGATAGACAACATCCATAGCTCTTCACTTTTCCACTGATTTAGTCTCTCTGTCATACAAGACCACTAGTCTTGCCAGGCAAGTCTTTCTTTTGGTGGAGCCATGCTGGCTGTCTGAAATCACTTCCCTGTCCTCAATATCTTAGCACAGCCACTAGAAGGGTCTGTTCCATGATCATCCCTGGCACAGAGGTGAGATTGGCAGATTGGTAGTTCCCAGGAGCCTCCTTTCTACCTTTTTTAACAAATGGGTGAAACATTTCTCTTTTTTCCACTAACTGAAGACTTCGACTGACTGCCATAAATTTTCAAATGTCATGGAGAGTGCCTTAGCAAGTACATCACGCAGTTTCCTCAGGACTCTAGGTTGCATATAATCAGATGCCCTATATTCAGGTTCCTCAGGAGATCTTGAACCTGATTTTCTCTTCTGTTGGAAGAGACTTTTCTCCCTCAGACCCTACTTCACAGCACATACACTCAAGAGCTGTGGGGAGAGAGATTTCTGGTGAAGTCTGAATCAAAAAACATGTTGAGTATCTCAGCCTTCTCCTAGTCCATTGCTATTTTGCTCATCTGGGCGTGGGGGCATATGGTTTCTTTAACATTTCTTTTCGGGCTGACTCCCTGTAGAAGCTCTTCTTACTTTCTTTGTGTCCATTGCCAAGTTCAGCTTAGCCATGCCTTGGCCTTCCTGACCCCAATCCTACACAACCAGACAGTGCCCCTATACTCCTCCCAGAACAGTTGTCCCTCCCACTTCCTGTGTATTTTCTCCTTGCCCTTTAATTTATACAGCAGCTCTTAACTTAAGCCATGTCAGTTTGTTGTCTTTCTCAATTTCATAGACCTGGAGATCCAGAGCTCTTGCACACTGTGGAAAACACCCTTTCGATCTCAGAGAGGGCAGAGTCTGGCTCCACCAGTCTGTCTCTTTCTTAACCTCCCTGATGGTACTTAAATTTTCTGCTTCCTGCTGAGGTTCCTTGGAGGGTGATGATTAGCAATTGAATTCAAATTTTGAACTACTAGGTGACCAAGCCCTTTCCGTGTGCCCTACCTCACGAGCTGATGTGTTGTGCCCTGGCTGGCACACCACTCTCTTGTTGTAGCACTCCTGGTGGATGGTGCTCCCTAGGTTGCTTTTTATAGGCATGTGGGTGGTTGTGGTTGCTCTGTCAACACCCAGGCCTCTCCAGCTTCCCCTGTGAGAGCTACCAGCCCCTGATGAGTCTGTCTACTCCCTGACATTTCCCTGACTCAGGAAAATCCTGTGTGCCAACATCTGCCTCTCCACTGAGGATGGGGCTAGTTCTGGAACAGCTCCCCTCAGCAAATGATGAAAACCTTCAAGGATGGAGAGTAAGAATTATGTCTGTACCACCTGACCCAGTGGTTATCTACCCTCCTGACAAAAGCAGGTTTCCCAAATCTCCAGCGTGCTCTCCGTCACCAGCAAACAAACAAGCAAGCAAGCAAATAAATGAATAAACCAACAGGCAAATAAACTTGGCTCTTGTGATTGTGATTCCTTATTTATCTTTTGATACAATATGAAACCTTGCTTTGTAGTCTTTGTAATACATCTTCAGCAGCTGTTCCTGCCACAGCTTTGCCCCTGCCAGAGGGCTGTAGAGTGGACGTCCACAGATATCACAGAATCATAAAATCATAGAATGGTTTGTATTGGAAGGGACCTTACAAATCATCTGGTTCCAGCTCCCATGGGCAGGGGCACTTTACACTAAACTAGGTTGCTTAAAACCTCATCCAGCGTGGCCTTGAACATCAGGGATGGGGCATCCATGACATCTCTGGACAACTTGATCCAGTGCCTCACCAGCCTCATGGTAAAAAATTTCTTCCTAATATCTAAATCTATTCTCTACAGATGTAAAGGTATGACATAACGTTGCAGGAAGTGTCACAAGTGGTAGATCTATTGCACTCCATACTCTTTCTCTCTCTTTCTCCTTCCATTTCCTTTTTTAATACATTTGATTTATTCTCTCAAGTATCAAGCATACAATTATCCTTAAGAAGAATTACAACTATTGCACATCAAATGTCTTATTTTTTATAAACTATTTCCATGACCAGCACATACGAGTCAGTAGCTTTGACATTATCTTGACAGTGGGACACGTTTCTTTGGTCTGTAATAGATTTCCCAGGTGACCTTAGAAAATCAGCTGAACACACTGTATCTCCCACTGTATCTCTCCACTGGATTCTCTGATTCTGTGATCTCCCTCTCTGAAATAAGAATAATTGGTCTGATCTACTAAGGCAACTGTGAGGTTAAGCAGGTTGATAACCGTAGTTCTCCATAAATATGATTTTATTGGGTTGATTTTATTTTGATATATTTGGATTGTTAAAGAGAGCTTTAGGAATAACTCTTCTGATCAAACATTTTTATGATATTCCTAAAGTTATCTAGTGTTTAAAAATAGAAAGGATAACAATGATTAATTATCTCTATTTTACTTCATTACTAATTTATAGTCTTCTGTAGCTGTACATAGCAGTATACTGTGACATAGAAAAACCAGACCCCTACTCTATGGCACTTATCAACTGAATTGGATAGACAACATGACAAATAATTACTTTCTAAACCCCATTTTTTTTCCTGTGCATCTCTCTTGTGTTTTTCAGTATTGGCACCCATTAAGAAGTGAGGCATAGATGTTCTTTAAAGCATGGGTCACAAGAAGTAGCTAAGACAGGTTTAAGAGGCTCCTCTGGTCTTGGAAAGTCTTGTGTGATTGTCATACACAGTACATGCAACATCCACCAACTTCACATCAGAACCAATATTCTCCTTCTTTGAAAAACTGGTCCTAAGGGTTTGCAGCATGTGTCCCAGAACACTAATGATGAGTGCTATTATTTGATTGATAGAAACTAGCTTTTTTCTTGAAATCATACATGAGCAGCTACAGAAGAATGAAAAATACACCACCACTTATCCACTGAGGCATAACCAGAAAGGACTATTTTTGATTTTCAAAAGGGGTGACGTACAAAAGGGGGAGAGAAAACAGGGGCACTCAGTACAGCAGGGGTGGTCATACTTTGCCCAAATACTTTGAGGACTGTATTGGTAAGTTGCCAAGAGCCGAAGGGCTGCATTGAATTTGCATTAAATGGAGCAGATGGCATCAGCTGCCCTCAACTTTAATGTTGAAATGTGGCCTACAGAGCAAATCTGTACAAAACTTTTCTAATTAAATCTGAAACAACATGCCTCATCTATTCCCCAGCAGCACAGCCTTTCTGGTGGCATTTCTGCAATGCTGCTTCTAGCCCCAGCCAAGACAGACAATGGCAGAAGTGCAGAGAAATGAAAAATAAGAACACACGCAGACTTACAGTATTATCCAATTTTATTTATAAGTACCATATGAGAATAAGTGCACTAGATTTAATCTCCATGAGTCTTTACAAGGTAGCATTGTAGCATTCTTTGTAACAAAATTGTGTGCCAGGCAGTCGTACCAAAAAAGTCTGGTCAGAGGTAGAATAAGGGAGAACCATCTTCTGTATCAGCTCTAACTTTGACTAAGAAAAATCAGAGACAGCATTTAAGATTAACATTTTCAAATTTGCTTGTTTTTCCATACACAAAATGAAATAATCTGGGATAGTCAATAAACCATGATTTAGCTGTTTTCATGCACTTCATTGACAGACTGTGTGAACATTTCCCACATGAATTAAACAGATGACACCATAAATAATTCCATTATACCAACAATTTCTGATAACAGCTGTTAATCCACTCTCTATGGTGGAATTCAGTAGCAAGTAATGGTGTTTAGCAGTTATTAAAACTAACCATTTTAATTTCCAAGGATAAACTTTTAAAAATGTTTAAATATTTTCAAGTACTTAGTTAAATATATGCTTTTCTTACCCTTGCTTCTCATAAGAAAATAGAAGATAAAGTTATGCATCTATGTTAAGTATTATTATTTTTAATAACTATTGGGCAAATACGAAATAATAATTTACTTGTATTTTAAAAGTCACAACCAGACTTCTGCATCTGATGAGATTTTGTGTAAACACATATTTGAAAAATAAAAGTAGGAGAAACCGTTTAGAAACTGTTATCTGTGCTTCAACATTTCCTATGGTCTGTTGGTTCCTTTGGGCTAAAAATTCCTTATTTTTATTTTTTCTGAGGGGAGGAAAACAAAGTGAAGTGAAAGTTCTTGTGAGTTCAAGGAACGTGACTTTTGAGCCAAAGAGTAATGGGTGAAATTCAAGCCTAAATCACTGGAGAATAATTTGGTGACAGCAGCATCTGGAAAACAAGTGTGCAAATATTTACAGAGGTTAGTTTTTAGAACAAATGATAGAAAGCATGTTTTAAAGATAAGTTTAAAGACACACAGTGGGAGAAAGTAAGAAAGTAAAGCAGACACAGTATAAGATCAGGAATCCAAAGAGGATATTTAGCAGTGCGTAGTGTGTTACAGTTAAAAAAGAGAATCATTTGAAGGAAACTAACAGTCATTTTCATTGTCAGATAATTGATTTCAAATACAAGACAAAATTTGAAGAGAGAAGGAAATATGGCTTGTGAATGTTTTGACATTTTTCTTTGTACAAAAAAGTTCATATCATAAAAATAATTTCTTTCACATAAGAAATCCTTATTTAATTGATAAAAAAATTTCTAATTGTTCAAGAAAAATTTTCAACTTTTCAATGAAAAATATCAATGTTTGTATTTGCAAACAAGCTGTCATTTTAAAACTTGCAAGTACTTTTTTTTAAAAATCAAAATTTAAAAAAATTCTGAGAGTTGTCAAATTTTATTAAACCTCTGTATTTGGCATTTAAGAGGATAATTTATATTTCTAATAACAATTATGCTAGGAGGTGATGCATGCCACTTCCTTATTTCAGTGGGAAGAGAATAGGGAGGGGTTCTTGCAATACCCATCTCAAGCATCCCAATGTGCAAAAGTGTTGTGTGTGTGAGGGCCTACCGGAAAGCTGAGGAGGGGATCTTTATAAGTGATGACAGTGACAGGACTAGGGGTAATGGTTTTAAGCTGAAAGAAGAGAGATAGTGATTAGGTATTACAAAGAATTTTTTTACTGTGAGGGTGGGGAGGCCCTGGCACAGGTTGCCCAGAGAAGCTGTGGATGTCTCATGCCTGGAGGTATTCAAGGCCAGGCTGGATGTGGCTTTCAGCAACCTGCTCCAGTGGGAAACGTCCCTGCCCACAGTAGAGCGGTTCAAACTGGATGGATTTTAAGGCCCCTTATGACCCAAACCTTTTATAATTTTATGTTGTTGTAATCTAAGTCCTACATCTTTGTGTATAATTTTAGGTTCCCTGGTAAACCATTTAAGCTAATAGTATTATAATTTCTATTAACCTTGAAAACAATTCTAAAGCGCCAGAAGAATCACGAGATGGGATTGTTTCTGGAATGGTCTATATCACTCTGTAATATCTTCACTGAGAGTAATGGAAACCTAGAGAAACTCTATTTTTATGCTAGGCTGCCATTATGAAATTAACATTGTTGTCTTTCAGAAATTTGACCAGCAGTCTTAAAAACAGAATTAATAACTGAACTTTTGAGCCTAGGATTAGCTAGGAGATTGTTTTGTTGTTCAAAGTCCAGATCAGTGTGCTGAGTACTCAACACTATTTCTAATAAGATGGTCTGCCTCTTCATCTCTGGCGTCTCAAATGGGGAATGAACTACTGAAGAGATGAATGTCTTCAAAATTAGTTCATAATTTTATAAATCATACTGAAAATTATTAACAGTATTTGAAAATCATGCCTTCAGCTATCCAATAGGAAATGGAGTTTCTCATGACACAGGTAATAAAAATTTATGAAATAAATATTCAATTGCTTGCACCCTAAACTAATAATGAATGGAAACTCAGACGTCCCAGTGTGATTAGCAGTGATTAGGATCAAGTTTTGTTTGTTTGTTTGTTTGGTAATACTAAAAAAAACGGTTGTATTAGGTATCTATCTTGTTTCATACTAAAGTATTTACAACTGGTATTTACAAATCCAGATGAATGGTAAGGCACTGTGAAATCCTTCCGGCTTGTGTAGTATTATTACTGTTTTTTTCTTATTTTTGTATTCATATGAAATTCAGTAAACATCATTTTACCAAAAGGAAAAGAAAGAATCATTAAAGCATGTGTTTTTGGTGGAAGATACAGATAGCAAAACACAATGCAGTGCTGTAGAGGAACATAAAGTACCTGTGATAGATATTTAACAGTCCAGGTATTATTGTTGGGCAAAGATATACCAAGTGGCAAACTGATTGATTATTTACATACCATCACTCCCTTTTCTGTACCTTTCATTGAGACAAATTTTCAATTACATGCAGAGAAAATCTAGCTTGCTTACTTTTAGCATCTTTCTTTTGACTTTTAAGTCAATGTCTTAGATGTGACTTCTAAGGTGCTCTGTGTTATTTCTGTTCTTTGGCAACTAAAATCAATACTCTTCATAGTACAATATTTTTCAGTCATCTTCCAAAAACTTTAATCTCTAGGTACATTCAGAGTACAGTTACATCTACATAAGGTTTCCTAAAGACTTCATTAAGCCAAGTACTGTATTCCAGCTGCAGTTCTGCAGCATTGAGTAGGTCATCCCAGGAGGTCAGGGTCTAGAGTTGGCATCCCAACTCTGGTACTTTCTTCAACATGTTTCAACAAGAGTTATCTCCTTAACTTCCAGTCACATCGAGCTCTTAAATTCTAAGAAATGAATTTTAGTGTCACTATGTATAGATTTGTACGTCCAGTTGAATGTGCATGGTGAGACTTTCAGAGGGAATTGGGATTTAGAAGCAAAATCCTCAATAAAGTTTGTCCATTGCGGTCTTTAAATCTATGGGTGTTTAAGTATCTTTCTCCTAGTTGTTAAACTCTTTGTCTTGTATTGGTACTCATATCAATTACCTTTGACTTTTCACAATATTTTCTTGATTTATGTTAAGCAAACGGGGAGATTTCCTCTATGTTCATTCAGCAGACAGGAATTAACACCTCCATAGTATCATAGAATCACAGAACCATAGAATCTTCCAGTTGGAAAAGGCCTTTGAGATCATTGAGTCCAACTGAACCTACCTTCTGCTAAACCATGTCATTCAAAATCTCATCTACCCATTTTTTAAACACTTCCAGGGATGGTGACTCAACCACCTCCCTGGGCAGCTGTGCCAGTGCCTGATCACCCTTTCAGTAAAGAAATTCTCTCTAATATCTATTCTGAACCTCCCCTGGTGCAACTTATCGTCATTTCCTCTTGTCCTATCACCTATCACTTGAGAGATGAGATCAAGACTTGCTCTATCACAGCCTACTTTCAGGCAGCCATAGATAGCGGTAATGTCTCCTCTCAGCCTCCTCTTCTCCAAGCTAAACAACCCCAGTTCCCTCAGCTGCTCCTCGCAGGACTTGTTCTCCAGCCCCAATAATAATAATTCATTCTATTCTGCTTTGGCATGAGATATACAGCCCTGTGAAGATGTGATAGTCCCTCCTTTGTCTACACAAAGCTTAGATGACTGTATAAGATAAAACTAAACTTGCAACGATTATGTGGATAAATTTAGGTGAGATGAAGTCTTCAATCCGTTCTTTCTATTTTGAGGTAAGTTCTTCAATCTTCAGTATGGAAACCCACAAAGCTTTAACCTGAAAACAAAACTGAATATTCAATAAATAAAACACTACTTTATTTTTTGCTTGTTTGTGGGGCTTTTTTGGTTGGTTGTCTTTTTTTTTATTTTGGTTTTGTTCTTGTGTGTGTGGGTGGGCATAAAGACAACATTTTGAAACCAGTTGAATTTCCAGCAGTTTAACTGAGCTTGTTAAGCACAGAAGTTTCTACAGTTGTGATAAGTAGTGAAATGCATTACATTAAATGGCCCTGAAAAGTCACACATCCACCCAAAGGCCTAGGAGTGGTGAATGTACAAATTGTTTGAATGTCTCCAACAGGGGTAAACGTCTGCTTGCTGATAAGAGGTAAACACAAATGCCTAGAAGCCAAGTATTGACAAAGATTTTAAATAAGGATTGGTACCATTTGTGAAACTGGGGTGTGGGATATGAGGTTTGATGGACTTCAAAATACTAAATGGAGTTTTTTCTTTTCTGTCAGGTAATAGTTCAGACACTGAGTTTGAACGTAGTTGTATATGACGAATAGTAACTACAATAGACTGTACAAGGAAGACTTCAGGTGAGCAAGCCTTTCTTAGGATTTTTTTCTTGCCTGGAATTTTCTCAAGCCACAGAAACCTGTCCTCTCTAACAAAACAAAACAAAAAAACAACCAGATTTTGTTCCTGGCTTAGAAAAGCATAAGTCTAAGCAATTCACAGTATCACAGTATCACAGTGTCATAAGGTTGGAAAGGACCTCTGAGATCATCAAGTGCAACCTATAACCCAACACTAACACCAACACCCACACTAACACCAACCATCATCTAAATCATGGCACTCAGTGCCTCATCCAGTCTCCCCTTAAACACCTCCAAGGTCGGCGACTCCACCACCTCCCTGGGTAGCGCATTCCAATGAACAATCACCCTTTCAGTGAAGAATTTTTTCCTCACATTAAGCCTAAACTTTCTGTGACAAAGCTTAAGTCCATGCCCTCTAGTTCTGTCACTGGTCACCCGAGAGAAGAGACCAACCCCTGCCCGACTACAACCTCCTTTTAGGTAGTTGTAGAGAGCAATGAGGTCTCCCCTGAGTGTCCTCTTCCTTAGACTAAACAGTCCCAACTCCCTCAGTCGCTCCTCATAGGGTTTGTGCTCCAGCCCCTTCACCATCTTCATTGCCCTCCTCTGAACACATTCCAGTATCCTAACATCTTTCCCAAACTGGGGGGCCCAGAACTGTACACAGTATTCAAGATGAGGCCTGACCAGTGCTGTGTACAGGGGGACGATAACTTCTCTGGTCCTGCTCGCCACACTATTCCTGATGCAGGCCAGAATGCCATTGGCCTTCTTGGCCACCTGGGCACACTGCTGGCTCATGTTGAGCTTCCTGTCAACCAGCACTCCCAGGTCCTTTTCTGCCTGACTACTCTCCACTCTGTCCCCAGTCTGTAGCTCTGTATGGGGTTGTTGTGTCCAAAATCAAGTAGCCGACATTTGGACTTATTAAACATCATCTTATTAGAATCAGCCCATCTCTCCAGTCTGTCCAGGTCCCTCTGTAGGGCAATCCTACCCTCTAGCAGATCAACCCTTCCTCCCAGCTTGGTATCATCTGCAAACTTGCTGATGATGGACTCAATCCCCTCATCCAGATCATCAATAAAGATATTAAACAGGACGGGACCCAATACCAATCCCTGGGGGACACCACTGGTGACCGGCCACCAAATGGATGAGACACCATTGACCATCACTCTTTGGGCTCAGCCATCCAGCCAATTCCTAACCCAGCACAGAATGCTCCCATCTAAGCCACGGGCTGCCAACTTCCCTAGGAGTCTACTGTGGGAGACAGTGTCAAAGGCCTTGCTAAAGTCTAGGTATACCACATCCACAGCCTTCCTCTCATCCACCAGACGAGTCACATGGTCATAAAAGGAGATCAGGTTGGTCAGGTAGGACCTACCCCTCCTAAACCCATGCTGGCTGGGCCTGATCTCTTGGCCGTTCTGCAGGTGCCACATGATTTCACCCAGGATTATCTGCTCCATGATTTTACCTGGGACCGAGGTCAGGCTGACAGGTCTGTAATTACCTGGATCATCCTTATGGCCCTTCTTGTGGATGGGCGTCACATTGGCCAACTTCCAGTCTTCTGGGACCTCTCCAGTGAGCCAGGACTGCTGAAAGATGATGGAGAGTGGCTTAGCAAGCTCATCCGCCAGCTCTCTCATCACCCTAGGATGGATCCCATCCAGCCCCATAGACTTATGAGGGTCCAAGTGGCTCAGCAGGTCTCTAACTTCCTCCTCATGGATTGCAGGAGGGCCATATTTCACCCTGCCCCCATCAACCACTTTAGAGGGCCAACTGTCAAGCAAGCTGACATCTTTGCTGTTGAAAACTGAGGCAAAGAAGGCATTAAGTACCTCAGCCTTCTCTGCATCTTTGGTTACCATATTTCCTTCCACATCCAACAAGGAGTGGAGGTCGCTGCCGCCCTTCTTTCTAGCATTGATGTATTTATAAAAACTCTTCTTATTATCCTTAACAGAAGTGGCCAATTAGAGCTCCAGCTGGGCTTTTCTTCCCTGATTTTCCTCCTACACGACTTAACAACATCTTTGAATATGACGTGGCTTATGTCCCCTTCTTTCCAACGACGATACATCCTCTTTTTCTTACTTAGTTCCTTCAGAAGCTCCCTACTCATCCAGGCTGGCTGGCTGCCCTTACGACTCTTCTTACAACACATGGGGACAGCCCGCTCCTGTGCTTTCAAGATTTCATTCTTGAAGTGCATCCAGCCTTCCTGGAACCCCTTGCCACTAAGAACTATTTCCCAGGGTACTTTCCTGACTAGTTCCTTAAATAATCCAAAATCTGCCCACCGAAAGTCCAGCATGGATGTTCTGTTCCTGCCTTTTCCTGTTACATTGTTTAGAGAGAACTCAATTATCTCATGATCACTACACCCCAGACAGCCTCCTACAACAACATCACCCACCAGCTCTTCTTTGTTCATAAACAGCAGGTCAAGAAGAGCCTCATCCCTTGTGGGCTCACTCACCAGCTGTGACAGAAAGCAGTCCTCAATACACTCTAGGAACCTCCTGGACTGCCTCCTCTCAGCAGTGTTAAGTTTCCAGCAGATATCTGCAAGGTTAAAGTCTCCTAAAAGAACAAGGGCAGCCGATGTAGAGGCAGCCTCCAGATGTTTAAACAACAGAAGATCCAAATCCTCCTCCTGGTCGGGCGGTCTGTAATATACTCCAATCAGGAGGTCAGACCTGACTGCCCCTCTGACCCTTACCCATATGCACTCAATCTGGTCATCACCGATATCTACTCAACAGCATCCATGGTTTCCCTAGTATAGAGGGCCACCCTTCCACCCCTCTTCTCATGCCTGGCTCTCCTGAAGAGCCTGTAGCCTTCCATGGCAGCACTCCAGTTATGAGAGTCGTTCCACCGCATTTCCGTGATAGCAACTATATCATAGCTCTCCCGCTGGACCAGGACTTCCAGCTCCTCCTGTTTGTTCCCCATACTGCGTGCGTTTGTGTACATGCACTCCAGTTGGGTTACTGACGACACCCTTTGAGATGGCTCATCCTCCACAGCAACATCTTTGGTGAGCCTAGTAACTCCCCCCTCCCCCTTCATGCCTAGTTTAAAGCCCTCTCAACAAGTCCTGCCAGCTCCTGGGCTAGAATGCTCTTACCCTTTTGAGTTAGATGAGACCCATCTGGGTCAAGCAGGCCGGATGCCGTAAAGGTTTCCCCATGATGAAAGAACCCAAAATTCCTCTGCCGGCACCAGCCCCTAAGCCATTTATTAACTGCATATATTCTCTTGTTCCTCTCGGCATACATCCCTGCCACCGGAGGAACCGAGCAGAATACCACCTGTGCTCCTGCCCTATCTATTGACCGTCCCAGCTCCTGGAATTCCTTTTTAACTACCCTTGACCCTCTTTTCGCTAGCTCGTCACCACCAGCCTGGACCACCAGAAGCGGGTAATAATCTGAGGGTTTAATTAGATCAGGGAGTCTCTTGGCAGTGTCACCTACTTGGGCTTGGGGAAGGCAGCAGACTTCCCTATGAGTTGGATCCATCCTACAAATAGGGCCCTTCGTCCCTTTCAGAAGGGAGTCTCCCAATACAATGACCCTCCTTTTCTTTTTCTTACCAGAGAAAGCAAACTTAGACACCACAGCCTAATTTCAAATAAAGCATCCGAAATTAAGACAATATTCGTGAAAGATTAACCCATTCATTTTGGTTTAAGAGCTGGGACAAAACAAAAGGCAAGTCTATTAACTTCATCAGAGTTACACCAGCACTGTCTCAAGATCATTATCTTACAAGACACGGATGTCAATCTCATTATGTAACCGAGTGTGTCTAGCACTTTCCTGTGCAAATATACTTAATAGATATGGTTTTGACATTTTACTGTAAAATTAATAAAAAAGAGATCAGTCTCAGTGTGCCGAGAAGCTTTTCTCAGTCACATTAAAGGGTGATATTTTTTGTGTAAATAAATACATTTCAACACACCAAAGTTTCCTTTTTTCCATATATTATCTCTACACCATTTTATTTCAAAGAAAAAACACCTTCTTATTCCAGAGGGTTATCTATCTGTACTCATGTCTGTCTCTTCATATTCATATTCCACTAGAATGTTAATGTTTTAAAGTTTCAGCTGTACCTCAAAGTCTGATATATTTAACGTAGGAATTCTGTTGTATGACACGGACTGGCCCACAGAGTATGGAGCCCAGGGGAATTTCAATCCTTTGGTTTATCTGCACTTTTATAGATCATCCTCATAGTATTTGAGAATGATGAGCAATTCAGGATTCATCTACGCACACAGTGGCTTATGCAGGGAGTTGAACAACTCTCTTGAGACAGAGAGTAAATAATATTCCATGCCCATGGAGAAATAAATGGGCTTTTGTTACTCTGTCCCCCAAATGTCAGGTGAGCAGGAAAAAGACCTTAAAAGAGTTACAAGGAGGGGGAAGAGGATGAAACCTGCTCTCCTCCCTTCACTTTATTATGTATTTACTGTGGCGGAGGTTTTATCATCTGACCAGGAGGGTAGCAAATGTAAAACAAGGAAGGTCAAACCTATAGGGTCAATCTTGAGAGGGTGCATTCCAGTATTGTTTTTTCTCAGGGCCCAAACTTACACATTTCGGAACCCAAGGGAAAGAGACTGTAATGTTGCTGAGAGTAAGTCAGAAAACACAAAAATATTTTTTCTCTGCTTGTGTTGTTAATAGTAGTGAAAACTCAAATATGATTTAATAAAGACATTTTTCCTTGGTTAGCAAGTTCAACACATGGCATGCAAAGACTTCAAGAGTAGGTCTATGGAGGATCAAGTACCATCCTACCATAAGTACTATTATGTCTCCTTTTTACAGTGTCACACCTGTAGCACACTCAATTTTGTTGAAAGGTTACAATTGATTTACTCAAGCCTAAGGGAAGAACTACACCCACAATTTGAAAATAATGGTACTTGATCTTAATGTCACCTCAGATCATACTCATTCCCTAGTGGTGATGATTATTAATAAGTTATTAAAAAAAAAAAAGCAGTCCAGATTTGAGCGATCTCTCTGCTGATAATGAATCAGCACAGAAAGAAATAGTGAGGTACCCCTTGGCACAGTTATTCATTCTCAAAGAGTTTTTTCTGATACACTTGTGTTACCTCACTGCAACTTTCACAGTGAAAATAAAAGTCCCAGGGAACTTATCATAAAATTCACTCTCTGAATATGTAAAATTATTTTTCCATTGCCATATTTACAATTTTGTTCTGTCCATAAAAAAAAATAAATCTTTACTGTAATAAACACGAGGTTGATTTTTGTTACAAAGAAATTAAATATACCATTGCTCGCATTAATTCTCTACTGACTGAAGTCTCCAGTTTGCTTTTGCCAAATAACCTCTTTTTAGAATTGAGGTAAAAGAGAACAGTATCCACCTTTTTGCAGCTTTTCATGTAAACAACACCAAGGTTTATGGAAGGTGCTGGTCTCATGACCAGGTACTGAGAAGAGTAGATAATATTGGAAGTCATCTTCAGATAGAGATAAGCATCTCAATGCCATTTGCCTCTGAGGCATTCCTATGTTTTAAAACAAGCAAACAAATAAACAGACAAGAGTGGGAGCTCAGAACTTCACACAGAGTTAAAAATTTAGAAGAACTGAATATTGTCTTTATATCTGGCATCAAGTTCGCTTTACTGACATCAATAAAAGTTGTGTAACCTTCAGCTGAATCTCATATTCTCACCTTTTAATTTCTGAAATTCATTGTAATATTGAAATGTTCTTTCCTAACTCATGAGTACCAGAATTTACTGAGCACTAAACATTCCTTTATAATACATAATAAACATTGTAAAATAAAATAAAAAACTACTTAATGGCAACAATAAAAAACACAGGCAAATGAGCCAGATCACATCTATTAGTGTCTAACAGGAGAACAGCTGTCTATCAAAGCTCAGCCTCCCTGTCTGACTACAATCAAATAAACAAGACAGCCAAGCGCCTCCAGGCCATGGGCTCTAAGGAGTAGTGGAATGTCTGCAGAGTCTGGAACTGAAAGGCTGCAATTCCACTAAGGATGTCAATCAACCCTTGGTCGTTCTCACATGTAAGAAGAGGGGAAATTGCTCTTTCACAGAGGTGAACATTAGTGCAAATTAAGAAGGTGACTGGAGGATTTTTCATGGTGTGTTGTTTTTTGGTATTTTTTAACAACTGAACTCTAGAGAAGTAGGGGTAAAATAGGCTTAATATTTACTTGAAACAGGTTTATGTTTGGAAAAACAAAACAAAACAACTCCCTTTCTAATTTGAGTCAATCATTTTCAATATAATTTAAAAAAAAATAAGGGAATTCATATCTTACTTATTTAAAGTGGAGCTGTCTGTGCTCTGGTGAAACTTATGTGAAGGGGCTTAGATCTGGGAAAAGGTCTCCACTTTTCTTTGGGTTTTGAATTTTTTTTTTCAAAAATGTTTGCCATAATTTCAAGTGGTTTTACATAAATGGTCTACGATTATCAATCTGCTATATTGCTATATTTGTCTTTTGGGGTTGATGACTACTGCATTGAAGGATTGTGTCCTGGACTTTGAAGAAGACGAAGTGCTTGCTTCAGCTATGAATTTTGCTTTTGATTATTCGAAATTCCAGGAAAACCAGGCTATTGTGTACCTGTCAAAATTAAAGTTTATTTAACAAAAAACACAAAAAAGGATTTTATCAACCAACAAATAAACAGTCTCAAATGAACAGTCTCAATTGTTTTGTTTGTGTTATGACCAGGGCACTTGCTTCTTGCAACCTCCTACATATTGCACTGCAGATTAATCTAGAAGTCCTAGCTTGTTTTTCTTTACTTATAACTCCAAGGCATAGCCAGATACATAGGCTGGTTTCACTTAGCTGTATAATTTCTGATCTTGTTTACAAATGTTGCTAAATATATGATTAGGCATAAACTGCAGCAGTCTGCTTAATATATTTAGTAAATTTTATTACTGCATTCCTTATCTCAAATACTCATAGAAAAAAAACCCTCCCCTTATACAGAGCACGATTGGCTATTTTTTTTCTGCAAGCTCTTCATCATTGGACTTCCAGTGCTGAAGGCAGAAACATTTATGCCAGTGAGGTTAGAGGTTAGGCCTGCAATATATCCTGCAGAGCTGGTCACCAAGTGTATATATAGCCCAGGAAACATGAACATGTGTCTGGTATGTTCTGATTTTATTTACGGTTTCACACATCAGTTTCAAAGAATCCATAGAAATCAGCTGACAGGTCTGAATGTTCTGGATAAGTCATTTATTATTCAAATGGAAACCTGTACTATACTCTGCACTGACTGACTTTAGGGAAGAACACTTTATCTCAGCCACAATGTACCCATCAGCAGCGTTAGAATATGGCTAGAGATAGTCTCTAGTTTACACTTGACCTGGTGTTTTGCAACACGAGCCCCTCTCACCCAAACCTAAAGATACCCACAGCATGGAAGACTAGTTTCTTGGAACTCAATGCATGCATGATAAGGAAGACATGAACTGATCGCATGCAATATGGTATACATCTCATACCAAATTTTTTTAGTTCAAGGAGAGAAGAGGAAAAAAGTAAACATCCTATATTTTCTTCTGTAGAAAATCAGTTTGCTCTCAGCTGAGAAGCTGCAGATTCCTTAACCAAAAAGTTGCAATAAGGTAATTATTATTTATTGGGGCTGTTCAACAAAGATTGCTCAGTAGCAACCTGGCTAACACTTAGACTGCTTTAACACAATCTGCATTGTTTTTAGTCTTAAAAACACAGTACTTTTGTGCATCCTACCTTGTTTTGTTAAGTGAAACAGAAAGAATTATTGATGACCAGATTCTTATGTTGTCCGTCTTCTGTATGCAAAATGTGTCTCAAATAAAGGCCATGTTTTAATGCTCCCAGCAGTTTAGTCTGAGATACTTAACAGGCCCTGTACTTGTTTGGAATCACTACCATTCTTACACTTCTCTAAGCTAGGCTTAACATTTCTACTCTTGACAGTTACATGTTTCAAATATACGTATGTACATATATATATATATACAAGTCTCTATATATATCTGTCTTAGGGAACAGGAGATTGCTGTGACAAGAGTATTAACAAGACTGATCAATGAAGCGATTTAAACTTTAGACCAGAACTTTACTGGATTGATGTTTACCAACAATACTCACTATGTTAAAGGTTTACTCCTACTTGTTAGCAATTATTTTCACTGCATATTCAATAGTTAGTACTTAAAATCAATCCTAAATAAGTACAAGTACACAGCGCAGTGAAGCTTATGCCGTGCAATTAGGGCTGATGGTTATAGTCCTTTATAATCCTAATAGTCAAGGTCAGAGTGTTCAGGTTCGCTTAACAAAGTTTCTCTGCCATCACATCTGAGATCTCATGCTGTTATGAAGTGTTATGCTTCAAGAACAGTGTCTCAGCCTTGGCCTACAGGTATTGACTACATATTCTGACCAAAGATGGGAGAGGTGTGGTATGCTCCCAGGTTGAGGCAGCTGCCTTCTCCTATTGGCTGGGATTTTTTTCTATCCCTCTCTGAGCTGCTGCTTCTTTTCCTTCAGTGAAAGCAGTCTTTTCACAGCTCTTGAGGTTGTGCTGCTTCAATGATCAATAATTGCCCATCAGTTTGCAGTTCTGGGTCTTCTGTTTTTGACCCATATCCATACCTTCAAGGCCTTTGCTGCTGTCTCACGTTTAAACTGACACGATAATAGGGAAAATCTGGTACCATGCTCAGGTTCACAAAACAGGTTCTTGGTGCAAGATGATAACAAGCCCAAGAGGCCAGCACAGGGGTTCAGCACTGTTAGCAGAAGGCTCATGTTGTGTTACTAACACTGGTTATACTATTTTTATGGGCCATTAGATACAAAAGTGCTTGCATAGCTATGTTATATTAGAACATTTTTGTCTGGTTTCAAAACAAATTAATATTAAAACCTCTTCAGTGTGCTCCTGCTTTCAGGGGTGCAGCAGGTCTCTGTTCATCCAATCTATTTCTGAATTGTAAAACAACCACTTTCCCACAGCAGACGAAAAGACCCACTGGTGCTGACTGCTATCAATTTCAGTGAGGCAGTGGCCTAGGGGAAGGATTTGGTCTTGTAGTATGAACTCAGGAACATGACAGACTGTTTGTACTCTTCTGGTTACTATCCCTATATTTCCAGGAATATTTTACACATTTCCTTCCATAGAATCATGGAATCATGGAATAATATGCGTGGGAAGGACCCATAGAAATCTTATCTAGTCCAACCACCATGAAATGAGTCAGGGACATCTCGAACCAAATCAATTTGCTCAGATTGAATTATTTCGCAGAGAAAGACTGAGACGATGATCTACAGAAATAGAACCACAAAAAAAAAATATTTGCCAGTGTATTTTTGTAACAACCTCTCATCACTTGTTTGTAAACCTTTTCTTCACCTAGAAGCAGAACAATGGTTATGGCCAGCTAAATGTCTGTTATAAAAGAGAACTTCAGAAGGAAATGAAAAGTCTTATCCAGGGTCACAGAATAAGAATGTCATTTATTCTTGCCATAGTGACATAAAAGCAAAGGACAGAGTGAAATAAAACCATTCAATTTAAAATACACGCACAAAAAAAAAATTAAACAACATTAATACACCTTAACATAAATTCAAATTGACATACAATTGCTCATAATTTTCCATTTTTTTCTTTAGTTGGGTGTCTAAATTCACATGTACGTGTATACTAAGAGGTTGTAATTTTAGGTCTACCTGATACATCTTTTTTAAGATTATCCTGAGAGGTCTTTTGTCTTCTTTAACCTGAAAAGAAGCTGCTTTATTTGCTTGTTTTATAGGAATGGGACCAGTTCCTGAAGAAAGATGGAAACCAGTTGAAAGTATCTTTCTAAGGTTTTCTCAGTTCACTTTTAGAGAGACAGAAATGTCATTTCCAAAATTATTAGTGTGATTTTCCCCTACACAAAAACATTTCTTCTAAAAGAAGAGGAGCGATGTAAGGAATGTCCCCATAAACAGTAATGTCTTGAATTTTCCTGCTTCACCACAACATCTTAGAAAACAATAAAAAGGACTTTTTTCTTTAAACTCAAATGTCAATATAATTAATATAGTATTCTTATATCACCTAAACAACTACATTCTGTCAATAATATGGTTTACAAATAATTGCTAAAATATCAAAACCTAGTTTCTGAGACTAGATCTTTAACATCACAGTCCTTACCTTAACTAAAATTTTTTATGGGAAAAAATATTTCCAAATGGAAACTCTAGTCAGAAAACTACAGTTTAGTGCAAGAAGGTAAATTTAATGAGTGTATGTTCCCTGATAAAACCTATACAGATTAAAATATCCCAGCTATCTGTAATAGTTATGCACAATATTTTCTGTGTTTTAATAGGAGAAGGTCTTCATGAGGCTCTGTAGAAGAGTGACAGAGTAGCATAAGGCTTGGGGTGGGGTCGGGAGAGTGGGAGGCACAGAAGAGTAGAAATTTGCTTGAGGTCCTCTTTCTGCAGTCAGGTAACCTTCGTTACAAGGGGTCTGAAGTTCAAGTTAGTAACCCAGTTAGCCCTCCGGACTCATCAAAATTTTCAATGTTATTTGCATGAAGCTGAAGAAGTTTTTGTGAGCGTGGTTTTGTGTGAGAAGAATACACATTTTTTCATTTGATTTCTCAATATTATTCAGGAGGTTACGCTTTTCTCAACTCTCTTTTCTTACATTGAGAAGATTTGTGTGGGGCTTATTTGTTTTATTTTCCCTGTACAATTGTAGCATATATGAACTTTTGATAGAGCTGGGTAAACTGTGTTTTTGAATTTTCTGCTAATATTTACTTGAATTTTTAAAACAAATTCTCAATGACTAGGTTTGCTCCAACTCTGTGTTTGTTTTCTGCAGTTATTTTAGTTAATGAGTTTGCTGGCTGGGATGTTCCTGGGAACAGCTAATTTTAGACAACTATTAAAAAATACTAACAGAAGGTGAATTTCACAAAATGCTGCTATTTGCAATGGAAGTCTGGTTTTAAGAGTTGCGATTTGCTCATCCAATCAGGAAAACATATCGTATGATTTATGTGTCTGCACACACCATCTTGAATTTCAGATTTTAAATTTTATGTACTTACAACCATCTGCTCACGAGCTAAATTCACACCATGGTTTTATCGGAGAAAATACATATATTTGGTAAACAGTTTTGAATAGTTGATGAAGGGAGGGAAAATGCCATCCGATTGTATAATTTCTTCAGCAGGAATTGGAGGTCACCTTCATTTTCCTACTTTCTGAGTCTCTAGTGTAATATTTAGATATTATTTTCTCTTAGTTTGTTTAGATAACTTCATTCTTCTCATAGGACTTAAGAGTTCATAGTTTCTGAATGACTACAATTCCACTTTCAGGGAATTTATAACTAGATGCTAGATTTTTCCCTAGTTTCTTTACTTTTTTTTTTTTTTGTCCAAATAATTAAACATTGCTTTTAGCCACAGCCTCTTCTAGATATGACCTTAATTTGATAGTGGAAAGAAGTTCCAGGGTAGAAGGAGCAGTGAAAGGGAAGGCAAAATAAAGAAGACAGGAAGAAGAAAACTATTTCCAGAGAACATGGAAGGAAACATTAACCTTCTCACCTTATTTTCATGCTTGACATGTAATTGCCTGGTCTCAGAGACAAGAAGGTAGAGGAATCCTGACAGCTCTAAATATTTAAAAATCCCTAATACAAGTTTCCAGAGAACACCTGGAAAAGTTGGGGGAATATAAAAGTAAAGAATAACTACAGAAAAGCTTATCGTAGCTTATTGAAGGCCCTTCATTATCAGTGCGAGGGGGACACAGACACAGATAGAAGTACTGACAAGTATCCAACTCCTTCGTTTCCACACCAAAAGAGGCAAAGAAACAATTCGACACAAAAAAGAGCAGACATCCCCTGGCTCTTATTTTGCACAAATGTCCCCTAACATTTATAAATTATTCTCCTCTACACAGAAGTCCAGAAACACTCCTCTACCAGATGCAGATGTATAGAAATATCCACTCTAATAAGGAAACACATGCACCCAATACCAGATTCACGAAAATATTCCCACCCACACTTACAAACACTGCACTATGCAGATGGATTTATGGCTCATCAGACACAGGCACTGATGGCAAGATACCAACAGCTTTAGAAATATTTAGAGCTCGCATTTGATAGATGCGACCACTTTCTGGATTTGAAGGCAGGGTAGAAAGTCCAATACCACAACACAAATATTAGTATGATTGGTCACAACACTGGGTGGCCATAAGCCCAGGGAAAGGTTGTACAACCACTCTCTGATGCACTACCCCTGTGGGGTACACACAGAGAGCACAGTCTGATCTTAACCTGTGAAAGAATTCCTCACGTTTAATAACATCAGACATAAAGCATGCAGGCAAGGATCACCGAGAAGGAAGCGTTATTGTGTCCCAAATTTATTTTAATTCTCTGCAACTCCTTTTTTTCTTTTTTTTTCTCTGCCAGAAAAGTCATGTTTTTCATGGCTAAAAATATTTAACATGATCTCTATAGCCTCTTGTAATCTTGTGGTTCAGGGAATACGGGCCATGAAGTTATGGGGCATTTCAGATTGGCATCTGTTATGAACACGCTATAAGCCTAAGCAGCCTAGCTGAAGTTTTAGATGAATTTATCCATTTCTGTTCTTGCTGCTGAGTTTATCCAGAGTTGGCCCATTTCAGCAGATTGGAAAAGGAAACAGTGAACATAAATGTCCAGTTTTTGTATGGTAGGCAAAACTGCTCCTTCTCTTCCCGTCTTCAACCGCAGTCCAACATAACTTTTGTATGTTTGCAGTTTGATTTGAGACAGGAAATTCTGGAAAATATTCAGTTGTTTGATTATCAAAAGAAAAGACAAAGTTCTGATTTTTGCACTTCTGAAATGGTTCCATATAATCAAAACACACTGCATTTTATAATCTGCCTTTGTTTGTATCTGTTGTTTTAAATAGCTCCAGGGTTGCAGGGTGTTTTCCCTGTTGTATTGTTATTAGGTCTGATAAATTAACAGCCATGGCCAGCATCAGAAAGGAGATTGGTAGCAGAGGTGCAGTTTTAATCTGACTTAACCTATCACATACCTGAACCTCAAGGAAGTCATTCTTCATTGTCTAACAAGCAGTATACATATGGTAATCAACCATGCCAGGATGTGCTGGCAGCATTTGAACAGGGTCTTCCCACAACCATTTGTCACGTGGCTTTTCTTTATTTTAAAGGTATGACCACACATAGATCAAGGTGAAGGAGTGCAACACTTAGAGAGGAGCACACCAGTACTACCCGAAAAAAAGATGTGTTGTAATTCTGATAACTTCAATCCTACTCCTGGTTCAGCTGCCTAGCTGGGAAAGTCACTCCATATCACACTGCTGATCCCAGCTTCTTACAGAAGGCTCTTAAAGCTCTACCAATGGCAAGAATATTGTCACATCTCTTTAAGATTGTAGTCATTACTTAAGCAAAATCCTTTTCCTCATCAAAGGGGTGGTAATATGATTTTACAGCAAACTTTACCGACTTACAAATTATAGTGATTTCTGCTGAAATCACTGTTGCTGTATGGCACCACTCTCAGTGCTCTGACCCTGTGACACAGGTTTTCATTGCTCTCATGGGTAGAGGGTGCTAATCATGTTACAACATGATCCTTGGCCTGGGAGGAGATCTCAATGTTTCTGCCATTTCCTGTCATTTTCTGTATTCCTGAAGCTAATAATTTACACTGCATAGAGAATGTGAATGAACCTTGGGGTTTTGTATTCACAGCAAGGATAGCATAGCACATCCAGGGAAAAGAAGTGCCATTAACCTTGGTAGAAGGGAATGTAGATCTATCCTTCTATCAGTGGAGCAATAACCTATGACAAAATGCACGTGGGGCCCTTGAAACTTGAGGATATATGCTTACATGCCTCAGCCCTTGCTTGGTCTCCCAAGGGTGTCTCAGACAACATGAGCTAGACAGGATCGGAAATATAAGAAAGTGTAAAAGAAACACTACAAGAGCTCTGGGCAGCCTCTCATTTGTGAAAGATGTGTACAGGTATTCAAAATTGCAGCTATAATGATAACTGTCTTCTGAGGTTGTTCAGAGAGAATACGAATATGATCATTTCATCACCACAGTTACAGGATGTAGGGAACATCCACCGGAGTCAGAGTGAATTGTATGCCACAAAGAGATTTTGGATTTCTAGGAGTCCCAGATTCGTATACTTGCTGCATGTTCCCCTAAAACATGACAGAGCCACTGAAAACCACAGATTTGTTGATGCGACTGGACAAAGAGCTCTTAGCAATGGTCTGGGTGAAACAACTGTAACAAAATGATCAGATATATTTGTGCTTTAACACATAAAGGTAGGTGTCAGGAAGCATGATTAGTGCCAAATGCTCAATTAACTCCTTGCAATAAACTTCAGATATTCAAAGACTTATCAAAAAGAAGTTATCTTCTAAAGAAGAAATTTTTGCTCAACCTCAGATCCTATTTTCAAAGGGATTGGTGCAGCAGGAGTTGATCATAAGCTGACATTTATGGTCTTCTGGTCTTTGGTGCCGGTCAGAAGCTCCACATAGATCGTATCCTAATTTTTTTCTGCATCTGTAA
Source organism: Tapera naevia (assembly GCA_033556795.1). NCBI lineage: Eukaryota > Metazoa > Chordata > Aves > Cuculiformes > Neomorphidae > Tapera > Tapera naevia. Next base: position 1,309,611 of record JAUMJJ010000482.1, read on the forward strand.
GATATTCTTTTCCTTGACTGTGAACTCAGCAAACGCATAGGCGATTCAATAGTGAGGGTAAACTGGTTTTATAAACCTCAGGATGACCAGAAAATAATCAGCCAAACTGCAGCTCTCTGTTCAGCCAAATTCTCCTTGCACCATGGCCCTCTCTATAGAATTTTCCTCTCACTAAAATATTTTCCCATCTAGACATGTGCAATTCCCATATGCAACTCCCAGTGCTGTCAAAATGTGCTAGGCACATCAGTGCTGAGCTGATCAGTTGGGAGAGCCAATTCCAAAGGTCAGGCTTCTTATTTCATACCTAACACTGCTGATGTGGCTGATCAGTTCAAGGATATGTACAGAAAAAAGACAGAGAAGAAGGCTACTTGTGGAATTGAAGACCTGACTTGTAGACAGCAAATAACCCAGATAAAACCAGTAAGTTTGTTAGCAGTGGGCATGTTATTTCCAGGTTGGTTTGTAATTTCCTAAACAAAATATGAAAATCCACAAGTTTGGGGTTTTTTTTTGTGATTTGGGGTTTTTTGTTTGAGGTTTTTGTTGTTGTTTTTGGAGTTGTTTTTTGGTTTTGGTTTGGTTTGGTTTCGTTTTGGTGGTTTTTTTTGTGGAAACCTAAATAAGTTATTATAACATCACAGTGTCACAAGGTTGGAAAAGACCTCTGAGATTATCTAGTCCAAATTATGACCCAACACTAGCACCCACTCGCCATTTAAACCATGGCACTAAGCGCCGCATCCAATCTGTTTTTAAACACCTCCAGGGACAATGACTCCACCACCTCCCTGGGCAGCTCATTCCAATGGCCAATCACCCTTTCAGTGAATATTTTTTTCCTTAGGGATCTTGTGGATTTTATATGTCAATTCAGTCTCCAGTGTTAGTATTGGACACGAAGGAAAAAGAGTGCAAGTATAGGATGCCATAAAGTAAGCAGGAAGGAAATCTAGAAAAGAAGTATTGCTATCACATCACATCGCATGTATCTCTCTGCTCTTGACCAGCAGTGGGTTGATCAATGAGAAGGAGATGAATGAGATGCTTGTTCAACTTCCCTCCTACTTTGCTAACAGGAGCACAGTGAGCACAGCAATCACAGACCACAGCAAACTCCAGATGCAAGGGCATTTTGCCAAATAGAACTCATGTGTTGGAGGAGATCCCATTTACTTCAATAGTTCTACAGGAGCAGTCAAAGTTTTGCCTCAGCTGATACCCTACAGACTGCTCAAACTAACAGCCATAGAAAAGAAAAGTCTGTTTTAATGTCCCCATCAAGAGTCACGTGCTCTCTGGATTGCTGTACTGCTCCTACAATTTCTGCAGCCTTTTAGCTTCCATTTGAACTTACTGGACAAGTCTGGGAAGAGCAAAGCTTATTCTTGATTCTTCTTTAAGTTGGTGACTTTTTTTCCCTTCTGAGGTGCACTAGATATACATTTATATGCAAAGTTTTCATAACTTATAAAAAGCCTGGGATAAATTTCATGGCTCACAGCTTAGTGAAGGTAGAGGCAAAGAGAATAAAAATTAAAAAGAGAAAAAGATAAATATTTAAACATTGGCATAGTGAAAATCCCTCCTCTTAAACATAATTTTATTTTCAATCCATGTTTTCTCCCTTTCTGCATTATATTTTCCTATTTGGCACAGTGTAAATACATAGTAAAACGTCCAGCTTTTAATGTATTTTACCTCCAGGAGATGGCAAATAAATGCATAAATTAACATATATGCGAATTTCATTCTTGGAGTTGATTTGAACTTTTGAAAACTGTTAAGTTCTAGTTTTTCAGGTTGTCTTTGTAGAGCTTGGAGGAGATTCTGTACATTGCTTATTTTTGCATATGAGTGCATGCCATAGTATTCTTTACAATCTTCTGAAATAAGCTTATTCCTTCGAGATAGGTGAGGACTTTCACAGATACATTTTTTTCATCTTTTTTTTTTTTAGTAACTTGAGATCCAAAAGGAAGGCCTCGAAAATTTAAAATCAGCCATTAGGTAAGCCTACAGGAACTTGGGGAAACCTTACTGCTCAACACTATGAACAGAATTTCAGCAGGGTCTCAGAAAGGATGGATTTTGAAAACTGCTTGAGTGTCTTCTCTGTTTTGTGTAGATGTCATACTTATCATAGAATCATAGGATGGTTTAGGTTGGAAGCGAACTTAAATCCCAGCCAGTTCCGACCCCTGTGCCATGGATGGGGACATGTCCCACTAGACCAGACTGCTCAAGGCCGCATTCAACCTGGCCTTAAACACTACCAGGGGTAGTACATCCACAACTTAGCTGGGCAACCTGATCTAGTGTCTCACTTTCAAACTCAAAGACATTTCCCTTGTCCTATCACTGCTTGCTCTAAAAGTCCCTCCCCAGCTTTCTTGTAGCCCCCCTTCAGGTACTGGAAGGCCATGATCAGCTCTCCCAGAAGCCTTCTCTTCTCCAGGCTGAAGAAGTCCAACTCTCTCAGCCTGTCCTCATAGCAGAGGTGCTGCAGCTCTTCAGTCATCTCTGTGTCCTCCCCTGGACCCTTTCCAACAGTTCCATATCCTTCTTATGTTGAGGATTCCAGAACTGGAGACAATACTCCAAGTGAAGTCTCACGAGAGCAGAGTAGAAGGGGAGAACCACCTCCCTTGACCTGTTGCCCATGTTTCCTTTCATGCAATCCACAATACATCTGGCTTTTTGGGTGCACACATTGTCGACTTCTGTCCAGCTTCTCATCAATCAGCATCCCCAAGTCCTTCTCCACAGGACTGCGTTCAACCATGTCATCCCCCATCCTATTTGAAACTGCAGATTGCCCCAACACAGGCATAGGACCTTGCACTTGACCTTGTTGAACCTCATTTTAATTTTAAAAACTGGCCATTGCAGCAAACAGTTTTTGGAACAAAACATCAGTTCAAGTGGAAATGGGATGTTGTAGAAATCCATATACATGTATTCGTACACACATTACATATTAATATATATGCACAACATAAATAAAAACGAACACACTTGTATACAAACATGCAATTAAAATGTGTTTTCTTGAATGGTGGTCAGCTGAGTGTTGTCTTAGTAAAGGAAAGTGAAATCTTTGTTCTGAAGTTGAAAATTAGAAGAATAAGCCATGCAATGAACCCGTGTGTTTGCGAGCTAGCTTGGAACCCTTCAGCTAACTTAGTTCATGAGTCAGACATAGTCTAATACTGAGCATTGATACAAGAGTTTAACTTTGTACATAGTAACACAGCTAAATTATGATACCTCATGAGATGTCATTGTTACTGGGCTTTAATTTGGTCCTCAGTGCAAAACAATGCATATGATCATTCTCTAATTTCAATTAATTTTCCACAGAGACAATTTGTAATGTTTTGGATTCGTACTTAAATGTTTGAGCCTTCAGTAACATTAAATCACTTTTAAAAAAGAAAACAACACAACCACCAAGCAAATAAACCTAAAACCTCTGTCAGTGCTCTTAACAAAATAAAAATAAAAAAAATCCAAATTTTTTTTTTTTTTTGTGATTAGTTTGCTTTTAAACTAGAAGTGCAACCAAATATATTTTGCATCTGATAGCTAAGGAAGTAGGGAAAACATATTTTCTCCACCTGACCTTAAAGATTTTCATAACTCAAATGAGAAATTCATTTTTTTCCCATGTTTCATTTTATAACTCTACTTTCTCAACCTTTAATACTCTTAATAATACTTAAAGATATTTTTTGACATCCACACACTTAATGCTTTTCTTTTAGCCATTGAAATCACAATGTGGAGGGAAAAAAAACACTCACTGACATTGAGACACAAGCTATACTTCCAAGCCACATACTACATGACACATGAAAGATCTAGACAATACTGTACAGACAAGGTCAGGCTGGGTTTGTATGGAAGAATTTAATTACAAATGAGAGAAGAGGTCCTTAGAGTGTCTGTAACTGGGGAATATTTTCAGTTCCCTTGTCAGAGAGTTCAGCAGAATTTTCTGCCTTTGACTGTCTTATCATAGTATTTGAAACTGAATTATAGTCACGCTCTGAAAATCAGCACTTAACTCCTGCACATCTCAGACTAATACAAAACAGTGTCTTTACTACTGGCCTCATAGAACCGGGTACCTACCATTGCTCTTTGTGTAGCTTAGCAGTTGTATCCAGCAGGTACATCACATGTGTGAATACTCAGAAACTGTCTGAATTTTGACCCATGTACAAAGTCTCTCTTTCAATTGTCATTATATAAAGATCATGATGCTTTGCTCTGGGAGAGAATGACATTTTACCATCAACATTTCAAATAGTGTTCTCTGGTGGCTTATGCATCTGGCATGGCTGACATTAAGGCTTTTCCAATGCCTCCTACTCAGATGGTAATATTTGGTGCTTCATGTCTGCTTTGTATGCTTGAGATTTAAGAGAGAATCGCACAGGAATGCATACAAAAAGACCTTGCATTTTAAAGGACTTTGGATATAGATATACTCTTCCTAAAGCATAAAATAGTGTTTGGCCTTTTTTTAGTATAGAATCACAGGATAATTTACGTTGGAAAAGCTCATCAAGTTCAATCATAAACCTAGAACTGTCAAGTCTACCATTGAACCATGTTCCTTAAATGTCTTACCTACATGTCTTTTAAATTCCTCCAGGGAGGTTGACTCAAGCACTTCTTTGGGCAACCTGATCTAATGCTTGATAACTTTTTCAGTGAACTAAATTTTCCTAATACCCAATCTAAGCCTACCCTGGCACAACTTGAAGCCTTTTCCTTTTGTTCTATTGCTTATTATATCCTGGGCTGCATGAAAAGAAGTGTGACCATCAGCTCAAGGGAGGTAATTCTGCCCCTCTACTCCACTCTCGTGAGATCACACCTGGCATCCTGCATTCAATTCTGGAGTCCTCAGCACCTGAAGGACATGCATCTGTTAAAATGAGTCCAGAGGAGGGCCAGAAGGATGACCAAAGGGATGGGGCACCTCCCACATGAAGACAGTCTAAGCGAGTTGGACTTGTTTACTGTGGAGAAGAGAAGGCTCTGGGGAGATTTTATAGCAGCTTTCCAGTACTTAAAGGGAGCCTTCAGACAAGTTCTTTGTCAGGGAGTGTAGTAATAGGATGAGGGATAACAATTTTCCGCTATAAGACAGTAGACTTATATTAGATATTAGGAAGAAATATTTTACTGTAAGAGTGGTGAGGCACTGGCAGAGGTTGCCCAGACTGCTCATGGAAGGCTATCCCTAGAGGTATTTAAGTCCAGATTTGTTGGGGCTTAGAGCAACCTGACCCAGTGGAAGATGTTCCTGACCAGGTGGAGGTTGGTGGAAAAATAAATGATCGCTAACGTCCCTTTCAGCGTAAATCATTCTATGATTCTATAAAAAAACCCCGACACCCAGCTCACTACAAACTCCTTTTAGGCAGTTATTGACAGCAATAAGTGAGCCATGTATCTAAACATACAGATTATGAATGGCTCTGCAACGGTCTTATTTTGTGTGATTGGTGTCAATACTCACCTGAAAAGAGTTTTCTTTCTCTGCTTCCTGTCATGGGGTAGGAAATCTCGTAACAGCTAAGAAAACTCAGCATGGCTGGAAACAAAAACCCAAATCTCAGTATTTCTTGTTATAATCTAGCATTCTGCACAAAGTTCTATGCTGTCTTTTGAGAGTAAGAAAAAGTAGGGGTTATGAGGATGGAATTAAGTTGGAAATTCAGCAGAAATATCAGCCTGTATTTTATATATCCCAGATGGGCAGCACTGTAGCCAGGCTGAAGTTCCTGAATGTTTGACTCAGGAAGGTTCAAAATTCAGCTATATTGCTTGTGTAGACAACACCTTCTCTGTGGTCCAGACTTGCATAAGGCCTTGTAAAGTTCATCATTAATGGCTGAAGTTTTCACTTAACCCAGTTTTGCCCAAAGCTTGATAATATCGACTTAGCCATATTGTAGTATAACACACAGCTGAGAACAGGGAGAGCATATAGTAAAAGGGCAATGACAATTTTAACAAAAAAAAGTGAAAAATCTGCCTCCTCTCTTTCCTGGCTTTGTTCTTTGCAACTCCTGACAATATCTTTCCAGCCTAGACTGCTCAAATATTCTTCAAATAGAATATCACCCTCTGTCATTCAGAGGAGCACAACAGAGAGCTTCTTCTTACAGACATTGCAGCGAATACAATGGATAAATATCAAAATGGACAAAGTTGCTTTGCTGACACATAAATTATTTTGGGACTCCTTCTGCATACTTTGTTGCATTCTTTGCATTCTTTATTATTACTCCAGCAGTTCCATAACTTTCTATATCCTGCTGTGTTGCTCAGAGACCAAAAGCAAGGCACAATAACTGATCAGATCAAATTGCATCATATTTGTTAACCCGAAAAAGAAATTATACCAATATGGTATTACACTGTGTTCATACTGGCACGAAACACAGTTTCCATTCATGCCTTGTAAATGTATATTTTATTATGTCCTGTGCTATATGTGTAGAAGTCTTACAGAGCTGGTGACACCTCTGCTGTTCTCTCATAGCCTGGTCTTCTGTACATGATCTAACTTGTCTGGTGCTGTGCTTCGTTTTGTACTATCTTGCTGAGCTGCTGACGTGTTTTATTAAATCAACATTGTTTGAATTCCACCGACCTGTGGAGAGGATGTTTAGCTGTCTGTTTCCTCATTTGAATTGTTTGCTATATATCAGATCTAGCTAAACTACCTTGTTCCTTTTGCTATTTTGCTCATAAAACAAAATGACAGAGGGGGAATGCTAAGCTTAGGAACTTGGGGGCGGGAAGGGAAGAAAAGAAAAAAAAAAAAAGAAGAAAAAAAAAGGCCTCTGGAGATCAGCAGTCCAAGACTTTCTGGGTTTGATGCTGAATAACTGGGAAAATGCAGAAATCAGCAGTGGGAAAAGAGCAGAGAGCTTTGAAGCTGGACTGTGTTTGTGAACAAGTAACAAGCTTTTACTGCATAAAAAAAGGATGTTGCCATAGGGGTTGAAAAGAACCAAGACTCATCAGATGTGCAGGTCTGACAGTTTTGAAGCTTCCAATCCTGTCACACTGGGGCAGGAGCGGAGGAAGAGCAAAGCTTGTGAGCTGCTAGTTAACACACTCATGTTCAGAATCCCACAAGGCAATTTCAAATTGTCCCTCCTTAGATGTTTTGTATCAGGGTTTTCCTGCCTAAATTCTTTTTTTTCTGATCTCTGTGACCTACACATGTACCTCTTTCCTCTTGAGGCTGACATGATCAAGGGCTGAAGCAAGTAAGAACTGCCCAGCACTGAGAAGGGAAATTATGTCTGTAGCTACTACAGATTGAATGTTAAAATAAGATAAGGTAAAGTTTATGTATGATTAGTGACCAATTAGAAATAATTAGTGAAAAAGATATAATGTGGTACCATCAGCACCAGCCCACTTTCTGAATACTCCAAAGAATTTGCCCTAATTAGAAGCACCAGCAGTGTGACACTTTTTTAGAACAGCATCTCAACTTAGCTTTCTCCTCAGTTGACACATGTGTCTCCCCAGCTGGAAAAAATAAGGTGTGCAGCAAATCATAAAGTGGTTGGTTTGTGGTTGTTGCGGCTTATACTCATCAGAGAATCGAGAACTCTTGAGTTCTCTCTTTGTCACTAATATAACATTTTTTTCCATTTTTGAGTCCTTTCTTTGAAAACAACATCAGATAGGAATTTAAAGGATAGGAGAGAGTGACAGGAAATTAAATTTAGGTTATGGGATTTCTCATTGAGATAAATTATGTCTTACCAGTAGCTGCTGATTCTCATGACTTCTGTCAGAACACATGCCCCTGGCTGCTTGGTGTGCTAGGGGTCAATTTCAACTTCAGTAGCAACATCTTCATGTGTACAGCAAGAAAACCATCTCAGCTTCTTGTTTCAGCCCACAAAATATTCAGTTTTCCAAGCTATTCCCACTGAATCAGCCTCTCCTTATCTCCTATGGAGAAAGGATATTCAGTCAGTTGGGCCATGCTGAATGAACAGATATGCTATTAAAATTTTCATTCTCATGAATAAACAGTGATCTTTTCATGTCCTGGTGTTTAAATTAACTAGCACAACCTTAACAGAGTAAGTGCCAGTGTGGCACTTGCACCAGTGTAACAGTAACCGCATTGCTGCATCGGTTCAACTGGCAGAAAATTTCTCACAGTGTTTGAAACTACAGACCCTGTAGCCCACGAGGGGGGCTCTGACTACGATGCTTTGTAAATAGTGAGAAGATGGTATCACTTCTGACATGATAGGACACTCTGCTTCGCCTGCTTAACTCCCACTCTTCTCGATATTACCCATGGCAGGAGCTTACAGACACATGGATAAGACTGAGATCCAGCACTTTTTCCTGTGTTCTCACTGTGCTACTGACACATTGGGAGACATTTGCTATGGTTGCTAAACGACCACAGTACTTTCCTAGTATTCTCCATAGAGCTGTGATGAGTTAACGGGCATTTGCAAAGTTCCCTGGGATAATTATCTGAGAAAGACTCTGAAGAACATGCCTAGGTGTATATGAACAAAGTTATTTGTTTGTATCTAAATTAGAGCATTCATCACACTTTTATCAAAGAGCTCATCATTTATATTTTTTTCACAATCAGCTAACACAGTGAACAACCAAAGCTGACTTAACCTTATGAGTTCTGGATCATCTTCTGGAAGTCCTTCTCCGTATTCTCAGTCTCAGGGTGAGATTGATAAAATTTATTTTCAACTTCCTAGAAAGTGACTAAAGTTAGGTGGAATGTAACATGGAGATAGAAAATGTATAATACACTTACAAACGCAGATCCAGGACAAAGTAATGGTGATTTCCAAAGAAAGGTTTGAGAACAAAATGCTTTATGGTCTGATTTACAAAGAAATTAAAGTATTTATGATATTTCTTATGAAATTTGAATATTTAATATAATATGCTCTTGAAAGAAGGAAGGGAAAACTTTTCAAAGGTCTCTGAATACCTTATCTTTTATTTTATGTAGTAGCTAGTCAGGGCACTGTACTATTCCTGTTAACAATATGGGGAAAAGAAAAGTAAAGGGTAAATAAAAAAATAAGTAACAGTTTATCCATATAATTATAATAGGGTGAAATAATTAGTGATAAACTCCTCATAGGGATCATACCTGTCATTAAAAAAACACCAGTCTCAAATATCATCACTTTTTGATGCAACCATTTCCTGAAAGAGGGAAAAAATGATTAAAAACTTCAATTCACAAAGTGACTTTTATTTTGACAATAAATAACATACAAGTCACATTGTAAAATGAGACCCTTAATCATTTTTTGCCATGTTATTTTTCAAAACATAGACAGGAAGAAAATGATCACTCATAAATAAAAGGCAATTCTTTCTTTTTCCATTTGTAAGATGGGGGACTAAACGTAGTGTTTGTTGAAGTTCTCAAAGTGGAAGGAGAGAGATATAAATGGCTGAATTTTGAAGAGAAAAAACCCAATTCTAATATATTCAGTCTGATCAACCATATTGAGTAATCAAAATTCATTCTTTGAGGAACTTTTAGTGAAAACTGATTATTTTTATTGGAATATTAACACTTCCAGTTTTGAAAGCATCATGGAGGGAACACATTTTTCAAAGCCCTACTCTAATTGCCTATGATATATTACCTCAGCCTAATTCAATGTAAGTTGGATTTCCCAATGTCGGTGTCCAAATGGCATTTTTGTTTAGATTTTAGTTGCTTTCAGCTATTGGAGGAAGTAATGAAGTGACTTTTTTAAAATCACGAATACAGTATTATACGAATCAGAACAAGGAATGGAATGGGAAAGCTTCATTATTATTTTGGAAATGTATATGAACCTCCATGGAACACCTTAAGGGAAACAAGAGGTTCTACTAAGAAGGCGATATGGTCAACTGCCCACCTAAAATGCCTCTACATAAATGCGTTCACCTTGGGCAACAAACACAAGATGTTGAAAGTTGCAGTGATTGCAACTTTGAGAGACAGATCCCATGACTGGAGTGTGGCTGTTGATGCTTACAGACTGTTCAGATGGGACAGGCTGGGAAGGAGGGGCAGAGATGTTGTCCTCTATATAAGGAAATTGAATGATTGTGAAGAGCTGTCCCTGAAGAACGGTCATGAGCAAATTGAAAGCTTATGGGTGAGGATAAAGGCAACCAAAAGAACCTTGCTGTTGGTGTCTGCTACAGACAACCTGGTCAAGGAGAGTGTCCTGATGAAAGCTTCTTCTTCCAGCTACAGGAGGCTTAATGCTCACAAGCTCTCATCTTCCTTGGGGACTTCAACCACCCTGACATCTGTTGGAAAAGCAGCAAGAAAAACTCTAGGCAATCAATCCAGAAGACTCCTAGAATGCACAGACTATAAGACTATAACTTCTTAACCCAGATAATAGACACCCCTACCAGAGGAGATGCAATATTGGGCCTGATGGTCACCAATGCAAGTGAGGTCATCAGTGATGTCAAGATCAGAAACAGTCTGGGCTGCAGTGACCATGCACTTGTGGAACTCAAGGCCCTGAGGGATATGAGACAGGTGAAGAGTGTAGCAAGAACCCTGAATTTTAGGAAAATAAAATTCCAGCTCTTCAGGGAGTTGGTCAGTAGGATTCCCTGGGAAATGGTTCTTAGGGATAAGGGATACGAACAGAGATGGCAAATATTTAAGAATACTTTCCACAGAGCTCAAGAGCACTCAGTCCCCAGATGTAGGAAATCAGGCAGGCAAGGGAAGAGACCAGCGTGACTGAGTATGCTGATCAAAAAGGAAAGCAAGAGGGAACTGCACAGGCACTGCAAGCAGAGACAGGGAACCTGGGAAAAGTATAGGTATGCTGCCTGGTTCTGTAGGGATGGGGCCAGGAAAGCCAAGGCACAGCTAAAACTGAACTTGGCAAGGGAAGCAAAGAATAACAAGAAGGGCTTCTATAGGTAAGTAAACCAGAAAAGGAAGGTTAAAGAAAGCTGAGACCTCACTGATGGAATGAAAATGGTGACCTCATATCAATAGATGAGGAGAAGGCTGAGCTACTCAACAAATATTTTGCTTCAGTCTCCACTGGCAACTGCTCTCCCTACCCCTCCAGGGTCAATCATAGTATAATAGAAACTTACGGCTGGAAAAGACCTTTGAGATCATTGAGTCGAGCTGCACACATCATCCACTAAATCATGTCCTTCAAAAACTCTTCTACCCATTTTTTAAATACCTCCAGGGATGGTGACTCAACCACTCCCCTGGGCAGCTGTTCCAGCGTCTGACCACCCTTTCAGTAAAGAAGCTCTTCCTAATACACATTCTGAACCTTCCCTGGCGTAACATTGTCATTTCCTCTTGTCCTATCACCTGTCACTTGGGAGAAGAGATCAACATTCGCTCTGTCACAGCCTTCTTTCAAGCAGCCATAGACAGTGATGAGGTCTCCCCTCAGCCTCCTCTTATCCAAGTTAAACAACCCCAGTTCCCTCAGCTGCTCCTCACAGGACTTGTTCTCCAGCCTCTTCACCAGTCTTGTCACCTTTCTCTGGATGCACTCCAACACCTCAATGCCCTTCTTATACTGAGTGGCCCAGAAATGAACACAGTACTCGAGGTGTGGCCTCACCAGTGTCGAGTACAGGGGCATAATCGCCTTCCTGGTCCTGCTGTTCAGTTTTTGATACAGACCAAGATGCCATTGGCCTTCTTAGCCACCTGGGTCACAGCCAGCTGTCAATCAACACCCCCAGGCCCTTCTCCGCCAGGCAGCTCTTCAGCCACTTTTCCCCAAGCCTGAAACATTCCATGGGGCTGTTGCGCCCCAAGTGCAAGACTCGGAATTTGGTCTTGTTAAACCTCATCCCGTTGGTCTCAGCCCATCAACACATCCTGTCCAGATCCCTCTGTAGAGCCTCCCTTCCTTCAAGCAGATCAAAGCTTGGAGTCATCTGCAAACTTGCCAAGGGTGCACTCAATCTCTTTGTCCAGGTCATTAATAAAGATATTGAAGAGGACTGGACCCAGCACTGAACCCTGGGCAACACCACTCATGACCAGCCTCCAATGGGGTTTAACTCCATTTACCACCACCCTCTGGGCCTTGCCATTCATCCAGCAGAGGGTGTGCCCATCCAGGCCAATAGCAGCAAGTGTCTCAATCAGAATACTGTGAGAAACAATGTCAAAAACTTTATAGAAGTCCAGGTACACCAATTCCAAAGCCTTTCCCTCATCCATTAACTGGCTAACCTTGTCATAGTGGGAGGTCAAGTTGGTCTGGCAGGACATGTTCTTCATAAACGCATGTTGACTGAATCTGATCATCTGGCTGTCCTACATGTCCTGTGCGATAGCATTCAATGTCTTCTCCATGACCTTCCCCAGTCAAGCTGACAGGCCTGTAATTCCCCGGATCCTCCCTCTGACCCTTCTTGTAGATGGGAGTTACATTTGCCAGTCTCCAGTGGAGCGACACTTCCCCAGTCAGCCAACACTGTTGATAGAGGAGGGAAAGGTATTTGGCAAGGACCTCCGCCAGCTCCCTGTATCCCGGTGTATCCCATCCGGCCCCATAGACTTGCGGACATCTAATTGGTCGAGCAGGTCTCTTACCAAGTCTTCTTGGAACATCAAGGATTCGCCTTCACAGTCTTCTGATTCAGAAGACCTGGAGCCCAGAGAACATCTTACCTTACTATTAAAGACCAAAATAAAGAAGATGTTAAGTGCCTCTGCCTTGTCCTCATCCTTTGTTACTACCATTCCCCCTGCTTCCAGTAAAGGAGGGAGATTCTCCTTGGTCCTCCTGTTAATATACTTGAAGAAACAGTTTTTTGTTGTTTTTCACTGAATTGGCCAGATGGAATTCTAATTCGGCTTAATCCTTTCCAATTTTTTACCTACATGATCTCACCTGCTCCTTCCAAAGTTCATATATTTTCCTCTTTTTCCTTGAACCAACACAGAGCTCTCTTTTAAGCCAAGTCGGCTTTCTTCCCACCGACTCATTTTATAGAGCATGGGGATGCTCTGCTCTTACACCACCAGAATTTCCTTCTTGAGGAGCATCCAGCTCTCTTGGTCTCCTTTGTCATTTAGAACTGTCTCCCACTGGACTTTATCAAGCAGCCTTCTAAACAATTTGAAGTCTGTCCTCTGGAAGTCCAAGGTGACAGTTCTGCTGACCCCCCTCCTTACTCCTCCAAGAACTGAGAATTCTATCATCTCATGATCACTGAGCCTCAGGCATCCTCCAACAGTCATCTGCCCCACAAGGCCCTCTCTGTTCACAAACAGTAGATCCAGTGGGGCACCTTCTCTAGTCGGTTCACTCACCATTCGTGTCAGGAAGTTGTCTTCCATACACTCAATGTACCTCCTAGACTGTTTCTTTTCTGCTGTATTATACTTTCAGCAGACATCTAAAAGGTTGAAGTTGCCCACAAGTACAAGGGCCAGCAATCATGAGACTTCTCCCAGTTGCTCGTAGAAGAGCTCATTGGTTTCCTTGTCCTGGCTGCAGACACCCACCACTATGTCTGACTTATTGGGGGTTCCACTGATTTTAACCCACAAGCACTCAACCCTATTGTTAGCATACTTTAGTTCTATGCAATCAAAATTTTCTCTAACATAGAGGGCAACCCCACTGCCTCTCTTTCCTAGCCTTTCAAGGTACAACAAGATAGGAATCAGGGGGGTCAAGTCCCTCCCACTGTAGGGGAAGATCAGGTTCATGACCACCTCAGGAACCTAAACTTATACATGTCTATGTGACCTGATGAGATGTATCCCCGAGTCCTGAGGGAAAAGGCTGATGTGGTTGCCAAGCCACTCTCTATAATATCTGAAAAGTCATGGCAGTCAGGGGAATTCCCTTGTGAATAGAAGGGTAACATTGTTCTCATTTTTAAAAAGGGCCCAAAGGAGGAACCTGGGAACAACTGACCTGTCAACCTCACTTCTGTGCCTGGGAAGACGTGGAACCGATCCTCCTAGAAGTTGTGTCCCTAGGGGTCTATACTGGGACCAGTGTTGTTGATTTTTTTCATTGATGATATAGACAGTGGGATTGAGTGCACCCACAGCAAGTTTGTGCATGGCACCAAACTGAGTGGGGCAGTGGCCACACCAGAAGGGACATGGGCCTGTATGGAGAAGTGGGCCTGTGCGAATTTCCTGAGGTACAACAGGGCCAAGTGCAAGGTCTTACACCTGGGTCAGGGCAACTCCTGGTATCAATACAAGATGGGAGATGATGTGATTGAGAGCAGCCCTTTGGAGAAGGGCTTGGGGGTGCTGGTTGATGAGAAACTCAACATCAGCCGGCAATGTGTGCTCACAACCCAGAAGGTCAAACATGTCCTGGGCTGCATTGAAAGAAACATGAGCAGCAGGTTGAGAGAGGTGATTCTTCTACTCTACTCTGCTCTCATGAGACCCCACCTGAAGAATTGTGTCCAGTTCTGGAATCCCCAATGTAAGAAGGATGTGAAACTGTCGGAATGGATCCAGAGGAGGTCTATGAAGATGATCAAAGGGCTGTGGCACCTCTACTGAGAGGACAGACTGAGAGAGTTGGGGTTGTTCAGCCTAGAGAGGAGAAGACTCTGGGAGGACATCATAGCGGCCTTTGAGTATCTGAAAGGGGATACTCGAAAGGTGGGGAGGGACTTTCTACACGGGTTTGCAGTGATAGGATGAGGGGGAATGCCTTTAAACTAGAAGAGGGAAGATTTAGATTATATATAATGAAGAATTTCGTCACAGTAAGGGTGGTGAGACACTGGTACTAGTTTCACAGGGAAGCTGTGGATGACACTTCTCTGGACGTGTTCAAGGCCAAGTCGGATGGGGCCTTGAAGCAGCCTGGTCTGGTGGGAGGTATTCCTGCCCATGGCAAGGGGGTTGGAACTAGGTGATCTTTAAGTTCCCTTCTAGCCCAAACAATTCTATGATTCTGTGAAAAAACGAAGCATGCAAGTTTCTTGAGGTTTTGTAGAGTCCAAAATGTTTAGAGTAGCATAGGAATAAATGCAAATGACAATATCAGTTGTATGTTTTTTCACATTTTAAAGAAGTACTATAATATCAATTACACAGTGCTCACTAAACTCTCATGAAGCATATTATTAGCTTCCTGTCCATTTTACAGATTGCCAGTTTGAGTTTTACTAAAGAGCAGAACACTCGAACTTCTGAAAAATCCACTGATTCTCATCATCTGCCAATTCTGTTAAAAATATCAGGTTTAGATGAAACTGTTTTAATTAATAAGAATTTTACTATTGGTTGAAATGAAATGTATTTCATGTAGAGTCATGACAGGCTTGTTTAGGCTTTTTGTAGAGTAAGGTGAGAACTAAGAAGGGCATAAAAATAAACAGAGAAACACCCCAGTGACAGAACTGGAGGAGTAATGCTAATATCCTGAAATTATATTTTCAGATGTTCAGATCCAAAGTAGTCGTTTCGCAGAAGATAACACAACAGTTACCCATAAATTAATTTGAGGGGAATGCCTGAAGCAGCGTGAGGACAGCTAACTGGTAAAACCTCACTGCTGAAGTTGGCAGGCTTTCTGTCTTAGGTTTCAGTTGGGCCAGAAGATGCTCATGCATCTTATAGTATTTATTACTACTGCTAGTATTTCTGGTTTCAGTGATTATTATTTCTGTTTCTATGTTTTGTGTGAATATATGAAGAAAACTCTGACCAGAGGAGAGATGCAAGAAAAGGTTTGGTTTCAGGAATTCAGGAAGAATTCAAGAAGTATTTTGCCATAGCTACATCATTTACAGAGCAGAGTCTACATAATAAGTTTGGGAAAGAATCATGACTATTGAGTTCGCTCGTCAGATTTCTGTAAGGGAGACTCTTCCAGCCCAACTTGCAGAAAGGAAGAAAGGGTCCAAGCCAAGAACACAGCATCCTTCTGTATCAGAGTTTACTAAGAAGGTCAAAGGTGTATCCAATTGAGTTTGATGAATCTATGACCTCTGAAACAACTTAAAATAAGAGGATATTATGTTTAACCCCAGATGCAGAATTGGACTAAGATAACTTCTTTCATTTCTGCTGCTACTACATTCAGTGAATCTTGAAGACTGAGGGAATAAATGTCTCCCCAAGGAGAGTTTCACCTGGGTAGGTTAATTACACTGCCCATGATGTGCCTATGATACTCAGCTCTTTTGAAAATACTTTCCCTCCAGGGTAGGCCGTCAGGCCTTAGACACTTAGATTTGGAGGCTGAATCCATAAAGACTAATGAGTCATGCAGGCTGGAGCGCAAGTCTGTTATTCCTCTTGAATAGCTCTTGGGCATTTTGTTTTCATTGCAGGTGAACTTAAGCAACAACCATGTTTTTATTTGCCTAGCAAGGAAAATGCATCTGCTAAAGATGTGTGCATCTTTTTTTTAAGTGCATCAATTTACATGCAAAATAGTTTTAGCACTTGTGCCCATGGACAGCTGCCAACACAGCCCTTAGCATCTCAGGTCTGGACAGCCAGACCCCAGAGTCTTCTTTTTTCTTCTGTCTCTTTTATGTCTATTTCTCTTTTCCCCCCATGTCTTCTGAATGTATTTGGAAAATGTTGTTCCCAGTTTTAACCAGTAATACTCAAAACTCTTCCCATGCAGATGGTTTTATAAAGGTCTGAACAGAAACGAGTTATCTCAGAACAAGCTTTGTATATCATAAAGAACAATGGAAGATGCCTAAGATTTTGCATAATGCAGCATATTTGGCATTCTCAGAGAAAAAGAAGCCAAGTCTTGTCTCGGCACTGAGAAATTCTTTCTCTTAATGTGCTAAAGATTGGTCCCTTTGGGTCAAGGTAGTGATACATTAAGCGAGATGAAGTAATACCTACCTTCTGTCTGTCTATATTTAACTTGTCCTACGAATGATAAGATTTCATTCTTCTGTGTTCTCACTTTTTTCTCCTTTCTTCTCAAACACTGAATATACTATTTAAATGTTAAAAAGAGAAACCAGATGTTACAGTTATTAACTTTTGGAATCAACTATAATCTTCCAATTAAATCCTTCCATTCAGGTACAGGCAATTATTTGCTTGATCTAAAGGTGTAGAAAATGTAGACACTCAGGGTTTTAGAAAGTCCAGTTTAATAAGACAGGTGGGTAACTAATAATGTGGAAAATTACCTGCAGATTGAGGATATTGGGAATGACTAATGGCCAAAACTAAGCGAGTAAATTAGTTGCAAAATTTGCAGTAGTTGTGTGAGTAGGGGACTGGATGGCACAGTGGCATGTGGCAGTGATCTGCGCTTGAATATGGCCCAAATTCAGGAAAACATGCCATCAACTTATGTTTTTTTCTTTTTTTTTTTAATTATTATTATTCTTTCCATGTACTCTGCGCTATTAAGTAAATTTTAATAGCAATGGCACAGGAGCCTACTTAGCTTCGTAAAGTTTAATAACAAAGTTGTCATCAAGGTCAAATGCATTGAAAGTGAGACTTCGGTTTGATTTACAAGTCAAACAGTGTAGAAAAGCAAAACACTTGGTTCATTGGGGAAGATTCTGAACTACAGAGAAGGGAGAATTTCAAAGGGCTTTTTTCCCCAATTTAAGGTGTTCCACAAGTTTTGAATTCTGTATGATATTCAAATGTTGGCTTCAATGGGATCATTTATGTACTCGGAATTAGCCACATGCCTAAGTACTTGGGGTTTTAATTACCTACCAGCATTATTTTACAGTCTAGTTATGGACAGCATCCAAATGATCTTAGCAAGAGTTTGGCCCATGAAAGGTCAGATAGAATGATTCCTTTGCAGAAAATATTATCTTCTCCAAAAACTAAATATTTCCATCAGTCTCACCACTTAAGAGACATTCCAAATATTTATGAATGTATTTTCGGAATTCTTCACAAAGAAAGAGCTACAACTTCTTGGTTGTAAAGAAAGAATTAGAGAAGAGAGTGTGAGCCTTAAGATCGCAAAGGAAGCTAGTGGCAGAAGTGAGTACCAAATCTGTGTATCTATCTATATAAATCTTAGATTTGCCTACCTGTTGGAGGGTCAGATTGCATGTTATTTCTGATGGGATTAGTAACATGATGAATGATTTTATAGTACCACCTCTGATGGCACTTATTCTCAGAGGGTATTTTAAACATAATGTAGCTAACTATCTATCACGGTGTTAGCTTTTTTTGTCAATGACCATCCTGTTACCTGTATTGACAATCAGCATTACCCAAAATATCCTGATAACTACTTATAAGAATCTAAAGCATTGAAATATGTCTCCAAATATTTTAGAATTCCAAACCTCTTCTCTTTAGTAGTTTCACAATTGCAGACTGAGTTCACAGTTTTTCTTTAATTCTTTTATACTATCGCAGTTGGTCAGATTTCCATGGGAAGATTTTCCATTGAAGTAAACTGTTATTGATTCAGTGACTACAGTGCAAGTTGATGAACTGAACAGTTTCTCACTATAAGAGAGAGCTGGAGGAGAGGACTTGAGTGCTCCACAAGGAACAAATTCTTCGGCTGTGGCAGAGGAGGTGGCTGCTGTTGAAGCCCACAGAGTCAGAGTTTTCCAAACGTATTGGGAGTAAAAGCAGCGAAAAACAAGCTAACAGACAAATAAGGTAGCTGACACTTGCCAAAATTCTTGCTACAATTTCCCAGAGAAATTATAAATACTGTGGGTTTTGTTGACTTGGTTGTAGGGCTTTCCATCCAATGAATGCTTGGATGCAAATCGCGACTATGAAACCAGCTAGGCAATTTTTATCTGCTGCCAGTGAAAGGAACACTTATCTGCTTCCATCTAAGCCTTCCTGGGATCAAAGGTATGTGTGGTGGATGGCCTCCACTCTTCAGTGCAGTGCCACAGCTATAGGATATAACCAAAATAGAAAGTATTAGTCCCCTCTTCAAGGACATAAAATGGGGACAAAGACATTTGCGTTACATACATTTTATGGAAGACATTGTTTCTATCCACTCACCTCTCATAACCTGTCTTGACATCAGCAAAATTATTAGTTTTGCTCTTCTGTGTCATGCCTCTTGGTTACCTCTAATTGAAATGAAAGCGTTCAGAGTGGCAAAATCCGTTAAAAATTTCTTCAAGTGCTCCGTTTGTATAATTTATCAGGAGGTTCAGAGCTTTAGAGCTTGGATCATTTAGTTCTCAGGCATTTTTAATACTTGATCACAATTTGTGGTGGGACAGTACTTGGTACACTTGATGGAATATGAAGATAAGTGAAAATTTATTTACTGTATCAAACGCTGATGTTGCCAAAAGAGTGGTTTGAGTTAAGGATTACCTTTCAGAGCAAATTAACTGCAAGGAGCAACTTAATTTGAAGGAAATATAGACAAGAAAGAAAGAAGGAAAAAAAAGTAAGACCCTGAAACTATTGAATAAAAAGTTACTTGAGCTTTCTTGTTTAAATGAGTTCTTTCATCATGAACAAGTAAAAAGATACTTTAATAAGAAATTATATTATTAAATTTTTTTGATCAGTATAGAGAATGACACAGTAAAACTTACCTTGAAGAGAGGTTACTGTCCTGAATAGGAAACCATCTTATTTTTCTCTTGAGGAAATGACACATAGTTGCAAATCTGCGATCCATACCCCATGGTCAGTATAAGCACGCTTTAAAGTCAGTGGAAATAACCATTGTAGAATTTTGTCTTTGTTAAACATGTTTCTCTATGAAGTCTGAATCCATCTACATATCTTAAACTTCCGTACCATTATTCCTCACTCTTCTTTTTAGTCAGTTACTAATATCAGAAGCAATTTTTCTTGAGGATGGGGAACATCAAGGGGAATTGAAAGGCCTATTTTTATTTTAGTCCGTGTGCAAAGAAACTGGGAGTAATACCTCCACAATCACAAATTCTCTGTGTATATTTGGTCACTTTAGCTACCTCACTTCCCGATCATGTGGTGATTTTAACAGAAGATAGGCATATCTGCAGATCTAAAACCACCTGAGCCTTTAGGATTTTTTGTTTAGTAGAATTTAAGGTCTCCATTCATTTTCCTGTCATTAGGGGCATGGTGGTATATTTAAAAATATAGAGAAGGTTTCAGATACGCATATATCACTGTTCTAAATGTATCTATGATATGTAAATGAAAGTATCAAGGTTAGCATTTGTTCATTTTCTTTCTTTGGTTGGTTGGTTTGTCTTTTGGTTGGTTGCTTGGTTAGTTCGGTTTTGATTTTGGTTTTGGTTTGTTTTTTTTTTTCTTTTCCCAGCATTGTCAATGATTAATAAAGTAATGGCTATGCCATTATTTAACAGAGCACAATAGAATTCAATAAGCTTGAGAAATGTTAACGTTCACCTACATTAAAAATATAATAGTTGTACTTGTTTTTAGGACAGGACATCTAGTATACTTAGGACTGATTCCTTACGCAGTTGAATCTGTAGTAGTAGCCTAGGCTTCATTCTCTTCTTCTCATAAAGTCCTATGTCCAGAATAACTTCAATTTGCACGCTTCATCCAGGTTACTCCACTCAGAGGCAGAGGGATATCACAACTGAATTCTTTGGGGAATATAAAAAAATGGACAAAAACATTGAGAATAATCTGCTGTTGCAAATCACAGAATAATTTGTTGGAGAATGGTTGCGGGAGCGTGAACGAGGCTCAAAGGAGGAGCTCTGTGAATCGGCTCTGGCAAAAATCAACTGAGCTGGGCTGTGAGTACTGAGGATGTTGCTGAGTCACGCTGCAAGGAGGGAGAAAATCCCCAAGATAAGGTCAAGAAGACCTTGTAACAGATAAACAACTTGAGGAAGCAGGAAAAAGTAGGAGGAACATGCTAATGTAACCTTAGAGCTTTGAAGAGGGGCATGATAGTATAACTTTTAGAGTTAAGTTAGTGATTATAGGGCTTTTGGAGCCAAGACAAGTGTATGTAAGAGGAAATGATTGTTAGACAAGCCAATGATTGTTAGATAAGTAGACATAACTTAAGTAGACATGGGCTATGGTGTGGTCGTGAACGAACTTCACAATAAACCAGAACTTGCTTTACCACTCATATTGTGTCTATTGTATGGTTCTCCTCGCTCATCACAATGACTGAATCACAGAATGGTTTGGATCGGAGACAACCTTTAAAGTTCATGTAGTCCAACCTACCTTACATGGACAAAGACACCTGTTCAAAGCCTTTTCAAATCTTTCTTTGAACCCTTCCACTAATGAGGCATTCATGACTTCTATCTTCCAGTGTTTGATCACTTTCAACTTCTTCGTGACATACAATCTAAACCTACCCTCTTGCAGATTAAAAAAGTCAACTTTAGTCCTGTCACTATAGGCCCTGATGAAAAGCCTTTTGAAATCTTTCTTATAAGCTCCATTTAAGTACTGAAAGGTCATAATAAGGTCCCCTGGAAGCCTTCTTTTCTCCAGGTTGAACCACCCCAACTCTCTCAGCCTTTGTTCGTACATGTGTTCAAATCCCCTGATCATTTTTGCGGCTTTCCTCTGGCCCCGCTCCAACAGGTCATATGCTGAGGGCTCCAGATCTGGATGCAGGGCTGCAGTTGATATCTCACCTGAGCAGAGTAGAGGGCCAGAATAACTTTCGACATGCTGGCCATGCTTCATTTGATGCAGTCCAGTGTACAGCTGGCCTTCTAGGCTGTGAGCACACATTGTTGCTTATATCCACCTTCATTATCTCACCTAAAAGCACTAATTTTGGTGGGTTTTATTTGTTGACGTGTTCATTGTATACAACTAAACACTTTATTATCAAATGAAGGCAGTTATTACAAACTTCATATACATACGTGTGTATATATGTATACTTATGCAGGAAATGATATTTCTTATATGAATATATCTTTGAAAAAGAAGATATTACTAAGGTTAGTTTGTTTCCTCTCTTTCTTTACTTAGATTTGTTTTTTCTGTACTATGAAAACAGTGTTCATTATTTTCCAAGTAATGGCTGAGCAGCAAACATGGAGTCTTACTTTAAAGGGAAAAAGTAAGATATCTGTTGGAGTTATACCTCCCACAAGAAAAATCACCACAGCCCTTTGCAATTAATAGACTTTAATCAAGAGGAGAACATGAAATTCTATAGGAAACGTTAACAGCTCTTAACTGCAAAACAGATACGTAAGCAAACACAGAACCGAACAGACAGCAACGCTGTAATCCAACAGTTCAAAACTCAACACCTCAAACGAATTAAGTCCTCCCCAAGTGTAACCTCTCCCTGTCTCCCTCTCTCTCCCACTCTCTCTCACTCTCTCTCTCTCTCTCTCTCTCTCTCTCTCTCTCTCTCGATTTCCCCGGTAATGCTGCCCCCGGAATCTCATAGTCACACTATCCCAGCAGACTGACCTGTCCCGCACCAGGCCGGTCAGGCCTCGCCCCAACCAGTCTCAATGTCAGCAAGGGGAGAAAAATTCTGAACAACCTGAAATTACAACACATGGAGGAAGCAGAACTGCTGGGTTTATTTGTTAACTATCTTTTTGAATTCACAGTGTGTAGGCACAGTTCAAACATTTTCCATGTAACATTACGGTGTGAAATAGTAGAGGGAAGGGAAACAGGCAGGCATCACCCAGAGAGAAATGATATTGAGAACAACTGGGAAAAAGCCATCCTCTTCATGCTAAGCCTCACAAATTGAATCCATAGCCAAAAAAAAAGAAAAAAGTAAATTTTTGCTGCAAGTTGCGAGATGCAGGAGCCTAAAACTATCATTTTTTGCAACTTTTATATTTATTTCTTTGCTTTTAATTTTTTTGTAATGACCATTATTTAAAAGCAAAACCAAAACCACACCAAACACAAAAAACCCTCAAAACAAATCAAAAACCAAAATACAATATTCCTTAAAGCTAAGACTACAGCCCAATTTTAACTTTGTATCTAAGAAAAAACTCACTGATGGAAGAAATATAACAATATGCCAATATATAAGGGAAAAAAAAATTCTTTCTCCTCTATATTTCAAGTAACAAGTATGGAGCCAGGTGTGAAGATGGAAAACTCTCTGGGGAATTCATCTGGGAAAGTTAGGTAATAATGCTAGACTCAATAGTAAGAGTAATGAGTTGTATGCCTTGTGCCAATCCACCCTAAAATCTTATGTCTGAGCATATTTTGAAGTTCTCTAGTCCTGATGAGAAACAGAATGATAAAAAAATTGTTCCGGGGAAGATACAATTTAGTCATATTGACTAATAAGTTTTCAAAAAAGCAAATCCAAATAGTTTGTTTGTTTTTACTATTTATATGTGTGAAATGAATCAAACTTCACCAGTGAAGACCTAACCTTGCAGAGGAAACATGATATACATTTTTTCCCTTTCCAAAACACCTTAGTTTTTATGCTTTTTTTTTTAATCTGGCCATATCTGTATATGAGTATATGAGTATAAAGAGAGCAAATCATTCACTTCTTGTTTGCATATTTAAAGTATTTGAAGGTTTTTATCGTATTCCACATCAGTCTTTTCTTTCACATAAACTTTACTCTTTTCTCACTGAACATGTTTCTTAAACATTTGAAGATTCTTGTTGCTTTTAAATCCTCAGCAGGTGCCTTAAGGAAGTTTTATGCCCACTTTGATGCAACAGAAGTGCGACTTAAAAGGAGCTCAGGCTCTCACATATATCTTTAAATCTTTTAGGATAATAAATAATAATGATCCATATTCACATTGCACTTCGCATTTGCAAGATACTCTACAAACATTAATTAATTAGTCCTCATGGCTCTCCTGTGTGATGGCAGTAATAAAGCTTTGCATGAATATGGCACCTCTGAGCTAAGGTTCTTAGATAACTTTAAAAATATTAATGAATATCTAATCTATTCATATGTTACTGCTCACAGCAGTGCAAAATCGGAGGTAAATAGTATTGTACAGACATTACATTTACCACAACTGAGACCAAGAACTTTTCAGATCAGAGTTTCAGAGTCAATATCCATTTCAGATTTGTGAAAAACTGCTCTGTTGGATGTTGGCGTATATCCTGAGAGATTAGGCTATACATGATTTTTTCTCACCAGTTTACTATACTTTGCCTGGAAAACAAGATTCTAGGAACATTTCTCCTCCAGCACTTTTTCTGTAGATTTATAACCTTTAGCAGCAGTTTTAACCATGTAGGCAACGCAGCAGATTAGTTCAATGATGTTCACTGAGTCCATAATTTATCATGCTAAGACTAATAACACATATATATAACAATAAAAGAATTTAAAAATGTTTTTCTATGGCATTGTAAAAATAATAGATGAATTTAAATAATATAATTAAAACTTCTAAAAGGCAAGCAGAAATTGTAGAAGAAAGAAATTTTCTATATCCATTAGAAAATCACTATATTTTTCCCTGTACTTATTGTTTGGATCTGTCAAGGAATTGCACAGCTAGGTGTATAGGCTTTCTTTGCATAGGTAGAAGTTTCAGTGAAATAAAAAAAAAATCTAAAAATGCCTTCAATAGCTAAATACATAGCACAATAAGCTCTTTTTAGGTCTCAGCGAAGAAAAAATAGGTATTTGAAAAAAAGTGAAGAAAGCATAGGAATCCCATGACAATTCTCACAATGAATCCCCAACAGATAGTTCAGAAGAGCTACTGAAAATTGTCCCAATACTAGTGGAAAACTTTCAGTTAACATATCACTACCAGTAGCTGGAAATGAAATATTTGGGAGGAATATTTAGATAATGGTGAGAGCTAACTGAATGGACAGTACAGTTAAAGATTTTCCAAAATAAAAACAGACTTTAGAAAAAAAAAATTCTTGGATTTTTAGTAGTTATTCAGAGAAAAAGTTAACTTTCCCTTGTCTTGTGTGATTTTATTGCTGTTAACTTCTGACTAACTTTTTAGAATAAATGCATTCCTCCTCCAGTGCCGCATACTATTCTGTAAATGTGAATATACATAGGCATCTTCTGCAGAGCAAGATATGTTAGTAAGTGCTGCTTATATACACATTTTTTCTTTTATCTTGCAGCAAAACAAATGAGAGGTAGAGAGAAAAAGCAAAAGAAATTTAGCAAAGACAGTAAGCTTGATGAATCTTTCTTGATTTGACTCTGTATGATATTTGCCATTTCTAAGGGAGAATGTAGGAAGATTTTACTCCAATTTAGGATAACTTGTGAAAGAAAAGGAAAAAATTAGAAAAATAAAAAGATGAAAGGAATTTGCAATAACCAAACCTACACTTCAAAATTAAATGCTTGTTGTTCTTCAGAAATAAGCTATCATTAAACAAGAGCAACTCCTGTAGTATTATTTGCCTGTCATTTCCTGGTAAATCAGTGTCATTAGCATTGATTTTTCAGACGAGAGATTAAAAGAGGTTTAGTTAGGAGAGTAAGGCAGGAGTATATATTATCCAGGCCAATGTAACTCTGGGTCTCAAAGATGACATTTCCTTCTGCGCTTCATTAACTTGCATAGCTTGTTGAGCTTTAGCTGTTTCTAATTAATTCTTTTACTGGCTTTTTTGAATGTGTATCATCTCTGGCAAACCATATAAAATGAAGAAATCTCTCTAAGGTTTTACCCTTTTAATTATTATTTTTATTACTTAAATGAAGCTCTGGAATTGCAGATGTTGACATTTTAGTTGATTCTAGTCATTAGAGTTTTCAAAGAGGAAAAGGGGGGGGAAAGGCTAAGAAGAGGAGGGGGCAATACAGCTAAGATAATAAATAAATAAATAAACGGACTAAAAAACTGATCAGGATGCTCAGCATATGCTGTGGAAAATGGAAAATAAACAAGTTTGTCAAAAGTGACCTCCATGATGTTTATTCCCTTTTAAATACTAACAAGGAAGAAAACATCATTAGAGGCAATTCCTCTGTGTCGTGTACACAGGGTGACAAGAAAATAAACTGAGTTTTTCATTCGTGCTTGTGATTTCGTTTTATTTAGATATAGCTTAGCTATCAAGTGTGATGTTTTCACACATACCCATACATACACCTTCACACACATTTATTCAATTCTTTCTTTAAAATAATGAGCATGACAACACACGGTAGAATATGTGTATCTTTTTTTTCCTGGGAAAAAAGACAAACAAACAACAAAAAAAAAACCCAAAACCCAACAAACCCAAAAGCTTAAGTAAAGTATATCTATTAGAATGAATTTATTTTGTGACGCACGTGTCAGAAAACTTGTAGTGGGGTTGCTTTTGGGTAATACAATGCACTGCCAACCAGACAATTTACTTACCAGAGCCCTACAGTGATTTCTAAGTTGATACACTAAGAAAGAGGGACATTCAACTTTGCTGCAAGGAGAAATTTATACCAGACTAAGCTGAATTACGATAAGCTGGGGGTGAACTTGGGATGTGTCAGGCATTACCTGACTGCCTGTTCTATTGCTTATCTCATCAGTCATGTAAGATAAGCTTCCCCCCACACTCCTTTGCAGTTAATAAACAAACAAACCAAAAATTTAAAAGAAATTGTCAGTGTTTGAAGTAGTTCTGTTGCTGTCTCTGACTCTCTCATTACTGTTGTACTAGCGACTATGAAGTTTTGCTACAATCTCTCAATAAGACTTGCCCATCAGAAGGACATTAAGAAAAAACAAGAGGCTAAATAAATGCCAGCAGATTTCCTGGTAGCCAAATAGGAGGCATGTAACATTCCTGGTCTTGAAAGTTTTAGACTTCTTTTTTTCTTTAAGTGGTTCGTTTTTATCTGTTCTAAAACCACCTTTCCTGAAATCAGGGTTATCTGCACAAGTTGTGTAGATTTGGAGTATCTACACCTGTGATACTTATCAAATGTACAATATAAACATGCAGAACTGAACAAGGACAATTACGTATACAGTAACTAACTGCAAATTTCCACACATGAAAATGGGGGCAGGTCATGATAACACAAATACAACGATATCACAGCAGGTGAAATTGGAATTCCTTTTATGCTATATCTTGCCTCTGAATTAGGCCACAAATGATACATTAAAAGTGGTGAAAAAAATATTTTAAAACAACAAATATAAAATAGTTTTTGGTTATAACTGTCCGTCCAGAAAAAGAAACGTAGGTATGTCTCGTTACAGAGATTTAATCTGATCATCAGATTTATAAGCCAAATGGAAATTTGAACCACTAACATCAAAAAAGTCAGTAATCTTATTTGATTTAGAAAGCCTGTGGGTCAAATTCTGCTTATATTTAGAGCATTATAAGTCTCCAGTAACTTCAGAATCTGGTTTGTATAAAGCCAAACACATTTTTGGTATTATAAAGAAACAGAATAGCAATTTTCTTCTTAAAAATAAAACAACCTGAACAAAACATTTGATTTCAGGAGTAATGTTTCACCTTGCTTCTACATCTTTCTTTAAAATTGGTTAGGCCAACACGCCTTCTAAGTGTGCTCCCTAACCCTTGCTTTTATTGCAGTATTGTATTTTTATCCTGATCATTTGGCTGGCTTCCTACAATTGAGGTATAATGTGTGCAGTTGACCTTTCTTCATTTAAATGCTAATAGAGATCTTAGGAAAGGTGCTGCCATGCAGAAGGCCAACTAATTGTAATAGACTTACGACCTTTTGTTTGTTGAGTTGGTCAAACAAAGAAAGGGTTAATTAAAACTTACCCGAAATGTTTACAGCCCAGGAGAAAAGGTCTGTGCTACATGGCAAGCTACCAGCAAAAGTCCTATTCCAGAAGTAACTACCCACTATATACTTACACCCATAAAACAATTATCTTCTCTATCTGAATTAAATATTGAAAAGATTTAAGGATCAACTACAGAACAACTCATTCAGGGCACTAATTTAGCCTTGTTGGTTGTCTGTGGGCCCACAGGGCCGGAATGCTCTTTATCCAGTAAAGTTGCAACTGGTAGAGATGGAAAAGGTTCACACTAGCTAATTTAAGCATCAAAAAACATCTGATCTTTTTGCTACATAGATTTCCTTTCGTATTGGGTACACGGACCAAGGTTTTTTGGTAGCAGGGAGATGCAGGTATGGCCTCTGTGAGAAGAGGTCAGATACTGCGTTGTGCCAGTCACAGCCTTTCCAGTCAGCTCCCATGTGGATCCACTGCAGGCCACAGCTGAGCCCATTAGTCAAGTTTGTGAGGCCTCTGTGAAAGCATATTTAATAAAGGGCATAAAATGCAACGCAGACAGAAAGGGAAATGGGTAAGAGTGAGGAACAACAGAGAGAACACCAAGATCACAGGAGACAGAGGTCCCTGGTGGAGCAGATACACCTGTAGCTCATGAAGGACCCACCCTGGAGGAGAAGAAAACCATAAGAAGGAAGGACCAATACAGAGAAACAGCTATGTAATGACTAACCAGCCCTCTGCACCACTTATGTCCTCTCTGAAGGGGCTGAATGTGACCTTCTGTGATGGCAAATGGGGAGCAGAGGATACTTGTGAGAAAGATTGAAGTTGAGACTGGTAAAGAGGGAAGAAAACTGTTTTCCCTCATAGTTTAAATGTTTATTTCCTTTTTGTTATTTTTGTTTCCCAATACCCAAATCAATAATTAAATATTTATATTAATTGGCAAAAGAAAAATGTTAATTCCCTCAAGTCATGTCTGTTTTGCCCATGACAGTAAGTGGCATATGAGGTCCCTGCCTTTATCTCAACCCATGGATTTTCTCACTCTCTTTCTCCCTATATTTTCTGCCATGGGGACTCAAGGAGAAACTGTGTGGGTAATTGTCTGCCCACCTGGAACAAACAGAACAACTTTATAAATCATGGAGAGAAATAAGCAATTCCAGAGTGTGAGAAAATTGATAATAAAAAAGTTTTTAGACCAGATAAATCAACCTCTTCATGAAGTTTAGGGTTTGATGGTGTTTCTAGGCAAAGTTCCTCAATCTGTCCACAGGTTTCATCCACCATTCTGTGTCAATCCATAGTTTCACAGATAAGAACAGTAGGGAAATTAATTAAAAGTGAATTGTATCTGGGATTTTCTTTTCTGTTTTCTCTAGTTTCTGTCATCTATTTTAGTTAAGCAAAGCAATGGGTTTTTTTAATACGAAAAGAAATCCATGTCTCACTATGTTTTTGCGTTTTTGTATAGGTTATTTATATCTTTATTTGAGCTTCAAACATTTTATTGCATTGTGATTAAAAATAGGGATGTCTTCTGCACTAGGAAAGCGGAAGATAAGAAGGGACGGGATTAAAAAAATATTTTTTCAGGGTTTACAGTCAAACTCTTTCAAAGTTTGTAAGTTTCTGTTGATATGTTTAGGGTTGTATGCGTATGTAAATATAACTAGATAAATTATCTAGTCTTCTGATAAGAAGACTGATAAATCTCAGGCTCATTATTTTAATCCTCATGAATAATTACTTTTTCTGCAGAATATGGACTTCCACTAGCCTTGTCTGACAAGTCTATCCCGGATCTCAACAAAGGAAGAATACTTGAAAATCATTACCCTGTAGTGACAAATGATAATATCACACTTTGAGGTGATCCAGGAGAGAAGAACAGCAGCAGTTATGTTCACAGCAGGGTATTGCGGTGCACAGGAAACCCTATCCAGTGTCTGAAGGGAAGTCTATATACTTTCTGGGGTACTGTGGCTCTCCAGTAACAGGACTTTCTCAGGCTATAAATTGTCTTTTAAAAATATACCTGAAAAGTATGCAGTATCATAATACTGACTTGGTATTTCAGGGACTCGAGTTGTGAACACAGAAAATTTCATGACGTGATTTTTTTGGAACAAATGAGTCACATACACTACAAGGCTTAAACTGTTAGGTCATTTGCAATTCACGGTGCCTGTAATTTAAAATTAGCGTGGGTTTTGGAGAACCTTTAATATTCATAATCTGACCCAATATTTAAATATTCTTTGGAAAGACAGTTTTAGGCGGAAATGATATGAAGTGATATCAGGAGAATTTGCAAAGTAGCTTTAATAGACTAATTCCAAATGCATTAGCTGCGTTTCTGATCAGAATATATTTAAATGTATCTAGCTTACCTTGTGATTTTAGACTAGTTATTGTATTTCTATAATTACGAACAATGATTCAGCATGTATTTCAGATACCTGAGGTCTTGGATAGAGTCACTCCACTATGCTTTAAAATTCATCGAGACAAAAGGAGAAAAACAACATGAGAGAGAAAATGAGATTTTTTTCCTTGTCAGGTTGGTGTTTAAAGAAAAAGGGATACTTTTAACAAAATAGGATAAAATATTGAACTAACTAATGGACATATTAATTTCTTATACTAATCCATGTTTCCAAGTCCTTTTTCTAGAAGCTGGGACTTCCAAAAAAGGAACAAATTGTGTAGCAAGCTTTCTGGGGGTTGTGTTCCTGATTTCTGACTCCTGATAAGTAGACTGATATCATGAAATTAACTTTCTTATAACTTCCATTAAATTGTTAACATCCAAAATATACTCGTTTCGTTTGGAACCCAGACTAATGAAAAGTCTTCTTTATCAGAAGTCCCTTGTGCTAACCAGGCACCTGAAAACACATTCTTACACAGAGAATAGACGGCAAATTTGGGCAAAAAATGTCACTCAAATGCCTGCTTCATACAAATATTTCACAGAGCAAATGTTTGGGATATAAAAGCAATAGTAATTTGAATGGATTTTATGATTTTTTTGTGAAACAAAGATTACAGGCATTGAGTTATCAGACACAAATAATAAAATGACTTCATGATTCACCAAATCTTTCCACTACCTTAGAAACTCTTCTATTTGATTAGGTAATGTGTTGGTTTATGCTTTCACTTGCATAGAAACAGGCTTATGATATGAACCTACAAGTTATAATAAATACTCTTTGGACTGCTATAGAACCGTAAGATTCATTAGGAAACTAGCAGCTTCCTAATATGATATGTTTGACTTTCACATCCTAGCCTTCATTTAACTGGTATTTGAAGTGTCTTTGCGGGGAGTTGGGGTCAGGAAAACACTCAACAAACTTCACCTATTCTTGTCTTATATTCATTTTTCTTCACAAATATGTGATCAGTGCTTCTCTACAACAAATCTCATCTGAAAATCTCACAGTTCTTTACTTTATGCATTTGAGAGCAAGTTCTCGGGAAACAAATATGGTCTCCTCACTTGTTCAGTAAATAAAATGTAGTCAGCATGATCAGTCACTTACCTCTCAAGAAAAACTGCATCATGGAAGGTCAAACTAAATTATCACAGCAGTCTTAAACAAGTATATTACACCTATTGCAACCCAGTTGTCATCGTGAAAGAGAAGACTTTCAGGAGAAATAAAAATAAATTGGTGAGTATTTTAAACCAATGATTGCCAGCTTCAGTGAAGATGTGCTGAAATATTATTAATTCAACAGCCAGAACAATAGAAAAAGAAGGGTTAAAGAGAAATTCCCGACTTTATTGGATGTGGGGGAAAGTTAGTGACAAAGGTTGAGGAATATGTCCTCCAGACATATAAATACAACAGCTGTAAGAAAGAACAGAAGGGCAGTTGTAGTTGGTGACTCCCTTTTGAGGGGAACTGAGGGCCCTGTATGTAGGCCGACCCCAACCCAAAGGGAGGTTTGTTATCTTCCTGGGGCCAGGGTGAGGGACATTTACAGGCGACTTCCTGACCTAATTAAGACCTCAGATTATTATCCCCTGTTGGTAATCCAGGCTGGCAGTGATGATATTAACAGGAGAAGTGCCAGGGTAATCAAAAAGGATTTCAGGGCATCGGGTAGATCAGTCCATGGGACAGGTACACAGGTAGTATTCGCTTCGGTTTCTGTAATGGTTAGAATGAATGGGAAGATGCATGAGGAAAGAATTAGGAAAACCTATCTTATCAATAAGTGGCTAAAGGATTGGTGCCACTATCAAAATTTTAGTTTTTTTGATCATGGGGCAAGCTCCATACTACCTGGTCTTCTTAAATCAGATGGGCTTCATCTGTCTAGGCAGGGCAAAAGGGCTGTTGCCCATAATTTAGCGGGGCTCATCAGGAGAGCTTTAAACTAGGTCTGAAGGGGGAGGGGATTGATTTCAGGCTCTCCAAAGTTCACCCCAGGGGTGATAAGACTTAATTAAAAGTAAAATCAGCAACCCAGCTGAAGTGCATGTACATCAATGCATGCAGTCTGGGCAATAAACAGGAGGAGCTGGAAGCCATCATGCAGCAGGAAAGCTATGATGTAGTTGCCATTACAGAAACGTGGTGGGACGACTCCCATGACTGGAGTGCTGTCGTAAGTGGCTACAAGCTCTTCAGAAAGGACAGGCAGGGTAGGAGAGTTGGACGGGTGGCTCTGTGTGTTAGAGAGACTCTTGACTCTGTAGAACTTGAGATCACCAACGACAGGGTTGAGTGCTTGTGGACCCAAATCAGGGGGAACGACAACAAGACTGACATCTTGGTAGGAGTCTGTTATAGACCACCCAATCAGGATGATGAAGGGGACGAGTTATTCTACAAGCAGCTGGCAGATGTCTCAAAATCACCAGCCCTTTTTCTTATGGGTGACTTCAACCTGCCAGATATCTGTTGGGAGCTCAACACAGCAGAGAAGAGGCAGTCTAGGAGATTCTTAGAGTGTATGGAGGATAATTTCCTGCTCCAGCAGGTAAATGAATCTACCAGGAGTGGGGCTCCACTAGATCTGCTGTTTACAAACAGAGAGGGACAGGTGGGAGATGTAGTGGTCAGAGGTCAACTGGGGCACAGTGACCATGAAATAATACAGTTTTCAATATTCAGGGATGTAAGGAGGACGACCAATAAAACCTCCATGCTGGACTTCCAGAAGGCAGATTTTGCCTTGTTCAGAAGATTGGTCCAGAGCACACCCTGGGACACATTCCTCAAAAACAGGGGTGTACAGGAGGGATGGATGTGCTTCAAGGAAAAAGTCTTGAGTGCACAGGAACAGGCTAATACCAATTAGCCAAAAGGCAAGCTGATGGGGAAGACGGCCACCTTGGTTGAATAGGGAGATACTGAAGAGTATCAGAGATAAAAAGAGAGCCTACTGACTGTGGAAGGCAGGTCTGACTACTCAGGAAGAGTATAGGGATATAGTTAGAACATGCAGAAGGAAAATCAGAGAAACAAAGGTACAATCTGAAATTAATTTGGCTACTTCTGTTAAGGATAACAAAAAGTGCTTCTACAAATACATTAATAACAAAAGTAGGGGCAAGGAAAACCTCCATTCTTTGTTGAACCTGAGGGAGAACATAGTTACTAAGGATGAAGAGAAGGCTGAGGTACTCAACACCTACTTTGCCTAAGTTTTCACCAGTAAGAGAGGTAGCCCTTGCGATGACTAGCCTCTGGAGCTCACAGATAGAGACAGGAAACCAAATGGTTCCCCTGTGTTCCAGGAGGAAACAGTCTATGAATTATTGAGCCACCTGGATCCACACAAATCAATGGGATCTGATGGATTCCACCCTAGGGTGATGAGGGAGTTGGCAGAAGAGCTTGCTGAGCAACTCTCCATCATCTACCAACAGTTCTGGAGGTCCCAGATGATTGGAAGTTGGCAAATGTCACGCCAATCCACAAAAAGGGGTGTAAGGAGGATCCGGGCAACTATAGGTCTGTCATCCTGAGTGCAATCACATAACACCTTCAGGATGGACATGGGATCCGACCCAGCCAGCACGGCTTTATGAGGGGCAGGTCCTGTCTAACTACCTGATTTCCTTCTATGATCAGGTAACCTGCCTGGTGGATGAAGGGAAGCCTGTGGATGTAGTCTATCTGGACTTGAGCAAAACCTTTGTCACCGTCTCCCACGGCATGCTCCTGGATAAACTGGTAACCCATGGCTTGGACAGATGGACTCTCAGCTGGGTTAAGAATTGGCTAGATGGCTGGGCCCAGAGAGTGCTGGTGAATGGGGCTGTGTCCAGCTGGTGGCCGGTCACCATTGGTGTCCCGCAGGGATCAGTGTTGGGTCCGGATCTGTTTAACATCTTCATTGATGATTTAGATGAGGGGATTGAGTCCATCATAAGTAAGTTTGTGGATGACACCAAGCTGGGAGGGAGTGTCGACCTGCTGGAAGGCAGGAGGGCTCTGCAAAGGGACCTTGATAGGCTGGAGAGATGGGCTGAGTCCAACGGGATGAAGTTCAACAAGGCCAAGTGCCGGGTCCTGCACTTTGGCCAAAACAACCCCATGCAGCGCTACAGGCTGGGGACAGAGTGGCTGGAGAGCAGCCAGGTGGAAAGGGACCTGGGAGTACTGATTGACAGGAGGCTAAACATGAGCCAGCAGTGTGCACCAGTGGCCAAGAAGGCCAATGGCATCCTGGCCTGTATCAAGAATAGTGTAGTCAGCAGGACGAGGGAAGTGATCCTTCCCCTGTACTCAGCATTGGTGAGGCCACACCTTGGGTATTGTGTTCAGTTCTGGGCCCCTCAGTTCAAGAAAGATATTGAGGTGCTGGAGTGGGTTCAGAGAAGAGCAACAAAACTGGTGAAGGGACTTGAGTACAAGTCCTATGAAGAGAGGCTGAGGGAGCTGGGGTTGTTTAGCCTGGAGAAGAGGAGGCTCAGAGGTGACCTCATCACTCTTGACAACTATCTGAAAGGAGGTTGTAGACAGGTGGGGTTCGGTCTCTTCTCCCAGGCAACCAGCAACAGAACAAGAGGGCACGAGCTTAGACTCTACCAGGGAAGGTTTAGGCTGGATATCAGAAAAAAAGTTCCTCACAGAATGAGTAATCAGGCATTGGAATGGCCTGCCCAGAGAGGTGGTGGATTCACCATCCCTGGAAGTTTTTAAAATAAGACTGGATGCGGCACTTAGTGTCGTGATCTAGTAATCGTGATAGTGTTGGTTTAAGGGTTGGACTTGATGATCTTGGAGGTCTCTTCCAACCCAGATAGTTCTATGATTCTATGATTCTATGAAAAGGCTAAGGTGTTTAATTGTTTCTTCACCTTAGTCTTGAATAGTAAGGTTAGTTGTTCTCTGGTTACCCAGCACTGTGAGCTAGGAAACAGGAATGAGGAGTAGAATGAAGTCCCTGTAATTCAAGGAGAAATAGTGACCTGCCACTCTATCTAGAGACATGCAGGTCTGTGGGGCTGGATGAGATCCAGACCAGAGTATTGAAGTAATTAGAAGTGCTCACCAAGCTACTTTCGATCATTTATGAGCAGGCATGGTTAACCAAGGAGGTCCTGCTTGACTGGAGATTAGCAAATGTGACACCCATCAACAGGAAGGACTTGAATGAGGATCTGAGGAACTACAGTCCTGTCAGCCAGACCTAGGTCATGGAGCAGATCGTCTTGAGTGTGATCATACAGTACTTACTGGACAACCAGGTGATCAGGCCCAGTCAGCATGGGTTTAGGAAAAGCAAGTCCTGCCTGACTAACATGATCTTCTATGGTAAGGTGACCTTCTTCGTGGATGAAAGAAAGCCTGTGGATTTTGTCTACCTAGACTTCAGTAAAGCATTTGACCACAGAATTCTTCTGCAGAAACAGGCTCTTCATGGCTTGGAGGGGTGTATCCTTTGCTGGGTAAAGAAATTACTGGATCCACAAGCCCAAAAAAACCAGTCGTGAATGAAGTTGAACCCAGTTGATGGCTAGTCACAAGAAGTGGTCCCCAGGTCTCAGTATTAGGTCCAGTTCTATTTAATCTTTATCAGTGATTTGGAAAAGGGGATCAAGACCACCATCATTAAGCTTGCAGGCTACACTAAGTTGGGTTGGAATGTTGATCTGCTTGAGGAAAGTAATGCTCTGCAGTGGGACCTGGACAGCATGGATCAATGAGTCAAGGCCAGCTATATGGTGTTCAACAAACTCAGGGATGGGTCCCACACCTGGGCCACAACAAATCCATGTAACACTATAGGCTTGGGGAGGAATGGTTGGAAAGTAGTCTAGCGAAGAAGGACCTGGACGTGTTGGTCAACAGCAACTGAATATGAATCAGTAATGTGCCCAGGTGGCTAAGAAGGCCAACAACATCCTGGCTTGTATGAGAAACAGTGTGGCTGACAGGACTAGGCAAGTTATTGTCCCCCTGTACCACTGAGGCTGCACATCAGATACTGCATTCGTATTTGTTCCTCTCTACAAGAAAGACACTGTGGTGCTGGAACATGTCCAGAGAAGGGTAATGAGGTTGGTGAAAGGGCTGGAGTGCAAGTTTTAAGAGTAACAGTTGAGGGAACTAGGATTGATCAGTCTGGAGAAGGCTGAGCGGAGACATCATCCTGCTCCACAACTGTCTGAAAGGAGTTTTACGAGATAGGTATGGTCTGTTCTCCCAGGTAACAAGTAATAGGATGAGAGAAAATGGCCTCAAGCTGTTCTGGGGGAGATTTAGATTGGACATAGGAAATATTTCTTCACTGAAAGACTTCTCAAGCATCAAAACCAAGGAAGTGGTTGAGTTCCCATCCACTGAGGTATTTAAAAGATGGGCAGATGTGGCACTTAGAGACATGGTTTGGTGGTGAACTTAGCAGTGTTAGGTTTATGGTTGGACTCAATGATCTTAAAGGTCTTTTACAACCTAAAAGATTGTGTGATTCTGTGAAATATGTCTTCTTAACCTGCAGCTGTGCTTAAAGAATGAGAAGATTCTGTAAGCTGGTTTTAGTTGTATTTATTTCTTTTCTTTGAGTAAATTTTTAATTTGGAAATATAAGGTTGGTCTGTTAGCAGCCCTGTGAAATCAAATGCAACATGCTTTACTCAAAATGCCTTTACCTGAGATGATAGATTTTGTTCCATGGACATGAAAAACAAAGCCAGGTTTCAGAATGTCACTGAGTTACCTTTGATCCTCCATTCGCCAAAATGTCAAGCACTTTCCGTTCTTCTTTAGGGTCACAAGCGAATTCTTGAGGCAGTTTAGATACCTTCAGGCTGCATGTATTTGTACTGTAGGAAAAGGCAGCAGCAGTTAGTTACCCACCAGGAACTTCCTTGACTGTGGTTCAGAAGTCGAGTTCTTTATGATATTTGAGTACTTAGAGATTAAAGCATCCAATGACCTGACAGTCTGTAACAAGCACTTTTATAATGGGTTGCTCCTCAGGCTTCTCTTTTGCTTTTTCTTTTTTCTTTCTTTTTTTTTTTTTTTTTCCCTGGAAGAACTGTAAGTAAATCAGGATATTTTAACTGACTGGTGGTTTGCTGCTGATTATGTAGTCTATTCTACATACATTTTACATGGACAGAGTTTTTTTGATGAGAACCATCAATAGTCACTGCAAGAAAATGTACTTGATATTAGAAAGTGAAAATTAACCCAGTAAAATTCAGAAACTACCTCATACCAGTCCACTAAAATTCGTGTCTTAATTCCTATTAACAGACTATGACTACGTCCATTTATGTCAGATGAGTATCTGATCTATTAGTTTTGCTTGCTGAGCAAAAGAAGTGTGAGGATTTTATTTTATAATTTTCTTCCTCAAGTTCAAAATATTATTAATATGCATGGATGATATTTATTATGTTTAATAGCAATCAAATTGTTTGAACTAGCTCTCAGATATTGCTATCGCTGCTCTTTACTGCTTGATAGGCTGATATTTTGACCACAGAAACAACCAGATCTCAGAGAAACTACAACAAAGACATCAGAAATGTTGGAGAGATTTTCACTTTAATTGAAAGCAAACCAAAAGGACTCCAAAGGGCAGCAGCAGACTCTGGATGAATAGAAAAGTAAACAAACAGACTAAAAAAGATGAAAAAAATCCCTTTCTGACAGAGAAAATTATTTTTTCCAGGGCTAGTTCTTATAACTTTGGACACAGAGAATCAGTCAGCAGTGGACAACCTCTCTGACATATGAGAACATGTGTTTGAGCTGTTTTCAGATGCTTCAGAATGTGGACAATTTGTTCAGGAGCATGAAACAGTTGTATGTAAGGAAAGTAAAATTCTACAGCTAAAGTTCCAAGTCAATTTTATAAATACATATATATGCATGTGTAATACAGAAGTACTATAAAATAATACTTAGAAACTTAATCAGTAAAGATGGATCTTGCTAACATCAAGAAGTTGCTGATAACAATGATAAAAGTTGGTTACTCACAGATCCACTTGTGGATCTCACAACCTGTAAGAAATAGCCAACACATTCATAATGAGAGCGGAACAGTCTGTTCCTCGAGGACTTTATCCCACAGCTGAAGGATACTGTGATACTTCAACACTTCTTCCCCTCTCCCCATTTTTGACTTTGGGTTCATATAATGCCGTGGTCTCCTCCCAGAATGTCTGTCCAGATTGGCAAATTTGGCAGTCCCAGGAAGCATCTTTGAGTGCTAGAACTCAGTTAGTCATGCTATGAAATTCTTACAGTGGTCTATACCAGGGTTTTGGAACAAACTTATTAGTCCTCTCTCAAAGAATTCCTGACCAGAGCTTAAGACTTGGCACCAGCCAAGGACCATTTGCAAAAGATAATTCAAAAACAGACAACACAATTTGAATGATAAGAATATTTAATAAGCTTTCTATGACAGTTAGCCTTATTGTCAGATATATTTCCAAGTAAGTACAGCTTTTATAAATGTGCAAGGCAACTAGATATGAGGTAGAAACCTCTGTAACAATGATACAGGCCTGAAAAATGCAACCTAAATTTAATCTGAGGACACATTTAGAACTGGAGATTTTTTCAGATTTCAATTATCCTATGTTTAATTTACGGGCACAGATGTACCCACAGACTCTTCCACACAGAGTAAGTCTTTTGTATTCTTTATTCCCAGTTTTCAGGAGAGCAAGAGAAGTTTGTCCTATTCTTTCTCCAGACACTTTCTCACTTGCCTTCTAGAGCTGTGCAGACAAGATTAGGCTGAGGAGGTCTCTATAAGCATACTTGTTCTTTTCACAGGGTTTTTGTACCTGGGCAACATTTGTTTTTTCTTTTTTTTTTTTTTTTTCAACTACACCTCATTTCTGGGCAGAAGACAGCTGTATTCAGACAGATGATTCTTATAAAAATACAATTCTGCTAAAGTAATTTGTTAGAGATATACCTGAAAGAAATTTAAGAATGCTGGTACACTGTGTTTGTATTTCAACCAGGTTACAGCACAGCTAGTGTTTGCAGTCAGTTGTTGCCAGCTCCTTTGTGCAATTATCTTTCTCATCTGTTTCCTTAGTGAACTGCTTTGTTTGAAGAAACTTAGTAAAACTCCTGGCTATTGGAAACAAAGAAAGGAAAAAAAAATCCTGTGTGCTATTGTGATGGTTGGTAAGGGAAGAAGAAAGCCTCTCACTCCAGTCTGTCTTATCACAATGAATCCCAAGAGCTAGGGAACAGAATGGAAAACAGTGCTCATGTTTGATTTTTCCATTAGCAGTCTCCGAATACACACTTGAGACTGTAGGCCTGGAACTGCAATTGAGGATGTAAAAATACTCAAAGAATTAGTAGCATTGATCGCAAAGGGCAATAAAACTTCCAGTTTAGTATTTCAATGGGGTTTTAGCTCATAAAAGAGCAATATTCTACAAATCATAACAATAAATTTATAATCTAGTTAAAGGCATGGCAAAATCTGCATATCAACACATTGTTTTGGAATACATTTCACTTTGTCAAGGCAAATAATGCATTTATATGGTTACTATTGCAGTTGAGGAAAATTACTGCAACCCTT
Source organism: Tapera naevia (assembly GCA_033556795.1). NCBI lineage: Eukaryota > Metazoa > Chordata > Aves > Cuculiformes > Neomorphidae > Tapera > Tapera naevia. The sequence goes on from JAUMJJ010000482.1 coordinate 1,349,358, forward strand.
TAAAAGTCTTTCCAACTGTAGACGTGATGGTACACTACATAAAATAATAGTATTTTTTCATTAGTATATCCACAACTATGACTATAAGCAAAACTGTTTAAACCTTAAGATGGAGATATTTTTATTCAGTGAATTATAGAATAATTAAGGCTAGGTGAAACACCTGGATGTCATCTTGTCTAAACCACCACTCAAAGCAGGACCAACTTCAAATTTACAATAGTTTACTCAAGATTTTTTTTTGTTTTCTTATTTTGGCTTCCTTATTTCTTCATGTCACTTCTCTAAACCATTCTTCAAATAATTATTTATTCTCTCCCAGCTCTAATTTATATTTTACTTTTTTATCTTTCCTCCATATTGTATTTTCTAGTTCTTTTTCTGTTTCCTTATTTTTCAAATGATCCTCATCTCTCTCTTTGCTTCACAGATATTTCCTTGATTTCCTGTTTAATCCTGTTTCTTTTTTCTTATTTTTTGCTGTCTTTCCCTCCTTTATTATACACTATTTCAGTGATGGTCTTGTTTTCTAATCATCTCCTCAACAAACAGTTTAAAGGATCTGCAAAGCAACAAGTTGTAGCTCTCATAGAAATTGATATTTTACCCTAAATCTCCATATTCACTTCACAGTCCTTCTCCTTTTGTGTTTGGTGCCATCACAGTCACTATATTCCCTTCCCACTTCCATCAAAGACAGGGATGGCAGAGGGAAAATCAGCATAAGTTAGATTACACAACTATAATTTTTAGAAGACAATCAGAGCCATTTGAATTGTTCCTTCAGACCGTCCAGTGGTTGATTTATGAAGTGCTTGTATATACACAAGGAATGCTTATAATAGGATGTATCTCATCTTCCTGAATGAGATATGTTCCCATCTTCTAATAATGACTGGTCGTCCAAAGCTGAAAATCATATTTAAATCAACTACTATAAATAGCCATGGTTTGATGTATCCATTATATCAACACGTTTTTTAATCTCTTGGTAGTTCCGTTTTCTACAGTGTACAGCAGCAACTGTTTCCTTAGTGCCTTGTTAGAAAAACTAGTTCTTTTGCCTTTAACCTTTGAATGATAATGTCTCTTGTTCTTGTTTTCTGAGAAATAATGAATGATCACTCTCTATTCAGTTTTTCTACATTAATTAAGTCATGGAACTGCATGTCACAGGATCTCGTCAAATCTGAACAAATGTACGATTTCAAGGGGAGAATGGACAAGGTCGTTGAGGATAATTACATATGTAGAACCCATCTCTAGCTCAGAAAATTCTCAACTGCAATTATTGTGGGCTCAGGAAGTAGTGAAAGAAGTATCATATACACTAACCCTGACCTTATTATTGGACTTCTATTTTGGCCAGTTTCAGAGACAGGACATTGTTTTAGATGAGTGTTATGACACACTGTTGCTGATCTCACATTCCTATCCAAGATTTCATCTCTCATCACTCTGCAAACTTACTACTCAAATTTTTAGCTAAGTTCTTGGCAGGACATCATTTTGACAATGCCTTTTGTATCAGAGAAGGCATTTCCATGAAAAGAGTGTTGTATAAGCTTCAGGGAAAGGAAGAGCATGCTAATTATTGAACGGCAATCTATGAGTTCACCTGGCCTAATTGAGATATACAGTTCTTTGTTAGGTGGGTCGGCTACGGGTCAAGAGAACAGGTGGTTGAGCACGATTTCATGACTGCCTGTTTAATATTTGGCTCTGAAATTTCCCTGAAGTTGTCGGGGAGGAGGGACGGGATCATTATCAAGGATTGTTTGGAGAGGCAAAATCCGTACTGGTGGGGAAACTGCTAATTACCGTCTAATCTTTCCAATTTGGGTAGTAATAAAATTTAAATAAGATTGGCAAATAGTAGGATAGCTTTCAGAGGCCGCCCCCACCACTGTTTCTGTCCCTATAGCCCCATGTCAGATGCAAAGCTTCAGTTTGGATGTTCTTCCACCGCTTCATAAATTATAAATAGTTGTGCATAATCACAAGGCACAGGATTGAATAGGATTAAGACTGAAATTGTCAGTTTTCTAAATGTATTAGAAAATCTTGGAATTTGGATCAAAATGAGTAGTTATTTTTTTAATTTGCAAACAGACTTGTCCATTCCCAAAGTATTCTCATTATCGTATTATTCTTTATAAATTATGTAAGGTTTATGAAAATCCGCTAAATTGGCCACTGAAAACTCTTGGCAGCATGAAACAGTAGCATGCAATATGGGCAGCGTGGATTTTTGAATTAGCCACTCCTACAACATGCAGTCATTTCAAAAATATGCAATGTTTTGTGCCACAAAACATTCAAGCCCCATGGAGGTGTTAAGTGTTGTGCATATGCAAATGAATGCAACTAGAAGTCTTTGTAATGTTTACTAAAGGTGTTATGATCCATGTTAACTTATTCCTTAATTTTGTTTTTAAACACACTTAAAAGAACTCTCACTAGCAATAGTTATGTCATGTCAGATTCTGTGATATGGTAAGAACAGACTGTGCTACAGGATTGGTAGAAGAGTAGTGTTGACATATGTATCTGAACCATGTTCAAAATAAAAACAATAGAAAATGTGCTTTTTCTTCCTAACAACAGTGGAAATATAAACATAAATCTATTTTCAGATTTCTTTGAATTAGAAACCAGTAAGGATTTGGGGGTTTTCTAATTTGTGATAGAGAAAGGTATGAAAATGCTTGGCACAATGGTGACTCATTATTCCATATAACATTTCAATAAAGTTCATGACTTCACCTTAAGCTAAGAAGTTTACATTTCTCTGTCACACTGAGACTACCACTTATGTGGTACTACATGTATAAATAACTATAACAGTTGAACAGCACAGAAAAAAGCTTCCTTCCTTCCTTCCTTCCTTCCTTCCTTCCTTCCTTCCTTCCTTCCTTCCTTCCTTCCTTCCTTCCTTCCTTCCTTCCTTCCTTCCTTCCTTCCTTCCTTCCTTCCTTCCTTCCTTCCTTCCTTCCTTCCTTCCTTCCTTCCTTCCTTCCTTCCTTCCTTCCTTCCTTCCTTCCTTCCTTCCTTCCTTCCTTCCTTCCTTCCTTCCTTCCTTCCTTCCTTCCTTCCTTCCTTCCTTCCTTCCTTCCTTCCTTCCTTCCCTCCTTCCTTCCCTCCTTCCTTCCCTCCTTCCTTCCCTCCTTCCTTCCCTCCTTCCTTCCATCTCCAAACTCTTAAACCAACTTTATAATTTTCACTTTAGCATCTTACTTTGAACATCATTTTTCTACATTATTCTTGCACCAGTGAATTACAGTGATGGATTTATTCAAGTTTTTTTTGTGTGATCATAGAAATTTTGAACAACACATTTGTATAAACAATTTCTTTACAGTCTTGTCAAACTAAGGTTTTCTTGCAGTGATGCCAAAATATTCAGGACCTCAAATAAATTTTCTTGATGAGTGAATCCATTTTTGTTTCTACCAAAAAGTACAGCGTCATTTCTAACCTAGTTTCATGGAAATATTTTTCAGAAAATTCCTCATTCAATGGTAACAGCAGAAAAACACGTAATGCAGTTAGTATTCCGTTAAAGAGGTATCCTGCTATGAGTCAGCAAGTGAAAGAGCCAGGGCATTCATTAATGGAGTTGTCATGTTAAAGGATCATTATCTGCCAAATTTCTGGCAAGGCTAAGGAGGTCTTTGAAAAGAAAATCACAGGACAGGTAGCCATTCATTTTCTCTGTGGTTTTAGCATACTATGTGATTTGGTTCATCATTTTGAGTTTTATCTTTTGAAAAGTTAAGTACAATTGCTACTCTCCTGCATTGTAAGAGGACAAAAATAAAATAAAAGGGAAAGAATTCTAACAAATATGTAGGGGAGGGGAAAGAAAACCCTACAGTATCGCGGAGAATAACATTACTTCTACCACCTCTGTCTTGAGTTTAGCATCTGGTAGAGCTTAAACCTTCATTTAAAAGAGTGAACGTAAAACGAGTGATGTGCTATAAAATACTTGACCTTTTTTAATGGAAATTATTTTACAAACCTGAGAGACAAGATTTTAAAACATAAGAAATTTTTTCTCCATTACTTTTATTTCTCAGTGTCTATGAAAAGCATATAGATTAATAGGAGCTTCCTTAAAATACTGTGAAAAATGATTTCCAAAATCTGAACTGCTAGACGGATAGAGTGCGATCACCACAAACTTTCAAAAACAATGAACATATGATCATGCCATTGCTGTTATGACAGACTTGTACACTATGGCTTTGTTTTCTAAAAAAGAAATACTATTTTTGTTATTATTATTACTACATTAACATTTGCTGGTCTTTATATCTGTAGATATATACACAAAAAATAGACTGTCAAGATGAAGAAAATAATGAACTAATATGGAACTCTAAGATTTCTCTTACTAAACACAATATAATGAAAACAAATGGACTTTTTTATTAAATAGATATCATTAACGCAGCAAAGAAAAATCATTAAGCTCTATGGAAACAAATAATTCATTTTTAGGGGAAAAACAGGAACGAAGGAGTCCCCTTGATTGCAAACTGTCACGGACATGTACCACCTAGGAATAAATCTTACTGCTAGATATCATGCCTGTCTATATTGTACAGCAAGTGGTGGATGAATCATACCAACATAGTGAAGATTTGCTGAGGAGTGTCATTAATGTGTAGTGTTCCAGACTGGGACTAAGGCCTCCCAAGTTTATAAACAGTTCCCTGTCTGACACTTGGCAAATCATTCAGCAACAGTTTGCTTAACTGTAGAATAATCATAGGACATTAGAACCCTTGAAGTCCTTAAGTAGATTTGCTGGTTTGCTTCTGAAAGAAATGGCCTTTTGAGGGCAAGGAACTTGCCTGAAGTCATCTCAGACTGGGTGAAAGCAAAGAGCAGGACCCATGAAATGTCACTTGCCCAGGTACCAGCAAAATGTACTCTGGATTTACATTATATAGATGTATAACATACCAAGAAGTTTCAGAGTTTGCATACAGTTCAGGCATGTTTTTGTATAAGCAATACTGATCCATTAAAAACTTTTCTCTCAAGAGTACCTAGTTAGTACATCACAGGAATGCAGTTGCCTTACTAACTATGGAGCCATACACACTCTTTACTCTTCCTGTAGAAATAGATGTATTGGAGGAAGGTGAATGATCATATATGATTGGATTAATTCATCCCCTGAGAATGATTTCTGGGTTTCTTTGATAATGTTTGCAAGGAACAGGTAGATAATGATGTCACTACAGATTTCCCCCACAAGTTCATTGATTAGGAAAGATGCCCAAAACTTCACAGAGAGCCTAATGAGAAGGGCTGGGACACTAAATCAATGTGATGTTTTTTGCTTTTAAGGATCCTGTAAAACAAAAATATTTGGTTTATTTATGACTTATTTTGAGGGTACAAATAAAAACAAGTCAGTTATAAGGTTCAGAGGGAACGTTACTTTTCCTAATGCCTCGGCAGCACAAGACATAGGTCCAGACTTCAAACTATGACAGATCTAGTTTCCAGTTGCAGATGTGACCTACTTTTCAGAATCCAGAGATGTACGTATCTCCTACTATCTCCCATTATTCTGTGCTTAGAGTTAGACTCCTGATGATGAAGGGAAACACGTAACAGGGAAACTCGCAGTACAGGGAAATCTAACTCCTCCTACAAAATGTAGAGCCAAATAGGGGATTTTGCAGCCGTTTTCTTTTTTTCTGGTTGCTCTTCAGTCTACAGTTTAGGTATAGCTATTAAATATATCATGTCAACTGCTATGAAGGAATTCAGAAAAACAAAACATGTTATGCAGAAATGTCCAATAATGGGCAAGAGAAAATTTAAAACTCAATTCAGAAGATGACAGGTATAATGAATGAAGATAAGCTAGAGAATAACTTTTTAAAATAATAGCTCAGCAGGAGACCACTGAAGTGAAAACAGCTGCTGGGACTATCACATACAAAACAGCCTGAAACAGCTACAGCTGCATGTATTTGTTACTAGGAAAGGATTTCAAATGTGTGGAAAAGTCCACCCAGAGAACAGTTGGGGACAGATGTAGCCAAGGCAAAGCTAGATCTGCAGAGGGAATTGGAGAGTCTGGTTGGTTTCAGAAGCTGAGATTTAAATAGCAGAAGTTTGTATGAATGGTCCATTATCTGGACTGAATAATGAGCCATGGCTTTGGTGGCAGGGAATTTGCTGCCTGAGTATCTGAAACCAGGTGTTGCTGTTTTTTTCTGTGGCTAGTACCATCTGTTCTGTGCCCAACAGAACACTTCAGCCCAAATCATTTATTTTATGGCTGAGGATGCGAAGGTGAGTGATGCCCTATGGAAGGAAATTGTAACATGGCATGGGGGGAGTACACAATATGACTGTGGATGAATACTCAGACAGATTTGGAGTGGTGAGACCTATTATAAAAGCATCAGATTATATGGCCCACTTTTTATGAAACCTCTGAAGGTGACAGGAGCCTGCACTCCCAACCTGCTACCTTGTTCCTTTTGTTGGCTAGTGAGCTGGAGAATATAAACTGGGAAAGCTTCTGCCAGGTCTTTGCAGATGTTTGTGAGTTGCTGCTGATTCATCTTCAGGTTGTGCCACCTGCCCAGGACACTCGTTTGGAGCATGGCTTCAAGAGGAAGGGAGAATGTACAGCACAGGGAGATCACATACTTCTTTTTCTGTTATTTTAGGATTCTTGTTCCCTTCATTCTCTATCGTATTTACTGGAAAAATCAAAAGAAAAAGATATTTTCTATGCAATTAGTGCCTTTGCTTACAACCCGTTCATACTCATTGACAATATCCTTGATTTTCTTCAGAGTTTCTCTGTTTTTCATTAGGCAACAGAAGTATTCATTGCAGTTTTATGCACTGTACTTTACAGCTGAACCCAGCAGGAGTGTTGTATAGCTGGTTCAGCATATAACTTCCTACTATCCCACTGTTAACAACATCATTTCCTGTTCCTCAATCAGTTTAGCTCCTTCACTCTCTTTTCAAGCAACAATAGTTAAAACATTAGAACAAAGGGAGTTCTTATAAGTAACAAACTAAGCAGAATTATTTCCAAAAGTTGCCACCTTTGCCATTTTAACATTTTCTTAATGTTATAAATATATATTTAAACCAAACAGACAATTAGGTCTTCTCATATAAGGTACCCTTACAATTGGGTATTGTGAAATTAAATATGTTCTTGGGATTTTTAGAGACGAGAGAATGGATATTAAAGGCAGAGTTATTGTATTCAACTTACGCACATTATCAAAGTGTCTGGCCAGATGGGAAAGCAGCAAACTCTGAAGACACGAATGTAGAAGTACTGAGTTTCCAGGTTGTATTTTTTGGGTGGGATTTTTATGATGGTTTGTTTATTTCATTGGTTGCTTGGTTGGTTGATTCAGGGGGTGTTCTTATCCATAAACACAGATTTATCATGTTTTCATGCTCCTAGATTCGCAACAGAAACCTTGAAGGTATAGATGTTCAGGGATCCCAGGATCAGAAATCTAGAATGACACAGATAAGACCGTAGCTCTCAATGCTTCTAGCAATTTTGGTTTTGAATGAAGAATTTCTTAGCCTGGAAACCAGTTTAGGATCCTAGATTTCTTCATGCATGTCTGGAAGTTTAAGCTGAAAACTTTGTTGGGCTATTGTCTTCTAAGGCTTAAGGACTTTCAAAGTCCTAATTCCCTAGCAAGAAAGTTAGGAATTTGAAGAAATGAATTCTTGAGACTTTCTTCCTACTAATCACACAATATATCCAGGAATAAGCTTTTGTGACTTCAAGACTATGTCCAAGCCACAGAAACTGGAAGCATCAAGCACGCATAGTTTCAGACACAGTTGAGGTAAAAATCTGGAAAAACATGAACATATTTTCTCCGGGGAAGAAGACACTGACCTTGAGGCCTAAGGTTTCTCAATAGTCACTCATGTGTCATGAATCATCTGAAGTCCACAGTAACTAGGCACTCTCTAATTTCCACTGTAATTCTTAGTTTTCCTGAATACTTAGTCCTGAAATAATATTTAATAATGTTCCAATTTGGACCACTGTTGCATTCAAAGCAAATAAATATTATTTCCCCTTTAAAATAATAATAAATCCTATGACATTAGAGCATTAGGTTTAAAATCCTGTCTGAAAACTCCTAGTTGTAATCTGTAGATATAGATTTTTCCTATTCCAGGCAAGTCTTAGGGATTTTTAAAGGAATGCTTTAGTAATCAGGATGAAATAGAGCATGTTTAAGTGTAATTTATTCCTTTTCTTTACACACTTCTCCACACACACGTAAACAATCATTAGTTACACTCTAATTCTCATATCTTGAATTTTGTTAACATAAGAATCTCCATGTCTTGTTTCAATTTCTTGTTGAGGTATTTAAATCACTCATGTTTATGTTTTAGTTGACATATATGTCTACCTAATATATATCAAAACTTACGCTTTACTAGATTTTAAAATTGAGTTACAAAAACTCTCAGTGCTAAGATATTGGCTATTGAAACATCTTACAAGACTGTTAACTATGGAACCAAAACAAGGAGACTATTTTCAAATAAAGAAATATAGTTACATACTACAGGAACTCATTAATTTCCGTGTTCTTCAGAGGAGAGCAAGAAACAGTCAGCTGATTCTGTAACCAGAGTAATTGCCTTGTATAACAAATGTGGCAATGGGAACCTATTGGTAGTGTTTTTCCTTTTATGAGGACAAAAAAGAAAGAATGTGGTGAGTTACGGAGCTTGTGGAATCTCCTTTCTTGAAGATTTTTTAAAAACAGGCTTGACATGCATCCCTTAGGAGTTGTCTGGCCATATGATTGGACTTTATACCTGAAAGAGAGACTAGTTAAAATTTGTAGGTCAAGTTCCAATACTGAATTTCTATGGTTCTGCATAAACAAGACAAGAAAAGGACAGTCTTATTGTTCTAAAGTTACTTTGGTTATCTAGGGTCCTGTCAACATTCCAACTTATTGAATCCATTGTAACAACACAACGTTATGTTCCAGGATCCACTGTATTTTGAAAATAGTGTTTGTTCTGTTAAGCTGTACAGAATGAAAAGAAATAAACAAGCCCAACAAATTTTCAACAAAACCTGCTTGCAAAGGAAGCAGAAATCTTCATGCAGTTGTTAAGAAATGGAGAAAACATCATCTGCTTCTGGAAAACACTGTGCCTTGAATTGTTGAATCACTCTACATTTTAATGTGCAAATTTTTTCCTTGTTTTTCTTGTTGAAAGAATCAAAACATTTGGCATTTTGTCTGAGATATAAAGGCATTAGGAAGATGCAGTATAATTTATTAAAATGTATAAAGTGAACAAAGAATAGGATTAATTTTCTTCTTCTTTTTTAATTCCAGGGGCACCACTAGGGCATTTAATATGGGTTAAACCAGATTCAAAGAGCTTTTCATTAGACACTTACCATAAATGACTTAGAGCTTAATCAGCACATACCATTTAAATGCATTGAATGGAGGAATTGAACTGTACATTGCATTATAATTTATAGAGTTTTGTTTTTGATTACATAAGGGAAATACATTTTATGCCTTTAAAAGAATTCTTTTGTCATGTCAAAAAAAAATATAGTATTATTGTTCAGAAAAAGGCATTTCAATTTGGTAGCAAAACCTAAAGTCATCCAAGTGGAAAAGATAACTAGCAAATTCCTCAAAGTCCTTTAGTTTGCGTGTTTTCTCTTCAAAATGTCCTTTTCTTCTGGGCCTGATAATGAACATTGCTTCTGCTTTCCACCCTAGGTTGCTGTACATTCTTTTTAATGGCTTTAAAAAATTGACTTGTGAATATTTCTGGAATGCAGTTTAGACAGAATTAGAGAGAGCATTGCTATGCTGGGCTTGCAGCATGAAAGCAGAGCAATGCTGAAAACGTGTTTTCTTCCTTTTTTCAATCATTTAGTGATAGTATAAAAGTAATTCAGTCCCCACTTAAACAATACCTGGGGTAACTCTGTGTGTATCATCTGTTCCATCAGAGATGATTATGGGAAATTAAAGTGCTGTAGAGGCAAAAGTGGCTCCCATTTTAAGGAACTTTATCAAAATGTTAAGGAAGGATAATATTCTAAAGAGCTTACTTTTTAGTTTCTGTTTGCCTTCAGCAATACTGTCTATTACAATTGCTCTTCAAATTGCAGTTAGTTTCCTTTCTAACAAAAGGCTTTGGGTTTTTTTGCCTCTCCTCTCTTATATCTTTGCAGGAGACAGTAAAATATCTCTTCTTATCCAGAAACATTGAGAGCTCTTATCAGCAGAAAGGTAAGAAAAAGGAAATATCTCAGCAATGAAGATTCTTTTTTTGTAGTGTGTTTTATTGTTTTTAGTAGGTCAGCAAAAGAAAAAAGAAGTCCCATTTTCTGAGATGCTATCCCTTATTGTTAGAAGGAGAGCTTGAAATCAAGATAAGGCTCTTTTTCTCTGAGAGTGCAGTCATCCTAAAATGTGTACCTCCATCTCATACATGCATTTACTTTTTTTCTTTTCCTCTTATTTCTCTTTCTCTTCCTGTCTCTTTTTTATCATGTTGTTTTCTTTACTAATAACATAGTTTTAATGTAGATTTTATTTTTGTATATGTCTTCCCTCCTGGCATATCCTATCTACTGTACTGGAAAAGCAGGAACAAAATGAAACTCTTAGAAATGGAAGATATATTTATGCATACACATAAACACAAATATATAAATAACTCATATATATGTATACAACTCAACATTTACATATTTTTATGTATTCTTAAATACATTCACATAAATACATGTGTAAGTGTATATGTGTAGGTATGTATGTTTCTATATAGTTTTTTGTATGTATGTATATAAGGATATAAAGGAGTTCTTAGAAGTTGGAATTCAAATCCTGTTATGTCGGCTTGTTTCATAATTTTCTCAGTGTCATCCATTTACTAGTATTTAAGACAGTAAAGTAGCAAATAAAATAATTGACATCTCCGTGGTGTGGTTCCTTCTTTCTCTCAGCCTTTCTTCAGTCAAAGCTGTACATGCTCAGAACATTACTTCATTTTGGCAGCCTTTCATTTTCATCTTATGAAATACTTACCCCAACTGAGTTATACATGAGAGGTGGCGGGGCGAAATCTGTTTGACTGAGCTGACTACTTAATACAGTAAGATCTGGGCAGCTTCTTAAATCTTACCAGATTTTGTTCTGTTTTCTCAAACTGTTCACTAAGAAGTCTTTATCTTTTGCATAGATGCCACAGTGGAAGAATTGTGCAGTTACACATCGTGCTTTGTCCCTGCAAGTCATGAGACAATGCTGAGAACAACATCTGGATACATTTTCCCCATTCCAAGTAAATGTTTTTGTTCATGCTTTGCATTGGCAGTGGGAATAGCAGGGTAAGAGGTTGATCACACAAGTTTGCATCAGCTGCTGAACTGATGGAAGATTTCTGCTTTATTTGCCCTCCCAACACCTAAGTAATAATAGTGTATAAGAACAAGATTGTGCTCACCGACTAACTGATGTCTAAATAATTAGTCATCGACCTGAACTGATTATGATAAGGAACCTGTATAATCAGTGGAAAGAAATACCTGTAGATCAAGTTTCTTTAAAACTATTTTACATATTCATTATAGAGTGAGAGTAATCGTTCTTTGGAGATACCCATTTCTCTCTGTTGTTTTAAAGGGACATGTCAGAGTTAGAGGCAAGATGTCAGAGTTACAAGCCAGGTGTCTAGGCTTGAGCAGATGAATCCCACCTGTTCTTTCTTTATAGTTAGCACTCAGCAACTGAATCAGCATGTTAAGATGTTGAGAGTTTCCTGGAGAGATGGGTAGGGGCCAGCCAACACCTAATAACTTCTCAGAGTGAAAAAAGAGAAATGCCTAAACTCTCGTTGAGGAAGGCCTCGTGTGCTCATCTGTCTACACCTACTTCTCTTGGCTTCATAGATGCATTGACTGATGCAGAAGAAGGAAGATAACAGGAACAAACTCCCTTGCTGAGGCATGTTTAATAAGATTTATTTGTAAGTCTGATGGCTAGTCTGCCTCCCTTTCAGTTTAAAATACTTCTGACTTTACATACGTACATGTTAGTGTTGGGTTATAGGTTGGACTCAATGAACTCAGAGGTCCTTTCCAACCTTATGATACTGTGATATTGTGATGTAAGCAGATGATGACCTGGTAGCCTTCAGAACTGTCCAGATTCTCCATTGGCAATAACTAAGAGACTGAGAAAGTTACCTGGGTTATCTGAGGCATATCTAAACCAAAGGTATTTTGTTTAAAGGTGACATCAAATGGAATGTGGTTATCTAATGTTGACTATATCAATACTCACATAAGAACATAAAAAAAGGATAATTATGGAAGTAAATGTTTGTAGGATCAGTTGAAGAGTTAGAAAATAAGAAAAAAATAAGACTAATTTAGGATCCAATCTGATTATGTTTGTTTGCCAATTGGAAGGCGTTTGCTATGGAGATTTGGTCAGGACTTACTTAAAGTTATTAAGACTAGTGTCAGTATTGATGATCACACCTCACAATGAACATGCATGTCATTTTTATCCGTCAACCAGACCTAAAAAGCCTCACCTACCAGACTTGATCAAGTCTTTCACAACCACTCTGACCAAGGACAATGTTGCCATGGACTTAATTGGAAGAAATATTAATCTCCTTCTTGACTGTGTGGTTTCTGTGTGGCTTCCATTCCAGCTGGTTCTTTAACAGTCCTATATTATAGGATGCAGCGGAGCCTGACAGCAAGGCTGGTGACACTTCTGGGAAAAATTGTTTAAGAAAAGGCTAAAGCACTAGATGGGCAGAGAAGTGATGGGAAAAAAAAAAAAAATCCAAAACCTACTAAAAAAACCCCAAACCCATAATGATTACCAACACTAAGAACAAGACAAGAGATGGACGAGACCGTGAGAAAATGTGAGAACACCAGGCCTCAAGTCAAGATTCTCCTGAGGCCCATGGGACAGGACTGTGCTGGAGCAGATATTTACACTGCAGAAGATATCTACATTGCAGCATGTGGAGAACTCCCTGCTGGAGAAAATGGATGCTTGTGAAGGAGACTGTAGTCCATGGGAGCAGGGAAAAGTGTAAAATGGAAGAAGCGGTTAGAAACTGCTCTCTATGGATCATAGCCATCTCCACACCCATGCACTGCTCAAGAGAGACAAGTCTAGAGGTTTGGAGCGAAGGATTGAAGCTGGGTCTGGAAAAAGAGTTAGTGGGAAAGGAAGTTTATCTTTTTTTACCCTAGTTTCTCACTACCTAGGTTTATCTTAATTTGCAATAGGTTAAATAGATTTTTCTCAAGTAGAACCTGTTTTGCCTGTGAGAGTGATTTGAAATTTGGTTAATTTTGAGTGTCTTTACCTTGACCCAAAAGTTTTTCCAACCTTTTGCCACCTTGTCCCACTGAAGAGGGAAGTGAGAGAGCAGCTTATTGGGCTTTTGGCAGCCGGTCAAGGTCAGCTCACTTGGAAGACATACCTATGCTTGTCTATCATCTATTGTATTATATCAGACTGCTTAATATTGGATGAGCAGCAGGATATACTTAAGCATTCATTGCCCCTTGTGTGCTTGCAAACTTTTCCTAAAGACGATGAACACCCAGAGTTGTTTTTTCAGGGACACTTAAAGTTGTGAGATAGTTCTGGAAATAACACTATTTCCACTAAATTCCTTGAGAATTTGTGCAGAAATTTAATTTGAGGCAAATGTGTTGCAAAACTTGACTTTCCGTTATTAAAGGGTGTTCCACTAGTGGAACACAGTAACGTATTTTTAAATAAGAGCAACAATAAAAAATATTGGGTTTGTGTGACTAAACTTGAGGATATTTGTTTTCAACTCGCCAGTAACCTAAAAATCACACAGCTTTTAGCCAATTATGATGGTATTTGTTACTGCTTGCTATAATATGTAAGGATTTTTTTTCTTTCTTTTTTTTCTTGTAAAGGGCACATATCAAGTGGATGGGTGTGTGCCTGCCCATTTTTGTCCACACTTTGTTAATGGTTGAATTTTGTGCTTGTCTTGATAGATTATCAATGGATCTCTTTATAAATACCCACTTTGTTTTTCCTAAACACAACATTAGGAAGAACATTTTTTCATTAAGTTCACTTTTATGCATTAAAATGAGGAGGGAGAACCTGCCACATTTTGTGTTTTCAAGATTATTTTCCCCTTTTCTGCATTTCTTTTCTTGCTCATCACTTTAGATTTTTTCCGCTTCCAAGTTGCTGTTTTTTCAGTGACGACAATATGGAAATCCATACATATTTGTATTCCAATAGAGATTTTCCAAGCGAAACTGAAGCAAAAAATTACGTGAATACAAATGTATTAACTGTAAAGACAAATCACAACCTGCAGGCAACCTGAATAAGCTGAGGAAAGATTGGAAAAGATTTGAGTTGGTAAGGGAGTGTAGCTCAAAACCAGCTGGAGTTAGAAGATGGAACATCACACACAGAAATCACAAAACATTTATAAGCATAACTTTTTAGTATCACACAAGCAGAAAATGCAGAGCGATTGAAAAGCAAGCAGGCCCACAACCACACTGCTATGGAGAAGTTTTATCGTCTTTGGAAATCATCTGTGCTCATTGTCAGGCTTTTTACAACTCTACCTTGGTTTGGGGTCTTTTTCTTTCTTCTCTTTCTTCTTCGTCTTCTTATAAAAAAAGTTTAAAAAATATGAACTTAGGAAAAGCCAATTTCATGTGTTGTTAATTTAATTCCCAACATAAAACCTTACTTCTTCTGATGGAAAATGAAATTACCCTTTCTACATCCGTTTTATCTGTCAATTAAATTCCTTTTTTTTTTCCCTTTCCTCCCTTCAAAGAAAAAAAACATGCACATTATTGGTTACATTTTCTGTGCTTGCAACAAAATGAAAATGGGAAGAGGTGGCATTAACTACAGCAAGTACACAAAACCTGCTTGATTATCGTGTAAAGATGCTGGAATGACAACCCTGGAGACTTTGAATCTCCTTTGTGAGGTTGTAGATGTCTAGGCTAATTTTCATTTTCCATTTGTCTTAGTATTGCATGGCAAAGCAGTTTTAATAATGGGACTCTTAGCAGTGTTAACTATTAACCTTTCTATTTTGTGGTATCTTAAAGAAATGGCTTTTGGAGGCAGCTTTCTCTGACTGAATCTGTATGGAAATAAAAAGAGGAAAATGAAATGCATCTTTCGGGAAGAAAGGACGGACATTCACTGTGATCCATTCTATATGATTAATTTTCAGGATGATATCTGTATCTGCTTCATGTCATTATTTGACAGTTATGAAAAAAAATCACCTTCTTTAGTCTTGCCTGGTTATTACTTGTGTTATGTCAGAATTGATTGGAAGATAGTATATGAAAAAAATCAGCTTTTCAAAATTGAAACAAAAAATTGAGACTTTTTGTTGTTGTTTGTTCACTTTTTGAATAAAGGTAAAAATATTTTCCAGGACTTAAACAAATCCTTTTAAATTTTCAAAAGCACTACTGAAATCAGAAGAAAATAGATTTGTTGAGAAGTCAGAAACTCTCTAGCTCAACCACAACACTCTGCCTGCCCTGTGAAGGTCTGAAGTGTTCTAATCTTTATCTGGGGCAAAGATACCACAGGTAAACTGACTACAAGGCACTTCTGCTTTGCAGATATTTTGCAGCTATGATGGAGACCAGCAAATTAGTTAGTGTTTGCGTGCTGAGGGGCATCTCCTAGTGAACCTTTTCATTGCAGCTTAAGATACACACAACCTCCATAACCCAGCCTCCACACCATCCCCCTCTGCCTACAACTCACAGAGTGGGTGGCAGATGCTCTCACTTTTCAGCTGCGTCAGCTGGAAGCTAAGTTGCACCAAATTCAACGAGTGGATTTAATTGTGAGAAGAAACAAGGAGGTGGAGCAGATTTTTCTTTTCTGTTAGGATTTTTTAGAGGCAGAATATCGTAGAGGCTGTGAGCCACAGGGTAAGTAAACGTATGTCTTAAAACTTCTGAAACCAGGTTTGCCAGAGGACATCTACTATCTGCTCTCCCAGAACAATTTTCCAGGAGAATATTCTACTCCACTGCCCTTTGTCTTCAATGACCTTGAGAAGAAGGGCAGGTGGCAGTTAAATGTTTTCTGCTAACACCTGTAGGATATAGAGGAGGATTAATGTTCCATACATTGCCCAGGGATGCAGGGAGGGACATGTCCTGGGTGAGCTTCCTCTTACTTAGTCTTTGCAACATTGGATGTATCTGAAGGTCTAAATAAAGAATATTGAATTTTACATCCAATATTGGAAGCACATCCAAAGAGAACTTTTTCAGTTCTGCCACAGCAGAGGCATCTGAGGTATGATTCTTCCAAAAATTTCCATCTGTAAAAATCAAGTACAAATTTGTTAAGTCAAAACTACAATTATACCAGAGGAAAGGCAGAGTGATTGAGAGAAAGATCAGGTCTATGGCCTATTAAGTGTAAGTTCAAGGAGGATTACCCTTTTTTTAACTTGACTACACACACCTAGAAGACATTCAAAGCATGCACTTGCAGTTGTTCGTTACACCTGAAATGATTAAAGTAAATCACATTGTTTGATATGAAAAATATGTTGTACACACACTTCTGTTTTTCTTACTGCTCTGCCCTCTATGCTGTTTTTTTTTTAATGTAATCAAAATGCAAAATACATTTTGAAAAATTAAATGAGAGACACATGTGTGAATCATGAGGTTTATTTTCATGTTCGGCCCTTCAATTCATTAGGGATTTTAGTTTTTCCAGGAGGGAAACTGTCACATTTACATATTCTTAGACAGGCATGCAAATATTAGTCAGAAACTAGAGTTTATTCAATGCATTACAAGCTCCTGGGCTGCCAAACAGTAATTTCAGTTCTTGAGTAATATACGTTTTTGGAAACCTGGCATAATAATACTGTATTATAGTATCGCCCACTAGGACCACTTATGATTTTGTCAGGTTTTCCATTACCGAGCTTTACATTCTAGGCCATGTACATAGTATTCCAAGCATATGAATTTGTTATTTGACCTGCACAGTCTCAGTCCCAGAGCAAATTTCTTTTGCAAATTTCAGAAGGAAAAATTGCAGAAACTTACTCAGAAATTGCTACTGGGCCAAAGGATGCACAGCACCGAAAGAAAGAAAAACAAGTATATGTCCTTTATGTCCATTTTTGTGTTTCTGTGATCTAGTGTCTTTCAAGGGTTTACTGCTGCGGATGCAAATACTCATCTCAAAATAATTACACAGAGAAATACAGAGTCAAATATTTGTCAACTAAAAAGAAAGTGTCTGTAACTATTTGGGAAGTAGGGAATAATATTTTATATACCCTTGTTTGGCATGAATTCATATATTGAGGCAACTGAACTAACGTTACTCCATTGTGTACTGAAAGGAACAGTTTACTTCAGCTGAATTCCCTTCTCCCTCTACCCCATCTCAAGTGGAAGCTATTTTAACTGTTAAAAATTTCCATGGGTAAATTCAAGTGTGGTTAGAGACAGCCATTTCTAAGGTCAAGAATGCAGTGGAGCAAAAAGAGCTTACCAGGTTGGTCTAAGTTCCTATGGTTTCTTTAGCCAGGGTCAGAGGAATAGTGTAATGAGTATCACATTGAAGCTACCTTTGACTTTCAGCCTGAATGCCACAGGATATATTCACATTTACTTAGGTAGACCTTAAATCTGTGTGAGGATTAAACTCCCAATTAATACTAAAGTCTAGGAAACATTTACCTATGTGTATATTGGTCTTTGGACTTAGTATTTGGTACAAATCATTGCAGGAGCACTCTGTACAACTATTCTCATAATATTTTCAGTACACTATTTGGAGAACTGGGACCAAATGATTTCTTCCATTCAAAAAAATCATGTAACACATTGAAATAAAAGCAACTCTGTAGATTTTGAGCTCCGGTTCTGCTATTAGGAAGGCTGTGCAGAAGATTTTGGCGTGGCTAAAAGGGACAAAATTGATAGCTCATAGACATCTGATACATATTTGGAAGAAGAGGTACTTTTTTCCTAGGAGAAGAGTTATAAAATATTCCAGCTTTTCATACACCGTAGATTCTGTCCACTAAGACTGCATAAGTTTTCTCAGTATTCAAAGGGGGTATGCATGTGGATTTCTGATGTTGTCTAAATCCACATTGATAGGATAGATTGTCAACTCTTTGAAGGGACTGTTACAGTCTATCGTGTTCACGATCCATGGATTTAGGACTACTGAAAGCACAGTGGCAGAGTGCTCTAATGATCCAGTATACTGTATCAATGATATGTATGTTACGGGCTGATTGTAGATATTTGAAATATGCCTTATAATCCATAATGTGGTTCTTTGAGAGTTTTTTAAAGACATTGAAGATAAGTGCACTTTGACATGACTCTGAAGAGGAACTAAAATTTAAAGCTTGCCAGAATTTCACTACATTAAGGGCACGATCATGCTGGCATATTTCCAGCATAGTCTAAACACCTCTTATTTTGAATAAGCTTGCTTAGGAACTTATCTTATCCTAGGCACAGCAAAACAGATCTCAGCATAAAGTAATGGCTCAAGAATTTTCCTGGAGTCTTGGGACGGTCTTACAGGTCACACTGATTTCTGTGCTGCAGTGGCTAGACAGATCCCGACGCCTCTTTTTTATCGTGATGTCAGTGACTCATAGATTATGTACTTTCTGTCAAGGATCAAGAAATGTATCCAAAAGAAAGAGCCTGGATCTAAGGGTTTTTTTTCTCCTTTATTTTATATAATCAATGTAGTAATAACCCATAATACAATTCTCTGAAATTCACGAATTGGCTGAATTTACATAAATTACAGTAAAACACATTTTAGAGAGGGAGTGTGAATATTACTGAATCATTGAATTTTGGTTGCAGTCTCAGTTCTTCTCTTCACCTGCAGGATGACTGTAAGATGCTTTTAATTTCCCTTTCCATTCCTGTCTTGTCTTTTTGAATTTTTATATTGTTGGTGAATAGCTTGTCACAGCTTGGTTTATGGCTAACTACTGTGTAGAGAGTGTTTTCCAGAAAAGCCATCTTGGATGAGGCATTTAAACTCTGTTGTAATGGAAATAAAAGTAAGACAGCATATTTTATATACTTACAAGATAATTGTCTGTTCGGACAAGCAGAAAACATTATCCATGATCCCAAATCCCATCTTTTCTCAAATTAACTTAATAGCAGAATGTTGCTGTCAAATGTATTCTCCCTCCCTTGCTCTTCTGTAGTGGATTTATTCTGATCACATGTGTGAGGTGAGAAATATACAAAAAATTGGTCCTTTCATTAAGATTAGAAAGCTGCAGCCCTTAAATCATGCATTTATGCAATTTTTAACTGTTTTTGACTAGCACAAAATGGCTCTTTGGAATTATGCAAGTGTAGATCATTTTAATTTGAACCATTGTGGAATTATAAAGGACTCCGTTCTTTAATTCTGTGCCTTCAAGTCAGCCACTTTGATTAAAAAATAATAAAGCATGAGAGCTGGAGGGTCCTTGCAGGTTCTTCCAGCTATCATGGATCCCTGATCTTTGGTACTAATTTTTCTCATTAATATTAATAAAGGGCTGATAGGCCATCTCAAAGCGTAGTACAAAAACCATGCAATTAATTGCTTGTAGTGTTTTTATGCTTATTTTGCACAATGAGAAGCAATGCCTCAGGAGTCTAAATATCAGTTAATCAATAATATCAAATCCACTGAAAATGAGCCCTTGAAGTCCCTTTTTCATAAATCTTTCCCAATTTTCAGCAGGATTATAACCAATTACACATTGTTTTTAAATTAAAAAAAAAAAAAAGAGACAGAGAAAGAATAGGCAATATGGACTAATGCAGACAAATTTGCTCATGCCCTCCACTACTCCTTTCAGGACTGCAGTTTTTAATAGGTAAAATGCTGAGGTTTACACTCCCTTTCTTCCTCACTTCTAGATAAAATCTAAGATGATCTAAGGAAATTAGATTTGATCAATTATGAATAAAATCTTCTCAACAAGTTCCTGCAAATTTAGAGACTTTAGCTATGTTGAGCTGGATGGCATACCTTAGTTTCATAAGATTACACATGGCATTTTGGCCAACACAACCTTTCAGAAAATGGAGAACCTCATTCCCACACTGAACTGACCTACACAATATTTTGAAACGAGCATGGGCAAAAGTCAAGATTATGTTCTGTCTTTCACTATCCTCAGACAAGATGAGCAATGGGGACAAAGACTGAGTCTCTTTCACCTCACCATATCCTCAGCCCTACTGTTACACACAAAGGCAAACTGATGACACTGCAGAACAGAATGGAAAATTCCTAGACCTTATGTTTTTTCTTTGTTTATAAATACAGGCATTTTGTATTAAGATTTTGTAGTGGGGCTAGCTCAGACCATTAAAGTAACAAAACGTGTCTTTATAATGCTGATCAACCAAAAAGATCTCTCTCTTTTCTGTCATTTGTATTCAAGTAAGCATTTCTAAGCCAATGTACCTACAGGTACAGAAGGTGTTCAAAATATAATTTTCTGAGACAAAGACTGAACCCCTAAAAGAAGTTTGTTGTTTCTGTTTTGGTTTTAATTTGCCTTTGCACAATGATATAGGAAATAGACATGGAAGCAGGTAGAGCTGTGGCTATTTCAGATTACGACACTGGACTTACAGCAAATGGTTCTTCTGCTTCATATGGTTCATAATAATTGGTTAAATCCTACAACTATTCCTCAGGACTTTTTGCAGCTAGGTAAAATAGTTTTAGCAAGAGAAAAGGTACATTTTTATGCATGCCTCTGCCTGTACTGTTCTATCAAAAAGTATGAATTTATAAGGTTAAGTCTCATCCTTCAAGTAGTCTTTGTACACACGAACACACCTGAAAGAAAATGGTTTTAGGAAATGTCAGAACGCTTTACATCAACATTTTCGGAATGAACTAGAATGTTTCATTTCAAAATGTCATTTTCATTTTGAAATTAATCATTTTAAAGGGCAAGAAAAGAAAAAGAGAAAAAAGCTCAACTCAAAACTTGAAAATGAAACACAACATTTTCCAATTCGAATGAAACTTCCTACTGTACAAACCCAAACTCATTGATTTGTTTCTTTTATTTTTGATATTGAACTACAAAGTCTAATAGTCTCACAAGTCAAGACTTTTACTCAAATTTCAAAGCTGTAGTCAACTAAAAGTATATATAGTCAACTAAAAGTACGCTTTCTGTTTTACTCAGTACCTGCACACCAGATGTTTTGTCAAGTCTAACTTGCATACCTATATAATACAGACAGGGCTATATGGCTGTGCAGTTCTTGCCTCTGCTGTGTTTAAAATTATGTACCATGGAATGTACTATAAATTAACATAAAAGAATATTTTGTAGAAGGAAGATCTATGTCAGTAGTAAGAGCGCAATTTTTCCTTCAGTAGGGACAATTCATATGAAGGCAGAGAATTCCAGGCATTTCAGCATGTGGATCCCTCTGGGGTTTGGCGGCTTTATTTGTTCAGGGGTTTTGTTTGTTTTTGTTTGTTTGTTAGCTTGCTTGCGTTTCTTTTCCTTTCAGGATAGAGAAAGTTTGGTTTCCAATAAATTAACAAGGGGATCAGACAGCTCCATCCCAGGCATACCTTCTAATCAATAGGTTGAAAACAACTAAGAGCTAACTACACAATACCACTTCCTTCCAGTTCACTGTGCTTTTTGATAATGTCTGCTTTTTGCAATTGTTAATATGTAAAGAATTTTTTTACAAGAGTAACATAGAGTCTAATACTACAAAAAAAAGGAAATGGTATAGGGAATAAAAGACAGATAACTCTGACACTGATTCTAGTTAAAACATAAAAAATTAACTGTAAGCTGTTCAACTTGTGAATCTTCCTACCCTTTAAATTTTTGTGCTAAAATGTAACATCAGAGAGAAATTCTGATTCAGACCGTTGTCATTCGATGCAGCTGATTTTAACAACCTAAGCAAATCAGGATAACAATTGCCTTTCTCTTTCACTCACACTCATGAGAAAATTTTTCCTCCAACGTCATTAACCTACCCAGTTATTATAAAGGACTTGTCACTGCTATAAACTCTGGCTTAGTTATGTCATTTATCATATATTAAGAATGTATTAACAAAGAATTATATGGTAAAAGTACTACTAGTAGCAATTAGTGCAGTTTCATGCAAGGTAGATCTTGAAATTCATTTCCTGGTTTTAATAAAATTGTTTTAATAAAATCTCATTCAAATCTGGGATATTTCAACACACACAGATGTAGTATCTCATGACATTTTAGTGAAAAAAAAATAATAAAATCTAAATAAGCAAATACAATAGAACAGAGAACTGTTCAAACTACCTGGATTTACTTGCGATACAGAGAATTTTTTTTCATTAAATATGTATGTAGTGTCTCTTTTTTATATGCTCAGATTAAAAACAAGAATGTAAAGCAAATAGATTGTGGAATGGTTCATCATGCCCATGGATGACAAAACCAATTTAAACAATTAGTTTTCACTTAGGAGCAACTTCTAGATCCTCATCTCTTTTCCCTTGCTCATTATGGTTTGTCTTGGTAGTGTAAAAGGTCTTTTCCAAAGTAAATGATTCTTTGATTCTATTATTCTATAACTTTATTTTTGTTCAAGCTCCTTTTTCCCCTGATTCTTTCATTTGTTGTGCACACCTTGTACATATTCAAACCTTCATTTGATCCCTCTCTGTGCTGATTCAGTTTCACTTATACTGTAGTAAAAATATTCAATTTATTGTCAAATATTTGAAATGATAGGTGAGAAAAGAAGAACAAGGATGTCATCTCCCTTTTAGCAGTAGTAAGCTATTTAATTAGATTTATGTCATAACAAAAACACCAACCTCATATTTTTTTTCCCATTTTGAATCCAACAGGATAGTCTGGCCTTCAAAATAGTGTTATTCTTTATTTTAGCTTAAACCAATGGCTGTAATACAATATAGTTTAATTTAAAAATGGAGTTGAGGTGCAGGAAGGTAGACTATATAAACAAGTAAGGTCAGACTAGATCTCTATGAAACTTTGAAGAAAGTTTCAAATGAGCATCTAGAGGAAATAAATTGGTGAACAGGAGTATATCCAGCTGATATACAAATAAGGAGAAGTTGTATTAAAAAAACACTGTAATAAAAAATATTTACAAGAAAGAGCCTGATTAATTCCCCCAAGATAATATCCCCAAGACTCTCACTAAATCAAAGATTTTTCATAAATTTCAGAAAGATCATATGTGCTTCTTCCTCTTCTGAGACTAAGGTCTGAGCCTCATTGTGGTAATATTAGTTATGAACAAGTTATTTTCTTAAAGGATTTGTAATTTAAACAGGTAGGGACACAGGAATAGGGGTACAGAAAACTTTGAGAAAAATTCCTGAAACAAAGAATGATTATATACTTCACCCTCTGTGACACAAATGCTCAGACTTGGTAGATATTTAGCTGACATATATGTAGAGATTTTACTATATAATTAACTGCATCACAACAGTTGAAGAACTTTTGCCACCCTTAGCAATAAGGCAGAGAAGGTGGAGTGGGCATCATTCACAATCCAATGTACTAATTGGAAGTGAAGTTGTTTGTGGGTTTATCTAGTATTCAGTCTTCTGATTTGAATCAGAAGATGGCCTGAAAATTCCACCCGTTCTTACATTCCCAACACAAAAAAAAATAGGACAGAAACATATGGCTAGGGAGAGTTCTTCAGACACTGCAATGAAATCTCCAGATGCCATTAAGTTAAAGTCCACAAAATTTTGTAGTGTACTGATGAATGAAGAAAACTCTCCTAAGTCCCAAGGCAGAGATTCAACAGCAAAAAAAATATCTTCTCTGCCATAGGCAAATTTGCCCAATCTTGTTTTGGAGATTTTTCCATCATTAATTTAAGTTATTAAATAAATAAAGATCAGCAGAATTAGTAATAAAATACACAACCAGTTGCTGAAGCTGTAATTTGCAGTCCAGTCTAATAGTCCACCAACTGGGATAATATTCTAAACAAGGAGTCACAAAACACCTGTGATTTAAACCATGCTTCTCCCTTTTTCTAGTAGCTGTTTAAATACAAATCAATGATTAAACTCATATTTCTTGAGGAATTAAATCATCCATATCTACCCATATTTGTCAACAGTACCATAAAACCCGTTGGAAATTGTGAACAAAGTGCTATTAAGTGACTGCATGCAACTGTGCTTTGGAGTTCCACTTGTAGTTAACATCACTCACACTATTACTGTTGGGTATCCCATCTGTTTTACACCTATAAGCTGACAGGAAAGAACAAGAAGTCTCTAGATGGTCAGTGCTGATGGCCATACATATATGTTCACCTATCTAAATACCTTGAGGTAGGGAGGTGTAAATCACCCAGAAGCTGTCTGATTGGTGATGCATGCTTGAAACAGCTGTAAAGGGTCCTAAACAAAGTGCAGCAGTTGTAGTGAGAAAACTATTAGCATATGCATGAATAAGTGGGTGTGAAAATCCTGGCTATCAACATGCAGTGTATACTGTATTCCAGCTGAGTAGGTGTGAAAAACATCCTCTTGACACAAAAGTGTGAATTTCAGGGAGATAAATCTGATGAAAGCCAGAGATTTGTATTTGTTTCATTTGCTTAGATAAAGTGCCATGAACTTTCCTAGTGTTGCTCTGTTATCATTAGTTGAATTTTACCTCAGTTTAAGACAAACAAAACAAGCTGATGAACAACACAAAATTATACTATGACAGCTGGTTAGGACTGAGAGTCGCAAAAGGATTTGAACCAGCTCTTTGAGGTTGTAAATATAACTTTCTCACTGTCTTTAGTCAGCGTAAATTTGGTGCCTTCATCAGTCTACACAGAAGTCATGGCCCAGACTACTGTATTGTCCTTTACTGTGTGTTCCTGTTAAGACTGCCACTAAAAATCAAAAGAGAAACTACACCATTCCTTTGCTGGAGAGTATAAAGCCTGTCCACTGAAAAAAAGGACACTTAAAAATCCTTCTACTGGGCACTTGAGGGCATTTCACATTTCAGCCATTCACAATTTATATTTATTTGAAAAATTGTGTTGCTCGGCAGTCTTTTCTAATAGAAATATAATGGTATTGTAGCTGGAATTTAATGGTACACTATTAAACTTCAGGGCAACTACAGCACAAGTGTATCAATTCTGAGATGAGTCAGTGGTGAAAGAGCAATATTGAGGTCATATTTTTCCTCCTTCTGTACATCAGTGGGACAGAGGTATAGAACTTTTGACAGAAATGTAAAAGATTATTTTTCAGTGATCTAGTTTTATTACGGACAAATTTATATATTTCTCACTTCAAGATTTGCAGTACTACTTTGTTCTGTTCTCTGACAGGATCTGTCACAGTGATATCAGAAGAGCTACAAACGAAGCAATAAATGGCATGATCAATTACCTCATTTGCCTTTCTTTTTTTATGTAACTTTTCAATATGCCTTTTGTCATAGACATAGTGAACATACAGTTGACACAACATGTTGTGGGAATCAGTAAGATGTTTCTTAGTACAAAAGCACATTTTTAATTGAGAATTTGAGAAACCATTATTTCTCTTGCTCTTAAACCTTGGGTTTGCAGCTGATATGTGTGTCAGTTTAAAAATGATATCAAACCAGTCATACTCAATGTTTTGCTTCAGGGATTCTTGCTTCACTAAGTTATTTAGGGAGAAAACTCATCAGACGATAAGATTGGCCATGCTGAATCAGACTAGAAGTTCATCTAGGCCAAAATCTCCTTTTCTCTGCTTGTAAGCAGTTGATAACTAAACCTAGAATACTACACAGGTCTGCAATACATTTTCCTAGTGTACTCTTAGAGCCTTCAATGGTTTCTGTCTTGTAAACTTCCCAAAGAAATTAAAAGGAAGGGCAAAATATCACATCAACTTCACGACTAAAGCGATCACAAATCTCTGAAGTCTGATAACCTAATTATCTTGCACTAGTCTACATGTAGCTGTTTAACTTGGGAAAGCAATCGTCATGGATTTAGAGATACATAGAGAGGATGTACTCTTGCAGTCTAGAGATTAAAGTCCTTATCTAACTGGCTGAAAATCTTGGGCTACTGTCAAGATCATTCCAGTTAATTATATTTTTAAAACCTATCACTTGATAATGCATATAAACAATCTTATAAACAGATAAGACAATTTAAACTTTTACTGATGAATACTAAAATGAAAGTCTGTTTCCTTTCCTTTTCACTCTGTATAACTTACTGCCTAATGGCTAAGCTTCAAAGTTTAGGACATCTAAGTACCTGGGCTATACATAATGATGATATTCCCCTGATTTAACCCAGTAAATATGTTATTTTTAAGTATGAGTTCACGGGGTTTGTGCTGACCTGACAGTACAGTCTCTGAACTGAGTACATAAGTCACTTTTGTGTATGCTTATAAATATCTGTGGAGCAGGTGTCTAGAGGATGGGACCAGACTTATTTCAGTGGTTCCCAGTGACCGGGCAAGGGACAATACATACGAACTGGAAGACAGAAAATTCCACCTCAACATAAGGAAAATTTCTTTACTCTGATGAGGATGAAACAGTGGAACAGGATGCTCAGGAAGGATGTGAAGTCTCCTCTGGAGAGATTCAAAACCTACCTGGGGATGTTCCTGTGTAACCTGCTCTAGCTGAAATTGCTTTACAGCAGGAGGGTTTGACTGGATGGGCTCCAGAGGTCCCTTCCAGCTTCTACTTGTTTGTGATTCTGTAATGAACAGTAATCCTTTATGTTATTGGGACTGATGAAGACTATGGTTGACTTTCAAACTTATCTGGGAATTAATGAAGTAGGAGGAGATCATGGAAAGAAAATGGGAGCGAAGCGGAGGGGGAAGACTGAGGAGGAATAATTCCTCACCATGAACACCCTAAACCTTTCTGCATCAGGACACACTTGACTTTACCTCTACCTCATTCATGGAGGACTTAAGCTTGCAACATTATGATCCAGGGGCATATTGGGAGGGTAGGCATAAAATCAAGGACTATTAGTAAGTTTCCTGAGTAAAAATTTTAGCTGTAAAGTTCTTTTCATTGATATTTTTAACTATGTGTATTAGTACAAGTATCAATAGCAAAAAAATAGGTTTTTATTAGACTGTTAAACATTAATTAAACTAACAATTAAGTCTTAGCTCCAAACGTAATTGATAGTACTCCCTTTTGTACCAACAATGTTTTGAGTGTAATAATATCAAGGTACAAGTTTTATGATCTTCTGGGAGTAAGACAGAAATTATAAGCAGTTTTCTCCACTACATATGTGAGTAACAGTACTGAAAGATATTCACAAGTTCACTTGTTTTGATCATACATGTAAAAGTTCCTGTAACTACTGTACTTTGTTATATATTCAGTTTCATGGATAGATAGCAGGTGAGCAGTGAGCATTTCCAATGGTTGAGACACCTGAGGGTGATGAGCATGAGAGTAGAAGAAGGTGCCAGAATGAGGGCCAGATTAGAACATGTTGCTTAGATCTTCAGTAGAGATTTGAAGAACAGTAAATGAGTTCAAATAGGTCAAGTTGGCTGCCACCATAGTCAGATAAAAAAAACAGAACTTTTTTTCCTTCTAAATTTATACCAGAAAACAGAGATTTCTTTGCCTTTACAAAACTCAAAGTTGTTAAGCGCTGGTTGAGGATCACTGTCTTGGACATAAGGGCATAAGTTTTACACAAAGGTCACTTTAATGATAATTTTCTTTTGTGAGTTGTTTTCTTGTATATTTTGCACTAACACAAAGTATAAATGATTACTGTATATACTAACTAGAAGAATAAATTGATAGCAATAAAACCCACATAATAATTTTAACAGCAAACACTATGTGGATACGAAAAAGTGTAGGACCCCTATAGGCCATCAATTTTACCCTGTGTCTTAGCCAAATTTTATGAAAGATAGTTGGGAGAGCAGGAGGAACACAACAGTGGAGTGGAGGTTTTGAACCTGCTAAAGAGAAGGCGGTCCAGGAGATTCTTCATGGCTTTTGGAAAGAGTGTGTCACCAGTGACTAATCCTTTGCCACTCATCCTTGATTTGTCACAATTCTCTGCTCTTAGTCCTGGAGAAATCTGTCAGGCATAATATAAAAAATAAAAAATAATAATAAAAAAGCAAAATTATCTTACCTTACCTTACCTTACCTTACCTTACCTTACCTTACCTTACCTTACTTTACCTTACCTTACTTTTCATTAATAAATAATAAAATAAAATTACATATAAACAGTGATATGTCTGGGAATTTCTAATTTTTGCCATGATGGTTCCCCTCTTCCCTTTTTCAAATTTCATCACTAATTCTGTAGTGCATCATGCTATCACAAAGACATCCATTTAATCAAATGCCTTCTGTACTTGGGACATTGCTTGTCAATATATACAGTAAACAACAAATGTGTTCCAATCTAAAGTGGAGGCACTATGTTTCAGAGAGATCCATTGATCTCAAATGGCAGAGTTAGTCTTCTTTTGTGAAAAGATTCTTTCAAACAAAGCTACTTGAGTGTTTGAAGGTGTGAGCACTTTGATGTTTCAAAGCTTCAATTATTTAGGTACCACAGAGCTGAGCATTGTGTATCTGCCAAAGTCTCCTTTAAAAAGCTCAGACGGCTAAGATGTCATGTACTGTTCAAAGTCTTTTGGTGACTGAAATTAAGAGAAAAACCCTTTCATTTTAGTGACTCCTAGGGCTCTCGCAGCATCCGCTCTTTTGTGCTTCAGCGTGACACCATTAAATGCTTGCTTGCAATTCAAGTACATTGTCAACAGAGCAGATGGATTCTAACCAAGGAAGTGGTATTTATGCTGATAGGCTGTGGTGAAAGCAAAACAAACAGACCAGCGCTCCCAGCTTCTGGCATCTCTTATTAAGGGATAAGAGTCAAGTGTGTGGCTAAAAATTGGTTGTACTGACACCAGTATCTTTAATAATTAATTCAGTTGTTGCCTCCACAATTGTGTAAAGGCAAGTGTTCACCTGTCCTCAATTTAATACAGTTGAAGAGAGAGTGTTTCCATCAATGATATATCATGCTGCTTTCTTTTATTACTAATCTGTTATTAATTATTTCTATGTAGACTCCTGACCTAGGTTGCATTACGATGTTTCAGCAAGTCAGCAGGACCCACAGAATAACATACAGTATCCAGGCAGCAATGAGATCACCCTCTGAACAAAATAGTTGAATGGAAATAGGAGGTTGATGGAGGCAAGAGTTGATTTATAAGTGGGTATTGTGGGTGTGAAAACACAGACTGAACCCAATTTTAGGCTCATAGCTGAAATATTTTGGCTAGAATATTTTAGATGAATGACTCTCTGCTCCATCTTTATAATTTGATTATATAAATAGACTAAGCTACTAAGTAAAAGGTCTTAAAATTGGATGGAATTAATCTTCTCCTTTCCTCCAGCTGATGAAATAATATGTGTTCCCTGATTAAAAGGGGAAATAACATGAAGAAAGAAGTAAAAAATAGTTGGAAGTGTTAAAGAAATAACAAGGGAAAAGATAACAGATACAAATCCTTTATATATCAGTATAATTTGCCATTCTTTAGGGTTGAGTCCAGCTCTGAGTCTTGAGCAAAAAATGGAAGCAGCTCTAAAAGGACAGGTTATTCAGTCACTGCCTATTACAGGTTTTTCAATATCTTTCTTTGAATTATCTTGTGAGCAGCCACTAGATGGACCACCAGATTAGAACAACACAGTGCATTGGAGTGGTGTAGGCCAGCAATTTACCCTCTCATGCTATCACATTTCCACTGGTTTCTTGCACAGGAATGTGACCAGTGAGAACTCAAATTGTGGGTGGAGAATCGAGGTTTAAGGCATAGTAGGCAGTGTTGCACCCTGGCAACTGGGCTTCGAGGTTTAGAAAGACAAGGCTGGGTGTTCAAGACAAGTGACTGAAAGTCTTCCCCAATAAAATTTGCCACAAGTGGTGTTAAGGTAAACCCCTTTAAGTAGTCTTTTGTTTAGTCTGCTCGATATTGGTATATATAAAGTACTTATTGCTTGTTCTACCAGGTCCTATTATTTTCCTATTATTTTTGCTGCTAGATATTAGGGACTGTTAACTTCCCTGAAACTCTAAAATGAACTACTATTTCTCATCATTTCTCCATCATCTTCAACTGAAAGACCTCCCATGAAAGATGCAAATATCCATGCTGACTACTATGTGCTGAAGCTTGCTTTGTATAGCGGAAAAATCCTCTGCTATTTTTGTCTTTTTTATTATTTTTGATGAAAATATATACATTGTAATATGTAGCCACAATTTTTACCATTTTTTGCTCACATTCATCCAGGAAAGCTAGTTTAATTTTCTTTCTTTTGCCATAATTGAAAGCTAAAAGACCAAGGAACTCACACAGGAAATTATAGTTTTGCCTCCTTGATTTTGAGGCCAAGACCTGCCAAGTTTTCTGTTCAAGCAATATCGTAAGTTTATCTAATCATATGACTTCAAGAAAATTTGACACTTCGATCACTCTTCAGTCATGTCATGAAATTAAGTGGAGAGTTACCAGGAGAGAAGAACATAACAGTCATTTGGCGAATTTGTTAAATTCACTTGAGTTTCTCAGTTCATTCACTTTAAAGAATTTACTTCTACTTGAGAACAAAAACTGGGGACTTCAATTAGCTTGTCTTCTTCCTTATGTGGAAAGAAGGGAGAGATAGCAACATGATTTTGACTTCCTCGAAATCTCAGCTAGTACACCATAGACGCCATTTAGAAAGAGAGATGGACACTGTAAATTCCTCCAAGCCCTTATGCTGAGCAACCTTTTTAATTATCACTGTTTTGTACAGCAGACAGGTAGGCAGTCACACCATTATGAAGCTAGTTACGTGTCCTGTCTAAATTCAGTGCATTAAATGCCTCATTTCAACATATGTTTTCATAACAATATTAAATTGAGAATGGAGCAGTATCTGTTGTCTCTAAGGAGAAAAGAAAACAAACCCCCATATTTTTGTTAGAGATAAAGCTGCATGTAAATATAGTTTTAAATCAATTTTTACTTGCAGTTTTAAAATACAAAGGGGAGAAAGAAACTACTGAGCAGAAAGATAAAAGAAAAAGGAAAAACTTAGGAAAGAATTATAATAAAAAAATTCTAAAGCTAACTAGTAAGCTAAAGTGACTTTATTATTTCTGGTTTATTAAAACATATTCAAGCCCTTGATGGTCTATGAAATCTGGTATCCCATCAATTACAATCTCAAAAGACTTCTGAAACATTTTTAAAGCGAGAAGTAAGTAAATTATGGGTTTGTCTTTTAAAGTGTGTTTTATTATGTCATTACTTCAAATAATGTCAGTAACTTGGTACCAGTCTGAATGGTTATGGAACATTTGTAATTCAAGGGGGTGTGATTATCAGTGTATATTCTGGTATAAAAAAGACTTTAGCCAGATTACTTTTTATCGGCTCATGAATTTAGATGCAGTTCCTTTAGCTCCATAATGCAGCTGTCTGGGGGTAGATATATGCAGCCCTCCAGACTGGCTGCCGTTGAAAACTTGCAGTGTGAAACCTGATAGTTTGTTTTGGGAGAAACTCCACTGGTTCATGAGTAAAGAGAGTTTTGAAGGAAAAAAAAAAAAAAAAAAGAGATCCTGAATGTCAGACAGCCATTTCACAAGCTGAGATCTTTTTCTGCAGCTCTTCCTGTGGACAAAATGTGTGATCACCTGAAGCCATTCAGCAGATTTAATGCTTCTTCGCCCAACAAACAAAACCTGTAATGTCTCTGACAGAAACCCATTAATTTAAATGCCAAATTCATTCTTTATACTTAATGTGTTTGCATTTAGATTCTGAAACCATTTGCAAACTTGAGTGTGGGGTAGAAACAAAGGTTCGCAAAACTCCATTGAAGATCAAATGCAGTGCATTTTGTATACACCTACGTGACTATCACAGCACAAATACCTCAGCAACTTCGAATTATTTAATTTGCAAGCTGCACGTCTCTGAAAACACCAACCGCATAATGTAGAGTTACTCACGTGAACTTGGTCAAATGGGTTTTAAAAAGCCTTCTTATGGGGGAAGACCCAAGCCATGCTTCTGGTTAAGGCAGATTAGCATGTGGCTAATACAATATGTACATTTCTGTCAGAACACAGCTGAATATAGGCACAGCTTCTCTTTGATCTGTTACAGTTGTACTTTGCCAGCTGAACTCTGAATAAAAGTCTCCTTTGGTAGACACAGAGGAAGATTAGGAAGTAACAGACAGAGTCTGGGGGGAAAAAAAACAGTAGGTCTTATTTGAGCAAAGTGAATAATTTTAGGGTATATGAAAGCACTATGAATGTGAAAAAAAAAGAGGAAAGCTTTACCGGTTCCTTGTAACTCTTGAGCAAAACCTTGAGAATATTGACTGCCTTCACAGGAGATTTGGGGAATTGAGGTCTTCAGTATTCCAGGACCTAGTCTGTACATGACTTCTTGTCAGTGAGGACTGCAAAGCTTTGATGTTTTTAAATGAAAAGAAGGAAAGAAAGAGAAAGCAAAGTTATCCTTTCTCTCCAAACATGAGTAGAAAAAGCTGTAGGAGAGCTCATTAGTTCATATTCCCACAGAAAGACTGAACTGTTATAATATGTTTTAGTGTAGAAATATAGCAGGGAAAAATCATCTGTAGTCAATGATGAATGTAAAGTGTTTAACAAGATTAGTATGGTCACCAATTTTGATAAGTGGAATAATACATATCGAGAAGAGCTATCTCTTTGGGGTTAGACTTGTGAACTGGCATCTTAGTGTCTGTTGGGAGGTCTTAATGTGCATCACAGAAAACTTTATAATTCATCCCCCTGCTTTTAAATGTTAAACTTGCTTAAAAAACAGACTCTGTCTCAGGTGAGTATAAAATTGTGCTGATGCTGAGTGCTTGGAATAGTTTAACTACACCTTGCAAGGATCTACAGAATGCATTGATGTCCACTCTAAACAATGCAGTGATACTGCTTAAGATAACTGTAATAAGAATCAAGAGAAGAAGGTTTGGGTTTTTTGTTTGGTTGTGGACTTGAGGGGAGGTTGGTTGGTTCGTTGCTTGTTTTTTTAACAAAGAAGTTGTAAGTATAAAGAACCTGACTTACAAGAAGCCCAAGGGAAAGAAAAGTTTGGATGAAGCCCTTAGACACTACAGCAACTGCAGGGAAGTTTTGTGCCTGTTCCTTGTCCTCTAAAATCTGCTCTGTAACAGCAGTTAAAGAAATAATACAATCCAGGGTGTAGTTTATGTGTTCTTGGTACAGCACATTGTGAACCTAAAATGCTATGCAAGTGCCATTATTAGCATTATCAGGTGAGTTTCTTCTTGCATAAAAGAGAAAAACTGCATCAATATAATTGCTGTGTCCTGAGTCACTGGGAGTTTATAATTAATGCACTAAGACTGAAGCTTAATATAAAGTACTGGGATCCTTATTGACTATAGCTACCTTTGCTGGTGACCTACCCACATTTCTTGGCATGTTTATAATCCCTTAGCATATGCATCTCCATATGCATCTCAGGTCTGAAATGCCTCAACTTTTCCTTTTTTTTTTATCCCATTACTACCAGTGAGATTTAGTCATTCTCCTAAAATTTAGTAGTTTGCTGGAGAAGGGTGATCTACAAAAGCATAGCATTCCACTTTATAAAAATTAAAAAGTAGCGTCAAAATAGAATTCCTTATCTATTGATTATGTTCACTAAGCAACAAAAGTGAAAAAATAGCATTAAATCAAACATTTTTTTTTCTAGAAATATATTACTCTGCAGTAATGTACAGTTACTGAAATTAAGAGGTACTTTGATGAGAACTAGAACATGGGCACCACAAATAGAATTTCTGTAAGAACTACTAGCTCAAATGAGATCTATTTTTCAGGTAGGCTTGGTTGGTTGGTTTGTTTTATTGCCACTGAAGTGATGGAAGAACAAGGAAGTCAATAGATATACTCAGGTTCGCTTTCTGAAGGAGAAAGTTATACACCTAATAAACATCAAATATGCCTCTTCGTTTTGTTAAATGTTCTGTGTAGTCATAGTTAAATGACAACAAGAAGTGACTGAGTCTCAGCACTGATTGGCATCATTCATCAATCATTATTCTGGCAAGGATCTTCAGGAACGCATCACTTTGTAGCAAATCTGGCAGGTTTGAATGGGATTATTTCGGATTGGTTTACCAATAACTGTCATGCCTAAAATCTTGTCACATCATCATGCCAATCACATACCTTGTGCCAACCTTAATTCACATTGCACTGGATAGTCTTAATCCACACTAATACTGCAAACAGAATGACAAAGCTTCAGGGCTGAGGAGGAATAAATGGAGAAAAATATTGAGAACATGTTTGGAATCTGCCCTGTCATCAGGGAAAGGACAAAGTGTTTAGTGCTAGAGATCTACTATTTTACTAGGTCATGCAACCCACAATACTGAAAACAGCTGAGTACAGGAAGCAAAAGAAATCATTCCAAATGACAATTAGTACAAATATTCCTGGTGATTGAAAGCATGAGTACTTATACATATTAATCTATGGAAATAACAGTGTCCAAGGTCCTGTTATCACCATATTTGAGCACTAGTGGAAGGAAAATATAAGAGACTTAGTCACAGAGGAAATAAATGCAATTTCTGAGGTCATCTAGGATGTTTCTATTAAAACAGAGTTTGAAATGTCTTTGCTGCTGCAATGCTAGAGCAGAAGTAACCAGTAGATACGTTCCAGAAAAAGGTTGACCTTATATGCATACAATTAGTACAACTTTCATGTTCAAGCTGGATAGAATTGGATGTAAGAAAAAAGAAAGGCAACATGTGAAATAAATCTTATATGTACTGGGAGACATTGTTTTCAAGATATATTGCCTGAATCAAGACACTGTCAACCTCTTGGGATAATAAAGTGTTTCTGCCTCTTGGTGTTTGCCAGAACTGCCTAAACATATAATCTGATTTTCCATCAGCTTTACTTTGTGAATAATACCGAAGGGTTTCTTCTCTTCTACATCCTACAGTAATATGATACCAACCCTAAGCTAAAACACCGTATGTACTGACCAGACTGTAGCAAAATGGTTTGCTAGAGAAAAGGGAAGTCAATTGATTTGTTAGAGAAAAGGATAGTTGGTTATATGTGGGAAGTATAGAAAGTGAAGTTTTCTTCTGAAGCTCTCCATTGATGGGAAGAGCTGTTGGGGATAAAAAACTCACAGATTTGCATCATCAACAGAAGAACTCTTCTAAAATTACCCATGAGCCATTAGTTAACAGTGGAAACATCACAAATGTTATTTGACCTACCTTTCTTGGCACTTCACTAAGGAAATGAAGAAGGAAGTACTTTTTTTTAGGTTCCCAATATAATAAATGATGAAAATGAGAAAAGTATCTTCAGAGGACAATTCATTTCTTAAAGTTCTAGGCCTTTGGGGCACAAGTTAACACCTCACACTACCATGTGTTTATATATC
Source organism: Tapera naevia (assembly GCA_033556795.1). NCBI lineage: Eukaryota > Metazoa > Chordata > Aves > Cuculiformes > Neomorphidae > Tapera > Tapera naevia. The sequence continues at coordinate 1,385,078 of JAUMJJ010000482.1, forward strand.
TGTATTTAATTGGACACTTCTACTAAGGATAAGAAAATTGCTTTGGAAAAAACGTGTAGATGACACCTACAGTGCATCCAAATGGTGTTTGAAACATTTTATAATCAACAAGGACATGCAGGAATATATTTTCTCGAAGATACATCAAGAAGACAGACACATATTCAGAAACAAGAATTTTGAAAACCTGAGTTCGTGTGCTGGGGCAATAACAATTAGATTTTCCTCTTCTCTAGATTTATAATAAGACTTAGCTGCATTTTAATCTAAAGATTTCAACTTTCAGGAAGAGTTGATAGTTCTTTCAAATTTGGTGTGGTTTGTTTTATTTTTCCCAGGAAGTTTTCTCCAAAATTTGTCTTTACAACATTCAGTTCAGCAAGCTATGTAACAGAAAACAAAGCAAAACAAAACAACAAAACCAAGAAAACAAGAAAAAAAGGCAAAATGCAAACCACAAATATTTAGGACTGATATCATTTTTGTTACGTGTTGAACAGCATCTAATATGGTAGGATTAAAATGCATTTTCCAGGTTTTCTGGACGGTAAGTTAAAGAAAATAAATAATAATTTGTATATGACTAACTTAGAATTCAGATCAATGTCTTGTTTTCATAAGTACAGCATGATAATTCATGCATATGTTATTAAATAAAATATTTTTGGGGAACGATATTGGTGATGTGCCTTGTTGATATCTAACCATTTTTTCAAGAGATTAGAAGTAGATATTTTTATTTGTTGGGGGTACTTTAAATACAATCTGTGAAAGAATGCATGTGATACGAAATGAGAAAATTACAAGGCTGAACTTCAATGTGCTCCGTTAAAAATAAATAGAAATTTTTATTATTGTTTATCTGATATGTTCAAATGAGTACTTCAAGCACATCCACAAAGAGCTATGTCATTGGCTACCTGTTATGCAAAAGAGGTTGTGGCAGTATGCTGGGCTTATTTTGACCCCTTTAAATCTCACATTTATACTTGGCCTGGCAAGATGGTATAGCAGTATTCATATATTGTTAAGGAGAAACGAGAACAGGCTACTGAGCAGGCGAAGGTGAACCAGGAGCCGAGGCTGACAGGAAGAAGAACAGGTCTAGTGATGGTACTCAGGGTCAGCCACAGACAGTAAATCCCAGATGAATGTATAGTGATGAAAGAGGTCTGAATCCAAGCCAGGAAGCCCAATCAGCAGGTCAGGGTCAGCATGAGTGAGGACTGAGTTGCATCATGCCTGCACTGTAGCTCAGAGCAGGACCAAGGTCTCAGGAAACATAAGCAGCTCCCAAGCCTGAGAAGGGAAGCCCCAGATCAGTCTTCACACAGCTTCTTCTTAAAAGTAAATACCTGCCAAATCAATGTTCCCTGGTAATTTTTTTCAGCAATAGACTCTTCTTACTCTTTTCTTTTAAATTGTACATGTGCCACATTAGTATTTATCACATTAAATCATAAGTTTCTTTGTCAGGTTTATGGAATGTCAAGTTTATGGCAATGGAAAATGCAATAATGTTTAGAGAAAAGAAAAAAAAAACAAAACATAAACAGAAAGCAGTTCTGCACATCTCAGATAAACAGAGACTTATTCCGGTTGTTCATTTCTTATTGCATTGATTGACAAGTGTTACATCAGCTCACATAATGCTGAGAGGTAAAGTAGCAGAAAGGGAAACATGTCTAACTTCATTTCACAGTTTGGGACTGTGGAATAAGGACCATAAAAGCTTGTCTAACTCAACACATGAACACTCTTTCTGGACGAACAGTCCTCCATTTTAAAACCCTTTTAAGCTCACTACAAATGAAAACATTCTCTGAGACTGTGAAAAAAATCAGTCAATGTAACAAAATGCATTGAGTAGCAATGACCCACAGTACTGTGAAAAGAAATCTTCAGAAATATGTCTGGTATCATCTCCTAATTGAGACTTGCTCATGATTCAATTTTTCCCTCTCCTCTTCCATTGTCTTTTTAAGCAACAAACAATAAAGATTTATTAATGAATGAAAATACAGTTTGCTAGTTTCTTGTATTTTTAAGAGATTTATTAAAAATGACATGGGTAAAATACTCTGATTTTTACTAATAGAAGTGATTTTCCTGAAACAACGAAATAAAAAATGTAATGGAGTTTTCTCTGTGGAATTGAAATGATCATGAAGAAAGAGAACGAGGTGATACTACAAAGAGAGTTTTGAAAAATGTGTTGCAGTTCTGTTTCCAGCTATTGTTGATAACCTTCCACATTCACTTTTATGAATAATAATTCCCATGAAATTATAGGGATGTTATAGAGGACAACCAATACATCCTTTCTCTTTTACCATAAACATTCTAGATAATTCTAATGGAATGATTACCTCCAGGTCTGAACAGCACTAATTTTAATTAGCTGCAAGAGGTATGATTAATATAGGGATTTGGAGGTGAATGTACATAGGCGTCAAAAGTAACACTTGCAGTCTGGAGCACAAGAGGATTTGAAATCAAAGGCGATTATCTGGGTTTATTTTGGGATGTTGTTTGTAGGTGATCACAAGTAGGGGGGCCTGTCATGTGAAGCAGTGACAAAGTGAAGGTCTGGTTTTGCCTTATTATGTTGTATGAAGGTGAAAAACAACTGCAGCAGGTGTTCTCCTTCATCGATGAAATAATCAGGATGCACCTCTCACGGAAGCTCTCAGTGAGAGGGCAGAGGGGTTCTGCTGCAAACTCAATAGATTCTCTGTGTAGGACACAATTAACGGTCCCTACACAAAGGAATTTCAGTCACTAAGAATGATGATTAAAATACATATTTAGTCTGAAAAACAATCTTCCTTAAATAGCGCTTTGCCAAGCCATGCTAGTAAATGTTTCATTCTTGTCCTTCTGGATACATGGCTCTTACTGTGTAATGACTTCACTTCAACTGTACAGGGATATAGCGTGGTCACAGGTGATGTTATGTCTTCATACATTTGAGCAACTTTCGTCACAGATACGGATTTTAATCCACAGAAGCTGAGATCTGAACTATGTTCATATGTTTCTGTTTGTGTAAAAGTGTTGTGATTGCGAGGTGTCATGTTAAACGCATGCTGCACCATCTTGCCTTCCTCTTCCTGAAACAACTGTATCAGCAAAAGGCAGCCCAAACAAAATAACACATGGCTAATTTCATGAAGATAGTTTATATCCTGGAGACCATGGTCCCAGAAATGGTTTGTCTGAAGAAATGCTCAGAGACTGAAAAAGAGGGGTGTTTTCAAGCTTTCTGCTGCACTTACTGTCTCTTCGCCTTTTACTGACAGAGTTCTAAATCGCGTTAAACACTCAGTTTTCTTAATACAGTGGAAAGAGAAACACAATAATTAATTTCAGTTGTACTAGACAGCTCCGTCTATTTTAAGATCTAATTCCCATGCTACATACTTCACTTCTGGAAAACATCCCTCAAGAATTTTTGAAAAACAGAAAGAAAATTAAATGTTTTTAGGTAGTTACATGGTCGATGCTCCCTCTAAAACAGTGAGGTTACACATTTACAAAAGAATTATGAAGTTCTTCCTCTTCCTTAGGTTACACTAAGACTTAAAACTGCTACCATTAAGAAAAGAATGTGTAATATTACAAAACACTTTTCCTTTTAGTGTTTGTTTTCTGAATTACTCAAGTTTATGTGGGAGCTGGAAAGCAAGAGAAATTAAAGAGAGTTAGATAGTCAGAAGCTGCAGGCAAGCACAGAGGCACATTTCCAGGTCCTTGATACTTACCTGAGACACATGGGGGTTCCAGCCTTTTTTTTGCAATAAATTATAAATATGTGTAGACTGCTTTCCTTTGGAAATGAGGTAACATGATCGATTGTTCAGTAGATACATCTGGGTCTCTGAAAATATCTTTCTGAACTTCTTGACTGTTTTAAACCTAGTGAGGATGAGAACTAGTAGTTTCAAGGTAATTAGGTACTCACAGATTTGGAAAAACAATAATAGAGAAAATAAATGAGGTATTTGCAGTAGCCAGATAGAACACAAGAATATTTTATCTTGTAAATGTCAAATACAACTCTTTTCACAATCAAAACAATTCAAAGTCTTATCCTCCTCAAATGACAATAAACCATCAAGGCAAATGTTTTCAACAGCAGTTGACAAAAAAAAAAAAAAAAACAGCAGAATTTCCTGACTTTGCAAGTGATAATGTTGAACGTCAAGAATGCAAAAACCATCACTGTTATACCACTGCAAACACCTCAGTGGTTACTTACTTCAATATGTTTACTAAGAAGCGTAAATAGCTACAGATAATTTAACAAGAAGTTAAAAATACATATATAATATCAGTAAATATGAGATAATAGAAAATTCTAACATAATTTATTAAAAAATCAATCATCAAAAATACTCTCAAAAATCTGTTGGAAACCAGACTTCTTTAGTTCTAGTGTTTATGGCTGTCATTGGTGGATCCTCACTGTTTCTCATTACTGATACTGTTCTTAAGTTTTTATTCATCTTTCTTGATAATTTATTTTCAATAGTTTGGGGTTTTTTTTTTTTGTCACAGAAAGCTACAAAATCTCTGAAACAATCAACTATTGAAAAAACTGTAAGATGTTGTAGTTTCTTCCATTAAAGTCATGACACTTTTCAAGAATGGAAATGTAAATGCTGTTATTTGGTCCAAAGTACAGTGTGAATGCTTTTAAGTTTTCCTCTTCAACCTTAGCATGGCAACCATATTCTTTCCTGTTTTAAATACTTTTCAGTTCTGGATGTTATATATGGTATGAGACAATCCTTAAGGTCCTTCCTTCCTTCCTTCCTTCCTTCCTTCCTTCCTTCCTTCCTTCCTTCCTTCCTTCCTTCCTTCCTTCCTTCCTTCCTTCCTTCCTTCCTTCCTTCCTTCCTTCCTTCCTTCCTTCCTTCCTTCCTTCCTTCCTTCCTTCCTTCCTTCCTTCCTTCCTTCCTTCCTTCCTTCCTTCCTTCCTTCCTTCCTTCCTTCCTTCCTTCCTTCCTTCCTTCCTTCCTTCCTTCCTTCCTTCCTTCCTTCCTTCCTTCCTTCCTTCCTTCCTTCCTTCCTTCCTTCCTTCCTTCCTTCCTTCCTTCCTTCCTTCCTTCCTTCCTTCCTTCCTTCCTTCCTTCCTTCCTTCCTTCCTTCCTTCCTTCTTCCTTCCTTCCTTCCTTCCTTCCTCCTTCCTTCTCCTTCTCTCTCTTTCTCTTTTTCTTTCTCTCTTCCTTCTCTCTCTTTCTCTCTTTCTTTTTCTTTCTTTCTTTCTTTCTTTCTTTCTTTCTTTCTTTCTTTCTTTCTTTCTTTCTTTCTTTCTTTCTTTCTTCTTCTTTCTTTCTTTCTTTCTTTCTTTCTTTCTTTCTTTCTTTCTTTCTTTCTTTCTTTCTTTCTTTCTTTCTTTCTTTCTTTCTTTCTTTCTTTCTTTCTTTCTTTCTTTCTCTCTGTCCTTTCTGTCTTTCTGTCTTTTCTGTCTTTCTGTCTTTCTGTCTTTTCTGTCTTTCTGTCTTTTCTGTCTTTCTGTCTTTTCTGAAAAATTACTTTTAGGGTTCAGATGGTTCTCTATTGTGAGGGAGAATGAGAGGAAGAAAAGAGAAAATTTAAATTTAAAGACAAAGAAAACCAACTGGTTAATGTTCAGAAAAAAACATAACCCAGCAAATTTATCATTTTAGCTCTCTAGATTTGAGAGGCTGCTTGTTGTACTGATAGAAGGAAGAGCTCATTACACAGGGAACACATATGGTGTCCTTAAAATATAGCTCCTGAAAGACATTATTTTAAGGACCATTATTTACTGTGTATGTAATACGGTTTTATTATTTATGGTCAGGTAGTTCTTAATTGGAAGTAGTCTGGGTATGTTCATAAGGGGTTGGTACCATTTGCCATGAGTCTTTGACTGATAATCAAAGAATACGTATTTTTTATAGGGATTTGGGAGGAGTAATCAGCATTCTGTGGGGTAATCCCCTGAAATGTTCTCAGTACCCCACTCTGCAGAAACACCTCTCTTTCACAATTAAATAAATGATTTATATTGCTTGTGTTCCTTTTTTAATTTTTAGGCTGCCAAACTATAGAATCATAGATTTATAGAAGAGTTTCAATTGGAAGGGACCTTTAAAGGCCATTTAGTCTAACACCCCTGCCATGAGCAGATACGTCCAACCTGACCTTGAATATTTCCAGTGATTGGGTACCTACCACCTTTCTAGGCAATTCCTTCCAGTGTTATGTAGGCTAGATAAAAATAGTAGCAGTAATAATAACAATAATAATAACAATAACTGAATAAAATTAATAACCTAGCTGTGAATTTTAATGACAGTTCTCTTTGAGCACTGAATTATTTTGTTTCTCTTCTTTTCTGTAACACACAGTAAAGAGTACTCTTTAACATACTTCTCAGAAAAATCTTACTGCCTCTATTAAAAGTCTAGCATCAGCCTTGCTCAGCGACTGATTTTTTTGTTGTTGTTAAAATAAATTATGTACCTTCTCTTAATTGTGTTTGTCTGTCACAGAGACAAAGGAGTCTACTTGAAGGGGAGTTATGCACGTTGTAATAAGGAAAGGCAGTAAAAAAGATAAAAAGGAGGAGACAGACAGACAGACAGTAAAAGCAAGAGGTGTATCTCCGAAGGGTGTTAGGGCAGATCAGTGTTTAGTCTGCAAATTTTGCTCCATTCTGCTTTACCTTGATCTAAAGTATATGCACATCATAACACATCAGAGCTAAACAGGGACATCAAAACTACTGGTGGTCCTGTGTTATGGCATTTGGAAGGGACTGCAATCCTCCACTGACAGTAACCAAGAGGGCACATTCTGATTGCACCTGGGACCTATCATTGGGAAGAACAATGGAAGGTTTTTAAACTCTCTGAACTTTCCTCAAACTTAAGAGGAAGAAGAAACATTTGGAATATATATCCCTTTTTCACACAGAGAATCTTACCCAGCCTTTTTCTCATGCCACTGTTGCTACTTTCTAGGCCAATGTGATAATAAGCTGTTTGTCTTATGCAAGCTTTTCTCCTCTCCCTCCTTCTCTTAACCAGACTGTGTCATTGAGTAAAACCTTTGTCATTGAGTAAATCAGTCCTACAAGAATATAATAGAATTATTCATTACTTCCCTTGATGCCCCAAAGATTGAAAAATAATTTTTATATACCAAGAGATTATTGTACACAGAAAGATTAATAGGCGTAAGGATTCACCAGCTGTCCACTCTATTCAGAGAGAAGGAGAAAGTATATGTAAATCACTTCTGCTGCTGGTGGAAGTTGTTGTACAATATTTGCCCACTGCTGGGGTCACCATAATGAAAATGCTCAGCTTATTATAAGCCTTAGTGCCTTCCTTCTTAGGACTATGTCTATGGACACTATCATTAGCACCTGAACACCAAGAGCTGACTTGCTCAGGAGCTCACACCTTTGGCATTTCATGCAAATGGTCTTTCTCTACAACTGACCCTCTGTGTGGAAAAGTTTAAATAGAAATACTTTGAGACCATGAATTAAAGTAAACCTCCCCCCATCCCAGTCCCCTATCACTCAGTTTGCCTCCCTCCATGTCTGGAAATGGAAAATTTAAATTAATGCATTATATATATTTTTCACATGCTGTGTGTCATAGAACAATATAGCTTTCTTTGCAGCAGCACCATGTTGGGTTTGGATATGGTTTTAGTTTGTTTGTTTTCTATCAGTAACATCAACCGTGTTCAGAGCTTCAAAATCAATATTATATAGATTACTAACAAAATAATAGAAGAAAGAGATTATTGGGAGAGGCATAAGCAGAGAATAATGGAGATTTTGGAGAACAGGAAAGAGACAGATTATCAACGAAGTAAATGCACAAAATCATTACTTGACTGCTATGAATGATAAGCATTTTCATATCCAAAATGCATAAATTGTTATGTCCCCTTTTGTACTAATTTCTTTACATAAATAATGAGAAACACTGTCTATATACAGTTGAAATTTCATAGATTCACCACACACAAAATGTTCCCTACGTGGGAACATACTATATTATCAGTAAAAAGCCGGATATGTGCTGTTAGAGTGATGGAGATACCACTTCATGATGAGGGTGCTGAGTCATTGGAACAGGTTTCCTAGGGAAGCTGTGAATGCCTCTTCCCTGGAAGTGTTCAAGGCCATGTTGGGTGGGGCCTTAAGCAGCTTGATCTGGTGGAAGGTGCCCCTGTCAAAGGAAGGGGTGTTGGAACTGGATGATCTTTAACATCTGTGCCAACTGAAACCATTCTGTAATTCTATGAAAGTCTCCCAATATCTCCTCTCCTTCCACAATTTGCAGGAATCCCAGAGGATATTCACTAGGCAGCTGTGTGGACAGAAGATATGAGGAAGGGTGAGTACGGTGAGTTTAGGGCTGCTGTGGAGGCTTCTTTCTCAGCCTAGTATAGACACAGTGATAGTTCTGTGCTTCCACTGCTCTGCTCAAATAAGGAGATATTTCCTTCCCTTGCAGGCTTTTCCCAAATCTAAATTCATCAGTGATCTGTGAGGGACTACTTTGAGGGAATTTTTTAAGGCATGAATAGCTCAGAATGGCCTAAATAAGTTATCCCTTGCTTTTTCGTTTACTCAGTAGGCTTCTTTTTAAAATGCTTCCAGCTCTTTAAAGTTAGGAAGCACACTGTACTTGCAGAAAGAAAAAAAATTACAAAGAAAAATGCATAATGTATGATAATGTTGAAAGTAGCAAGAATTAAAGTAAATGGTCTGATATAAACCGGGTTTCAAACAGGATTAATAATTCCACAATTTGTTATACAAAGTCAATTTTTCCACTTCTAAAGCTAAGTTGCCTGGTGGGGTTTATTGGCTCACTCATTATTAGGTATATATCACTTTTATTGTTTCACATTTTTATGTGTTTATAAAAAAAAATACATCATTCATGAATAAAACATTTTTGCTCTAAGCTGCCATATATGAAAGTTGGTCTGAGAGCCTATATCGTCTTTTATTGGAAAAGGGAAATACATTGTATATTTATGTATTTATATATTTATATATTTATAGAATAGTCTACATTGGAAGGTTTTGTGTGTTTATATGCATATGAACATATATATGCATATGTATATATGGTAATATGGTAATACGTGTGTGCTTCTATTGCGTATCCCATTACCATATATATACTCACTAATCTTTGAAAAAAGACCTAATGATACTGAGAATTTTTTTTCTCTTTCTGATAAACCTTCCAAAGTCCGCCCTCTTCTGCTCAATCTCACCTATTCTGGATGGCATCTTTCATAAACGTCAGTTTCCTTTCCCCCTTCCCCTATCCATCAAGTTCCTCAGCTGATCGTATCCACTCTGCTAAACCCTGGTTCCTTTCCTAATCTATGGCAGAATGGCTCCTATCCAAATGTCACCTTAGAACACTAGACATGATTGAGCATCCAGGCAGCAGCCAATGTACTGGTACAGATGATGTGAGAAAATGTTAGCTTGATGGATAATAGTTTTATTTTTGGTCTTCTTAATCACTCTGCACCTGGTAGGAGTTTTATATGAACAGATAAGTGGTATCAAGAGACAGATAGAAGTTGATGGGAACATTTTTATGTATGAATACATTTATTTATTTATTTAGAATATTTGGGTGAAAGGGTTTTTGTGGGGAGTTTTTTACAGTTTTGGGTTTGTTTTTTTTTTAATTATCACTCCTTCAGCTTATGAAAGTTAATTTCCTGTCAGCAAATTTGGGCTGGATTTTCAGAGTTGACAAATAAAGAACTTAAAAAGAAGTTCGACAAACATAATTTCACTTGATTTGGGGAACACTGTTACAGAAACGGTTTTAAGAAACGGAGTTTCTAATGAGAGCTCAGCCTTTGACCTTAAGGCTCTGTCCTCTATAGTGGTGAGAGGTAAACTACATTTGCTAACTTCATCTATGACACAGCACAAATAACTCCATAAATGCTCCATAATTGTACCGTGATTATATGGTTATTGCTGCACATTGTCAACAAAATGATCACTCTGAGGCCCCACAGCTCCAGTGTATGGCACTTGGTAATTAGCTAAGAAAGAACTAGGATGTGAGAGGCTCTGGAGGAGCTCCTTCAGCAAACACACAAGGCAATTAGAATGTTGAATGGACACCTCCGAAGACAGCAACAACGCAGACTGGAGCAGGATAAGCATTTTGAAAAATGTGAGGCATGTTTAATAGAGACTAAGAGAATTACAAGAGTTGAGGAAGAAAAGCAGAGTAGTGTCATCATTCAGTGTCTCACAGCAAATGTTTCTATGCTAACCTGTTCACTTGTCATCAGACAAAGATCATATCAAGGCCAAGGAGGACTTTCTCCTGTTACAAACTACCTCCCTTTCATTCTTGAAATCAATAGTTGTTGCAGCTGCAAACACGGCCAGCTCTAAAGTAGAGCTCAGAAATTTTAATGGAGTTGTGAGACTAAAACTGGAAAATAACTACTGCATATGTTTCCAGTGTATTTGGAAATATCTGGGCTGTCCAACCACTGGGCTTGCCAGAAGGGGAGAGACTGTAGTGTTCTGGTTGTTAAGCCCAGAACCATAACAGTTCTCAGATTTGGATGTACTTTCTCCTGTATCTACACTTTAGGCTGAACTTCACCAAAAAATATTTTTATGCATCTTAGGTGATATGATTAGGAGGGCAAATACAATATATTGCTTTGCTTCCATCAGCACAGTGCAGTTTCTTTGAGTCGCAATTGTAGCTAGCTTAACTGTCTCGGATAGCAAGCTTGTGGGCTATGCACTTTTTCTTAGTCTCAGCCCTCTTATATGTCTGGAGGTATGCTACTCAAATTATGCCTTTCTTTCACTGATTAGCTCTCTGCTTGGGCTGCTGGCTCTTTTTCTCAGATCTTAAGCTCATTATATATAATCTAGAAATTTTAGACTTTAATAAGTCTGAATATTTCTTACCTATCTAAAGTTAGATGTTATCTCTAGGTCTTTTTTTTGTGGGTTTAATTATAACTGATTTGGTTAAGGTCATGTGGAAAGGCTGTTGCAGAGCAAGGACCAGAACCAGGCTCTTCAGCGTTCCAAATTCCTACCATAACCACTGACTCATCCTTCCTCCCACACACTATCCCTTCTCCCTTGCTGCTCTTGGCACGGCTTCTTCCTGTCCTTATGCCAAGGGAAGAGGGCAGGTGGAGGAGAGCCAAGTGTATCAGACCCATGCCACTCAAAACCACTCTTGCAACGGGGGGGCATTTACAGCTTCTCCTTTCAGGCAGATTTTTGGTTGCTTTTGCTTGCCTCATTAGCACAAAGCAGCTGGAGTTGAGGCCTTGGCTTGACCCCAAGGTATGGTCTGTGTGAGACTACCGCCAGAAGTGAACTGCTTGATTGCCCACTGCAGTGAATGATCACCTGTTTTTTTGTACATTTTTGTTTGCCTGTTATTCAAAAGTGTTGAAGTCAAACTTTGACTGGAAAAACTACATCCAAGCTATGCGAAGTTTCACCACAAAATTCATTAAACTCTCCTAAAAAATATATTTCTGCAAAATGAGAATCTCCAACAAGATTTTAACTTGCACAACTTAAAATACTGGAAGCTAGATTTATCCCTACAGTGTATCCAATGACTTCAGCATAAAGCTACAGCAAAGACGAGTTGGTCTGGAATGTATATGTTGAATATTTAATGAAAATACAACATGCCATAAGTGCATGTCCTGCAGGTAAAATGCAATTATTCTAATTACATTGCAATTACTGTACAGCTACAGAGTAAATTACCTGATTATTTGCATTCTGTGCTATAAAAGAGTCTAGTTTAGTCTCCAAACCTATGCAAGCCTATTTTCCTTGCATAAGAGCTCCAAGTGTTCTGGTTAGCAGGAATTGTCTTGTCATGACAAGATATGGGTCTAGGATAATGACTCATTTTTTACCTCTTATTCATATCTCGATGTTCCCTTCCGTTTACCTGTTGGTAGTTGTTTTAATTGTTAGAGACAAGAGGCATTCACAACACTTGCCTCAGTGGGTAGGAGTGGTGTTGTTGCCAACAAATCTATATTGCAAGCCACAATGGTTGTAACGTACTCATGTAATAATGTGAAGTAGTTCATTATTTTGGGATGCTAACTCTGGTGGCTATAATAGGTAGATAGAAGAATAGATAAATACCACAGCAGAAGTGATAAAAGTACCACTGATGGAGAAAACTCATATGAGACAAACTGAGAGGTATTCTGGGAGGAATGCAAAATTGTAGAAAATTTGATTAAAAGGGGTGCTTAGAGGTCATCTCTTCTAACTTTCTGCTGCAAGCCAATGCTAGCTGAGGTCAGACATAGCTTTTTCTGGCCAAATGCTGGAAACCTCAAAAGATGGAGATTTCATAACCTCCCTGTTTCAGTGCTGCATCACCCTCCTATAGAAAGAGCTTCTAATACCCAACCTGAACTTCCCAAAGCACAACCTTTCCCCACTGCCCTTCACTGTATTGCCTACTAGTATTGATAAGACAGTGGATCTTTCATCTTTGAAAGTATCCCTAAAGTATTTGAGGGTAAAATTAAGCAGTGGAGAATTAAACGATGTAAAAATACACCAGTAGGATGGGGGGTGGCAAGAAGAAATATAATAAAAAAAATCACTTCCTTGATCCCCTGTATATATGTAATGTCAAGATACAGTAAACATATGTAGATTATAGATATGTGTATGTGTCTACATATAATACTATAATCTGGAAGACAGTATAAGATGAAGAGGCTCTAGAGTCTAACTACTGCGTTGCCACTAGCTGATGGGTGACCTTGATCAAGTTACTTCTCTGCATAACAGGGGTAGTGAGGGAGAGACACTGAAATGAGACTACCCAGATAGAACAAGGTCATGTAATAATTTTTATTATTACGTGCTATTATGTGTTCTACATAACACACAGAATATTAACACATTTCTGAGAAATCTAACATCAGAAGTCAATATATGTGAAAGTGGTTTGTTGTTAGGGTTTGTTTTTTTTTTTTTTTTACTCACTGTTTATAGAACAGGTACCATAGATTTCCTTCACCCACCTCTGTCTCTGTCTGGGAAGCTCTCTGAGGCTTTATTTTCTACACTATACAGCAAAGACAATTCAATTAGGACACTAAGCCAGCCTGAAACTTAGGTCTCAAAGGTGCACTGAAGACAAGCTTTTAAGATAGCCAGTCTTGCTGAAATGAATGTCTTTCTTATTAATTTGGGAATACAATGGTTCTACCTCACCCTTTGGACCCTGCTTTTTATTGATCAAAGGATGCAGGCATTTTTTCATTGGACAGATACTTGAACATGAAAGTTATTTCCTAAAGTAGGCTTACTTTTATTGGAAAGATGATAAAAACTCTAAAATCATAATAAAAATGGTAATTCACATGCTAAAATCCAGAGACTTGTACATGTTGACTTATACATTTGATGTGAAATATGAACTATATGCGTTTACCCCATGGTTTATACTTAAAAATTAAACTGAATGCTTTTTTCAAAATAAATTTCTTTTAAAATATTTAATAATTTGACATCAAATTACAGACTGTATAGGTGACATAGCACTAAATGAGGTTGCCTCTTATATATTATATTTCACCAGTTCAAGTTTTCTTCCTTTTTTTTTTTTAAGTGGTTACTTGTGTTTAAATTTGGGTTTTTTTTTTTTTTATTTATGTTACTTGGAATTTCAGGTAGAAAATTTAGTCTTTTCTATCAACAAGGTAAACCAAGACAAATTAAGTTGCTCTTCTCTATATTGGAAAAAGTAGAAATCATAACCAAAATAATATTTGTTTAGTAAGTGTGTATTTGGAAAGCCCTGGACCCTCTAAGTTTTACAGCATCAATCTACATTTAACAATATAGCTATGATTGTGTCAAGGTTCCTGTCTTCCTAGTCCTACACAGGTGATTGATGCACAGGCCTTTCATTTCCTACATGGTCCACATATACTGTCAGCAACTGTTAGCAATTATTTTCCGAAGCTTTTGTCTATCCCTTACATACTCCACCTCTCAAAACTCCCCTGTGCCAACTGTCGTATGTATCACATTGCTGAAGATTTTCATATTAGATCTGCAGAGATTAAGCAGGACTTGCTATGCAATTGTTCTCCTTGGCCATGTGTAACATTTGTGGTAGGACTAAAAGCAAGCAAAATATCTGACATGACCAAATGTTTGTGAAGGAAAAGGCACACCTTCACATAGTAAGTACATATCATATAGCACATTAATGAAACACTAAAATAAGTCACTTAATAATGCTATTCAATTCTTTTTAGCATTCCTCTCAATTATTTCTAAATACATATTGTTTTGTGTCTGTAATGGACCAAGAGAAACCTGTACATGAGATAATACACACTTAACAACTTTCTTTTCAAAGCTTAGAAGTAAGGTTAGAGGAAGTAAGTGTGTCTTCTTGTAACAGTCACTTGCTGCTTTGAAATATTTGAAGGTAAACCCCTGAAGCTGAACAAGAGCTGCCTTATGGCAGACCACCCCAATGCCATATGAATATGCTGTTTAAAGGTTTCAGAAAATGAAGGATATGTGAAACACATATATTTTGTAGTTAAGAAAGCATCTAGAAATGTTCATGTATTTTAGTTTATATTTGTGTCTCTAGTGTAGTGATGGGAGGAGTTATCATAAATCTTCCCACACCCTTCTTTCCAAGTTGATTCACAATTTATGTTCATTTGCCTCTAATGAGATGATTAGAGTGGAATCAGATCAGATTTAATCTGCAGTTAAACTGTGAAGTTATTTTTCCCCTAAATGAGGTTGTAAAACCAACATCGAGCTTAAACTATTACGGGTGATTTTTTCTTCCTTTTTTTTAATTTCAATATTTCACAACTACAAAACAAGACATCTATTTGAGCATGGTAAATACTGACATCTGGTTTGCAGTTACTCATAAACTAGACCAGTTGAACTAGAACTGTGTAAACATACTATTCAGATAGACAGAAAGATGTTCAAACATGAGTTAAGTTTTTTGATGATCCTCTTGAAATTCATTACTGACATTTCATGGACCACTCAGATTTGATAATATTACACCTTTTGCCATGTTAGATGTAAATTAACTATTATAATACAAGAAAGATCACTAGAAACCACATTATTTTTTATGTCCAGTATTTGGCAAATGTGTGCAAGTTAGTTCCCTTTCTGTGGATGCATAACATATTACATTTTAGATAATCCTACTTCTTGATTTATGGAATGTATGTTAGTCATATGCTTAGGGCAATCACTCTCCTGTGAGTGCCCCAGTACTGATGTTCACTTCTTGTTTCTCTGTTTTCCCTGTATTAATTGAAGGATTCATACTAGATTAACACAATTGAGTCACAACAAGCTCTTCTTTCTGGTAAACTCTAGCTTAACAGCAGAGTATATATTATTCACTAATTTCATGTAGCTTTACAAATGCTACCAAATGGTGAAGGTCTCTGCTTTCAGTTCTAGATTTTCATCCATGGCTTGTAAATAAAATAGACAGAAATCCTTTCAGTATTAATAACACTCACACAGAAGTGGTTGTTCTAGTCTGTTTGAGCTGTTGGGGAGTCATGAGTCTCCAATGTTTTGTGCACACAGGTTAGTATAGACAAAAATCCATGAAACAGGGGTGTATATTAGAAACAGTACCTTTTAAGAGCAAGGGACAGATTTTAGCATCATTCTGAAGCAACAATTTCCCTTGCAGTATGACACACTAATAGCTTTAAAAGCCCAATAACTATATTGTTCAGGCAGCACACAATACTTGGACATCAAATCACAATCCCTTGAGTCTATGTGAATTCTCCATAGTATATAATGCCAGTCTTTGTGTCCTTGGGAGAACAACTGATTGCAAGGTCATAGCCTTAGAAATCTTCACAAATGAATGTCTAACCAAATAACCCAAAATAATTATATTTAATTCCGTACTTTTTGCAGCAGTTCTATAATATTATATTTTCCCGTATAGAACTTGTATATTGTAGAGTCTGCTTACGTATAGCTTACCGAGTGAAACATTATTAGTTTTCATATCTATAACTTTTACTGTTTTATCTTTGACAAACTCTGAGATAGTATACTAGTGACATTTTTAAAAATTAACCTTCTGTGTTTAAAGACCACTTATCATTTTCATCTATCATTGTTCTGGAAATGTCACATTGATTTTATCCTCTTTGCAATAAATGGTAACATCCCAAAAAATCCAAATAATAGTCTGACACTTCAAAATCAGCTGCCACTCTTGGATAGAGCAAAAATAAATAAAAGGACAATTTTCTTGAAGGACAGGGGAGAGAAAATAAAAAAAAAGAGTGTAGGAGTAAGAGAGAGAGAAAGCTTTATCTCTTTCTGACAATAGTGACAACAACCAAAATAGCAGGAAACATAACTATTTTTTTTCCTGTCCTACCAGTGTTAAGTGAATTGTGATTATGATGCTGATCAATGAAAATGCTTGGAAATACGTTTTAAGAATATTAATTGAAAATCCTTCCATGTATAAAATGTTACCCTGAAACAGGAAAGGGGAAGCACAGATGAAAATTGCAGACTCTATTTCCCCCCCTCCTAGCCAAAGCAATTCATTAAGGCAAGAGAAACATTAAACTTAGCAAATCTTGCAGAAATTTTGCCAGTGACTTCACCATTTCCAGCAGTTCACGCACCATGACAGCAAGGGTGTGCTGGGCAAACTGAGAAAATAGGGCAGAACCAAGCAGTTCTCATGTTCCTGGATTTGCCTAAAAGCTTAATTAAGTTACTGTAAGACTATCTTTGGTGGTGTTGGGTGGAAAATCAGCTACCTGCATCCACATTCAGAAGGGCAGAGGAATGGGGGCAAAAATGAGCAGATAAAGAAAGATTTGATTTTCCAGACCTACCTAGATGATAAATGTAGAACTGTCTAAAGGGTTTCAAAATGTAAGAAGTTCAAGGCAAGCTAGGAAATAAATGCCTGAAGAAATACTCTCTGAGTCCAAGGGAAAGGGGAAGAACAGATTTGCATGCTAGATCCAAGGACTAGCTCATCTTCGGTCACAAACCACAAAATGTATAATTTTAATAGAAAATGGGTTATTCCTCCTTCTCTGAAAAGACCCATGCTGGAGGGTCCTAGCAAACAACACAACAGCTCCTAGTGAAGTGCAGTTCCTAGGGAAGGCCAGGGGCTATGCCTGCAGCTGGGACAGGGGTGGTATAAGTCTCAGAGGAGACCTTTTAGCTGCATTTCAGTACTTGCAGAGGAGCTACAAGAAGGCTGGAGAGGGACATTTTACAAGGGCCTGTAGTGATAAGTTGAGGGGGAATGGCTTTAAACTGAAAGGGAGAAGGTTTAGATTAGACACTAGGAAGAAATTCTTCACGGTGAGGGTGGTGAGACACTGGCAGATGTTGCCCAGAGAAGTTGTAGATGTCCCATCCCTGGAAGTGTTCAAGGCCAGGCTGGATGGGGACTTGAGCAGCCTGGTCTGGTGGGAGGTGTCCCTGCCCATGACAGGGGCGAAGGAACTGGGTAGGATGAGAGGAAATGGACAAAAGTTGCACCAGGGGAGGTTTAGACAAGAGATCATGGAAAATTTTTCACTGAAAGAGTGGTCAGACACTGGCACAGTTGCCCAGGGAAGTGATTGAGTTGCCATCCCTGGAAGTGTTTTAAACATGGGTAGATGAGTTTCTCAGGGACGCGGTTTAGCAGTGGACAGGTACAGTTGGACTTGGTGATCTCAAAGGTCTTTTCCAACTAGGTGATTCTATGGTCTATATTTGTCTTTAGAACTCCTTATCTAGTAGAAAAAAAAGTATTTTATTAATTTAGTATTTAAAAAAAAATGAGAGATTGTGTCATTGGAATAAAATCCATTGAGCTTTTAGTTTGCAGTTAGGGTTTTTTTAGATCCTTTAAACAAACTTTTCCACCATCATAAGCACCAGCCGTTCTCTGTCTAGAGGTAGATTTAGAGATTTAGGTGTTTTGCCATGACCATTTACACAGTTTCTTTGGAACACATAAGCATGTCATGAATTTCTACTTCACCAGAAACAATGAAGAACGATCTTCAATAGGCACGTTTTCAAGCTGTTTGAGTTTGGAAATGGAATTAGACTGAAGATGTTGTCTCTGTGCCACTCACATGTCCCCTCATGTCATACCTCCTTTCCCAAGACATGAAAAGACTTCATCTTGCTCCTGACAGGACCCACAATGCTATTCTCCTTAATGTCTCTTGTACCCTCACAATACACCACAATGCTCACCATGACAACTTGCCTCTTCAGCAAAGTAATCTCAGTTTTCAATATCATTTAGCTCCAATCCAGTCCCCTATTTCCCCCTGATTGTCAGTCAGACAAAAGGCAGTTTAAGCATAATATAATTCAATGTTATAAAATGCTCATGGGCTATCAGGTCCAGAAGGTTTTTTTGGGAAAGAGAGAGCATGAAGAGGAAACAGTTAAACATGCAGACAGTATGATTAAATCTCCTTTGTTTACTTAGTAAACTTGGAAGCAGTTTCTACTCAGACACAAATATGATTTCAATTTAGCATTTCATCCTTACTCAGCAAAGCATGTAAACACCCTCTTAATTTTAAGCAAGTGCTTAAATCCTATTTCAGTAACACTTAATCAGGCACTAAAATTAAGTATGTGTTTAAGTGCTTTGATGGTTTGAAGCCTAAACAATGAGCAAAGTAATGACTTACTGAGATTACACTGTGACAGGAAATAATGCTTATTGAAGAAAGGACACTATGGTGCACCTGAAGGCATTTCATGGTTAGAGAAAGGAATCTGGATTTCTTGCAGGGTTTTCTACAGACTTTTGCCTTCATTAAAACAAAATAACAAAAAAAAAGAAAGGAAAAATATCCTTAAGAAAAATTCAAAGCTATAAATAAATAATGAGGCATACAATATTTCAATCTATAATCACAATTTATGAAGGTAGTGGAGACTGTGGTACAAATATGTTCATCTGTCATGGAAATGAACAATAAGGCCATGTCATGAACAATGAATTTATAAAACAGGATCATAACAGGAAGAAAGCTTTAATGAACATATTATTAAGATTAGGATGTAACTCTGCAAAGCTTTTTTTTTCTTAAGGTGAACAATGCTTTTATAAGAAAGAGAAGTTTTATCTCCTGCACAACTGATAGAATAAGTTTTTAAGTGTTCTTATGTGGAAGGAGTGTTTGGGCATATATTAGGAAGTAATAGATATGGCTGTGTCTCTTACACAGTTCAGCAGCAAAAGAATTAATATAAAATAAAAATATATTTTATATTCATAAGAAAACACCTGTGTAGGGCATGCCTGTGTCTGCAGGACAGAAACACCTTGACTGATTTAGTATCAATCCTTATGTTATAGCTTGAGGATATTGAAGAAACAAACATACTCTTTAAAATGAGAATTTCAGAAGTACTAAATAGAGGAAAAGAACACTTATAAACCAGAACGTGAACATTCAGGTTCAGGGCATAAACTAGTCAGTAACTGGCAGTGTTAGAATAAGTTAATGCTGTTCGACTGTTCCACAAACTTTTACTATAGAATATCTTGCTCTCATGAAACCACCAGTGATTGACATGGGTGGCTAAGGTAAGCCATTAGACCAGAGATCTACAAAATAGGAATAACAACATTACTTTTCCAAAACTATCTGATATTTTCAGACAAGGAATATCAAAATAATACACTACAATCCAACTAGAATAACTGTAAATTTTGCTATACATATCTAGATGTGTGCAATACTCCCTCATTTTCTGTGAGAAAATGTAGATTATCTATACTATTGTACATATATTATTATATGTCTCTCACAAAGGATGTGAAACACAATCACTTTTGAACTCAGCACTGTTAGATTTTTAAAAAACTTCTTGAAGAGTGGGTCTTAAAAAGTTTCACATAGGCATTTAATTTAGAAAGAAAAGAATAGTACTATAAAAATAAAAGCAAACACGATAACAACGACAACAAAAAAATCTGATATGGACTAGAGTACTGAAGAATAGACTGTCTCCTCCTCTAGTTGTATATTGCACACGAAGAACAGAGGTTACATTTTGAGGTCAGCAGACATTGACTTAATAGTTAACATTAAAAAATTAGGAACATTTGAAACTGTCAAGTGTCCTGCCTGTGTGTTTTCTCCTGCATACATTGCCGATATTCATAAGGGAAGAAAAAGAAGCTTAAGAACTATCAGGTTCCTACTTGAGTATCTCACAGAGGCTCGAACTTCATAAAGGAATTATCTTAATCATCTCATCAAAGGAAAGGGCTTGAAATATGATCTTAGATGGAAGCTCTGATGGAGAGAAGTATAGCATAAATTTCTCGGCACTCAAGCCTTGGAAATTACAGCCATGACTCCATATCTCAAACTCTGGAAGGAATAAAAATTACTATTTGGCAATTTATCAAGGTGAAGGTTCCACAGAAAGGAACACCGTATTCAATTTGGGAGCTGAAATTATGCAGCTAGTGGCATATTAAATAACAACACAAAGCAAGAAGGGTATGCAAGAGAAGTAACAGTACAAAAAAAGTAGAGATGAAGAACTCATAACAAGTTAACAAACCAGCGTCCTTGATTTTTCAGTTATTATCTTAAGGTTCTTGAGTAGAAAATCATTTGCAGCATGTCAACTCAGTTCAGCAGCTAGTAGCTGAAACATTAGCAGAAGATCCATCCTGGAAATGTACAATCGTTCTGATGGTATTTCTCTTTCTAGACTGACATACAGATCTTCTGGATATACCCGCTATTCTTGTCTCATGTTTTCTCTTGACTGTATCATAACAAAACATTAATTGTTTTAAGAGAATTATAACAAGTAGATGTACTGTCAATATTAGACATATGAATAATCTGCATGGTTTCCATATTGCAATGGTCTGGGACAGTTATTTTAGAAAATTACTGCCCCTTGGTTAACATACAGGACCTGAATCTTATTTCATAGAAACTATGAAGTCGGGTAACTTATATTCCCTTGTATCTCCCATTTCAGCTATCATTTGCAAGGGATAAGGACTATGTATATGGCCTGTAACCTGTAGAATCTGTCTCCTCTAACAGACAACTTTGAGGCAGACTTACTACCTTATTTACTTCTTAAAGGAAAAGGGATCAGTACTTTTCTAAGGAATGGGAGAAGCCCCTGAGCAACCTATTCAAAGTGAATATCATGTTAGTAGGAAATTGGACTAGATGGCTTCCTGAAATCTCTTTCAACCTAAATTGTTCAGTGATTCTCTTCATCTGGTCTGCTCTAAGTATCTACTTTATGATCTGATGAGCCTCACTATGGAAGCGCACATTTCCATTGATTACAGAAAGAACCTGGTGTACCCAGCTTAGATGCAGACATCTCCACTAGTTAAGTGAATCTCATACCATGACTCAAGAAGAGTGCAATAATTTCTTTGGATATGTTGAGTCACTGCTTACTTGAACATGAAAAACATCATACAAACATGCATGTTCCTCAGTTTGCAAAAACTGTGCAATGAAGATAAGTAGACAAATGTGTTACCTTTTTTGATCTGGGTTGATTAAGGCAAGGAGTGTCTTCTTTTCTATACCTGGTAACTTGGGGTTTCAATGGTACAGATATCTTGTCAAAAACTCATGTGTAGTAAAGATAATAATTAATTAAACAAATTTGAATTGTATGTTATACATGACATTGGATCACTTAGACAATAATGCCTTAAAACTCAGCAGTAGATAGCTGAACCAGAGGCAGGAATGACACAGTGAATTTATGTTTCCATTAATACATTTAGTTCACAAATTTCCTGCATATTTGCTTAGTCTCAAGGATATTCAATGTAATTCCCAGACTGATACATGAATTACTGCAAAAATGTTTAGGCAGTGTCATACTTTATGAACCAGACCCCTGGGCTGTTCAGCATGGGTTAAACCAAGGACAGACTGTTTTTCATAACAAAGATATTAAGGTATCTATTATGAACCCCTGACCATCAAATTACTCACTGTTTGTCATACCATTTTTAATTTACATGGTGCAAGGGGCTTAAATGTCAGCATCTCTGTTATAACTTAGACTCCAGTGTTTTTAATTAATGTTTCATGTTCATGTTATGGTTATTTAGAATTTGCTGAAACCCCAAGAGTCATAAATTTCTTTTACAGGTCTTTGTGGTATGAACTTTAACAAAACAGCTATAAAGAGGTAATAGGAATGAACAGTACATCACATAAAGCAGAGCAAAGAAGGAGGAAAGGTGGGAATAAACTCCAGACAGATTAAAAGATTTCATCTTTTTTAGAATGGGGTTTGTGATTATTTTTTTATTTTCATCTGAAGCAAGGATAAGTAAGATGTAAACTGTGTATAATATTTTTCACGTAGTTTGCTTTTTTTCTTATTCAAACTGGAATTAAACTAATATTCATACAAACATTTGACAAACTAAATCTGAAAGTAGCCTATCCACTTGCACGTAATATTGCTGTGTACATCAACTTGATGTACTTAAAAAGTGTCTGTAGTCCTTTAGTTGGTCATATGACCATTTGTATGAATTTGGTCACACAGCTACGAGGAATAAGATGATGGTGAAGAGGGGGAAATTTGCTGTTTTGGCTTTCATCTTTGAATGTGATAGCACATTACAGAGCTAGAAGCACATAACAGTCTGAAAAAGTCAAAGAAAAGATGTAAGTGGTAGCAGAGGGCACTCTTACCTTCCAAAAGGGACTTCCTCAGGTAAACAGTAACCTCTGTTTACGTGAAGAAGAGGGTAATGAACCTCTTCCTTTCTTAGTACTTCCCATCACACATTATTTTATTCTGGATTATACTGGCAATAAGTAAAAGATTAAGTAAGAATCTGTAGTGAGGAGTAAGTCACATTTTTAATGTACAAGAAACTATTAATGGACAAGAATATCAAAGAGCTGTTATGAACTGTATATCTAAAGTAAACAGAGGAACATTACAGTATGACTAAGAAACATCATACCAAAAGTGTAACAGATTGGAATTGAGGCTGTTATTGTCATATGGATGTCATGAGTATGATGCTTTGTTACAAAAATGAGTTACAAGTAAAGAAAAAGGAAATATTGGCAGAACTATCTAGGGTTCAGTGCTTCTTACAAGAGTTTGAGAGATGTTGGAAATGGTGCACATGTTTTCTGCTAACACAGGAAGCAGAGATGGACTTATTTCTGCCAAAGACTCCAAAAACTTGTGCCTCCAATGACATAGCGGTAAGTCTCATAATGAGTGTTGTTTGTGTATGTGTATTAATGCAGAAAAAAAAAAAAAAGGAATAACTGTTTTGTCTCTAGATTGTCTTAAGAGTAAAGATGAAGAAATGCTGTGCTACTCCAGGTTGACTTGTTTTGTTAAAACTTTGTAGGAAAGAAGTTGAAATAAAAGAACAGACTGAACAAAAGAAGTGAGTTATCTTGTTCATATATATAGATGTTATAAATGTGATTGTAATTTCCCAGTTTCTTCAGGAGCACCCAACACTGCCCTCCTTCCAGCAGATCTGTCCATGCTGGCCTTGTTGCTGTTCAAAGACTGAGAAAAAAATCTATATCTTTAACCTCCTTTGCATGCTCAACTACAAATAAAGACGCGTGAAATATTACAGTTGTATAAATTAGAGTCTCTTATGCTGAAATTAAAAATTTATGTCATAGTCAGAACGTTTCAATCTGGTAGGACAGAATATAACAGTCAAGAGAACTCTCTGAGCTCATGAGGTGTTGTACCGAAAATTGCCAAGCAGAAAACTGAATTTTGAAGGAGACTGAATTTTGAGTTCATGGGACTGAGGAAACAACTGGCCATCTGCACTGTAGGTTTGACTTGGTTTTGCTCTTCAGTTCTGACTAGGTGAACATACCTGCAGGCTGTTTTTTTATCAAAATCTATACGTCAAGACCTCATTTTCATATACTCAGGGACCACCACCAGTAGATATGCAACCCAAAGTATGTACGTCTAAACTGAAATTAATTGTTTGCTGGGGTTTGGTGCCTCACAGCTGAAATGATTTCCTCCATATGTATTTTCACCCTCTGCTGACAATTTAATGTCTCTGATTACTGGCACTGGCATAAGTCACATATCATCATCTGGGGCTGTATCTATCTAGAATTGCATCTCAGCTATGCAGGCTTCCCTTCTCACTGCAGTCTGTGTGCAATAGTGGATGCTTGAAGCAATGAAGTCAGAGATTAGGTTAGAAAAGGAGGCAGACCATATAGGTTCTTACCTCATCTGAGAGGAAGCCTCCTGCCTTCCATGTGTCCAGTTTGTAAGAAATAGTTTTGCCACTAGTAAAAATACTATTAGTTACCATTTTCCACATTGGACCACTAACTTTGTTAGCCACTTCATCCTCAGAACAGACAAAAGAGAAAACAAGCACTGGAGAAATATGCCTCTGGTTTCAAATTAGAAACAAAGATGAAAGGTTCATAAAATTGAATATCAACTTCTAAAACTTATCTTATTCACAGCTGACAGAGGGTACATTAGAGACTCCCCACACATTGTCAACAGGGGAGATGTAAACTTTGTCTTGGATGTCTTTAGGAAACAATACAGACAGATTTGAGTCAAATATGTATTCTAGACATAATGTGATGTAGCTGATATTTGAGAAGAAGAAATGTAAACCATTTTCTTCATAAGATCTACGTATTCCATGTTTCTTCTTATATTTTAGGGTACAATTTGGAAAATAATTCCTCCCTCGGGTGGAAGTACCCACATCATGTTTACTCTTAAAAATGTGTTGCCTTTCTAACAGGAAAATTGTACTGTAAAGTTGGGAAAAGAGGTTAAGATAATATAAGTTGTGTCTTTATAGCAGGGTAAGCAGAGCTGTGATGTATTTGGTACAGTTTTGGTATTGCTTCAAGTTTCCATTTTGAAGGGAAGCAGGAAGTAGTATTGTTGTTGCTATTTCTCTGCCACAATCATCTATACACATAATTAACATGGCAGGACTGGTAGAATCTGGTGTATTGTTTATTATTTGCAACTTCTTTTTGACGCACAATCTTTCATTCCAAGGGGCACTCAAAAGCTTGGAGATTTGTTCTTTATTTCTTTCCTTACCGGTAGGACCAAGGAAGAGATTGTGCCCCTGTACTCAGCACTGATGAGGCCACATCATGAGTGCTGTGTGCAGTTCTGGGCCCCTCACTACAAGAAGGACATTGAGGTGTTGGAGCACATCCAGAGAAGGGCAACAAGGCTGGTGAAGTGGCTGGAGGAAAAGTGTTATGAGTAGCAGTTGAGGAAGCTGGAGTTGTTTAGCTTAGAGAAGAGGGTGCTGAGGGGAGACCTCAACACTGTCTACAACTACCTGAAAGGAGATGGTGGTGAGGTGGGTGTCAGTCACTTTTCCTAAGTGACAGGTGATAGGATGAGATGAAATGGCTACGAGTTGTGCTGGTGGAGGTTCAGACTGGACATTAGGAAAATTTCTTCATTGAAAAGGGGGTCATGCACTGGCACAGGCTGCCCAGGGAGTTGCCATCCCTGGAGGTCCTCAAAAGACAGGTAGAGGAAGTGTTTAGGTATATGGTTTTGTAGTGGACTGGGATGGTTGGATTTGGTGATATCAAAGGTCTTTCCAATCAAATAATTCTATGACTCTATAGTTTAAGCTCCTGAAAATATATTTGAAGTCCTAAAAGAAATTCATGGGGTGGCATCACGAGTCATATACCACAGGCAGAAATGGAAATTTCAGAGGACAGGCTTTGATAAACAATCAGCTCAGGTCTATGTGCATAGCTTTAATCACTCTAGTGCAGCTACATCAATATACACCAATAAAGAATGTGATTCATACAAGTCAAATTTGCATGGCTGCTAATTGTAAACTATACCACTGAAGTCAATGCAGTTACTCTAGTGTAAAATCAATTCACAATTAATAATTTAAAATTACACTAGAACTTTTGCAGATATCAAAATGCTGCATTCTGCCTCTAACTAAAATACTTTTGCTATGAAGAATCCCTTCCTCTTCCTATCACCACTCACTGCCTAGAGATTTGGGAAATCGTTGTAGTCCTTTGGTTCAAATGATGTGGATATCCTACAGAGGATTGCTTTCTTTTGTCATCCATGCACTTATTGTGGTCAAATGTGAGTTAGTGACAGAATCACTTGCTCAAATCTCCCTCTCTTTTAGTCCACAACAAAAGCATTTGCCTTTGCTTCTGTTTGCTTTCCTATTGACAGTTCACACTAACTTCTGATTTCACTACTCAATCTGACAAAAGCCTGAGTATTTCCTGTTAAGTATGTTTCTTCATGCAACAAAACGAAAATACTCTTAGGACTCCATTGGACAAAGAGCCCAGTGATGAACAGCTGTGAACAAACTCCAGAGGGTTGGAGTATAGTCTGTAGAAGCATCAGTGTATTCATTCATAAGCAGTATTGCTCAGTAATGGGACTTACTGCTCAGATGAAACTTAGAGAGTGCAGGAGGAAGGGACAAATGTGAAAAAAGTAAATCAAGAGACTGGTTGCAGGGCAGGGGGAGAATACCTGCCATTTCAAAACCAAAAAAAAAAAAATCCACTCTTCCACTGAATAACTGAAATTCCAGTCTTGATGATGAAGGAGAAGGGTTAAAGAAAAGAAAGGAAGGAAAAAAAAAGAAAGGAAAAAAGGATTTCTTTTATTCTCTTCAGAATGCTTCAGTATTAAAAGCATTTCCAGAGACTGCTGCTGTGCCTCAAGGGATTGCAAATGCCTTCTATCATCATTCCTATCCATTGAAATGTACATTAGATGCTACATAGAGAAATCTGGGGCAAGGCAAAAATGAAACGAAACAAAACAAAACCAAAGTGTAGCCCATCAAAGAATTTTTTTTTTGCTGGAGTTCAAAGGAACTATGTGTCCCTAAAACAAACCAATTTTCTCTCCCTACGTGCACCACACACGCTTGCACACAACACTCACACAGGCTTCTGGTCTTGTTGTAGGCACCTACTTTCTGAATAACCATTTCTATAAGTAAACAAGCTGCTCCGACTGCAGCATAAAATGAGCTTAATAACAACTGAGATCAAAATGAGCCAAGATAGTAGGGGAGAATAGTGGGGGATCATTCCTAAGACTGTTTGCCCCTGAAGGGAGAATTATTATTATGACCTTGTACCACTGAGTGGGCATGTGCTCGTAGCTGGATCAAATGTAGGCCTTGGCAAAGCTTTCTGCCTGGGAGTGTGGTTGCAGTACCTAGTTTTTAATGCTACTGGAAGTGTTGCTATGGGCACTGAGGCACAAGAGCCAAATACAGGGGAAGGGAAATAATGAAAAATGCTGATTAGGAACTCAGTGAAAGGAATGGAACATTTGTGCTCAACAATAAAATGTAATGCTCTGTTAATCTGTTTCTTGGCTGTCTTTACTCCATAGGCTTTTTAATATACTTTTTGTACATTACTATATAGGTTATTTAATACAATTTCTCTCTATAGGATATTTAATATCTTCCTTTATTCCCTACCTATATATGCCCTCTGCAAAAAAAAAAAAACGCAGTGTTTTCAAATGCATTTTGATTGAATCTAGTGTGTTCTCATGCTCTTGGATATAATAAAGAAAACTCCCATGATGACTGCTTGAGAGCAGATATTAATTAGCCCTCTTAAATATGGCACAGGCTTAAAAAAAGAGTTTCTCTTTGTGAGAATTTCTTTTACATTATACACCCTTGTAACCTTCACCTTTTTCCCACAGATCAATGAAAGTTCATACCTATGGTGTATCCTCAGCTATGTCTAGGACACTGCCAAGACAAACAAAGAAAAATAATACAACCAACCAACCACAAAGCTTTCTCATTTCTACCATTTTCTCTTTAGTCAATTGTGACACTGAGACATTATTTTGCTTTTCCATATTTTTGACACCGAAATAAAGATAGTATAGCTGACAAGAAAATATTGTTTACTCTACAGAAGTTTAGTTGCTCAAAGAATATAGGAATCTCTTGAAGTTAAATATCATAGTTTTAGTCAGAAGCAGTACACATTTACACAACATATTATTGCACCATTATGTTTTTTGTCTATAACACAGCTCTCAAGAAAACGACTAATATTCACCCAAGATGGTTATCTGTCCAGGAATGTTAAATAACTAGAGTAGTATTACTTATCTTACGTAAATACACACCCACACACCATCATACACGTGTACTTACATATGTAAGATTCAAAGGCAACACCAAATGGTGTTGAGAAACCTAAACTCTCATTAAAGTAAATGGACAAAGTACTTTCTTACCCCAGCTTTAGCAAAATCTTCATTCCAAACCAATGTTAGTTTTCAGTAAACAAGGAAAAACTATAGAGAACAGATGGTTTCATCCCTGTATATGTCATTGGGAATGGAAGGATATTCACTTCTTGCTCAATAGTGTTTTATATTAAACTAGGCAATCTTGGAAAATAAAGTTAGATGTATATTTTGTGAGAGTTTTAAGTAAAAATTCTCCTAATGCTTCTTCTACTCTTACGCGTTTTAGTCTTAATGTCCTGAAATTAATGGGACCACAGATCCATGAATATGTAGATCTATAAGAATTCCTCCTAATTCTCCTGAAGAGAACATCTAGTCCATTTGCACCTGCATAAATTGTATTGGAAGACTATTCTGTTAAATTATACCAGAACCATACCTTTAGAGTTTCAAATAAAAGGGTAAAAAACCTGAAGAAGGAGGTGGAGGAAGAAGAAACTGAGTACAACCAGAGGGAAGGAAATCACATTTGTTCTTCTGAGCAGATGCATGTGTGTGGAAACTGAAATAATAACCCATTTAACTAATCTAGCCTTGGAAACGTGTAATACTGTAGACTATACTTGAAGACAGAGCCTGATACTTTTCCAAAGGAATGAGATCTTTTAGTCATTCAGCATGTATAGGGCCATGCTGAGAACACTCAAAACCTTATTCTCCCCAAATGCTTCACCAGCCTCTCTCCACACCCACTTTGACCAGCAGCAAAGAAAGGGTAAGGGATAGAGGGGAAGGTGAGATACACAAATGCCATGCAACGTCAATATCAAGTGGTGTCGATTTAATCTCCCTGCTCAAAGCTCTTGATTTGATTTAGGATAGCAGTTGTTAAGAGCAGAAGGAGCTGCTGGCATGAATGGCAACCCTCTCAGCCAGCCGCGCTTTCCAACTGTCCTGAATATTAAAAAAAAAAAAAAAAAAAAAAAGGAGGGAGAAGAGGGACTTAAAGAGGGAGAAAGAGAGACTGAAAGAACAAGCCTACCGAAGAGCAGTGGCTGCAGCTCACTCGGAGGAATTCGATTAAATGAACTCATCCGTCATCTTGCCTTTTATTGATGAGTGGCATTTCTTGGCGGCAAGTGACATGGCAGAACAAATAGCATCGGAGCCCTGGCTTCCTCTTTCATTGCACACAGAGACACACAGGCCCCAAAACAATGACTCATTACTTATTACATCCATTATTAACTCAGCTCAGGCTCATTAGGCATGGAAATTGAGGAGGGAAAAAAATAAAAAAGCAACAAACCATGAGCTAAGTAACACTGAGTACCCACACATTTAGGGAAAGGGTGTGGTAGGAGAGGGAGAGAGAAGGGTAGTTAAAATTGGTTACTCAACATTTGTGACATTGTCAAATCCTAAGGGTTATGAGTAGTTGATCATATGTTTTCCTTTTTCTGACATGATTGCATTGAGGTCTGAGCTTTACAACAACAAGGCCAAAAGAACAGAAATGTAAGAACTACATCATTAACTACTGCAAGACCTTCAGAATAAAGTTTATCGAGAGTGATACTGTTTTATTAGTGAAATCTCAGGTGGACACAATGAAAATACATATGAAAAATCTATCTACTATTATAAATCAAGTCAATGCAAGCATTTTTTTGGTTAAGGGAGCAAATTAGAATTCCTCTGTGTCTTTGTGTCCGTGATATTGCATTAATTTAATTTAATGTTCTCTGTCTGAAAGTTAGATACCTAGCTTAAACAGTTGTCTTGTCCAAATTTCCTTTACAGTCAAGGGAGGAAAATAAATTTGCTGTTGGATGATTCATTTAATTCTAAAAAAGTTGTTTAAAGTAGATTAAATTAACTGCTGTGGGGAGATGTTGATTTCTAATTTTATGATCAAGGAAGACTAGATGAACAGTTTTGATGGAGCTTTTCACTTGTAGAGAGCTAAAGTTAAGTGAAGTAAGTCTGACTGTAATTGTCTTAAGTCATATTTGACTACAACAGCAACTGCTTTCTGAATCTGTCTAAAAACAAGTTTTTTT
This sequence comes from Tapera naevia, assembly GCA_033556795.1. Taxonomy (NCBI): domain Eukaryota; kingdom Metazoa; phylum Chordata; class Aves; order Cuculiformes; family Neomorphidae; genus Tapera; species Tapera naevia. The sequence goes on from JAUMJJ010000482.1 coordinate 1,415,519, forward strand.
CCATTTCCTTCACTATTCAAGTCTAGAAATACTTCATGAAATGTGTTCATTCACTTAAAAATAATAAAAGAAAGCAATAAAGGATTCAGGAAAAAAAAAAGTGGGGCGGAACTGCGAACTACTGCTGATTCAGTGGAGAACAGACACAATACAGAACTAAAATGGGATTGAGTGGATCTGAAAGAAAATAGACAAAAACCCACAAGAAGTGTGTGAGCCCACTAAAATAAAATTAAATAACAGTGAAAGAATTCCAGTAAAAAAAAAAAAGACTGCCAGAATCAGTTTAGTCAGCAGTTTAGATAAAATGAAAATTAGTCTGAATGTCTGCACCAGATTCAATTCAATTCAAGTTGCAATTTCTCTGAACTTCAGCAAATTCTATTAAGCCTTCTTGGCCAGATTTCACCTTTTCTTTTTCACTGTCCATTGGTGTAAGGATAAGATAGAAGAAAAATTAATTACTGAAGTACTGAGGAAAAATATTGATATACTAGGGGTTAGCCTAAGCTGGGGGAACTCTTGAAAATTCTCAAGGGGATCCCATCAGTCTATGAATAAAATGGATGTTGGTGACAGTCCATGCGGTCATCACCTTAGGGTGCAGAGTTACAGATTGATTTCAAAACCTCTGCTGCAGTTCCTAAAATTATTTGCTGCAAGATAAAATTAAGTTTCGCATTGCGAGTGCATCTAAACCAAATGAAATTAAAACTTGGAATAAGTATCTATGGTTTCAGTACAATCTAAACAAATACTTAATTGCTTGAATTTCTGAAGCCAGGTGTTTCTAAACCGGCTGGCTTGTTTTGTTTCAAAAATTTACTACGTGTGTTACCTCTTGTAACCCCTGACTTTCACCCGCTGATAGCAGGAGGTGGATAGCTGGAGAAAACTTGTTCATTTATCTCCTCTAGAGGTTTGCTGGGAACAGGCAGTAGTGGGGAGTAATGTAAGATTCTTTCCAAATTCATCTTGGCAAGAAGTTGTGTATTAAAGGCTCTTCCTCTCCTAATTAATTCTGAAAATAAGCACAAAATAAAGTTGTGTTGCTTGACAGCTGCCTCTGATGTGTTAGTGTCAGAGTTGGTTAGTGCATGCCACTGATCATGTTCTTTCACTTCAGATGCTTAAGTTGCAGCTTGTGCAAGAGTTAACAGAATTGGAAAAAAAAAAGAAAATGCATTGTCTTTACTATGTGAATTCGGTTGAAGTTTCCCTGTATTTTTTTGCATCCCTCTACAGAAACAGTTTATATGTAGACAGAGAAGGTGAAAAATTATTTCATTAAACAGAATGGAAAGCATCTCACTCATTTTCTTCTCTTTTATCTGTCTTACTATTTGAGCTTTTTTTTTTTGTTCTTTATGAAAAATAATGCAAGCAAGAGAAACTAGAATAAACAGAAGTTTCAGAGTGTCCTTGTTTCATGTGGGATAGAATTATTTTTCTTTCTAGTAGCTTGTATAGTGCTGTGTTTTCAAATCAGGATGAGAATAATGTTGACAACATACTGATGTTTTAGTTGTTGCTAAGCAGTGTTTACACTAAGTCAAGAGCTTTTCAGCATCTCATGCCCTGCCAGAGAGAAGTCAGGGGGTGCTCAAGAGGCTGTGAGGGGTCACAGTCAGGATAGCTGACCCAAACTGACCAAAGGGATATTTCATACAACATGAATGCTCAGCATATAACCTGAGGGAGCTGGCCAGAGGGAGATGCTGATTGGAGATGGGCTAGGCATTGGTTAGCAGGTGATGAAAAATTGCATTGTGCATCTCTTGTTTGTATATTGGTTGTTTTGATGATGGTGGTGGTGATGATGGTGATGCTCCCTTCCTTTTTCTGTCCTATGAAATTATCTTTTTCTCAATCAAAAAGTTTTACATTTTTTTCTTCTTCTCCCTCCCATCCCACTGAGAGGGAGTGAGTGAATGGTTGTGTGGTGTTCAACTTTCTGCTGGGTTAACCCTGAACACAGTGAAAGAAGATAAATCTTTACTTAGCCTGTTAAACTGTGATGGATTTCATTGACATATACAACAAAGTAATTATTCTAATATTAAAAATATATTGTAAATAAGTATTTATAACACAGATACATACATGCTCTAATAATACATTTTACTTTTAATCAGCATTTCTTAGAGAGATTCTTTCAGAGGAAGATAAGACGTAAAAGGGATTAATTGCACCAGATGATATTTCCAGTCAAATGTCCACACTTATTCTACTCTTCAGGGTTCAGAGAAGAAAATGAACCCTGTTTTATCTGAGTCTGTGGCAACCATAGGATGAGATGAAATCATAGATAGTGTTTTGCTAGTGATTCAGAATGTGTTATAAAGCAGGAAAAAAATATATTCATGTGCAATTAATTTTAAAACATCTGCTTTAAACATTAAAATGCATTCTCTTTGCAAAAATGTAACTACTGAAAAGAAAAATAGTAGAATCGTGGCAAGTTACCTTCCTTCCCAAAACCTATGAAAAGGGTATGAGATCATTTAGAAATTTAAAAGCTTCAGACCTTTTCAAGTGAACAAGTTCCTCTGCTCAGGCAACATCTCTAACACTACCCTTTTGACACCTGTGGAATCTGCTGTAGGAAATCATTGTTCGTAACTTACAGAACTACAGCACAATCCACAGGAGCCTTATTTGGTTGCTTTGGATGATCATTTTCACTCATTCAGAGTACTTTGTCTTTGAGGATCCGGTCTTGCCATGAGCTTAAATTATTCACCACCTTTCACTTCAGCTGAGCCAATTCCAGGGCCAGGCCTAGGGGTGGGAATCATTTCACCTTGTGGTAAGTGACTGTAGAGTAGAAATAGAAAGGAGTCCATATTTCAGTCTCTCTTTCCATTAATAAAGAGAAATAGGAACATTTAGGGCACATTTCAACAATGTATTTTTGACTTGCACCTTAGGATTAGATGAATTGTGCCTTAAACGTGCTTGATTCTCCATCGATTACAGAGCCTCAAGTGACTGGCTCAGATGTCAACAGCTACATTTGGGCAGATGAATCTCACCCAGGAGGTTTACATTTTATTTAATGATTTTGCATTAAGCTATCAGAGACACACAGGAAAATGCAGTCAAAGAAAGATCATCCTCCCCTGCTTGTGGTACAGTGATATTTTGTGCTAATGTTTTGCAACTGTTGTTCAACGCTTGCTTCATTGCAGTGTCTGCAGTAGGGAGGAGGCTGGAGGTGTCGTATCAGCTTGTCTTAATTCTATCAGCAGCTGCCATAGCGGGAGAAATCCTAATTCGGTACAATATGCCAGTAGCTGAGGTTAGCTCAGCAGCAGCAGCTGAAAGACAGATGTAAAATCAGTAGCTGATGATTTTACATCAGAGGAGTGAATGTAAAATCAATGAGAAGTTTCAAAGTGGGGAACAGCCTAAATTTAACAAGGGAAATTAAGTCAATGTTTACCTTAGCAAATGGAAAGATTTTCCCTCTCTCAGACGAAGACTATGATTAGCAGAGCAGTAGAAACTGAGAACATTTTAACAGAAGTTTGCTTTAAGCAGAGCTTTCTGATATAGAAAACACAATTTGCATTTCACTGGATGTTCATTGATTCAAGCAGTCTCAAATGTTATAGGAAGGAAAAAGATGCAGTGGTAGTTGAAAATGATGTTGCACAGGGGAAAACAACAGAAAGAGGTGGGGATTATAACATATATTTTACGAAGAGAAAGACTTTTTCCTGATTTTTTTCTTCATTTAAATATATTATTAAGCTTCATTTGTAAAAGCTGCCTATTTTCCTTAAAATTTAAGCTCTTTCTTTCCTCTTCCCTTCTATCTTTTTTTCTTTTCCACTTAGTCCCTCTTCCTGGGGTAGAGAAAGAGAAATAAGAGTAAGGGAGAAGAAAAAAAGGAGAAACAAAAGGAAAACATAGAAGAAAAATATTAAGATAAAGAAAAAAGCATTACAACACCATTCTTTTCCATTCTTTCTTTTATTTACTTTTTCTTTTCAAACTGCTGTAAAAAATGAGTGAAAAAATGAAATAATCTGCCTTCTTGTGGAAAAGATTTTGAACTTGTGTTAGCTCTATTGTTGCTTGGTAAAGGTTAAGTACATGCTAAAATTTAGTCGTATACTCCAAAGGAAGTCTTAATGAAACATTCGTGTTCATACATAAAGGACTTTGAAACATTTGGATTTACAGTATTTGCACATATGTTTCTAAGTAAGCCACTAAAGTGTTTTGGTGTGTAGATGCACTTTCATAAGGTGCAAGATCCTGTGCTAAAACCTTTACGTAAAATATGTCACTCTGAATCCTGTCCCAGACATATATGTTTGTCTGTGTATCAGTCTCTTTTTTAAGATGTGTGATTAGACATGTACTGATAGATAAAGTTTAGATGTTTGCATTGTTGTTATATTCTCTCTTGTCAGTTTATCTAATTCCATGTTCTGAAGAAGTCTAATTCGAGAGGAAGTCTTCATTTCTCCTGTATTTTAAAATTGCCTTTTAACTCAGAAAATATTTAATATATATGTTCACAAATATTCATTTATTTATGCACCTCTATAAGTTTACATTTCAGCTGACAGTATGGCATCTGCCTGTACTGTTGGTATTAGAAGCTAAAGACCTCCAGGCTTTCTTTTTTAAAATGTATGTTTCATTCTGCACATCCTCAGTTAATATTTTTCAACACTTAATTCTAACAGGAAATGCCTTCTACTGTTACTAGTTTTCTCATCCTCTACTATCAGACAGCAAATTTCAACTTAGATCATTTTAAAACTAGATGAGTAATCTGATTGTTTTCACTCAGTAGAAAACTATGCTAGACAAATATTGATGTACAGATTAAAATTTATAAGGCACTTGGCTTTAAGTGGGACAAATCATCTTCCGGAAATATCTTGAATACTTCTCTCTTGCAGATGTATCTCTATACTCACTTCTTTCTTCACTATCCCATACATATGCACATGAATAACTTCTAGATATCAAAAAGGAAGGGACATTATTCCCTTCATTTACATAACAGCAGTATTTTCCAACACTTTGAACAGGGAAAAATACTGACTTCTTATCAGTGGCTTTTTGGATACCAGTATCCATTTTAAATGTAAAATATAAAAATGAGTATATTGAGATGCTTCCAGATAAATATGACTCTGTTCCAAATCCTGGAGCTTTAGAATTCCATAGGGAATCTACAACATTGGATGAAATATACACTGTAACATGCAGATTTTTCATGAGATAAAATATTTTAAGGCAGCAGGAATATTAAGAAGAAGGATTCTTAAGACAATATTTTTTACTAATTTCCTATATCTAAAATGTTAAAAAGAGAATAAGGTGAGTTAAATATGTCATGTTATACAAAAGAGAGAAAAAAGAATACATAGTGAACACGTTTGGTTTCAAAATCTTGTAATAAAACCCTTCAAAATTTACAGTAATCTGAAGGACCTAAATGAACCTGAGTGTAATGTAGGCATTCAAGCCCTATTTTTATAAGATCCTTCATATAAAGTAAAACCACATAGAGTATCTGGTATGTGTTACCAATTCAATTGTTCCCTAAGTAGATTTTTCCCCAGAATGAAAATAAGATGATCTCTCTTACTGATGATTTTAACTTTCAGATTTTGGATGCAAGCTTTTAATTGTTATGAAAGCACTGTGTTTATTGTGTCTACAGATATGCAAAGTGCTTATGAGTAAATCAATAGTTTACTATGTGTTTGTTTGTGATCTTATTTTGTTAAGGGCTGATCTAGAGCTCTTTGAAGTCCATGGAAATTTTTCGTTGACTTCAAAGGGGTTTTGACTCAGACTCTTATCCTTAAATACTGAATAGATTAACAACTGATTTGTGAATGGTTTGCAATGCCAAAAGGAATGGGAAAAATCCAGCATTTACAAAATTATATATTTGGCAACACTATTTGACAGTCTACTATTAATATGTGTATTAATATTAAAGCAGTACTGCTATGGCATATGTACACTATCAGGCTGCCAGAATAGCGTAGGAGAAAAGTAGTGCTCTACATATGGAAATATTTAATGATATCCTTGTATTTTACACACAGCTTCACCTAAGCCTATTCCAAGAGTTAGGCCACTGGAGTATTCAAGGATGCACAACAATTTCCTAGGCAGAAGTTCTTTCCCAGATGTTCAGTTTGACCTGGGGCAACTCAATCAAAGTCTGTAAGGTTTCCAACATTTCTAGTGGGGATTTATTTTTAAAAATGTGGCATATGGATTTTTCTGGCAATAATGAAATATAGCTGTGCACACTCCATTAAATAAAATGCGACTGTAATCCTTAAAACTGTGTGAGTAACTGGAATTGGAAAGCTGGGAGCTGGGAAAAGGAAAAAAAGTTTCAGGGCAAAGGAAGGGAAGTGCTTCAAGAAGGACATTTGAAGAGGCAACCCGTGCAGAATAAGGAATCAACCATATGGAATATGAGGACTCAGAGGACATATAGGCATCCTGAAAGGATGAGTAGATATAGCGTTTTGTAATTAATTCAGAAAATAAATCAGATAAAAAGGTGGTGACTGACTTAATAAAACTATTTGAATAAATAGATATTTTTTAATATTTTCTGTGGAATTCTCTCTGTGTCTCAACTGCTTGCTATTTAAAAGCAGAAAAATGCTGCTTTCGGTAATTAGCTGCCTTGCTTCGCACTACAGCAGTTTTTAGACTTTCAAAGCAGGAAGGGAGGCTTAAGGAACTCTACCTCCATATATTCAGTTTCAAAGAACTTAAAATATCAATAGATAAAGCAGAGAGAAAATTGACTCAGTAAAATATTCCTTGGCTTTCCTACTGAGATAAGGCCTGAACCTTCAGTTTGTGCAGCATTGCGCCCCAACAGAAACTGGAATATAAGGATTCAAAATGAGCACAATCATGTACATTTCTTGTATGAGATCCTTGGAGCTCAACAGAACCATCTTTTCCAGGTGCACATTCCTCTCCCTCGTTCCCTTTGTTCTTCCAGAGTATGTCTCCAAGAATGTTTTTCCTCTCCCTCCTCTTTTAAGCTTAATACCAGTTTTTCTGGTTTTAATATATATTTGGACAGTATAATTGAAATAAAATTATATTTAGGAAACATTATTACTGTGACCACTGCGAGAGCATCATGACCCTCTCCCCTATGAACAAATGACTGTGTGCTTGTAACAGCTGCATGCACCTACATCGCTGTCTGTGTACAAGCTAAAGTAACTCATTTCCGTCTTTTTAAAGGTATGAACATTACTGAGTGTAGTTGGCACTTAGTAAAAATAAATAACAATAATAATAACTTGATTCCATCGAATGGAATAATACGCTGTCTAATCACTGTAACAATGGGAATTTATAACACCATCAAAATTGTTTGCTGAGCCTTTCTACAGAGTAACTCGAGCAGCTGCTGCTGAGGTCTTGTCATATTGCAGAAGTACTCGGCTGGCCAAAACTTCCTGATGCAGAGACATCAATCTCACTCCCCACTGGCTGCTGAGTTTGCTCTGTAGACAGCCAGAATTGCTGTCAGCTTTGTGTCTGTGATGGACAGTGGAATTCAGTACTAATGGACTTGAGTAGGGTATTGGTTTTTTCATGAGCACCGGGTTCCCTGACAGTGACAGTGGTGGGAGAGATGGTAGTTTTTGTAGGAAATGAGCATTTCTTAAGCCATTAGGAATAAGAAGGGAAATTAATATTTCCTTCTTCATTGCCTGTAAAATTCAAATGCAGAGAACTGCTACTGTAGTTTCCTCTATTCTTTCCTTTGCCAAAAGAAATACCATGTAAAGGGTAAAAGTTCTGTAGAAGAATTTTTGTGCAAAGGAGGACACCGAGTAAGACTCATTTTGGTAATGACCTAAACTGAAAAATTTAACTTTAGGCACTATTTAAGCACCTAACTTTATCATAATGACTTGCAGCTCTCTATTCTAGCCACTGAGTCATCTCAGTACTCACAGGCACCTCCATATTTTTTCTGCAAGACTTACAGATCACTTTAAAACTGCATTACTGCAGACATCCAAAGCTATCGTCTTGACAAAGACAAGAAACCCAGCAGCTGTTTCCATATTCATCTGCTCAGGATTCCATTTCCGGGCATCCTTTCACTCACTCTCCCAGGGACCCCAATGTGTGGGGGCGGTGTTGAACTCAGTGTAAAAGGCAGTAGTTCCTGTTCAGAAATGTAATAGGAGAGTATACATTGCTGACAACAACAGCTGATTTTTGCTTTGTGTTTTACACAGATGTCCTCCTTCATGTGAGGTATCTCCAACTTCTGCTTTCTTCAACTCATGATAATGCCTTAACTGTTAGCCTTAACATAATTCTGCTTTACTGTCTTTATGAACCCTAAATTACATAAATTTATTTATTCCCTTTTCATATGTTTCAGGAAAGATAAAACAAGGTAAAGTACAGCATAGATAGGCATTCACCTAACTACATGTGCTTATTCTGTTACAGTCGTCATATTACTTATATTTCTTTCCTAAGTGTGAGAGAATTGTTCCTTATTAATAGAAGATCACGCGCAAGAACATATCATCAGGTATACTATAAATTCAAACCCTACCCTGTTTAATGATAGTTTGCCTATATTGTCAAATCTTCGTATATGTATAAAAACATAAAATAATGAATATCTCACTATAAAAGAAAAATTAATATTGACTAGTTTTACACAATGAAATTATGGAGAGAAAAGTTAGCACCACAAGTGTACTACCTGTTGCACTATGTTTTCTAGGTTCAGCAATAAAGTTGGTTAATAAGAACACTCAGGAGACAGCTTTAGTCATCTTTAAGGGGTATCTCCTTGGTTTTCAAATGAAGTCACAGTTAACTAAACATGAAGTTAGTCACTCTGTTGGTGGTTGTACAAAGCAGCGTGCCTTAAGGTCTATGACCCAACTGTTCACCATGGTTGTTGGAAACTTCGGGCTTAACTCTTTCACCCAGCAGTGGAGGCTGCTGCTCTCTTTTTCTCCCAGTAAGCCAATAAGTTTCTGAGCACTAGTTTCATGATTCTGGCTTCTAATATGTGTTCTCAATATTAATTTCCTGGAAAATAATTTTTCATCAAGTTATTTACAGAGTGAAAATGATTTTTGGAGAAAGTGGTTGAAAAGCATGAACAGAAAGACAAGCAGTGTCAGATTTTTCCCGAGGGAGTTTGTATGGAGACTGGAAATGAGAACATTAACGTACTGTGATAAATTGGACTCGCAACTAGGAAGCTGTGGAAAGCTCTGCAATTCAGTTTAAGCCACAACTTACCCACACACATATTTTGTTAATATTTTGCCTTTGTAACTTTAAGCTTACAGAACATGAGAACCCAATGCTGACACTGTCCAGTTACCACATTTGGGTAGACAGACGCTTACAAATAACAATAAAAAAAATGTCATCTTTAACCCTACGCATCTACAATCCCCAAAAGTGCTTGCTTTTTATGTATATAGTTGAATCTTACCATAAAATATATATTTTCTGCTTAATATAGTTTGCTGTTTCCAGTAATGCACACTTTGGATTTAAATGTATTTGATCATGTCTCTTAGGAGTGCTTTCCTTCATCTTTCTTTTTTTTTCTTTTTAATCCAAAGGTCTTTGGAAACCTAGGATCTTTTCTTGATTTAATTAAGAGGGGTCATATATCTTCTTTCTGTGATATTTCCCTTTCAGCTCAGTTTTGCTAAATCATAAACTTAAATGCATTAGATCTAGTGATGTGCAAATGAATCCTTTAAAAATCCACCCCCTAAGCTCCAGAGACATGTGGGGTATATTACATGTAGAAATCAGAGCCTCTGGGGTTCATTTGTTGTTAGTCCTGTCAAAAGTGACATCCCTGAATACACACTGGTGTCTTCTCCCCCCTTGTCTCCCTTAAAGTACTTATTTGCAGACTGTAGCATTTTGAAGCTTTGAAGTGACACCTACAACTAAACTGCCACCCACACTTCCCTCTATTTAGGTCAGAGTTGCTACAAACTAGAAAGAAAAAAGCCACACATGCACAGACATGCATACAAACAAAACTGATTCACAGAAAATCAAATAATAAGGCACAACCACCCAAGGCCGGTGTGAAAATCAACATATGGGGAATTATTGAGAGTATCGGGCTCTGCTTCAAATGGGCTTGTTTTGCCTGGAACCCTGAGATGAGCTGAAAAAGGCAGAGTCAGTTGCTTCACTAATCACTGAGCTACCTGCAGAGACACAGGCAACCATGAAAAGAAAAAGAAACAATAGAGAAATAGATATAGAGGGAGCTTATGCTGGATAGTGTAAAATGGGCTAACTGGCACCTCCAAGAGCTTTTCTAAAATGTCTCATTAAAAATACCTTCTGCAGCAGTCATTGCAAAAGCCAGACCTTGAGTTTTAGGCATAACTCTGTTGCTCAGGTACATACATCGAGAGCTTTCAAACATCATCAAAGCGAGGGCAGACGTGACTCCATTTCACTGCCAAGACCAAAAGATTTGGTGGACCTCTGCTTTAAGTGTCGAAGTAGCAGGTAAAGCATGGACAGGAGGACTGTTCTTGTGGGTTTGTGGTCTAGACACTTCCAAGCATGTCCCTTGATGGGACTCACTTTTTCCTCCTGAAATGCCTGTGGAACAAGAAAAGAAAAAAAAAAAATAAAATAAGCAAAAGAAAGATTAAAAGAAGTAAAAAGTTTTTTTAGTTATTCAACAAATCAATTATAGGTTTGTACATACATTCGCAGGAGTACAGAGCAATATGACAGCAAAAAGAGAAACACTGTCCAAAACAAGTAAGTAGATACAGTATGTTCATCTCTTTCCTTGCACTTTGACAGTATCTTTTTTTCTAAATTAAATCATATCATCTTGATCTATTATTTTGATACGTGTTTTTCTGACTTTTAAGGTACATTATAATCTGTATTTTAATGCAAAATTGTACATAGTTGTATTATGCAAGGTAAACACTGGACATTTGCTTTTAGAAAGGTTACCCTTTAACAAAATTAAGGAATATAACAATATAAAGACACATTGGGAATTCAGATTTCAATTTTTTTCCCCAGAAAAAATATGTAAGATATTTACATGTATGTCTGTATGTGAACAAAGATTATGTCAAAACCTGTCAGAAAACTGAACTTCAAAAATGCTAGAATTTCTGGGAGAAGGGATATTCTTTATTCCTTTGCAGAAAAAAAAGGATTTTTAACTTAAAATGACAAGAAAAATGAGAAAACTAAGTAAAATAATGGCCTTTACCTTAAGACCGCTAAAATCTTGGGTTTAGTCCCATGGTAAACTGTTGTATAGTTGGGATTCAAAGAGAAGTATAAAGTTAACATACTACAGCAAATCCAGACTGCTTATCTAAAAGCAATCAAATTAATTGCAAGGGCTTGTCTATGTTAACATTTCAGTGTACCTGAAGTGCACCTTTTCAGTGAAACTTCTCATTTTCTTGTTCCAGATATACTTTAACCAGATGATGCATTCTCAAAGATCACCAATGCATTCCAGTTGTCTATAGGTGTACAGTCTGCGGGACCACACTGAGATGTTTTCCTGAAATGCACATGATATGGAGATGCTTGTCTGGCCATTAAGCTAAAAACCTTACTTCCACTGACACAAGCAAATATGTAAAGACTGATAGGATCATATTCCTGAGGAACATGAGGTGGTAAAATGTGACAGCATTTGCGCGTGTGTGTGTATATAATACAGTTATAGTCATGCCAGCAAAGAAAATATTGCCAGTACTAGGATACTACAGACTCCTTAGCACCATCTTGTACTCTGGTGAATATTTCTTTCTCTGTTCTGCTCTAGTTTTACGTCTTTCTTAAACCACATAATTGAGAATGGTTCCCATATTCCCTAGTAGTGATTCGTCAGTCATGAGTTAGAAAATTTCAAAAGAAATTTTGTGTATGCACGATAAAAAAACTTTTCATTTTACAGACAAAAAAACAAAGAAGGAAAAAGACCCTAGCCAAACAACCAAAAAAATATAGTAAAAACAATGAATCCTATTGAAAGGAGAAATAAAAACCAAAAGTAGCAATGGCAGGTCAAGATTCATGTAGGTCTTTCAAATCATACAAGCAATATGAAAAGCATTTAGCACCACTATTCAACCAATATGCATAAAATAAAGTATTTAATCCCTAGAAGATAAGTATCTTCAACCCAAGGCAAACTCAAGCTAACTAGAAAAGTCAAGCATTTATCATGAAAACTAAACGAAGGATTGTAAGACCAACATTCTGATCATTCCTAGGCAACACAAAATATAAAGACTTTAATGGCAGTTACTTAGCAAAGTGTAAGTTTCATTTTACCTCTCATCATCTTCTGTTCTTTCAGCTTGAGAAAGAAAACATTTCTAAACGATAAAAATACCTCCTGTGCTGCAATGGTTCCATCCAAAATCTGTCTGGGAATGATGTGGTTGAAAAAACCATCACAGAAGTTTACTGAAAATCATACCAATCATACACCCCAGAGAAACAGTATGGCTTATGTTTCATACAAAGGAGATGAAAATCAAGCTAAAATACAAGTGATTTGCCCAGGGTCTCCCCACTGTTTTGTGGAAGATCGGGAGTGTGAACCCAGGCTAATATTCTTATCAGCCCTTACCTACAGAGACTTTGATTTAAATAACGTTACTTACAGCAGATGCAGCTGTAAATCTTAAACTTGACGCCAGGAAAGCAAAGTAGAACTAGAGGAAGTGATTTACATATAAGTAAGTTCGTGGAAGATCTCACAATTAAGTGTATCATTTCTAAGACTGAAAGAAGTATCTTAATCACAAGACCATGCTTTTTGAGCAGCAGGGAACTCTTTTTTTTTTTTTTGTTTTCACTTATGTTCTTCCAGATAAGTGGTATTCGGCAAGAAGTTGGGTGACATTATCAATCTGGAATGTGCAGAAGTTAAGTTTGCCACACGCTTAGCAGGAATTTACACAATAGTAGATTATTGCTAGAATCAGGTTAAAACACCCTAAAATTATTTGAAAGATAATATGGAAACAATGATTGCCACTAGTTTGACCTGGGAACTATCTAAATCAGGAACAAATAAAGGCTTGCAAGAGAAGACAGCAAAATATTTATCAGGTTATTCACTGAATAGACCTTGAAGGCTCTTTTTTGTCTTTTTTTTTCTCTTACATTCTTAAACACTCCTCAAAGCTTGCCTCTGGCACAGCTACTACACAGGGGAGAAATCCCTGATTCTTTCCACTTTGAAGCTGTAAAGTCACAGCACCCTTTTTCAACAGAGTGTCTTCCTCAAATGGGCTTGGAACATGCTTTGAGCTGAAAACAGTCCAGGTAAGAAACAGCCAGAAACTCTAAAACAAAGTAGCGGTTTTGAGTCTGGAGAATATAAACCTCATTGCATCTTTTTATATAGAAAAAAACAGAAAACATAAATTCCTTAGCTCAGTAATCTAAACAGCATAGAAGAAGCATGTGTTAACTTTCATACCTTATGTTGTGTTTTCATAATTCGTTTTAATATTTTGTGTTCACCAGTGTTGCTAACAACTTTTTTTTAAGCTCTCTTACCCAGTACTGTTTATTTTTGGTAACCCATATAGGCAACTCTTTGTATCAAGTCACGGACAAAAGGAAAGGGCCTCAAATTTCACCAAGGCAGGTTCAGATTAGACATAAAGAAAAAATTCTTCACCTACGGGATTCTCTGGCACTGGAAAAGACTACCCAGGGAGGTTGTTGAGTTACCATCCCTGGAGATATTCAAAATACAGGTAGGTGAAGTTCTCAAGGAAATGGTTTTGTAGTGGACTGGTACGACTGGACTCGTTGAACTCAAAGTTCTTTTCCAACAAAGTGATGCTATGATTCTATGATTTCTTCTGTAGTGAAAAATCTTTCACCCATTCCTCCACATATAAATAGCACACAGAGAGGCTGTCAGACTGATTTAGACATGATGATTTTAAAATATTAAAGTACATTTTCACTTTCCTTGAAAAGTCAGATATTCAAAATTATTTGTATTTCACTCAATATACTGCCTATCTCCTGACCTCCTCCAGTCACATGCATGATTTCCAAATAGTCTCAGTTCTTTTTTAATATTTTGGCTTCTTTATTTCTTATGAACTTCTGAGATTTGCACAGTAGTCATTCCTCATTCTAGCTCATTACAGGACTTGGTCCAATGGACATATCCAAAGTACACTTAATAGATCAGGTGCTTCGGAAGGCTTAAATAAAGGGAAGTACACTGATAATCCTGTTTTGAATCAATGGTTCGCCTACTAATTCAGGAAACAGGAGATTTGAGATTAATTTTCACCTTTCTCAAGAAAGAACTTCTTCTTAGTTATAGGGTTTTTTCATACTGGAGGCAAGAATGAGTGTAGTCTACGTTATCTATATTAAATCTGTTTATTGTGTATGCCATCACTAAGAGAAAATCTGTGAACATTATTCCTGAGTTTATTACTTGAACGTATAAGTGAAGGTGAAGAGTCCTAAATTGTGATGTTTTTACCTTTATTTTCAACTCATAATTCTAAAAGGAGGCAGGACTAGAATGAAAAAACATCTCTGTACCATATCAGTGCTTCATCACTAAGATACTGCTCTTTTTCATTCCTGTGTTGTTCCTTGCCTGAAGCCCACATTCCTCCCCATATTCCCTGATGATGGTGCCCCAGCACAAAGAAAATAGCTGTTGCACCTGGAGCTCAAGGTTTAAAAGATAGACACTACAATAATGATCACTACTGTGCCTAAGATACTTTGTGTCCTACTTACCAAAAAGGGATGATACCTCTGATAAAGCGTTTTTCTTTGGGAAATCTCAGAACTTTTCTGTGGAATTCAACAATATTGTTTTAGAGATAAGATCTTAAGTGAATTATTCTGCTGTAAATTGGATAATCTGAAAACAAAGCCAAACCTTAAGCCATTAGCTACTCCTACCAATCGGATGGACTATCTGCCCAGCTCAGTCCCATGTACATGAAGGAAACAGCTAGTGTCTCTTCTGAATACTTTTTCATCATTTGCTTTTATAGAAGTATGAGCTTTATGCTTTCAAGTCTTGAGACTTTCTCGTTTGCTTCTTGGTTTGTTCTTTTCATGGAGTATGTAAAGAAGGTACCTAAGTTATTCATGGCATTACTAATTAGCTGTCCAGTTAGATACGATACCATAATACACACTTAAAGAGATGAGCATGAGTCACTTGGATAGGTTTTCAAAAAAAATTCATTAATAACCTCTCTAGAATAAGTCATAGATTTCATGTAAAAGATTCCAAGTATTATTTAAGCCCAGTTTCTTGGGCCTGCTATAAAAATAAAGAAAAATTTGTGTGGTGAAGTACAAAGCATATCTGAAACCAGTGCATCATTAGGTCAAAATACAGAGTTACCTTCAAAAAACCCCATATTTTAGTAATCCTTAGTTCACCCCATTTCTTTTCCACTGCCTGCCTCCTTTCCTCCCCCCGCCCTCACCCCCATACCAGCCTCTCTATAAACTCAGCCTTTTCTGCTGGATATATTAGAAAATAAATTAGTTGGATTTTTGCTATCAGGGTGTCTGTCATTAGGGGGATATTTGTCTTTCTCCACTTCCCTTGTGGTTTCTATCAAAGGTTCAAGCATGTGGGTTATATCTCTCTTTATCTCTATTGTGTTTTAACTTAGAAAAGAAAGGAAACAGGAAAGATACTTTATCTCCTTATGTACCATGTAAGTATCGGTTACACTGAGGTAGCACCCGTATCTGTCTCCTGTTTAACTTGTCCACAAATTATTTCAGGCACCCATCCAAACTGAAAGAAAAAGAGAGAACATGATTTAGATAAGATTTCTTCTGAGTTACTAAACTATTGAAAGTCAGGGTAACAAAGCTAGTTTGTATAGTCTCTGTTCTTCTTTGAGATTATTTTTGATAAGATTTTCTGAAATTTTTAGAAAAGTAGAAGAAAAAGGGGAGGACAATGGACATAGTTATATATTCATATAGTTATTTCTCCAATTTGAAGTGTAATTTTATTTCCTTATTACTAATATGAATGTAGAATTACCCTGAAACTTCAGATTAGTTCACTTAAACTTAAATTGTCAAGCAAACACGTGTTTCTTACCATGCGTATATTTTCATCTTGTAAAATGCAGGGAATAAATTCACAATATGAAGGATTTACTTCAGATTTCAAAGACCTTCTAGGGACAGTCAGTCTGTGACTTCTTTGGAGTAAATTACCATTTCTTATTGTCCCTTCCCAAAACAGAAATGCTACGGAAAGAAGAAAAACAAAACCAACAAATCATTGAGAAACAAACACATTAATTCTAATGATTCACATCTTGTAAGTTAGATTAGAGTGCAAAACATACTTTAGGGATCAATCCAGTCTACTGTGACAGTCTCTTTCTATTCTTCCTCACCCAAGTGACTGTCTCTGTGTTTTGCATTAAACTTATGTTGTACTGAAGTACTTATTTAGCTGTATGCCCATGGAGAGCTTCATGTGCTCTGATTTGACTAAATGCTTAAGCACTTTATAAAATAAATATTATGGTGATTGAGCAATAAATGTGATATGAGTGAAGACAGTTACATTTAGTAGTGCTTTTCACACTGCCAAATGTGAAGTGTGTCTGATTCCTTTATACATGTAACATCCTTCCCATAAACTTAAATTTTGCATGCTATAATGTCAGATTTTCCGCTTTGTCTTTTTTTTTCTAATTTTGCATTTAAATGGACAAAGAAACAATCACTTGCTTAGATGACAAGAAAAGAAAAAGAACACAGTCTGCATTTTAATGTTTAATACTGGTGCTAATTGTGAATATTCTATTCTTGGATGATTTGCTTTATGGTTATAGAAAGCAACCAGTAAGAAAGGGCAAGCTTCTGAATGAGACAGAGACAAAAACATAACCAAAGATGACTGAAGTTGTGATAAAAATACAGCGGTTGGCACAGATGACTGAATTATTCATATCTGTTGATACTTTAAATGTGGCAGAGGGCAAACTGTAATATATATCTAGGAGGTCACACAGATAATTAAATCAGTTGTTTATTTCAATAAAAATCAAAGGAAGTAGCTGTGATTGAATAATAAAGATGTGTTAACCATGATTGTTTTGAATACTTTTAAGGTAAACGTAGACAAGGTTGGGTGAGATCTCTTCTTCATGAAGAAACACAGCCTTTTCTCTGTGAGAGGATTTTGCATTGTGCTACAGTTATTTATTTACTTTGATATAAAAATATTGCCACTTTCAAAACCTGAAACTTGTCAAAGTGTTAGGCAGCTCTTGTGACTTTATAATAACGATTTATATTTCATAGTTTTTCCTTTACTTGTGTTTGCTAACTCTCATATGCCACATAACCTAAATTATTTGGGGTCTTTTGCTGTATAAATCCAAGCATGGTTTCAGTGACTTTTGATTTGATCCAGCACACATGGCTATACCATTTTTTATCAGCATATGGTGGAAGTAATCTGTCCCAGGGAATGACCTAGGTATTACAGTACTGGCTCAAAACAAGCTCAACAAGTAGGAAGGACCAAAATATTGTATGGTCTCTCAGTTCATGGCCAGAGTGGCTTGTCAGAGCATTTCCCCACTCAGAATTTGAGTGCTTAAGAACCTTAGATGCTTTTTGTTTGTTTGTTTTGGAGGGGAGGGAAAAGGTGTTCTAAGAAGGCAGTGTATGTTTGAATTTACATACAACATACTCGCTGGAAGAAAGAACTGGAAATGTATTCAGTGTTTCTTCATCATCATGTTTCAGACCCGGCTGACATAGAAATGTCATTGTGATAATTTAGACCTAAGTTAATCTTGCCCAGAATGTTGCATCTAGTAATAGCTAAATGCAGAGGTGTGATGTGAGAACAGGACGTCTACAGAAAGAGTCCCTAGAATATTCTTCCAGGTTAAATTCTTGTCCATGTTTGTTGGTTCTTTTTTATTACATAACATTCTACCAAAACCAGTCCATTGCCTCCAGCTCTGCAGGGCTAAACACATAAAATACACAGAACAAGCTTCCCAAGACACTGAATGGACAGTAAGAAATATGAAATCTTCCTCAAAAATACACAAGATATTATTTTCCTCAGATGCTGATGAGGTTTAGTAGAAATTTTCTTTCAGTCTGGGTCTAGAGTCAGTCACCCAAAAAGAAAAAAGACAGAAAACTTAAATTCAAGAAGTATTCCTCTTTAGTTATGAATGTCACAAAGTTGTTTTTCACAGACCATTCTCATGGTTGTTTTCACCACTTGGCTCTTGAATATCCCTGTAGCATCCTTACTTCTGTAAGTAATCTTTTCCACTGTGTTATTGCTTTGCTTTGTAAGAAACCATTTACAAATGTGCAAAGTGTGGATAGAACAAAAAGGGTTATGGTCATACATATTTAAAAGTGAAGTTGTATGAGGCTTCAACTTAGAAGATAACACTGTATATTTATTTATCTTTTTAAAGCATTGTTGTAGTTCCTGGAGCTTTCCTTGACATCTTATCTATCATGGTGTTTCTACTGAATATTCTAACACTGCTGATTTTAATCTTCAGATGTAAACAAAAGCTTATTTTTTTCATACCACCATCACAACCTGACAAGAGAAGAGGCTGCATATTGATTTATCTGCTGAAAGAAAATGTCTAAAGATAATACAAAATACCCCCAATCTACAAAGTATCCATTACCTAGTGTGTCCTTTCTTTCTAGTGTTATTTGGATTCTCACAGACCGTATTTGCAGGGAACATACTCCAGGAATTGAAAACTGCAACTTCATAAGTGTAACTTTTTGATTTGCACCAGACATTATAAAGAGAAGAAGGATAAATCAGTCATATAGTGCACTCTCACCTTGAATATTATGTTCCATTTCGATCAACTCAACATAGCAGGAAAAGAAAAGCCTTCAGAAAAATAATGAAATTGGCTAAGGTTTCCCAATAAGGACAGATTAAAACCCTGGTCTCTGTTTCCCTAGTCCTTACTCCAATATGTAATTCACCTGGCATCATGAGAGATTAACCAGAGCTGGCTGAGGTTTGGGCAGAAGCATTTTCGAGTTCCTTATCACTACTTATCTCCATGTCCTTTTATGATCATGTGACTCAGCTGGTGGACAAGAGAATGGTTGTGGATGTGGTACACCTGAACTTCAGCAAGGCCTTTGACACTGTCTCCCATAGTAGACTCCTGGAGAAGCTGGCAGCCCGTGGCTTGGACAGGAGTGATCTGTGCTGGGTTGGGAATTGGTTGGATGGCTGAGCCCAGAGAGTGATAGTGAACGGTGTTTCATCCAGTTGGCGGCCGTTCACCAGTGGTGTCCCTCAGGAATCGGTGTTGGGCCTGGTCCTGTTTAATATCTTTGTTGATGATCTGGACGAGGGGATTGAGTCCATCACTAGCAAGTTCGCAGACAATACCAAGCTGGGAGGAAATGTTGATCTGCTGGAGGGCAGGAGGGCCCTACAGGGGGACCCTGACAGACTGGTGAGATGGGCTGATTCCTATGGGATTCCAAGTGTCAGGTTCTACACTTTGGACACAAAAACCCTATGCAGAGCTGTAGGCTGGGGACAGAGTGGCTAGAGAGTAGTCAAGTGGAAAGAGACTTGGGAGAAATGGTAGACAGGAAACTCAACATGAACCAACAGTGTGCCCAAGTGGCCAAGAAAGCCAATGGTATCCTGGCCTGCATCAGGAATGGTGTGGCCAGCAGGACTAGAGAAGTTATCATCCCTTTATACTCGGCACTGGTCAGACTGCACCTTGAGTTCTGTGTCCAGTTCTGAGCCCCTCAGTTTAAGAGAGATGTTGAGATGCTGGAGTGTGTCCAGAGGAGAGCAACAAGATGGCGAAGTGGCTGGAGCACAAGCCCTATGAAGAGTGACTGCGGGAGCTGGGGTTGTTTAGCGTGGAGAAGAGGAGGCTCAAGGGAGACGTTATTGCTCTCTACAACTACCTAAAAGGAGGTTGCAGACAGGCAGGGGTTGGTCTCTTCTCTCACGCAATCAGTGACAGAACAAGAGGACATGGTCTCAAGCTTCGTCAGGGCAGGTTTAGGCTTGATATTAGGAAAAAATTTGTCACTGAAAGGGTGATTGGCCATTGGAATGTACTACCCAGGGAGGTGGTGGAGTCATAGTCCCTGGAGGTGTTTAAAAACATATTGAATGAAGCACTTAGTGCCATGATTTAGATGACGAGTAGGTGTTGGTGTTAGGTCTTAGGTTGGACTTGATGATCTCAAAGGTCTTTTCCAACCTTGTGATACTGTGATACTCTGTCTACTCAGTCTGATGCAGTGAAGTCAGTGGCACAATTGTACTTAAGGACCGCAGAACTGTGTCCTTATTGTAGAGAGTGTGAGACTAAGAGAAAATACATTCTTTTAGATTACAAATTGCTTAGGTTAGATATTTTTTATCATAAAATATGTGTACAACGCTTAATACAGTGTGTTCCAAAGTTTCCAATATGTAAATGAGAAATATGAAGGAAGATGAAACTGGCAGTGATGTATAAATAATAAGTGACATGGAAAAAACCCATTAGGAGTGATCTTAATTTAGTTCTGTCTTAATTATACTATTAGGGTAAATGTCACCAGATGATGCATCTATATACAGTCTTCCAATTTACTTTTCCTGAATACATAGAAAGGCTTTATCCAGAACACATATTTATAATATATTAACCCTATGTATTTCAAGTTCTACAAGCATCAGGAGAGTTTTCCATGTTCCTTTATATTTACGGCAAAATTGGTTCCGGAAACTGGCTAATTGGTTGTTTGTCAGCATACTTTTAGACCACCACTTTTCCAGAATTGTAGTACCCATATCAATGAAATAATTTATTGTTTAAAACAATGTTCCATGTCGCTGATTGACAAGTTCAAGATGCTAGGTAGCTCTAATGACTAATGCCCAACGTAACTAAAGAACTAATAATAAATCTTTTTAAAAAAATAAGCTTGATATTCAGTTCTGATCTGCTGTACCTAGGAAATCAGTTTTGAAGGAAATCAGTTTTCGTAAACTGTATGGTTTGTGCTTCCACCAGAAATATGCAGATATGTGAAGAACATCAAAATTCATAACTACTTAGGCTTTTCATAAATACGTATCATTTTTTAGGGAAAGAAAATATTACCATCTGTCTTCTGTGGGTAGAGATCAAGCACAGAGAACAAATGCTATGTAGTTTGTTACCATTCATCACAGAGCAGAGGTAAACTTGTTAAGAGCTTCAGTCTTTTATAAACAACAAGTCAGGTATGTTGGGGTTGTTTTTTTTTTAATAACAAACCAAAGTAAACCAGCACAAAACAAGCCTAAAAAAAACCCAGAAGCTTTCCACAGTGAAATAGGTTTAAGTTGAAATACGATTTTTGACTTGTGTCTGCACAGGATTATGAGTACTCATTTAAACTAAAGCTTTGGTGAAAAAATTTATTGTCATCAGATGTTGTTATTTGATACTGAAGTTGAGATTTTACATACCCAAATTAAAAATGAGGTGTTTTGAAAGCGGGAAACGAGTGCTGAGTGTTTCAAATCTGGCACTAAGCACAAGAGAAAAATACCTCTTTGTTACAAGTATTTCTGGTGTTTCACATCTGTCTGATACATAACATCATGGGAGGGTCCTTTGTCAGTCTACATTAATGGTGCCTTTCAGGTGCAGAGCACTAATATCTTACAGTCAGACTTGTGACCTGGATATCTATCTTACAGATGGCACCTTTGATTATACCTGAGTTTGCTTGTGTACATTCTAAACAGGGTTTTTAAAACCTGTAATGAAAAGATTTTTACAGGAGCTTGACATGCAGCTCCTGTTGCTAATCCAGTCCTTCAGACTCAAGAATCATCTTTTTTTGCATGGTAAGAGAGGGGAAAAAAATGAAAAAGAACTCACCTGGGAATCTAGGCAGCCATCTACTACATCATTTGTCTTCTTCCAGCAATCCAAAAATCCAGATTTTCATGTTGGCTAATGGGCTAAATTCATGCAAATTTTCATCTTTGTCATGTCCTGAGCAGTCACTGTTTGATAAAGCACTGGCAAAAGCCCTTAAGTATTTTTGAGGACAATGGATAAAAATGTATTTTTAAATATATATCCACTATGTGTAGCTGGGATTAAGACTTTCTCAGCATCTCTTACACGTCTCTGCTGCAGATTTATTGGATAAAGGAAAAGATCCCTGTCTGGAAATTTTTGCAGAGAAACAGGAAAGAGAAAGGAGTGGCATCACTGAATCCCTAGTCTCTAGTTATACAGCTTAATGCATGTAAAAAATCTCTCAATAGCAAATTATGAACTAATAGGAGAAAATTATATGTATCTATATAGATAATAGGTCAGAATATTTTGACCTAAGGACTCCTATTTAAAGAGTGAAGAACAGCAGCCTACTCTAATGCTTAAATACTTTTTTTTTTTGAAAACTCAAAGACATTTACAAGAGGTCGTTTTACTAGGAATTTCTCATTATCAAATTCTCATAGAGTAATGGAATAGAAATCTACAAATTGAACAATACAAACTATACAAATGGAGGAAGAAAGGTAAGAAAGTTCACATAAAACCCACACAAAATGGATATAAATGTAGTTTCCCTTTTTAAAAAATGAATAACCTTTCTTATTTTGAAAGAAGAGTCCTTTTTTTAATAATTTTACCAAAAATATTTATCCTTTTTTAACAAGGAGAAAAAGCAGTTGTCACTTGTCCATCTTAAATTTCACTTCCTCAGTTTCTTCGGCCAAACTCATTTAGGTTTTCCATGACTCATCATCTTCCCCCCAGTTTGACCGTCTTAGAACTATAATTGTCATTGGAGCTTACTCATCTTTTTTATTGTTCTTCTATTAGTAACTGAGTGTCTTCCTTTAAACCAAAGCAATTTGGTGTGATTATTCCACAAAATTTGTGCTGTGCCTATTTTATGATTCTTAATAGATGAGGAGATTAATATATTAGACGATTAATAAATGATTGTAAACATTTAGAGTACAATTTCACCTAAAGATATTATATTTTGCATACAGGAATCTCTATAGTTTTCAAGTTTAAATACAATATTCAATATATTTTTAAAATACATTTCAAGTGTGTATCTTAGAACTAGAAGTTTGAGAAGATTTTTTAGAAACTTTCTAAAAATTTTGTCTAGTTTTTTTTTCCTTAGTATGAGTTTTTTGGGTTAGAAGAAGTTCAACTCTTTCTGTGAAGTAAAAGAAATAAAATGAAGTAAAATAAAATAAAATGAAGTAAAATAAAATAAATAAAATAAAACAAAAAAACTTTTTATATTTCCAAATGAATCTTTTTCTAAAATGTAGTCTTTGTTACTAACATTAATCCATATGATACAGTCTTAACCAGACTAATATCAGAGACACTACCATCTTTTTCCCCCACCATTACAAAATCATAATCTGTAAGGATCAAAATCTTCCTGCAGTAGATCTTAAACAATCAGTTTTAAATGTGTCACGTCAGATTGGCCTTCATCTATATTAACTTTAAACTAGAATGAATTACTCTACTTATACCTGTCCTGGCCTATTCTAATTTTTCTGGTGTCCCTATATATTATTACCCTTGGACAGCAGCTAGTCTCTTCAGTGACTGCCCATTAGTACCTCTGATTATGAGATAACTCCACCTTCCTGATGAAGGGCAATGAAGAAATACATGTCACAGAGGCTTATTTAGTGTGCCTAAATTATGTGAAATGCAGGTTAAATTTACTTTGTAACAAGATTTAAAGCAAACTTTGCTGGCTTGGTGACATCTGTCATTGTTAAATACGTGTTTATGGCCAACATGAAGATCTAACAATGCAGCTCTCATTGTCATTCCATACATCGTCTTCCAGTATCTTGGAGTCTCAGTAAAGCCGTTTCCAAAAACAAGAGTTATACTTTATTTCATATTCAAGAATTGGAGAAGGAGGCTCAACCAGAGATATAGTCCATTCTTACTGTGCTTCTGTTTCTTGTTCAGCAAAAAATAATGGAAAAAACCTGCACTTTCATCCTTTCTCTTGTGAAATGCTCTTCAATTGCGTGATATTCCATTCCTGGGAATGGTGGTGGTGGCGGATTTGTCCCTTTTTCTTTTTTATTTTCCTTTTTCTTTTTTTCTTTTTTTTCTCTTAGATTTAGTTTTCAAATATTCTAGCTGTTACAGAAAATCAGAAAAGCTTGGAAAGCAACACTGCAGTTCATCCAGAAAAACTTCTGCCTTGAAGCAGGCATAATTTGCAAGTCAGTTCAGTCTGTGCAGAGTTCATTCCACTCAAGTTTTGAGAATTCCATGTTATTCATTATAAAAGCTGTGTATATTAGGGTTTGATTTTTTTTTTTTCTCTGTTTTTTTCTACGTTCCATGAATGATTTAGGAGCCTTAAATTTAAGGTGAAATTTGAAGACTACCTCTTACTCCTGTATTTAGTTCATTAAAGATCAAATTCAGACAACAACTGGTATCTTAACTGGAACTCCACTCAGAAACTGTTTGTTTTGTGGAAGGATTCAGGATAAAAAAGAGCATAGCTCTTTAATTTTTCAGTATAGTTTTGGTGAGTTCTTGTGAAAGAGTAGTATGCACAGCCTAATGAGTCTGCCACAGTCATAAAGTTTATTGACTTAGACTTTTGTCTCAAAACATTGATATTTATGTGAGGGGATCAATGGATCATAGATCTTCACAGATGACCTAGCCAGTGGCATTATTCAATATAAAACAAAAATACTTTTCATCAGCCTGCAGCTTCCGCAAATTTACATCTCTTCAACCTTTTCATTTTTGTCAAAGTGCCTACAATATTTATGTGCACTACAGAACAACACTAAGAGATGAAGTAGTACAGCAGAATTAAGTTTAAAATCTTCGGGGTCTAGCAAAGAGGTACTGGAATAGTTTGCCCAGGGAGGCTGTGGAGCCTTCAACCAGGACTAAGGCTATTAGGCAAATGTGAACTGAGAGCACGAACACTCTATACAACTGCAGAACTTATCCATGGAGGAGATTTCCTCTTGAGAATCTTACCAGTTATATGTTCTGTAAAAAATGAAAACTTAATATTTCCCATGTTCTATAATTTGAAAATATTGTTCTGTAGTTTCTCAGAAAATATAAACACTGGAGTATTGTTATGACCTAAATGCTAACAATCACCAACATTAAAATTGCTGAATTATTCTTTTGTTAGTTCGGAATTTTGGCTTGGATATAATAAATAGTGAAAGATATTCATACAAGCATTTTTTATTCCCTAAAGACTTCAGTGACTTATTATAATCAGAGATAGAAAGTTATTTGCAGAGGTGACTCATGCAGACTATCTTATATTCTTGCTGGAAATTACCCTCAAAGTTTCTAAAAGATTCTCCGTTACAAGTAACAAGAACATCTGATTTAGGTGTGTGATGTCTGGGAGGTTCTTGAAAGGTCAAATATGAACATCTCAGACTTCACCAAATCATTTCGTTATTGAAAACTGGGATGAGATCTTTTTCATAATGCTATTTTTAGCCTTAGATAAAACATAGAAGTTCAAAAATATAGAATAAGTAAGAAATCTATAAAAAAAGAAGTGTGTCTTACACAGGCATGTCAGGAATCTCTTGATTGTTTAAAACAAGATTGAATGACAGTAGGATTTTTATTTTACCTATGTCTATCAGCGTTGAGAAAATTATGCCATCATTTAATTAGTCTTCTGATAATTGTAGTTGAAAATCCAGGGGATTTATATAGTAATAAGAATAATAAATACTGCATAAATTTATTTTCTTCTGCTTCACTCCTGAGTTCACAAGATCGGCCCTTCCTTCAAAATAATAATTCAGCAGTGTAAACAGAGAGAAAAGATCCCCACAGAAAACTTTGAAAACTATGTTTCTTGTTTAATGTAAGTATTCACAGTCATAGAGGACAAAGAACTTTTCTAATAGAACTCCAAAAATGGATGGCAAAGTATGAACAATATCTTCGCTGTGTTAGTGACACTTTTGTTGCACAAGCATCCAAATCCTCATTGTTCCTCAGAGTGTTAGTGAAGAATAATATTTTCAGGCTTTGGAACATTTAAGTTCATAAGAATTTAAAGGAATATAATTATAAATTTCTCACTCTCATTCAAGAAGGAGTCCTTTCCAATTTTCCTTTTCAGAGAAACACACATTTTACTATGGCAATTAGCTAGTTTACTTAACTGAGAGGCAAATATTCCTGTGATCATTCAGGCTAACAGTGAAAGCAAGCAAGAACAAATCCTTACTCTAATGACTGCAGATGGCAATACTATTCTACATCTCATGTCTTCTGCATTATAAATTCTCTTACTAATACCTGTATATGTCCATTTTAGACTTTGGGCCTTTTTTCATGTTATTCCACATTTCCCACTGGTGTTAGTAATTAAAAGTCTCCAGAGAAAACTAAAATTAATCTGAGCTCTTGTTCTGCCTCTAAGTTTCGTAATTATAACTTGCTACACTCATAGCTTTTTATGTGAGAGCTGATGCTTTATGCACTGCCACTGCAGTGCTTGTACTCTCACTTTTGGGGAAGCAAGGACAGAGAGGTATCACAATCATAGTCTTAGAGCCAACTATACATCAAATTAGGCTTGGAAGCAGCAACCTGGAGCACAGAAGCTATAGATGATTTTGTGGGATAGAGTTTTTTGGCTTTTCAGTATGGGGTCAATTACAGTAGCAAGTACATCGAAGCATTAGCCAAAATTCTCCTTTTGGCATTGAAACAAATCACCTGCCAGTGTCAACTACAAACAGCTTGATTTCACCTCAAAACACCACCAACAACAAAAAAATCCAGTGTAATTTGAATGAGTATAGGATGCAAGCTTGAAACAGCATGACAAGTATTACACCTGAATTCCATGACAGGACAGTGCAGTATCTGCTCTGATCTGCTTAACAGGTCTCATCATCATTTTGAGTGCATGTCCAAGTGTGGTTGAAAAGTTTTATTCACACTTTCCAGGAGCAAACCTAATTCTCCAAAGAGGGACAATATATTGCTAGAGGGAGTGTGCCATGAGTAAAATACACCCAGCCAGATGATACAAGGCTCTACATCAATGGAAGGACAAATCTGTAGCTCTCCCAAAACAATGGTTGGAAGAGATTGAGCTTCATGAGGTGCAATTCTTCTACTGGCTCTCTTACCTATAGGGCAAACTATCTTTTGTGGTATCACTAAGGGTTCAGCCTAAGTGCTTTCTACACTTTGGGGTACACTTTAAGACAGCAAAAACAGCAGAAGAATTGAGACTGAGATTGTCATCACAGTTCCTGAAAAGAAAGAAAAGTCTGTACGTATGGCTGTAATCCACTCTGTAACCGTTTAAGAATTAAAAGTAATTAGGAGGATCAATTAACTTAGTGAAAGCCTAATGAAACATCCACTGAGAAAGGAGATAAACACAGTAGTTTTAATATTTACCTTATTTTTTTTCACACAGTGATTGTCCAGGAATACCAAACTTTACACAAGGCTGGTCAAGAACAAATTCAGATTAGGTCTGAACAGAAATGCTATATCAAACACTTTGAAAAGATCTTAGGAACTTGAATGGCTACTGCTCATCTGAAGCTGCTAGGATGTTCTGCCTTTGTCTCTGCCCCTTTTCATGCATTAACACAGGTGTTTAAGCGCATCAGGGTGGCTCTACGGGGAGAAAAACTAAGATTTTTGGGGTTTTATCTGTCTTATTAGCTTAATGGTCAAAAACATCCTGACTGTTACAACCTAGGTAACTACAAACAGGGAAGCCTTCTTTTCTCTTTGCCAGATATTCAGCCTTGTACTTTTTGCAGTCCCAGCACTGGCCCATGGGGCAAAATTCAGCTCAATAACTCAGTAGTAAGATGAAGGAATCAAAATAATCATAATTTAAACAAAAAATCAGATATATTTCTGCTTGCTTAAGTAACTGAACAGGCTTTTAAGGGTTGGAGAGGTAGGGCGCATATCAGCTCAAGAGAAGGGACAGGATTATGTGAGTAGGAATCAGCAAACACAAGTGGATATTCTTTCTGTACTGTAGCCAGTCTTTGCCTTTTCACTGGCATTAGTCTTCAGATTCAGCTTCTCTGCACTTTGATTTAATGGTGTAGATAAATTGGGGACTGGGGGGACATGGGAAATAGAAAAGAAACTGGTTTCAAGATAGACTTTGATTTACTGCTAGAATGAAGCCTAAGTTGTCTCATAGACCACGAAACTACACTCAGTGGAGAAGGCTCAGAATTGAGTTAAGGCTATCCCAGACCTACTGGAGAGCCAGGCCTGAATTACAAGCCAAAGCATGACCTGTGTCCACCCGTGGAGCACAGGGACCTGTGTGCTCAAGCACTTGTATTATGGTTTAGAGGGCTACCATGCAAAATTCCTCCAAAGAGGAGTTAAATATTGATTCCTAATACAGTATTTTCACCTTTTTCTCTGGGAAGAGATCCTCTGTCCATCTGATATCCAAGGCCCTTAAGTCATGTGCAATTTCCACTTAAGCAGAAACACACCACATCATTGCTTCCTGACTTCGCTTATAAGATCTTTGAGAGCTTTATGCCATCTGGGAGGAGCTGCCCAAGGACTGAGGAGCTATGTGACCTCTCTTTGTCAGGATCCAGTTATGCCTATATAATGCCTCTCAAACTGGCACCTTCTTTACAGCAGGGAGAAATGGATCATCAAGCAAGATTAAAAGCCTGATCAGAGAAAAGTGACTTTCTTTCATCTCAGCCAAGGCTTCATTTGCTCTTAAAACCCTAATTGCTGGGCCTTCACAGTCCACTTCCTAGACTGAGGCATGATGAGGGCTCTTTATTTATTTATCTCCCCCTACGAGTCTTCTGCAGAAAATACAGCAGTTCTTTTTTTATGAAGTAGGAACATTTGGCAACACTGCGGGTGCATTTTGTCCAGTATCTCTGTTACAGCAGGCAGAAGCTAAATGGGTGATTAAGGATGCACAAATCTCAAGAGATTCAGAAGTTTATATCTGACAAGCAGTCAGGACTGTCCTTGTTTATCTACTATCCACAAACACTACTCAATCCTCTTATATATTCATCCCTTCAAAAGCACTGTCCTATTTGAAGACAATAGACCAAATTTGTTTATAAGAAAGTTTCTCTGACTTCCTTCTCTTTGCTTCAAAGTCCTTGGGTTCCAGGAGTGTTAAGGCAGAAAGGATTTGTTTAGGTAGATAACACATTTCTTAGGACTCAGCTTTTAAACTAAGACATCCCAGAATCATCGCATCATGACATGACACGAGTTAAACTACATTTGGTTTTATATTCAGATCCAGTGATTGCAATGATATCATGCAGTAATAAATAAGCAAAACAACTAATAAATAGAAAAAAATATCTGATACAGAAATATATTTTTGAAATATTATTTCCTTGCCCAAAACTTTATGCATTTTTTTGCTAGGGCAGTCAGTCTAAACCAGATGTATATTCCCTTCTTCCCATTTTGGTTCTTTTATACCAGGTATCAGAATTGTTTCTTCACAAATAGACAAGATGTTTTGTCTGTCAAAAGGGTGGCTGGACTACATAAGCTAAAAAAGGAAAAGGTAT